>JARFJA010000001.1:10000000-12400000 GCA_036326145.1 Rhagophthalmus giganteus
CAATTTGATGTACGTATATGTGTTTAATAGTGGCATTAAAATAACTTTGAAAGTTGAATGTTACAGATTTTTTTTATAAAAATATTTTTGGAAGTTTTGCCACGGCATTTGACGTAGAATCTATCGCTTATTTATGCTGGATTTGGAGAGAAATACTAAATTTACAGAACCTAAAGTGTGAGTATGTTCGAAATTAACTTTGTAAAATATTAAAACGGCTTGTTAAAAAAAGTAAACAAAATTCGATTACATTAATTTTCTAGAAATAAGTTCAAAAACTGGTTGTCGAAGAAATACTTAATGGTTGATCAAATTGAACCATATCATTAGCCCGTGATTAAGTTTAACTAGGATTTTAATTGTCGATTAGTTTACAATCGTGTGCCAAATTTAGTTTCGTGCAACCTGAAATATAAAAAAGATAGCATAATAAAACTTATGGTTATTATAATACAAATAATGTTCCTCAACTTAATGTTGCAATAATTTAATAGGGAATCGAAAAGCGATTTTTCCAACTACACCGGAAGTGACTATTTATTGTTTCGTGATATCATTAATCGCATTTTTATAGTCCCAATTATCCTGACTGCGAAGTTTTCACTAACAAACGAAGTTTCCAAGGGGTAATTGCCATAATTATTTAGCGGACACGAAAATCTGATAAATATGAATATTCGCGCGTCATAATAATATATAAATTAATTTTTATAAAAAAACAATAATTTCAAAAAAAAACTATTGTAAGCATGACTATTTTGGTATTCCAATGGAAAATTGCCATTTATTTATTTGCGATTATGTAACGAAAACGAATATTGTATGTACTACAAAAATACTATTTGGATATACGTATATGTTCAAGGTTTGATTATTTAATTAATAGGGTTTTGCCGCCATGTACAATTTACGAAATGCTGGGGATTTACGGCGTTTCCAGTGTTTAAAACAATTTTAAAGACAGGCTTTATCGACTATTTATTTAAAAAATATTAATTTAAGTCGATGATAAACGTATTGTAGGTGTAAAAGTCGGCGTTGCTTTTTCAGCGCTCGTATCAGTCTCCATATTTCTGTCAGTGGTCATTCCAAATCGTAAATCCGTAATTTTGTTATAGCGAATTCGCCGTTGGAAATTCATCGATATTTAACGTAATTTATGTGTTAGATTATTTTATTGTTGTATGTCGATTTTATTGTGGTCTTTCGTGAATGAATTGCTTGTAAGTAGAGAAGTTAGGTTAAGTTCTTTACCTATATTTTTTAATATTAGCCCGTTTTGCAGAAATTTGACTAAAAGTTTCAATGTTTTCTGGAAATGGTGTGTAAAGAGGATGTTTTATTATGGTTTAAGGACTTAGAAGGTTATAAACGAATAGACGTAATGAAAGAGCTGTTAAATATGTGTGTACCGTTCGAAGTTCGGTTCTTGGGAAGTTGCATCGAAGAGATCGGCAAGCACAGTTACCAAGAACTTCGCGGTTCCGCGATCATAGCGAACGACATCGACAAACTATCGAAGGACGCATCGCTGACTCAAGGATTGCTAGATGAAGGCGTACGACATCGAGTGTTAATTTATTTGTCGCTGTTGTCTGGTAGGAACTGTAAGTGTGCTAATTGGTTTTACAAAACGATGCTAAGGACAGAACTGGTAGAATCTTTTGTGTTAAAAGGCAATTGTAAGGACGACAATTTACAAAGTGAACTGTTATTATTATTTACAATGGGACTGCATCACCCGGCGTTCACGTTTGATCAAAAGATATTTTTCGGAGATATGTTTGCTCACGTAATCGAACAGAGGGAGTGCAAGAAACGCGTTACATCAAAATTGTTTCCAGGCTGTCCGCCAGGATTTGGATATGCCAATATTCAAAAAATCATTGTAAGTTTTATTGAAAGCGTTTTGTGTATGATTTTTTTTGTTTCGATTTATTAATAGGCGCATCAAGATGTACCTGTAATACCTGTAAAAAATGCGTCTGTTTGTCACGGTGATCCAGTTCCTCATCATCATCATCATCAGCAGCATCCTCAGAGACTTATTTCGCATCCGGTGGTGGCGCCAGTCGAATTAATGCACATGTGGAGCAGGCCCGGATTTCCGGGGCCCATAAGCGGCGCTCCAGAGGTAATCCAGGGGAAACTAGTATTTCTTATAAGTGCGTCATTTATTTTGCTTACGTTGTTTATTGTTTTATAGATTGCTCCATTTCCTCCACCGCCCACATCTCCAATAGTCAGTCAACCTGCATCACCTACTCCAAGCCGGTCTGCTTCTCCACCTAGGATTTTTTCTCTTAGGGCAGCTCCTGGGCTACAGCCACCTAATCAGTTGGTTGAAATTCTACCTGCTTATACACCTCCAGTTCCTCTTGATCCGCTCTCTCAATCTAGTTTACCGTTATTTAATTCAGATATTAAAACAAACGACGACGATGTAAGTGCTTTATGTTTTATTTTTGTGAATTTTAAAAGATGTGTGTCTCGTTGTTTAGTAAGTTTGTAGTGGTGTAGGTGTTTCACTAATTCTTTATGCTACTTACCGAACATGAAATTGACATAATTGTATATTTGCACTTTAAATTCCAAGACCGAATCCTGAAATTGTTTTCGTTATTTCAATGTTATGCGTTCCAATATGCTTTATTGTTGAAACTTGCATTAATGTTAAACGTCGAATCGTTGGTGTTGCCCCTAACACTTGCCGTATGTGACTATTTTAGACAACTTGCAAAAGTACTATTTGCATGTAGGTCGCGATTTTGAGGATCGGTGTGCGAGTAGAAATTTTGGATTCGGAAAAGTATTTTTCACACATTTTAGGTGTTAAAGTCAATATTATTCTTAAAACTGATATAAGAGCATGACGGCTAATTACGCTTCCTTGCCAAGAGCGCATCGAAATTTTTTAAAACCGCTTTTAAAATGTAACTTAACATTTTTCAAATTAAGAAAACAAGTATGTCGATCGGCTGGATAGTTTTGCGAAACAAATCGAGCAACAAATTATCACTCGGATGTAAATGTAATGCTGTTTATTTTTCCCTTTCCTCTAAACGCCTTTTCTGACACTGTGGTATGCTTTCTTGTGTATTTTATCGATAGTGCCCAACAAAACGTCGCATGAAGCTGTGCATCGATTATTTATTAAATAATGTCAACTAACTAGACGTTTCTTTCGATGCGCCATCTTGTTTCTAACTGTTTGTTTTTTTTTGCACGCAGTTCACCCATCTGCCGGACGACAAACTTAGAGACAATCCCTGGCTCAATTCTGTCATGGTGAGAGTGGACATGAAACCGCCTAACGGAATGCGTTTTGGATCATACAATAAAGTTCCTCAGCAATACTTCATAGATCAGATGCAGGCGCTTAACTTAGAAGGCGAAAATTCGTTGCACTGTTCCAGTTCAAGTTCGTCAAGCAATAATAGTATAAATCAGTCGCCACCCGCCACTCCCACGACCACACCGACCGTTCCATATCACGGACCCGGCAGGGGCGACAATAAACCAAGAATGAACGGAGTGCCCCAGTTCGTTAACACGGCACCTCCTCTATGCGATACAACGCCCCCACCTCCGCCGGCTCCTACTTTAAATAACTGCTCTGTGCCTTATTCTAATTTTGTGCCCCAGGTCACCCTGGCTGCGATTCCCAATAGGTCTGTATTTCACTACTCTCAAGCGTACAGGCCTCCTTTTAGTACACCCTTTACTTACCAACCCCCAGAAATATATTCCTATTCTTGTCCCCTTATGCCTTTTGTATTTTCTAGTGCACCCTCGCAGGTGCCACGTCGAAACGATAATTGCTTCAACTGTGGTGCTACAGGTCATAACGGTACCGAGTGCAGCGGACAAACAATCGAAGAAATTACTCAAAAGAAAGCTTACACTTTAGAATATAACTCGCCGTTATCCGATGCAGAAAAATGATAGTGGTTGTATCTATAATAGTTTTATATTTGCTACAAGTGATTGAACAAGTTACCGTATTATATATTGAATTGAAGTCGTTTGTAAAATAGATCCCTTTAAAATAGCATCTGTGTGTATATTAATGATTTGAATTTAGACATTAACGGTAATACATAATGTCATTTTCTTTGTTAGTATACGAAATTGTAGTAAAATGATTTGGGATTTTTACAATCGGTTTTCGCCTAAAGCGGGAGCTGCAAACTATTTTTAACTTAGCTAAGCTAGTCGTATGTTTTATTATAACGTGCCTATTAATCTATAAATATAGATTTCTTATAATTTAATTGATCGTGTTTTTGGCTACAATGGTTTATATTATATACAGACTGAACTTGAGTTTTATAATAAATAATGCCGCTCTCTGCATTAGGTATCGAGAATAAAGCCGTCTAATGTATTAGTTCTAAAATTGTGAGTATATCAAGTCTTGAAAACGTATCAACAAAACTATAGTTTTAAGCGAATGAATTGATAAACTAAGTCTTCGACGATACGTTTTGATATGGCAAAACGTAAATTTGCAGTCATAGTTTTACAAATAAATACAATAAGTGCTTTAAAGTTTACAGAATTACTTTGTTCTCCCAAGCGATGCTCTCATTTTAATAGCACAGTTTAGAATGCAGTGTATAAATGTTTTATCGTTAACAAATTTTAAAATGTATTTATTGAGTGTGAAAAAAGTTGTACTTATATTTTTTGCATTAATATTTTTGCAATTCTTAAATTATTTTTTTTTAGGTAACTGAAAGTGTAAGGGCTGATTTTACAATTATTAAATGAACTACAGATAAGCTACTCCGAATAATTTTTATGGAAACTACAGTCTCGACAAACGTTTCCATGGCGGTTATCCAAGAATGACTTTGCAGACATTCATCTGATAATTGTAAAATCGATCCTAAAAATAAATAAAACTTGTTTTTTTGAACTCGAAATATTAGAAATTTTTGCTGTCAATGGTGTTACCCGTGTAATTGTTTTATTTATTTCGTTTTTGTTATTACTGATTTTATTGTAAATAAATAATTGAAGTTAGAATTACAAATATTAAATATTGATATATTTATAATAACGTAATCAGTATATGACTGAAAGTATCATTTAAATTGATGAAATAAATTCCGAGATTTTGTAAGTTATATTTTTATTATTGTGGCATTGTATCCTTTTTCCCATAATATCCATCATAGTAATAAATTAGGGTATATTAATTAATAGGTAGGAGATATAGAACCGTCTCAGCGTGTTTTAAAGATGACTATCAAAAATTTCTGTAAAACTGCACTAACGATTTTACAGGGCGGAATTAGAAAAGCTATTTGACAGACCATTTCATATACATATCAGAACATTTCGAAACGTTTTTTGACTTCTATAACTTTTTGAACAGTCCCCGTATACTTAAAAATTTGAGCGTCCAAAAACTTTTCAAAATTCCCCGTATAATCGTTATCAAATTTTTAAAATAAAATAAATTAAATAAGACCCTCTAAAATAAATCAATTTAATTGTTAGCATTTTTTTAATTATACGGAGGCCTTTCGAAAAAGATTTTGACGGAAAATTGTAAAAACTTTTAGAACGGCCACCGTATACTTTAATAAATGGGCATCCAAAAACTTTTCGAAATCCCCCGTATAATCGTTATCAGATTGTAAAATAAATTAAATTGACTTAAATTCAATTAAATTGGAACTTCTAATTTAAGTCAATTTAATTGGGCGCATTTATTTAAGTATACGTGGGCCGTTCAAAAAGTTTTTCGGCGATTTTGCGTCAAAAACCTTTTCGAAGGGCCCCCGTATACTTTAAAAATGCGCCCAATTAAATTGACTTAAATTAGAAATTCCAATTTAATTGAATTTAAGTCAATTTAATTTATTTTACAATCTGATAACGATTATACGGGGGATTTCGAAAAGTTTTTGGACGCCCATTTTTAAAATATACGGTGGCCGTTCTAAAGTTTTTCGACCATTTTCCGTCGAAAAACTTTTCGAACGGCCCCTGTATACTTTGAAAAATGACCGTCCAAAAACTTTTCGAAATCCCCCGTATAAACGTTATCAGATTGTAAAATAAATTAAATTGACTTAAATTCAATTAAATTGGAACTTCTAATTTAAGTCAATTTAATTGAGCACATTTATTTAAGTATACGGGGGCCGTTCAAAAAGGTTTCCGGCAATTTTCCGTCAAAAACCTTTTCGAAAAGCCCCCGTATACTTAAATAAATGCGCTCAATTAAATTGACTTAAATTAGAAGTTCTAATTTAATTGAATTTAAGTCAATTTAATTTATTTTACAATCTGAACGATTATACGGGGGATTTCGAAAAGTTTTTGGACGCCCATTTTGCAATGTATACGGGGGCCATTTGAAAAGTTTTCGGAGAGTTATTTTCAGACACACCGAAAAATTTTTGGACAGAAAATTGTCTGAAAACTTTTCGAAAGACCCCCGTATGGCGAAAATTTCTATCATTTAAATTATAATTTTATAATTCACAGTACTGCCAATACATCAAGCGGGCAGTTAAGAAACATTTAAGATAAATACATCCAAAATGAACTATTTATACAAACTACATTACAATAAACTATTTATCAACTTTAATTTATTGTTTATTACGTATAAGTACATAAATAAATTATAATTAATGCACAATAAATCATAACATACTTCATATATAGTACATAACTGCTGAAAATTCGATATCGATATTAAAAACGCGGATAGTTAAATCAATCAACAACCAAGCCGAGGCATGCGGAATCTAACAAGATCGCACGAGGAGGTTAGCAGTTGTTAGGCGACGTCTTTATTCAAAACATACGTTCGTAGTGGTCCGTGTTGATAGAATGATGAATGATGAGCGATAGCTATGCCGACAACCTGAAAATAAAGAATAATCAGAGTAAAAAAAAGAAAAATCCTTATGTTTAATCTTTACAAAATTTCTAACGCCTAAACATCAGCAACTTAAATTACATCACTAATATTTATGCATACACTAGTTCCTTATACGGCCAATCTAATGTTCAGAACAGGTCCCGAAATACTTGAGAAGTGCCTTTTCAAGTATAATAAAACGAGAAATGACAAATTAAGCGTGTTACGGTTGATTAAACATTTTCGCGAAATCTCGAAAAATTCCCTTGTTTATTTTACGTTTTTTTTTCAAAATTTTGAATTAACGTTTTGAAATGTAAAGTTCAGAACAAATCGAAAACTATTAGAAAACTCTTATTTCTACTATAACAATGCAAGGAATGACGAACTGAGGGCGTTTAGATACATTATAATTTTTTTAAAAACCCGATAAAATGACGCTACCTGATACGCATAACACAGGTACAGAATTAGTTGAAAAGTAGTTTTGCGAGATTAAAAATGCAAGAAAAGACAATTTAAGCGCATTTCCGGCGATTAAGAATTTTTACCAAATCTCGAAAAAATCCCTTATTATAGTCCAGCGATTTTTTTCTGGCAAAATTTTGACCGCAAGCTTTTGAGCCGTAACATTCAGGAAAAGTCGAAAACGATTTAAGATTAGAAGGTAGATTATTTAGGTATTAGGGAGCAATAAATAAGGAACTGCCGGCGTTTAAATAGTTTATAATTTTTTATAATCTAGATAAAATGTCGCCATTTTATAAGTATAGAACAGGTCCGGAATTAGTTGAAAAGTAGTTTTTCGAGATTAAAAATGCAAGAAATGACAATCTAAGCGCATTTCCGGCGATTAAGAATTTTAGACAAATCTCGAAAAATTCCTGCGTTATAGTACACATATTATATATATTATATATTTTGGCAAAATTTTGAATCGAACGTTTGGAGACGTAACGTTCAAAACAAATCGGAAACGGTTAGAAAACTCGTATTTCTACTATAACAATGTAAGGAATGACAACTGCGGGCATTTATTAGTTTAAATATTTTAAATCGAAGGTTTAAATCGAGGAATTGTTATTTTCCAACTATTGATTCAAAATCGTTAATTTATAATATATTATCACAAAGATATTTTAAAAAATAATAATAATACGATTTACATGTTAGAAGATCTAAGCGCCAAGTTTCCATCACACACAGAAAATGTTCGGTAACAACTTCGTTATGTGATGACGAATCGAATAAAATTATTTTTAATTATAAAACACGCGGGCGGTAACGTTATTGTAAATTCACTTTTCGCGCGACACACTATCATTTAAACACATTTAAATAATATTAGCACACGAAAATTGTCACTTTCGTTCAAAAATTTACAAATTACACACCCGTATTATCGCGACGCGCACGTCTATATCGTTCAAAATTATTGTCTTTACTAACGATGCGATGTAAAAATTCGAATCAAATTCCCCTCACATAGTGCATGACAAATGTTTTGTGCAGGTCCATTCTGAGGACGGTCGTGGGTGTGTGTGATAAGCACGTGCGTTTCCAAATACCTAGAAAACAAATCGGAATAGAATTTAAAGTTTTAATAACATACATCTGTTTAACGTGATATTGCCTATTCGTTGTTCATTAGCGATTTTTTTTTAATTTGTTGTAATATTAATTTCAATACACATACAAGGTGCTCCGTTTTTCGTGTGAATGCATTGGGATTTCGTTTATCTTAAGAGATACGAAGTCGATTAAATTGGGGCGGTTTTGAAAATTTTAAAAATTAATTTATAAAAATGGGAATTAGGTGCCTACCTATAAAAGAGACAAGAAAGTTTCTTGCCATTTTCACAAAATTATTATGCACATACAGACGAAGTAAAATAATGACTAAAGTTACAAAATAAAATAAAGAAGTAATTTAACGAAATGAAAGATGAAGATTTAGAATTTTTGCAAAATCTCGGAAAAGAGTCGTGTTATAATCCATAGTTTTAAAAATTTTAACCCATTATTCCCCATATGTGTTGGATAGAATCAAATATGCAATCCGTTACAACACGATGCCTATATTATGCAATTAATTCGTGGGCTACATACCGTTTTGGTTGTCTGTTTCTAAAATATAGTTTTGAGTTAGTTACGTGTCTATGGTGGTCTATAGTCTATGGTGTATTTGCATTATACTTACTGTCTTGCAAACTGTAATAATTCCGACTGGAAACAACTTCCGTCAAAGCCAATATGTTATTCTATCAACCAGTCTTGAATCTTAGTTTTTCTCAACGTACTTGTAGATTGCATGATTACTGTGATAAGACGCATTATCCATAAAGATCAGGGATGGTTCCTCTAAGAGCTTTAATAGCTGTTCTTCAAACCACTGAAGAAAATTTCTAATATTCTTTTCATCGTGGTAATCGCCAGTTGTTTTGGAATGAAATACTAATTCCGCCTCAAGTACAAATCCATTTACTGTTCCTGCATGTACTATGATAATATACCTACAGAATAACCGACATATTAGAATAATCACCATACTATGTTTTTCAACTACTTTTTTCCATCACATGTTGTTTTTCTTCGCAAGCTTTTCGCAATATCACGTTGCCACGACTTAATCGCGAAACCCTTTTCAAAGATCCATGTTTCGTCTAAATACACACATGTTGTAAGAGAGTGTCGTTAGTTACATTTGCCACACATTCTCGTAAAAACCTCACTCGTGCCATAACGATATGATGCAATTCAAATAATGCTCTAAGATTACAACCTTTCTTCCACTTAAACCCAAAATGATTTAGGATTTTTGCCAAGCTGCTTCGACCTCCATCATAAAAAATTTTGCCCCTCAGTTTTGCCACTAACGAGTCCAACGTTACACTCATTTCTATACACAATAAGGTACGATAACCTCACTATTACAAGTTATTACATCAACTTACGTTCGGAATACATCTCTTAAAATAATAACACTTCATAGACTGCATTCGGTTGCAGGGTAACTACACTTGATGCACGTTGCTCGCATTTCATGACCATCTTCTTGCCGTTCCTTCTCACAATGGGCTATTATGAATTAATTATGAATTGTCGCGTATCAGACGAATATCTCTTTGGCATATTTCGTGGTGGATTCCCTGCACATACTAACGTGCAACACGTGCGCAAAACAATTGGCAGCGTCGCTTTTCTTTTTCGTACGCGTATGTCTCAAAATAGAAATACGGACGCGAAGCGTGTTATCAATGTGTTAGATAAAGGTAGCAACATAGCAGATATGTCGAAGAATGCAGATATCGGCAGAGATCCTTGTATTGCCAATTATTTTTTAAATCATCGTATTATTTTCACACGACACTGTTAGGAAATTTCATATACGGTTTCGGTAGACAATTGCTGACGTGAGTCACTTATAAGTTTGGATAAAGTGTACGTAGTACCCACCGCGATGACCAAATTGTGGCGTGTTAACATTTTATGTGTTCTGGAACCAGTGGAGGGTGAACTATTCATTTTTAGAAAAATATTGTTTAAACTGTTTGTTAATATTGTTTATTGTTTAAATATTGTTGTAAAATATTGTTATTGTTTGTTATTTGTTTAAACGCTACACCAGCCATTTTAAGGAAATTAATTAAAAGAAAACTACAATAATAAAGAATTAATTTATACTATTTTAAAAATTCCCCACTTAACGCTTATTTACAAGAGCAACTTATTATTATAAAACTATAACAGTGTAGTGCACTTACTATAAGTACACATGTTGTAAAACTACATAACAATTGCAAAATACATAATTGTTATTTAGCTTATCCAAATCTATATGATGTTCACTAACAAGGAAGGTTAGGTAGGTGGAAAATTCAGAAAAATTTGAAACTGCAGGATTGTAGTACTAGTCAACCCTAATAAAGAGCCGTATTCCGTTCGTGCCCTTATTCGGTTTAAGAGGGTGAAATCCACCTTTGAAAATTTGAACTTTTTTCGATTTTGCTTATTATCTCTGGAGCATCAAGAGCTATCGCCAATAAACTATATATTTTTGTAAATGGCTATTCAAGACTTACATTATGATACAAAAATTATGGATGAAAATTTTAAGGGGTGCCATCCCTTTTGGTTCATTCAATTTCTTGTAACTTACTGATGCTATTCGAAAAAAGTTGCAGGTGTATTGATATATACCACGTATCCATACGAAATCTTCCACGCGATTGAAGAGAAATTGTTTTGAATAACGTAAAATGATAAACACTTACACTTACACTTAGTTAAAAATAGACAATTTATAGAAAACGAACTAATAGGTCACTTAAGATATGGGTAATCTAATTTCGAAAACTTTTTGCGCGACATATTGGTACTTATTATTAATTTAATTGTGCGTTATCTTTATTTTTTATTTAATATTGATCTATATAATTATGCTAATTTCGTACACAATAATTATTATTCAGTTTAAATAAATCTCATTGTCAGTTTCACGAAACTGAAGTCATATTTTGTCCAACATATCCAACTTTATAGCAGTATACGTATAAGGATATATATGTAAATCGTGTTCAAGAAGTTACAAAAGGATTCATGGTTTATTCCATGCGGGTAAAATGTGGGGGCCGTAAATATTTTCATCCAAAATACTAAACCAGACATTTACATTAAGAATTCTTAGGAGAACTCGCTTTAAGGTTCAAATTCGCAAGTTTTACGGAACTTTTGCTTAAGTTTACAGCCGAAATAATAATTTTGGAAATTTGATTTTATATTATAGAATTTGACGTAAGCGTCGATTTTGTAGAAAAACGGTTTATTTTTGTATAAATTTCGGGTTTAAAATGCCATTCGTTTGTTATATAGTGAAAATTGTATCGATGAATTACAAGAAAATAAACATTTTTTTGTAAAATCGACGCTTACGTCAAATTCTATAATATAAAATCAAATTTCCAAAATTATTATTTCGGCTGTAAACTTAAGGAATTTGGCCCTTAAAGCGAACTCTCCTAAAAGGCCTTAAACTCGCGTATTTTGCGAGGATTTTTATGAATCCACACGTACAAATTGTGAAAGTTTCTTATTTCGAAATATATAGGTACATAGGTAGTTTTTGACGGTTATGGATTCAAAAAGATTCAAGTATGATTTTTCAAAATGCTTAGTTAATTACAAAAATATGTTACGTGCAATCTAGTTGTTTTAATAAATAAGCGTCGACAAACATTTGATATAAAATTTGTATTTTATTGAACACATTTAGGTGCACAAACAGAAAATGCTAAAAGAATGTCCACCATTAGAATTTTAATCTCTAAATCAAAAAGGGCACGTGAATCCATCAGATAAGGTTTCCTTTTTCTTTCTCAATTTCTTTTAACAATATTAAATACCTACAATAACGAACGCATATTCTATTCACTTTGTAAAAGTCAGCTTAAATGTTTGTAAGTTCAATGTTAAATTTGAGTCAGTTTATATTTTATAGTAATGGAAAAATTAACATAGAACTTGTTAAAATAAATTATAAACGCACTATATAAGTAATACATAATTGAATCGATTACTAATAATCTAATCTACGAGTACAAAATAATTTATAAAATTCTACGCAGTACCTATTTATTGTTATGAAGTTTCCAGTTTTATCTAGACATAGTGTGTTTATTGGTTTTGATCAAAACAACCCTCCTCAGCTCCTAAACGATTTGGTATAAAAGAGCTGCCACATTTGCGAACAGTATCAGTCAGTTACATACTTACGATAAACGAACCAAGATGAACGGCAAAGTTTTTGTTTTCGCTTTTGTCGCCATGTTTTTAATTTTGAACGTCAACTCTGGCCCGGTGAAAATTGCTGAAGGTAATACTTTTAATTATATACAATTAAATCTCGATTTTACGGACTGCGACAATTTGAATAATTAAACTTAATGTAATCTACAGTTAGCTATATCTATAGTTTTATAATTCGGAAGTCGATCGAGTTCGAGTTGAAAGTGATTTTCTCTTTGTTCAATTTTTACATTCTCGTACCGCTGTCATCAATTTTTTACTGGTTGTTTTTAAATTTTCGAAGTCCGTAGCATCGAGGTCCGTAAAAACTGCAATTTATTGTAAACAATTAAGATTCAAATCGCGATTATAAATATCTGAAATAATACTTTGTATTTATAGATGGATCTCTCGCAAATTATACCGCTCCTGAAAGTAGATCTCTTTGCGGTGGATATCCATGCGATTCACATAGATGCGCGTGCATACAACATTATTGCCAATGTTCATAAATTTTAATAAGCGTAGGTAATTCGTCTTCTTTTAATGCATCAGTAATGCCCTATATAGGAAAAGTGTCGTTCTCCGCATGCCGGAAAATGGAATATTTGATAATAGAATCGACTACTTATTATGCTTATTAAAATTTATGAACTTCGCCGAAAACGAGTTTAAAAATGCAAAACAATTTTGACGATTTTCTATGTATCCGGTTTACATTAGACGTTTAATATTCGTAAAAACTTTTCTCACCGACATGAATACTTGAAATTTGTACATATTTACAATAATATCTTGTACTTAGTATGATTTACCTACTGGCTGTTGTAACAAATCGCTTACGTTAACTAATTCTATTATTATTACATAGCTACATATTGTACTTTAATCATTTATTTTATAAATAAATAGTTTTGTTCGTATTTGTACTATTTGATTTTTTTTATTGAACCTCGACTTTATGTTCGATAGTCCATCTCCAACAATAAGTAAGCTTAGCAGATAACGCCGTCCTAGGGTTCTTGAGCACCCCTTGGCTTTCAAAATGTCCCTCTTTAGTATAATATTTCTTTATAATATTTAAAACATTGTTAATATTTGTATTCACATTTTCAGGTCTTTATATCGAGGGATATATATATATATATATATATATATATATATATATATATATATATATACTTTAATTCGCACCTATGATTTATTGACGTATTATAGGGGTTGTCAGCGATGAGTCACCTGAAGATTACAGACAAAGTGCCTATGAATTTTACGCAGATGATGAGAGTAGTGATAATAGTATTAATCGCATCATATATGATGATGATAGCAGTTCAGCGGCTGAAGATGAAAGGAGCCAAAATCTTCACATGAATATAAGACATTGGGCGCTAACATTCACCATTAACCACTCAGCAGTAAAAGAGTTACTCAAAATTATTAATAATTGTTTTGATAAAGACGCGTTGCCACAAGATCCACGCACGCACATTAATGGAAACTCCTCAAACGGTCGAAATTATACCATTGGGTGATGGCGAATATTGGCAAAATGCTTTGCGGTTTTGTTTGGAAAACTTATTCTCAAAAATATCTAAGCCTATAAATAAATCCTAATAGCCTATCATTAAATATAAACATAGTTGGACTGCCAATATTTAAAAGTGCCAAAAACGAGTTTTAACCCATCCTGGCCAATATTGCCGAATTACCGAAACAAAAACCATTAGTGATAGGAATATATTATGGAAAATCTAAGCCATCGGATCTGCGCTTTTGGCTGACGGAATATATGTAAATAATCAAAAAAAATAAAAATGGTAATAGGGTAAGTAAGGGAAATGTGAATTCAAACAAAAAACCTGGACAAATTGATTTATAAAAATTATTTTTTTCTGTTTGTAATATGTCTTCTTGTATAGAGCTTGAACTAATGAACTTGATTACAATGTTATTCATGTAAAATATTTTAGGATTACGCAAACTTCTGAAATAAGTCTCATATCAAGTGTTACTCAAGTTCATTACCTAAGAACTTTGTACTTGAATAAGCCTTACCATACCATCCTCATGTAAAACTTTATTCATATATTCTTGTATAAATCTTTATAACATATTCTTGAATAAAGACCAGTTCAAGCCGCATTCCAATCGCCCTTTTTACTGGCATTAACCCTGAATAATACTTTATACTAAGAAAATTCAAGTCGCATTTCTTGAATAATTTCTTATAAAAAGCTTTAGACAACATTTATTTAAGCAAAATTGTTACTTCGGATATATATATATATATATATATATATATATATATATATTCTTGTATGAAATGTATACATAAGTATTAAAAATATAATAATCTAAATATCATTTTAGCAATATCAAGTAGCTAACATCGGCAATTTACTTAAAAATTGATAGGAAGTACAGTTATGGTACGATGTTAGAACTGTAAAACATGTGTTTCAGAGGTCGGAGGAAAACCACACAAAAAAAAACTCTGACATACCATTTCGCAGTTAGCAAACAAGGAAATGGGCCCGCGTAATAGGTGATGACACTCAAATTCAGTCCGACACCGATATCCATCCAGACAAAAATTCGCATTATAATTATATCGTGATAACGACAGCTAAACGTTTCTAGAGATATGTGAACTAATTCTAGTCGATCTATCTATCCTATAACAAAATCTGTAAAACCCGAATGAGCAGTAGAATACGTCGAAAGTTCATGTATGTATAACAAAGCGAGAAATGACAAATTGCACGCATTTAAATAAATTAAAAATTTTAAATGTCGAAAATAAGACGTTCATGATTTTAGCAAAATTTTGATCCAACCAGAAAGTTCGGCATAAAACCGGAACTACTAGAAAAGTGTACGAATACGTTAATTACGATAGTTGCCAATAGACATCATGCATAAAAAGTTACTAAATTGTATATTTATAATATTCAGTTTAATGTTTTGAGCGTGGCATATTCTACCAATGATTTGCCTGCGCACACCCGATATGGCAAAGAAAGACCACAATTTATTAGTACTGTAAAAATACGGTGTTTTATAGATGACGTGATTGGAAGCTATCGTGAATAACGTATATTTCTAACTCCAACATTTACTTTCATCGGTTAGCATTAGTTTACCTTCGGGACAATTGAAAATCTTGGTGGACGTATGACAATGATTAACATTTCTATCTTACAATATAGAATAAAAAGTTTACGCAACAATTTCCGATTAAAATCCATACGTACGATTTGTTTGCCAATCGTTAATAATAATGTCCTCATACTAATAATGTTCGACAAATAAATATAGGACGCATGTTAATTTGCATTCAGCTTATGTATGCGAGGACGCACTAAATAGCGAGTATTAATTTATAATAGGTGTAAAAAGTAGTGTGTAAAAATTTAAAATCTAGAAAACTACTTCTACTTTGTTATATCGTCGTCAGAGGCTGACAAATATAAATTTGATCAAATCGTTTGATGGTGTGGTATAGGCTTTAACAAACAAAAACGGTAAAACTATCTAACATAAACATCTCCATAACAACTCCCTTATTTAATCTATACAACGAAAACTTAGCCTACAAACCGATTATGGTGGAAAGCTTTGACATTGTTAAACTAGCCGAGCTTTTAAACCCTAAAAAGGAAAACGATTCCGATTCCGATGAAGACAACGACGATCGGCAAAATCAAGGTGATTAGAAATATTAGTTATTAAAAAATTAATAACGCCGATTAATCATTAGATTCCTTACCTGCGGGCGCTAGCAAGAAATCCAAGGAAAACGTCTACGCCAAATTACCACCTGCCAAATTAGACGAGAAATTCTACTTCGATCCAGAAAACGAAGATGCGTCAAATTTTCCGGACGAATACCAGGAACATGTCGACTGGAAGAAAGTGCCTCGGTGGGACGTTTCGTACAAGCAGCAAGTAACGGCATCCGATGTTTTTCTGCAGGTACCTATAAAATTAAATGTTCATAGATTGCATCATCGAAACGATTATACATACTTGCAGATGGGCGCGAAAAATCAATCTACGGCGAGTTGCGAGGATATGATAATAAAAATTCATTTGCCGGAAGAGGACCGCCATAACATCGATTTGAAAGTGACCGAAAACAATATAAAACTTACGTCGCCGAAATACAGACTAGACGTGCCATTACCGCATCCAGTTGATCCTCAACGTGGGAACGCCCAATGGGATCGAGACGCGGAAAATCTTATCATGACCCTTAGAATGAATCGAGAATTTGATTACGTCAATTTTTAAGTTATAACCGAATTTGCACAAATAAAGTATACCTACCTATAGTTGAAAACATTGAAAATCTTTGACGAGAGCCAAAGAAAAGGACATTGCGTGGATTTTTTAATGGGACGTCACGTCGGTTTGTTCGGTAATATTTTTCGGAGTTTCGGGAATAAATTACCTACTTACTATTGTATTTTTGATGGTTCCGCGAAACGAATTTTCAAATAAAACCGCTTAAAAGCTATTTAGTTTATTTCTGACCTTAAAAAAAATTTCGAACTTTAAAGGTCGATGATATTAACGTTCAAATGCGGATTTGTTTCGTAAATGTGATTCTTAAAAATTATTTGTTCGTTAAATGCTCGTAAAATTGCACTTACTAAAATATTTTTCAGGTTGTACGGCGACGCTTTGTATTACGGAAATAAGTGTCAAACGAAATTTTACGAAAGAAAAGGCACAGCAAATTCAAAAATCGTTTTCGGTAAACGTGTTAAGGTCGAATTTTCAGTATTGATTTAATGGTAAGCTAAAAATTGAAAACATAATTATAATAACGACAATGATAACTAAAGAAAATTTTTGATTTAAACCAAAATCTAAATGCTACTAAAATACTAACCCTAAAGACATAAAAATGAAGAATTCGAATCAAATGAAGTCCACAATTTTTATCTAAACACGTGGTTCGTCGACTATTTAATGTTTTATAACGAGTTCCTTCACTTGCTTGTTAAATACATACGATTTCCAAAAAAACGTTTCGTGATAAAACTACAAAATCACTAGGTGTTACTTTCAGAACGTGTGTCACTTGATGTTCGACACAAGAAATGAAATATAACTTAAGTATTTATTGAGAAACAAACAACGCGAGGTCGGTACATACCCGACTCAAGTCTAATCTAAGCTGCTACTAAAATTAGAAAAAAATGTTCTACGAATTTCATATTTTTGTACTGGAAAACTCCCGCGACTTTTTTGATTCGAAATTTATTACGGTTAGTTAACGTTAATTTGTAGGAGGAGAACGATTAATTACGTTCGTATAATGAAAATTATTCTTAAAAAAAGACATCTGCAACTGATTTGTCACGCAAATCGTAAACAATTAATACGACATTTTAAACTAATTCTTATGACCCATATATTACGCACTTTACCATTCCATAGTTGCCAATTTCATTTAATTGTGGCATCCTAATCGTTTAAATAAGGTGGAATGTAAAAGGCTCTTCTAATTTTAGTATCATGAATCAATGATGGTTTTCGTGTGGTCTTCTTAATAATTCATACAAAGACGTTAATGTATTTGATGTTGGACGACGAACAAATTGTTATATCGATGATCTTGGACCGATTTTGTCAGTATCACGGTCCGTGTGCTTGGGTGAAGAACGTTTTTGTGTTTGCTGTGTTAAGAAAAAAAAGGGAAGGTGAGTTACGTTCTGAATGTGCAACACCACGAAAACAGTCGTCTACTAAATAAATCTTATAGATAATTAGCAAGTCTGCTTTACTAGTGCCTTAAAAACTTGCACAAACATTTTTTAAATTATTATTATTATTAGTAAAGCAGTCAATGAACTTACGAATTGTCTTTAAACTAATTAACTCGCGATGTCCTCGCCGAATGCTTTTCGCAGAAGCTCCGAACGCGTCCAAAAAAAAAAACAACTTCATTCTTGTTGCGATTATTTATCGAATTTATTTTTCAGCATGTTATCCGAAAATATTCGACTATTAATTTTGGCGATCGTTTTAATATCCGTCGTTCATTTTTCCTCGGGCAAATGGAGAACCGACAGGCGTAAGTTAGCGCAACACTAAAACGAAAAGACAACCTAATTGACAATCGACGAATTTTGCAGAACCGAAGATAATGGGGGACAAGATACCGTACCGGGCCCTGATGCCCAACAGGAGACGCATCCAAAAAAAGATCGTGCTCTACCACAACTTCTTCAGAACGAAAGTCGTCCCCAGAGCTGCCAACATGTTGAGGATGGTGCGTCTATCCATTACGCCCTTCGCTGCTTAATATCGTAAAGTAGGTTCTGTACACCTACTACCTTCAAGTTCATAAAATTCGGTTAATCGCTTAATAATATACAGCGTTCAAGATTAAATTTTAATCGAAAAAATATCGAATAATGTTTTTCCGATCGGCCTCTGTTTTGGAGATATCGAGGATCGAAAAGTTTTGAATATCGTTCCAAGTCTTTCAAAAACTAACGAGTAGGCCATGTGAAAACATGCCGTTTCACGATGCAAACCTGACAACCGTGAAATCGTGCTCATTTGAAATTTGATGTGCATCATTCATAATTCTGTCTCGTAATTGATCTTCGTTGTGAATTTCTTCTATAAAATAGTTGTTTTACGTGACTCCAAAAGTAAAAATCCGACGGGTTTACATCAGCAAACTTAGCAGACCACTGAATTGCACCGTCTTCCATTAAAACTGGTTGTCTAACAATTCTACGACACTCTAGCAGCGCGAGGCTGCGCACCATCACGTTGATATCACTTCACGTTGCGCAACGCAAGTGAAATTCTTCAAATAACTCGGTCTTCAAGCGATTAGGACGCACCATAAGTAGACGACCATTGATAATCCCACAACCCAACGCCGCAACAGGGGTACGAAGCGCCTGTGGCGAGTGTACAACTTGCGCCCTCCCTAACCCAAAAATGACAAAAATTTAAAAATACACCGTAAATTATTTTTTATTTTTTACTTTTTTGCGCCCTAAACATAGTTGCGCCCACGACGGGAGCCTCTTCAGCCACACCGTCGTTACGGCGTTGCCCACACCACATGTTAATCGAAAAACTTCGCTGGAAACAACGTCTTCAAAGTTTTCGTACGGCCTAGTTTAATTTTTGCAAAATAAAAGACATTCAAAACTTCGAACATCGATATTTCCAAAACAAAAGCCGACCGGAAAACGCATACCTACGCATCATAATTTTCGACTAAAATTTAATCTTGAACGCTTATTACCATTTTTCGTCCCCTGGCGTAAATCGCCCTGTATAGGAATATCTGTTAAATTGAAAGTTAATGCAAACCGAAAGTGATATATTTATCATATTATAAACAAGACAAATTAATACAAATACCATTTCATTCGACGTTAAAATAAACAATGTGCAGTTTTTTTTGCACGAGTTCGTTCCTAAAAGCGTCATATTTATCAACTGTCATTGAACGGTTTAAGGTCAAGTTATCGCCCTTTGTCGCTTAAATCGAACAGAATGCACGTGTTGAAACAACAACTTAAATGCAAGTGCATAAGGCCGAACATCAAACCGTAATTTTAACGACTTTTATAAAAACCCGATTTAAAGCTGTTTTTTTTTGTTAATGTTATGCGCAGAAACAACCAACCGAGGTGGTCGCATTTATACATAGGTCGACGTTTATTTAGAGGCCCCTCATAAATTAAACTGCGCGACGTCGATGCTTTTTTTGTATAAGATTTTCTAAAGGTCTTGATGACGATTAGTTTTGGGCCATCCTGTACCTCTATTAGTTGAATGTTAAAGTTGAAATAAGAAAGTACAACGTTACAATAAAAAAAATAATAATAATTAATTTACTAATTAAACTACCGTTACATTTTTATGAATATTTTAATAGATCCTCAGGGTTGGTGTTAAACGTAATTTTATTATTTTATTATTTTTATTACTTAAGTATTTTTTCCGATTTACCCCGGGCATGTTGAAGTTAAAGTAAAAAGCATAAGTTTTCTAATTTTTTTCGCCAAATCGTTTTGCCCGTTTGTCGAAAATTGGCAAAATTTTGTAATTTTCGATATACCTACTTATCTAAAACCGTTTCGACAACAGCGCCCCTCTTCAATTTTTAACAACGACCCAGTAAATCGTACCTATCGCGTGCAAAAATTCGATTCTAATTTTATTAGATTATTTTCCGCATCTTTCCGACAATTAAAAATATAATATTTAACGATCTTCTGTTTAATTTTCAATAGCAACAAATTTAAATTAAATATCTCATTAGTAACTAATTAAAATCAAAATTAAACCAGAAGTTAAACCTCTTTTTTTTGTTTAAAATTTAACACGCTTTATTAACCTTCGCAATCATTTTGATTGCGGTAAATTATTATTTATTATATAGCGTGGTAATAAAGGGGCCCACTTTATTATTCTTTTGATGACGTCTTGACTCGTCTATGGCGATCCTTTTGAATTCAGTTATGTCTAAAATTGTGTCCTATTGTCGAGCCCGTTCTCCTCTGAATGTTATCGTAAAATCTTAATCGTTAAGTAAGTAGTACTCACCTGTTTGTTTCTTGTTCTGTTAAATCTTCTTCACTTTTTGTTCGACCGATATCGTGTGGTTTAAAAATCTGGCAACCGTTAAATAGTTAAATACGATACTTTGTCAATACATATTTGGAACACCTAAATAATTATCATTTAAGTCACCTGAACATTTGAAGCAACCCCTTTCTATTTTGATCATTACGCACTTAAAACCATTTTTGGCTCGATTCGACAAATATTTAACCAAAATACGAAACCATACATAAATGCCCTACAAATAGGCTAAAAACGCATCTCGCGTAAAAATTGCTTAAATAACAACGTTTTCATCCCACGAATATCGTTTATCCATTTATTTTCCAGAGATGGAACAAGGCAGTCGCCAAGTCGGCCCAAAGATGGGCTCAGGAGTGCATGCTGCTTACGCACGATAACGCAACGGGCCGATTCATCGACAATTACGGGTCGTGCGGTCAAAACATATTCGTCTCGTCTCATCAGGTACCTTGGTCAGTATCGCATTAACACGAATCATTTTAGATTTTCTAATTGTATGTAAATTAATGCGCAAAAGAAATTTCCTTTGCAGTCGGCGATTTTTTTCCATCGAAAAAGTACAAACAATAGTTATTTTTCGCACCGGTCTTTTGAAACCTACGTCGTTTAAGAGAGAGAGACCTGTGGCGTAACACATGTTAACGTTCCGTGAAGGCCTTATTTCCCGCACCTCGCATTTAAAAGCCACGTCAAAACGATGACACAATCGCAGCTGACAAGAAAAATCGGTTTTACCAAAGGGTCGACGATTCGCTCCCTAGAAATTACGAACAATTAGCTCGATTTTCGTAACAGTTCATTGAATTCGACGTCTTCTAGTCCAAAAAGCAAAGAAATATATTAACAGTCGGTGAGGGCTTATTTCCCTCGTCGTCGGTCTTGCGGAAACTACTACTTTCGGCTACAAAGGAACGCTAGATTCGACGACAAAATCGTAGATCACTAAATGGTTCGATTTTACTAGGACGTTGTCATCTAAAAATTTCAATTTTTTTATTAAGTACCACTTCGCGGTGGTCGCCAAATATTCCTTTTTTGTGACCACCCTTATGTTATATTACAAATTAAATCTCGACAACTGTAAATGTTTTTGTTGCTATATTAATTAACGAAATTCCGGTAGTTATCAAGTTATTAGTTAATTCACCGTTTGGAAATTAAGCTGGCGAAGTTAATCGGGATAATTGTAGGCTGTTCGCCATCAAAACCTGGTGGTTGGAGAAGGACAATTTCACCTACGGCTCGGATTATAACGACTTGATGGTAATTGGGCACTACACTCAGATGGTGTGGGCGACGACCCATCAAGTCGGATGCGGGTTCCATAAGTGCGATCGACTGGCTGGTAGAAAAGGAAGAGTGTATTACAGTTACGTTTGTAATTATTGTCCGATGTAAGTATGGGGTCCACGACTGACGAATTGAAACCGAAACGTTTTCCAAGCGACTAAATTGCATAATTAATTTCACTTTCTTGTTACATAGACGGTTCCGTTCTTTATCGACGGGAAATAACGTTAAATGAAGCATACGTTTTGCACAAAAGATCGCTTTTAATCGCGTCGCGCTCTGTTTGTTTTTATTAAGTCACCGTAGATTTTTATGAGAGTTCGACTTTTTTGAGAATATTAAATAACATCGATGACTTTCTATTTCTCTTCAAACGATAAGTGAATACATGGGCGTACGTTTAGTCCCGCGAGACGCGATCGCAGGCCAACGAGCGACGCGAGAGGATCGCGAGGGCCGAAGGGTAGTAGTTGTTTTTGAATTGTAAAAAGGGACAAGTCAGATAATAAATGAAAACGGACAGTAATCTTTTTTTTTGAGCTCTTTACGATAAAAACTAACACGGACGACGAGACAAAATATATGAACCCGACTGTACTTATAACCTATTAGTATTTAACTAGGTGACGCCGAATTATGGAATAAATGGAAATTTAGATTTGTTTATAATTTTTCAGAGGCAATGGCCCGGAAAAACTCGGTTTACCGTACAAAAGAGGCAAGCCGTGTAATATGTGCAAACATTCGTGTCACGTTGGAAAGCTTTGCACCAACGCGTGTCCCGTCGCGGACTATTGGGCGAACTGCAGGGAATTGTACGCGGTGTGGCCAAATTGGTTGTGCGACAGTCAATCGTCGGAGGGTCACGAGAGGCTCGAGTATTGTAAAGCTACGTGCCTATGTAAAGGAAAAGTTCACGAATAAACCGCTAATTAATTTTATGGATGACATTTTCGTAGTAAAGGATTCTTAACTATTGTTTTAAATTAAAAGTAACTTGTGTTAAATTAATTCTAATTGCGACCGTTTCTATGGCAGTTTTACCATGTATATTAACTATTAAGATCATGTTTTAAATGGTAGCTGTACAAAAAAAGAATGTAACGTATTATACACAAATTTTATTTAACATATTTAGCGTAGGATTAATATTGTGATGTCGTGTGTTTAACAATTTGTAACTGAAGTATATGGGTATTTGTTAAAATGCATATTTTAAGTATGAGGAGCTTGAAAAAATAAATTGATTAAAAAATTGATAATGTACAAAATTAATCCATGCAGTACTTGCCCGTTTATTGTTAAATCAGTAACAGTGGAAATGTGGATATACAGATGCTTGCTAAAAATAAGCTGGGTTGATCGGATACGAAACGAAGAATTCTCCGGACAATCAAAATCAGGAAGCTCTCGTACTTGGTCATGCTATGAGGAATCCAGAAAAATACATCTTACACCTTATAGTGCAAGGGAAAATCAACAGCAAGCGTGGGCCTGGTAAGAGAAGGATGTCATGGATGAAAAATCTGCGGCAAGCAGATGGTCATGGTCATGGAACTATTCAAAAGGGCAGCCAACAAAGATATTATTACTGACATGATCGCCAACGTTCAATAACGGACATAGCACCTAAAGAAGAAGAAGCCTAGTCGATCAAAGACAGTTTGGCAAATCGCAAGTCCACGGAGAATTTTCAAAACAATTTGGGAACCAGATGATACGTTTCTTTTTTCTAATTTAAATTAAATTCAAATTCAATTTCGGCATAAGAGGAGTTGGCTGGCGTAGATTTTAATTATTAAGGGCGGTCGTTTAGAAACGGGTTAGTAGAAAAATATCAATATAAATAAAAAAGTCACATTTGTAATTTTTCCAATATATATACTCCGTTAATATTGGTTTATTTTTCCTAGTTTGTGTTTTATTTATTGCTTTAGAGCGGAAACGAATAAGAATAACGGCCAGGGTGTTAAGGACCCACCGACGTAGTCGGATTAAATAAAATATATATATTGTAACATCTTTGAAATAATAGGACCTCCGTACACTCCGTAGGAGGTCCTAGATTTGGCTCATATTTTTCTATTTTGAATTTTTTTGTCTTTTTGGATTTATTTTTGTTACTGTTTTTGGATTGGATTTACTTGTTATTGGTTGGACTTGGATTTTGTTGCCGGAGGTTGACTGGAAAAATCGATTTTTGTTACCACGCGAAGACAGCTAAGTTTAATCAATTGCCGTTCGGAATAATTTATATTTTTGTTATTGTTTATATTAATTATTGTTAACGAAGTGTTTCTCGAGAAGCATTAACGTATTTACCCATTTATATAAAATTGTTCATATTAAATTTAGGACTTCATTTAGGCCAGATACCAAAATTAACTCTTGTATTGTACGTTTCTGGATAATTTAACTATTGATAACTATTTAACATCATATAATTTTAGTAATTTTCCCCTTCTTAATAGTTATTGGTCTAAGGAAAATTACTTGGCGCCCTTTATTTAATTTTTTTTGTTAGTATTAGAACCCGACCGAACTCCATTGTTAAAAGCTAGCCGACAGGCCTCTAAATTTTGTTAAGTGCTTGTTTACCATTTATTAAATAATTATTTTTCGATCAAATTTTATTTTATTTTTTTTTGCACGTAACGGAAAGATTTTTCTAAATTTAAAAATTTTAAATACAAAATTTCTAAAAAAACTATTCCAAAAATATACACCTCCAAAGTGCACGTGGGATCTCCAGTGACCCCCCTCCATGGGGGTTAAAACACGATAATATTAGGTGGTGGAAAATTCTTCAATGTAATTAACCACCGGAATGGCTGGAATATAACGAGCCGCTATAATACGAAATTTTACGAAATTATAATCGAAACTTACCCTGCTAATTGTCATATTAATTAAACTGATAATAAATAATTTAGCCTTAATAATTGTTATTGTGTTAATGAATCAAACGTGGTTTTAAACATAATGTTATATTATTAGACACTAATACATGACCACTCCCTGTCACTACAAAATTAAAACTGTAGGTACTTAGTACATGATTGATGTATACCTACCTATAAATTAATTCTGTTATCACTCGTCGATGTATCATATGTACAAATAGGTAAGCCCCACAGAATTTATAAATGTAGAATATTTAGCGATGAAATTAAATAAATATAGAATATTACGTGTTTAGTAATTTAATTTTAATTTTAATCTATATTAGGTAATTATACTGAACAACAATATTACGGTTTAAGAGCCGCTATATCCGAAACCGAATGCAGTTTTGTCCTATCACTTAACGTCTTTCTGATAGACTGTGTGTCGTCGGTTGCAAATTTGGTAGATTATGCGGCATTTTGGATTACAGATTCGGAATTGCGGCATCCTAATTAGCCAAAATCGTCCACTTTTGTATAGGAGCAACAACAAAAATTCAGATTTTTAATGAATTTTAATTTTAATGAATAAATTTTTGGATTAAAATGTTTTGTACATACACAGAAATAAGCGACGTTGCGGTAAACGAGCGCATTGTTAGTAACATCCGAAACTAATAATCGTGGATTTACGCATTTAATTGGTTAAATGTCAGGTGCCCATACGCGAATTTTTTAATGAAGAACTACGAAACAGCATTAATTTGTATTATGATTATAAATTAAATAACGTCAGGTAAACAATGAGTATTCTATGTGACCACAAAGCCATTACGTTTACGTTTTTTTTTTGTATTAATGCTTAATATTGTTGCTAACGGACAATTACCTACTAATAAAAAAATCTACGCTCTTAAAATTAACCTAATAACCGAGCTTTCTCTCTTCAACGTCAGCTCTTTGAATACCTTACAATTATTTGCGCTTTATACCTCATTACAATTAATTGTTGCCTATACGAGAGGTGTTTGAACTTCAGTTTAGTAAGAGGAAAAGAAAATTAATTGTATTCGAGAATATTTGTTGATAATCGTTTCGTTTATTAAAACGTGACGCGCTTATGAAATTTTATACTTATGCAAATACATATAATATTTAGTTTGCATTTAATTTTGCTTTTATAGGTTCGTTTGCGGTTCCGGCGATAAACTACGTTCTTTATTTCTTCATCGTGCCGGTGTTCCGCACACGACGACGCAATTACGTCAGTTTATAAATTCTTTATTAACACAACGAAACAATGGCCACCTATATACCGCGTGTCTCACAAACAGATTGATTTGCCGAGCCGATATTCCCTAAACGAAACAAGATACAAACAAACTTTTCAAATAAAAGTCGTTTGGCACTGACTGCTCTATAAGATAGGCATTTCATTTTTATTCCAAAGCCGACTTGATTCAAACGGCGAGGGTTAGCTTAATATTCATAAATGGAACGTCCCATATAGTAATTTATTTTCTGACAGCTTATTTTATTGTAAGCACACCTATATAATACTTATTTGAAAAGTTTGTTTGTATCGCGTTTCGTTTAGGGAATATCGGCTGGGCAAATTAATCTGAGACACACGGTATTACACATTCTCGTTTACGAACATATTTTAAAAGATAACTGGAAACGGGCGATTTAAATTTAGATATTGTTGTTACGCAAGGTTTCTAAGTTTTTATAGATAAATATAATAGTTAAGTAATTTAAATTAAGTAACAGGTTATCTTGTTGTTTTTTGTTATATCTTGTTGTTTTGTTTAATGGTGCGCAAATGAATTATCTACAAATTGTGAATTCGGATGTAAACCTATTTGATTCCTATGCATTTGATGCCTACATCATTTAATTAAGTGGGTACTTCAGTTATCGCTTACGTTCGTATATTCATTTCATGGCCCTCGTATTAACACTAATTGCCTAATATCTACTTAAGTACTTATTTATATTAAAAATCAGGAATATCAGTAAATGGCAATCACGAACAAATTTGAATTTTTAGTAGTTAGCTACAAATAATTATTATGTTTTTTATATTCAATTGAAAAAAAATATTTTAAACAATTAAACAACCTTTTCAAAATAATTTAATAATTATATACGTATATGGAAAACGCCGAAAAACATTCCTATCATTTGTTTACTGTAAATCGTTAAAAATCTAATTTACAGTATTAGTTGCGATTAGTTCATTACATATTATAAATTCAATAATTAACTGCCTATTAAAAATTTTTGTTAGACAATAAAAAATTCAGAAAAATCACCTAACCTATTAAATTTGTTTTTTTTTGAAAACCTAATAAAAGCGACTTCAGGGTTCTCATATTTATAATATATAGTTGGTGAAAATCTAATGGATTTTAGGTACTTACCCACATTTCTCACAGATGCCGGTAGTTTTCCAAAATATTTGGATTTCTTGATTTTGACGATTTCAAAAGATGCCACGCACCGAAATTAACTTGACGGACCTAATTAGCTCTTATAAACTTTAAGTTTTCAGACGTGCCCGAAATATCGACGCAAAATCGCTCCTTCTAAAAACAAAAATAAATTCACTCTCGAATTAGAGTGGCTGTTATACACGTCATACGACATACAAATTATTTTACACGTTCTTCTTGAGATTAATTTGTCAACTCGCACTCGAAGGATATTTTACTCGCTTGTCACTCGTGCGAATTGTCCGCTTTTCAACGCTTCGTCACCTATACAGTATAAAGTGAGTCCCAACGAAAAGTTTTGCCGGTTGTTTTTCGGAATCTAACGGCTCGCTTATTGTTAGAGGGTGTAACAATCCTCACGAAAAATCTTAAATGGGAATAAGGGTCAAGTGGCACGTCGTTTTGAAAATTTCATAATTCTCTTTACAGCGATGCTTTGTTGTTGTTTTTTTTTAAATTCGAAGCCTTAATAGTTTTCGAAAAATCCATTTTGAAGCTATAGGTATTTATCAAGTGTTTTGGATTTTAAGTATGCTAATAAGAAAAGATTCGATACCTAAGTACCTAATCGTATTGCCCAAAAACTGTTCGAAATCGACAGTAAATTTTATAATAAACCCATATCAAAAATCAATCGAATTCAAGTCGGATGATCGTGCCGGCCAAACTACGGATTGGGAAATCGTCTAAAGTTATAAAATAATCGAGATGGGTTTTGTGGTTTTGAAAAAATTAGAATAAAACGATTCAACAGTGTGCGTATAAAAGTTTGAATTGTCAATATTAATTTTAAGAGAAACATTTTCTCAAACTCGCGTGTTTTGAGTGTTTTGTTTCTTTTATATTTACATATTCACCGTTTTTCTGCATTTGTATTTATAAATAATCTTGTTTTTTGTTGTCGTCATTTAAAAAATAACTTTAAAAGTCTGTACCTACATAAACTAATTTACGCCCCTTAATCCGTGGAAGAAACTCATCAAGAAATGTACAATGTGACCTGGAAACGATTCTCGTTGTACCGTTAACACGTAGTTTAGCGAAAGTGATCGACAAATCAGGCAAAATTTAATCTTACATTTCTTACCAAATAATCAGTGAAATCCCAAAAAAAGGCGACAAAAACTTTTTAAGTTTCGGATAACAAAATAAAATTTCCAAAGGTCGCCGATAAATAAAATAACGAGCGCGATTTTTCGTAATTTACAAATTTAATAAAATAAGTCAATTTCGCCGAGGAAGTGCTTGTTTTATTACTACCGTTAACGGTTCCTTGTTCTCTTATTATTGAATAAAGTACCTAATAGTTGCGCGATGTTTTTTCGACACAAAAAAAACGCCATTAACATGCTATTATTTTTTGCGGCACACTTTACTGCCACTTACTTTTTTTTATAGTCGCCGTTTAAATATCGCAAATTATGTAATTTTATATCTTCTTACCGTTTAAATTTGAAATCGCTTCAGAAATGAATGTTCGACATCGGTTAAAATTTGGAATTTCTATACATGCAAAGACAAAGACTGGGTTTACGCGCTCAAATAGCATTGAACTCTCCGTATCTATAAATAAACAGGCGACCATCGATAAATCCTTTGTTTCCGATCAAAAGCACGCGATGCGTCTCTTTTGTCCGCAAAACAACAGATTTTTCCGTTTTTAATCAATTTCCTTCGCGTGTCTCGAGAGACATTCAGGTTTTCTTGCGTCTATCTCCAATATATTGAAGAAAACGTGACTGGCAAGTAAACGTATCCGACCGTATTGTCGTGTTGTCACGGCTCGTGGTACGTACGTACAATACCGTCCGCGTTCGCCTCACTAACAATGACATCGCTTCACAGTCACTTTACTCTCGCGGAGGTTTGAAAAGTCGACTTTTTTCCTCGCGCAATTTTCCTTATTCGCTTACGGGATTTTATTCGTATTCGTTGTTTATTACCGTTCGTCGTTTTGATGTGCGCGGACGCTTCTGTCCGACTCGAAATTAATTTGTTAAAGTGAAAATGTGAATTCTAACGCGCGTAATATGTGTGCTGTGATGTTGGAGCCGCCGAAGAAACCGGAAAGGGTTGAAAACGCCGCCGGAAGCGGAGGTTCGCCGGAGCAGGATGAAATAGAAATGGATTCGTTGGAAAATTATTCCGATGACGCCGATAAGGTAACGAGAGCGGCAAAGAGATTTTTCGAGATAATTGCGTTATTTAAATCTTTCAGGAAACGGAGCAAAACTCGAAAGATAAGGCGAACCTTAAATGTTTGAATTTAAATGGATTGTGCAAGAATAGGCTTGATAATAATTACTACACGGAAGAGTTGGTTATACCCGAACATTCCGTTCGAAACCTTCGCGATTTGCAAGTGTTAAGTTTGCGATCGAACGCCTTGCACGTTTTTCCCGTGTGCATCCTTCAGTTGACTTCGCTGATTTGTTTGGATTTGGCCGATAATAATCTTCTGACGATTCCGACCGAGATTAGCCAACTATTGAAGTGAGTAGGTTTAATTTATTAGACGGCTTACGAAATTACTAACAATAAGTTGTATATATACAAGCGGCACTAGAAACACACATAGAAACGGCAACGAATAAACAACTTCCGTTGTTTCTTTCACGGGCTCTCGCTCATACGAGACGCATATTATTAAGAAGAAAAACAGAACCTGATGATCGGCTCGTGCGTGTTTCGGTTCGCGGATTCTAAAAACGCCCGCACGCGGCAGATCCTCGACTTGACACCTTCCCTCGCGTTCCATTTAAAAAAAATATATATTTATAAGCATAAAGTGTCGAAATTAATTTTGGCCTTGCCGTGTCCCGCATGTGCATCCGCCGAGTATCGATAATAACAAACTTTCGTTTTCTATTTGCAGTTTACAAGAGCTGGTGTTAGATCAGAACGTGTTAAGTGTTTTACCGGCAACATTATGGGACCTTAAGTTTTTCCGAAATTTGAGAATCGCCTATAACCGACTCGCCTTGCCTCCGGATAAATTTGCAGACATGAGAGCGTTCGTTTTGACAGTGAGTGGGCGATGATCTAACGCTCGATTGTTTAAATTTTAATTTGCAGGAAACGGAAAAGGTTCCGGAAAACTCTTCGAAAACGAACGTGCTCACCAACTTGAATTTAAGGGCGAACCGACTTAAGGGAAACATTATTTTGGGAAACTACGGCGTAAGTACATCCATAATAAATATATTAGAAAGTTGCATTCGTAAGGCGTCCTTAAAATTCGCGATGACTGACGCGATAAATTCTATGTATGTAACAATCGAAATTACCTAATGCCGCGTTTTTATTGTTTTAATATAAATTGTGCTCTCTAAAAAAAAATATATTAATATGGAGAAATTCTCGTCGCGCTTCACGTGAGCGCGCCCGAAAATGGAACGACGCGCAACCTGCAAGAATTCGAAATGTGTCTAAAGCTAGAATTTAAAATTCCTGAGAGGCTATCGGTCGTTTTAGTTGAGAAATTTCCATAAAACTTCCAGATCCGTGAGAAGCAATTTCGACGACGTGATCCGAATTTTATGTTTCGGCAAGTTTGCAAAAACGATTTTATGACAGTTCGCAAATAATAATATTATAAACGGAGTTCGAGCACGAAGAAAAATGTAAGATTTCAGTTTTGGAGGGGGTCGAAATCAAAATAATAATAAAGTTTAGTATTTTCGAATTTGCATTTGTCGCGTACCGAAAGATTGCAGAGTGCTACGCCCCGAATATGACATTTCGTAGATCAGGGTTACAAATCGAAACTCGACAAATCGAAAGGTGTATTTGTTTAGTTTTAAAACCAAAAGCCGTCAAAAATATAGTTAATATGGCGATTCTATCTTCACCGAAAGAGTTATTCAGCGTCCCGTAAAATGGAACACGTGAACTTTCATGTGTTAAAGCAGAATTAAAATTCTGAATATGGTGTTTGTGGAATTTAACCAGTTTAAAAATTTCCATCGGAAAAACGCAAATTACACGGGCTCTTATGTCGAGAAAAATTAACTTTCGGGAACGAATATCTCGGTTCGAACAGTAAAAGTTCACTTCAATTTCGCGTTTTGTACCGGTTAACTTCATAACTACAAAACAATTACGACATATCGAAAATTTTATTCTTTAGAAAAGTTTGGTTCGTCCTTTAGCAGTCTCGACGATAGCAAGAATTATATTTTGTAGGGCTTTCTAGATTAAGATAAATAATTAAAAGTGAAAACATGCGAAAATTGCATTTTCGAGAGTCGCACTCTCAACTGGGTGCATTGCATCTCCCATCTCACTTTTTCGCGTAGCTTCCTCTCATTCTCTATGTAATTCTAAAACAAGCCAACATACTATTATTTTTATTATAAATACACCTTATCCGTTATTTTAATAATTAAATACACAATATAAGAAACGTTTTGTATTAAACAAATTTACGAAAAGCTCCGATTACATAATAAAACTGCAGCGACTTTAAAATTTAATGTCTGTTATTATTATTCTTCTTTTTATAAAATTGTGGTAATAAGCCAATAACAACAATTAATTAACACCGTATATTTCAACTCTGTTTAAAGTTATCTTCAAGTGGTAACATTTTATAATTTCCGCAGTAAAAATCAAAAATTTGGTGCAAGAAGGAAACTCCTGGTAGGTATTAATTGTATCCTTATTATGTTATTATTATGGCAATTTATTAGGGCTATTGGCCCTAATTGTAAGTGTATTAAATAACCACAAGTTAATCACCATTTTCTACTACAGTATGCCAAAAGTGTCTTACAGCCTTAAGTTTTTTAACAAATTTGGTATTACTACGTTCAAAATTGTACTTTTCGCAGTTTAAATTAACAGCCTTGATATTACACACCCTTAATAATTTAACACTCACCTTATTCATCATACATTGACACATCTATAATTGTCACTGCATTGGTACATTTTTGTCCCATAAATTTACAGAAACCAATGCAACTCATTCGATTTTCCTGCATGTGCACACTTTGCTACTGCAGCCTAGAAAACATGATGAAACGAAATTTATGAATCAGGAAATAATGCATGTTAGAAGAATACCTTTGTTATAACCGCACGATACTAACACTCTTAGGTTATTTAAGAAGGATGGAAGAGTACTTAGTATAGGTACCAAATTTCCTTCCAAATCTATTTTCCACCCAGAATCGGTTAAGTCGGGTAACTGTGGTTGTGGTTGTAATGAATTTAGAAAAACTTTAGTTTGATAATATGATCTTAAGGTGAGGATACCACTATTTTTCGAATATCGTTAAAATTAATGTACAAAATAATGTAATGGTTACTTAAATTTGATTTTTAACATAGATAATACCGAATTTGTTAAATAACTTAATTTGTAAAGCACTTTTAGCATATTGTAGTAGAAAAATTGTGATTGATTTGTAGTTATTTAATACAATTACAGTTAGGGCCAATAGCCCAAATAAATTGCCATAATAAGGATACAATTAATACCTACCAGGAGTTTCCCTCTTGCACCAAATTTGTGATTATTACTGCGGAAATTATAAATTTTTACTACTTGAAGATAACTCTAAACAGAGTTGAAATATATGGTGTTAATTAATTATTGTTATTGACTTATTACCACAATTTTATAAAAAGAAGAATACGAAGGTAATTCTCGTTGGAAGTCTTTAAAAGTTCCTGGAAATCCTTAAAAATCCATGGAAGTCTTCAGTCGTTGAAAGTCTTGTGTACATATTTTTTTTGGAGATTTACCCCTCGGAAGGATAATAATAACAGACATTAAATTTTAAACTCGCTATAGTTTTATTATGAAATAGGAGCTTTTCGTAAATTTGTTTAATACAAAACGCTTCTTATATTGTGTATTTAATTATTGAAATAACGGATAAGGTGTATTTATAATAAAAATAATAGTATGTTGGCTTGTTTTAGAATTACGTAGAGAATGAGAGGGAGCTACGGGAAAAAGTGAGATGGGAGATGCAATGCACCCAGTTGAGAGTGCGACTCTCGTAAATGCAATTTTCGCATGTTTTCACTTTTAATTATTTATCTTAATTAGAAAGCCCTACAAAAATATAATTCTTGTACCATCGTATGTTACAAGGACGAGCCAAACTTTTTTAAAGAATAAAATTTTTCGATATGTCGTACTATTTTGTAGTTATGGCAGTATAAACGGTAAAAAACGCGAAATTGAAGTGAACTTTTTAGCTGTTCGAACCGAGATATCGGCCCCGAAAGTTATTTTTCTCCATAAGAGCCCGCGTATTTTGCGTTTTTCCAAAATTTTTTAAACGATTAATTCCACAAAACCAATTACGAATTTTACGGCAAAAGAAAGTTCACGTTTCCTACGCTGAATAACTCTTTCGATGAAGATAGCGCCCTTTTGCACTGGACGATTTTTGACGGCTTTTGGCTTTTTAAATAAAAAAATACGCTCTTTCGATCTGTCGAGGTTTCATCTTGTAACCCCGACCTCCCCACGAAAGACATTTTTAAGCGTTTTTCGGGGCGCTGAGCGCTCTACTATTATAACATCTGAACAATAAGCTCCGGATTAGTTTCAGCATTACCTATCAACTTTTTCCAAGATTTGTTTATTTTATTTAAAAATCGCATCGAACGGCCCGAGATCAAGTAGGCCATTGTAATATATTAAAATATACCGATACAAAAACAAAAATAACCGTTATAATGGTCGTTGTCGTGTTGTTGTAAGTTTACTCCTGAACAGTTGCGGCGCTTTTCGATCAATACGAGAAAATATAACGAACGTTCTTTTTATAGAACCTAACCGAACTGGACGTAAGCGAAAACAGCATCGAGGTCTTGGATTTAAGTGCCGTCGAACACTTGCAGACGCTCCAATGTTCCAAAAACTCCATAACCTTATTGACGTTGCACGGAAAAACCCTGACTTCTTTAATCGCCGGAAACAATGGTACGTTCGACGGAGTCCGTTTAAGCGAATCCTAACCGCTTACTTTTAGCATTAAAGAAATTCACCGTCATTTCGATACCGACCGTCCTCAAGCACATGGACGTTTCGTACAACGATCTTCAAAACCTCCCAGATTGGCTCGCCAACTGCCAGCAGCTGCGTTCGCTGTTCGCCAGCAACAACAGCTTAAAGTCGCTTCCCGATCATTTATTCTGTAACGAAATGCCATACCTCCACACCCTACAACTAGCCTACAACCAATTACACAACCTTCCGGTAATTCAACGAAAAATTCCCATACGGGAACTATTCCTGCAAAACAACAGCTTATCGGCGTTACCGGACAATTTCTTCAAGTGCGTGCAGAACATACGGGTCCTAAACGTATCCAACAACAGACTATGCGAACTACCGAAACCGGAAACGAATTTAAACCTGGAGAAGCTTTTCATAACAGCGAACTGTCTGACGAACCACACCCTCGAACTCGTCTCTCCTTACCTTAAAAACTTAAAAATCGTCCACGCAGCTTACAACAATTTCACTTCGCTCCCGGAAGTTTGCGCGTCCGAATGGTCGGAAGTCGAGGAATTGGTTTTGTCTGGAAATAAGCTGACGCGGCTCCCCGATAATATCGGACGATTGAAACATCTAGCTGTGCTGAGGGTTCACTCCAATCTACTCCAAAGCTGCCCGGCCCTATCGAGTTTGACTTCGTTGCGCGTCCTCGATCTCGCCCACAACCATCTGGACAAGGTCAACTTGACCACGCTAATACCTCCGAATTTGAAATTCCTCGACCTCTCGTGCAATTCCAAGCTGCACGTGGATTCTCAACAGTTTCATACGTATCGAACGCAACGTCCGATGAGTCTCGTCGATGTTTCGGGAAAAAATCGGACGAGCTTGCCGTTGACGCCTTCGCCGTTCTGCGAGAGCGATTTAACCGAAGCGAGTTGGAGCGTCGGTTTTTCAGAAACGGCGGGGTGCAAGCAAAAGTTGTACATCTCGCAAGTGCGTCTGCCCGCCTTTTGTAACACCGAGGCGCTGTTTGGGATGTTCGACGGCGAAAATAATAGCGACATGCCGATAGCGGTGGATAAAATCGTTCCTAGGATTCTTTTGGAGGAACGCACCATCAAGGAAACGGCCGCTGATTATATGAAATACACCATGTTGACGACGCACAAGGAGTTGCGGGAGAAAGGACAAAAACACGGAATGAACGCCGTTATCGTTCATATTTTGAAATCGAAAACGTCGACGGATTATACCTTTTACGGTGGCGTGAAGAGGTACGTTATTAAGATCGCGTGCGTTGGAGAAATAAGGGTGATAATGGGCCGCACGGTGGGACCTATAAGGATTTTGCCGATCAAACAACGGAAAATTGTGCGAACGAGTCCGCAATTAAACGCGACCGTTCCCGATCCCGATATCATCGAATTTCAACTGGAAGACAAGGACGAGTATATGATTGTCGCGAATAAAAATTTGTGGGAAGTTATCAGTCCGGAAAATGCGATAAGGGAGGTTAGCCTGCAAAGGAACGTCATATTGGCGGCGAAGAGGCTGCAAGATTTGGCCCAAAGCTATGGCGCGGAGGAAAATTTGAGTATAATAGTCGTTCGTTTCAATCTCGTTAGTTCCGACGTTGACCTACTGATGCGAGAACTTCGACAAACGATTAAGAAAAATAAATATCAGGGCGAAAGTGGTTTATCGAACGCCAGCACCTGCCAACCGGGCTGTTGTTGCGAAGTCCTGAATAACGCGTGCAGTAGTTGCTTGGAAAAAATACCGGTGCCGCCCCCCATGATGAGCAACGACGACAGATCTTCACCTAGCGGTCAAAGCGATCACGCATGCAGCGATTGCAATTCGTCGGCGAAAATGTTTATTCAACAACTCAATAGACAAAACGATAACAGATCCTTGAGAAGTTTGGCCTCTTCGCATTACGAGACCGCAGAAGTTAAACTATCTCCAGAAAGACGAAGTTATCGCGGCGTAGCGAAAGCAGTTAGGGCGCGAAAGGAAGAGGAAAAATCTAAAGACGATTCCGATTCCGCTTTATCGGAGGAACAATTTAAATGTTGGGAATACATGTTGGAACAAAACACTCAGTTGCTGTTCGATAAAGAATTAAATACTTTAACCAGGAACGGCAAACGTTCCCAATTTACCGTCAAAAATCCGTCTCTGTCGAAAAGTAGCCCGCATTTGGTCGAAAACAACGCTTACACAAGGATCGTTTCTTTCGCGCCAATTCGGAAGCACCAGGTCCTTTAATCCTTTAATTACGAGACAGGTTTCGCGATTCGCTCCCGAAAAAAAGCAATTACTGGGCGGACCGCACGCCGCCTACTTTGGCAGTTTGCAGAGATTAATGCCTTACAATTTGGAGTACGATTTTGCGGTTATGCACGAGAGGGGACTCGCGGATTCGTTAGATTTGGATCGGATGCAGCAATATTGGGGCGTAACCACGACCGAATTGTAAAATGTGTAAAAATTGTATATTTATTTTTTAGTCGTTCTCATTAGAGGTTCTTGTTTTGTCGCGAACTTTTTTTTACCAAAGAATAAGTGTGAATAAGAAATAAAGGTTAGATTTTTTAATTTATTGACGATTTACTTACTTCTAGTCTGTTTGTGCCGTTCTTCTTTCTCAAATTTATAAATTTTTTGGAAACCGTTAGCTGCGTTTTCTACCTTTTCAAGCTTTTTATGTTTAATTAGGGCATCGCGACGACTATGCGGGGCACGGTATTTCTGTAACGAAATATTTTTCAAGAAAGCTATGTGTAGATTTTGTACCTATCTAACGTTCAAAATCGTCCTGTTTAAAATTTTGGGATTTATTTTGGAGCGCATCTCTCATTTTTTAAAAGCAATCGACGACCATCTTTTGTTTGTGTCCTACATACATAGATATCTTTGATTTATTTTGATATATGTATTTATTATTGATATATTAAAATATTTATGTAAAACGAACTTTTACATCTTTGTACAAACGTTTTGAGGGACAAAACAAAAGATGACGTCAAATAGCTACACAAAAAAAAATTTCAAAGTATTTGATTGATTAATAAACGAGCTTAAATGAACGGACATACTTGACGAAGATACCTAGCAATTGTTTCGCGAACATATTATTCATCTAACTGCGCGCAGTTTATTTAAAAAAATCTTATTTGTATGTACACCTTCATTTCTTCATAGAGCAAAGTTCCATTTACTAAATATAATAAATTATAAATGTGAGTATGGCCTATCCAAACCTATATGCAATTTACGTCATCAACAAAAAGTTACTAGATTGTTTATTTGTAATTCGGTTTAAAGTTTGGAATGTGACATATTCTATAGATGATTTACTTGCGTACATATTAGATGGTATAAGGAAAGACTACAATTTATTAGAACTGTCAAAATACGAGGTACGAGGTGACAGCGCTGTGTGAAACGTCATCATCTAGTAATCTTTTATTGATGACGTGTTGCATATAGGTTTGGACGAAGTGTAGCTAGTTATATAAAAATTTTGTCGTCTACAGTTGTTATTAGTACAAATAATGTGGAAATACCAATTAGTGTGACAAACAGCTTATTATTACGAGACAACATATTTTACTTTGTAAGTACATTAAAAACTAAAAAAATCCACGCACAAACATTCAATTGTTTAACGCACAAACGTTAAATAAAATTAATAGAAATAAAGTATCTACAGCTTTTTATTTTGCAAAAAAAATCATTTAGTAAGCAAATCGTTTTTCAAGCTTCCTTTTGTAACGGTTTTAAGCAAAATTAATACTGCTGATAATACCTATATTAATTTTTTTTCCGTTATATTTGATGGGTAAAGTAGAAATTAATTAATTAACTATTTATTTATTTTCAATATTTCGACACGATCTCTGTTATAATTTTATTTCATTATTATATTTCGTGTCGAAACGTTGAAACTAAATAAATAATGAATTATCGAATTTTGAATTTTATCCATTGTTTACCAAATAATAAGTAATATTAATTAATTAAACAATGAAATTTAAATATTTTACAATTTTATTGTTTCGAAGAACTCGCACATGTAGTGGCAAAACGTCGACCAATTTATTCTTTATTATTAAATTACGATTACCCATTATTTTTCTGTTTATTATTATTTTAAATTATTGTTTGAATTTTTGATTCATATATTTCTGTAGGGTAACTGCACCACCTATTACAAAATATGTTATATTTTGGATTGTAGATAGTGTGACGATATAAAAATCATGAACAGAATAGAATTTAATTGCAAAGTAAATATTGTTTGGCAATATTTAACATTTTAAGGTTCTTTTTGACAATTAACAGGGCAGTCAGGTCCACAGCTAGGATAAAAGGATCGACACGATTCCACGCCCATGCGATTTTACCGAACGTACATATTTTAGAGACCACGCATTTTTAGGATCTACAAAAAGGACTTACAAAAAGGAGTTTAAAACAACGTAATTGTTTTAGAAAAGGTGACATTTACAGACACATTAGCTGGTTGTATCAATTATTGTAAGTATAAGTAGGTACTTCCGTTTTTAAATATTTCAGCGATATACTGTTATTTCTAAAGGTCGAAGAAAGGTAGAAATATAATTTAAGGGTATTATAAAATACCTTGCAAGGTAAAATAATTTTTGAAACCTAAAAGTAAACACCTTAAGGTATAAATTTCATCTTTAGTAACAAAAATGACGTATTTTGTATTATATCCTACCTTACTACTATTCCAGAACAAAATATACAAAAAGACTTACAAAATACGACCCGTTAGATCTAGTTAACACATTTAACTATGTAAGTGTAGTTTTAGTTTAAATTTCTTAACAAACGTTATTTAAATCAAGACACTGAAATAATATTAAAGAGCATTATTCCCTCAAATCAAAATCAGCATGTAATAAAAAATTTACTGAATGTTACTATATAACAGATTGTAAATAATTCAGAGAAATAAATATGTAAAAAAAATATTCTACCTTTACGATAATATAACCTTATTTCATGTAGCTACGCAAACTGCAATTTTAGACCTTTCATGCACTTGCTCGGTGGGTTTTGAGGGTATACTTACAGGTAATATTTTAAACCGGCAAAACGTTTAATTAAAACGAAATCGTTTGCGACTAGTTGTAAATTTACGTGTGTTTGTTATTGAATTCTTCAAAACGGATAAGTTTTAAAAATATATAATTCATAGAAAGTAAAAGTATTGCAGCCTCTCTGATGATGGGACCCAGACGTGTTCTTTCGCCACGAAAAAACCGAAATTATTAAAATATTTTTTTAAGTAAAGAGGTGGCAAAATAAAAAGTTAATCGATCAATTTTTTCTCCTTGTCAGCCTACATTGTTTAAAAATTGTTGCTTCAATCAAAACTTTGAATTTCGTTTTTTACCCGTAAACGAATGCATCGAAAAGGTAGAATGTCTCAAAATAAGAGAAATTAAAAAAATAATTCAAAAAACATTTAAAAAAAATAAAATCCTGAAATAATTTTTTTAACACTTACGTAAAACGCGAACTAATACTGCTGCCGCTGGGACTGCCACTTGTCCGTAACAAGCTATAAAAAAAAATATAAAATTCTAAATTTTTCTTTGTATTTCCTACCTTTTCTCGTCATCGCCTTTCCCTCTATCGTCAATTTCGAGCGTAGATTCTTCCGTTGACTGCGTACTTGCATTATTACGTACGCTTCATATTTCACTGTATTTCACCAATCACTGTAATTGCGAAAACGCGCGTAAGATAAAATTTCGTTCGCGAAATTGGACCGTCGAATGTTTGAGGGAATCCTAACCTAATCCCTATCCAAGAGCCTAACCAAGCTCGATTTTCAAAGAATTTGTGTTAGAGCTTAAAGATCCATGTATTTACACTTTATAAGAACACATTAAGAATTAGTTGACAAAGAAAGATCCTCCCTTTCCTCGTCGTATTAATCCTTTTTGTTAGTAATCCTTTTAGAGAACACAACACAAACAAACAACACTCGCGCACTCACACGCAAAAGGCCTTATAAACCGAACGAGCACTCCTCACACACACGAACAATACGACACCGTAATTTAAAATTCGAACTACTGAAACAAGCACAATCGCTCTGTACCATTAACGCGAATGATCTGAAACGGATTTTTCCGAAATTCTATATATAAATGCGTTCGAGTTTATACATGGGTACTAGGAAAGCCCGCTTTTATTTTAAAACATGCAATTTTTTGTTCGCTCTCCGATAAGTTATCACGTGAAAGTAAGTGGCGCACATGTTTTATTAGTTGCTTTGTATTTTATCGGTCGCATAAAAATGCGATTAAACTTTTATCCGGTTTATGGTTTGTAATAGGGAAATTTTCAATACTTAATAGTGGCCGTTCGAAAAAAAATTAAAACAATCATAATCTCCGTTAATACTCACGGGATCGGCAATGTGAAATATGTTTTGGAATCAGCATAAAATTCTTTACCGATCGTGTCTCTTTATAATTTTCGTTAGGATGCACGGTTTTCGAAATAATCGAAAAAAAGCGATAATTTCTTTTTTATTCTTATAAATTTCTCACGTAAATATTATTTTTCAAAAAATGTATTTCTTTCGAGAAAATTTAAAAAAAAAGAGTGCGACATGAAAATTCGATACCGAGGTTTGCGCGTGGTCGGATTTTTTCAAATATTATTTCGTTACTAAATTCTTCAAAATATAAAGTGCATATTTTTAGAGCATGGAAAGTGGAACATTTCTGATTTTATTGCCTTTATTATTTAATAAAGACCCCGTGTAAATAATTAAAAAGTAAGTAATTAAATTTTTGCTTGGATTAGTATATTTTTCTTTCTTGGATAATATTATTTTGTTTTAGGAATCTGATGTACCTACCGCCCTTATCGTACCTGCCGCAGAAAACGAAATGGACTGGTTTAACTCCATTAGCAATTATTATGAATAAGTCTACAACATTAGAATTTGTACTCGATAGACATACACAGAAGCATTCGGGTGCCTACATTATTGCACTAACTTTTTTATTTCACGTAAAATATGTTAATAATTTGAAAGAAAATCTATTTTACAGCTACAGCTGCAAATTAGAAGACCCACTAAAACAATTTAGAGCACAAATTGCTTTATTGTTAAATAAAATATTATAATTACGGCTGAAGTTCCACAATAAGAAATTATTGTAAATACAGCCGTTTATAATATTTTTATAACTTAACTCTAATAAAATTCGATTTACCGCCGGAGTTCGAAATTTCTACCTTTATATGAATAACAAATCTATATCGTTGCAGTTTTTATTTATACCCGTGACGGTAGAATATCACATATTTTAGGAAGGTATATAATTTGCTTATAATGTAGAAGAATGCACCTTTATAGAATTAACAAACTTACCTTTGCAGTTGTTATTTATGTTCATAAAAATAGAATATAATACCTTTTATTAAGGTATGCAATTCGCCCTTAAAGTAGAAACTATATGTTCTACCTTATTACAAGGTATTTTAACACCTCTAAAGGTAGAATAATCAACTATTAGGAATTACAGTGTAAGTGCAACATTTGCCATTTTTTTTTGGCATAAATACTTAAAACCAATAATACGGGCGCATACTGGCAAGCTTATCTTTCAAGGGTGAGATCGTATAATATTAAAATTCAAAGTAAAATGACCGAAAAAATTGCAACTGTTTTTTTTTTCTAAGTTGGTGTCTATTTGAATTAAATTAATAGATTGCAGTACGTGCGAATTTTTATTAAAATATTAATAAATCCTCAAATTTCACAACATTCGCATTATATTGTAAAATTTTCAAAACCTAAAATCTTCTCTCCATTATACGTTATCTCTACAGTAAAAACGTTTGTATCTGATTGTTGACGCAACCAGTTCTTTATTATGTATATTTTCATATTTACCCATAGCTCTCCTTTATTACGACATCTTTTGGAAAGTCGTTTTAAAAAATACAAACGTCACGACTAGATTTGTATTGTAAACGGACACAAATTTAGATCCATTTGACTAGAATTACTATACAGCAAATGTTAGTTTAAACGATCAATTTCGAGACGATAGAGTTTTATGATTTTTTGTACATTACACGATGAGTGTCTCGAACTTGATCGTGACGCATTGTGCGACACTGCATTTACACGCATGCAATGGAACATGGATAAAAATTTTAAAATGTATATAAATATTAAATAAATAGTAAGTGGTTTTGTAGTATTTCGTCTTGGGGGGTCAGTAATGTGCACTGGACGGTTCCCCCAACCACGAATCCGGACTTGGGGGGAAGTCCGGATATCCTCTCGGACTACTGTCGTTACTGATGTCAGTATCCGCACCCGGAGGAATTCCATGAGGAAGACTCATTCCTGCCGGAGGACCTTGACCTTGCAAAAAACAACGTTGTCTAAATGCTCACGTGATTTCGCGCATAACTCACTTATAGAAGTATATACAGAAAGCTGATCCGAGTAAGGATATTGCTCCATGCCTTGCGGCGGCGTGTGTCCAGGTAAATAAGAAGGCGAGCCGGATCCTCTAAGAAACGAATGCGACCTTCCGACGCCGGCATGCGGCGAAGAGCCATCTTGATCCATACTCATATTTACAACGGTTCCGTAACTGTCGTCGCTTAAATCTGAAGTCATATAAACATCTTCTATCTTAATTACGAAAAGGGTAAGCATAGATTAGATAATACTCACCGTGATGACTATAACTATCCAGATCCACCTTCATTTCGTCTTTGTCTAAAAGTTTATCGTGCCTTGGCGACGAGCCACCTTTCATAGAACGGAAATATTGACTCCATCTCGTTCTCCCCGCGTCCTTCTTTAACCTCTTCTCCTTCGCCCTTCTGTTGGCAGCCGTACGGCTATTGTTACAATTTTTACCAGAACCTCAAATTAACTGTTTGCTTACCTGTTTTGAAACCAAACTTGAACCACTCTCATGTCTAACCCCGTGTCTTGACTAAGTTGCTCTCGGACGTGCCGCGCAGGTTTCGGACTGTTGTTGTAGGCAGTTTTGAGAGTTTCCAGCTGTTTGGCGGTTATTGTCGTTCGCGGCCTCTTATTCGGCTGATCCCCGTCTAAACATTCCGCCGCTGAAATTGCACAATTTAATGACACGATGATCGTTGTAAAACATTTTTGGCATAGATACCTTTACTTTTGGCCGCTTCGTAGTCGGGTTTACAAACGAGCTTCCTGTCTTCCATGAGATAAAATTCGTCGCCGGTGTTGAGCTGACGGGCGCACATAATACAGGCGAAACACTGGAGATGATAAACGTTGTCCTGGGCCCGTCGTACCACTTGCGTCGGAGGAATCCCGAGATCACAGCCTGCACATTTGGTGCCGAACCGTCTGCACCCACAGCGCCACATAGACAGTCGTCATTGTTACATCTTCACTACTTTACACTTCGATAAGTTTATGAAAAATTATGGAAATTAATAGCCGAGCAGTTGCTCTTCATAAATCCATCGAAATGTCTGTTTTTCTCTCAAATTTCTTTGCAAGCAAAGCAACTAAAGGGCGGCGCTTAAAACGACCTAATGTTGGATACTTACTTGAAGAAGTCGTCCTTGCAGAACAACTGTCCGTTCCTGGCGAAACATTTGTCCGTTAACTGTATCCGGCAATCGCTGCACTGGAGACACTTGGCGTGCCACGTCCGATCGGCAACCTTCAGTATGAAACGGTCGAGGATCATTTCGTGGCAGCCGCCGCATTTCGGAATCGTTGCTGAAATTTGATCGAAATTTTACTTTCGCGCCGAACCCGTTCGTAAAACGTAATCGGGGCAGTTTTATCGGAACGAACAGGTTCGGACTTTTTTTTTTTGGTCAAATAAAAATTAGTGCAAACGCAGTCGATCCGAACAAATTATACCTACGTTTGTCGAAGTAATTTCGGACTAATTCGTTTGCTGCACTCGTCGGGAAGCAGCAAATTGAAGATCGTAACAATGTTTCAAGGTTGTGCAAAAAACGTGCATCGCCGAGTATATTACTTACTTTTTTTTTCAATGCAAATTGTTTATTCAATAAATACAAATACAAAATGCAACGTTAATTTATAACATTATTTTGTTTGTTTACAACGACAGTAGGTAATGTTGCATGTGCGGAAATCCAATAGATGATTCATAAGATCATTCATAAAAACCTGTACTTTTCGAAATTAAAATTACAATTTGTCCAAACTGTCGCATTTCCGGTAGGAATAAAAGGCGTTTAAAATTCCGTTTATTATTTTTTTACATCGTATATCGCAAAGGATAATTAAAATTTTTTTGTACTCGTGCGGAAAAAGTAATTTCCTTTAACGTCCCAAGATCTCGATCGTCAAAGAAAAAACAAACGTTAAGTATCGTCTATCGTCTCCCTTCTATTACCAAAGCTACACAATAAACACAATCGTAAAAGATAATGACATACACAGAAGCGCTTCGGGCAGGCCATCGAGGGCTAGAGGGGGTACTCGGTACATGTCTATACACAACCCGTTGGATTCTTCCTTACACTGACTTATCATGATTATCACAGTAGAAACTCACTATAAACTTTACGTGCAATTTGACTAGTCAACGACCGTTCAAAAACTGCCGACACAAATTTCAAAATGCGCCGCCGCAACGTCTCCACGTATTGACCGGAAGATCCTTCCAACGCCTACGACGCGTTGACACGGACTAGATTTGTATGCATGTCCCCAAATAAGAGAACTTTATTAAACGACGCTCCCTTGTTTTTCAAACCATGTAGCCGATTGGTTGACGGTTGTATCGCGTCGCGACGCCACACCCTTGCGACGCCCCGAGCTCGTCTGCCCTTAACCCGTACCTACTTGTATTCTTGCATAGGTTTTTCTGTTGTCGCTGTTGTTCATTGCTAAGGATGAAACGGGGACTTTTGCGGGACGTACAACCCGAACACGATGTCCCATAAAATTTAAATAATTTCGTACGAACTATTTTCGCTAACAATACGCGAAACGTCCTTAAATCGATAAAAAAAAACTACATCAAGGGCATGTTGTACCATACGTCCCGAAATAGCCTTGCATTATTGATGTTAAAACGGCTAATCGGAACGAACGTCGTGCCGAGCTTCATCTTCAAACAAGAGAATAATACAGTCAAGAAACGATGTTTTACAAGTCTGAACTTTGACAAAGCCTCTGTGCGATTTTAATTTTTTTTTCGGTTGAATTATTAAACGATCCGAAATGAGACTATAAACGAAATTAAGCTTTTTCTTCGCTTATGCGTAAGATGAGAAGTGTTTGAAATTTAAAAAAAATGAAATAGAAAACTTTAGACACTTTAAAAAAAGGGGAAAACGATTATGTTTGCTGACGTGCCTTTAAAACGGCTTCGGCATCGTTTAATAAATAATATTTTAAGGAACAAACGAGGCGAAATTCATAACGTTAATTAGACAAAGAAACAATGTCTTAATAGTATACCAATAAAAATGGCACTCGGGCTCAAATTTATAAAACGATTAAACTGTTGCAGTTCAAATCGGTGGCTTTTATTTATTGTCAATATTTGTAAACGGCGTTAAAGGTCATTTTATCTACGAATTTGAATCACAAGCTCAAAATATACTTAAATAACTCTTATTCTGTTTAGAAATATTATAATTATTATCGACAACAGAGAAAAACAAAAATCGATTTTTGATATATCGATGTTTAAAATAAAACGATAGTGTTCCCCTTTTGGCTTTTCTTCCCTTCTATTTCCCGAGTCAAAAGGGGCGAGACACCTGGAGGAGAAACGTTCACGATACCAATTTACAACAAACGTATAAATAGTAATAGCGGATTGAAATGGGTAAGTAGGTAAAACAAAAAATATTACCTATTTATTTGTATAAAATTATAAGTTCAATATTTCGACATCTATCGGTGTCATTTTCGAGAATTATTTTCTCCACAATTTTGGCCAACTTTTGGCAACGTCCTGTATTTATCTAATCGTGTTTAGCAGTATTAAAAAAAAACTTTTATCAAAACAGTTCCTCTATAAAGTCATAACTTAAAAAATTTACAACAAATCCATATACTTATACGTTATATCTTTGGCACCCTACGCATACATATTAGGTGGACAATTGAAATTATCTCAACACGTGCGATATTCGTAGTTACGTCTTATTGTGCATTTTACGGTGATTGCGGTAAGTAGGTACGAATGTCTCCAAATTTTAAATGCAGTTTTTTTTAAACAACGCGTTCTTCTAGTGCCGCTGGTTTGGCAACTACACCCAATCGAATTAGTATCGATATCGGACTCGTAAAAAGCTATATATGCATTTTCCGAATAGATTGTTAACAGATGGTGTGTTTTTCTGTTCCATTTAAGCATTAGCACCCCTATATCGAGCTACGGCGATGGTGTTAGTGAGTTATGCACGGACTTAGTGACATTAGCGCCAGTTGCGAATAGAACGAACGAGGGTGTATAGCCAGGTTTATGTTTAAATGTGAAGGGTTTTTATCGCTCGAGTAATAATCCTCAATGATAGCTGGTTATCGATTTGTTTGGTTCATTTAAGGCGCTTAATAGTTTTATTAATTTTAATTAATGCGATGGTTGCTTTTTATTTGGTGACGGTTTGAGAAATTGTACTCGTAAATGTGCCCGAATAAGTAATTTTTTTAATAATGTTACTTAATTTAATAATTAGAAATTTCCACTTCTTCCGGTTACACGGGAAATGGACATTTCGAATGGAAAATTCAAATGTTTATTATTAATTTTTATTCACGAGACAATTGTACGACTTTTTGTTCTAATAAACATTGCCTTTATAATTGGTCTTTTTAGAATTATTTCAGGTTTTGTAAATGCTATAATTGCTGCGGGTCAGCTGCAGGCTATTACAAAAATAACTACGTTTTGTTTAGGCACTTGTGCATGTACAGATTTAAAATTTTTGGTGAGTATTTTAGAAAATACTTATTCTACAAAATAAAATTTCGAGGCAATTAATACATTTTCCAAAATAACTCTTAAACTATGACATTTAAATATAAGAAAGTAAATACTCACAAATATATTGATATTATTTTCCGAATAACAAGTTTGGTGATTTTTCCTGAACATCCGGTATTATTTTATTAAGTTTACAAATACGTCATTCTAAGATGCTTACCTACAATTTTTAATTTGTACATGCATAAATGTCTTGAAAATGTAGCTTATTTGTAATAGCCTGATACAGCTGTCAACTTTTTTTTACAAAACATGAAATAATTCCAAAAGGATCAATTTTAGAGATAAGTATTAACTGTAACAAAAAGTCGTGCAATTGTTTCGGAAATACAAATCGATAATAAAAATTGGGGTGTTCCATTTAAAATAAGGAAGTTGGTATCCATTTTCGGCATAACCGGAAGAAGTGGAAATCTAAAATTATTTTAAATCGAAAGGGTAACCAGTTGCTGTTACTTTCAAAATTTAAAATCGCAATTCTTGGTCCTTTTTTATATTTTTTTTAACCCAAACTTGTAGTCACATATACCCTGTATACATACGTACCTAACAATGAGTTAGTTTAAGTACCAAAATTGGAGTTACGATTGTTTACCTCTCAGATACAGATATATTAATAATTGTAATTGATCCCTTGGTTTATAAAAACTGTAATACTGCATTCATTTCCTGTAAAATATATACATATAAGTAGGTACCTACGTCTTCTAAATAAAAAAAAATGTTTCGATTTTATAAAGTAATTACATGTTGTAGCTCGAAATCTTGCGAACCCATAAAAACAACTAATTAATAATCGTATTTAGGAGGAGCATAATTTAAGAAACTGTTTAATCAGGATCAGAATTTTAATATCCATTATATAACAGTAAAGAGTGCCCTCGACCTAGCCACTTTGCCAGTAAACGGGGTTAAAAGCATCTACCACACTCATGAATAAATAACGCATTGGCGCACCCCGCCGGGGACATTTGCTAAATGGATGGGATTATGGCGATGTGTCACCCTCTTCTACAAGAGAACGAAAGATATGTGTAACCGCCGTAATCTGGCCCTTTCCTACGTCACATTCGCACACGAGGAAACTTTTCGGATGACAACTGTATCTTCCGGCCGTTGCTAAATCACTTTGTAGAAAGACCAATATCGCCGCGTTTAGGGTGGCGATAATTTAGGGACATCGGGGCCAAAGCCGGCAGATCGAATTCAATTAGTCCGAGGAATTAAAGGCAATCCGAGCGCGCGATTTCTTTTCGGGTGATTTAGAATATTTGTCGTTATATTTACGTAGGTACCTGGGTATTTTTTGCAATACAAATGGATAATTCAATGTGTTCAATGCAGAACTTTCAAGGTCGATATTAGAAAATGACGCTTTGCGGCCATAGGTCACTTTCGTTAGTCGTATTGTAATTATTATTTATAACGTAGATAAGAGGCAAGTCCATTGCGATCTAAGTTTAACTTTGCAAAATTCATACTTTTCGAAAAAAAAATTACTTTTAAAATTTAAAAGAAAAACAAATTTCTCAGAAGATGTTATCGCGAATTCTGTGGTACTAGTATGAAATTGTGGAGGTGCTAAAGGCTAATCGGTACTATTTTTGTAGAGAAAAATATTAAATTGAAATAATTTAAAAATATGTCTTATACTCGGGGGGGTAATCATCAAGTTTTCGTCAAATGTTCCTCGTATCTATCCCTACTATATATGTAAGTATCCAATTTTTTTCCAAAGGGTATAACAGGTAAATATTTGCACAAGTTCATCGCTTGAATTCTGTAGCAGTCTGCTACATTCAGGATGTCCAGGATATGGTGGAGAATCTCTCGGGAGCGCATATAAGTCACATCAAAATTACGACACAAGTTCCTATAAATTCTTTTCCTACGGCGCTTCCCTGTTGAGATATTAAATATGTAATATCTAATTAAAAATAATATTTAAGATACTCGGCATCTTTTATTCTTTACGTATGATTTTCACGAAAACTGTTCGTTTTATCGAAATTAATCAAGAGTACCTTTTTTATCCTGCAATGTCTGGGAAATCCGAAAATGACCTTAAAAATTTAAGAACAGAATTTAAGAATAATTTTTCCAAAAAAGACATGAATATGATCTATTGGCGAAAAATAAAAAAATAACTATTTATGATACAAGTGTGAAAAATGAAAAACTTTTCGGTTACGAGTAAAGAAAACGCATTTTCGCACGAGTATCGTACAAGATTTTCTTTTTACGCAAACTTAAATATAAAAATTTGATTAAAACACTTTGATGTTTGAGAAACGCAAAAGAAAAAAGTGCGACAACTGATAGTTGCGAGCGAAAAGATTATAATAAGGTGACGTTTCTCGAACTGAAATGATAATATAGAAAATTATGACTTCTCGATTGCGTGTAAGAAAAAAATATATTTCTTCGCAATATAGGTAATCGTCAAATAAAACGATAACAAATTGCGTTGCCCCTCTTTTCAGTTCCATTTTTAATGCCGTATCGATGGCAATCTTTTTCGCATAAAATTTTTTACGGCCGCTTTAACCGGTCTTAAATTGAAAATTTATGGCGGACGTTTCGACGAAAACATAAGCGCCGCCGTGCAGATATTAACAGCTTCGTAGCGCGATGAACAAAAAAAAAGAACGGCGTTGGCCCGATAATCGGAAAAATCGAAGAATATTAAAAATAAACGTGAACGTTTTACGTAGGCCCGTCGCCGCTTCATTTGCCGCTGTTGGCGAATTAAATTTTTAGTGGCACATCAATATGTTTATGTTGTATCCATTGTAAAAAATCTCCGGAGCGTGTCGACAGCACTGCCTAGTCCGGATGTTGACATCATTTATTCATTGTTAAAATTGATTTCACGCCCTTGTGTGTCCTACAATCCTAAATTATCAAAGCCTCATCTGAAATATTGATAACCGCCACGTTATCCTAATAGGGAGTGTTAGTGGATTCTTTATATTGAGAGCGAATGTGAGGTTTATTAAAATTGCAGAGGGCGCATCCCTTTTTTCTAAATTTTAATATTTATTTAGTATTTTCGATTGTTGTGCATCATTATTTTTAAATTATCTATCTAAGTTCTTATTCACGATGAGCGTAAGCGTAAAAAAAATACGTAAGAAATTATAAAATGAAAACTATAAAGAACCAAATGACATTAACATAAGAAAATTATGTATACATTCATTACGGATGCTTTTATGAATTCTCCGTAATGGGGTTTTAATTTTATAATTTCTATGTATTTGTTACGCTTACGTTCATTGTGAATAAGTACTAATATAACCAATCAAACTGAGATAAGCCGGAGAAAGTATAAATTGTTCGGGTGAATTCATCGACTAATATCTTTGATTACTCAATATTTAATTATTTCAATTTATAACGCCACTTATATTAGAAAGGTTGTAAAATTTAACTGTTACCCGAAAAACTGTTTTCTTGAGTGCATACGATGAGCATTCCAGAAGTTCTGATAAAATATATATCTAGCAAAATATTAATCAAAGTTATAACTCGTTCAATTAGTCGTTCGAACTACAATCGATGTTACTATTCTAATTAAATAATCACGCTTTATTGTAGCGAACACGTTCAAAATTTATAATGGAAAATATACCTATTATTATTATTACATATTCTAAAACTATATGAAATGCACTTTACGTCGATATGTAACTTGTCATGTGGTTATACAGTTGTTGGCATTTCAAAAATTGTTTAAATTTGTATTTTTCTTCCAATCGTCGAAAGCAATCACAAACAATTATTTTAATCAAAACATCAATTATTTAGTAGATTTTTATTTTAAGTACGTTTCTGAAGATTGTAACTTTTTAATAACAGCATATTTATGAACTATGTTATTTTCATATGGTTTTGTGAACAATATTTGTTTTATAAATAATTATATTTGATTTTTAAGTGACGGTCATCAGCCATCAAACTAACACAAATATTAGAATTAGTCATTAATTCTATACTTTCTCACTTGTGCTTTACCTACTCTTAAAACTTTTGAGACACACTGTACATTAACTTTCATATTATTTCAATAGCTCTCGAGTCATCTTGCGTAATACTTCAACAAACAAGTTATTTGTTGCAGATTCACAATATCGCAATAGAGACAAATTGAAATTATAAAATAACATATTTAAGTGGGGGTAAGTACTTACGAAAATTACGAAAAATTAACATTCCTTGTCGGTACGTGTATACCTAACGCTTGACGACACTTTTTTATTATACCCCTTAAAGTACATTGTTGCGTGACAAAGTCAATAGAATAACAAACGGTAGAAACGTCCCTCATCAAATTCTAATAGTTATTGAGTAATTACTCGATAAGGGTGTGGATGTCACATATGTAACAGCTTTTAGGCATATTAGTTTTAATATTTAAGGAGAAGATGCCTATCGTTTAATATTGATCACGTTAATCGTCGAACAATGATGAATCAAATAAAAATTATACATTAACTTTTAGAGTAGTTTATATAATTAACTTTCTATCGAATTTCCTGAATTTTTTGAAATATTTGCCAGTCATTATTTTTAATACCTACAGAAAATATTTAAAAAAAACAATTTGTTGTCGAATTAAAACGGGCTAAAAAATAGAAAGGCGTGTTTTGTTTAATTAAAACCGAGAAAGTAAATAAATATGGCCTAATTTGTTGGTGAAAAAATTATAGGTGATGAAATTTGTAGTTTTGTTTGGTGTTATAGAGATATATATATAAAGCAAAAATAGGTACATACGTACCTAATTATTTAGATGTCAAAAGATACCTATTACAATTGCTTTTATTTCCAAATACGAACTAATTGTATTAATTTAAAGAACAATTGCTGGCAAATTACGTTAATTTCTTAGAATGTAGCCGCTGTACAATTTGTAAATAAGCATATTATATATCCGCAATAAAATTGTCAGTAACAAGGAACCAATTTTGAATGACCGGACAAAGTTAACTACTTTTTTTAGTTTAATTAGCTTCGAGTTGGCAAAAGGAAAAAACCATGGAAAATAAGACCGATTCGTGGAACATATAATCGATAATGAATACCCTTGATAGTTTCAATAATCGGAATGAAACTACTTTTACTCTTCGGGGACAACAAAGTCCGATCAAAGTCCTACCTTAAAATTTCCAAAAAAAAGTAGTTCTATAACGAACACATATTAATGAGGAGCAGCTCACCTCATATTTTTGCCAAATGGATTTATACGAATATCTAGAATTTGTATTTTGATTGACGTTTCAACACAACGGAGCACCATCACATATTGTTTTGGTACCACATTCGAAAGACCAGACTTACACTAAATTGTTTTGAATAACATTTACAATATTTCTAATAAAAATCTTGACTTATCAAAAAATGGTCGCTTTTCTGCTCTTCAATAAAATTATAGATTTTGTAAACATAGGTAGATTTGCGAAAATAACGTATTGCCTTGTCCCCTTTTCACGATATAAACTATTACCTTTGATTTGCGTATTTAACGATAAAGTGAAAAACTGCAAAACTATATAATACAATGTTGACTACCTATTACTATAAATTTTTGAAAAGTTACTATGACTTCGATATCTCCTTGCAATTCTAAAAACATTTCCAAATGACATTTTTGTATATTTTCAAAATAAGGCAACCGCTTTTATATTTTTGAACGTCCCTCATACAAGAAAGGCCATATTCAAATTTTGACATGCGCATATCGAATTTAGAACTGCGCAAAGTTTTCCACTTGTGTCCAACTTTATGCCGGTCACCGTATGTATGAACCACCAAAATGAACAACCTGTATATTTGTAATCTAAAAGATCAAGATAGGCAAAAATACAAAGCGGTTTCACCGGGTCCCGTCACCAAACAGTTCGCAACAGCTTCATCTCTAATGGAAATTCGCTAAATGTGTTTTTTTTTTAATGATATTTACCACTTAATCATATTTAAAGGTAGTTCGATTCCATCCAATTTGTTTATTAAATTGAGGAAATTGTGTTGACAGTTTGCGAAAGCAAACTCCATAATTTGGAAGAGTGGAAAACGACAAGTATGAATTTGTTCGTTGTCTGGAGGCTCGATTTCGACGTGAAACTGTGAAGGAAAAGAAACTGTTTCATTAACTATCGCTGGAAAATCTCCGTCAAAAATGTATAATATTGCATAATTCGTGTCGAAAAAGAGCAAAATTGCTGAATTAAAAAAAAACACGTTAGGTACCATTTAACTTCAATCAAAACAACAGCATTTCGTTCTAAATACACTGACGGCGATTATATCACGAGTACGTGATTCAAGATAAAGCCGACAGATTTGAGCTCAAATAATACACGAACACTTTGTCCCCGGAACAATAACTATAGGTACTTAGACGGGGATTAAAATGCTACATTAGGTCGAGTACTGACTATAAGGGAACTGATTCTTTAAATACACAAACAGTTCGGCCCTTTCGAAATACATTTGTTTCAATTTGCCGACACGCTCGCCGGAGCTCGTCGCCGCAATCATCGTCGTGTGCTTGTATTTTTCGAGTACCGCATAATAGACTTGGTAAATTTGATAAAAACCCACTATCGCTGAGTAAACAACTGAATTTATTTGGCAATATATTTTCTTAAATGCGAACAAAATGAAATCGAAAACATTTAAGGGTTGCGGTCAGCGTTTCGAAAAGCAACATGTCAACCCTAACCCCCAATCGGATAATGTTTGGATGGGCGCACGTTCGTCTGCCACATGGTGGTCGCGTGCACCGAGACCCGACAAGTGACACGTGCTATCTTTAATCTACAAGGTTTCCTCTTCTATTCGACGTTATCAAATTTCATTGCGAACATTATTTTCATATTCTTTAACTTTTAAATGCGCGAAACTGGATATATTTGGTATGAAAAAATTGATCTTGGCAACATTAAGCAAAACCCATTCTATAACGTATAGTGATTATAGGGGATATGGAAAGGATAGTCTCGCCCCGATGTAATCAACCAGAGTGCTCGGACAAACCACCCCAAGCAGTATACTCATTTTGTATTTCGTATTCGATGCGATACATAACAATAATGTACTTGTACACTTATCGGCGATGTGCATGTTCCTTTAAAATCATCAACAATTAGAAAAATTGCGAGAGCGAGCAAATTTAATCCCCGGTAGGTATAGGTAGGTAAAAAGCTGCGTTAAACATGAAACAGTAACGATCCATAAAACCATAGTCAAGATTTTGTTATCGGTGATTTGGTAATCTGGGCGTGTTACGTATGATTCTAGATAATGAAGCGCGGTCAGGTAATTATGGAGCATTCGAACCACCTGGGACACGAAAGTTCCCCTCTTCTCGCCGATTCTCCGGAGAATTTCGGTTTTGAGTTAGTTACGGACTAATTTTGTTTTATCGGCTACCGTGTCCTAATGCCTACGACGATTTTGCCGTTTATTAACAATTTGAATCGACAGACTCGTTACACAAGAACAAACTTTGTGTGTAATATTTAAAATATTTGACGGGACTTTTAAAAAACAATATTTTAATTAACTTATCAATTTAAAATATACTTATCTAGTATTTTATTTTTATCTATAACGTGACGTTAATTAACCCTAGACAGGTATTTTGTATTCTCATAACACCTATAACGTGCCGAAGTTAATGTTAATGCATCCTAATTTTACATAAATTGTATTCTGTTCCTGTTTGAATTCAAATTACGCTATTAACATTTGAAACTGTGTTAAGCGTAATTTCGATTTTTTCACGTGATGCTGCAAAAACTAAATACTTAATAAATAACATCCGTTAATTGAATTTTATTTAGTTTTGGTAGTTCACTAGGTATCTAATACTTTCAGTTCTCGATTTACGAACATTCGCCATAACGAACATGACGACTTTAAGATTTTTAAATGACACGCATATGAAAATAACGAACAGTGATGATGAAATAAAAGTTGAATGCATATTTTATGTGTATACAGTAAAGTTCATATATTTTGTACCGCGAGACGTGATCGCAGACCAACGAGCGACGAGATAGGATCAAGAGATATGAAGGGTGGCAGTTGTTTTTGAATTATAAAAAGGAACTCGTCAGATAATAAATAAAAACGGACGGTCATCTTTTTTTTTGAGTCTTTTACGATAAAAACGATAACCCCATCACGTATGTCCTGCAGATTCCGAAAAAAAACACAAAATATACAAGGTGTTCCATTTAAAAATCAAAGTTAACGACATTTCCGGTAAAACCGGAAGTCGACCGTTTTCAATCCGTTTGTCGGTAAATTGTAGATATTTTATCTCTCATATTTTTATATCAAATTTTAAATAAATCGGTTCGTGAATACGACAACTATAGATAACGACGTAACGAGAGCGCGACGAACGAGGCGCCCGCCACGGGCGCAATTAAATTTGAAGCGCAAAAACGCAAAAAATGTAAAAACTACAAATAAATAAATAGATATAAAAGTCATTTTAAGTCAAGGAGGCGCAAGTTAAACACTCGCCGCAGGTGCTTCGTAGCCTCGGTACGGCGCTGACTATATCGACGACTAAGCGGGCAGGAGGGTGTCTAGAACTTAGCGAAACGTCTGAATAGATGGTACTATAGTAAATTTCTTATACATAGACAACCATATTAACACTAGTTCCTTGAAGAGACAATTTAAAAGCTTATTATCGGTCCCGGTTTATTTATGACCTACCCATTTACGACTTTTCAAACGTTTGGTTTGGCAGGTGGAAGTTCTTTCTGAGAACGGATTTGCCTAGTATAGTTCGAATTCTCAATCTATACATTCAAGATAGGTTTCGATGCACGTCATCAATAACAAGTGAATAAATTGTATATTTGTAATATTCAGTTTAAAGTTTTGAACATGGTATATTCTATAAATGCACACATATAACATGACAAAGAAAGACTGCAATTTATTAGTACCTAATGTAAAAATAGATAAGAGGTTTTATTGATGACGTATATTGGAACCTATCTTGAATAACGTATAATTAAACACACTACTTCTATCCGTACTGAAAATAATATAACATGCATTTTACTTTGCGCGTACCTGCGCCACCCCGAAACTGCCAGTTTCAATAATTCGCTTTCCTAAATTCGCTAATTACCCTGGTATTACAGAATAAGAATGATGTGGTTTTTCACTTCCCATTTATTTAAAATATTTTGCGAAAACTTATAAACTTATTGCCGATTTTTTCACCTCTTGGTGAATTTATCTGATAGGTAATTCCCATAGAATCTAATTTTACTTTAACCGTACTTTGCACGACCAACTGTTTCCACGGTAAATACCTATATGGTTACCGATAAATTTACCAAGAGATGGAAAAATCGGCTCTAAGATCGAGAGTAAGTTTTCGCAAAATATTCTAAATAAACGGGGAACGAAAAACCACATCATTATTATTTTGAACGTCGTACTTTGAGAACGATTCATATCTAATTACTAGTTATTATCGCACCCAAGTAAGCGGATTATCGAAACTGGTCCTTTCGGAGTGGCGCAGATACGCGCAAAGTATAAACGTTTCCCTCGTTCCTTTCTTCTTTATTGTTCAACTTATTTGTAAATTTTATTTGGTACTCGTTTTCGCCATTCATGACTTGTTTGGTGTATCGATCTTGGATCAACGTTAAAAATTGTTGTTTATTAAAAGCTTTCAAATGACATACGACTTGAAATACGTTTCCATTTGAAATTTTTTAGTTGACCTCCTCCTCCCACTCCCGGAGGTTACACACCTAACCATTTTCCATAAAAAATTGCGCCCTAAAAATAATGGAATAGGTAGGTAAGTGCGTGTTCGCCGATTTTTCCATATAGGTACCCAACAATTTCCGAAAAAATGGTGCGGGGCCAGGCTTTGTGGACATTTGGTATATCTATGCGATTTAAAACAAAACAAAACGAAATTTTTAACATTATGTTTAAATCTAATAACATTTGCAACCATTTCATTTTGTTTATAATAATAACACTTAAATTTTGAATAGCTGATTTATAATTCATATTGTTTAGTAAAAACTACATTATTTTTTATTACACATATTATTATTATTAAAAATTATGTAGTAGCAGAGGTGCCTATAACGTTTTTATTTTTAAAAAGCAATTTCTGACGCTTTCTAACTATTTAAAACTTGCCTGCAGTTTCGAATGTATATAGGTACCTTTATATATCTGTCAGGATTATTTGGGTAATAAATATTTCTAACAAGACCACGTGCCGATCCGTAGAGGTCTGCACATTCTTTCTCTTTCTGTGAGCCCTCTTTGTTTAATTGTGAAATTTTATAGAAACATTTGTACGATTATCATGTTCTAATTAAAGATGAAAACTTGATCGACATCTTAAATGATATAAAAAAACGTTCTCTAGGCAATGACAAAACATGAGCTCGATATGTTGACGCATATATGAAATTTTGAATTTTATTCATAAAAGTAAATTTATACGCAACATTTTTTCAATAAAAAATCTATTTCTACTTCAGCTATCTTCATCAAAACTTGTTATCTCCTAGATATTGTATTGAACATTATACATTGTAAAATTGAAGCCGCAATTTAAATTGGATTTTGAATTGTGTACAAAAGTTCTAATTTCGTTATTAATAATTTTATATTAAATTTTAAAAACTCAAATGATAGATAATTTGATGGCGAAAAATCTCCAAATGAGAGAATTTAAAAATAAAGAACATAATTCACTTCTAATGGTCGCCGGGAATAGAGTATACCCTCCCCTTAAATCGAAATTCATTTTAACCGGTATATATCTCGTAAACAAGTTCTTCATTGCAGCAAGTTTAAAGGTGGAAACTATTTATTTAGTGGACAAATCGTCCTCTTAAAGTTTCGTCAAAATCGTTGTGTTGCACTTGGATTTCTCGTCAGTATAAGAAGATAGAAAATTGTCTACTTTTTAAATACCCACTCCTTTCTTTATTTCACCTAGTAACGCTTATCAACGCTAATATGAAGATTATTCTATTAATGTTTAATAGCACCGATTGTATTCTATGGTATCTTCGTCCTACACGGTGATAAATCATCAAACATCAAACTTTAATGAAATTACTCGCGATACTTACATTCGTGTTTGACCGTTTCGCTTTGAACTTTTTGTTTTCTCCTGCAAAAGTAGTTCTGATTCTGTGCATTACCCCCTTAAGTGTCCGCGTCTTCCGCGAGTCAAATCTACGCACATTTTAACATTAACTTCGCGCGTTGTAATGCGATGGTCGATAGTTATAAAAGCCCAATGCGCAGAGAAAAGTGAATCATATATTAGTATTTAAGTTTCGGTATACGTAAAAAGTGTTGGACTTTAGTGAAAATATGGATAGCGAGGAATTCAGGAAATTCGGAAAAGTCATGGTGGACTACATTGCCGATTATATGGATAATATCAGGGAGAGGTGAGTACATATCTACAAGGGAATTATTTTCTTATTAAAATTTTGTTAATTTTAGTCGATCGATTTTAAAAATTATTAGAAAGTTAAATTATAAATTTAATAAAGTTGTTTGTAATTTGGGTTAAATCGGAGAAATTCGGTTTTACTTATTTAAAAATTAAAAATTAATACTACTAATCGACTTTTGGGTAGGTATTAAACTTTCATAATAATTTATAAGGAAGTGTCAACTTATTCACAGTAATTGCATTCTTTCCTTGTTGACGAAATTGTAATATCGACAAACAATAAATCACGTCATAATGATGTAACTTCGATAGGAAATAGAAATAACTCATTTACCAGTAAATAATTCGGTATACGTATTTATAGGACGGTATTACCCTCCGTGCAACCGGGCTACTTGTGCTCGACGATGCCCGGCGAAGCTCCAATAACTGGCGAAGCTTGGAAAGACATTATGCAAGACATAGAAAAAGTAATAATGCCCGGAATTACCCATTGGCATTCGCCCAGTTTTCACGCGTACTGTCCCACGGCGAATTCTTACCCCGGAATTGTCGGCGAAATGTTGAGCGCCGGCATAGGCTGCGTAGGGTTCAGTTGGGTAAACGAATTTGTTTGTTTTTTAAATTTCCTTTTATATAATCCGCCGGAGATAGTTTTCTCTTAATGACGCAACCGCACTGTTACTTTCTAAAGGCCTAAATCTAAATTCTATATAATAGGTGTCAAGTCCAGCGTGCACGGAATTGGAGGTCATGATGATGAACTGGCTGGGAAAACTGCTGGGTTTACCGGAACGGTTCCTTAACTGCGGGGAAGGTCCTGGCGGAGGAGTCATTCAAGTAAATTATTTGTTTATTAATTATTTATTATTTAAATATTTTTATATTACTATTCCTATTATTATCTAGTTTTTATTTCGTATAAATAAATAACACACGCTAAAAATACTAGTTATAACTTTCAGACTTTTGAAAATTTAAAAATGATAAGAATCATTTAAAACGCCAATTTTCAGGAGAAAATCGAGTTGTTTTATCCATATATTATAAAAAATAGCGACCACTAAAATTATTGTAGAATCGGTCAATACTTTTATGTAAAATTAAAACCAAATAAGAACACCTACAGTATCGTTAAAATATACACTTTAATTTAATTTAACATCTATGTGCATAGAAAATATATAATTTATTTATCTGTTATAAAATAAGAACAAATTGATTAAGATTTCCCAATTAAACAGATTTTGTATCTATTATTATACTTTCTGATGCAAAAATGACGGTCATCTGGTTAACAAATAGTTGTTCAAAAGTCATTACACAAAGTTATAGAAAAATCGTCCAACTTTGGTATAGCATGCGGTATTGAAGTCAACAGCTTTTTATTTTTTTAATATAAATTAATAATTTAAATGAATGCGATCAAATACTTATTAAAACATAGAACTGATCACATTAATTTACACATTTACACTTAGGTATCGCAAAGTCAATCCGAGGATACACTGTACAGTTGGAAAACTCAATTACAATAAATAGTTACTGCTTAAAATAATGAAATCTAGTTTAGCGAGCTTTAGAATTTTAAGGAGATAAAAATTTTGATTTCCAAAATCAATGGAAAACTTGAGAAACTTTAACTATTTATTATCTTATACATAATATAATAATCAATGATGACATATGAAAAATTCGAATAATTAAATAGGATAATATTGTTTAGTAACTTGCCCTTTTACGTTTTAAAAATACTTAAATTTTTAAAGTGCTCGCGCAAAGGAAGCAATGCATAATAAGTAAATGAGTTGGAATTCAAAAGTGACGCCGAGGGGGTTAACTGATACCAACGCTTCTTTGAATTTTAGAATAAAAAATTGTTATAATTGAAATTTGCGTTTCTACTTTTTAGGTTACCTATAATCTTCCAAAGTGTTGTGAACAAAAAACATTATCAAAATCATCGTAACCATTCGTCAAAACCCTATAAACACAAATTACGCAAACTCGTCGAATTTTTATCATCGCGTTTCGATGGTACGCGCAACTTACACTGTATTTACCTATCGTCACGCTCAATACTACAACTAGGCACCTAACACAAAAATTAATCATTTTAGAGTAGATACCCGCGTGATAGCTGCGTTTCACAGAGATATCTCGAAATGATGAATTTTTGAGTTACCTAGTTGTTTAGTTAGTATTGAGGTCACGATATGTAGGTGTGTTTATAAAATAATGTAAATATTAAGACGTGCATTTCTATAAGTAAATAAATGAGTAAGTAAACATTTAAATATTCAATAAAAATTGAACATTTCCGCATGGCTTTTAATTTAAATTTCCTGAATGATCCTCGATTTCGGATCCTAACAATTGTACTATAGTGTGCGAGTCGATTTCTTAATCAATTTTTTAATTTCTCCCACCACAATTTTTGCGACTTATTTTTAGTTCGAGGGTTTTACTTAAAACTAAACATCGATCTGCTTCGGTCGTAAATTCGATTTCTTACGGCGCTCAAAATGTGACGATCGCACAGTAATTGGAAAGGAGCATTTTAATTAATGATTAAATAAATGATTCTTATATAATCTAGTTAAATTTATCGAAAATATATTCAAATGCGTTTATTTTACATTCCCTTCGTTTCGTTCAATTAAACCATGTTTAATCGCCTGGAAACAACTCGACGATTACAACAATCGTTTCAAATAGAGATAGTTGTGATGATTCAAACTTTCAAAATCTAACTTACGTATCTATTTTGTCCTTCATTATAATTAATTATTATATACATTATATTATATTTATTCTGCTTTCAGGGCTCAGCGAGCGAGTCGACCCTCATAGCGCTCTTAATCGCCAAAGAGAAAACGGTGCGGCGCGTCAAAAGCGAAAACCCCGACCTAGACGAAGGACTAATCAAGGCGAAACTAGTGGCGTACACGTCGGACCAGGCAAACTCCTCCGTGGAAAAGGCGGGCCTCTTGGGCTCGATGACGATGCGTCTTCTGCCCGCCGACGCGAACTGCGTCCTTACCGGCGCGACTTTAGAGGAAGCCGTACGCAAAGACAAAGAAAATGGTTTAATTCCCTGCTACGTCGTAGCAACATTAGGCACGACCGGGACGTGCGCCTTCGATAACCTCCAGGAAATAGGGCCAATTTGCAACCGGGAAAATGTTTGGTTGCACGTGGACGCGGCTTATGCCGGTTCGGCGTTCGCTTGTCCGGAATATCGCCACTTGGCGAGAGGCGTCGAGTTTGCGGATTCGTTCGATTTCAATCCGCACAAGTGGATGTTGGTGAATTCGGACTGCTCGGCGATGTGGGTTAAAAACGCCAAATATCTAGTCGAAGCCTTTAACGTGGACAGAATCTACCTCAAACACGACCACGAAGGTTCGACGCCAGATTACCGAAACTGGCAGATCGCTTTGGGACGCAGATTTCGGGCATTGAAGGTATGGTTCGTGCTTCGTACGTACGGCGTGGAAGGCATTCAAAAGCACATTCGCACGCAAATCTCTTTGGCGCGGTTCTTCGAACAGTTGGTGAGAACTGACCCGAAGTTCGAGGTTTGCTCCTCGAACATGGGCCTGGTTTGTTTCAAACTCGTTGGATCGGACGAATTAAATAAACAGTTAGTTGAGAAACTTACAGATCGGAGGAATATTTATGTGATCCCCTGTTATTTTCGTGGTCAATACGTTATACGATTCGTAATTTGTAGCCGATTGACCGAAAGGAAGGATGTCGAACTCGGATGGAGAGAAATTGTCTACGTCGCCAACGAAATAATGTCCTCGCAAAAGTGTACGTTTAAAATTAGCGAATTCACGACTAATTTTACAAAGGAGAATTCAATGGATAGCCTAGATATACCTACTGCAACAAAATGTTATAGGTAATTTGATAGGGGGGAAAAAATTAAATAGGTAGTATCTAGGTAAATTATGCGATATTTACGTTTCTGTTTAATACCAATTTTTTTATTTTTGTAAAGTTTGTTTAACAATAAAAATTTAATAACAGGGTTTGTTCGAAATTGAAATCAACATGTTCAAATAATGTTCCACTTGCCTGAAGAAATAAGAATGGCGAGGGTGGATCCGAGCGAACGAGCGGACAAGTGAATAGGGATGAAATACGGCCGGGGATGTAAGCTGACATTACATGGCTTCAATCAGACCATTCTGCGTGGAAACTATTGTTGTGAAAAGTCAGCAGGTTTTGTTTGATTAGAAAAGCACCGAGCGTTTTGTCCCTAATCATCGCCGTGAATACGATGAATGAATGCACGGCTTAGATGTATTACTGGGCTATCCCGAACTACTTCGATGATGAAGAGAAGGGTGGCGACGTTTCGATTAGGGTTCCGCGGTTATATTGTACTAACGGACGCTTTTGTAGATATTAAGATGAATTAAGGAAACGAGGCACAACCATCTGGCAATTAATAGATCGCGTTCGTTTTATAGACGTTTCGCAGATAAACCCTAAAACACACGATAGGGTATCTTTTGGCAAACACGGGGCACTTCAAATTTAAAGTGCGTATTTAATAATAAGAAAAACAAACAGAATTAAAATTAATACAAATAAAACAGTAGGCATAACAAAATCAAACCACAGGGGTACCGTTAGTTTACACAAAGGGTATTGATAATAGAGGGTGGCCTCGTTATGGAGCCAATACTTCACGGTACAATTTGTACAATGCTTGATAACCTTTAGTCGCTCTATGTCCCTCGAGGTTTTCTTAAAAGATAATTTCGCGATATTAACGATAATTTTTAAATTTGCGTATCAGGTTTAACGATCTAAAATTTGATAAAACGTGGCAAATGACCGTGGCCGATGAATCATGCGCCGGCAGATGGTTCGGTGAAGCACCAAACACGCACGTCAAAGAAGCCAACGCTGTCGTGGCACGACAGATGAAATAGCGAGTTAACTTTGTAGCTTGTTATCTATCTTGTTCAGATCGCTACATATTATATGACCCCATCTTTTTGAATATGTTGGCTCGACGTAACCCCCCACAGTTTACAGCTGCCAACACTTAAAGCTATCCGGGTAATTACCTACCTACTACTACTGAAATTTTGCTGGTCCAAATGAAAGTTAGATTTCTAGTTGTTGTTGTTCAATGAAACTCGACATTGTTTGATTGTTCGTGGTTATCAAAATAATTTATCGATTTCCTGTAAAAGTAGTACATAATTGACCATATTATGCATAATAAAACTTCTGCACTTCAATTTCGAATTTGTTCGGACGGTCACAATTAATATTCAATACATATTAAACAAAAAAAGTATACATTAATTATTTTTTCCACATTCACCGACTTTACGCTATATCCAGTAAAGACTCCGCGCTACAAACTATATAAATTTCAGGTTAAATTGTTTAATTTCTGTTTGAATACATGTTGCATATATATTTAGTATTATCTTCAAGTATAAATCAACATGTTGAACAAACAAACCGTGAAAAGGTTAAGAAACAGAATAAATAGATATAAGAACATCGGATAATAGTAAGTACCGGTGTTAATTTGTTGAAAAATAAAACAAAATAATTCAAATAACACGCACTAACACACAAAATCACACTTTCTAATATTTTCAATTATCTACATTATAAAACTAGGTGTCCAAAATTCTAAATAAAAATCAAACGAAACAGAAATGCAGCATTAATTATTTATCTAAATATACACATAAAAAATGCGAACTCGGTGAAATTGGCTATTTTTATGAACAGGGTGTAACAAAAGTAACTTATATTGCTATAGCTTATCCAAACTTAAATGATGTTCACGTCATAAATACAAGGTTACTACACTCGACCAAAAAGTACGTAAATACAATAGAAAAAAACATTATATTAAGAACTGGCGTTCATTAATTTTCGTCCGAAGTACGATTTCATCATTACAACGTATCTCCAAAGATTACTTGATGTTCGAAATCATTACCCAATGAACGTTTATTGGTGTAATGACCTTATACATTGCTACATCGAATGCAGTTCATTACGTTAATGAATAATTTGACTGCTCCAATGAACAAGTTTTCTTTGTTTTAATAAATTAATACATAGATAATATGAATTTGATTTATAGTAATAATAACTGTGTTTATTAGTTTTATCGATATTTTTACATTAATTCAATAAATTATTCCACTGAAATGCAAAGTTTGTTTATTGTATCGATGAATGTGTTTATTAAATAAAGAAATATTCTTGTATTGTTACAGTCAAAAAATATTGTACATAATATTAATGAACACCAGTTATTGACTTTTTGATCATTGATACAATGAAAAGTTCATTAATACTAATAATACACTGAAGAAAATAAGTGCCTAATTATGCAATTAAAACGATCGTCGTATTTACGAATCATTTCTAATTTTTTACCTAATAACTTTCTTCATACCTACAAAGAAAATTTTTATCGAAATAACGAATTTTTCATTACTTTTTAAGAGTTATCTAATGTACGTTAATGTACGTACATTGGACGCGTTACGTCGGATTTTTTTTGAGTGACAATGTACACTCCTATTCATATTAAAAGAGTACGGTTACTATTTCACATTGTAAATAGGACAATGTTTATGTATATTGTTTCTATAGCAAATTTATTTTTTGTAATGTTTCAATTAATTATCGCTCAAATATATCTACATAGAAAATTTGATTATAAGTTCTTTATTGTTAAATGTTGTCGATTGTAGGAAATACAAATCGATTTTTCCGGTGAAAAAAATCGATTTGTACACGTTTCTCTGGAATTTGATATATAATAACAAACACGAGCCGTTTTTAGAAATATTTTTCTATAACAGTTCTAACATAAATATTAATGTAAACGTCGTGATAATTTTTTTTGCAATTATTTAGTTTGAGTTTTCAAACTGCACTGTCTTGAATTTATCCTGTTTCTGCGAAGCCGTTAATATTCCTAGATTATTCTATATATAGAATTAAAAAAATACATAACCAACTGTATTTATACTGTATATTAGTGAACTTAGTCATAGATACGATAAATGTAGTTATTATTGCAAAACGACCTTACATTAATATGATGTTTTAAATTCATAAATTTTAAGTTATGATGTTAATGTAGAAATTCGTAGATTCAATCAAGTAATGATTGGATTGATGAAAAAGAGTCGTCGAAGCAATCAAGATATAAATATGTTCATCAGTTTCTAATGAACATAATAACATTGGGATTACGAACATGGAAATTAAAAAATGAACATCTATTAGTAGTATTAATGAACTTTTCATTGTATCAATGATCAAAAAGTCAATAACTGGTGTTCAATGATATTATGCACAATAATTTATTGAGTGGAGATGATGACGTTTCATACAGTGCTGTCACCTCGTACCTCGTATTTTGACAATTCTAATAAATTGTAGTCTTTCTTTATACCATCTAATATGTGCGCAAGTAAATAATCTATAAAATATGTCACTTTTCAAACTTTAAACCGAATTACAAATAAACAATCTAGTAACTTTTTGTTGATGACGTGAACATCATATAGATTTGGATAAGCTATAAATATAACTTTAAATACAAAAACTTTCTGGTTTATTTCGACGCACGTTTGGGCATACTGTTTTGTTTCGTTGCTATGGTAACCAACTTTGTTTTTTTTTGAAAGGACACCCATATGTTTTCTTTGTGTCTTTGAAAAGAACGGTTTTTTTTTTCTATTTAGTAGTGTCGTTATGTTGCAAAAGAAACAATATCGAAATAAAATCATTTTAGGAAAAAAATTCTTAACAAACTAAGAAAAAAAACAAATTAAAATCAAAATAACAAATCACAAAAGTAGGTACTCTAATTTTGAGTGTTGTTAAAACGTATGACACATTGCTCGTTAAATGAAATGTTCGTTGACTTAATACGTGTTGAAAATTTATTATTGTTCTTCCTATCATATCTTCGGATATCCTCACTGCGACAATTATTCGCACCTTTATACATATTATTTTTGTGTACCTAACCCTACAAGAAGAAATCTATTTACTTTATATGAAAATTCCCTAATTATAGACAGTTTTTAAATACAATCACTCGAACACGAAAAATTTGGACTCTGCTGCGCGAGTATGTTTTATTTCGAAGCATCGGTTTTTATTAACCCCCCCCCTCCTCCCGTTTATTCGAGTAAAACAATTCGATTTATTTAGATTCTTTCCTTGTTAAAGAAAATATGATATTATTAGCAACGAGAATAAAAGCAGAACTTCATATTTTACCGGAAACGTACAATGTCCGGCGCGTGCACGAAGTGTGCTTCCAAATTGAACGTGGTAGTTGTTAATCGACAGGGAATCTCCTCCACGAGTACCATCTGTTGACACCGATAGAACCTCAGCGTACTTCCGGTTACAACAATGCGTTTCCTTGTGGAAAATCTGTGCTTCCGGCGGGACAATAAACGACGACGTCGTGCGGGGTTGTTTATGTTTAAATGCAGTTACGCTTCATTTAAGTTAACATACGTAGTTTACATCGCGACTTTTACCCGTAAACGATTACCTACAGATTAAATTTATCTCGATTTTGATTATATCGCCAATAAACAATAATAATATCTCGCACAACAAATTCCAGGCGACGCGTTTATTTAATCGGGACAAGGGTTAGAGATAAGCTCTCCAATAATTATTTAAGCAAAATTAGATTTAGAGTAGCGCTCGAAAAGAACATCGATTCTAACCTAATTATATGTCAAACAGAGGGAGAAGCGCAGATTAAAGCAGATACCTCGGATCTATAGATTTCCCATGTGAACGTCTAGGCATAAGTTGCTACTGTTGCATTCCGGTAACCCGAGCAGAAAAGCACGTGTGGGCGCGTGTTTCGAGCCACCCCTGCACGCGCTGTAAAAAGCGAACAAACACCCACCAGCCATCCATCTAAGTGCCGTTTGATTGAAAATGCCGCTACCATTTTGTTACTATGTCATTATTGTCTTTTATTCTTTAAAGAATACGTATACAAATAAATGGGGGGGAGGGAAACGTTCGGAATCCACCCCGATCGATTTTAGTAATAATAGTTACCGTATATACATATACATAATTATTATCTATTTAAAAATAGATTTCCCGACGACCACTATAAAAAAGCATAATTTTACACGATTTTGAGAATCAATTTTAACGAAATCCCGGCAAAAACTTTTTGAATTATTAATAGTGTTTGAAGTGGAAAATTTGTGAACGGCAATTATTTTCTTATTACGCGGTATACACAAACGATAATAAATATATAGCATACTATATACATTTTTACGTTTCGTGTAAGATATTTATACATAAACGAATATACTGTGTGTAACAGAATCATGGCACACACCCGTTAATTTTGTTATTTCTTAAGATAAAATTTTCAAACTTGTCATATATCTAACGTACTTATCAAACGTCACTTTTTGACATAAAAATTGTGTTTTTCGCACTTCCGGTTTCGCGGGGACTGGCATCAATTTTAGATTTTCAAATGGAACACCCTGTATATTATTACATTTTTGGAATCTGCATAATTTTCTGAATATAGTGACACCGAATAAGTGACTTTTCAACTGTCAAAAAAAAACATTTGCAGCCCATTTTATTTTTCAAACTAGAATATCAGAACCTCCCCTCCCCCGGATTAATGTTAATCGACCCTATCAACACACAAAAAATAAAACTTCTACATTTATTTCACTTAATTTGAAATTTTTAAATCAAAAGTAGAATATATTAAAATGAACGACCTTTTTAAATCGCAATGTGCAAATAAATCGCCCATAAACTTTCAATTCAATTTTTATCTTTTATTACGCGAAACCAAACTTCACAACGTATTTAATCTAGCCCCTAATGTGCAATATTTGAACTTTCCTGAAACACTACCGTAAGAAATAAACGAAATGAGCCTTTTTAAATGTTTACATACGTCAAGTACGTAACCAGTACCGAACAAGTAGTTTAAATTACACTTACAAAAGTAAGTGCAATAAATTAATATTTCCGAAAAAACTCCCAAATATTAGATAAGTTTGTAATAATTTTTTTTGATGGGGAAGCACGAAGACGACTGACAAGGAAACGTTCAGATCGCACATAGAATTATCGCAAAACGTCGTAACACTGGCCGTTATAGGGCCACAGAAAAAATCGGGACAGTTGAAGGATAGAATTTTAAAAATGTTTGGTTGTGAATTGGGTTTTAGGTGAAATGCTTGTATTTTTAAAAGGGATTATTGTAAGCCATAAATCATCATTGTTACCTACAAAGTGGACAACTCTTTGTCAACAAAATACTTTAGAAGCAAGTGGTAGGCAGGTTTGGTTTATGCTTTCTGTAAATTTAAAAATTTATTGATGACGTAATATATCGATCGCGTTTTGCCAAAAGGACGTAACTCACACTTTTTGTGAAAATGAGTTATTCTGACTATCTTACGCATTTAAAGCAGACATCGTCTGATAAAATCTAATAACAATATTTCGATTTTTTTCACCGGAAAAATCGATTTATATTTCCGCAAACGTATCTTGTTATAGCTACGCGGCGACATAACATGTGCACTACTGTAAAATTTACTTTTTGTGGGTTACGCCCTTTTGGAAAAACTGCGTCGATATAACCGATAAGATGTAGATTTATATAAAAAAAATGGTTACTTACACACACAAAATTGACATAGCTTGAAAAATATTTCGTCTTGTTAATAGTGCTTCCTCAATTAAATTTAATAAATCACATTTTTGATTTTTTGCCTTGACTTTTCTTTAACAAGCCATAACTTTTCCAAATCGGACCTATACATTGCTACAGCTTTTTTGCTTAAAATTACTTAAGAAACGCGCCCCTAACGTTTAGCAGATTCCTTCCGGAACACCTTATATGTATCCTTAATTACTATGTGTTATTTAACCTACGAACCTTATATCCAAGAACAAGAAACGATAAATGAAATAATTATGTAAGTAAGTATGTAATCATTCTTTGTGTGTATAGTAAAGTAATAAAGATACAATTCTTTGACCGAATTAATATATTATATATTCATTAATTGATTTCATCATTTATATGTTTGTAGCACTAAAGATAGCTCCAACCAGAGCCGAAATATATGATGTTAGTTGTTCCAAGTTTTTATATTGGCTTATTACCACAATTTTAAAAGAAGTATAGTAAAGTAAGCATTCAGTCACTAGTTTTAATTTTAAGGCGATCCCCTACCTTTCAGTAAGTTCATAAACTTCAATGGAAATCAAGATTTCGAACTTTTTATGTTTTAGAAAAAAATTTTTTTAATGATATTTGGTATCGAAATCATCAGTACAAAAAAGGAAATTATCCCACAGCGACGAAATTATCGTAAGACGTCAAAATTATATCAAAAATATTAAATTTAATAATAAAACAGCGTTACAAACAGAACAATGGATTAAATCTACAGGTTCTAGACGAGAGCGGTATAATGGAGTATCGACAGATATACTGGACACATCTTTCACTGGAAACAAATATTTTGAAATGTATTTTTAGACTTCGTCAGTAATTATAATTGTAGAGGAAGGAAATCAATATATAATTCAATACATTGACATTATTGTAGAAAAATATTAAAAAAAGCATCAAAATATCAAGGATATAATAAATAGTAATATTATCGAAATCATAGTTGTTTTCATAACGATCACATTCTAAATTAGCTTTAGAGAAATAAGTAAAGAAATGCCAAAAATCATAATTCGCAACTTTGTTGGGTGAAGTTTGCCTGTTACGTTCTCGTCTAACAGCAAGTAGAACCCGTAAATTCAATACATTGTTCTCTTTGTAATCTTTTTCTATTCTTTTACTACGGATCAGTAAATGTCATATATTTGATATAATTTTGACGTCTTACGATAATTTCGTCGATTTGGGATGTTTTCTTTTTTTGCGCTGATGATTTTGGTACCAAACGTCATATAAAAAAATTATTCTAAAACATAAAAAAGAGCGAAATGTGAATTTTCATTTGATTTACATTGAAATTTGTTAGCTTACTGGAAAGTAGGGCTCGTCTTAAAATGCAAAAGGCTATTTCAACCTTTCCGATACCTAACATCTTTAGAACCTCATCTATGAACGTAACAATGCTTTTATGGCTTAATCCTTATGTACTTGCAAACAGTTTATTTAAAACCCGATTCACAATAAAACATTTTTAAAATTCTGTCCTTCTACTGTCCCGATTTTTTCTGTGGCGAGCGTACCTATATACAAAAACTTAAACTTTAAACTAATTCGACAACAACAACAGTGCATATCTATACTTCAAATTAAAGAAAACCATTCAGAATTTATATACCAACGGTATAATTAATTATTGACTATCTACTTTATATTATCGATTTCCCATACAAAAAGTATTAGGTGCATAATTTAAAGTACTTAATATGTATATCTATTAATTATTTTAATAATAATCATTAGTGAATGCAGATAAAAAAAATTGTAGACTTTAAACTTTAAAATCTAAACTGTTATAACGGTTTATCTGATTCATAAATAAGATCGTGTTGTTTTAAACGCTTACATTACAGTACATACAAGGCGTTACCGAAAAATTGTGGAAGTATTCTGCGTCCCAAAATAATGGACTAGTGCAAATTTACTAAAATTAATAACGTATTAGGATTTTTTAACAATTGTCGGATAATTTTAAAGCAATTTACATAACATATTTTATTTGTTTTGGGGTGTAGATCGCGTTCGTGAATTATTGTTCATTTGTTTTTGGTAAACGCCATGTATATAATGTAAACACGCAAAGTGTATAGCCCGAAAGTGTGATGGCATTTTTGTAAAATTTCAACGAACCGTCGACTCTAAATAATTAAGGGCGGTATTCGTCCGACACACAGAAAAATTGGATATCGTCGGTTTCGCACTTTTTATTCCGAATCGATAACATCGAAGTCGCGCTACACCTGGTACTTGTCAACGTCATTTTGATTGATGATGCCTAAAAGGAAATATATCTCGCGCATCGGTAAAAAGAGTTCGCCAAGAATTCGAAATCGAGCAACTAGGTACTCGCAGTAATTAATTAAAAACCCGAGCAGAAGCGGCGTGCCTTTAACGGCGAAACGGCGTAATTTAGATGGGTCGTTTTTCGTGTCGCAAGACAAGTAGTTTATGAAGATAAACTATCAGAATTATGGTAAATGATGTTTGTGGTCGAGGCGACCACTAAATGCATTACTGCGGTCTGGCTCGTCGTCTTGCTATAAAAGTCACTCTCGAAATCAACTCCTAGCAGTCTTCTGCAGTTTTCCCAGTGGTACAAAAGACTTATTGAAAATCGGGAATGCGTGCCCGTCTCTTGACCGAAAAATAGTATGCGCCTAATTTCAATTTGAATAGAACATTCGAACGATTTTTTTGGAAATTTTTGAAATCGGTGTCGTTCTCAGATTTCTGTTAAAAGTTACAACTCAAAGATGTTTTGATCGAAGAAATGTGGATTAAGTCCCTGGAAACGACTCTTGCAGTTCTAACTTCATATAAGGTAATTTATTTCCGCCATTAATTTCACGGCGAAATACAAAAAGGAAGTTCAAATCATAATTTCCGGAAACGTTCACGAGTACAAATTAATTTTGGTTGGTGCTTGACGATGCAACTGTGTTAATTTCTTAACGTGGTAAAAAGCAACAAATTCCGCATGCGCGTTCAATCGGTAATAATTAATGCGCGATTAATCTATGCATAATTTTGTAATATATAAAAACAAGTTTCGGCGAAGCTTCTGAAGTCGATCTAAAAGTTTTAAATGTATCGCCGAACTTGTGCCTTCAAACGTGTGTTTATATTAGTTAAAATATTTATTATTTTCCATCAAAGTGGAATATGGCTAAAACCTACTCTAATACAGATGGCCAGCGAAATATTATCGAACTATTTTTATTAAAATTAAACGCAAAGTTTGTCAATTTTTTTCAACAAAAATAAAAACAAACATTTTTTCTCCACAAATAGTAAAGATACGGTTCCAAATTGTCATTTAATTTATAAAGTTAAAGTTTGACGAATTTTCATTAATAATAAGATGCAAAGGGTTTCATAAATGTATATTATTTAAAAAAAATCGAACTCCGAATTCATTGGACTATTAAAATAAAGACTACACTGAGAGAGAAAACCAATTTAGGTACTAATCCTAAGTAATAAAATGAAAAATATTTGAATGTAACAAGTCAAATTTTAATTAATAATAATCAACTAAGTATATCAACTTGATTTTAAAGTTGTTTGCATTGTTAAAATTCCCAATTAAATGTCTGTTGTACCCCTTGTCAAATGAAATCGGTCAAATTAAAAATGTCAAATTGTTCGGTTATAACCATAAATGGAAAAATGTGGTTTTTACGAACACATTACTAATATGCTTACGAATACAATATGGTGAAAATTAATAAAAATAACGTTATAAATAAACAATTAATAAAATAATAAATTAATATAAAATAATGAAATTAAGCTAGCTAAATATCCTACAATTATGTGAATATTTTAGAAACAATAGATTACTTAATATGAAAAATCATTCAAAATAAAGTTGAAAAACGTGATTTAGAGCCGATCTTAAACTTTAAACGTTTAAACTATTCATTGTAATAGTAAGAACAATAGTATTTAGGTAACTAAGAAAACGACATAGTTTAAACTGCGAGTTACAGTTAACCCAATATCAGTACTACTCTAAGTACTAGTCGATGAAATGACTAGTCATAAAAATTCTTGAAAACCAGTTGTACGGGGTGGATTTTCGTAAAACTTGTTTTATTGAGTTTGTAATAATGAGAACTAAAAAATTTACCCCTTAAAAATTCGAAAAAATATGAACGTATTAAAAAATATACTTTGAAACATAACAATTTCGACAATTATTGTAGTGTTATAGTCAAGAAAATACGATTCTTATAGTTTTCGAGATTGCCGAATATGAATTTATGGCTAAAAAATCAAAATTAAAAATGTTCGATACTAAATGGCGAATGTAACACGTCACAAAATATATAGATATAGTTCGGTTAAAAAGTAAACTTGAAACGAATCACCAAAATGAAACAACATGGAATTTTTTCAATAGAAAAATCATGAATAAAATTATAAACAAATAATAAATTGTTATAAAAAATTATTAAAAGTACCTAACAATAATAAAAATTGAAACAATAATTGAAATGAAGGTAAACGTTTGAGTTCTTATTATTAGAACTCAATGAAACAAGTTTTATGAAAATCCATTCAGTCAATACAACTGGATTCCGAGATAAAAACCTTACCGCATTGATCTAGTGTATTATGTATGGTGTATTATAAGAGCTAAAATGAATTCAAATATTTTGACATTTAACAAGGGAAGTGCGCGAATGGAAAACTCGAAATCAAATTAATATAAGATCAGAGCATTTTTGGGCTTTTGCACGAGCCCATCCCATTTTTCCGACTCGGTCGTCCGGAAACCCATCTAAAAAGTTCAATTTAATTGGTTAATGTTTCGGGGATATATAAATTAATTATTTCACAAAACGCTCGAGACATGTTTTCGTTTGTCTAACTTTGGTTCCAAAATGAGGGATCGATGTCGTCCCCAAATAAGCGTTACCTATTAAAAGGGGCGTCATTCGAACGTACGATGAATTTTCTTTATAAATAGTGCAAACATTTTTAAATTTATGCATTTTAAGCATAAGGTCTTTTGAGATAGTATAATTAAATTTGAATGTGGGTGACTCACCCAAAGTCTTCGAAGTAGTAAACCACTTTTTGCACGTTCACCGACCGAAAACAGTTACAACACATACATTAGTCCATTAGTAATAATACGAACGGATATTAAATTATTATACAATTTATAAAAATGGAAAGCACGTTTTTAACTATAACGCGTCCTTCGAGAACTAAATTAATACTAAATGTCGAGAACTAAATGCTGCAAGTCTCCAAAAATATCGTCAATAAGAAGCGCCAGAACCTACAGATTACGCTACATGTGCGAGTTCGAGCCGAGGAAAGAATGTGAGATAACGAACAGCTTATCAAATACATTATGTTTTATTTGAAATTAAACAAACGGGAATTTTTGATTTAAATTTATTATTGAAGAAATTAAATTCGTTCTATTTATAAAATAATGTAAAAGTAACGTCCACGTTACAAATGTGAATAGGTATTATCCCACCTGGCTCTAACTCGTCAAAAACAAAAGACATGGCTTTTAAGGTACTTACCCAGGTACATACATCAAATAAGTACAATAAAAGCTTCACCAAACAACCAAATAAAAAGCTAAATGGTTGCACGACCATTTAGAAAAATTATAATACTTTGTACACTCATTCCTACGTAAACTGATATCACAAACATAATTTTATTAACAACTTATCCCCACCCGCTTACGTTTTTCAACTAATTTTGAAAATGATCGACGTTCGATTTTTACGATTATGAAAGTTTACAGAATTTATCATATCTCGGTTAATAAATAAATTAACTCTTCATCACAAACGGGGCAATATTTCTTTTTATTATCATATTTTTCCTAACTTGACATTTACATAAGTGTTATAAATCGATTTCAAATATATATATAAAAATTGTATGTATTTTTGAAAATAAACGTTTAACACGTCCCGTCGCTTTGCATCAGTAAAGAGATGTCCTCTTATTCATGTCATGCCGTCAGCGACCTATTTTCGTTTACTTAACTTCAACATAACTAGATATTTATAATAATATATTGTGCAACTAGTGCATGAAGTCAAAGTTTATACACGATTGAGAAGTTTGCAACACGAGCCCCAGGCGAGTGTTACAAACCGAACGAGTGAATGCAAAGGTTTCACGCGTGCGTTGCACACTATACCTACTTATTTTACGATCCTAAATAGAAATGAAAACAAATTAAGCACGGCAACCTATTTACTTGTTGACTGTGTGCGAAATTCTACTTCACACATAAATATCGATATTATGTGAAATGTGTGTTTCGCACACGGGAGTAGAAAAAAAATTTTTTTTTTAATATTCGATGAGCTTAACAACGCGCCTATGTTGTTTTCGATCGGTCCCTTTTTACTATTTCTTTCTTTTAGAGAGTGATTACTAAAATGATTGTAAACTTAATATCCTAAATTAAAAAATGTAAACACTACCGTAAAAAAAATTTGCCGTACTTTCAATTATTTCTATTTGAAATTTTTGAGACAACATCAATTTCCGCTTCGGGGTTGGAATTAAACACACGAAAACAGACCACTAACATGTCACCTTAGCAAATGAAATCGACATGTACACACCGTTCGATCGTTTTCTCAAAAAAAAATTAACTTACGTACGCGTCTAAAAACACATGGAAATTGCCACGCATCGAAAATGTAATCAATTAGAGCTATACTTTGGCAGTTCGTAATTTAGGTTTCCGAACGATTCGGAAAAGTGGTTACTATGTGAAAGTTCAATTTTTTTAATTTTACATTCGCACACTTCCCTTGTCGGTTGGTTTTCATTTAAGTTAAAGAATGACAATTTTAACGATAAAAATTGATAAATTTTTAAATCTAAATTCTTTACAGTCTAAAATTACAATTTTAATTTCAGTAGATCGTTCGCTATATTCGGGAATAGTGCCAAATCATTCACTAAATTGTTTGAATCAAACAAATCAATTGTTTTTAAAATATTTTTCTCTCGTCGTCAGCGCATTAAACAAAGAAGATGAATATTCTAATATAAAAATTTTTCAGGTTCAGGATCTTAAAACCTTAGAACCATTTAAATCTGAACGAAATTGATGCCACCGATTAACTTTCGCCCATTTGTTTCGCGTCCAAGGGTTGTAAATAAAATGTCACCACTTCTACTTTCATCAGTTTAAATAACGCGCAACTTGGAAACATAAATAATTGTCATTCAATGTTATTTTTCTTTCGCCCTGGATAACGAAACAGTTCTAGTTGTACAGTAGCTGTCGATTTAAAATTGCGCCGTTTACGAAAAACTAAATAAAACACATATCTCGCCAATTAAAAAGAAAACGTCGAATCAACTAGAATTTTCTGTTTATAAGCTGAAGCCTTAAAAGTCCAATTACATACTTATGTTTTATTAAAATTGAAAAATCTCAAACAACTTTCCCGTTAATTGAAAAACGAAGACGATGAGCTTTTCGGGCTTTTTAGTTCGCCTTTGGCCTTACATTGGACGAAAATCAACTTTTGTTAATACCGAAGCTTACCTTCCAGAGCTTTATTTCTGGCAAGCAAAGCGAGCAAGACGTCGGGATTAGGAGGCGCTTCGAGCGAATGCGGCGGTATAATTGGATTTCCACCAGGAGTCAGTCCTTGTACGTGTGCCAGTGCTCTGCTTTGGTCCAGCAATGACATTTTTCACCAAGTAATATAACGAACGCACTCACTGCCCGCTAGTTAGATGCGAAAGTACTTACTATGCAAACTTTACAAGTGTTCCCTTATCGAAGGTGTTCTTATCAAAATTCTAGCCTTGAATTAGATGCTGTAACCGCAATAGGTAGCGCCTGAAAATTACGTTGATAAATTACATCTTGACGGTCTGGCACTAATTCGAAACTGGTCACGATTAACCGTGCTGTTTATTAAGCGTTTTCCGTTTAGTTCCGTGAAAATTGCCGCTAACCGTGCACGGACCGTTGAAAAATTTGCGACGCTTCAACATTATTACCTAGGTATGTACTTATATACGTTTGTTGTTAATCAATTTTTTTTTTTTAGAAAAATATACGTAGTCTAGGTTGGAATATATTTTCAATTACTAAGTTCGTCGGGTTCGTTTAATTTCACTAAGTGTTTCACCCCGGACCCTGAGATTCACTGGAGTAAGAAACTTGTCCCCTCTCTACGCCATCGCGAACGACGCCATTATTGAATATCAGTCTTGATTATCAGTCGTGACGTCACGGGACGCCTCGCGTCGGCGCACGTTTTTGGACACTCCTCCAGAGCGTCGAGACGTTGCCCCGAAGTAACCATCTCCCCATCTTTGACAATACTGTTTGAAACTTTTGTTAACTACATTATGAAGTTCTTAACTAACTTTCTTGCACGTTAATTTATGTTAGGGGCAGCAAATCTGGCACGATTTACTGTTGGCTAGGTACTTACACGGGATCACGTTTGATATGTATTTTATGGGCGAAATCGACGTTTAATGGTTATTATCGGCATCATTTAATTACATATTTATATTTGATTAGATAACTACACGTTTAACACGTGTAAAAAGTGGAACGGTAAATGTGTACCAACCTATACATAATAATTTTGAATCTAACGCGTAGGTATAGCAAAAATTATTTGATTGTTTGTATTTTTTTTAATTTCAAGCGCAAATATTTGTTGGTCAAAATAATTTCCGGAGATTTCTAATTAACTACCTACATAAAAATTCGAACTGGTACCGATGACGATAATTTAGTCGTGTTAATCCCAATATCTCCCTGTAGATAACTAGGATTACATTTCAAACATCGATATCAGTCGCCTACATATTAGCAAATAAAATTAAAAGTATGTCAAACCTTATTGAAACAAGAGATTTGAGGAAATATCGCCGTTTCTCGCATCAAGATATCTAAAAACTAATTCACAATCGGAAACTTTCGTCCTATTTTTTTGAATTTCAAGTTTAAAAATTAAAAAATAACTTTTGATAGGGATTAGTCGAGAATCTCCGATAAGTTCAACTTAAAAATATTTATACCTAAGTAAGTATATGTAGGCACTAAGGTAAGATTTTATGGTGTGGTATAATGATATGGACGGAGTTTATTTGTAATAATTGCAACAGCACCAACAAACACGTGTTAATTTCGCTAATTTTTCAATAACAATTTTCACTACATTCCAAATAAATGGCATTTTTAAACCTGAAAGGATAATAGGCATTTTCGTGTGGACTACGTCCCCAGAATTTTTAAATTGTAACATCATGTGTTATATCTCTAATGAAAGGTTTCGACGTGCCCTTCGATTCATTGCATGACGATAAGACTAACATATATATAGGAGAAAAATGTTATTTTCAATTGAAAATCTGAAATATCTTACCATACACAGACCATATTTTACCTACAATATAAACAAATAATGGTCCATTGACCATTATGCAACCATATTATGGTTTATTTCATCCTTAATTAATTCCATAAAACGCTTAAGATTAATAGCATATTTTCTAGTATATCTAATGCAGATAGAACAGATTTACAGACATCTACAGAATCCAAAAATGTAAAAATATCGCATTACCTACTTAATAAAAAATCTCAGCCTAACTTTTTCGAGGCGCCTTGTATAATAAAACATATTTTTTAAATAAGCCTTAATAGAAACAGAAAATCAAGGTTTTAACAATATTTGTTTTATTCCAGGATTTATTCTTTAAACGATTTGACAGTTTAAGTGCCAATAACTCGAAAACAATTGATTTTAAGTATAGGGTACATGATACATAAAAAATATTTAGAATTATACAGGAATTCGAAATTGTCGAAACAATTCGAGGCTACTATTTAAAGAATCAGAGTTGATGTTGGCTCGAGTTTTTTTTGGGACGCCCTCTATAATAACGGATGTGTTTAAAGTGAGCCCAAAAAACGACATTAGCGATGTTACAATTTAAAAAAATTCTGAGGAACGTTTTGACTGATTATCCTTTAACAAAGACAAACAGTTTTTCTACAAAATCGATGCATACGTCAAATTAACTATAACTTAAAATAATATACATAGTAAAATTGATTGTTTGGGCTGTAAACTTTAGTGAAAGTGGATGTTAAAACGAGCTCTCCTAAGAGACCTTAACTATTCGTAACAACAAAATAACGAAAACAGAGGCAAAGTGCTGAATTGTAAGTACGCAATCTTACAATCCAAAGATCATCGATTCGAATACCGACGTGGCGCGCTCATGAATATTTGTGAAAGTCCTTACTTTGTGACTAATATTTAAACGAATAAAAAACGTCTCGTATCCACAGGTAAATTCTTGCGTTTTCCCAAATATGTACGAGGTTAACTACTATAGATGCCAACATTTAAAAAAGTCCTGTTTTTTTTGTAAGAACAGCAGAAACAATTGGATTGTTGTTTTCTAAACGTATTTTGTGACGTTGAGAAAGCATAAGATATCATAAGATTTACAGTGGCCGCCACAGAAACTGGGACAAGTCTCGAAGCAGATTTTAACGAATATTTAGTGGTGTAAAACGGACTTACTTGACAGGGTAATAAATAATTTGTATAATCCGACGTCGTTTTACGACCCCACTGTTTACTTATACCTACCAACAATATTTCCTTATTTTTTCCAACTAAGCAAGTCTAATTTATATATAATTTGCGTAAAAATCAAATAAAATTAAGCATCTAAATAAATAAATATAAAAATGAAACAATATGTATAACTATGGATGCAAATTAAATTAACTATTATGCAAATTAAATTGAATGAAATATCTGCCTATTACAAATTAAATATGCGGATTGTCTTTCTGTTATATCAAAAATGGCAATTGAGCGGATGAGTTTTCGTGTCATAAATTACATTTTTTCCTAGGTAACTTGTTGAACCTTAATAAAAATAATTGTTGGTATAATTTGTTAATAATTATGAATAAAGCGAGTAAGATGGAAAATTGTTGATTGTCACGTTTAATCGATTAATTTTACTATATTAATTAACAAAAAATAATAATTAAACACAAACAAATCTATACTAAAGCTGGACTTTAAATAGAAATCACGAACACAAAACTTTAAGAAATCACGCGAGGCCGTTTTCAAAATATAGCAACTATAAATTCTAAGCCCAACTTCGAAGTGAACAAAACAAACCAGATATATGCAAACGCACGCGTGGAAGAAAGCGTGATTGACGCGAGAAAAACGTTTTATGACGAAGCTTAAACCTATTATCTACAGTCGAACTTTCCTATGTATAACTCGAAGTGAAATTTGGGTGTCTTTGAAGAGCTACGAGCTATTTATTTCCAATGGTCAACGACCAGTAACAATAATTAGACGTGCGAATTTATTTGGTCGTCGGTGATAAATAATTAAAATAATGTCTTTGTTACTCTGCATGTATGATTTTTTCGCAAACGATTCATGTTATCGAAATTAAACAGGAATACATTTTTTTTGTCCAAACATGACCTTAAAAATTTTAATCCCTAAAAAATGTTGAGGTTTTAAAGATTAGGGGTATACGCTCGCAAGAAATTATTTACTATTTCTTGGACACTCTGTATATGTTTATACACAATACAATTATAGCTTATTGATTGCACGAGTTATACATAGTTATACATATATTTACTGTCGATAAACGCATGTGGAAATGTTACTTTACGCATTTTGTATTGGTATTTCTATAACTCGAATTTGTTCAGTGAACAATGCAGATCGACTTAGGGAAATTCGACTGTATTATAAAAAATAAGTTGTTATAATGTTTTCTTTCACCGTCGAAATACTGTACGGGACAAATTATTTGCGATATAGATAAATTAAATGCCTAACATTTTCGAAAATAGTTTTTTTCAAATTTCATAGGGAAAAAATTCGGGTTCGTTAGTTACACGATGCGACGACGAGACTTGTGCGAATAAATGTAACCGATGTTAACATAAATACAGTAGAACCTCATTTATCCGAGGTAATGTGGGGAAGGGGTACCTCGGATAAGCGAAAACTCAGATAACACGCGCGTACTGCATCGGCATAGCGGCTTCATCAGTTTTATCCGAGTTTTTCCGTATTATCCGAGCATACACCTCAATTAATGCGGAGTGCTCGGGTAAGTCCGTTGCCTCGGATAACGCGGAGGCTCGGTTGATCGAAGGCCGGATAAACGAGGTTCTACTGTATAGTCATCTTTTAGGAACCAAAGCATTTAGTGCATTTGTACACTTTAAACATGAAGGCATTCTACTAAAAGGTAACAAAATTACCTCTGAAACCAGTAAATGTAAATCATAGTGTAAATTGTTCTGGCACTAATATGGCTGATTATGTTATAAACGATTTTTTCTCTATTTAGCTGTACTTATACATTAACGGTAATTATTTAATTAACGGATAATGATGAAAAAGGCGTCCCATCATTCGCTTGCCGGAATGAATTCAAGAAGATAGAAATTCGAGCAATTTCGAGCCCTGCAATTTTTGCTCCTGTAATCGTTAAAAAATCATTTAACACAGTGCGTTCGTCCAAAAAGTTATTTTTAGTTTAAGTGCAATTGCTTAATAAATTTTAGTCCCGTAATAAATTAATGTTATCACATTTTTTATCGAATCAGTTATAATTTGCCCGACGAACCGTGCCGTTGCAAACATTAATTTCGCTGTCAATATTGATGAGGATCATTTTTAATAACGGAACCTTTTTCATTTTTATTTACTTATCGAAGCCGAAACTTTTAATGAGAATCTATGTACATTCGCCGATACTTTCGGACTGTTTATTTGCAAAAGCACCTGAAAAACTGTCGCGCGGGATGTTTTTTAATTAAAAGCCGTTCGACGAAAAAAGAAACTCGTGCAGCAGGTATTTGATCATATATGCTGTTAGATATGTCGATGAATATTTCTGGGTGTGGTTGTGGCGGTGGCGGCGGTGGTAACGTTGGGGCGGCGTCGTCATAGCAACTCCACTTCATCGACATACTATGAAAAATCCCCAAGCGCTGAAAAACGTAATCAATAGTCATAATTCTATCAGGATATCTGAAAAGCTTCCATTTCAGCCATTACTTTGTATAAAGGCGAATCATATAATGCGGCGGCCTTTCAGAGAAAACACATTCGTTCCTTCTATGCACGAATGAGTTTATGAATTTCGTTTCGTAGGCACCGAAACTGGAAGTTTTTCCGGTTCATTACGCGGAAATGACAGAATACTTTTCATTCGTTACGACACGAAACGAGAAAAAACATTATTTTATTTTCCGATTTGTTTGCTTAATTTGTGCGAAATCACGGACGTCGATTTATTAAATTATTAACATAGATATTGTAGATCAGAGCTGTTCAAACCGCAGCTATGGGGGCCGCATGCGGCCCGCGAGGGGGCTTTATGCGGCCCGCGAAGCATTTTTCAATAAAACATAGTTAAACAGTAATAAATGTTTTTTTTTTATTTTGGGTGCGACCCGCGGATAATTTTTATTTTCGAATTGCGACCCTCGAGTTCCTAGAGGTTGGACAGCCCTGTTGTAGATAATGACTTTGAAGATTAATACCTAATTATATTTTATTCTTTTAATTTTTATTAGAGATGTGTAGGAATAAGTTTACCATGGAAAAGTGTAGAACTACAACTGAGCAAAGAACAAAGCCATTCCGTCTTGTTTAAAAACAAAGAGCACAATATCGCCGCTATTTTAATATTAAAAATCATCCACCCGAAATGATTAATAATTAAAATTCAATTCGTTCAATTATTTTAGGAGTAACACATAGATGGAAATTAAATGATCATCAATGAACGTGTGGTGGTGGATTTCTTAAGATGAATTTAGTTTAGATGAAAGTTTCATCACATGTAGGTATGGAAATGGAGGGGATCTGAGGGATATCATATTCGACAATCAATTCGACGTAATTTTCAAGAATCAAAATAAATACAGTCGAACTTTCACATAACGAAGGGTCACGGGAATCCGAAAACAATTCTTTTTAAAAATTAAACCAAATTAACTTTAGCCTAAATGAAAATCAAGCTTATCACTGCCCCACATTTTTAGGTAGGTATACTTATTCCCCATCAAAAAGTGGTTTATCTGATTGTAAGTTGAAACAACAAGCCAAAAATAGCTCAATTTTTCACCTTCACTTTTTTCAATATTACTTACTACACCAATATTATTGAAGTTGAAACAATAAAAATTTCGATGTTAATGGTTTAAAATGGGATTGACATTTGGGGGCTGTTTTAAGCATCAAATTGATAATAATATGTAATTATAAGAATGTAATAACCGTAGTTGACTTTAATCGTTCAATAAAATAACAAAGAATTTTGTGAATTCATATTTTAGTAGGTAATATAAATACACTTTATCATTTACACAATTCACGTCATCAGTAAAAAATTACTAGATTGTTTAATAACAATCTAGTAATTTTTTACGTAATTCGGTTTAAAGTTTGGAAAGTGACATATTCTATAGATTATTTACTTGCGCACATATTAGATAGTATAAAGAAAGACTACAATTTATTATAACTGTAAAAATACGAGGAACGAGATGACAGCACTGTGTGAAACGTTATCATCTAGTAACCTTTTATTGATGACGTGAATCACTTATACGCTTGGATCGGCCATATATGTAAGTATATAAAATAGGTAAAAGCATCGGTAGGTATGGTAGGTCGTTTCGTTAATCATTCATGAATTTTGCGACTTTATGCTTATTTTTTCAAAACGAATCGATCGATATCAAGAAATCCACATTTTAGTGGTCTTCCATTTTACATAATGTAGGAACCTTCTCCAGTTTATACACTTTTTTTTAGCTTTCTGAAAAATTAACTTAATTTTGCCAAAACCACCATAACAAAGTTTTTTTTCGAGAAAATTTTAAATCGATAAAAACGCGTGTATTTCGTCATTTCTTGCTTTGTTATATGTAAAAAAAAAAACTGGTTCCAGACCTGGTTCAGAAAAGGTCGAAATTGTGCCGAAATCATGGACTATAGCAGGGGGGGCCAACCTGCGGCTCGCGAGCTACATGCGGCTCTTTGAAGGATTATTTGTGGCTCTCGATTTTAATATTTAAATTCAATACACATATTTTGTACTTTTATTTATATGTTTTCAATAAATGTAATTTCTGGAAAAAAAATTTTTTAATACCTTTTTTGCATACCTTTTAAATACGTATTTAATTGCAGCTCGCGAAAAATTTCAAATTTTTAAAAATGGCTCGGACTATCAAGGAGCTTGGCCACCCCTGGACTATAGTATCTGCGTCTTCTTTATTGAAAATTTTCGAAAACTCGATCTCGACGAAATCCTGATTAATTCATTAAGTATTTTATGTTTGTTTTACATGGAAATTGATATTTCTCGACGTACGCAGACAAAACAAAAAATTTAGGTCCGGTCAAAATTTGATAAAAACCTTGAACTATACAATAAGGCTTTTTATCGAAAATTTTCGAAAACTCGATCTCGACGAAAACGCATTTAATTCATTATATTATGCTTATTTTACGTGGAAATTATAATATTGAATTATAAATTCGCGACTAGCGATTAGCGACAGTAATTCTGTACCCGACTGTACCTACGTAAATCTAGTTTTCTTTTCGTAAAAAAAGTCATCGACACGTTTCACATTATGTAATATTTTTTTTAAAAGATCAAATACGCGAAGTTTATTGATCCTTTTAAATATTTTAAAACACTTTTTATAAAAATTAGTTTCGAATCGGGCCTTCAATTTATTTCATAAAATTATTTGTACAGATCATTAAAAGAAAATCGACGTATAGAAGAATGTCACCTTTTTTAATGGTTTAGAAGAAAATTGAAACGATAGGTATTATGTTCGTCAACGAAAAATCGTTTAGATGCGCGAATTCACCACGAACTTCGATCACCTATAATACATATTATAATGCAACGCTTAACTATCGCAATAAACGCATTGTTCTGACTATCTTATGCATCTAAAGTAAAGACAACACCTGTTAAAATCTGGTGACAATATTTCGATTTTTTTCTACTAGAAAAATCGATTTGTATTTCCGCGAAACGTATCTGCCTTATAGCTTACGCTACAACATAAAATCTGCGCTCCAGTAAAATTCACTTTTTATGGGTTAAGTCGTTCTGCCAAAACCGAGTAGATATATACCTATTTAATGCTCAAACTCGATATCATGAATTAATAAATTACGGCTCTTATTTTCGAATTATTCATCGAAACTATAATCGCCATTATTTTTAATAAAACACCTAATATGTCACAACACAAACGGCACAAAAGAAATTAACACATTCAAATCAAGCGCAATAAAAACCTAAATTAATATTTATGGAGGGTTGTTGATTGTCAGTCGGAATCGTAACGTTCTGTGTATACTCTGCGCAGCGGGAGGGTCTCAGTTCGACAACGAGACTCCGACATAATAATAATAACTGAATCGAACCCCCGACGTTTGATTTATTTTTTATTTGTTAAATATCGGTGGGCGTAATTCTTTTAAATTGCAAAACGTACGTTTTCGTTTGCGGCGTGTACATATATATACATATACACACACACACAAGGTTATTATTTTATTATGTAACTACCATCTTACAATTAGTTATGTACGTTGTATTTTCAATTAGCAATAATTATATAAACAAAGAAGAGGCCTTGGACATTTTCAATTAACTAATGCAAAACATATATATAATACCTCTAGCAAATCCCTTGTTGGTTTAGAAAAAAGTAGAGTAAGTGCTTGTTTGTTATCACGCATATCGTTAGTACTCCCTTTCACATTAATAATACTCATTTCTAGTTATTAAGCGTAATTATATGCAATTTCGATCATTTTAACCTTGATTTACTTTTTACGATGCTAATAAAATATTTTACGTTTTTTTTTTGTTTATAACGAGGGCGTGTACCGTTTTTCTGTTTTTTTAAACGAAATATAATTTTTATTAACGCCAAACAAGAATAAGCGCATTCCAAAGCGTCCACGCTACTAATTTTCTACCAAACAATTATCGTTTAATTGTCCAACTAATTATAAATTTACATTTTATAATATCTACTTATTTAAAATTAAAAAGTCAAGGTAGATAAATTAAAATCACCGTTAACGCAGCAACCGTCTTAGAATCGTTACGAAAATTACGATACGTCAGTTTTATGTAGTACCTAGATAGTTCCTAAAATTAAATTTATTTAAAATTATTTGTTTACGATTATAATCCTAAAAGGTTTTTAAAGTGGTGTCGCGGAATGTTGCAGCTCACTTAACTATCGCTTTATCTCCTTTAGCAGCTACATTCCGATCGCGTATCTTATCTCGAGTTCCCTATCGGCGATTATTTTCGAATGCAGTTTAAATACAAATTAAAACGCGAACGTACCAAAAAAAAACGATTAAAAAGTTGCGATTTGTTCGATACGATTGAACCCATCGTAGAAAAAGTAAGATTTTGTTTAAAACAGTACAAATAGATAGATGCTCAACTTACAGGACGAAATTGAACAACTTTTCTCCACGTCGGTGGAGAAATATTAAGATTTTAAAACAAACAACTTAATAAAGGAGTGTAAGTACAAGTATGGCCTTTTGCATTAAAAGTTGTAAATTAAATAGGAAATATGATAAGCTGTTAAATAATTGCCAAAGTATCAAAAGCGAAACGTTCCATGTTTTTCGTTAACTATGAGTTACGTTTATTTTTATGTAGAAAAATCATTGATAAAAATACCTTTTTTGATACGATGGACCAATTGCTTACGGTCGCGAAGTGTGGATAGTTCAATTGAATGCAACAGGATAGTAATAGTTACGACACATACCTGAAAAAAATAAAATTATATTAGTTTATACATTTAATTTTTATTTTAAATTCAAATAAATACGATGCTGTTAGTACATAGGCAACTAAATATACACAGCTAGTATCAACCGAATATATCAAGTAATCAAAGATACAATTTTTTTATGATTCTTATCTGGAACTTTTATGATAACCAGAAAGTCAAAAATCTATTAAAAAATATCGACGATACAAGTTACAATCGTTAGGTAATGAAAGCACCCGTATATAAATTACATGCAAAGAAAAACTCGTTTCCTTAATAAATTTTGTAAATCCAAAATCATATAGGTACCTTAAATAATTATTAACTGTCGAACTTCAAAGTCAAAAGAGCCTACGAGGAGGCTCTTAAACACGCAAACACTTAAAGGTTAATTTTTTACGTAAAATTGTTTAACATACGGCTAAACTAAAAGCATGTAAACAATTTTTAAAAATTGCAGCGTTTGCTTTTGACGGGTAACTACGTAAAAACGAAAATTGGTAATTTTGAAAAGTGAAACGAAATGGAAACAACGAACCCGACGAAGCTAAACATTTCCAAAAAAGAATTTTGAATATGGCAAAAAGTGGTAGAATGGGAAAGTGGTAATCTACAACGAAAAAGATGATGGTCGTCAACCGATGATAAATTAATTTATACAAACGATTCGCAACCTCTCGCTTATCGTCGTAGTACGGTCAATCTGTCGGCGATTTTTATTTTGGGTTTTCCAGAGGGGACGATCGTGAGTGTAAAAACTGAATTTCAGAGACTGGAGGTGTTGTCGTTCAGCCGGCCATCTTCAAATTAAAAGTGCAATTAGTTTTTGATTTATCTCCGTAACCGCGAGTCGGACAAAAATTTTCTAAAGAGCATTTTTGTAGATAATATTTAATTTTATTATTCGGTTTATTTTTATTGATTTTGCAGCGTTTTCTGGAGAAATAGGTACCTAAGTTTTGTGAGACATGCGTTTTAGAACATTGTACTGAGTGATGAGAATGTGCCTTAATGGTGACGTGCTTGAAACCGATTTAAGAACAAAAGCAATTCTTCCGGGTTTTGTTAATTATCAATGTTACATCGAAAAGTTATTAATAAAAATTGTAGATAATTGTATTATCTACAAAAATGTTCGTCAGACTCACGGTTACGGAGATAAAAACTTAACGCGTCTTTATTTTCAAAGTGGCGACCGAATGACAACACCCCCCAAGTCCCGGAATATCGCTTTTACACTCGCTACCGATCCTCTACAAGATAAAAAAAATCGTCGATTACCCAAAACGTATGGCCTCGTTCCGATGTCCCATATACTACCGTAAAACTGTAACCAACTAACACCTTGAAAATATAGTGTTAAAAAAAAAGTTTACGAACCATTATTTTCGAATTTTCAAAAAACTTATTACTGAACAAAAACCACATTTGTGAAACTCCCATATATATATATATGCATTCATTAATTTCCAAATCGTCGCCAAATAAAAACAAAAAACTGTCGCAACAATACGCGCACATACTTAATTGCTGTTATAAAATCTGGCCGTCCCTTTTAATTTGAAAATTAACGTTGTATTTAACCGCATTTCCTCAACTGATTCATAATAACATTTCTTACGGCTATACTTAAAACAATAAGATAACGAAGAAAAAAAAGGCGACTTAATTATGATGATTTATAAGTTCAAGAGCTCCCGGGCGCAAAAAAGTTGAAGGTAAATGTTATAAATATCTTGTTAAACGCGTATATTATTAAAACCCGTCTCGAACGTATCCTCGTTAAAAAACTGAGCTCGCGTACGTCGATTAACATTTTTATATCGACGAAGAAGACGAAACGCCGCACTTCCTCGTGCTTTTCGTGCAATCGAATTAATGGGACACGCCGATCCCGAGGGATAAGGCGGTGATCGTGTCGTGAGGCTCATTGCACCCACGAGAACGGAGCGTTCAGATACCGTGCCTAATTGCATTAGAGTACCGAGAGTTTCCTCCCTGATGGCCTGATTAACTGTTTAGAAACTGAAGGAACTAACGTTTCGCACGCTAACCCCCCATGTGCGCGAAAATCTCATGACAGTCGTAACCCGTTTTTTCAGATTTTTTTATATTTATGGGGCCGACGTAAAACATTTTACGGGCATGTCGCGATATGTGCAATTTTAGTGCGCGAATTAAATAATATTCGTTGTGTGGGCTGTTGAATGTACCGTCGTTCATCTATTTAAAGTTAAATACGCTAAATATTAGGGGATGGTATGAGTTAACGTCACGTTAATAAAAACTGTACGAGTTGTCAACGTATTATCAACAAATAAACAAAAACGAATGGGAAATTACTTTGATATAGTTTTTAAATTAGTCCGCATTTGGTCGCCTTTTACCATCTCAACGGGCATGAGAATTCTTCATTTCATGTTTTAAGGTTTTCTTCATCGTGTCTTGCTAATCAGCTCATCATTTTTGAACGAAATACTAAAAACCACGATCCAGATATTTTTGAATTTTGACAGTAATCTGACGATGAAAAATAAACGAAACCGGTTTGGAATATATAAATATATGTACAGTAAAACTTATTCAAAGAGGAATCGCATCAAGGGACCGAATATATTTTCCACATTGGTCAAGTTTTCGCATTATGCAAAATCACAAAAAAAAAGTTTACGTACGTACGTACAGCCGGGTGAAAAATTAATGTCGCGAATCACAAGCACAATGAACGAATCTACAACGAAACAAATTAGAAATGTAAAGGTTGAACTTTAAATATTCCGATCGTAATTTGTTCGTTGTATCGTGTGTGCCCGCGTAATGCTCGCGATTAACGACATTAATTCTGCGCCCGACTGTACATTTTATTTATACTAAATTAACGTCCGCGCACTTACGTTATTTGTTTGGGCGACTACAAAACTCTAAAATAATACATATATGTGTCGTGCTTCATCAGACCTATAAGCTTCATAATCCAGCCGCCCAAATAAATTATGAGTAAGCGACGCGCGGGCGTTACAGATAAAGTCCTTAAACACTTTCCGCTTTATACGAGTAATTTTTAATAAGTTTTGCAAATATTGCTTTTCATTTCCGCGTTGGGCAGATCCCGCATTATACAAAATAAATAACACTGTAGTGCCTATTCGCCGTCTACCCGGGACCATATAATTTATTCACGTTTCTGCAAGTTTACGCCTCGTTCGCGTTCCGCTTTGAACAAGTTTTACCGTATAAGGTTTATTTTAAAAAATAAATCACCAAATAAATGCTATAAAAATTAAATTTATTTTTATTTTTCAACTTTGAGAGAGGGGGTGAAATCTCAATAGGGACGAATCGTAGGAAAACAATTTATAGAAGCTATATACATGGCTTAGATACGTTCCGAGAAATTCTCGTCATTTCCTTGAACGCCCTGCACAATAACGGCAGATGATATCCTGATTTTCTAAAGATTTTAACCTATCCCTACTTTGCTTGTAGTGGAATAACAAACTCAAACCGCTTACTGCAATTTTCTTCAAATGTTTATCAAGTCGCCCGCCCCTAAAAAGTTTACAAAAAATAGGATATTTATGAGATTAGGTATATATGTATCAAAAAGGGTAACGAGTAACAGGGCTCTATAATTTATTTCCACAAACTACCCTAAGGTAAGTATTTGTAAAAAAAACATTTCAAGGTCGATGTTTTAACCCCTCCCGAAAAATCGTCATTTCGAAGTTTGAATTTTTTGTAATCGTAAGTTTGACACGAAAGGGTATAGCCGGATAAGCATGGCAAAATGGCCCCCAAAGAAATCTACGAAACAACCTATATTATTACATTGGCAAGTCATAAGGAAACGATATATACACGTTTTACTCCCTGACCTTCAGTAGTCCTTGAGAAAATCAAAAAAGTAAACAACCGGGTGAACTATTTTTTAAATTCGTTTATCCACGAAACTATTATAGCTACGAACATAAATCAAAAACAGATTGTTAGAGAATACTTCATAGTATAACATAGGTTTTTTCTATTAGTTTCGACTAATAATAACTATTAAAAAATTAATGGAGAAATTTTGAAAATTGAAAATTTTACAGTTCGGCCAGAGTGACAATCATCAAAAAAATGTCAAATATTGCTACTAATGTCTACTACTACTACTAAAAGTTTCGTGAAAAAAAATTGGTACAACACTCTGAAAAAAAATAAAAGCAAATATTGGTAGCGTCAAAACAAAAACGACAAGTTAAGTTTTTTACGTTGTTTAAACCGCGAATAGAAGTAGTGGTCAAGTAAAAAATATAAGAATGTTTCACTACTTGCTGTAGTTGTGTAAAGCGATCTTATTGTCAGTACCCATCACCGGAACAGGAACAGCGCCGGCGCGGCGCTTTAGTCGGATATGCAGTTCAAGTTCTAACATTCTTGTAGTGTTGTTAATATTTATGTTCGACGATTAAAATACGTAGTTCTAGAAATTCGAAAATCAGGAAATCAGGAAATCGTACTCAGGTCCAAAAAAAAGTGCCTTTGTGTAAGCCGTTTACAATCTGTATAACCAATGGCTACATTCTTGATATTGTTGGGCCTTTTTATGGTACTCAAAATGATGCCACGATTATGAAACTCGTATTACAAGACTCCGTAGGCATAAGAACTACGTTACAACCACATGATGTGTTCATTGTTGATCGTGGTTTTCGTGATGTAATAAACTACATAACTAATGAAGGCTTTACCGTATTTATGTCTGCCGGTAAAGGCAAAAAATCTCAATTAACTACGGAAAAAGCAAACATATCGCGAAAAGTAACAAAAATACGTTGTGTAGTCGAAGCTGTTCATGGTGCTATAAGCCAAAAATATCGTCTCTTACATCACAACTTAGATAATAAACTGCTTCCAAAGGTACGATTGTTGTGATACGGACAAAGGTTGAGTTCAAATGGTGCATTACGAGACGAAATTATTGAATATATGGAAAGCAGAATGAATTCGATAAATACTTTGCGGGAAGATGTTGATAATCATCATTGAAATCGTCGGAAATCGTCTTTTCAACATCTAATGGTATCTGACCTCCTAGATTTTCCACGTTTAACTGAGCAAAACTTGAAAGTTTTATTTACAGGCAGTTATCAACTTTCCCAAGCTGTGTCGTAATTATCAGAAATACTGGACAATAAGAATAATTTTCTCGTGCAGTATGTCAAGCAAACACCACATATTAGAAAAACTGAACGTACGATCGAGACATAAAAATAATAAAGTATATCGTATTTATATCGATTATATTCCTATTGTTGTGACTGTCCCAACGGTAATAGAACAGTTGAGTGTTGTTCACATGCAGCAACTATAATATATTATTTATCACTCACCCAATAAATGCCGCGTAATATATATCCAGCAGAGATATTGTCGAAAATATTTGCAACAAATTCTGTTTCTGTTGTCATTAATGAAGATAGCGATGATGATTAATAATATTGACTGTAGGTAAACATCTGTACTCACTCAGGCAACTATATAACCAGAATTAATTAATAACAATAGAAACGTTTTCTATCGCATTCGATTATATTTATGTACATAAGACATTTGTAACTTTTCTATTAACCGAAATCCCTGTATATTAGACACTTATTTGCATTTTTTGTTTTGTTTATATTTTATATTGTCATAATTGTTGTTTTATTTTGTTATAGTTTATATTTTTGTTTATGTAGGTGCGGTACATTATGTAGTAGTAGTGACTATAGAGTGTACATTATTTTTTTTCAAAGTGTTGTACCAATGTTTTTTTCACGAAACTTTTAGTAGTAATAGTAGACATTAGTAGCAATATTTGACATTTTTTTGATGATTGTCACTCTGGCCGAACTGTAAAATTTTCAATTTTCAAAATTTCTCCATTAATTTTTTAATAGTTATTATTAGTCGAAACTAATAGAAAAAACATATGTTATATTGTGAAGTATTCTCTAACAATCTGTTTTTGATTTATGTTCATAGCTATAATAGTTTCGTAGATAAACGAATTTAAAAAATAGTTCCCCCGATACATACTTTTTTAATTTTCTCAAAGACTACTGAAGGTCAGGGAGTAAAACGTGTATATATCGTTTCCTTATGACTTGCCAATATAATAATATAGGTTGTTTCGTAGATTTCATTGGGGGCCATTTTGCCAGGCTTATCCGGCTATACCCTTTCGGACATACGTGACAAAAATGTAGTATAAAATATGCCAGAAATAATAGTTTAATAAAATTTAAACAAAACAGAAAATTGTAGCAGATGACAATGCTTAAAGTGAGTGGGAAAACGAGCACCTGCGTTGTCCTTACAACGCCCGATATTTTTTCCTCAATTTTCAACAGACCAATCGTCAACTTTCTACCTATATTCGATTTTTTTTTCAGTTAACTATGCATTTCATTGTCGGGCACTATTTCTCGACGATTACTACGTAGCTTAACGGCTCGCTTTTATTTTTTTGTTTAATTGACGCAAACCGTTCCAATAAATTAATTAACAAGCGCCGCCAAAACTGCATTAAACCGTCTAAATTACTTTTTCGCAAACTGCTTTATAATGTACGAAAGACGCAAAAAGACCCAACTCGTATTACACCGCAACCAAGTTTTTTTTTGTATTTCGAGCGGAGCTAATTCAATTGACGTTTGCGTTCCCCGAGCGTGTGCGGAGATGTTTGGATAAACGAATTAGCAAACAGAGAAGAGGCCCCGCAAGTGCGCGCCCTTCAAACCGGCATAATAATTAATAATTAAAATTTATGATGCCACCGGCGTAGACGCTTCATTTTAATCTAATTTTTCATTCACTTTATGAGCGACCTCTTACTACTTTACGTTTTTAACTGCCAAAATTGACTCCCTCATTGTTATTATTTTATTAGATAAGGAAACGGAAAAGGGAATACAGAAATAGTAATACCTAGTAAATTTGTCAATGGAAATCTTTCAACTCGGGTTACGCACTGGTTTAGAGTCCTACAAGGGTTGGATCTCCTGGGATGCTGTATTAAACCCACAGCGAGGGTAGAATTCTACAACGTGTATCGTTGAAGACTTGCTATGTCAACTATCACGTTGTACAGTCAAGTGTTTATTATCGGCCTAATTGTTTACATGTGCAAATTCGAAAAAACAACCTTTATTCGCGTTTTTCGCGAACGAAAAATTGTCCGTTTGTTTTTTTTTTGTTTCGATGCAGCGGGAATAGAATTCCCAGAGTAGAACAAAACAGCTAAACAGAGTCGCGCTATGTTAAAATAAACCGCCCTCGCCCCTTGTTGATATTTCCGTATCCACCAGTGGGAAGCCATGTTGACTCTGGTCTCATTAATCATCTCGCATCACATCGCAGCGGGGGTCTATTGAGGGTAGACGGGATGTTTAGGGATACAGGGCTTGATTGATTATAAAGTTCGTAAATTTTGAATGATAATACACATAAAGTACGTGTAAGCAAGTTAATACAAATTATTAACACGACGACGTTCTGAAGTTCAACTAATAGTTTATAGTGTCCCTGTGTTTCATCAATTTTTTGGTTTTTTTCGTCAAACGTTCGCGACGTTATTAATGTGTTTTCCGACTGCATTTGTTAGGCTTGACAATTAAGTGACGGTGCAAGACTATATGGTTTCGCAAAATATCCCCTAAGCCTGCCGGAAGTTCCATTTTACGTTTTAAGGGTTTATCGAAATCTATTACTGAACGTCTGTTATAAATATGCTGTACCTAATTTGTTTAAACAGTTAAATTTTTAAACAAGTAGAACCTGATATCCATAGTGTCAAACTTTTCCCGTTTAAGCACAGAATGTTTCGATTTTTTTTTTTTGAAATGAGTACCATACAAGGTTACCGAAATTAAAATTACTCCACTTAGATGACCCTTGGAGCGCATTTAGAGGCTCCAAATGGAAAACGCTTTGAACAACAGCACTTCAAAAAAAAATGCACAACATTGACAGCAACGAAGTTGGAACGATTTTTATTGCTATTCGCACTTTTTGTGCTATATTTTTTGAGCGCATCGTTTCATGCATAGGTAATACCCGTTGTCCAAATGTTTTTCCATTTGGAGCCTCAAAACGCCCTTCAGAGCCCTCCGAATAGACGCACTTTAATTTTAACAACCCCGTATGTAAGGACTTTTACATTCAATAAAAACATTTCTTTTACGATAGGTATCCTATTAAAGAATATATATTGATCATCAGTTGTCGAATTAATTTTATAATTAAAGCACATCAGACAACAATGCCTACCTAAAAATAGTTTAAAATATTTCGAGGTTACCCGGTTATTAAAAATGCCACAGCTACGGCGCTTATGCCGTGCATACATACATAAGTAAATACGGCTGCCAAACTAATGCAATCTCCCAAAAAGAAAAAAGACATTACGTAATTAAACAATCCAGGAAAATAATTTAATGTATGCACTTAACGGTAATCGAGTAAATAATTAACTTTCAACTTCTGACTTACTTATTAGACTCGCACGGGCGTCCTGCGAAATTTCCAAGTAAGTGGGAGGTGTTAATTAACTCGTTTTCTTGAAACAGAAATTTGTTATAAATTTCAAGGTCATTGGATTGAATTCACGAAGGAAAGACCTAGTATTTAAATAACGTAAAAGGTGATGTCCCGTAAATTGTTTTCTACAATATTATTTTTGTTTAATTTTATTTATTATTTCTACAATTAAGATTTTTTCGACTAATTTCTATGTTAAATTTCGCTAAAATTATTTTAGCATTTTTTTAATTAAATATTTAGGTACTTTACCACTTGCAATATAACTTTATGACGTTCAAATTTAATCTATTTTCTAATATTGTTGGATATTCATTATCTAAACAGATACCTGTTTGATATTAAAAAAAAATAAATAAAAAGGTAACATTATTATATCAACATATTGCCATTTTAATAAAGTTTTAGTAGATATTTTGAACATTAATTGCGTTAAACGATTTCAAGAAATTATGCAAAAATAAGTACTTACTTTATACAATGAGTAATTAGAATAAGGGAGGCAATACTAATTAAATTTATCGAAAAGCCATTAGTAGTTACTACTCAATAATTTAATTTAAATGGATAAAAAAAGGACAAATGACAATTTTTATAAAAGTGTAAATGACTGGATTATTTTATAGAAAACAATAGAATTTGTCTTACGTGAAAGTATTTTACAATAAATACATACTTAATAAAATATGAAGATTTTTAGTTCAGAAATCCCTTAACAAAGAAAATGTCGAACCATAGATTCTTGCTGTATTAAAAAAAATCGATTTCAATTATTAATAAAAATAATAAAATTTAGGCGAAAAGAAAGCGGCTGAAAAAATGATGATGAAAAAGTCACAGTTGCAAACTCCTCAAAAGTTAGATGCCTTTGTAAAAAAAAATGACATTGGCAATTTCAGATGTATTAAAATGCCTAACAGCACAGCGCTACGTGTGTTAATATACAGGGTGTCCCACTTTGATTGCATAATATTTCACCAAGTTCTTATTGAGTCAAAAACAAGCACAAAAGGCCTAATAAATTTATATTCAACAAATATAACAAATAACAGATCAAGTAATAGACGACAGACTAAAATAAATTGATTGTGAGATACAAAAGATGTTCAATGTGGCCACCAGTTGCTTTAATACATACACGAATTCTTCACCTAAAAGGGCTTCATATTCAAAAATAACCTGGTGAAATATTATGCAATCGATATCAGACACTCTGTATGTATTGGTGAATGAGATTTTAATTTAATTTCCATTTAATATTAATTATCTTCAAAAATAAAAATCAAAAATATAAGTTTTAATTCGGATTTCATAATAATTCTAGACAGACTTTAAAATTTTTAACCTGCCTCAATTACATAAAAAATCATAAATATAAAATGGATGCGAATTATTTTCAAATAAATCTTTCAAAACATTTTAAATGAAAAGACAGAATAGGCCGTTAGCGTAATGTTTTAAAAACCATCTTTCGTGAGCTACTTAGATAAAAAGAAAAGTGTATTCGAGCTTAAAATCTTGGTAGAAGCCATTACGAAACAGCGCAATGCCTGAAAATTACATAAAGCTTCAAAATTTTTTTGCTTCACATTCTTACTTAAGAAATATAAGCTCAAATAAATTACCTATAATTTGGCGTCTTATTGACGTCATAAGGTCTTTTTAACAAGGGTGAGAAAATGGCACTATCGAAATTCGTAATCTGCAAGTTTCTACGAAGTTTTTAAATATAAATACAAACTTTTTACCTTAGGCGCCCACGGAATTACATACATATGTTCGCGGACTATAACTAAATTGTAAGAAATTAATAAAATATTAACATATTATTTAAAAGTTTCCTATTTTGATAAACCACAAGGGCAGGGCATGACGAGTTCGATTTGTGAAAGTTGTTTTACGTATTGAAACAAATTTGTAGAACGTTATCAGTCCCGCACGTTCGACGATAAGCCGTTAATACACATGACGGGCGGACGTACATAACAACATTATTGATCTATTCCTCTCCTTTTTAAACAAAGAAAATTTGGAATAATTTAAATCTGCCCGCCTATATAAAATATTTGTACTGTTTAAATTCTAATAAATTTAAAAAAATGGAAAATATACTAAAATGAATGTAGAATAGGTAATTATTTACAACAGGTGCAACAAAATATTTAAGTAACTTCAACGTGCATTTTGCAAGTTTTCAGGAAATAATTAGGTACCGTTAAAACGCATCCGTTTTCACAACACAATTGAAACAAATTTCTAGTACTTTCTTATAGACAGTTATAATGATAGAAAAGGTCCAACAATTTACCTTAGTTTCGAAAAGGAAAAGCCCCCGTGTTTTTCTACGCACATTTTTTAATCGAAAGTCTCGTGAAAAATTCTGTTTTAAATGAACGTTTTATTTTAACTAAAAACTAAGAACACTCTGGACCGAATTATTAGAAAATGTCCACTGTTTCCCAATTTTCCACAAACGAAACGGGAAAAATCGAAAATGAACGGCCGAACGAATTGCACACATCATTCGTTAAAGACCGACGGTAATATACTGACTAAACATCTATAGGTGCTATAATAAAAGAGCTTATTTAAAATTTAATAGTTGTGGAATGTAGATAAAACGGAATTCGGGCATTGTTCGGCCCGATAAACCGGCGCGCGCTAAGTACGCGACGTCGTTATCTCAATCTGTTGCGATAACCGATGTATTGGAGACCGATCGCACGTGTTCTTAAGATAACCGTTTCTAGCATATGTGTAAATTGAAATTAAAATTTTATTTAACACATTGTATTTTGTATTTTATTATGCACAAAATATTTTTAGTAAAATGTTGCCAAGAAAAATAAAATTAATGTTTTATTACAACGTTTTATTTTATTAAAAATTACCTATTTTAGTTGTATATAGTAGATAATTACATAATTTTGTGTTTTTCCTAGTAAATATCAATTATCTTGGGAAAAATCGATAGAAACTTTGTTTAACGTTTATACAGAATTCCCCATATTAAAATACCCGTTTTAATATTCAAATAAAATATAAACGTGATAAACTGACTGATTTTTTCTTTAATTGGCCGTTATCTGTCATATTTGAAGTTACATTAAATTACTTTTATCGAGTAGTCCCTGTAACACGCCAGTTTAATTAATTATTTTAAAGATGCGCCGATTATGAAACTCAGAAGTTGTTATTTAATCAATTGCCGTAATAAGTAGGTAGGTAAGTATATTCTGACATTTTGGATGAAATTCTGAGAAGACGAATTAGCGCACAAATTTTAACATGTCCACGAATTTTAAGTTTATAAAAAGATCAAACTTTTCATCTTGTTTGAACAAATACGTATAGGTACGATTATAGTCCAGTGTCGTTACGACATGAAAAACGAATAAAACATGAAACGAATCCCAGTTATACCGAATGTATTTTCGTAAAACTTGGTTTATTGAGTTTGTAATAGTGAGAACTATTAAATTTACTTTTTAAACATTGCCGCTATTTCGAAAATGCAAACGTTTTTTACAAATAAGTGAAAATATTTAAAAATATACGCTGAAATGTGATAATTTCTACAATTGAAATGTTATACCCTATAATCAAGAAAATAGGATTCTTGTGGTTTTCGGGATTGTCACATATGAATTTATGGTTAAAAAAATCAAAATTAAGAATGTTAGATACGAAATGGTGAATGTAACGTCACAAAATATGTAAATATAATTTGGTTAAAAGTACCTAATGTTAAAATTAAAGAATTTCCAAAATGAAACAACATGAAATTTCTTTACCTAGTAGAAAAATATTTTTATAAAAAGCACTTAATAGTAATAAAAATAATAATTTTATCTTAAATTAAAATTTATTTTCTTTATTTTGCCCGTTCTCGCTTTCATTATTCAATATAATTGGTTATTTAAACAAATTGACTTTTACTTCTCAACTTTAGGGTTAAAACATCTGCAGGGGTGCATCGTAGAAAACAATTTATAGGAACTTATAGAATTATTTTTTTGCCTGATCCATACACTCACTCTCGCGAAACTTACTATCATTTCCTGAACATCCTGCATACAATAATGATAGACAACCTGATTTTTTTTTTAATTTTAACCCGGCATAACGTAACGGAATATGCAACTCGAATTTTTTACTGCAATTTACTATCATACAGTATTTCAAAGCGTAGACCGTTTTAATTTTTAGCAGGTCGCTCACCAGAGATATTTACCGCTAAACTTTACAAAAAATACGAAAATAGCTTGTTTATGGGTTTATTTATGCTTTAGTACACAATCGAAGATAAGTATTTATTTTCACAAACTTCCCTAACAAGTATTTCTAAAAAAATTTGAAGACTGATTAATCTTTCCTTAAAAATCACCCTTCCAAAGTTTGAATTTTTTGTAATCGCAAATGTCAAGTTTAGCATAAAATTTCAGGTAGAAGGAAACAAGATACAAAAAATAACATAGACAACAAAAATATAGTACGAAATATGCTAAAAATAATAGTTTTAATTCTAGAGCTGTGCGATAAACCATAATTAAAATACGGCATTTTCCACAAATCTCTGCAAACACAAACATCCGGCGGATGGCATGAAACAAAAACGACCGTCATTTTGAAACGAGTTAAGATAGAATTAAAATGTTTTGCAATAAATAACCAAATAAAAAATATTTTTCTTTCAAACGGTCGAGCTGGACCTCTTGGAATCGATTGGCCCGTAAATGATTAATAATCATAAACGGTAATTTTTAAAGCGTTAACATTTTTGTTCTTACTATTAGAAACTGGATAAAATTAGTTTTACGAAAATCCATTCACAATCAGTATATAACTGGGTTCCGAGATACAAACTTTACTGCACTGGTTTATTTTGGTTTTAATTTTTATCGAAAGTTAATTTTCTTGAAAAGGCTCTTGCTTGTCTGCCTTATAACGATCTTAACTTTAGTCGAACATGCTAATTATTTATAGTGAAAATGGATGAAAACGAGTGTCGACTTATTTTTAGGTAATTTTTTTAAATAATAATATGTATTTTAGACAAAAAGGCGAATAAATTGCACAATAGAATAAATCCAAAGAATACAATTATTACAATGGCAACACATTATTGCAGTAATGGTTTAAAATCACTTTAATTTAAAGTAACTTTAATGCTGATTAGGTACATAAAAATAATTGGCCTTTACTTAGACCCCTACCCTAATAAGTTCCTATATACAATATATATTCTGGATTTTCGACAAATTACTAGGCTTTCCCCAAAATTGCGACATAATAGAGTACCTAATCGAATCACGTATATTTTAAAGATTAAAAATTATTTTAGATTTAAAAATTGGTTTAACTATTCACATTTTTAAATAAATGCTGATGGCCTCAACACTAATTTTGATCAAAATTCATTTTCCCGAATATTATGAAATTTCTGGAAAAGTTTATTAAGTACAAGTGTCTACATTTCACAAAAATAAAAAACATTACATGAATCGCAAAGTCTATACAACGATCTTAACCTCATTGTTAGTTGAACTTGATTTATTCATAACGGAAATTAGTAAAAAATGAAAATGAATGTCAATTATTTTCAAATAAATCTTTCGGAACATTTTAAATGAAAATGTAAATAATAGTCAGTGAGCGTAATGTTCTAAAAACCGCCCTTCGTGAGCTCCTTACATAAACAAAAAGTGTATTTGGGCTTAAAATCTTCGTAGAAACCATGAAAATTACAAAACGCTTAAAAATCGTCAATAAGTTATCGCTTTATGGCGTTTTAAAATTTGAAATCGGACCAATAGTTTTGGAGAAAACGAATTTTCAAATTTCAACGTTCGGCGCCGTCTTATTGGCGTCATAAGGCCTTCCTGACAAGGGTGAGAAAATGGCACTATCGAAATTCGTAATCTGCAGGTTTCTACGAAGTTTTTAAATATAAATACAAACTTTTTACCTGAGGTGCCCACGGAATTACATACACATGTTCGCGGACTATAACTAAATTGTAAAAAATTAATAAAATAATTTCAAAAATGGGAATGTATTATTTAAAAGTTCCTATTTTGATAAACCACAAGGGCAGGGCATTACAAGTTCGATTTGTGAAAGTTGTTTTACGTATTGAAACAAATTTGTAGAACGTTATCATTCCCGCACGTTCGACGATAAGTCGGTAATACACATGACGGGCGGACGTACATAACAACATTATTCATCTATTCCTCTCCTTTTTAAACAAAGAAAATTTGGAATAATTTAAATCTGCCCGCCTATATAAAATATTTGTACTGTTTAAATTCTAATAAATTTAAAAAAATGGAAAATATACTAAAATGAATGTAGAATAGGTAATTATTTACAACAGGTGCAACAAAATATTTAAGTAACTTCAACGTGCATTTTGCAAGTTTATTTCAGGAAATAATTAGGTACCATTAAAACGCATCTGTTTTCACAACACAATTGAAACAAATTTCTAGTACTTTCTTATAGATAGTTATAATGATAGAAAAGGTCCAACAATTTACCTTAGTTTCGAAAAGGAAAAGCCCCCGTGTTTTTCTATGCACATTTTTTAATCGAAAGTCTCGTGAAAAATTCCGTTTTAAATGAACGTTTTATTTTAACTAAAAACTAAGAACACTCTAGACCGAATTATTAGAAAATGTTTTCCAATTTTCCACAAACGAAACGGGAAAAATCGAAAATGAACGGCCGAACGAATTGCACACATCATTCGTTAAAGACCGACGGTAATATACTGACTAAACATCTATAGGTGCTATAATAAAAGAGCTTATTTAAAATGAAATAGTTGTGGAATGTAGATAAAACGGAATTCGGGCATTGTTCGGCCCGATAAACCGGCGCGCGCTAAGTACGCGGCGTCGTTATCTCAATGTGTTGCGATAACCGATGTATTGGAGACCGATCGCACGTGTTCTTAAGATAACCGTTTCTAGCATATGGGTAAATTAAAATATTACAAATATAAATATTTATATACAAAATAAAAGCATTCTTTATTCGATTTGTAAAGATTCTATTCGAATATTTAAATCGGTATTACCTTCATATGGAGAAACCTGTGTAGTTCGAATTTGTGTTCGTGTTGTGGAACTTTAATTTTCAATAATTAGAAAACAAACCGCGGGTTCGATTAAAAGTGTAAGGGCGTAAGAAACGAGTAAGTTGACAATTAGTATGAAAAATAGATCGAGGAAAACTAATTCAAAATTTGACTAATTTTGTTGACCAATTGAATTGTGACAAAATGTATATATTTAGATATTATGTTTCCGTGGATCTCGTTAAATGTCAAATTTTACTCTCCATCGTCTAACCTCGTTTTTGAATTATTTTAACATAGATAATGATAAACCTGAGGAAATCCGATTCGCTATTAGATGCGTGTATTCCTAAATTTGTGACGATCGACTTCACCGAACACCTGCGCGTTTTTCCTAGCGGCCCTTTAATATACCAAAACATCAAAATTTCCCCGAGTTTCATGGTGTTAGAAAATGCGTTCGAGGGCAAGTCGTTCAGCAAAAAGCTGAAAATACAAAATTTAGGAACCAACGCGGCTTTTATCAGAATTTGCCCGGCAAGCTCTTACGTAAGTAAAACCTAAAGGGGCCGTTTCACGCACGAAACTCACCCGTCGCTTTCTACAGGCCATCAAGATTAAACCGCTGATTAGTGGAATGAAATTGTGTCCCGGATTTAGCATCAAAAGGACTATAAAGTACACTTACATGCGCGCCACTTCTGTTCCCCTTACAATATTGCCGATTTATATCAACGAAGAACTGGTAGATTATAAAATTATGGTGTACGTAGAAACATACTTTTCTGATAGTTTTCGCGTATAAAATGGCGCAAAATTAGGCCGATTCAATTTGAAAAAAAAAAGATTGGGTTGGTTACCTTCGGCCTCGGTGCAACGACATAAAACGATTTGGTCAAACGTTTCGATGGTGTACCTACCCTATACAAGATTTGTGAAAAAATTCATTTTAATTGGACCATTATTATGGACCACGTTACAATTTTGGAATATGATTTTGCGCCAACGAAATGTGGGGCAATCAAACTAATAATTAAAAAAGTTTAAACGACGTTAATTTCAACACGAGAACAATAACAAATCTGAGAAAATTTAATCGAGACTGGATTTAATTGGAAATTCCAATTTTTCGAGTGGTTTGAAATTTCGAATTTGCATTTAAAACGAATTTTAAAAAGTGATTTCCCGGTCGGTTAAACATAAACCTTTTTTTTTTGGTCGGTTCAAAAGTTCGAATTAAAAAAAAATGTAACCGTGTCAGGTGCGACAGTCATCTTAGAACTAAAATTAATCAGGCGCTTATCTGTTCGTTTTATTTCCGTTTCGAAATCATTTTTGCCAAAAGGCCGCGATGAAATAAATTTGACTAATCGTCTTCATACAGAAACAATGGTCCCATGAACTAATAACCGGTTTCGAACGAAAATAAACGCTCATTTTCATACAAACACAACTACTACATTTCCTATTAGTTTATTAACTGATGATCGTCGCCATAATCGACCAATAAATGACACAGAAAATACCAGGCTCAAGGTTACATTCGGCGTAAAGGCGTTACGTCTAATTATATAACAAAATTTCCGGGTTTTGCGGTTTTAAAAAACCAAAAGCGGTACACATAAGTACACGAATTTATCCATTTACGCGCGAAAACTATTTACGTAACCGACCTTTAAACGTTTTAATTAAGCGTAAAATTTTCGTGCCATTTAGATCTTTATCGAAATTGTCGATAACGGCCGTTCCTGATGAAATCGATTTTGGTGCAATAGATGCTGGAAATTCGACCACCACCCGTACGCTTACCCTTTACAACAACGGAAGTAAAGGATCCCGTTTCGCTATCGACCTCGGAAGAAACTGCATCGAACTTGTCGTTGAACCTACAAAAGGAATCATCGAGGCAATAATACTTTTTTGCAGCATCCCCGAGAAAAATTACCTAAGCGTTTCGTATTACAGCCGTACGGTTTGGTAACTTTTCGAATAGAATGCTTGTCGACACAGGAAGGGCCATTTTCGAGGGAATTCTGGATAAAATGCGAAATTCCCATAAGAGTTCCGGTTACGGGGAAAATAATAAACCCGACTTTTCAATCTTTTCACCCGAACAGCACCGAAGACTTCACGCTAGTCGATTTTCCCAAAACCTACTACGGGACAAGTTGCATAAAAACGTTGGAGATCAAAAACTACAGTTCCACTCCGGCAGTTTATTGCACTTTGGCAGAAATAAACGACGAAACAATGGTAAAATTTCATTTTATTAATTGAATTTAATAACAAACAATTCCAGGACATAAGCGAGGCCTGCACTCTCATACCTGACTATCTAAATTTTAAGATCACGCCCTCCGAAGGAACGTTAAACCCGTACGAAGACAGAATTTTCAGTTTCAAGTACGACTTATTTTCGTCAATTAACACGTTAACTTCTAACTTTGCAGATACACGCCACGCAAGATGGTCAGGAAGAAAAATTGTAAACCTAAACCGTACTCTTTCGTCTGTATCCGAATTATGCGCATACCCTGCACAACTCTCGGCCAAATAGACAACGTTCCAGGTCAGAATTCTTTTAAGCCACAGTTACGTAAGATGTTCGTCGTTTCAATTTTGGCCACGCCGCTCCTTACAATTCTATAAGCTCCTGGTTTCGTTAAATCGATCACCGTGGAGCCGTTCCGTAGATATTCAAATGCCGTTCGTTTTTGATCGACGAAAACTGCACCAACTTTATCCCATAGTAATCTGAAATCGTCGATTTCGACTGAGCCACGTTCGCCACTGATGTTGGCGCTGGTAAGCGCGATGGGAAAATTCGACCTGTTGGCGACGCTTCGCGAAAATTCGTGGTCCGGTATTCGAATTCCCACTTTAAGGCGAGCGTTCGCGGCGCGCTCCAAAAGGAGGGTCGCCGGTCCTGGAAGCAAGGACGAAAGCACGCCTTCGGGTAAATGCGTCGTGGCGCAGAGGCGACGTACATCGCGAATTTCGCCGACGCACGTTGCAATCGGCCTATTCGGACACCGTAACTTAATTTGGCATAATTTTTCGACGGCTCTCGGATCGGAGGCACGACATGCTAATCCGTATACTGTATCGGTGGGAACGGCTATGACGTCGCCTTTTCGTAACAAATGCAAGGCCAGATCGACGGCGTTCGGTTTTTCGATAGAAATTAGTCGGGGAATTAAGGTGGATTTTATTAGTTTCGGCAACATCGGCTTTAGACGTTAAACTTTTACAAGCTTCAATTGAAATTTTGAGGCAGAAATGACTGCTGTTGACAATTATTTGTCAAACTTCAAATTTTCGCCGTCGTGTCATTTTTATCAAATGTCGTTCGAAAATCAGTTATGTACTTAAAAAAACACACTTAAGTAACTTATTGTTAGATTAAAATGATGTAGTCGAAAATATTGTACTCCCTCTGTCCAAAAATATGGCATACATTAGAAAGAAAATCTTAGATTATCTAGAGTTTCGAAAGCAACTAGCAATACTCATTATATTGGTATTGTTTACATTGATAACTAAATAACCTAACATATTTGACAGGCGTTGCTTTTTAGTTAAGTTGGAATTTGAAGACCAAAAATTAGTTTTTTTAAGAAAAATAAAACAGTCTCCGCTGTAATTTCAAAATGAAAAATTTTAACCCAAATAACGTGAATTTACAAAGAAGAGGTGCCAAATCGAAGCAATTGACTAATGAACAACGTCATGGTATCTTGCAACAGCTATTACAGTAATATGAGGAACGAGGAAAAATTAGAACATGGTGCTATTAATAAAGTTGCAGCTGTATTCCACGTATCCCGTCTGACCGTAAGTAGAATCTGGCATACAGCACAAGCTCAATGCAGAGAAGGTAAAATTTGTGCCGATGTTTCTTCAAAAAAGAAGGAAAAATGCGGAAGAAAACGAAAAGATTATTCTGCCAATTTGGCCGAAATAAAGAATATACCATTACATCGTAAATTAAATCCAAAATCAACACTGTTTGATATCTTTAAACGGCGAAAGTATTTTAAGCGAATGTCTTCTACAGTTAAACCTACTTTAACGGGTAAAAACAAATTGGAAAGATTACAGTTTTGCTTGTCAAAGGTAAATCATACCAGTAATGGAGCTTTTCTTTTTGATGATTTATGTGATTACGTTCATATTGATGAGAAATGGTTTTATTTTACAAAAAGTTAAACGCTCCTATTACATAATGTTAGACTAAGAAGAACCCGATAGAAACTGCAAAAGCAAACGGTTTATCACTAAAGTGATGTTTATGGCTGCAGTGGCTCGACACACATCGAAAGCATTTTTTTGACGGTAAAATTGGAATATGGCCCTTTGTATATCAAGAACCGGCTCAAAGAAAGTCCTAGAATAGAACTAAAGGAACATTAATAACGAAAAACGTGGAATCCGTTACAGCAGCGCACTGTAAGAAAATGATTGTAGAAAATGTTATTCCAGCAATTAAATCGAAATTTCCTCAAAAGTATAAAAACAAAACAATTGGTAGTAACGATCTCTAACATCAGCATTACATCATAGTAAGCATATATAAACAAAATAATAGACATGTCATGTAAAATATATTAATGTAACAGAATTGGAATATATAAATAAATTACGTTAAACATAAAGCTCTAATACAACACTTCCCGTCCACAAACTCAACACAATTTACGTACAGCAAGATAATGCAAAACCACGTTCCTCTGATAATGATACAGATATTGTTACTGCAGGTTCTACTGAGGGTTGAAATATTCAGTTTAAGTTTCAACCACCAAACAGTCCTGATTTAAACGTTCTCGATTTGGGTTTTTTTTAACTCTATTCAATCACTACAACATCAAGCTTCGCCAAACACAATTGATGAATTGATTGAATGTGTTCAAGATGCATTTAATAAATTAGAGAGAAATACTCTTGATAACGTTTTTATAACATTACAAACGTGTAATGAACGTGAAATTCCTATAAAATACCTCATTTAAATAAGATAAAACTTCGTCGCGAGGGTCGATTAGCTGAAAAGCACATAAAGTTCAGAAAAAGCGTTCAACAAAGCTAAATCTCACTTTAACTAAATTTGGATTACACTAAAATTATTTGTATTTAGTTATATCGTGACAGTAAAATGAATTTAATTTTTTTTATATTTAATTTTAGTTTTATTTGATTTTTTTCGAAAATTTATACCATATTTTCGGACAAAGGGAGTAATATGATATTAATGATATTTAGCGTACTGTTGGATGATATTGAGACAAATTTTAGGTCGCTAGGGGTCAGCACTTCCGAGAAATCTCAAAACAAAACGAATTTTCGTTTTCGTAGAAAATTGCGTCTTGGGTAAATATAGTATAATATAAATTATGCAGTTTATAATTTTCCGTAATTTCGAACATTTGGTTGCTTTTTTCAAGGTCAAAATCTAGATCACCGTGAAAAATATAGTTTTAGCGACAATTCAATTGTGAAAAAAATTAACAAAATGCCTCTATAAATGCACTACATATTTCAAGTAAATTCATTAAAATCGGTTAAATAGTTTTCGAGTAAAAAAATAAAAACGAAATAAAAATAAAATTTATCTTAATATTATTCGTTAATATCCGAGTTATGGCCCAAACCACCATTCTTAACCGGTAGTAGCCTTTATAGTTGTTACCGCACTAAAATGACCACATATTAATTTTTTTTTTAAATGTACCCAAATTTATAAGTACAATACTTTATTTTTGTACGATTTTACTTTTATTACAAAATAGTGAAAAGTAACGCATCCAGCGATAAAACAATAACTAAATTCAGTTAAGAATTTCATGCTCTTAATACCAATCACAAAAATTATTATAAAATTACATAAATTCGATAAAAACATTAAAGTGCTACGTTTATTTGATAATACAACCCTTGTACTTTCCTCATAAAGAATCAACAGAAAAATTACGATTACAGAACAAATAATACCTATTAAACAACGACCTAACTAAAATTAACTCCAGTTTCTTTTAGTTCCTACAGTCAATCGAGTTTCTCGAGCAGAAAGTTTGTCTCCAAACGTCGAATGCATATCATTACAAACGCGCATGTTTTCGACAGAAGGTAAACACACTTCGACCGTTATAAATGCACAGCTTACGCCTTATTTATTCCGTAGCAATAGATAAAGAATCCTCCGTGTTAAATTTTCAAGACGAAAACTATTTACAAAACAACGCAATGGTTTCCCTGTCGAAATGCGTGAGAGTGCTTTTATTCGGCGAAGCCGAAACCCCAAAAATGTCCATACGCCCGAATTACATGTGTTTAGACGAAATTCCTACCAACAAACCCACCATTAGAGAACTGCTACTAATAAACGAATCACAACATCTGCCCATCATTTTCAAATATAAAAAGGTGTGTTTCGTTAAAGTCAATCCAGAAAAGGCCGTTCTGTCGCCCGCCGCTAAGCTCGAAATCGAAGTGTCCGTTACACCAACGAAAATTGGAAAGGTGTCGACAAAAATTGCTTTTGACTTGCTATTTCACAACCAGCCGAACGAAGATGGCAACGTAATAATCGGTTCTACAGAAATACCGCTCAGTTTCGAAGTACGTTCCGTAACGACAAGTTCGAAACCGAAATTTAACATGGGCATCACCCCGGCTTACGTGAAGGAAGTGGGATTTCAAGTCGACGACGTGCGATTTAATACTAACATCGACATGCCCCAAGCAACCTTAATGCCGCAAATTAAGAAGACCATCGAGAAGCACGACGACGACCTAATCGCGTTTCCCAACGATCGACCAAAATCTATACGGCCTTGGAAATCGACGGTCAAGTAACGCGTTTTGTTGTTGCACAAGCCGAACCTGACGAAACTTGAGTTTTAGGTGCCGAACAATATGCGCCGGTATAGCCAGGACAGTAAGCGACCAACCCGATAAATACGAACTGACGAAGAGCCAACTCGAATTTAAAAAGAACTCGGACAGCTACTACCTAAATTTTATCAGACTCAAACGGGAAAAGATGGTCGCACAAGAACCGTCGTTACTAGACATCGACGTTCCAACGAACGCCAACTTGCTCTTGAAACCTCTGCCGAAAATTAAGTGTTTGCCAAGTACGAAGGGGTCCGAGGAAGAACCGCACGAGTTTATACCTCTCACGCCGTCGCAGCTCAGCAAAGTCAAGGTTTCTCCGACTCACATTCAATTAGGAAGGGTAAGGAAAATTTTGTTTCGACGCCAAATCAAAATCTCGATCAGAATTGATTTTATTTCAGATGGCGTCGTCTACGGAGCAAGAATGCAAGATCGTCGTGCACAATTACAACAACTTCCCCATTTTGATTTATGCGAAATCGCGCAGGGGAACAATCACCTTCCCAAAAATGAACTCTAAAACCATAAATGCTCTCGAAAACGTCGAGGTCGAATTCGAGTACACTGCACCGGCGATGACGGGATATTACGTCACCTACCTCGACCTGATCGTTAATTGCAGCGACATCTTCACCACGACCATAATAGTGGACGTTACGCATAAAATGGTTAACATCGTCGACCAAGAAATCGTGTTTTATTCAAGCAGAAACTTTCAAGAATACATTAACGTTTGGAACCCCTTGAACGTCCCCGTTCAAATTGCATGGAAGTTGCCGGCCTCCTGCTTCAAAATTGAACCCGCATCGGCCACCGTTCCACCGCATTGTCGTATTACGTGCCTCGTTAGTTATAAACTCCATTACACTGCTCCAATGTCGATCGATGCGATCCTCTATACGGAGCATAAACGACGAAACAACATTAATTTGACAGTAATATCGGAAGTGCCGAGAATTAAATTCAAAAGTAAGAAGATCCAGTTCGACAAGATACCGCTAAATTTACGAATTCGAGGTGAAACTTGTTTGGAAAACGACGACTCCTTTGCGGCGACATTTTTAATTTTAAATTCCAAACCGATAAACGGACTAAAACTGACTCCCGTGTCGGGAATAATTTCGGGCTATGGAGAACAAATCATTAACGTCGACATACAGATATCGGCCTGCATCTCCTTCACTTGTATTGTCCAAGTCGAAATACAACAAATGAAAATGATCGAACTCGAAATTGTCGGAGACGTAGTTTACCCCAACGTCTCGTTTACGCCGGACATTTTGAGACTGAAAAAAATTGCTCCATACGCTTACGACAAACATGTTTTCGTCGTCGCCAACAACAGCAGCGCGTCCACCACCATCGACTTTTTAATGGAAGATTACGAGGAGTACATGATTTTAGCAACCGATTACGTCGACAATACTTTCAAACGGATACAGAAACTCGAATTAGAAGCTGAGGAGCAAAGAACGCTTTACTTACATTTTTATCCGATGGGCGCCGCTTTATATCGTTTTATCCTACCGATCATCATTAACGACATACTGGGTCCTGCAACGTTAGACGACACCGTCAAACAGACACCGTCCTTTTTCATAAATCCTCACGAGTCCAATTACGAAGGTGTAAAAAAGTTAATAATAAAAAGTGTGCCAAAAAAAATGCCCGTATTAACTGTGGTCACGTCAGTTACGAGAGAAATGATCGCATTTTCAAAAATGAAGTTAAATTTTAAATACTTTAGCTCGTCCAAATACCCGCTCAAGACTCAGATGGCCAAAAATTTGGAATCACTCCAAAGACACATATAAATTCTGTGTCCGAACCGATCAACTTAAGAAACCGTTCAGTCTCGCATACTTGACCGGCAACGAAGTCGAAAAACTTGAAAAAGCAATCGTTTGCACGTTGGCGCCCAACGAGGAAGTAACTTTTAAAGCGACTTTCAATCCCCTACAACCCGGAAACTATTTCATCCAACTACCGATCTATCTTGACAATTATTTGGACGGAGCCATGTTCAATTACTTAACTCTTACCGGATATTACCCTAGAGCCACCATCTCGATCGCAGAAGAAAACATATTGTTCGAACCCGTCCCTTTAAAATGCGAAATCGTACAATTCATGTACTTAAAAATGGATTTTCATCAGCAACATTGTAAAATATTCTCGAGATCCAACAGTCCGCAGTTACGAGTGCAAATCAACATCGTCAGTAAAGAAACTACCTCGATACCGGTATCGTTGAGGTATTACACGACCTCTTCGGCCACTTTTTATTACGCCGTCGATTTTTATTGCACGTGCAGAGCAAGTTGCACTGTTAATATTAAGGGATGTTCCGATAACTGTCTTTTAACAACTCACGCATTTCTATCGCTGCACACTCAACGGTTGTATAAAAATCCGAAACGATATCCCTCCGAACCTACATTCAAGGTTTGTTTAAATAAATCCTAACGTAACAAATAAAAACGTTTGCAACCCGCAGGAATCAAATTCCTACATTATAATGGAAAAAGAGAACGTAAATACTGAAACATCGTTATCGTCAGTCGTTTTTGTATTCGACGATACGATTACCAACTTCAACGAGACCGGTTTTCCTTTGTTTCCCGATGAGGACAATCATTCGGAATACGCCATTCACATGCGAAATACTCTTGCAGTAGTCGAAGAATGGGTCTCCCATCAGGGTTTCTACGGATCAAAATATTATAAAATTCCGGACGAAATTTCGATTCCTTCAAAGATCCTAATCGTAACTGACAAGGCGCAGCAGTCGGGCGAAAACTACCTCGTATTAAAATACGTAGAGTTGCTGGTGAACCTCGTCGGACCTGCTGCGAGAAATTACATGCCATCGCAGTAAGTATGACGGTACACCGTAAGCCCGTGTTTTTTTTAAATGGGAAAATTAATTTTAGTAAATTATCAAACGACAACATCGACCTCGTAAACGATATCTACAACATTTACCATAAAGCGCTCGATTTTGTTCAAGAACAAGGTGGTTTCTTGCCGCACGTCAGCCCAGAACATCTGTTAACCTATAGGGATTACATTATATACGTGAAGGATGTGTTTCCGCGAAAAGAAGAACGCACCCCGCCGGTCCAACTGTCACAAGACGTATTCTACCGGATAAGCAAGCAGTGCTGGTTGGATCTTCTCCTCCAAACGTACAAGGTCTCTCGTCCTGAAACGAATTAAACTTCCAGACAGTTTTAAAAGCGACAATGCGGAGGAGCTCTTCGTAGAAACGTCAACCAATACTACGCTAGATAGTTCGAACAAAAACGAGTTTCATATTTCAACCAGCACGAGTTTTAGCACGATCGACGAAACTGGATTTTGGCAAAGCTTTTCCGACGCCATATTGAGCAACTCATTTTTTTCTACGTCCGAATGCATTCTGTTGCAGTGGCTGGAGTATCATTTTAATATGTGGATGAACGAAGAATGGACTCCCGATAACGTTTATTACGTCGGCGAAAAACCGTACAAGAAAACGATAAAATATTTCGATTACGATTTACACGATAGTTTAGCGTTAATTGCCGTGACCGGTGCTTATTGTCCGTATTTAAAAACGACGCTAACCGAGATGTATATGAAGCCAACTTGTATGGAGCAAGCGTTCCATAACGCCTGTAATCTGGTGAAAAATTGGAGTCGCATCGGCCTTAGCTATAACGTGACGCCATATCAAATTGTTAATCCCAATCCGGTTCAGATGCTGATGCTTGTCGCATATTTGTACGAGGTGCTTCCCACGTTTCGCCCCAACAATTCGTTTTTATTGCAAACTGGCCTCAGCAGTGTTTGCACGCAAGAAATCGAGATTAGTAACCACGGCGATTCTGTCGTTTTTTACAATATCGATCTCATCGGAAACGACAATAATTTATTTAGTCTCTCTACCAAACAGATATCCGTATCGAAACAAGGTAAATTTAAATTGCCGATCACGTTCCACGCAAAGCAGTTGGAACGCGACTGCACTACGTTAATTTTAAACGGAGAAGTACGCGGAAAGTGCTACGCAAAAAGTATGGCGTTTAATTTGATAGGCGAGCCCATATTATCCTATTGCACCTCGACAGTCACCATACCGTGTCCTTTATATAAAATTCTCGAGTTAAATGTCTCGATAAAATCTCCATACGAGAGTTCGGCCGATTACGACATAAATTATGCATTCGCCGAACCCAACGACGCAACCAACCTGAAAATTCTGCCGCACGATATGACGAAACGTAATAAAATTCCCAAACGGCTAATGTCCTTCGACACTCAGCTTATCGTAAACGACGACGGCATCGGGATCTTCGCCGTATGCGTATTCGGTTTGACCACTAGGACAAGAACGGACTGGATCGTTTTTTCCAACGCGAACGTGGGCGCGTTTACCGTCAAATTTATCACAATTCCGAAGCAGACCCAGGTGCCGGAGTCCGAGGTGAAAGTCGTGGTGCCGGAGAGTTTGTCCAAAAGCCACTGCATTTGCAAAATTGCCCCAAACGGCGAATTCGTTTTGAACAATAAGTGTCCGAGAGCGATTTCGATCGCCATTCCCAGCAGCAACGGTCTCGTCTGGGACGTCACGTTAAAATTAATGACGAAGTTGGTGAACGAGAGCGACGTCCAATTTTGGAAGAAATACCTCGGTAAACTGCACCGTCCGAAAGTTATTGTAAATTGAAATATAAAAACGTATTTCGTAGGTACAAGTACCGGCCTGCAAGTTTTAAAATGGATTATCGATCAAGAATCGATCCGCGGGATCGTCTTCTCCATTCAAGACTTATTCGAGAAGACCGTAACGTACGACCTCACGTTGGAGTCTCACGCTTCTCGCATTTTTCTACCATCCACGACGACCATCGAGAACGTTCACTGCTCGGATCGACATTATATCATGGTTCACGTAAACAACGACCGCGGGCTACCTAGGTCCTTGAAATTCAAAATGACGTCCGTGAATGGAATAGAAGTTCGTTATTATAACGTCCACTTTTTTGTAAAACTCTAGTAAAATCGGTATAGATAAAAATTCAATTTTACGCACAATAAATTTTCTGAAGGTCTGTCGGTTTTCAATTGTTTCCGTTTTTGCGCACACGTTTATGCAATCCCTTAATTTGACCTTCGCGGAAACGTTTCCTTGTAAAAATAAGTGTGAATTTATGAAAACTCGTGTGCCGCAAGTCGACATCGACGCCTTATTATTCGGTTTGTTTACATGCAGAATAAATGATTACTTATCGTGACAAGCATGAACTTTTATCGCATTATTTATTTAAAATTCAAAGTTAACGTTGTTAAAAAATACACAAGGATACGACAATGTTTCGTCAAAATATCTCTCGGAGATATGTCCACTTCTATTTACGAGTATGAACTTCACATAATTATATCGCGTTGAATAGCGTTTAATTTAACAATAATAAATATAATTATCTACATTTAATTAATTCCTCCTTGAAGAAGTTAAACAATTAAAACGTAGTTTTAAATCCCGATAAAATAAACCATTTCTAAACTCAAAAAGTCGATCGAGGCACGTACTATAATGTACGGCGTAAACTCGATTATTATTATCCAGAATAATTGCCGTCGAATGTTATTCGGATAATCAAATTCACACAAAGAAAAAACAAATCAAAATTATTGCATACATAATGCAGATAATGTTACAAATGAACCAAAACACGAAAAAGAAACATTAAACTTTAAAACAAACCATAAATCAAATAACACGTTGTTTAATAACAATATTAATAATTTAAAATACATATATTTATGCATATAAGGTTAAACCACATCCATTTATTTAGCAATTGACATTTTACGTAAACATTTTTTTTTTTAAATCGTACGCGATCGACGATCCGAATAATCGCGAATTCGTACAACTCACGTCCGGATAATCGAGTTTTTACTGTAATATTCATATTAATTTCGGTAATCATAGTCCGGTATACACGGCATTTCAAATAATCGGTTTTTGCATGTGTTATCGTTACCCGAGTTTCTTCTGTCAATTAACTTTAAGTATGATTTCACTAAACCTTTGTCTAATTTATTTTCCCCTGGTTACAAGTGCCGTTCGAAAATTTCAACTAATTGTTTTACGTTAAACATTTTATTCAGGTTATTATTAGCATTTATTAATCACATTTTGTTTAATTTATTTGTAGTAAGTTTTACCTAAATAAGTGGAATTAAATTGTACTCTATAAAAATGGAAAATTATTAGTAGTCCGAAATATAATAAATGTTCGGTCGATCCGGATTAACGAGTTTTTCGGATTAACGAAATTCATATATCATATTTACCATATATACCTACATATTTATTATTATGTAGGTATTTACGTACGATATTTAAAATATGTACAATATTACATGTTTGTGATGTGTTACAAATACACTTACATTCACTAAAATCGAAATTGAATCATAAAATAAGTATCACTACACAAATGTTGCCAAATTTCCTTTCCTTTCTTTTTTAAAAAAATAAACTTTAAGTACAATAATAAAATAAATTTCAAACAATTTCAAAATCGTATCGAATTATTGCGAGTTTCGGATTATAAGGATTGTACCGTATCTAAAATGAACGTAGTTTAATTTGTAAATTGACAACCATTTGTCTTCATTTATTTACAATGAAACATTGATTAGATGTTATATTTTTAAACACATTAAAAGAAGTTTGAATCGAAAAAATTGTAAAATCTTTAGTTTGACTCATTTTTAAATACGTACATAACCGGAAACGGATTATTCGTCGATCATCGTCGACCTTTTCATCGCCGGTCATTCTATCGCCGACTATAATATTATTTAGAATGGAAACTTTGCAACGCAATCTTTTGTGAAACAAAAAAAAAGCATATGTTAATGATAATGTAATATAATTAGCTTATTATTCGGGCTTGTTTAATTTCAACGCAACCATTTTACTACAGTAATTTGCAAATGTTACCTATTAATAACACCTACATAGTAATATATTTTAAAACCGACTATATTGTCCTTTTTATTTGATTTTTATATTTCACAGAAAATTAAATCTTCGATATAATAAGACAATATAAATATGTAAATTTTAATTATTTATCGATGCCGAAATGGTCGACGACGAAACGGCCGCGAAGAGCTGGCGGCGCCGAATTGTCCCAAATTCACATAAATACGTGGCAAGTAACGCACTTATCCAATTTGAAAAACAAAATCAAAAGCACAGTTTCACGACACGATCCACAGTTTAATAATGGCAATTCAAATCTTGATTTGAAAAGAAAAACGGAAGATCCCGCTAAAATTGACGCGACGATGTCAAAAGCATAATTTGGTATATACGCGTTTTTCCCAAAACGTTATTTATTATAATATTCCTGCGGATTAAATAACTAACTACGTGTTTCCATTCAAGGTTCCTATATCTTCTTTAGGACAAAAATTTTAAACACTCGTAATTTTGTCGCATTTAAAACTTACGAAAGAAAGAAAAAAAAACTAGAACGCGAGAAGTCTCGCAATTAGCACGAGACGCGTCACGCGAGACGAAAATTAATCTGCATTGTTGTAAAAATGAGACTTTCGACGAAACTTTTCTAGAAAGTGCCGGCGAGAAAGCGTCGACTCGACGTTTAGTGACATCTGCGGTGTTCGTCGTGCGACTAATTTCAAAAGCAAACAAAAAAAGTTGGGAAACCTCGGTTCAAGGATCGACGAAAGAGAAAAAAAAAGAGAGATTAATAAGATAACACGTGCGGCGGTAAAAATATTTTTAACTCTGTCGCTAATTTAATAATTAATTCAATTTTTTTTTGGAGGTTTTTTTGCCGTTCCAATTACAAATTAGTAGTGTCTGTGGGATATTTAAAGAAAATCACACTCGGATGTCGTGTTACGTAATGACGACGCGGACCTTGAAAAGAACACTAAATAAGCCTTTTTTTTCAGACGAATCATTATTTGATAAAGCCAGTTTACTTTCAAATAAGAGCTCCCGCCGTTAATGAAACTGAATTTCTTGTTTATCCAGAATCTATATATATATAGTACGAATGATATTGCCATTGCTTTAATGCAAATCGTGCCGCGAACAGTGCTTACACGTCTCCCAAACGGAAAAAAACAATATCGTGATTATCAATTACGTAGTGCGCACGAAAGACGATATTTATTCGTTTGTAAATTAATAAGTTGTATCGGTGTCGATAATGGATTCTAACGAATTTCGCGAATTCGGAAAAGCGATGGTGGATTATATCGCCGACTATGTGGACACCATTAGAAACCGGTAAGTCGTTAGAAGATAACTAAAAGGTCGTTAGCGATTAATTTAAAATCGACCTCCCCTTCAGAGACGTCATTCCGTCCGTCGAACCGGGTTACATTCAAAACTTGCTACCGACCGCTGCCCCTTCGCAACCGGAACACTGGAAAGACGTTCTACTGGACGTGGAAAGGGTCGTCATGCCCGGAATCACGCATTGGCATTCCCCATCGTTCCACGCTTATTACCCGACCGCCAATTCGTACCCGGGAATTGTGGGCGAAATGCTGAGCGCGGGCATTGGGTGTATCGGATTCACTTGGGTAAGTTGGTTTAAAAACGATCGACAAAGAGGTACAATCGAAAATTTTTAGATGTCCAGTCCGGCCTGCACCGAATTGGAAGTAACCATGATGAACTGGTTGGGCAAATTGATCGGTCTTCCCGAAGAGTTTTTGAGCTCGTCCGAAGGACCAGGAGGCGGTGTCATTCAGGTATTTTGGTCATCATTTCGATCCGGTTTGGATCATTTTTTCTTTTTTGGATTTTAGGGATCGGCAAGCGAAGCTACATTAGTTGGATTATTGGCGGCCAAAGAAAAAACCGTCAAAACGATCAAATCGACGAACCCCTCACTGACGGAAGCCGACATTAAAGGGAAACTGATAGCTTACACGTCGGATCAAGCCAATTCTTCAGTAGAAAAAGCCGGAACGTTGGCTTCCGTGCCGATGAAGCACCTCCCCAGCGAGAATTGCAAGCTCACCGGGAAAACCTTGCGCGAAGCGATCCGCAACGATCGACTTGCCGGCTTGATTCCGTGCTACGTCGTCGCTACGCTGGGAACGACCGGGACCTGCGCTTTCGACGACCTCCGGGACTTGGGAATCGTGTGTCGAGAAGAAAACGTGTGGTTGCACGTCGACGCGGCTTACGCGGGCTCGGCATTCGCGTGCCCCGAATATCGATACCTAATGAACGGCGTGGAATTGTGCGACTCATTCAATTTCAATCCGCACAAATGGATGCTCGTCCAATTCGACTGTTCCGCCTTGTGGGTCAAAGATGCCAGATATTTAGTTGAGGCGTTCAACGTTGACAGGATCTATTTGAAACACCAACACGAAGGCCACGCTCCCGACTACCGCAACTGGCAAATCCCGCTCGGAAGAAGGTTCAGATCGTTAAAAATTTGGTTCGTGCTTCGAATTTACGGGGTCGAGGGTATCCAAAAACATATTCGATCTCAGATTGCCTTGGCCAAACATTTTGAACAATTGGTGGGGCCGACGGTAGGTTCGAAGTGTGCACATGCAGAATGGGACTCGTTTGTTTTAGATTGAAAGGCGAGGATAAATTTACCAAAACTTTAATAGATAAAATTACCGCGAACAAGAAGATATATGTGGTTTCGTGTCATTTCCAAAATAAGTTAATCATACGTTTCGCCGTCTGCAGCAGGTTGACAAACGTAAACGACGTGAACGCGTCGTGGAACGAAATCAGTTTCCAGGCAGATCAAATGCAACTTTCAGAAAACGATAGCATCATTACCAGACAAGAAAAGCGCGACATCTTGAGCATAAGTAGAACTGAATCTGAAAATACGTCGGTAGAAAAATCCAAATAAAAATTGTGTAAATATAATTATGTGATTAGTATTAGATATTAAAATTTAGTTTTATCAAAACTGCAGTTTGATTTTACTAAATACAGTAAAACTCCTATAAAACGACCACCTGTGATTCTTCTAAAAAATGGTTTCCGGAAGATGTGGTCGCTTTAGAAGATTTGTTTTCTTAAGTTTCGTTTCGTTCTTAGAAACTGCAGTCGGATGAGTTTTACTGTATGTGACTATTTTATTAGCAAAAATATTTAAAAGCGATGGAATAATTTCCATGGAAACAATTGTTTCAAGCAACATTTCCATATAGTGGTTATTCGAAGAGTATAGCTTATCCATACCTATATGATGTTACGTCATCAATGCAAGGCTACTAGATGATGACGTTTCACACAGTGCTGTCACCTCGTACCTCGTATTTTGACAGTTCTAATAAATTGTAGTCTTTCTTTATGTCATCTAATATGTGCGCAAGTAAATCATCTATAGAATATGTCACTTTTCAAACTTTAAACCGAATTACAAATAAACAATCTAGTAACTTTTTGTTGATGACGTATTGCATATAGGTTTGGATAAGCTATAGCTTATCTGATAGGTAGGTAATTTAAATAGTAGGTAAATCGTTAAACTTATTAACGGGGAAAGAGAAAGAAACGTATGCATAATTCTATTCTGCCTTAAACTAAAATCTAAATAGGTATCTGACAGATTTCCATTTTCGTTTCATTCATTTCCATTCATAACATTGAAACCGTATATTACTGCCATCTATTTATTAAAAGAAATAACTTCCACAACAATCTATCGGTTATTAGATATAAATACTAGATATATCACGAGATGGCAACATCTACATAAGTTACAGCATAATCGAACCTTCATTAATTTAAAAAAATGTAGGTGTATACGTAATATTATTTGTTCTATAATTTATTATATGTAAATATTGGATTGTACTTTATTTATTTTTTAAAAATTGACGGGACGCGTTTCACCGTCCACGAATTGCATTTTCAAGCGTTGTTTATAATGACAATTAACAGCTGCTGGGGATGTTTGTTTAAAATTTATCTTGGATGTTAAATTGATGTATCTCGGTATAACCTTCTAAGCACTATTGATTAAACCAAGCATTTTGAAACGTCAACATGCGTTTCATCATTAATCTTTTATAAACTGAGATTGTTCATAAACCGACCTTTCTTGTAAAAACTTAATTGTTTTTCGTTTAACTTGATGAAACATATTTAAACTATATACAAATATTAGATTGCTATTGCGTTTATATAATATTAGATTATACCAAGATAGATCAATTTAATATTCAAGATAAATTTTAAACAAACATCCCCAGTAGCTGTTAATTGTCATTATAAACAACGCTAGAAATTGAAATCAATGGATTGTGGAACGCGTCGCGTCAATTTAAAAAAAAATAAGTAAAGTAAGTAAAACACAATCTAATATTTATGTATAGTTTAAATATGTTTTATCAAGTTATACAAAAAACAATTAAGTCTATAATTTGTTTAAAACACTCTATTGTGTCACTATTCATCATTGGGTGTAGTGACGGCATGAGAAATTTATAATCATGTTTTTAACCAAATTCCTTAAGAACAATAAATTTAAAAATATTTGAAGATTTATTGTTAAACGCAGTACGAATCAAACTGTTGTTACGTCTTACCGCGCACCGGTTACTTTCTTAAAGCAACTTTTAATTGCCGAAATTGGAACATATTCGTTTTATAAAAAATACATCACTATTATTTAATCATTTTTGCTAATATAAAAATATCTTACTTAATTATATTTCAATTTTTTCTAAGGTCTTCTTCGACTTTTTTTATACATAAACTGATAATAATGTTACGTAATATATGATACAGATAAATCTTAAAAAAGCAATATATTTACAAAGAATATACGTATTTTAAAACAAAGCAAGAATGTTAGAGACGTAATATTTTATTTTCAAATAGTAATATAATTGTTAACATTAAACGTAATAAGGAAAAGTATACTTTCGATGAATTAAGAACATTTTTACGAAATTAACCAATAAACTATCAATTATTTTTTGAACGCTAATTTTATCCATTTATATTCTTCGTTTTTCAAAAAAATATAAATACATTTGAGCCTCAGTTTTTTTGTATTATAAATACAATAAAACTCCTCCGACCGACCACTCCAATAACCGACCGCAGTTTCTAAGAACGGAACGAAACGAAACTTAAGAAAATAAATCTTCTAAAGCGACCACTCCTACAAGAGACCATTTTTTAGAAGAACCACAGGTGGTCGTTTTATAGGAGTTTTACTGTAGGAACCTACACTTTTGAAAAGTTGCGAATTGGCAATGTTTAGGCCCCAAACGTCATTCCGACAATAATTATTTAACTAATACATAGTTGATTTATTTTCGATGTTCATTTAACGCACCTGGGTAACCTTTGCATGCGTTCTTAAAAAGCCAGATTTTCAAACTGTTAAAATCGTCATTTTTTTGAATGTCTTCTATATTTTAATCGAGAAATTGAAACAAATAAAAAGAAACGGTCGGTTTTCTCCTATTTTAACATCTATAGAAATATTTTGATTGCAATACAAATTCCACCGACAAGTTTTTGTCAATTTAAAGTACCTGTAGACCTACTTACAAATTACGAATTATTACTTTTTCAAACAACCGAAATTTTACGAACTGAACAAAACTTTATTATAAGTAAGATGATATTTAATAGACAAAAAAATATACCTATTTACTAAAAATAACTTTCACAAATAGGTATTATTTTGCTTTATTAGTTTAAGAAGTGTTGCTACACTATTGTAAAAAATAATCGTAAATATAGTTCAGATTGAAAATGAACGTATGCAAAAATGACGTCATAACAATGGGTTTCTATAGAAATCTGTTTGGTGTGACGTAATTTTCGTATACATTATGTAAGAGAATGGTTGGAATTGAGCCCCTGGTATTTATACATTTTCTAATTGTAAGTGTTACCTATACATTTCGAAAATTTAACAATTCACATAGGTAACTAAATTACTGAAAATTCTAATAAAATAATCTTAAAGTGGAAGTTTTTATGTGGCAAATGGCACGCGTAACCTTTGTTTAAATACGTTAAGTACATAATATAAAATCTTATAAAACGTTGATGATAATCCACTTTCTAAGAAGAAATACGATAAATTTTAATATATATATGTACTTATACGTTATTCAAAATAAATTTCAATATATGTCATCGACAAAACTACTAATAAATTCTAGTCGTTCTTTGTCATATCATATTTGTGCAAGTGAATCGTCGATAGACGTCGGACGTTCACAAAATTAAATTGAATATTAAAAATATACAATTTATAGTAACTTTTTATTAATGACGTTCATTGGAACCTATCGCGAATAACGTATAAATACTTACAGCAAATTATCGTTTTCGCACAATTACAATTATAAACGATTTATCTCTTTATAAACTAATAATAATTAAAAGATTATTTTTAAAGATTGACTGGTATTTTTTTAATTTTCTAACTCTTGCGATATTTTATTAGGATATTAAAAAGCGTTGTGATAATTTTTTAACTCCTCATAGTTTAACTCATACACTGTTATTTCTAAAGGTCGAAGAAAGGTAGAAATAAAACTTAAGGGTATTACAAAATACCTTGCAAGGTAAAATAATTGTTGAAAACTAAAAATAAATACCTTAAAGTATACATTTCATCCTTAGTAACAAATGTGACGTATTTTGTATTATATTCTACCTTTACGTAACTACGCAAGTTACAATTCTAGACCTTTAAGGTATAATAATAGATCTCAACTGACCAGCGGACATTTGGACAGCGTATTGTCTTTACGAAAACGAATTTCTCTTGCAGATATTATTTTTCAAAAAATGTATTTCTTTCGAGAAAAATTTTAAAAAAGGAGTTTTTTTTGACATGCGACATGAAAATTCGATACCAAGGCTTGCGCGCGGTCGGATTTTACTGACTAAACTCGTTATTAAATATTTTAATCGGAAAAATAATAGAAATTACGTTTTTATTTCGTTAAAGTTATAAAAAGAATTTTTGCTAACACAATCGTTGTTTAAATAATAAAAATTTACATTTAATTATGTCAAAGATTATAAGTTTGTAATACTTGTATAGTTGACCGAGCGGTTACGTGCATTAAGTGGAGATAACGTCACAATAAGCATTTCCGTAACTCGGACAAAAAACGATAGCATTGATGAGCATTATGGAAAAATATAAGTAGGTGAAATAAGTTGCCAATGCCTTTAAATTTGACGAAGCTATTCAATTGAATTTGAAATTGAAGCAACTGTTTGGGAGTCGAACTACCAACAAGAACGAGAAAACTGACCGGTCATTACGACGCACTATGGGGCGAAAAGGCAAATATCATCTCAAAGTTCAATATTATCAAGTATGTTGTAGAAGTAAAAGAAAAATTAATTATAAACCATTGAAATCTATATTTTTTTGATCTGTGATTATATTTGTTGTAGGTCTTTCCGGTAATTTGTTATAAGGCCTCAAAGTTGAACATTTATAAACAGCAGATCTATTGCTACATTTTACGCGAAACTTTGAACTCCTATTATAATGTGTTATAGATTGAATCTAGATATTATTTTTGTTTTATTAACTTAAAAGAATATCTATTTGCTATGTAAAGGCCTAATTTGGGTTCTTTATATTTAATAACTGTTAAAAATGAAATTGAGAAGCACAACGATTTAATTGTCTACAATTATAAACTTGCATTAGACGTTTAGTAACTAGCGCTTTTTGCCGATGTCTAGAAATTGTGATTTTTATATTCGTCGAAGTGTCTACTTTAAGAATCGGCAATAAAATCTTGCACCAACTTGCACCTTTTTAAAATATTAGGTTTCTAACAGAGCGCTGCGTAATAAAATTTCAATAAGAACAATTAACTTCGAAAAATATTATTTTATCCGTGGTCATGATGAGATTATAATTTGTATATTTGTCAATATTTTTCATATATTTTGCACCGACTTCTTTTTATATTTATCGTATCAAAACATATACAGGGTTGGGCAAAATGAGCGGAACACCCAATTTCTGGCTTTATTAGGAGCTGGACTGAAAACTGACCTTAAGAAAAGTTTTTGTATATTTTATTTAATATTTAATGACTTTTAGAGATTTTCGTTATCTGTCATATTTTTCAAGCTATGATATCATTGGATGTTCAAAAAAATGCCAAACTTGTTATCCGAAAAATATTAATATCTTAGTAATTTTAAATACCAACCTACATTTTTCTCAATTCTATTGCATTGTACGTTCAAAGTTAGGATCAGGTTGTATTTTCTTTCCTATATCTAAATGTCATAGTTTTAGAGTTATTTTGGAAAATGTATTAACTCCCTCGAAATTTTATTTCATCCGGTGTTACATATTTTGTTAAGATAATGATTTATAATAAAAAATACTTACCTAAAATTTTAAATTTGTACATGCATAAATGTCTTAAAAATGTGGTTATTTGTAACACCCTGCAGCTATCAATTTTTTTTTACAATACATTAAATAATTCCAAACGGGCTAATTTCAGAGGCAATATTTATTGGAACAAAAAGTCGTACGATTATCTTGGAAATACAAATCAATAATAAAAATTAGGGTGTTACGTTTAAAATAATAGCCGATGACATCATAACTTGAAAAATATGACAGATAACGAAAATCTCTAAACGTCATTAAATATTAAATAAAATATAGAAAAACTTTTTTTAAGGTCAGTTTTCAGTCCAGCTCATGCTAAAGTCAGAAATTGGGTATTTCGCTTATTTTACCCAACCCTGTATAAAGAAATTCACATTCAATTTAGGTATGGCCTATCCAAAGCTATATGCAATTTACGTCATCAAAAAAAAGTTACTAGATTGTTTATTTGTAATTCGGTTTAAAGTTTGGAAAGTGACATATTCTATAGATGATTTACCTGCGCACATATTAGATAGTATAAAGAAAGACTACAATTTATTAACACTGTTAAAATACGAGGTACGAGGTGACAGCACTGTGTGAAACGTCATCATCTATTTAAACTTTTATCGATGACGTGGATTGCATATAGGTTTGGATGAAGTATAGGTACACTTCGTCCGAACCTATATGCAATTCACGTCATCAATACAAGATTACTAGATGATTACGTTTCACACAGTGATGTCACCTCGTATTTTGACAGTTCCAATAAATTGTAGTCTTTCTTTACGCTATTTAATATGTGCACAAATAAATCATCTATAGAATATGTCATTTTCCAAACTTTAAACCGAATTACAAATAAACAATCTAGTAACTTTTTGTTGATGACGTGAATTGCATATAGGTTTGGATAGGCTGCACATAATAATACCACTAGTAGATATACCGTTAAGTACTACTGTCAAACAATTGTCTGTGCAATATAATTTCAAAATGAAAGAAAATTTAAATAGTGATTATTAAGAGAGCATTTTCCCTACGCTTATTGTTATATTTCTAATGTAACATTTAATAAACTCTGTATAAATTATAAAACTACATTTATTCAGTAGCATAAATTCCAAATTTCACTTCAATATACGTTTTACTGTTAAAGTTATTAAATTTTGAGATGATATGTACCTGTTCGCCCCATAGTGCGACAGTGCGGTGACACGAACTGTTAACAACGCGCTATTGTTAATTTTACGGACCCATAGTATATTTTAACAATCCCGTCAAGTCTGTCAGCATAAAAAGGACACGAACGACCCTTGTACGAAATATTTAAAAAACGTTTGCTTTTCATTTAACTCAATCCACCTGCAAAAATCATCCTTCGTGCATTTTTTTAAAATCGAGACTGCAAGGGAGAGCAACGTATCACAACCATAAATATTTTCGCTTACAGGATTATGAAAAAATATAAATAGGTAAAATATGGTGGTAAAATCGAGCTGTAAAATCGAGATTTCTGATAAGTTTTTTTGTTATAAACAAGCAAGAACGGATGAAGATTTCGCACGTGGTGCGTAGGTAATATAAACATAGTGGCACTATTCGAAATAAATTAATTATAAAGTATGTATTTAAAAATAAATCAAGAACAGTCTGAAATTGTTAATCTAATAAATTAATAGCAAATATTGAGCTATTAATGACAATGGTTAAGGTGACATTGGATAACAAATTTTGATATGAGTAATTTAAGAAAATTAAACAATTGTTCATGCAATAAGGCGAATACTCCGGGCATATTTTTTTTCAAAATTTCGCGACAAAAAAGTGCGATGCGCGCATTATCGTTATACTTACACTTTTTCGGAATTTTCTCTATTAAAATAAGGGTGCACTGAGGGTCACTTAAAATAATTAAATAGGCAGAAATCGTCATTTTTTGCACCAGTGTATTTACATAAAAAATTTGGGCTTTCCCTATATTTTATTATTAGGTACCAAACAAGTGTCGTCGCGTTAATTGCTTATCTAAGAATATTTATTAATATATTTTAAGTGCAAGATAAACATCCGCATAGGAAATCCTCACTTGAATAAAATTTGATTTGCCAAACAATGTAATTCTTTTTCCGTTCAAAATAAACTCTCAAAATCACTAATTCGTGGAAAGGAATGAAGTTTGTAAATTTTTTTGCAAACGTAATGGTACTTTTATCAAACATATGTTTGATATATAACAAGTACTATAGATAAAGGCGAGTCGAACGGTATATGATTTACGAATTTTCGAAACGGTCAACATGTCCAAAATCGAATTCGAATTTTCGAATAATATGAGGGTGAACTCAAAGGGTTTGGTAATCAGCTTATAATGCACTTTCATCATGATTCATGCTCGACGATGTCTTTTCTTTGCAATAACATCAAACGTTTTAAACGTTAAAAACTTTAAAAACGATCTCTATCTGCAATTAATAACAAAACTGCTTGTGCGTAAAAACATTGCATGACAAACTAGAAGGCTCTTGATTGGCCGAGTAGCGTGTGCAACGGTTGCACACGGGCTACAACGTTTTCGATTGACTAACGAGTTTCTTTTCGCACGGTCGGCCTATTCGTTTGTAATTGTCAACTTTCGGTAACATTTATCGCCGTGAAATTATGCATTTTTCATAGTGATCGTTGGAAAAAGAAATTACAGTCGACTCTCGATTTGGCAAGTTTTTTTGAAAGATTTTTAAAACAGTTTGACGATTATTGATTATTTTAATTTTAAACTTTGATTGTAGCTGTTTTTTTTTTTAATTTACAATTGGTTTATGAATTTTAATTCTGAATACAAATCTCATTTCGTTTATTTTATTCATGTAATGTTATGTTTACTGATAAACAAATTTTGTTTTTCGCATAATTGCGAATTTATCGGGGAATTTGATATACCGTGGTTCTTCAACCTTATTTCACCACCGTAGATCGAGAGTCGATTGTAGGTAAATGTAAACTGTATTAGCAATATAGGATTTTGTGAATGAAATCTCGTCTACTTTTTTACCATTCATTTTTATGTTAGAAACGATTCTGGCACTAACTTTCTTCTCGGTAATTGTGCATTTTAAATTAATTTAATTTATTATTGTATTAGGGGGACCGGAAAATAATGTCGTTTTTTACATTAAATTCAAACAAGTTTTTATTTTTAATCGATGATGTAATCACCCTCGTTATCAACAATCTTTTGCCATCTAGTGCGCAAATTTTCAATGCCGGATCGATAAAAATCAATTCGTTTTTGAGCAAAATATCTGGAGATGGCATTTTGGATATCATCCAAATTTTCAAATTTTTTACTGAATCTGGACTTAGAAAACCACCTTTGGCATTTACAAACATCTAATGCACTTGGATAAACATCGTAAATGTTTTTGGTAGCAACTGTTACGTTATTACCCTTGTGAAACTTAAAAAGCATACAATTCCAGATATGTTCCTCTTATAGTATTTGTCTGGCCATTTCACCCAATATTGTAACAAAAATTGAAGATTTAATTATTTATAAATAAACAAGTCACATTAACCTTAAAATATCTTTGATGCGACTTTGAAGTACACAATGAGCTGATAAATGGTAAACAAATATTGATGTGCGCAGAAACGACATTTCTTTCCGGTCCCCCTAATACTTACTTTAATGCATTTATTGTTAAATACATTTGAATTTAGTATCCAAATAATAATTAATTTTTGCTAAATTATTACATAAAGTTTACAGTATAAAATATTCTGTAAATCTTTAAACATTACCGTTTATGATTCTTTAATAACAAAAATATATCGCCATAAATATTTGTTTATTAGTGGTTAGTTATTTAACACAATTAATTATTTTATAAATATTTAAAACGTAGACAAACACATATAAACGAATAAATATATTATATAACTATAGTTATTAATTCGTTTTTCAAATCATTCGTTCTTCCCTGTCGATAAACAACTTGCATTTTTAATTGCTAAAACAACAATCGAAAGAAACAAACTTTAAGAAAACTACTAAAAATATAACTTATTTTAACTACATCTACGTATCTATCACGGAATACAGACATTTTCTTTTACATTTTCGATAACATTCTGAAGTTCGCTTATTTTCAACGAATCGTATTTTTCTTGTATTACCGAACTCGACATATTTTTGTCGTTGTCGTTTACCAAAGGAACGATTCGATTGGCATGGGAAATTATTTCGGACCAAGAACAATCGATGTCTCTTGTCTCCGATAATCTACTGCAAACGGCAAAGCGTATCACCAACTTTACCCCTACGGTACACGGAATCATGTAAACTTTCTTATTATCAGTAATTCGGTCTAATAACTTTCGAGTTAATTTATTTCTACCTTTAAGTCTAAAAGTGACCAGGCCCATCGTAGCAGTGCACACTTCGAACCTCGAATCGTTCCTCACTAATTTTTCGAAATATTCGGCGAGAGCAACGTGAGTACGAATGTGTTTTTGAATACCTTCTACTCCGTAAATGCGCAACACGAACCACAACTTCAAAGCTCTGAATCGGCGACCCAACGGTATTTGCCAGTGTCGATAGTCCATGCCGGCGTCTTCGTGCCGATGTTTCAAATAGATCCTATCGACGTTGAACGTTTCCACTAGGTACTTGGAATTTTTCACCCATAGGGCCGAACAGTCGAACTGCACCAACAACCACTTGTGCGGATTAAAATTAAACGATTCGCACATTTCGATGCCTTTCGTTAAGTGGCGATATTCCGGACAGGATAGCGCCGAACCCGCATACGCGGCGTCCACGTGTAACCAAACGTCTCCTTCTTGACAAACCGACCCAAGTTCCTCGAGATTGTCGCAGGCGCACGTCCCGGAAGTGCCCAAATTTGCGACCACGTAACACGGTATTAAGCCAGCTTCTTTGTCTCTTCGCATGGCCTCTTTTAAAGTGTTCCCCCTTAACTGCCCATTTTCGTTTGGTAGAAGTCTCATCGGAACCGACGCTAACATTCCAGCTCTCTCGACCGAAGAGTTTGCCTGGTCCGACGTGTAAGCAACGAGTTTGCCTTTGATTTCGGCATCGGACAACGTGGGGCAGGTTTGCTTGACCGATGCGATCATTTTCTCTTTGGCCGCAAGTAACGTGAGCAGTGTCGATTCGCTTGCACTTCCCTAATAAAAATAAAACGCGTTAGATAAGTGCCTACGTTTTAAATGAGTTTTCTAAATTACCTGAATAACACCACCTCCCGTTCGTTTGGAACAATTAAGGAACTCGCTAGGAAGACCGAGAAGCTTTCCTAACCAGTCCATCGTTACAACTTCCAGTTCTGTACACGCCGGACTCGCCAACTAAATTCTAGTTATATACAAAACCGTTTATGCCCGTAAAAAGTTCAACTTACCCAATTGAGGCCTATACAACCAATTCCTGCGCTTAGCATCTCTCCCACGACTCCCGGAAACGAACATCCCGCGGAAAAATACGCGTGAAAATTGGGCGACTGCCAATGAGTAACTCCTGGCATTATAACTCGATCGACGTCGCGCAGCACGTCCCTCCAATGTTCTCCTTTCGTGGGTGTTTCGCCAGGTATTAACTTTTCCAGGTAATTCGGTTGTACCGAAGGAAGTACGTCTCTGACAATTTCAAAACAATTATGTTGTATTAAAATACATAAGTACGTCTGTACTCTTACCGGTCTCTTATGGTGTCCCAGTAATCGGCGATGTAATCGACCATGGCTTTCCCAAAGTCCCGAAATTCACTAGAATCCATATCGATGAAGGAACGAAAGTAACTGTATAATAAGTTTAAAGATTTTGCGACATCCTTTATATATATCCTTTGAATTACCTAAAACTATCTCCCTCGATAATGAAAACAACATTATCTTTATTACATGATTTTTATAAACAGCGTTTTAAATCTGTCACGCATTTATTTCGTATATGTGCCGATAAGATACTGGGTAATTGTTAAATTTCATTTATTGATTTATGGATTTTAGAATAATCTAAATTTACACTAAAATGTGTTATGATCGATAAGAAAATAAATTTAAAAAAACCCAATAAAGGTGTTATTATAATATGAATTTGGTTTATTTCAAAATATTTATACGATAGCTTAATAATAGTAAATTATAAAATTGAATTTACAGATTTAAGGATTTAAAGAATTTGAAATACGTAATCTAAAGTCATATTAAAATGTAAAAATCGAGGAATTGTGCTCTTAAATAAAAATGTCACACGTGAAGACATAATTTATTATGAAATTAAAATTTTAAGTATTGCAGGTAGTAGGCTATAGGTCCACATCTGCACCGTCCAGACCTAATTCAACTGCGACAGCGATTATTTTATCGCGGACGAGTACATTTTCGTAAGAACTCCTGCGTTCTATTGTTGCGACTAAACATCGCGAGATTAAAATCGCAGATGCGAACATAGCCTAGCAATAAAAGGTAAATAACCGGTATTTACATGAAAACGTAGGTAATACGAATAAAAAAAAATGATGAGTCAATTTTAGTATTAATTAGATTAAAAATGTCGATTTTATATCTAAAGCAATTCCTATAAATCGTAAATTAAAAAAAACGTCCAACATATGGATTACGTCAATAATTACATTATACTATGCTTTTTTTTAAGTTAGTGAATCTATTACGGATACCATCCGAATAAATTTTTGACTACATTTATTATTTATTTCGAATTGCATATAATTGCAATAAATTCCTTGCGTCCGAAAATAGGAGGCCTTAAGAGGGGGCTGAAAAAATCAGTTTCTACCGTGTTCCGCTAGTAACGCCACAGTAGTATTTTTCTAATTATTTTAATTAATATCAAACGGTTTAATCGTAAGATGGCGCGATTTTGGCATAAGCTATTTAAATGTTAATTCCTGTTTTCTTGTACTAAATAGTTTCTTCAGAGAAACTGAAAGAGATTGATGTGCAGAGTGCACTTTTTCATTGATGCATTGATATCTAATTTAATTATGTTTACGTTGTAAACTTTGCTAGCGTTTATAGTTATTTATTCTAGGATATAAAGTTACAGAATATAAAGAATGGGCGTTTTGATGAGATACACAAAAATAATGAAATGCAAGTTAATCAGCTTAAAAAAATTATTTAACTTGCAACCAGAAAAGTTACCAAGTTATGGGAGCGAAAAGTTCAAAATATTTCTCTTCGAGAAAGTCACAATGATAATGATTATTAAATTAAATTTAATTATATTTAATTATTAAATTGATTTTTAAAATTTATTTTTTGTGTAATATGTGAGAGAAGTGCCATTATTAATACAAAATAAAAATTGTAACAATAGAAAATCCAATATTACTGATATATGCACATATACGTAATACTTATGTAATACGTACACGTATTATATATACATAATTACGTATACGTAACATATACGTACATATACGTAATTACTTATGTATATATTTCAGAATAATAATTATTATAGCATGCCATTAATTGCATTAAAAGTTAAATAGTTACAGTTTCGTTCTCAAATACATGTAACTATACGTTATTCACGACAGGTTCCAATGCACGCAGCCATGCACAAAAGTTACTAAATTGTATATTTGTAATATTCAGATTAAAGTTTTGAACATGGCACTCCGTTGTCTACCCATGATTTATCTGCACACATATGACATGGCAAAATAGACTAAAATCTATTAGTACTGTAAAAATACGAGGACGATGTGATGACGTGTTGGGACCTATCGCGAATAGCGTATGTATACATATCTACTTATTTATGGGAAAAGTCCGCCGCATTTTCAGCATTTCTCGGTAATTCACAGAAATCATAAACAACAACACGTCGAAATGCAAAATAATTATGCTTACTATCGAAAAAGAAACCGAATGAGATTCTATCTTTTATAGTATGAAAACTTGTAAATAAATAAAACTGTAGGTATGGCAATATATACATACTTAATTTTAACTGTAATTTTGAAATTAGACCTTTTTATACAATATTATAAATCACGTACACATTTGTAGAAATGGTTGTAATTTCACTATTTAGAATGTAAGAAAATACAGGAGTTCAATTTTGGTTTTAGTTTATATGTATAAGAATTACGAGTTCATTTTCGGTATAGGTAAGTTGACTATAAATATTTCACAACAAAATATGCCGCCTATGCAGTTTGATGTTTGTTTATCAAACGGGAGATTAATGTCCACGAATCAGCCGGCAAATAAAAAAAAATACCACTATAATATTTTTACAGCACCATCTATTCAATAATAGTTGTACAATTTTGTTAGACAAATTCTTCGAAATCAAGTAGTTATCTGTAAGATAGCTTTATACTTGAAAATGACGATTTTTCGGAAAACGGTTTACGAAATCTAGCAACAATTACACCCTGTACTTTCGTATACGTATTCACTGGACCTTCTTCTAGTTGTTCCTTATAATATTTTAGTCATATAGTAGCTAAATATCTTTTAATTTGAAGTATTCGGAAGCATGTGTACAACTTAGCAAAACTGTTCCTTTAACTTTTTAGGATAAAAATATAAGGAGCAACTAGGTAATTAAATTAGTATTTATTATCAATTAAATTTTTTTAATAAAATTTAATAGTTTTTTACTATCGTTTCCTGAAGTGAATCTACCATAGCGACATCTGTTGATTCTCGCTTATCGAACCCCCTTCTTAAACTTAATAAATTCAGTATTCCCCGTATTCCCAACGAGCACGTTTCAAATAAAAAAAAATCAAGCAATACCGCTAACAAACACTAATCGACATTTTTTGACGTGCGGAGACTTTTAAAATGTTATTTGGAAGCTCTAAATTTGTCGTTTGAAATACCAAAATGATTATAAATCAAGCTTGTTTGAACTGCTCTCTTCGTCACATTCTGAAAATATACGAGTAAGCGACTAATTTAATCGAAATTTTTCCTCTACCGTCAAATTTTTAGACAATCGTCGATGCAATGCACGCGACTAATTCACGTAACGAGCCCGAACGCTTGCAAAAAATCGAAAGAAAATGCCACGGGCAATTTCGAAGTGTGCACCATAGCCGATTGCATGGTGGACCCTGGCAAACCCGAACCGTCGGTGGTAATCGTTGGAGCGGGCATAGCGGGGCTATCGGCCGCTCACAGGCTATCTCAGTGCGGAATAAATAATTTCACGGTCTTGGAAGCTACAGATAGGTAAACGAACGCGAAATATAGGCGAGAGAGGAAAGTTTATCGTTATTTTTTTAGACCCGGAGGGAGGATCCATTCGTGCTGGTTGGGCGACGTCATTGCCGAAATGGGGGCGCAGTTCATAGAAGGGGGTTGTATGGCAAATCCCGTTTACAACTTGGCGTGTCAAGAAGGACTGTTAAAAGTGCCCATGCCTCGCGTGGACCATTCTAAAGGAATTTACTGCACCAGCGATGGTCGTGCTGTCGATTTACCTGTCAGCGTAACGGCGTACCATACGTTTCGACAAATCGAACAAGAAGCAATTCTTCTTTTTTCAATGGGCAGCGGCAAAGAGCACGGTTCTCTAATGAACTTCTTCAGTCTTCGAATACAACAGGAATTACAACACTTTCCAGAAGAACAAAGATACGACGCTGCCAGAGTTATGTACGGTTTAACTAACATAGTGAGGTCCAGATGTGGCGAAGATTTAAGTCAAGTTAGCGCCGATAATTATGGAAGTTTTATAACTATTCCGGGTGGTAGCGTGAGGATACCGTTGGGATACGTCGGAGTGTTAGCTCCGCTACTGAGAGATCTTCCCGAATGCACGTTAAAATACTGCAAGCCCGTGGACAACATTCGTTGGGGAGCCGTTCAAGAAAAAAGCGGTGGTCCAAGAGCCGTGGTAAAATGTTGCGACGGAGAAGAATTCTCTGGAGATTACGTGATCATCACCGTATCTTTGGGAGTTTTGAAACAGCACGCGGATAAGTTGTTCTGCCCTTCCTTGCCGTCAGAAAAAATGGAAGCCATTTACAATTTAGGTTACGGACAAGTGGATAAGATATTTTTAGATTATACTCGACCGTTTTGGCTTTGGAACGAGGGAGGGTTGAAATTCGCCTGGTCTCCGGACGAATTGTCGTGTCGCACGGATTGGACCAAAGGACTTAGTCAAATCGAGGAGGTCGAAGGAAGCAAGCAAGTATTGTGCGCCTACGTTTCGGGACCCGAGGCTAAAATGATGGTGAAGGCTACGGATGAAGAAGTAGCCGAGGGCATAACGCGAGTTTTAAGACAGTTTACGGGCGATGCTTCGTTACCATATCCCAATACTATACTAAGATCGAAGTGGTCCACCGATCCGTATTTTTGCGGAGCTTTTAGTTTCATGAATTTAGCATCGACGGTGGGACATCAGTGCGATCTATCGAGCCCTTTGCCCGGACCGTGCGAGCCCATAGCGCCTATATTGCTATTCGCGGGAGAAGCGACGTGCGCGGGACATTATTCCACTGTTCACGGGGCCAGATTGAGCGGAATTAGGGAAGCAGAGAGGATTATTCAGTTGACCAAACGCCACGGAGGTCCACCACCGAAACACTAATTACATAAAATATTAAATTTTTGTGAAGTGCCAACGTATTAACGCAAATATTTATTAAGAACCTGTCTCCTATAATACGCCATTTGTTGAAATAAATAATTATTTATTTAATCGGTAATATTTTTTGTTTGTAATTTTTGAATGGAGAGTAGAAATGAACTTGACGTCTTAAAACCGATTCTTGTAATATTATTAATTTGGCTTGCTTTTATATTTGAAGAATCATTTGACCCTGAACTGTATAATCATTTCCAATATTTAATGATAGGATATACGTGAAAAAGGATAAAACTACGTTTTTACTAGAGTGTGGTTATTAATTTTATTAAAATATTCCCGGCGACCATTGGAAGTGAATTATATTCTTTATTTTTAAATTCTACAAAATTCTCTCATTTGGAGATTTTTCGCCATCAAATCTATCATTTGAGTTTTTAAAATTTAATATAAAATTATTAATAACGAAATTAGAACTTTTGTACACAATTCAAAATCCAATTTAAATTGCGGCTTCAATTTTACAATGTATAATGTTCAATACAATATCTAGGAGACAACAAGTTTCGATAAAGATAGCTGAAGTAGAAATAGATTTTTTATTGAAAAAATGTTGCGTATAAGTTTACTTTTATGAATAAAATTCAAAATTTCATATATGCGTCAACATATCAAGCTCATGTTTGTCATTGCCTAGAGAACGTTTTTTTATATCATTTAAGATGTCGATTAAGTTTTCATCTTTAATTAGAACATGATAATCGTACAAATGTTTTTATAAAATTTTACAATTAAACAAAGTCGGCTCACAGAAAGAGAAAGAATGTGCAGACCTCTACAGCTCGGCACGTGGTCTTGTTAGAAATATTTATTACCCAAATAATCCTAACAGATATATAAAGTACCTATATACCTTCGAAACTGCAGGCAAGTTTTAAATAGTTAGAAAGCGTCAGAAATTGCTTTTTAAAAATAAAAACGTTATAGGCACCTCTGCTACTACATAATTTTTAATAATAATAATAATATGTGTAATAAAAAATAATGTAGTTTGTAATAAACAATATGAATTATAAATCGGCTATTCAAAATTTAAGTGTTATTATTATAAACAGAATGAAATGGTTGCAAATGTTATTAGATTTAAACATAATGTTAAAAATTTCGTTTTGTTTTGTTTTAAATCGCATAGATATACCAAATGTCCACAAAGCCTGGCCCCGCACCATTTTTTCGGAAATTGTTGGGTACCTATATGGAAAAATCGGCGAACACGCACTTACATACCTATTCCATTATTTTTAGGGCGCAATTTTTGATGGAAAATGTTTAGATGTGTAACCTCCGGGAGTGGGAGGTGGAGGTCAACTAAAAAATTTCAAATGGAAACGCATTTCAAGTCGTATGTCATTTAAAAGCTTTTAATAAACAACAATTTTTAACGTTGGCCCAAGATCGATACACCAAACAAGTCATGAATGGCGAATACGAGTACCAAATAAAATTTACAAATAAGTTGAACAATAAAGAAGAAAAGAACGAGGGAAACGTTTATACTTTGCGCGTACATGCGCCACCCCGAAAGTACCAGTTTCGATAATCCGCTTACTCGGGTGCGATAATAACTAGTAATTAGATATGAATCGTTCTCAAAGTACGACGTTCAAAGTAAGAATGATGTGGTTTTTCGTTTCCGGTTTATTTAGAATATTTTGCGAAAACTTACTCTCGATCTTAGAGCCGATTTTTCCATCTCTTGGTAAATTTATCGGTAACCGTATAGGTATTTACCGTGGAAACAGTTGGTCGTGCAAAGTACGGTTAAAGTAAAATTAGATTCTATGGGAAATACCTATCAAATAAATTCACCAAGAGGTGAAAAAATTGGCAATAAGTTTATAAGTTTTCGCAAAATATTTTAAATAAATGGGAAATGAAAAACCACATAATTCTTATTCTGTAATAACAAGGTCATCGGCGAATTCAAGAAAGCGAATTATCGAAACTGACCGTTTTGGGGTGGCGCAGGTACGCGCAAAGTAAAATGCATGTTATATTATTTTCAATACGGATAGAAGTAGTGTGTTTAATTATACGTTATTCAAGATAGGTTCCAATATACGTCATCAATAAAATCTCGTACCAATTTTACATTAGGTACTAATAAATTGCAGTTTTTCTTTGTCATGTTATATGTGTGCAGGCAAATCATTTATAGAATATGCCACGTTCAAAACTTTAAACTGAATATTACAAATATACAATTTATTCACTTCTTATTGATGACGTGCATCGAAACCTATCTTGAATGTATAGATTGAGAATTCGAACTATACTAGGCCAGGGGTCAGCAACCTGCGACTCGCGAGCCACATGCGGCTCTTTGGATGTGAAGCTGCGGCTCTAGTTATTTATGCGAGTACTATTTATTATTGGCAAGAAAAAATTTTGTGGCTCTTTAAAAACTTTGAAATTTTGTAAATTGTAATTTTTAGCTCTTCCGACTCAAAAGGTTGCCGACCCCTGTATTAGGCAAATCCGTTCTCAACGGATTCTCAAACCAAACGTTTGAGAAGTCGTAAATTAGTAGGTCATAAATAAACCGGGACCGATAATAAGCTTTTAAATTGTCTCTTCAAGGAACTAGTGTTAATATGGTTGTCTATGTATAAGAAATTTGCTATAGTACCATCTATTCAGACGTTTCGCTAAGTTCTAGACACCCTCCTGCCCTTAACTGTATCGAAAAACGTTAACATGCTAATATTTATTACGCAATAACCTATATATAAGGTGTTATCGTTGTCGTACACATCATTATCTAGTATGTCTATTTTTACACTGTAATAAATTATACAATAAATAAGTACATATATATATATACACATCAATTTCTAAAACACTACCTTAAAATAACTTAAAATTAGTGATAGCCATTGTGACCATTAATACCGTTTACATGAGTATCTTTCTTTTCGCCGAGCACATCGCTGGCGGTATCCTTAATCTCCTTCCAGGAGAAGTCCATGTCGTTCTTCTCCGTAAACCTAGAACAGATCGCCAACCTAAGAAAGTACGTATCCTTAATTTTCGATGGCACTAAATGGATAGCCCCCTTCCCGTTTATTTTCTTCAATAACGTTTCGTTCAGCTCGTTCGCGCCCTTCAATCTGAAGCACACCAGTCCCATCAAAACTTCCGCGGTAATCTCGAATCTGGCATCGGCCTTTACGAGCGACTCGAAATAATGGGCCAAATCTATTTGTCTCCTGATATGATTCTGTAAATTCTCGATACCGTACAGTCTCAAAACGAACCAAAGCTTGAGGGCCCTGAATCGTCGTCCCAACGGAATCTGCCAGTGGCGATAATCTGGGGCGGATCCTTGCTGGTCGTGCTTAAGATACAAAGGATCGACGTTGAAAGCGTTTACGAGCCAATTTGGATTTTTTAACCACATGGCCGAACAATCGAAATTCACTAACAGCCATTTGTGCGGATTGAAATTAAACGAGTCCGCCTTTTCGATACCTTCCATCAGATAACGATATTCCGGACATATAAAGGCGGACCCCGCATAAGCCGCGTCGATGTGCAACCAAACGTTATGTTCCTTGCAAACGTCGCCAAGTTCGTCCAACTTATCGAAAGCGCAGGAAGAGGTTGTTCCTAAAGTAGCCACAGTCTAAAACGAAGAAAATGAAAATCGAACACGATACCACGAATGCCAGTGGGCTTACATAAAATGGAATGAGGCCGGCTTCGATGTCTTTTTGCATCGCCTCCTTGAGAGTGTCTCCTCTAAGTCTGTGTTTATCGTCGGAAGGCAACGCGCGCAATTTAACGCCTCCAAGTAAACCCGCGCGTTCCACTGACGAGTGACTTTGATCTATAATTACGTGTTAATTATGCAACGTAACGAGCAATAAGTAGACATCGATTTACCTGATGTATAACCGACGAGTTTATCGATGATTTCGGACTCGATCAATTCGGGATGTTCCTCTTTAACAACGGCAAGGATACGTGCCTTAGCTGCTAACAGGGCGACCAAAGTGGCTTCGCTAGCGGTCCCTTGGATGACGCCTCCCCCTTTTCCGCCCGAACACGCCAGAAATTCTTCCGGCAGATCCAGCATTTTTCCAAGCCAGTCCAACATCACAACCTCCAGTTCGGTGCACGCGGGGCTGGCAATCTGCAATAATTTCACACGGTCACGAACAAATCTGTTACCTAGTAATTAATCGTCGAGATAAGAAAGCACGTCGTTCGCACAAAGGAGATGGCGTAAGTCAATTTCCTTTACGAACACGAAACAAGAGGAGAGGCTTTATTGTCTGAAAACCCCCGAGACATTTAAGCAGATTGTTAGGTCGTCCCGAACGAATTCGTTACGGGAAGAGTTCGAATAACGAAATTTAAAAAAGCATTTTCGTGTCGGATCGTGTTAGAAAATTTCGATTTATTATATTATTTTGTCGTGCTACGGAGCGAAATTAATTATACACGTTTGCGTTGTAAACTGGCGAAACACGTGAAAATCGCGTAGTCTGCGCAATTTTTTTACTCGCTCTTTTACTTTACAGGTATATATTACGCCAGAACCTCGATAATTCGTATAAAAACGAACCAATTGATGATTTAATTGAATAAACTTTAGCTGTTAAATTTTTCTTATACTTACTGTTGAAATAAAACCAGTTACGTTTAGTTGTTCATAATAATTTTTGTCGTAAACGTGTCGTAGATAATAAATACAATTATTCGCATTAAATGAGGAAACAACTTTAATTATATAATAAATTATTAGAACGATCCGGAGCGAAGAAACCCCCGTAAACATATGAAATAGAAAATTTGACCCAACTCAAATGTCGAAAAGCAAATTTTCCGGCATCCGTTCGAAAAAAATGTGTCAATTCTAATTCTTTTGTCAAACGATTTTGTTTAATGAAAATTGCTAATTTTGCTTTTTTCCAAAGAAAAATTTTAAATAAATATCTGACAGATAAATTTTAAGAAGATGGAAAAACCGACCGTTAGTAAGTTTATTAATATATTATGTATGGTGGTGATTCGACGAACCTGTCCCAAGTTAAAATTTTAGAAATACGAAGATGTATTTTTCCATAAGTTAATTTGGGTTAAAAATCTATTTTTCTTTAGTTTTAAGAACCATTATATTGCTTCCGGTATCACAGGAAATGAAGTCAATTTTATTATTTTAAATAGAATGTTATAACATTATATATTTATATATTATATATAAAAACTATATATATAGTTTTTATTTTATTAAAGAGATTTTCTCTTTTCAACAATATAACCATTGTCGTAGTTTTTCACTGTGACTATAGTTATATAAATTAAATTTAATACAAATTCAAATTCATCTTTGTATCTCTAAAATCTGTTGAGTTGTTTAGCTTGGGACAAATTGGCTGAATCGCCCAATATGACGACCAGTAAGACGTTTCGAATTTCAAATGTTTACCGCGATTAATTGGTTTTGTAATGATAGGTCATCGTCGATTGTTTTTTAAATAGTACCCATCGTTTTAATTTTGATTTTAATTTATTGTATTATTGTAAATTTAAACACGTAAAAATTTCAATACTCTACGAAATAAACAATAAACATTCAAATAATAAAACAATACCCATAATTTAGTATAAATACACATACCATTATTTATTTACATATTGCCATATATGTGTATTTATGGTATAATTTAGAACATTGTTATCTATCAAAAACTATATTATTTAACGACAATTAGCGATGATTATTATAACGACAATGATATTATTTAATCCGTATCTTGTTTGTCGAGAACTTAAAAATACATTTAATTTGACGTAGATATGAATGTCAGTATTCAATTCCTTATATTACAAATTTTATTTAAAACAATATATTAGTTAAAGAATAGAAAAAAAAACAACAAAAATAAATCTAAATGAGCCGAAATTTTGAAAACCGTTTGAATCAAAACCAAAAACTATACGTTATTCACGATAGGTTTCAATCTACGTCATCAATAATATCTCGTATTTTTACAGTACTAATAGATTGTGGTATGTGTGCAGATAAATCATCGATAGAAAATGCTACGTTCAAAACTTTAAACTGAATATTACAAATGTACAATTTAATAACTTTTTATTGATGACGTACATTGAAAACTATCATGAATAACGTATATTTTTTAAATTGAACCCGATCGTATCGACAACCTCGACCGCACAAAAGATAACAAAGTTAAGAAACAAATGAAAATTCCAAGTTTGCGTCACACATTCGCTAAATATAGAAACTCGAAACAGAAACATTCCCCGGGCAAATTTTTCATTTCGTCATCGTTGCATTGCTCGGAAATCGATCACTTACCCATGAAAAGCCGATGCAAGCGATAGCGCCGCTCAAAATGTCCGCAACGATCGCCGGATAAGAATTGGCTGTCGGAAAGTAAGCGTGAAATCTCGGAGAATGCCAGTGGGTTACCTTAAAAAAAAAATCACTTATGTAAATCGGTCGGAATCGTTTTCGACGACAACGACATACCCCAGGCATGACGAGTTTCTCCACATCTTTCAAGACGTCCTCCCACCGATCGGGCTTTTTGGGCGCCGTTTGCGGCAATAGGGGCCGCAAATATCCGGGCTGTACCGTTGGCAATACGCGCCTAAAAAAATTAAAATTGTTTAGGTCAAGGTAAACGAATAAAACAAACCACTTTTACTATCGCTTTCAGGCGCGACATAAATTTGATATCTCTGCGAGCATTCAAGGAAATTATTCGTGTACGGTAACGCGATTACGAACAAAACAGAAATTCTTTAAACCTTGCGTTGTTGCTAAAGTGCATACCCATGAACCAGTTACTCGTTCGATTCACGCTTTTAAATTGCCGCAATCGTGACTTAATCAGGTTTGTTTTTAATCGACGACCGCCACCTGCACTTTAGGAAATGAAAATTCAAAAGCAATGGAAGGATGATGGGATCGTTACGATTAATTAATGGAGACGTTAATTATCTATTTCGATGCATTAGTTTATGTTTGGTTTTTTTTTGTTTAATAATCACACTCGATATGCCGATTTACGAAAAAAAAATACACTCACCTATCTCGTATATTTTCCAAATAATCTGCAACATAGTCGACCATTTCCTTGGCGAAATCCTTAAACTGATTAGCCTCCATTTCTGCAAACACAATATGCTCTGATCAGTAATCTAATAGCTCGCTAGAAATTGCCCCACTTTCAATTTAAACATCGAAGGTATAATTCGATTAATTTTAAAAGCGACGCTTTCGCAAACAATTTTGCAATTGTTTCCGAAATCCGCTCGACGAGCTGAATTTTAAGGCGACTTTTTTTAATAAAGAAACGCAGTGTAAATCTCTACTCAAACTTATCTGCGCAAATTATTGCGCTTAGATAAATCTGCACGTGTACGTTGGCCTTTAATATAATACTTTTTTTTACAATTTCGCAACATTTATAAAAAAGTTCGCATGCATAATTGTTTCAGAACGTTACAAGTCGTTCGTTGTAAAAACAAAGCCTTAAAATCATTAATCGGATCGATTGAATAGTTTCTTCGTTTATTTTTTAAGTCTCGCTTGAACGTTCTAATGCTCGTTAAACATTTAAGGCTCCTCAAAACGTTCGTTGGTTAACTTGGTTGGTATTCGACGTCTTGTTTAAATTAAAGAAGCGCGCGAGCAACGATTGAAACAAAACACGATCGTTCGTTTATCACAAAGAAACGGCAATTTGTACAATATATTAGAAATAAACAGAAGTCTACTTACTTTCATAATATTGTTAACTATTCAAGTATGTTGTTTTTATTTCGAAATTATTCCTAGAAAGAAATAGTTGGCCGTTTATTTATGGATACAAGATAACATTGCGCTTAACCTTGATTTCTTTACTGTTTGTATAATGTTTTAGGATTTACATAGCAAAACAAATGAAACGTTTCAAACTGATTGAGAGTTAGTTGAATATACCTGTTAATCTATTATCGGACTTAAAAATTTATATTCGACAAAAACAAAGGAGGCAATTTGATCAAAAGTTTCTTCAAGCGTAAACTACTATATGTACAAAGCTCCAATTTATCATTGGAGCAGTTTTAAATATTTTCGGCGAGACACCTAAAGGTGCCAAATTTAAGAATTTAACGAAATATATTTTTCTTAAAGAGAATCCATTGTATTATGTGACAATATGTCACCTTACTTGACACGGGTTTAAATATAAGTAAGTGGTCCGTTTCTTCCTCACAACTTAAGTACCTAACTCATTTTTTTTCGTTTATCTATTTTATTAAAACAAATGTTTTAGCTCAAATTTACGTATGTTATTTATTTATATTTTTGCACGGTAAATGAATTATTTTTATATACAGCCGAATTAACAATAGGTTGATTATTTTATAAATAATTTCAAAAGGCTAAAATTTTGAAAAAAATACAGGCATCGTGTTTTAAAATTATTATAATATTGCGTTTTAACCGATGTAAAAGTGCCAATAATTTTATGAGGTAGGCATCGCGAGATTTTATGAAAATATTGCGAGATAAAAATATTGAAAAATAAATTTACTTTAACACAGGCACACGTTTCGTCTTATTTCATAAAACCGTTTTTGAAATAAGCATAATAACTGTTGTTTAAAGTCGACCGAGAAAACTTTTGACTGAGATAATACACTATTGACGACCACGTTCACGTTTAACGCTGTTAAATAATAAAAACAACAATAAACAATATTCGTCTTATGTTGAATTTTTAACTGCAATATCATAATAAAAGTTAAAAGTTCTGGCGACTGAGTTTGAAAGTTTATATCTTAAAAACGGTGGGGCCGAATGTACCTCAAATCTGTTGTAAGAAAATGTATATGTTGAATTTTAATTTCTCTAATTAATGTGCCTTTAGGGACGTAGGTAAATGTCGAATCATCGCAATTATATCGACGTATGCCATCAAATAAAAATCTTTCCAATAAATAAGCAGTGTTACACCAAAACTTAAGTCGCGTATGTCAAATACCAACTTCACATTTTGAGAAACAATTTTTACGTATTAATTGAAAACGCTTCTTAAATTTTAAAGTCTACTATTTTATATTAAAGACGAACGGTATCGGTAGTATATTAGCTGGTTTATGAAATTCAAATCTTGATAATACCCCACAAAGAAAATTGAGCAACAAAGTTTCCAGTGAATATATGTACTTAATTAATTTTCGTTTGACGCACGATTTTGATTATTATTAATCTACAAAGTTTCTGGAAAACGGTTGATTTAAAAAGTAGAACTGAAAATATCGTTACCTATCACAAAATTTGCAATGTATTTGCTTTTTTATAGCTAACTGTTTTTTTATCAGAGCCGTATCAAACGTTTTAACTCGTCAATAGTGAAAGAAAGACTTTTTCTATTTTGTAAAAGAATTAATTTGTTCTAATGTCAAATTAAAAAATGTCTTTTGAACGTTTAAACTTCATTAACCCCCTTCCCCCTTGACTAGTATTCATAACTATTCTTGAAATATTTTCTATGGATTTTCTGTTTATAACGTAACCATAATTTATTATTCCGACTTTTATTAGCAAACTAAATAAAAGTAGTTTCTCTTTATTACACACCCATTAATCTCTCTGTAACCGACTAACGTTCTTAAATATTGCAAAAACCGTTTTATTCGATTTAATTGTAAAAAAATAATTTTTCAAGAAATACTATAAATTAGATTTCGTCAAAACAGAAATTAAACAAAACAACACCAACACATAACATAACATGCAACAGGCGAAAACATCGACAACAATTAACATCAAACTAACCCCCTTCCAACCGAAATTTCTCGATATCCATTACGAAACCCTTAAATTCCAATTTAAATAACGCACCTTAAAACGTCAATCGCTCGATACAAATATCTGTTCACTAAATCACCACCAGCTCCACTGAAATGCACCGGATTGTCAGTGGAAGTACTTAAATCTCAGCACGAGGAGAAGTGGAGGGCCCCACTTTCGGACAAGTATCGATCATTGCTTCTGTACGCCGTATAGCTTCCAACGGGGTTTTCCCTTCACCCAGCTCGAAATGATTAACAATTACGAAGCGTTTTCGTTTAGAGGAAAGTCCGAAAAAAATTCTAACGAAATTATCGCGACTGTTAATTGGACGTTGTAATTTCGATGAAAATTCACGTCGGTTAAATCGAATTCGAAAATTTTCATTTCAAATAAATTAACGTCGACGCCAACGATAATTCCCTATTGAGTAAAAATTCAAATAATTTCCGCATTGTGCTCATGCAAAAATCATCAAAAATTTCGTCAGACAGTGCGGGCGTTTTGCAATTAGGCACGTAACTAGTGAACGTTTTTTCGGTTCTTACCTCGAACAAACTACAAATCGGAAATAAATTTAATTGCGCCTCTCGAGGACTTCGTAATCACCACGACAATTATCATTAATAAATATAAGATAAAGTTGCTGTTGAAAACCTAATTGATCGTCGGTCAGTGGCTTTTATAATAATTACACTTAGGAGCTGTTCATGTAACAATTTAATATAATAACAAACGCTAACAATTCAAGTGTCGTGGCATTGCAAGATAAGCCACGAAATGATATTTATTACATTTTATTTTACTATACTTACTTAAAAAGAATTAAATAAAATTTACGTGCGTCTGTACAATTCTTTTTATTAATTAAAATATTCTAACAAACGACGTATTTTATGTACGTTACGCAAAATGTATTGCGGTAACAAAAGTGATTGTCCGATTAAGTAAATTACACGTGTATCCAATAAACACCTAATCGCCTTCTTAGTGTTAGACATCAATAACGGGGGAATACCTGAAACCGCAAGAAGTTCTATTAATATTTGTTTATTTACCTCCGTTTTTATACGCGAACCTCGTTTTACTTCAAAAATAGAAATCGAGACAAAAACGAATTTTTTTTTAATTGTTTTTAACCGATTGTGAATAAATTCGCCACAAATCGGACACTAACCAGATAATTTAACATTTTAATGACGCTGTACGATTTTTGAACGCGGCTAAAGACTATTTGGGCGCAAATATACAAGATCACGTTTTGGGAATTGATCCATACAATCAACTATCTTACTGTATGTATTTTTGAAATTTAAATGTGTACATGTGTGACCTAGAAAGTCGGCCTCTCGAATGACCTTCGAGCGCACTCGCGGTTGCGGGTTCGAATCCCCCCGCAAGCGTGAATATTTGCGATTACTAATACTAACCAGATTTAGACAAAAATCACATTTAATTAGACTTGATAATTACATACATGTGTGATAACAGCTCGTGATGTTCATCAATGGTCGCCCATCCAGGTGTTGACCGCAACCTGCATTGCAACAATCGGATTATATACAGCATAAAATAATAATTAATCGGTGAGGTTCTCTAAAAAAAAGTTGATGATATGTCCATACGATGATAACATTGTATGGCCATTGATATTCAAAAATGTCTAAATAGAATTTGAAAGCGAATAGAATAGAATTTGTAAAATTGATTAGATACGTCTGTCTACTAAAAGTAAAAACCAAAATAATAGAGACGCTTATTCGATATCGCGTAGATCTCCTTTTAGTTCAAATAATTTTGGGACTCACGAGATTTTGGAAACGCCCTGCCTAATTACTGCTTGCCGGATATCTGTCTCCCTTTAATAATTCTAGCCTGATTGTGCATAAAAGAAACGATTTGGAAGATAACCTGGTGACGTTTGAAAGACTATACCTGTGGAACCGATTGTGGGATAATTAGTCAATACGAAACTTTTAAAATGCAAACATTATATTTAAATCGAAGTGCTGCAGAGGCGAAAGTTACTCATAAATTAATAACGACCTCCCGATGGTTTTGATGGTCACAATTCGTGGTTTTCTTTCCTTTGTATTTTTTGTCCGAACAAAAAAAGTGGCAATTTTCTGCTTATTTTATTTTGAAGCTAAAATTACGAAGAAGGGACGAGACGCGAATTTCGAGATGTCAAAAAAAAAAGGAACAGGTAGGTACTTATACTTATACGAAGCCTTGAAATGCCTGAACGCAAAATGCTTCGTTTTATTCAGTCCCATTGAAAGTTACGTTTACACGTGACAACGCCCACCTGCAAAAAGATTCCGAGAAAGCCTCCACGAGCCTATTAAAATATTTAACGCAAATTACTATATCCTAATCAACTACAAAAATTAAAAATAATTATTTAAAGGAACAAGTTGACCATTCTACAAAAATTAATACGCTGAGGTTTATTAAAAAAAATAATAATAATAACGAAAAACACATTTATAATAAATAATTAAACGTGTCTTTTATAGCGATAAAAGACCGGTTATCTTATAAATAAATGCAGCTTCGGGGGCTTAGCCGCACTAAAAGGGGTCAAAGACATAATCGTATACACAAATTATACAGGTAAATATTATATATCGAAAAGCCGACTCTGTCGTCTAAAATATTTAATATTTTTCCCAATAATAAGCCGTGCAAATCAATATTATTTAATATTTAGAGAGATCAAATTTCAATAATAAAATAATTGGCAATTCATTAAAGTCGCCCCGTTGCATATAGATTGATCGCCGATTGCAGGCTTTCCACTTTTCATTGTGGGTGACGTTTCCAAGGTAACAGAGTGCTCTTGTGCAACAAGTAGCACTAGAAAAGTCGACCGGCCCGACTCTATATATTGTTTGAAGAGAAATAGAGATTTAGGTTTTAATTTTTTTTTTTCGGTGAGATTAAATTCAATTTTAATTACGTAGGTATTTATTTTGGAACGTTACGATTTTAACGTAACGTTAATTTTGTTGGGGCGGCTTAGATCGTCTTCGTCGCAGAAGTGGAAAACTCTCCGAACGAACTGTAAGAAGTTAAATTGCACGTTCCTTTAACTCCCCAGATTTATAGGGCTCTCGTTCTTTTCCTTTTATTCCTAATAAAACCACTTATTCAGCTCATTTCGTATAAGTGAAATGCTTTTATATGTTTAAAAGATGAGGTTCCCTTTTAATAATGCATAAGAATTTGAACGAAATTGTTCAACAATAATTATTATTATCAACATGCTAGATCACAATCACGTTGAATAATCATTAGGTAGTTGCTTATAATAATAGATAAAATGGCATCTTTAACGAGCTAATAAAAATTTTAAATTACATTTTTTCCGTATGTAAATCCGTTCGTCAATGAAACTCTTAACAATGAAGAGGGCACGAATAGAACTCGTTTAATGAGATAATAAAGGCTCAAGTCGTCGCAAATTCACTCCCGCAATCATTATATTATAGTTATAACAACTACAAATCTTTTTATGAATGGTTGGCCCACTTTTTTTTTAATTTCATTTTCATAATTTGTATTAATTTGTTTCGTACTGCTTCGAGTCGTAATCGTAAGCGTTCAAAAAAAACAATGTAAAATAATCCATAATGACAATGTACGTTTCATATTTTCGGTTCCATTTGATAATGACTAATTTTGCATCACGTTTGCCAAAGTTGTAACTCGAAGTACGATTGACAGATTTTGATTAGAGCAAAAGCGGTCGAAAGTTATGCTAGCGCCACTAGCGGTAGAGTTTGTCGAGCCCGATTGAACTGCACCCTTAACACCAATTTTTTTTTATTCTTTATTTAACCAGCTCAACAAATAAATGTTATTCATAGTTGTTATGTTTTTTTTATTTTATTTTTTTGTCTGTTAGTCTATTTGATCGTCCGTGTTTTGCAACAGGTCTTGAGGTAGTCACCCTTAACACCATTTATCATTAATTTTCCCCACGTTACCTGTAGAATGTGACGTGTAGAATTTGTTTTGTCAAAAATAGCAAACGCTCCCAAACAAAATATGTTTCACGATACTGTGCGTTAGTCTGATGATATCTCAAACAGATAACATGATAACTCAGGTAACTCTGTGGACTAATGGAAGAGTAGAGAGTAATTGCAGAGTTGCGTAATAAGTTATTGGCGAAACAAGTTGACTTTGCACTCTACGTAAGAGTGCCGAGTTTTGCGATATCATCGACCGTTGCATTGGCCACGTCACCTTATCACGGCAATTAAAAAAAAAACTAAAATGTCTAACCGCATGCCGAAAACAACAGCATACCAACGTAGCCTTTGAAAAAAAACATCCCAAAACTGTCAAATTAATAAAAAAATTTCGAACGATGTCCAAATTTGAAATCAGTACTTAAGAGAAAATGAGCAAACTCGCCCCGGTGATTTTGACAATTATACTAAATTTTGCAGGAATATACATTTTCACCACACCGCCAGACCTAAATACGCTCCCATACATTTCTTATGTCATTTTTTTGGCGTCGACGTTCTTGCTGTTATGGGACGTACCGCTCATTCCCAGACGAAGATCATACCGCCCCCTAGCATGGTGCATAAATTTTATCTTCGAGGTAATACGTTTTATATTAGTTGGGGACAGTTTCATAATTAACACTAAAATTGCTTTAAATTTAAAGGGACCTTAAGACATTTGTTACAAGAACGTATTGCCATAGTAATAACCAACTTTACGTTTTAAAGTGACTTTAGTATCAATATGAAATTGGGGCTTAATAATTGTAACGTAGAATGTTTTTAGTTTTTAATCGCTAAACTCGTTATGGAAATGATAGAGTCAGATATTTGGTTACTGATCGAAATAAGTTTAATAAATGTCGTTCCAAATCTATATAAAACTATAACCAGTTTCTCGAAAACCTATTTACCATTACGTAAATTGGCTTCACTTCTGAAATGGCGAGAAAAACATTTCGCTGCGATTTATTGTACGTCGGCGAGTGTTTTATTTCTGTTGTTTGTGATTTATGTAGTCGATTTTGAAAAGTTTCGGTAAGATTACTAAACTAATTTAAAAGTCATTTATAATTACTCACACCTGACAGGCGTGAGAAGAACGCTTTACTAAAATTTGTAACGAGAGCGATTACGTGGTATACCCTAAAGTCCAATCCTGGATGTTGCGGATTAAACACAACTTATTGCCAGTCCAAAAATCTTTCGAAACCGTCGTGTAATAATAACCACTTCAAAGGATATCCAGTTTATAACAGTTGTAAAAAACGATTAATCTTCGTAAGGCGTTATTTCAATAATAAGGTGTCGGTCGTGTTGTCAAAGAAAAAGTGCGGACGTGAACGTAAAAATTATGCGAGAGGCGATAACGATTCTGCAGAGTATCCAAGAAAAAGGCGAACGCTTTTGACCGACGACAAGAGATGCGTACGAAAAGTTCTCAAATATGAACGTAAAGACCTTCGACGAATTGACTGGAGGGATTATGTGGACAAAATTAGAAATTCGAAGTTTAACGAGAATTGGGATGACGTGGGTGCTCTTCTTTACATGCCGAAAATGAACGAAAACGACGCTAACGATAAAATATACGAGGATGAAAGCCAAACTGAATTTTCGATGGAACGTTTACGACTGCAGTTGGAATTGAGAAAGTTGCAGCTACAACTTCGAATGCAACAACTGAAGAAAATGCACTTACTATTATCCTTATAAAAACGTTATTTGTTTAATTACCTGTTTATTTATGTACCTATATATACAATTATGATAATACAACATATTTTCCATTTCGCCATCGTTTAACTGTTTAACATAAATATGATCTCTTTCTCGCATTATTACTTATATCGATCATTTCCACGTTATAGGAGTAGTTTGTTTCGACTTCAATCGATATCAGTTATTTTTTTTGCTGTACTTAAATGGGATTCGTGCCACTTGCTATTATTTAACCAATAAATTAAGGTACTAAAATTCGCGTTCCGAGGACAACGAAGCGATGGCACTTTCGTAAAAATACTATTGCGACAACTTCGTCAAAAGGCTAAAATGTAAAAATATAAATATCTTTTATCGATAAGTATTTGGAAAAACAATACAAAAACCTATTTGCAACTGTTTCAAAAACTACCTTGGCTTTGAAAATAACATATGCAAATATAAATTTTATAGTGGTGTCATTAATATCCTCAAAATTTTAAACATGGGAAAACTTGGGCCAGTCTTATTAGCATGCCTGCTAAACGGCCTGAATATATTCATATTTCGAACTCCCGCAAATCAAGAATGTTTCCCATATTGGTCGTACTTCATTTTCCTCGCAGGCGTGTTTTGCCTATTGTGGAGCACTCCATTAAATCCGTATCCGTCCTGTTTTAGAAGCGTGCCTTATCCGATCAATTACACTATCGAGGTAAAAGTAACCAGATTGGGTGGAATTAGAACGATCAATTTCGATTTAATTAATGCTGTTCTTATTTTAGTTTTTGACCGCAGTCGCATTGGTCGAGCTAATAATGACTGGCTTTTGGTTGCCTTTAGAAACTAAATTCGTCGCAACTTTGCCTACTATACCGGAACATGTGAACGAGTTGACGTCGCTGGTTGGAATCGACCTGCCAATGGTAGTAACTGACAACCTGCAAATTTTTAAATCCGAGGAGATCGTAATGTTCGCAAGTTATGGACTGAGCAGTTTTTTCTTTATGACCATAGCACACGCAACGCGTTTCGTCGACTTTCGATTGCTAAGGTAAAAATTTAATTTTTGACCATAAAAGCACCCTCATCGCTGATACGTTTCATTTCTAATTATGTCCCAGATAGCACAGGATATGCCATGGACGTCCGTTTTATGTCCATTGCGTAATTGACATGAAATTGATGTCCATATGATACCCATAAAAAGATGTTGGGTTCATCGGCGATGTACATACATGGCTAAGTTTACAGTTTTTGAGCAACAATTATTATAGTTTATAAAATACATGAAGTCTTTTGCATTTCTTACGTGCCATTCAGATGGAAAAATGACGATTTTTAAACTACTTTTTAACGTCAGTTGATTGCCTGGAATGAACATCCATTAAAAATATCCCCTGCTTGTCCCAGGTTGTGACAAATGGATAGCCACTGGACATCTTCAATATCTAAGCAGGACATCCATAGAATGTCCAGTGTACGTCTTTGCGCTATCTGGGATATTCGTAAACGAGAAACCAGAAATATTAGTTCGTATGAGGCCTGTAGATACGAAACTCGTAAAATGCAATTTTTGAGTTACGCACATTATAATTTAACTAGCTTTTACTAGAATTCGAAATATTCGAAGAAACGTGTCCTAGAAATTTCACATTTCAAAGGTAAACTGATCGAATTTAAAAAAAAAACTTTCTCCCCTTCAACCACTTAGGAGTGAGATTTTGAAAAATTCTTTCTCATTGGGTGCCTACATCAAAAAAGGAACGTATTCTCCAAATTTCGCGTTTCTAAAACCAATGGTTGAAAGTGGTCGTTGATATATTAGTCAATAGATTTATATTGAATTTATCTTGAAAAATGCACTATTTCATGAAAAAAACGTAGGTATCTTAAAACAAACATCTAATTGCAAAATTCAACATTTCCTCTTTACAATGAAATTCAAGTAAACGTTTCACGTGATTTATCTTTGCCTGGGACTGAAGACATTATGATGAAAAATAACGGACCAAAAAAACATAACATAACAGGGTTTTCGAAATCTGCATTTATTCAAAAATAAGTATAAGAAACGTCTGAAAAAGAAAATTTTCATAAAAAAACTATTGTACTTATCTACAATATATCTTACATCAATTATTCTTCCACTAAAATGATTAATAAAATCTAGTTTTTACTGAATTTTGCATCTACAGACCTCATAAAATAATAATGGTCATATAACAAAATATAAAATAAAGACAAAATAAAATTCAATCAAAATCGGTTTCTTATTTTTTATATATGTATTCAAACTAAATCTCATTATCGATAAGAAAAATGTGCGTTTGTAATTCACGTAATCGCAATTACTAATTTTAAATCGACTTTCTCTCCGTTGAGTTTATTTACGTGCAATAGATCAATAGATGGCAGCACTTCCTATAACAGTATTTATTTCGATTGGGGGGGGGGGGGTACGTTACTTATCCCATTTTACCCTTACAGTTCTCATTTCGATATGTTTAATTTAATAGATGCGGATTGAGTGCGTTCTTCATAGACATCGTTAAGAGAGCCAAACGTTTCATCAGTGATTTTCAGTGCCGGACGAAGAATCCTTGCCAACAACCTGTTGCCAAATGTGTCCCTTGCCGTCAAAGGGTATGCACTTATGAGGAAACGTGGGATTCCCCGTCCACCGCCAGCACCCTGTCTGAAACGTCGTCGTTAATGTGTTTCTATAATTTCTAAATTAAGTATTTACTAGAATTTACTTAATTTATTAATTGCATTAAATGTTGCCACAACCGTTACACATACATGGTAATATCATATATGTGTAACGGTTGTGGCAACATTTAATGCAATTAATGATGTATAAAACAAATAAATTGTTTCCTTTGATGACAAATTGCAGTAAATTATTTACAAATCAGTACAGATGTTCAGTACAATTGTTTCGTTTAATGACAAACTGCAGTGAATTATTTACAAATCGGAACAGATTGTTAATTTATACTACGAAATCGATGGCAGTTGAAAATGTTAGGTTATGTGTTCCTAAAATTAAATACCCAATTTTTGCGTTGAGCATTTTAAGCTGGTTAGGATTCGAAAACGACGATGAGAAAAAGGAATCGGAACTGATAATGACGTTAAAGCGTGCTGTATTATCTTCGAATCGAGAAGAGTACGATAAAGCGGAGAAGTTGTTGCACGTAGCGTTACGACTGGCACAACAGCAACAAAACGAACAAGGTATTACTTATTGTTACGATTTGATGGCAAACGTTGCTTTTGATCGTTATGAACTCGATAAAGCTGAGAAATTATTTGTAAGCGTCTTGCAGAGACTATTGAGCGGAGGTACAGAACAAGACGATTTAAAGGTTTAATATTTCTATATTATCAGTAACCATGATCTAACTTCTGTTTATAGGTGATACACATAAGTTTAAAATTAGCAAGAATATGTCATTTAAGAGCAGAAGAAGATAAAGCTGATCTAGGATATAATTGGTGTTTAGAAAAAATCGATAAAAAGAAGAATGTCGATCCTGATGCTAAAATGTTGTATGGTGTAATAAATGATTGGTATGCACAGTTTTTACTTGAGAAGGATGATGTGAACAAATCCCTTAAACATCTAAAGCAAGCATATTGTGTTTGTAAAGACACTATCGGTTCAAATTCTGAGCAAAGCATGCTGTTGTTGAATGATCTAGGAATTACAAATTGGCGAGCTAATGATATTGATACTGCGCATAAGTGTCTCTCAGAAGCTGTGACCGTAGGACAATCTTTAGAAGATAAATCGCACGTGGGTGTAGTAAATGCAAACTTGGGGCTCCTATTTCTTCAAAGGGGCATTTTAAAGGAAGCTAAGAAATATTGCACAGATGCATGGCATTTGGGTATAAAATTTGAGATTTTTAAATACTTATGCAAAGATTGATGTTTTGTATTTTAGGTAAACGAAATGGAAATACAGAGTCCATAAATCAAGCAAATTATTGTTTTGAACAAATTAAAATTAATACAGAAAAATGAGTATTCGATTTTGTGGTTTTTGTTCTAGTTGTTGCATATTTTTAATAAAACAATCAAAGAATGTTTTTCAACTGTTTTTATCAGACACGTAAAGAATTGGCTACAAAATTAATTACGTACTAAAATATAAATTACATATAAAATGTCGCAATATTTTTGTATTTATTTAATATTATAATTAAAAATTGACGACATAACCATCCGCACAATCATTAATCAAAATTAAAAGTCTTGCTTAAATCGATTTTTCTAAATAATAGTGTTCCTATAAATATTTTATACTTAAACTTTTAGGTTTCATTGGATCAAACAGTTTATAGTAACACAATCAAAATCTTTTCGTTACAAAACTGGACATTAAGCCTTCTACCTGTTAATATTATTTACATGTCCTTAGATAATTGCAAATTACAATCACAATAATTTTCATTCTTATTACCTATAATGGATAAGAACGTCCTAATTGTAAATTCAGTATAAGTACAAATTAACCAACTTTTATCTGATCAATAGTTACACAATTTATTCAAATTCTGCTATTCGAACCATCATATAAATACCCGCCATCATTGCCAATAATTGTAGCGAAGTCTGTATTAAGCTAGGCTTCTCCTCCTCTAGTAACTCTGGAATTACAGATACCAGGGCAATATAAATAAAACCCCCGGCCGTAAACGGCAAGATCCAGTTATTAGCTAACATTCCGTAGCTATCTTGAGCATACAAAGACAATACAGTACCAGCTAACGCCCCTAAAGCCGTTGTAAATTGTAATAACATGGCATTCTTGCGTGACACCCCCGACTGCACCAATATGGCAAAGTCTCCAATTTCATGTGGAACTTCGTGCAACAAGATTGTAATTGTCGTAATTATGCCTACATTTTTCCCCGCTAAATACGAAGCCCCTATTGCCAAGCCGTCGGTGAAATTGTGACTAAAATCAGCAGCTAAATTTAAATAACCAGACACTTTCATTCCGACAGACGATTCAGATGGCCTGCTTGCTTTTGTGTTATTTCCATCTTCGTGCTTACTTGTATCTTTTTTACTCTTTTTGTTATGAATTGATGTATTCGTTGGTTTTACTTCCGGCTTAACATGAACATGTCCGTGACCACCTTTTATAAATCTGACGCTTTTTTCTATAATTAAAAATGCTAAAATTCCAGAAAGAACTCCTAAACCAACAGACATGTCATGACTGTGTTCTTCGTGATCATGAGAATGGTCATGAGCATGACCGTGGCCATCATCTACTGTCATAGTTGCATGAGGTATCAAATGCAAAAACGCATCTCCCAGGAGTCCTCCTGATGCAAACGCCAATAATATTTTCAATAATGGCTGTTTTTGTTCCGTATTATCTAAAGGAACTAAAAGTAAAATAACAACCGGTGCAGCACTAATTAATAAAGTTGAACCCAAAGCATAGAACCATATGTGGTTATTTGGGATTTCTTTAGGTGCTTCTTTGTAGGTCTCCTTGTGCACGTGCGCCTCTTGGTTGGCTTCCCTTGAATATTTGAAAGAAGGTGATTCTTGAAATTCTTCTGCACCATGATGAGAATGCGAATGTGAATGTGATTGTGCTTTGTTAAACTGAAAACACAAACAACATAAAAGAAAAATATAATACCAATTTTGATACATTCTTGCACTGTTGTTAATTTATCTTGGCATACTATTTACGTAATTTAGAAACTGTTATAAATAACGACCACTTATTGAATAACCTTACACGTCGACTTAAAACATTTTAGATTTAGGTTATGATGTACTTATTTTTATTTTGCAATGAAATATTAGTGAAAAATAGAATCCCCTAGTATGTCTTCGTGCGATAAACATTACATGACAAAATAAATTAAGGTTAAGTGCAGCGATACCGAGGAAACAGAAGTAAAAATTTCAATTCAATTTTATAATGACCGACCGCTACGATCGTGCTATTACCGTTTTCTCTCCTGACGGCCATTTATTGCAAGTGGAATATGCACAAGAAGCCGTACGAAAAGGATCCACCGCTGTAAGCAAAAACGTCCGAATATTTAAAAGAATTACTAAGCATCTTTTTTGCAGGTTGGCGTACGAGGTAAAAGTGCGGTAGTACTCGGTGTCGAGAAAAAATCGGTAGCGAAATTGCAAGAAGAGAGAACCGTACGAAAAATCTGCCTGTTAGATGATCATGTGGTCATGGCTTTTGCTGGTCTTACTGCCGACGCCAGAATATTAATAAATCGTGCCCAAATCGAATGTCAATCTCATAAATTAACTGTAGAAGATCCAGTTACACTAGAATACATAACGCGGTACATTGCAAGCTTGAAACAAAAATATACACAAAGCAATGGTAGACGTCCGTTTGGTATGTCGTGCCTTATCGGTGGCTTTGATTTTGATGGTTCCCCTCATTTATACCAAACTGAGCCGTCCGGAATTTATTACGAGTGGAAAGCAAACGCAACAGGTCGCTCTGCAAAGACAGTTCGTGAATTCTTAGAGAAGTATTATACTGACGAAGAAGTTACAACTGAAAAGGGTACTGTGAAACTGGCAATCAAAGCCTTGCTGGAGGTTGTACAATCAGGACAGAAGAACCTAGAAATTGCCGTTATGAGACGTGGTGAGCCTTTAATGATGCTCGATGTTAAGACAATCGAAGAATATGTCAACATGATCGAGAAAGAAAAAGAAGAGGAAGTGGAAAAGAAAAAACAAAAGAAATGATCGTTTAATTTTTATTACAATTTTCTTAACTATTATATTATTTTGGTTAATGTAGAGTAATAAGTTACTATAAAATACATTAAAACTTTTCAATTTAAATTCTTTATTTATTAAAAAGAAAACAGATACTGTATTAAGGTTATGTTGACTGACGTTATATATTAAAAATCATTTTCGTTCTAATTTATAATAAACTATACGTTTTAATGGTATTATTTATCGTAAATGATGATTTCAATTCACTGACTATTGCTCATTTTCATATGATAAATCTGGGGTCCCCAAAAACGTCATCAAAAGTAATCGCATTTGTTTTGAAACTTCCGATGGCCTTTCCCACGAATATTTTTTTAAACTGAAAGAAATGTAGGTTCGTCCATGTTTTAACATTTTATATAATCAAATCTCGATATATTACGAATACGTTTAATCAAAATGGATAAGGAAAGGTACGTGAAAATCGGCCACTTCATTCATAACCTGTAATCTGGTCAACTTGTAGGTTTTCTTTATTATTATTAGAACCAGGCGAGATTTATTTTGAAGATTTCAGCGCCAGTTTCATACCATCAGATACGACGCCAAAAAATTTCGAGTTAAACAAACAAGAGGGAAGGCTGAAAATGTGTTCAAAGTCGTTAGTTTTCGAACCGAAAAATCTGAATAAACCTATCATTAAAATTCCCTTAAAAGATTGTACAGTTTTAGAGCAGTTCAAGGGTAAAGCGAGATTTATTAAAAATAAGGATAACGTTTTAAGTGTAAGTTGTACACAGTATATTGAAATGTTGGAAGGAAATATGATTGCACCTTATAAATTTTGCGGCTATGCCAAGTTTTTGTTTTTGTTGAATTTCGCAAATATCGCGGATTGCTTGTCTAGAATTACGCAGTTGCAGAGGGCCAGCAGTTTACCTGCAGCAGATCAAGCAGACATGGTAAGTTACCATTGAATTTTAACTGGTAATTTATAAAACAATTGTAGATAGCTACGATAGTTCACTCGAGACAAGCCCGAGTAAATTTCGATCATCTATGGTTGGACTTGTACGAGAAGGTTGTCATGGAGACACAAGCCGACAAAATAACACCACTGGTAGTGAATCCTGGAAGGCTTTTACTTTCAACTGCACGGCTATTTTTTCAGCCCTATAATAATATAGAAACAGTAAGTGAAGGTCGGCTGAAAGCGAAAATTTGCTTATTTATTGTTTTTTTTTTCAGTATCCGGTATTGAAGATTAATCTAAGCAGTATTAAGCAAATAATTAAGAGGAGGTTCTTACTACGGCACATAGTAACCTATTTTATTTTTGTTCTGTGCAGTATAATATTAAAAGTATTTGTAGGGTTTAGAGATTTATTCGAATGAAAATAATACGGTCCCGTACATATATTTGGCCTTTCGTACGCAAACAGATCGAGACGCTTTGTATGCAAATTTGTTAATACAGTCGGAATTGCGATTGTGTGAAATTGAGCAGGACGTGATGACTTTACAATGGCAAAATGGTTACGTGTCCAATTATGATTATCTCTTGTATATTAATAGGTAATTTGTTGATTCAAATTTAAGGGTGTTAAGCAAATGCAACAATTTTTTTTTAATTGTAAAATACATATTACATCACAACAGTGTATATAATATGTATAGTTAAATGATAACCATAACTCAAACTTTCAATAATTGCAGTTTAGCAGACAGGACATTTAATGATCTAACACAGTATCCCGTATTTCCATGGGTCATATCAGATTACACGAGTCAAACATTAGATCTCAGCAATTCTAATTCGTATCGCGATCTATCGAAACCGGTCGGGGCTCTAAACGAAGAACGTCTGCAACGATTAATGGAACGTTACGAAGAGATGTCGTACCCAAAATTTATATACGGCTCCCATTATTCGACTCCCGCCTTCGTATTGTTCTACTTGGTAAGATTATATCCTCATTACGTTTTATGTCTACAAAACGGCCGTTTCGATCATCCGGATCGTATGTTCAACTCGTGCGTGGACGTCTACAAAAACTGTCTGTGCAATATGTCCGATTTTAAAGAATTAATTCCGGAATTTTATAACGTTGAACAAGGCGGCGAATTTTTAGTAAACAATATGGGTATCAATTTTGGTTTTCGCCATGATGGCAGTAAAGTCGTAGATGTGCAATTGCCACAATGGGCCCAAAGTCCACAAGATTTTATAAATAAACTTCGAGACGCTTTAGAATCAGATTATGTGTCAGAACACTTACATAATTGGATCGATCTTATCTTCGGTTATAAACAACGAGGAGACGAAGCCGAGAAGGCTCAAAATTGTATGTTAAATGGTCGCCCTTCGAATTTTTAATTATCAGTTGTTTTTAGTGTTTTACTACCTATGTTATGAAGGCAATGTCGATTTGGAAGTCATAAGTGACTTAAATAAACGACACGCTTTAGAAGTGCAAATAATGGAATTCGGTCAAATTCCCAAACAACTATTTAAAGTGCCTCATCCTCAAAGGAAGACCGGTTTGAAATTGTTAGTGGAGCCATCCGAAATTAAACCTAAACATTTGGAAATTGGTGAATAATATTAATTGTCGTAATACACTTAACTATACATGATTATTTTTTTTTTAAATGGAAGACCTATTGAAAAACATGACTGCACTAAGACTCGATAAATTGTTTCACACACACAAGGATACAGTGAGTGCTCTTTTTATAACGAATAAAAATACCAAAGTGATTTCAGTTGGTTACGATTCGAAATTAAAGGTGTTTTCGTTGGATCAAAACAGACAGATAAGAAGTGCGAATATAGGCGATATGCCTTTGAGTAGCGTCACACAACTTCCAAACACGAACACGTTGGTCATTGGTAGTTTTGACAATAATATGTATGTTGAAAATGCTCAATATATTTTGGTATCGAGACCACTATCCTCAGAAATAATGATGCACCTATCTGAAAATGCAATTTAAAAGAATGTTTAATTTTTCTGCATATGTGTAAGAATAAAAATAAGAAACTTTATAAACTTATATTATCTCTGAGTATTGTAGTATTGATGTAAAATGGTGTTGTATTCGTTAGAAAGGCTATTAAGATTATTTTGTTATAGTATCTTATACGATTTGGATTTTGGTAAAATAACCCAAACAGTGATAGCACACGAGGATGCTGTAACATGTTTAGCCTGGGGTAAGAAATGTCAATTTCTGGCTTCTGGAAGCAACGACTGTACCGTTAGAATTTGGAAAAGTTTTGCTAACAACAACACCATAAAACCGATGCAGTGTCTCAAAGCACAACTAGATCACAACTCCTGTGTTACTTGTTTGTGCTTTAGTCCGTAAGTTATAAGAATTATTACTTTCATCTAACTAACATTCACATTTAAGAGAAAATAATCACTTGGCAACTGGTACAGGCGATGGAGAAGTTTATATATGGGACATAATAAATGATTTGCTATATAAAAAATTTAGCCTCCATAAATTGACTATTAAAGCAATCAGTTTTAGTCCAGAGGGTCAAAAATTGGTATCTTGTGGATCCGATCAAGTATTTCAGGTCGTAGATATTAGTACAGGGATGGTCTTATACAATAAAACTTTATCGTCAGTATTGTTAACTTTAAAATGGCAGGACTTTGTATTATTGTTGGGTTCAGAAGAAGGGCTATTGTACGTCTGGGATATAGTTGAAGTTAAACTACTGCATAAACTTAAAACCCACGAAGGTAAGTTGATTTAATGTGGATATAATCAAGTTGAATTAATTTGTTGTTAATTAGGTGCTGTTAGGATCGTCGATATTGCTTCTGATAGATCTTTCATTGTAACTGCTGGAGAAGATCATCAAATTAAGATTTGGAAGCCCACATGAGTAAGATCTTGCTCAGTATTATCGATTATCAAAACATTTCAAAATATTGTGATTATTTATTAAGTAATAATTATTTTCCATTAATATATACAAGGCGTATTTTTTTAAATTAAAATGTATCATGCGAATACTACTCTGTGATTGTAATTTCTAAATAATTAAATATATCTAAATATATTTACTTTTAGAAGAAAAGTGGTAAGATAGATGTTCATCCCTTTTAATATTCCAAGTTTCTTATGAAAGCATCGATTTTAGATTATATTTATACGTGGTGTGTTTGTTGCATTAATCTAGTTTGATACAGAAATTTTACTTATATTAGACATAACAAATATTACCTCTATAGCCGAGTTCTCGTTTATTTGTTAGGTGCACTCGGAGTTGCTCCTAAAATAACAGTGATACTGCGAGTGATTGTCCATGTTCGAAAAAAATACAATCAAACTTAAACAGCACACCGAACGAATAAACAAACTCAGCTCGTATATCTCTGGTAATAATATTATATTTGTTTTTTCAAATTAATAACTTTCACATAATTTGATTTGGTAAAGACTAATAAAAGAAATTGCTATATCCAAATAATTTAAAGAAAGTTTGATCGTGTGAAAGTTTAAAGTTGAGAACCACTGTAAATTTTTGGTAGTTTTTCTGCTCGAGTTGGCATTACATATTTCTGACGTTTGCGGTACTTAAGTTTTTTTGTGTAAATGTGTACATTAGGAAGTGTTAAATTTAATTATTTAATTGTTATTTTAAATTATTAAGAATGTTGGCTAATAATTTCTTTGTTCTAATCAGTATTAAGCGAATAATTTAGTGAAAGAACCGTTAAAATCTTACCAAATATTTACCAATCTGTTAATATGTTTGCATCATTAAAGAATAAAATTCGCGAAGAAACTGGCAGCGACATTTCAAAATTAACTGCCAAAATCACTTCGTCTACGGCCCAGCGATTTGAGGCGCTGCGTGGCCGTTCGCAACAGGGTTCAACTTCTAGCATAAATTCAGTATTATCCGACAGTAATCAAGAAGACTTTGGTAAGCACGAGGAGGATTTTAAAAGACGATTGTCCAAACTAGAAAACGAATACGCACAGAAATTGGACGAAAAAATAAAAGAATGGCAGGAAAATCTTAACGATAAAGATAAACAGATACAAAAACTGGGGAAGGAGAAGGAGGAGGCTCACAAACAAATCGGCAGTTTAAAAGAATCTCTAACGTATTCTGAAGGTACGTTCAGTTTCGTCAATTTTTATACGTTTAACTTGTTATTTCTAGCATTGCAAAAAAAATTAGTCGAACACAGAGAGGACAAGGAACAAATAGAAAACTTTCAGACACAGGAATTGGCAAAAATCAAACATTTGATCCTTTTACGGGAACAGGAGCTTGCAGAAAAAACTACAAATCTCAAAGAGACTGCGCAACAGTTGGAAAAGATGCGCGGCGAAGTGGCCCGTCTTAGAAGACAGGAGGAACGGTTGAGTGACGTGCAGGTACTTTATTGTTTAAGTAGCTGTCTTCTAATTTGCCACACTTTATAATCAAAGTGATCAAAATTGTAGAATATTTAATACATATATAAATATATATATGTATATTCATTGTTGTTGGTCGTTTAGTGTTAATTGTTTTTACCTTCGTAATATCTTATCATTTAAGTGGGATGATTAATACAGTGAAATATTTTTATATTAATAAGATTACAGTATCTGTTACGATGTTTTGTACATCTGTATGAGACCATTTATTCATTTAATAATCAAAACAACATACTTCTATTGCCTTGAGGACTGACAGTCTTGCGTAGATATGGAACGATTAAAATATAATGTAGTATTTTTTTTTAACTAATTACAATGTTTATCAAAACGTGGCCAGTTAGGATAAGACATGAAGATAAAAACAATTGAAAATGTATTCACGAATATTATAATTTTCATTATCGCCTCGACTTCCCTTTTTTATCACCTTATTTGCAATTCCACACATTAGCGGGTAGGTAAGTAGATACCCTGTTTTCTTAGATAAGAATTAGCTTTGGTTACTTATTTATTAGCGAAACAAATGAAAACAATATTAATTTTCGATGCTTAATTTTATTTAACGACTTTGATTTAAAAATTACGGGGTCGCACTCGGTGTAGAAAGTTGCACACATGTGTTTGCACTTTATGTTTGTGAGCTTCAAATGGTGTACTGCAGGTATGTGCTTTGGGCTTGATATATTAATTGGAACCTTAAATTTGATCCTATTAACTAAAGCTTTTAATCGGACATAGGTGTACTTGACGAGTTTGTTATTTTTTAGGATGATTTAGAAAGCCTAAGGCATTCCAGTGCACGTGATTTAGCCGCTCTAGCAACGGAACTGGCAAAAAGCGAAGAGGAAAGAAGACACCTAACAGATTTAGTTGCCGTATTGAGACAAAGAAACTCGTCTAATTCAGATGGCAATGATCAAAATAATCAGGAGAGAAAGCTTTTGGAACAGAGATTGGAGGAAGCCCATTTACATCTAGCCGATATTAAGACGTCTTGGAGCGATAAAATTGCATCTTTGGAAACACAGGTAAATTCCAAGTTTTACGAGTGCCACCTCGTTCTACATTTAATTTATAGGTCGGCAGGCTAAGTAGACAAGCAGCCGAAGAAAGTGCCGAACGTAGAAGAGCCGTACAAGAAAGGGAAGTTTTATCGGATAAAGTGAAACAAATGGAATGCGAACTGGAATGTAATCGACTTGAAATTGCAAATAAGGATTCGAAACTTAGACGGCTCACATGCGAAATCGAAGAGTTATCTAAAGAATTGAAAGATACACGAGCAGATTCTGAAGAGGAGATTACTTTTTTAAGAAAGCAAGTTGTGAGTTAATAGGTCACAATTTGTCCACACCCAAACTATTTTTTATATTATTTTGTAGTTGTATTAGCTTTTTATTATGTTATTATTATTTAAACGATTAATAAACATTTTACTTTTGCTTAAGTTTGTTTATATTTTTCGTCCACCATTCTACCGTCGTTCTTCTTTAGCTGTTAGGTAGAATTTATGTTGATTGTTAATGCGACTAAAAACAAAAATATATTGCAGCAAGACACGAATGTCGAAATTAAAGCGGTTCGAAAAAATTTGGATAACACTGAATGTCAATTGGAGAAGTCTGGTGACGAATGCGGTAAATTAAGGCTCTCTGTCGATTCAGAACATCAAGCCAACCATTCGCTCCGAGAACTTGTAAAAAAACTCGAGAAGGAGCTGACCGAGGAGAAGGTTAATTCTTTAAATGTACAAAAAACTTTAACTAGGTAATTTGTTTAATTTGATATTTACGATAAATATATATTATTAAATTAACTTTTTTTTATTGTCAGGGTAACGGCAGAAAAGAACTCCGCACTTCTAAGGAACGCCGAAGTATCTCAACAAATGGAAATAACCAAACAAGAAACGAGACGACAAGAAATCGAAATGACAGATTTATCGAATAAAATAAAAATTCTCGAAGAGGAAATTAGGAAGCACAAGGAGAAGGAGAGTAAAAACGTCGAACAAGAATTAAAAAATAACGTTATCCAATTAGAAGAGCAAATTGTGGATAGAAATAAGGTACTTCAGATTTAATAGTGTTCGAAATTTTTGTTATTAATTTTCCACTTCACCGTGTAGACGATCAAAACTCTTCAGTTACGATTGGCCGACACGAAAAAGGCCCTTCAACAGGAACTACGAACGCCAGGCAGTACAAATTATTACAACGACATGTCCGATACGAATTCTGCAGCGATTTTGATGCCAAGTCAAATTTCGACCAAAAACTTACAACACAATATGCGTAAAGATGATGACGATATAAATTTTAAGTACTTGAAGCATGTGTTGATTAAGTTTTTAACTAGTCGTGAATACGAGGCGCAACATCTCATAAGAGCTGTTTCTACTTTATTGAAATTTTCGCCCGATGAAGAGAAACTACTGCATGACACCTTAGAATGGAAAATGTCATGGTTCGGACCAAAGCCCAAAGTAGGAAATGGCCAATTAGCCACAAACATACCTCCCAGCTGATGGTTATTTTAAAACTACAACGAACTTAAATGTTTGCAGTTTGTTTAGCCAACAATGATATAAAGCATGGAAATGTGAACGCATATATCTCCAGATCCTTATAGAACTAATCGAAGCCAAGTAATGTCCAACTACATTTAAAACGAGGTACGGTAAAAAAACATTCTTCCAAATGCATTCCACTGTTAGTTTGATTTAATTGTGAATTTTGTTTTATGTAAAATTGCGTTTTAAACAAGCATGATTCCAGTATTTTTCTTGTAATAATCATATTCCGAGGTATACCGGGTTCGACTTGAGGAGAGAACGCTAAAATCTTAAATTAATCTTAGAAAAATAATTCTCTTTTCAATTTGGGCCGGTTAGTGTTACTTTTAATGATGCTTTCGCGATTTAATACATTTTGTTACATATTGATATAACGCAATACAGACTTATAAAATTTTATAAAATAAAATGTTTCTTTTTAATTCGATATTTTAGATGACAGTCGAGTGTCTCGTCCTAAAATCCTTTTCGTCGTTCACAAAACGTTCAAAATTGGTTTCAACGACCAAAAATGCGAAATTTAAATTATTTTATTCCTTATTCTTAAATTTAGTTTATTGGCACATAAAGTTTATACCTATAAATAAATTCGTTCACTCTTATACTAAAATTTTCATCTACAATTTTTATTAAGAAATAAAGTTTAGTGTACAAACTTTAAATACATATTTGTTAACAATAACAAACATACCGAATTTGAATTGACTAGATACTACCTATAAACGAAGCATTTAGATGCAAAACCAGACATGTTGTGTTTTTCATCTATACACCACAAATAATTAAATCGTTAGATATTTCTTTTAGATCGTAACTACCGATTAAATATAATTTGAAAATTAATTATTGGTACTTTTCTTATTTCCACTATTTGGGCAGTTTTTGTCTTAAAAACAGTACATAATAAAATATAAATCGCTTAAAAAACAATTGTGGAAATTGTACCATTTTCAATAACTACATACTTAAATATTAATCGATATTTCTCTGACTCTTTGATACGTTTTTTTTATTTAGGTATATAAATTTTGATCATAATATTAATGTCAAACTACAACTGCAAAGTTCTTAAAAATTTGAGGGAATCTATCTCGTCGACGTCGATCGTAAATAACTTTAAATAATAAAAATAAAATATTTTGTCAATTTAACATGCACCGTATACTTAATAAGACATAGATTCAATTTGTGCATAAAATATTTGTTATAAACAGCCATTTTGAACAATAATCGGTGCTCATTTCTGAACGAACCAAAGAAACAAGTTATAACTCTTCCAACGCCAAATAATGCATCAGCACGCGTGGCAAAGGCAACAAGTAAATTTTCTTAATAAGATTTCGATTTAAAATCTGCCTTATATGGATCCTACAAAGATCGCGTAAACTTAAAGGCTTCGTACTAACGTCCACCATAAAATCGTACAAAGGGTCGTCGTTCTGAGTTTTCAAACACTTAATATCGAATAACATGTTACTAAAATTAAAGCCTGCATACACTATCAACTTAACCAACTCAGTATTGCCGTTCTTCTTGGCCAAAGTGAGATTATCTACGAAACCGCGTTCCTCTCTTAAATTCACGTCTGCGCCATATCTTATTAAAGTGCATGCTGCATTTAAATTTCCGACTATTATCGCATAAAATAAAATGTTTCCCATAAAACTAGTGGCGTTAATGTTTGCATTGTACGACAACAGTAATTCCAGAAATTGCTGAAAACTTTTGGGATCGCGTATACTGTCGACGCAAATATGTAAAGCTGTCAAGCCTGTCAAATCGTTTTTGGCATTAACTGGAGCCCCTACAAAAAAAAAATAAAAATAAATAAACACCCGATCGACCCTAAACCTCGCATCGACTTATAGAACTTACCATTTTTAAGTAAATACTTGGCAATCTGCACGTTGTTATAAATGCAGGCCAGCATCAAAGGCGTCTGTCCTTGGTCGTCCCTAATATTTAAAATCGCTCCTGCTTTATGGAGTATCTTTACCATTTCAAAATTGTTATTTCTAATGGCCGTGTGTAGCAAAAAGTACGACTGTATGATCTTTGCGCCTGCCTCCAATAACACTTTTGTTAAACTCGTCATGTTGTTCCAAACGGCCCTATGTATCACGGTGTACCCGCAAGATTCTTCGTGATTTAAATGGGAGCCCTTACGAATTAAGAGTTTTGCGGCTTCTTCGTGGCCGTACAAAATGGCGAGCGATAACGGCGAGCAATCTTCTAGATCGTGTGCGTTTAAATTTGCCCCGTTTTCGATTAATACGTTTATTATATCGACATAGCCTTTTTGTGCTGCTAAATGTAAAGGTGTGTGTCTTTGACGATTCATAAAGTGTACGTTTGCTCTTTTCTCCAATAACAACTTCACCATATGCAAATCTCCATTGTGTACGGCGATTTGCAAAGGACTAAACATATCAGCATCACTTTGATTAACACTAATGTCCTTAAAATTGTCTATTAAATATTCTACAATATCACAGTGGCCCTGGATTACTGCATAATGAAGAGCGTTCAATCCATATTTATCGAACCGTGCAATATCGTTCTCCGGCGATTCCAATACAATAGCTGTTCGATTTAAAACGTCCGCGTACCACTTATAAATCCTAGCCTCGGGCGGAGTGGACGACAAACAATCTTCTTCAGAATTGTCGTCGGTCACTTCCATGTCCCATTCCAAGGCTTCCATTCCTTCTGGCGTTGGTCCTTCGCCAAATTCATTTTCTTCCATATCCTTACAAACTACAAAATATCCGATATTCCTGTTCTTTGTTTGATTCACGGCTAGATCCAGATTTAAATAATTTTGCGCTTTTGGAAAATTAGCTTTGAAATCGCATTTAAATTTCACCGCATATTTTTGATTTTCCGCCAGCGTCCTTAAAATAAGAAAGTTTCCATGCCGTGCCGCGACACCTAAAGGTGTTCTGCCAGAAGAACAAATTTTGTTGGAATTTGCACCTACAAACAGTTTGATGGTTGATAACGAATGTAATCTACCAGTTTGTTTACCTTTCGAAAGGCAGTACTGTAAGCATTCCAAATCGTTGTTCTTGATCGCCTCGATTAGGATTTCCTCATAGGAATCCATCTGATTACGAAAAAGCTAATGTTTGTTTTATTTTGGTAACATTTTTTGTTGTCACAGATTTAGGTTACCATTTGTTAATCAATAGTTATTTATGTTGACGTTCGATAATGGTGGTGAACCAGCCTTTAATGAATTTGGGTCAAGGTTATATTATACAGGATGTTCAATTCATAAACCTTCGTGTACTTCCCCTGTTCTGTCGAATTCACCACAGTATTATTTGTTACATAATTATTCTTCTCTATTTTCTATTAGTTATGATAGAAACATTGTTTTCGCCCCTACATGCCCAAAATATTCCATCTTTTTTTGCTCGATTGCTCTTAACAATTCTTCTTTGCCAGTTCTCTGAAGGTCTGTGGCATTCGCGACATGATCCGTCCACAAAATGCGTAACACTCTCCAATAGCACCATCTCTCAAAGGTCTTCTTTCAATTCATTCTGTCTTAAGATCCAAGCCTCGGCTCCATACATCAGTAGGGTTGAGAAGACATAACAGTAGAAAACTATAGGTAAAGAGCGAGTCAATGTAATGAGTAAGAGATAAGAATTTATGCCCATACTAATAGTCAGAGATTAATCCCAGATTTATTTTCCTGATACTGTTAACAAATTCTATATTTGGAGGGCTCAGAAGTCAAACATATTAAAAAATAATACATTTGTAAAAGGCATTATAAGTACACGTATCATATCTACTGTGCTTATAAGTTCCTATTTGTTTTCAATCTTACGATAAAAAAACGTCCCAGCACTACTAAATAATATCAATTTTGGACCTCATGGAATTAAATGAACAATTTACTACAGTTTCAACCCGTTAAGTTTTATAAAATAGATTATAAAGTGGCAGGTCAACCAAATATATCCAACATTGAAATTAATATTATAAAAAATATGTAGATAGGTACAGATCAAAATAACAAATATTTTCCAGATTGTTTGATGAAATTTTTGGTAGATCAATATGAGAAACGATATTGTCTACAAGTTTTTATAGAAACGAAATTCTTACTTTGCAGACTTGAGGAAAAAATGGTAAACTCTACTCAGTAGGTTTAAAGAAATCATCATAATATATGGTAACCAATATTTATTGACTATAATTATTGACTATATAGTAATAAGAATCACGTTCAAGCAAGGCTTATTGAATGAGCACAATTTTTAAATGTTAAAAACGTCAACAATAAATGATACAGTCATTTATTCTTACAATATAATTACATACGTGACTGCACTTATGCTAGATATTGTCTACCATTAAGTAACAACCAAAATAAATATACATCAAAAACATATATTACAACTGCACATAAATAATTCTTACTAAAACAATTCTAAGGTCGAATGAAGCATGGTAAAATAATTTAAGGATTTTTAAATAGGAAACAATGTTTAAAAGAAAATGAAAGACATAAGAGTAAAATAGTTGATGGATAATATTTATAAATTTAAAGAAAAAAAATAATAAATAAGTTGAATTTAAAAATAAATATATTGATAGTACGTTCTTAGGTAGGTGTCCTTATGGCTTTAAAATCAAACTAGTTTCAGGCTACTACTAATGAAAATGACGGGTCTTACTTAGTTTTGCATACATGGAACATATGCAATGTTTCGTTTAATGCCCTCCCATGAAATATGATCATGTGAAATTCAATTATTGTACTATAAGTTTCGACGCCTAGTTAGAAAGAGTAAATTGATTGTAAACCGTAAAATAATGTTTACTATTAATATACTTCTTCGTAACTAAGTGCCCGTAGATTGCACTTTAATGACTGGTTAAGCTTTAAGGGCTTTCATGAGACCATCTGTAGACATCGATTTTGGTCTTTCGATCGGAAGTCCCAATGCACGATCCCATACTAACGATGCTAAAACGCCAAGAGCACGAGACACTCCAAAGAGTACGGTGTAGTAATTCATTTCTTTTAAACCGTAATACTGTAACAACACCAATGAGCAACTTAAACGTCGATTATTTACATTAATTTACCTGCAGGAGAACTCCAGAATGGGCATCTACATTTGGCCAGGGGTTCTTCACTTTACCAGTTTCTAATAGAATCGGTGGAACTACTTTGTATATTTGGGAAACCAGCTGTAACAATTAGTTCATTTTGTGGTTTAAATAATTCTTGTTGAGGTGAAGCCAGCTTTTACCTTGAAGAGAGGATCGTCTGGTAGATGTTTGAGTGCGAATTCTCTTTGGCATGTGTAACGAGGATCGGTTTTTCTAAGTACAGCGTGTCCATAACCAGGAACTACTTGGCCAGATTTCAACGTTTTCCATATGAAATCCTTTAGTTCATCTTCCGTCACTTTGTCACCCAATTGTTTTCTAATTTTTTGGATCCAGACGAGTACCTATTGAGTAATTTACTTATTAACATCGCCATTATAAAATTAGATACCTATATATAAAATTGGAAATAAATCTTTGAAAATAAAAGCATTTGTTTTTTATATCCAGTAGAGGTGCTTCACATATCAATACCCTATCGTGAATGAACAAAGTAATCAATTACTGCTTAACTCCCTGCCGACCCATTTCCAATTACATAGCTGATCATATGACGACTTTAAACGAACAGCTGGATTAAACTGGATTAAAATTGCACAAAATCGGGATAGATGGAAGGAGTTAGGGAAGGCCTATATCCAAAAATGGATTTAAAGGGCTTAAGAAGAAGAAGAAGAGAGCTGATCATATATGGTAACATCATAATTTGATGGTTCGACTGTAGATACAATTTTTGATAAATATTATTCACCAATGAAATAAGTATCATTTTTGTTTTAATTATTACTGACAAATTAATAAAACAATTTATAACAAAGCACGTTGATGTTGGTCATTTGGAATGGGATAATTTATCGCCACCAGTTCGTCGCGACCATTTCAACGCCAATTAAATTATTACATATATTTTATTATAAGTGCAATGAAAAAGTTAGTGTAGATGAGGTCAGTTTAGGTTAGTTATCAGTATTGGAATGAAAATCTTTTGTTGCAATAGAATTTTGCATTAAATTACTTTTGAGAATACCTATGATATATTTATAGATATAATAAACAATAATTACTATTATAAGTATCTACTCATTTGCAATAAAATAATTGAGAATAAAATTTTCGGCGATGAACTGGCGGCACTAAATTATCATACTAATTATTGCTGTGGAATATTTGCCACTCTTGGGTTTTTCGATCAATTTTTTTAGAAAAATCGCTCATCTTTCTTTGATTAGCCTCCGACCGATTCTTGCCATGCCTGTGTAATTGTATTATAAAAGACTTTTAAGGGACATTTTTGTTTAAAAAATAATCAGAATATCTGTAGTTGTGATCATCGATTATTCTGTTACCAATATCGGATAATCAATATGAGCAATATTAATAATTTATCAAACAAAATTCCACTTACTTCTTGATTAGCAAGACCATGAAGAGGGCCAGCCAATCCATTAAGTCCTGCAGCGAAAGATAAATACGGATCACTCAAAGCGGAACCAACTAAATGTACAGTATGCGCCGAAACATTTCCACCTTCGTGATCGCTGTTCGATAAAAACAAATTCAGAACATTGTTATCATACTCCACACAATAACTCACCTATGAATAGTTAAATACAAACGCATCAATTCTATAAATTCGGGATTATCGTATCCCAACATTTGCGTAAAGTTGTAACTCCAATCTTTCGAACTATCGATGGCTCCAATTCCCGAGCCATCCTTAAAGGTGTTCCTGTAGATCGTTGCGGCGACAACGGGCAATTTCGCAATCAAGTCCATGCTATCTTCGTAGACGTACTCCCAGTACTTTGATTTATGCACGCCGCTAGCGTAGGCCTTCGCAAACTTGCTTTCGCTGTTAAGAGCCGTGATTGCCGATGATAATTGAGTCATTGGGTGTACAGAGGGCGGCATGTTGTTGAGCAATGTAACAACGTGCGCAGGAAGTGCTGCACGTTCGGCCCACTCTTTTGAAATTGCTGTTACCTGCGAGAAAGAGACGAATATTAATTTTTTGAATTTAACGAGTTGGCGTCGAACGATTGCGAACCTGACTTTTCGTTGGTATGTCTCCAGTAATAAGCAACCAAAAGAGTCCTTCTGGGAGAGGTTCGTTTCCGGAGGGCGCTTTGGGAAGAACTTTCTGACATTCTGGAATCGAGAGGCCGCGAAATCTGATACCCTCGTCTGGATCCAGTACCGATGTTTCGCATACTAACCCTTTGATTCCTCTCATTCCGCCGTACATCTATTATTAAATGAAAATTTATTTCATTTTTTTTGCAAGTCTCATTTTCAGCACGACTACCGATATGATGGCGCACACCATTTACTTTCTCGAGACAAACAAAATACTACTGGAATACGGTCGTTAAAGACGAAAAACGAAGTAAATGTATTAGGTAGTAGATGGTATATAGAAAAAATAGAACCAGAGTACAAATGGTGGGCTCAGAAGTCAATCAGTACAAGTCGTTAAGCGTTCACGTTACTGGACGCTTTGTCAACCGAAAATATGAACATTGCAATGGGACTTACGTTACATAAATCAATGGAAGGACAATAATGGCTTACATTGTATGACTTCTAAGTCCTCCAAATATTGGATGTTAAACCAACAGACTAATAGAAATGATATATATCCTTATAGGTAAGCAAAACTATCTTGATACAGACGGAAAGGTGCTGGAATGAAAACAACGAAAATAAAAGATGATAATGCGGAATCAAAAATTACGACAGAGTGACGTTTGGGACGTGATAGGCGGGCGAGATTTACAAAAGCAAAAAGTTGTTTTCTTGAAAATTAGATTGTGTGGTTTAATAAATTAAAACAACCTCGACAGTTGTTTTGGTCAAATTTTTAAACCGACTGCTTTACCAATGTTTTGGAGGTGATACAATTATTGGGTGAATTGTATCACTAACGAGCATTGGCGTTTGTTTATTAATTATTACCTTCTGATGAAGAATTAAATAGTATTTTTAAACCAAAATCGAACAGTAACGGACGTGATCTAGCTGAATATACAAAATAAATAAGTTATCAATCATAAAAAAAAAATCACACACACGTACCTACATAGGTTTCGCCGTTTTTAATAATTGTATCGATATTGTTTCAGTTATTTTTTTTATTCATTAAACGCTAAAACCGAATACGTTCGCCGCTTTTCTAGACTAACTTTTTTAACTTACACGGGCCACCAAAAAAAAATTCTAAATCAGTATGATAGAAGAAACTACAAATAAGGTCGTTTATTTTTCCCCCTGAAGGTTAAAGTGTTCACCAAAATGACTTTCGAGAGACAGATAAATAATATTATGTATCAATAATTTAACAGATAAAATAAAATTTACATTAAGTCCATGAACTGTAATTATTATCAACTCTTTTTTTTTTCATATAAAAATATTTCAACGATAACGGAATATAAGATTTATTACTATGTATGTATGTAAGTCGTGGTACTTGCCATGTCGACGGAAACTTCTCCAACTTTCGTTGAGCCGTGACTTTTTCGGAAGTTCTTGACGCGCTCCTGTTCTCGGGGAACTTTTGCAGCCAAAACGGCTTTGAGGTCTGTGGAGTCATCGCTCAGTCGCCTCAGTAAAACTGACAGTTGCGGAGCTATTTTCTGAAAAAGCGAAAAACGTAAATTCACCACTATATCCAAACGAAACAACGGGCGTTACTTCTTCGTGTAGTTTTTCATTTTTTCGAGGGGAACCCATCGTGCTTGTTGGTCACGGGCGAAGCAAAAACTGCGGCGACCAACAAACATATTTTAAACCACCTACATGTATTGCGTGTACATAATAAGATTAAATATATATATCTGTAGGTAGTTATGGCAAAGGGCATTATATTACATAATAGACATTTCGATCGAACGTGAATGTCGACGATTTTCAAATTTGATGCACACAATTTTCTCGATATTAGACGCTTATGTAACCATTTCAACTAGTATAAAAAAAAAGAACAATAACGCGTAGCATTATCTTAACCATGCAGTAAATAAGAGCAGTGTAATAATGTAATGATAGCGTTATAAGTTATTTAGTCGATTGAAACGACAAAACACGCGATGTTACATGATTCCAAAAAAATTTAAAAAAATAGGAAAATCATCGCTAATTTACCTCATGTTTACCGAATAAACCGTCCAAACAATATCTATGAATACCTAATTGAAAAAAAATATATGTTTTCACGTTTATTAAATTTTGGCGCCGTATATAAAGTATAATAAAATTTTTAAATATTGTTTTTGAAAATTGAGTCGAAAATTGTGAATTTCCCGGGATGTCGTTAACCTTGATTATCACTAACAAAAATAAACGTAGGTAAGCGCTAATTGTACATAATTATGGTTACCTAATAATGACTTTGTTTATGATAATAAGGTGATAATTATTGAACCTGTAACGAACAGTGAAAAATTTCGAGAGATACCTCAAAAATTTCGAAGACGTCGATTCCTTCTTGACGAAAACATTGCAGATGATTATACCAAGAGACAACCTGGTACCTAATCGACGATGATAAAATTCGCGAAGCGAGCTTCGCTTAAAATAATAAATATCGAAACAGAAAAAAACTACATTAGGTAATCGATTAAACGATTATTGATTTTAACCAACTTTTTTTGGAACTTGATGGAGGAAACATTGTTCGATAAGTATAAAATCCGACCGCGAGCGCAAGCCGCAAGAAATACATTTTTTGAAAAATAATATTTACGAGAGAAATTTATAAGAATAAAAAAAAGAATTATCACATTTTTTCCGATTATTTCGAAAACGGTGCATCTTATCGAAAATTATAAAGAGAACATGATCGGCAGAGAATTTTATGCCCAATGTAAAACATATTTTACATTATCAATCGGATGAGTAATAACGGAAATTCGAATTTTTTTAATTTTGTTCTTTGAACGGTCATCATTCCGAAACGGGTCGGTCGATTTGGATGGTTAACTAACTCGTCCTTTGTTTTCATAAAGACAATACGCTGTCCAAATTTCAGCCTCCTACGATCAAAATTGCGACCAGAATCGTGTCCACAAGATATCGATTTTATATAATATATATGACCGACTCAAAATGAATGACCTATATTTTCGTGATCTATGGGTCGAGATCGGAGAAAAGCCAAAAGGGCACATCTGGGTCCCGTCATCAGACAGACTGAAATAGCTCTATTTTCTATGAAAATTCACTAATACCAGTTTAAAATTATCTGGATAATCACTATCTACTGCCTTTATACCTCAGAATTATAAATTTATCTACAATTTAAATTTAAAAACTATTCGTGTGACCCTCAACATTGAAAATTTCCCTATTACAAACCATAAATCAGATAAAAGTTTAATCGCATTTTTATGCGACCGATAAAATTCAAAGCAACTAATAAAACATGCGCGCCACCTACTTTCAAAGCTTATCGGAGTGCGAACAAAGAATTGAACGTTTTTAAAATAAAAGCGGGATTTCCTAGTACCCACGTATAAACTCGAATGCATTCATATATAGAATTCCGGAAAAACTGTTTCAGATCTTTCGCGTTAGTGATACAGAGCGGAAGTGCTTGTTTCAGTAGTTCGAATTTTATATTACGGCGTCGAATTATTCGTGTGTGCGAGGAGTGCGCGAGTGTTGTGTTCTCTAAAAGGATTACAAACAAAAAGGATTAATGCGACGAGGAAAGATAGGGTCTTCTTTCTCGACTAACTCTTAATGTATTTATAAAGTGTAAATACATGGACCTTTAAGCTCTAACACAAATTCTCTGAAAATCGAGCTTGGTTAGGCTTTTGGATAGGAAATAGGTTAGGGTCCCCCTCAAACATTCGACGGTCCAATTTCGCGAACGAAATTTTATCTTACGTGCGTTTTAGCAATTACAGCTATTGGTGAAATACAGTGAAATGACGATGTCGAAAAAACGATAACGAGAAAAAAGTAAGAAATATAAAGAAAAATTTAGAAGTTTATAATTTTTTCTCATAGTATGTTACAAGTGGCAGTCCCAACGGCAGCAGTATTAGTTTGCATTTTACGTAAGTGTTAAAAAAGATTATTATTACTTTTACTTTTGCCACCTCTTTACTTAAAAAATAATATTCTAATAATTCCAAGTTTTTTCGTGGCTTTCTCTAATTCTCCTTGTTCTAAATTTCTTCCTTTTTTTTATTGACTATTATAATACTTTAATGCAATTGATGTAGTTATTTTACTAACAAAGTGAAAATAAGGCAATGTGTGGGGGTAAAAATACGGTTCGATTAGTTTCCTGATTACCTACTTATTCAAAAAGTCGAGTGGGCGCAAGCCTCGGTAATTGGTTTTTGTTGAAAGCAAGAGATGATCAAATTTTATTTTCGTCAAATGTTTTAAGACACCACAACATAATTTTTCATAGGCGCTATTAAGAAAATGACAAAAAAAAAGATTGGATTTACAATTAACTGGCCGTGACTTCATATTCCTACATAACTTTTAATTCTAAACAACTTTTTCGAGCAACACTTTTCGATATATTCAAAAATAAAGGTACTTTACTATCGAGCCAAAATTATACTTTTTGATCTCCCTCGTATACTATGAGATATTTTTAATTTTTTACTGGTGTATTTTTATTTTTGGGAGAATCACCAACTTTTATCAAGAATAACTTTTTTCAAAAAATCCATAAGAAAAAAGTTTCCCGTATGATGTCTACTTTATCGTTCACGTTGTTTATGTATTTTGTCGTAAAATAAACTGCAAAGGAGATTCTGGTGAAAATTTCATTTTTGGCGTATTTTCCTCACGATGGCCGCCGAAGCACAGCCTGTATTTATAGCGATTTTTGATATGTTAATCAGCAACGCCCAATCAACAACTGCGCCAAGTCTCCACTTTTTACTAATTACTTAGATCGAATTTCCTAATTTACCTCGACTGTTAATAACGAGGAGCTTAAAAATTTGAGAGGAAATAAAATTAAATTAAAATGTTCATTTAAAAAGAAAGTAATATCAAATGCAGTATTACTGGTTACAAGACACGCCAGGTGTTAATGTTAAAAAAAGATTCGAGTGATTGATTACAACCATTTGCTGATCGAGAATCATTTTACAAATATACTACTATTATAAAATTACAGAAAGAAATTTAAGTAGAAAACCGATTGAAATTCGAATTTTAAACGTTATAGACTGTGAGTTTTGTATAGTAGAACAGCCTTTATACAATTACAGTACCGTCTCAGATAAAAGTAAAAGCAATTTTCGAATTTTTCATTTTTTATCAATTATTTCATACATTAATGAATATTTTATTTTGCACTGGTGGATAATTACGTCATTGGAAGAAGTATTTGATTTTGTTTGCGAGTGACATAGCAATCCACATCAACTATATGACGATCCAAATTAAAGACTTTATGCACGAAACCCAAAATCGTCTGTGCCGTTTTCGTCCCATTTTTTTTCTTTTTCGGCCCGGCCAGCCGTCGCCCGTTATAATATTATGTTTAATAACGTAAATTAATTAAATTATCTTGATCGAAAAATGCGGTCAGCAGCGGTTAGTTGCATACGAAATTATCTCAGATTTTCAGACGTGATCATCTCATCACCTCGTTGATTATATTATGACGAATTTGATGCCAGACAATTGAAGAATGGAAGCACTTGTTGCATTAAATGTCATTAACAATTATTTCGAGACCGAGAGATCTTGATAATGTTAATGCCACGGTATTAGGAATGCATCCAACGATTCGAAATTGGCATTTGAATAAAAACAAGAAGCGTTTACGTTGTTATAAATAGCGCTGCCGATTTATTATTAGTTTTATCTCTTGTTTTTCGATTTAAACAAAGTCGAAAAATTCCGGGCCAAAAATTTTAAATATAAAAATAATATCTGTATACGCAAGTGCGCGTAAATTACGTCAAATACACTACTATGACCTATATCGGTATTGTTCGACAAAGTAAACGTTTGCATTGTCATGAAAATAGTCTTATTTATTTTCGAAAACTTATTACCTATAGAAAACCAGTTTAATGTAGGGTGCTTGAAAATATGTAAATTTTACGATCCGAACGACAACCTAAAAATGTCACTACAACGTTTACCTACTTGATAAATAACAACGTGATGTAATTATGTACTGTTTCTCCGAAAATCGTTTGGAAATACCGATGTTCGCTGTGTATTTAAATGCTCATCGACGTGTACTATCACAAACAAAAGTAAGCGTCCCTCGTTCGAATCTTGGCCCAAAAACGTAGGGCTTAGCTTAAGTAAAGACTGTTTGCCACGCCTTGATCGACAACACGTCGTTTACAGGGGAAAAAACCCACTTTTCCTGCGCGTTTTACACGTCATAATTTTTGAACGCAAGAGACTTTTGATTTAACGTAAGATATTTACAGAAACGAAATTTAACAGAAACGTCGGAAGGCAAATTCGTCAAAAAATAACAATCAAAGAGGACTTAGAATTTTGGATTCAAAAGGCAAGCGGCAGAAGGCCTGTTCCAACGCACCAGCAAACCGGTTTGCGAACGGTACAGTACATGTTTTCAACTGTCAAAATATAATATTCTGATTGGTTGAAAGCACGTACTGTACCGTTTGCAAACCGGTTTGATGATGTGTTCGTACAGACCTAGAATTGGAAAATCAGAAAACGAAAAGCAACAAAATCATAAAGGAGTAACCTGTCGAGAATTTGTTGTTTTTCGAACAGATTTCGTTTGATTAAACCAAAATGATTGTGTCATTTTTATTTGATAGTCGAATGGCAGTTTTGACAATGTGAATGTCAACGGCGGTTGTTTGGCACGATACCAATCTAGGTGGGACATACGTTTTATAAAACGAGACGAAACACAGGGACATTGTTAAAGCATGCGATAGTACGTCTAAATGCAGCTTATACATAAAACTAATTATATAACTTTAATTTAAAAATAGGTACAGTTTTATCGATCAAATACTAAATGTCTGATATTATTTATCGAATAATTGAGAAAGTGCGATCTGAGAAACATTGCATAACAATCACCCACTTGTCCTTTGGACGATTGTTTCTAAGGGTAAAATTTTAAACAGTACAGGAAACGTACGAGCTTTTTGCAAATAATTGCCTATAGGACGATAAAGCTTATCTAATTTAATTAAGATAATATTTACGCCGCATTGAAATTATCTAGACGTTTTACACGTACCTACTATGTACGTACGTATTAGATCGTATAGTTTCCCTCCCATTTAAAACTTGAAATTACAATTTTATTAATGAATAATAAAACGCTGACACATTCTTCCTCCAATTTTGATTAAGATTATTATAGGCGAAAGTAGGTGTAAAGTTTAAACGATATTAAGTCCCGATTTCTGAGGTCCGTTATGCAACAATTTAATAAAATAAAATCGTCGCGCGCCGCAATGTATTATTTCAAAAAAAAATTTAAAAAACAGCACGGAAGCACCAAAAACACGCAGCTTACGTAAGTTGAGAATTTAAACTTGTCCATATTATCGGAACGACCTGAGGTGAAAATTTCCAATTTTACGTTCCACAGTTCAAGGTTGGGATGCAGATAGTTTTATTTATAGCGGGTTAAATAACGAAAATCTTAAATTAAAATGCGAAGGGGAAACATATCGATTTTTTGAGCGCGGACTTAATAGGATTTTATAGGTTAAATTTGGGGGTTGATAATTTTTGACGTTCACTCACCTGACTCTCCATGATTTTGTTTGTCGTTATACGAAACAGGGCCATTTCACACTGAGATTTTATTTTTAACTCCCTCGAGAACGCGATTATATCACACGAATAAACACTCTCCACTAGAAAGCGGGCAAACTGAAATCAAAAGAGGCAACGGTGGTAGAAGTAGCGTGTAACGTCAGGCGCCGGCGTCTACGCAGACGCAATTAATCGCGCGGTACTCGACAAACTTCATCGTACTGGCACGTACATCGAACAAGGAAAGTTGCAAAAAAGTTCGACGATAAGATGAATAATTTGATTTCGATAAATATGCTAACCGTATATCATAGACATACGTGCGTCAATCTGATTTCCCTTAATTTAATTAAATTAAATTAAATTAAGGGGATCGTGAGACGAACAGCGCATGAACCTTCATCGTTTTGTTAAAGTATAAATTAACCTAAAGGAGATTTCACATTTTTTTTTGTTTTTCATAACTAAACAATACTGATTTGTCAAATTAAATTAACCGTTAAGAAAAATACGTGCAAGTACCTATCGTTTTAAAAATTTATAATTGGTATTCGTTTGACCGATGCGATCGTGCGATAATTCAATTACAAATCGAAAACGTACGTCTGCGCTAGCGCCAGGATTCCGTACGACAGTAGACTTTGAAGTGATGAATCAGCCTGGTCGATCAGTGGTGTGCTAATTATCTGCAAGTAGTTTCTACAGAATTACAATATTGTAAGTTCATTGGGTCGTGCGGATTAATTACTAGTTTGGCCACGCGCAATTTATCGTATTCTGACTTGCATGTGTGATCTGCGGTTGTGTAAAAAAAAAAAAAAAATCAATTGATTATCGGCGGCACCATAAAGGAACTGTGTTAGAAATATTTTATCAGTATTTTTATGTAAATTCCTGTCGATTTTGTAATGTTTTTAGTTCAGTACTTTATATGCATTTGCAAAAATTGGTAATTTAAGCAGCACAAAGTGTACAGGCAACACTATCGGTGGTGGTCCTACTTTCTCTAACCGAATAGGTGGTGTAGCCGAAATGCTTGATTAATCATATTAATGTCCCATTATTGATTGGAAACGTTTCAGTTCGTTTACTCGTAATTATTTTGCATGCCATATGTTTCCTTAAAATTATATTTGTTTCATTTATTAATTCTGCTTGTAGATCGTACACGGCACAGATTAGAAGTCGAATGCACTACCACTAGCACGACAAACTCGCAATGGAGTTTGGAATAGAATTATTTTGTTTTGCCTGTAGCTTCAAAACAACGGGTTTGTTATTTTATGATCGATAATATTTAAAGGTGGCTCAAGTACATAAATCTTTTGCTTTAATAACTTCTCGAATAGGAAAATTGAAATTATAAGAGTCGAGGTACCGAGGCTACATCCCTACAATAGTCTCACTAGACTATGTTAACCCTTTAAATTAATAATTTTATACAAGCCATGCCCTCTATTAAAGCAACTTTTAAACAGTATAACGGATAAACTTATTTTGATCTTTGCGAGTCGCATGTCTTTTAAAAAATGCGAATTGAACTTTTTATCAAGGTTCAAGTTCAATTTTACATTTTCACTACTATTTGTACCCAAACAGGTGCGTATAAGTATACTTTAAAACAGACTTCGGGTTTAAAACGATAAGACATCTGAGTGTATCAGTTGGATGTTGTACAACAGTATAATTAGGAAATTTAGTAACGAGAGATAAGCAAATTGAAGGACTAGTTTTGTCCATTAAAGTCGATATAAATATTATTTTTCAGTTAGATATACCTCGAATGTCTTATTTGTTTTCAAGTAGATATAGCACGCCCATTATAGATATGATTCTAAAAATAAAAACGAGGAACCATGCAAAAACATCAGATTAATATTTTGTAACAAAAAAAAACAACCACACTAAAATTGTTTCTTCCAATTTTTTTTTTGATAAATTCGTTTAAAAATGAAAAGACTCGAGTCGTGTCTTTCTTAGTTTATTACGTAGTTGCCGAAAATATAAATTACACAATAGACGAGTTGCATTATAATGAGAAAATAAAAGCAAAGGAAATTAAATTCACCTTAACGCGGGATTAAATTTTTTAATGCTTCCAGAAAAACGAGGGGCGCCTTAATTTTTTGTTTGTTTGTTAAAATCGAAACGTCCTATTTCGATTATTTTTATAACGTTGGAACGAATGATCTAATATCGTATAAATTTGCGCAACGATCTATCTTATCTTCTTTATTAACTCATTTGAAGTTATAAAAATAACTTCTTTGACGGATTTTTCAAGTTTCGCATTTACTTTACAGATGGAAAAACCGCAATCCTGTGATACGTTCGTAGTACTACCGCCGCTAACGCAGCATGGCGTTGTCTTTGGAAAAAATTCGGATCGGCCTCGAAATGAAGTACAAGAAGTTGTTTACTTTCCTGCAACGGAATCCTCCGATCCGATTCAAGTACATACACAATTATAACTGTGATTTCGTTTAATTTACACAATTTCTCTGTCGCAGTGTACGTATATAGAGGTGGAATCGTCCGGATCGGCGAAGGCCGTAATTTTAAGCAAACCGGGATGGATGTGGGGCGCAGAGATGGGTGCCAACGAATGCGGCGTTGCTATTGGAAACGAGGCGATTTTCGGACGCGATAACGACGGCGATAGTGACCCTTGCGTTAAAAGACTGCTCGGAATGGACCTAGTCAGGTGAGTAAGACTGAACTGATTTGTGGCCGTTCAATGCGGTTTGAAACATTTCAGATTAGGACTGGAAAGGGGTTCCTCGGCAACGGAGGCGCTGGAAGCGATAACCCAGCTTTTGGAGAAGTACGGACAAGGCGGCCCCTGTTCTTTGGACGACCCCAGCTTTTGTTATCATAACTCGTTTTTAATCGCCGATCCTACGACCGCTTGGGTTTTAGAAACGTCCGGCAAGCATTGGGCTGCCGTACAAGTGACTAGTAAGTTTACACGTTTATTTAAACTATTTTTGGGGTCAGGTTTTTTTACTTTTGTTGTTGAAATATTTTCGATGTTAAATAAATTATAATGTGCTTTAGTGTCCATTGTACAAAACAAAAACAGAAACATCGAGCGCCTAGTTTTTATTTGTTTAGTTAGGCTTCGACACAAAATATAAATACAAAGTACAGTAGAATTTCAATTATTCGGGAACTGCATTTGTATCTAATCATTTAAATATGTTCATTGTCGTATTATTTCTTCATAATCTTATTAACCATTAAGGTAAAATTGAACTGTCCTGAGAGAAAAATTATATTCAAAAATTCTGAAAAAATTCACAGTAACTAATGCGAGTGAGTCTAATATTATGGCAAGTTTTTAAAAACATCGTATGTTAGATTTTGGTATAATTTAACAAAAAACAATAAAACATACTAGTTTTAACTAGTTTTTTGGAAACTATACATACAATTTTGTTTTAATTTTGATTATCAGTGGAAATTGTGAATATTTAATTGTGTTATTTTTTCAAGGTCATTGAACATCCATTTTTATTCATTCGTTTTATTTTTTAATCATAGATACTCTAATTGCCAAATTTTCCCCTTTACATGAATGCAAAATACTGTAAAAAACATGTTGTTAGAATAATGCATTATCAAACTTTTTCTGTTAAAAAACACAGCATTTTGCATTCTTTTTAATAAATTACAAATTAAAATTTAAATATTTGAAATCCCACCAATCTGGAAATAGTCCATTTCCAGTTTATTGTACTGTAAAATATTATCAATCACCATTTTGTTAGAAGATAAATCTAAGGTGGAAGATTTTTGTTTAGTTGCTTCCATTTAACCTTAAACTTAAAAAGTAAAATAATAAACTTAAGAGTAAACTTAAAAAACTTAAATTTGATTTCCTGCGGACCCCCCCTCGCCGTCATTACTCCGGATAATCGAGTTTCTACTGTAATACAAAAATTGTTTTCTTCCAAAATAAATCTTCAATAAGCAATCTTAATTCACTTATGTTTAGTTCCCATTAAATAATTCACTTCAAGAATCTATATTTGCAGATGGCTATAGAAATATATCAAACATTCTAACAATTACTACCAAAATAGATAGAAAGTCCGATGGCCTCTTGGATTATGCGAGATCTAAAGGATTTTGGGATGGAAATGTAAGTAAGAACACGTCAAAACATTTATATTCTTTCTGTGTATAATTACAGAACAATTATTTTATGTTTTAGCAATCATAATTTGATTGCTGCACCGGTTACAAATTCATACGGTAAAAATTATTATTTTTATATCTATATACACACACACCTCAATAACTCTTTTTGTGAAGGGATTAAATTTAACTTGTGATCGGGCTTGCTGTTTACATTTTATTTAGCAGTCCTTCGTGTTTCATTATCTTCTAACAGTCATCAAATAGCAAATAATCACCATCAAAGAATCTCTCGTTATAATTTGCATAGGAATTATGTTTTAACTGTGTATAATTTTTATTCAGGGCGAATTCGACTTTTCCGAGACGTTTAATTCTGAAAAAGATTATGGAACTAGTCGATTAAATCTAGGCGAAAAACTCTTAAATAAACTTACGGCTTCCAATAATTTTAAAGAAACCGACATGTTCACCATCCTACGTGACGTCGAGTCCGAGATATGTAGACCGTGCGATTCTTCTTACCCGACGCAAGGCAGCCAGGTAATCATCTTGTTGGTTCTTTACGTTATAGATTTATAAAGCGCGTATTTTGTAGGTGTCGGTTTTAAGTTCCATAAAACCGAGCATTCATTGGTTTACGGCCACACCGAATCCGGCCGTATCTGTTTTTAAGCCGTTCGTTTTCACTAAGAACGCAGTTATTTCGAAGCATACGAAATGTGCCGAAGAGAGAGTACGTAGAAATTAATTTTCTCAATCGATGTTTTAAAAAGTGATTTTGTCGTAGAAAAATGTCCCGCATACTCTGTACGCGCTGCATTCCGAATCTGTTGAAAATGATAATCAAGTGCAGGTGCTGTTGCGCAACATGGAGAGCGATTGTGTAATAGAACTCGAAGATATCATAGCGAATTTAGGAGAAGACGATTCTGAACTTGACGAGCTGTTCAAAGATTGTGTCGAGACCGAAGTTAAATTTTATCGTTAATTTTTATATATTATGTAATCGATCGAGAACATGCACAAAATGTACTGTTGCCTAAAACTATGCTAAGGTGTAATTATGTAAGCTATCAGCTCATTGAGGATTAGGGACCTTTCTTCTTATAGCAGCTACCTATTAACTTATTTAATCTGCTTTTGCAGTAAAGCTGTGAATGTGATGTAGTTTAGATATGTTAGACATGGTGTTTATTGTTTTTGATAAAAGTGAAAATATTTCTGCAAGAATCGTGATTCAAATGAATACTCAAAAGGATTATCAAAAACAAGATTATTTATATTATTTGTACCGAGTAACACCATATTCTGTAACGTAGGAGACTGGAATATTTACTTGTATGTGCACATAAGTATCATATCGAATGAACTATTACAATTTTATTATGTAGCATTTTCCGTGTACTTTATGCACTGAATAAAAGTTTGCCAATGCAGAATTTTAACGATTTTAATGACCTATGTATATTTTTAAGATTTTAAAGTAGATCTCGTTTGTCTATTAAACTACATTTCTTACAAATAGTCTTTAATAAGTCATTTTTTGACGATTATAAAATTTTTGGTATACAAAATTGTCTATTTGATTTAAGAATGAAAACACATCGAACGACTTCTAAGTTTTCCTTGTAATCCAAAGACAGCCAATCATCTAAAACTAGTGGAATGCAACGATAGATTCATATTTTATAATATATAATCTATTAAATATAATTTACTGTATATTAACAACTAAAAAATTATATCTACATTTTTATAGGAATTAACAATAATTATATTAAATAAAAATACATCTACTATGTACAGGCTAACAAATAAATTCTTATTTTATAATCGTGATTTAATGTATATGAAATTTTAATTAAAATAAGTTACTTGAGTTGTTTGCCTTAAAAATCTTGTTTTTTTTTCAACAATAAAATAATTTCTAATGTGTAACCTATACTTACAAAATAATTATACTGTTCTATAAGTCGAGATTTGCTTATCGCATAATTCTTAACTTCTCTTATAAAAATGTCAATTTTAGTCGAAAATTAAATCATAAATATATATATATATATATAAAAATGTCAACGGATTCGTTCATTGTAATAATTGTTTCAGAAATACAAAATGATATTAACATGATATGTAAATCACAAATCAAACACTCAAGTAAAAATAAAAATGATAAGTTCACCGACCACATGTTGGCATATTAACTGTAAAGAATACATTTAGTTCTATTAAACTGGCTAAAATTAGAAAGGCCGCATACATTATCAAGCAGGCACGACCCACCCGTTTATCTAACTTGAATTTATTTAAAGAAAATGCAATATACAGCATTAAAAGTGTCGATAATAATGAAATTGCGCTATATTCTATACCCGCCGAATTAATGGCCACCTGGAAAAGAAAGTGAAATTAATAATAATAACGTGGAATATAATAAGCGTTTTACCGAAAGTTTCCCCGGTATCGTTGGCATAAATGTAGCTTTTATAAACCACGGCAATCCTAAACACAACAAAATATCGAACGTGTTAGAGCCGATGGAGTTGCTTATGCCCATGGAACCGTGTCCTTAAGAGATTAAAAAAAAACATGTATCATCTTCGGATTTATACATACATAGATTCATTACTCAACAAATTTATTTAACATTCCATGTCAAGCAGATTGCAAATAATAAAAAAGTAGGTAGCTAAACAATTTAACAGAATCTAACAGAATTATTGTGTTTGCCTCAAATTATAATCAACTATCAAACACAAATCATGTAGGTACATAATTTAAAAAATACAATATTGATTCGTTAATGTAAACGAATAAATCACTGACGAGAACCTCCTAAGTATTGTTCTATTACCTTGAATTAACAATAATCAATTATATAACTTTATGGGATATTTATTTGTACATTCAAATTTAATTTATAAAAGTGAGGTTAGATTAAACTATATTTTACTGTTACCTAATATATTACTGTTATTTCACGATAATTTGTATAAAATTATCAATCTTCATAACATTAATCATAATTGTTATATGGTATTGTGCTTAATAACGTGTATTTTGTTGTTAACTGTGGAAGAATAGTTTCCATTCATAAGTAGGCTTAGCTACAATGAAGTTCCTATGGCGGCCATTTTAACAGCAAGGTCGTTGCTATAACTATACTATGATTGGAATGCGTAGTACTCCAGAATACTACAATTTTCATTGATTGATATGAATCGTTTTTATAATGTTGTATGACGGTTTAATGCATTTTTCGAATAAATATTAGGCAATTTAAAGTCAAACTGCATGAAATTCGTTCAGTTTTATTTAAATTTTATTGAATATATAATTTTTCTGTTTATTTTAGTAAATAAAAGAGAGGCTAGACCGAATTATATTTTTGTATTACTTTATAAATTACTATTATTTTACAAAATGACGGGTAAATGTTATTAATTTAATTTATTATGATTAATATTAACAATTTGACGTCAGGACACGTACAAATACGTTTTTTTGTGAATTGTAGATTGTATGCAGGGCAGGAAAAATACGTTTTTTTCGCATAGGTACCATCGGTTTAGGGTACTTCTTGCAAATGAACGGGGACACCTTGTGTTATGCAAAATAGTAACAACGACGTCTGTAATATATAGAGTGTTCGTAAAAACGGACATTTTTATTTCAAATTCACGTTTTCGACGTTTTTCAATCGTTTGTCGGAACATTTTTTTTTTAAATGATGATGGGTACCATGTTTTATACAACATAGTAATAATTACGTTAAAAATAATAAAGTTAAGTAAATATTATAAGTTAAAAATACATAATATATTTGATAAAATAATGTTTTTCTTGCGATAAGATATTATACAGCAAATAGTTCATTGTATAGTTATATATAGTAATAGTTCATAGTATATTCTATTATCTTACTTATTCATGTTTCGCTCGCGTTTTCGCTCACAATCGGTTAGCCAGTTCAGTAAAGTGTTAAAATTTAATAGATTATTATTATCCAATAGATCAGAGGTCTGTTTATTCACAAAAAAAGTACTACGGTAATGAGTAAAAACCAAAAAGTCTTCTAAGTAGTCAAAAAAACTTTGTTAAAACTCCATATTCATTATACAGGGAATCCAAAAAATGGTGTAAAATCACGTCAAAATAACACCACAAGTTCTTATAATTTTTTCCTACCACGCTCATCTATTGGGATATTCACCCTCAAAGTTGAAAAATAAAAATCAATATTTTTTAAGTAGGTAACGTTTTTATTTTTCGTTGGAATTTAATAATTGTTGATATACCTACGTAATAAATGAAGGTCTTTTAAATTGTGTAATATTTTTTTTCGATATCACCTCAGACGAGCCAGGAGTGCACTACTCACCAACCATTATAATCTCAAAACTTTTTGGAGGTTTAAGTTTTTAAATTTTTAATGGCACTTTCGGATTTTCCAAACATTTTAGGATAAAAAAGGTGCTCTTGCTGAATTTCGATAAAATGAACTATATTCGAGAAAATCGCACTTAAATAATAAGACACAGAGTATCCCAGATAATTATTGTCTCGGATAAAGGAAGTAAGACTTTAGAATGCCTGTCAATATAATATTTAACACGTAAAAGATATTTTTCTGTAACTGATGTAATCGTCGGAATAAATAATTAAAATAATATCTGAGATACTCGCTTCGTTCTCTTTTTGTTTATCTATGATTTTCTCGAATATAGTTCATTTTATAGAAATTAAACAAGAGCACCTTTTTGTCTTAAAATGTCTTAGATAACCGAGAATGTCATTAAAAATTAAAAAAACTTTCGTGTACAGTAGCAGATAAACTAAACGAGACAAGTAAGCGCAAGTCGAACACACGGAAAGCGATGTTTTATCCTTTTTTACATACTTTCAATTATTAAGCACGCATTAATTTGTCCAACAGGGAAAAACGTTATCGTCATCTTCGATGACGTGCTTCGAAACGTAAACTTTTTAATACCAGAATAAACGAGTAATTACCTTGTTTGGCAACAATTACGCTCGAGACGGCTTCGGGAACGCTAGTGCCAGCGGCCAAAAATGTAATCCCCATTACCGAATCGGGTATTTTTAGAGTGTCCCCTAAAAAAAAATAAAGATTTCAGTGGCGCAAACGCTGATTGTTTTCGAAACGCAGTTTCACCTATGATCGTGATCATCCAAGCCACAACGTACGATAGGGAACCTATCCAGATGATGCACATCATGAACGTGAGCGGAAACCATCTCTTGAAGCGTGGCTTTTCGCAGTCGGGTATTGTGAATAAAAATACTAAATAGATGGGCCACGTTATCACCCACGTTATCTGAAATTAAACAATAACTTAAATAGTAAAGGAAAAGAAACGCCAAGAATGCTCACCTGAGTAAATTTTCCTCTGTCTGCCGGCCATTTCCAAAGTGTTTGGGGATGTTCGTTTTTTGCATCTGGCGTCTCGTGACGTTCTTCGACGTTGAGGGATTCCACGGGTAATGTTTTTATCGTTCCATTTAATTGAGTTATAGTATTTAACGTTTCTATGTGTGGACGATCGTTCGTTTCCGTTATATGTTCGACGATATGATCTTCGGTGGATAAGTTTTGCTTTTTTTTGTCTGGTTTTAGGGGCAGTTGCGCTTCGGTTGCCTCTGAGAATAAACATGAGTCACATCACAATTTATTTCTTCAGTAGTGACCGCTTATAATGGACTCTGGTTTATTATGAACCGTTATAGGTGGCCAAACAAATTGTTCATTTAATTCAATGTAATTTTTTTTTGCTTATAATGAACTCGCATATATTGAACTTTCGTATATAATAAACCACATTTTACAATCTTCAACATAGTGTAAGTATGGCTTATAACGAATGTTCAAAATGTGCTCCTTGAGCTTAAACACAAGCTTGACACCTGCGAGTTATCGAGTCACAGAGTCATAAACGCGCTACACGACATTATTATGACCAATTTCTTTGGTCGAATTCGTTATCCTTTGGATTAACTGTTCACGATTTTATTTCAACACTGAAGATAAGCTGTTTTAAGTGGTCCCATTGATAATAATCCAAAGGATTGAGATTTGGAGATTTTTTCAATAAATAGTTCGCGTTTTTGACATACTGTCTTTTTTGTTTTGCAATAGTAGGTAAATAGATATTAAATTAATGAATTTGCTACTTGCACGATAATAAAACTTTTGATCGACTTTGATTGTATTACAATTCTTACTCAGAATAATCTCCTCAATAAGTTGTCAAAATTTTTACACTAGTTATAAATTACCATCCATTTCATGTCTGTGGACATAATATCATGTTCGTTACGTGCCTAAAAAGCGGACGTCCAGCGGATATCATGTGCTATTTGCGATCTTTGGTTTATATATGTGAATTAATTTTTTTAATTTACTTCTTTGTTGGTTACAATGAATTTCGGCTATAATGAACAATTTTTGGTGTCCAGTAGTGGTACACTACTGTACATACATGCATACATAAGTACATACAATCATTGCCACATCATAAATAAATATAACGTTCAAAAGCTTTTGTACGTCAAGAAATCTTACCTATATATTGTGCTCGTGATTGTTTGCTGGAAGATAGACTAGATTTTCGACGACGTGCGTGTTTTAGCCCTCCTATCAAGAAATAATGTGCAAGTGATGTTAGAATCTTTTCTTTAACTAATTGCTAAAAGTTAAATTCCATTATCATACGCTAAAGCAAATAGGTGCTAAACAAATTTAATTCAATCTAAAGTACCAATTTAATAAGATTAAGTGAAGTCTCGGTAAATACAACAGTAGTTATTTAAGTAGTAAGAAAATATTTTCTTACCACGAGCACATCGTTGAATTGACTTGTCAAAATACATTATGAGGATGTAGACTATATACAAAAGCACCAGAGAAAGTGCTTCATACCATTCAACACGTTCATCGTGAATTATGCAAATGAGGATTGATACGGTGATGCCGTAAGCTAAACAGTCTCTCGTCAATGGCCACCAGTCCAAAGGGACAACCTGAACACCTGACTGTACATATAACAAAAAAAAAAGATTATTAAATACCGATTCCAATTGAAACATTTAAAATAATTCAATGGCGCCCTTCGTTTCGAGCTTTCGTCGTCGCTTTCTCCATGCAAATTTAATACATAAAAGCAGCGTCAATGACATAATGATGCGTAACTCTAGAATACTCCACGATACTTGTGTACGTACGCGCCCCAAACCAATTATATTCATGAATAGGGTAATTTAATTTGAACAATAAATCTTTACAAGTGCAGACAATACGTGTACACACAACATACATCTATCCACACGTTCTGTTTGTTTTGTAAGACAAAAACGATTCTTACCATTCCCGCCCCTAAGCCGCAACAAGCGGCTACTGCTAAAATGTTAAAAACGGCAGAACCGACAATGGTCCCAACTCCTATGTCACCTTCCGTGATAAACGTCCCTATCACGTTCACGAATAGCTCCGGGGCCGACGTCGCCGCCGCCATGAAAGTCGCGCCGGCAACGTCGTTCGACATATTTAACGCTGAAAAAGACATCGTCGAAAATAAGGGAATGTAACGTCGTAAACCGCGACATACTTACCGTGACATATTTTTTCTACGGCAGGAACGAAATACTTGTCGCACACCGCGGCCAACGCCACGAATAGGTACAACGATATGATGACGTGTAATATTACGGCGCCGTTCCGTCGTTGCTCTTCGGTGAAAAGGTCCCTTGGAAAATCGTCGATGGCTGGAGGGGTACAATTCGACCCTGAAACGGTACGAAAACGTCTTGTAGTCGAGGTAGTTTTATGATAAGTCGATTTTTCACTGATATTTACGTTCGCGCGAATTAGAGGAAAATTAAAGCTCACACATCGTAAAAAGTTAAAGTTGCAAGCGCAGCCCCACGAGTTGGCCAATTCAGAAAGCGGCCAAACCACGAAAATTATAAGAAGAGTGTTGGCCAATTGAAATGCATAGACGACACTAAAATTTCTTTCCTTCGAAATCACGTAAACGGTTGATGTTTTACAATCATCAACTATTTATCGCGGACATTTTATGTTAGCATTAAAGATATGGCCACTTTACATAGTTTTTATTGTATTGTAAATCATATATCGATAAGCTTTTGTTATTGTTGACGCCCAAGATAAGATCTTGTATACAGTAAGCTGAGATAAAAAATAAATTAAATTTGCGCAACTCAATAATCTTTATAAAATAGATATTAAATAGAAAATAATTCTAGTAATATCTGGAAACTTCTCCATTTTCATTGCCCGACACAACAAATTATCAAGCAACTAATTAATGTTAAACGCGAAAACGTGAGTATGCCCTACATATAGAGTAATCGTAAGAAAATGAAAACGTTAGACCGACAATAATGAGAAAAATCTGCTTGTCGTGTGTTTGCGGTCGTAATAATCCAAATTAATCTGGACGTTTTAGTGTTTCGTGATATGGCGCAACCATTGTCTAATTTAATGCGCAATTGAAGTTATTTATAATGTTAACCATCAAAAAATAAAACAAACATTTTGTAAATCTCTTTCTGGTTCGTTGTGACCGGTTTCTACTGTAATTTCTATCGAGTACGTGCTTACCGTTTATTACTTCCATGGCCTAACTGCTTACTAACATAATTTTGTCTCACGTCAGGTAATAAAAGTTGCCTAAAATAAAAAAAAAAGACGTAAGTACCTGTACGTTATTCAAAACATGTTTCAATGCACGTCATTAATGAAAAGTTACTAAATTGTATACATATTTGTATTTTACAGTTTTGAACGTGGCGATGATTTACCTGCATTACAAGTTAAAAATACGAGGTTTTATTGATGACGTGTATTGCAACCTATCTTGAATAACGTTATATCTACAATGCGAAATTAAATAGTAAATGAACATACAGTTTGGATTGATTACAGTTGATTTTGGATTTTTATCGCAATTAAAAAATATAGATAAAGCGTCAAAAAAAAATTAATAGAACCAATAATTCAAACATTATCAGAAAGAAAACGACACTTTTTAAAAGATAAACTGATAGTCGGCGTTTTTTACGATGGCGGCAAGACACAATTTAATTTTAAACATCTTAGAAAGTCCGAAAGGTATTTTACAAAGTTTAAGGTCGAAAGAACTCGCGGAACCCGTTGGTAATTTTGGAAGCGCGTGAATTTCCAATAACAAAGGCTCGAAAGCCAGTGTGAATAGTAATTATTTTCCTAATATACGGAAATCAATTGCAGGAAAATAATGACCTAAACTGTTCGATGATCAAATGGACGTGAATTAAAAAGTTTCTATGTTTCACAACTTTTATTCAAAATGAAAATTCCAAGACCGACTTGGCTGAACTGAAACCAGAAACGTTGTTCCTCGTTATTCTTGTAAATGTGATGGTCTTAGCATTTTCGTGCAAAATGAGGGACGTAAATTTTAGAAATCGACCGTAAAATAAATTACGAAATGATCTGCCGATCACAATTAAATATTTTATGAGCCGCATCGTAAGGAAAAATTGAAAGAATAACTCTTATAAATAAACTGATAACAATTAATTGGCTTTCGGGAAGGGTTTATACAAAACAACATTCGAACTGAAGGACGGATGAACAACAAGTGGGAGATGAGGAGCGGCGACAATGGTAGCACACGTACGCAGTGCAACGCACCTCTTGACCGATCAAAGACCTAACCGATAACAAATTTGATTAACTGTTGTGCAAGATTTGATCTTCGCTTTGCACGCAAAACTTTTCTTCGCTAATTATTTTGTTGTTCGATCTTGATTGTTTACAATTATTTTTTGTATCCAACACTGTCACAATTAAAATACGACGAACGCCGTTTTTACTACAACGGCAACGTTTTTAACTTGTCCACACCACGATCATTTCGATTTCGAACGCTTTTGCCAATTTTTGAAGTAGATGGACTTTTGACGTGAAAAAACTTATGCCAAGGATCAACTATATAGTCTGTATTAACTTGTGTTTCTAAGGGATTTAATTCGATTGCATATCTGACTTTACAACTTTACAAAAACAGAGATAACGCCACGCGCACTCTACCGAACAAACTGAAATTGTTTTGGACGAGTACCACGATAATTCATCGATATGTTGGCAGACATTACTTCCAAGACAATTCGAACGGCTCGAATGGCAACAAAATTTCTACGTTTCAAAACGCATTTTTCTCGAAAATCACTAGCTGGTAAAAAACAAAACGATTGCCTTCTTTGCTCTTCTTCTTAATTTTATTCATTCTATTTAAATGCTTGGTAGTAATAAGTGGGTACATATTTAATTTTCATTTCAATTTGATTTTATCTTTTATCTAATCTTCTCTATTATTTGTATTTCTCGTTCGAACTTTGTTCTATTAGCTTTAATTGATTTATGTTTAATATCATATTGAATTAAAATAGTCATGGTACTCACGTACCAATTTTCTATTATATCACCCTTTTATCTATAGTCGCCTATTCAAATGTGGTTTGTGAAAAAAAAAGAAAGAGTTACGGTAGAGTACAAGGAGTAACGATCTTTACAAGGACATTAAAAGCAAAACGGGCGCATTCAAATGAAATTTAAGATTAGATCCAATATTATCTAAATGTTAACGGTATTGTTTTTCAGATGGAAAAAACTCGAAGTAATTTGTTTAAATTGGAAATTAAAAGCCGGATTTAAATTTCCGTCATTAACTTGTTGAATGGGAGATCTCGGTAATGTTCGGGGAAAAGAGTTTTCGTACACCTCTTTGGCAAAAGAGCACGAGCCGCGATGGTGACGCGACCACCGCCAGAAAATGCCAACTAATGCATTACATGTATTTTGGACAAGCCTCTTCAGTTTACATTTGAACAAACAACGTATGCCGTTCGACACAAAAAATCGTGGACGCACCTTTATTTAGATTTAAATTGCGAAGATTAAATATATTGCAAAGCAATTGTTCGATTTACTAACAAAATAGCGTAGCCGCACCTACCACCGACAAATCAAATAATTGTGACGAACTCAACTGGTAAATGCAATGGAACTTTCGAAGATAAAAAATTTTAACAATTTTGTCATTCTTATTCATTTCTCATTCATTAGCTACCTATATTACGCTATATACGCTACCACATTGAAAAACTAGTGCCCGTATGTCGTTACTTGTAGGTACTTTTATAATTATCTTAAATAAATTATCATCAATTTTCACCGTAAAAGTTTTTATCAACAAAATAAATACACACGATGGAGCTAAGGGAACGCACAAGGCGGAAATATCCGCAGGGAAGAATTGGCGGCAGTGATAGTTATCGATTACCTACATAATTATCAAACGAAAATATATTAAGAAAACATATAGTTAAATGAATGGATTTAATTTTATAATTCGCTTTACATTGTGAACAAAAAGGTGGTCCTTTTTTCTATGACGGCCGCCATGCAAGAGTTGTCTAATTAAATTTATCGTACTGTAGGTTTTCATCAAACTATTCTAAAATTATAAACCTACATTTATTTTTACTTGTTAATAATTCGAAGGTTAAATTTTCACGCATACTTTCGAAAGACGCGCAAGAGTTAAAATATTTTTGCAGTACAAAACATTAATTTTCGATTTTCAAATGGTGCACCTCGTATTTGTGATATTGCAGTCAGAAAATTATGCGGATTCCAAAAATGTGATAATATAAATGACGTTCTATTGGAAAATCGAAAATTGATGTCAGTTCCGGCGAAATCGGAAGTGAGAAACACACAATTTTTATGTCAAAAAGTGACGTTCGATAAGTGCATTATATATAACAAGTTTGAAAAGTTTAACTTAATAACTAAATAACAAAATTAAGGAGTGTACCACGATTCCGTTACACCCGGTATAGATGTCTACTGATTCTGAGGTCGAGAAAATTGCGCGTTTCTTTTTTTACTTCGTTATATTTTATACATCGATTCATACTTGACATAATAATAACATTAGTTTAACTTTGTTAACGGATACTAAAAACGTTTTCATTTTTATTTCACAAAATATTAATGACGAAATATCTATTTTAAACATTTTTTTTTATATATAAGGGTTATCTTATACATAAATTACATCAATTTATTAAACAGGTTTCGTTTCAATTGCGAATATTAAATTGAAAAGCGTACACAATCATTTAACTCGACATTCGTTTATAAATAGATCGGACAATTACTACAGTTAATAATAAAAATAATAACGAGATTATTGGGTAGATCAAATGAGGAGCGTTTTTTCAAAAATTATAACAAGTGAACTAAGACCGATTTTCGTATCTCGGTCAACTTACGATATAAAAACCGGTCTTAATTCGCTTGTCATAATCTTTGGACGCAACCAATTTCGAAAAAAAACGCTCCTCGAATGTTAATTTAAATTATGTACACGATCAAAAGTATTTTTACGTATCAATTTTGTCGTAAAAAATTGTATTTAATTTTAAATAAAACAAACGATGAAGACTAAAGTTTATTCAATTTTAAATGAGCTTACCTATGACTTGTCCAAACCTATATGCAATTCACGTCATCAACAAAAAGTTACTAGATTGTTTATTTGTAATTCGGTTTAAAGTTTGGAAAGTGACATATTCTATAGATGATTTACTTGCGCACATATTAGATGGTATAAAGAAAGACGTAAGAAGACGTGAACATCATATAGGTTTGGACAAAGTGTATATCGGATTAATCGTTTGTAACGAGTAAGAAAGACAAAATACACATCTTTGCTTTGTCTTACTTACGAATTTGGTCCCGATCACCTATTATATCGTTTGTTAATATAGACTTGACATTCGCGAAGAAATTTTAGAAGGTGTGTCTCGCGAATGTTAAGGGTCTAGTGTATAGTTGTTTAAACAAAATAAGATAGATCACCATGGCAACGAAATCATGAATTTCTAGAACTCGATATCACTTTTGAATTTAATGTGAAACTCATTTTCTTTTGCTTTTAATAATAAACGCGTACCGCCCACAGCGATTGAAGCCACATGTACTTTATCCATATCCGTACCTAGATATTTATGTTATGACTATGACTAATTTTATCGAATAATGGAGAAAGTTAATAAAAATGTACTAACAAAACATTTCGAGTAGGTACGGGATAAACGTGCAGTATACAGATGACGTCAAATACCAAATTATGCAGAATTTATTGTTGTTTTTAAACTTGCATTAATCACACCATTCCACTCATAACGTGGGCTAAATATAATCATTATATTATTGTTAACGATACGAAGGTTATTAATTTGATCATCTTTGTTGTATTTTTTCCAATAGAGTTCGATAGACTTTTGTACCTAACTTTTTTATATAAACTATTACGAACAAAACTAATAATCGTTCGTTTTCGTCACCGGAGTAAAAGGAGCCACTACTATACGGGATGTTCATTTTAAACGAGCCAGTTACGAGTACTGCCAAGAAATTTTAATACGTAGTTTAAACATGGAACGTGTTGCTGCGGAATTGGTTCTTCGGCTAGTGCCGCTCGTCACGTCTTACCGATATTTCCAAAAATAAAATTGAAGTTAAACGGACGCCGCTTTGACACCGTGCAGGGAATCGATCGTAGCCTCCGGGAAAGAGATTGGTACTTTAGACTATTTTGAAGGAGATAACGACCATTTTTGGATAAGGAAATTTAACATGCGATACTTCTTAAATGTAGTCCGGGAACTTTCTAATAGCACCTCGTAAGAAAATGTTTCATTCGTAATAATCGACGTGGATTCAATTCAAGGAATTGTTCACACTTATTCACAGAGGGTAGAATGGTACGTGCTGTAATAATAATAATGTTCTAAATATACTTTATACTACGCTGTTTTAAGGGTCACTTTAAAAGCCAGTTTTTCAATAGTTACTTATCAATAACAGCCGTTGGCTGGCAATTGCTATAGAAATATAGTTGTTTCGCAAATAATTAAAATGAATTTTTTTGTTTCGATAATTTGCAAGCTAAATACGACACTGCCGTCCACCGCTACCATAGACTGTCTTTTTTGTTTTTGGAATCGCACATCCATTTTATTTGTAATTATCGAATTAACTTATTTATTATTTAGGTACTAATGCTTATCATATGATCTGTATTTTGCGGCCACGCAAATTAAAATTGAATTTGAAAAATTAGCACTAAAATTTCCAACTCGAAAATTATTACAAATAAACTTACGCATCGTTTCCGATCAAATTCGAACAGAAATTTCCTTCGTACGTCGCAGGATCTCACGAACACTGCCATATATGCACGTATCTTGCGCGGGCGTTCACGAATAAAACAATAAATAATTAATGGTTGCACGCGACTTTTATTTTATTTGACGACCTTAGCGTGAAAATTGTTTAATAAGTTCGTAACTTCCGACAAACCGATTTTCGTAGGTAGGGATATGTACGTGTATAATTTTGCGATTTTTTAAATCTATGATAAATCTCTCTGTGAAAACGCAAATAAAAATAATAAACGAAATTTCGCGTACTCGTTCATAATATACTATTATACAAATAAAATGTTCTGGCGACCGATTACGAGTTCGAAAGCATATATCTCAAAAGTTTTATTGCGTATTCATCCACTATTTCACACTGCACAGTGAAAATTTTCGTTTTGAAGACTTTGTACAAGGTATTTTACGAAAACTGTCGAATTTTGCTGCTTTAAGACGTCATAACTAAAGTATTTCTGCATCAAGTTGCGAGTTCGAAAGCATATATCTCAAAAGTTTTATTGCGTATTCATCCACTATTTCACACTGCACAGTGAAAATTTTCGTTTTGAAGACTTTGTACACGGTATTTTACGAAAACTGTCGAATTTTGCTGCTTTAAGACGTCATAACTAAAGTATTTCTGCACCAAGTTCTATATGAAATTTGGAAGTTTCTCTAATTGATGAGCCTTCGAAGGCCATAAAAGTCGAACCATCGCAATTACCGACGTCTGGCACCAAATGACAAAATTATTTGTGCGTATCGTTTCAATGAATAATCAGTGTTACGCCAAAACTTAAGTCGTGTATGTCTTTCATAAGTTTTCCGAATACGTCTTTATGGTGCAAAAGAAAAAATTAATTACATAACTGCCATTATTTCCTTTGACATTTATTATAATGGTAGACGCGATATAACACTCACTTTAATCAACCCGACCCGAACACGCAATCATCGCACATTGTTTATCGATATGTTGTATAATTTATGGAGCCTTCAAACATTAATATTTTTATTAACTGTTTTGCTTGGTAATTTACCTTGTCTGTCCACTTACGCATACGCGAAAAGTTTTTTAAATGTCTTATATTATTGTACTTATATTATTTTCGCTTTTTAAAATGGTTTTCTTTGCGTAAAAATTACAACTACTTATTTTTCGTTAATTTTCATTTTTAACGAGGCAGGATTAAGTTGTTAGTCGTACCAGTATTTATATTTAATCGGATAACATTTAAAAATAATTAAAACCTTTGTACTAGTAGGTATCGATTATACTTAGGTATTTAATTGGTAGATTTAATTTCCAACTAACAATAAGCGTGGAGTCGAGACGATTTAATGTGTTGTATTAATAGATAAGTGATTTAAAAACAAGACGTTTAAAACGTAATTAAGAAAGCGACAAATTCCAGTTTTTACTTACGTTATTAAAGATTATTAACCCGATCGTCCATTCCTTATTGTTATTTTTATGTAGTAATAATGACTTTATACCTGATTATATCGATAAGTAGATAGGTATTTCCTCCATATTGCAAATGTTTGCCGGAGATAATGAGTTATTTACTATATCTGTCTCCATCTTATATCGGTCTCTAGGTATTATTCTTAAAAACTTCAGATAACTAACGTCCCACATTTCTGAAGAACTTGGTTTATCTAATCGTGAATCACTGCCTTTTTTCCCCTCTTTATCTATTTAGCAAAGACATTTTTGTTTTGCGACAAGTAAAATTTCCATTGCTTTTTCGAGTTTTTAGATGTCGGGCAATAGTCCAGGCATTTTAGGAATAAAAAAAACTCAATCGACTTAAGTAATTAGTATAGGAAGTGGGAGACTTGGCACAGTTGGCACTTTGTTAAGTTGTGGCGGCCAACTTTATGATTTCATAACTCCTGTACAAAGAGGATTTTTTCTGCGTTCATTACGCAGGAATGTAAGGTAGTAGGAATTTTCGTTTTCGTATCGAAAGGTAAAGTGTAATTTCTCTCGAGTTACCGAATATAGTAAACTTTGTGAAGCTGGCACGTCGAAACTATTGACTTTACAGAAAAATGATAACATAAATTGTAACAAAGTCGTCCTAGTTGATTTTATCGTATAGGTATTTTTGTTGTAAAACGAATCGCATAGGAGATTCTGGTCATTTTTGGCGTCTTTTTCTCACGATTGCATGAATTTATGGGAACTTTTGACATGTTAGTCAGCAAGGCCCAATTAACAACTTTGCCACGTCTTCACTTCCTACTAATTATTTAGATCGAATTTCTTAAAATGCTTCGACCATAAGAACGACAGAATAAGCGACAAGACGAAGGATTTCGGGGATGAAAAAATGGAAATGAGAGACATGTATAACCCTACAGACTCGACAAATATTGTGTGTATTTTTTTGGACGGTGGACGGTAATTGATCGGCTTCGTCACCGATGGAAGCTGATTGGGCACTTTTTTTGTGAAATTACTTGACACATATAATTAGAAGTATGGCACTGAATTAAAAAAAAAGTGTTGAAATCGAGTTTTAAAAATGAATAAAATTAAATATTTCGCTCATTAGGAATGCCGAGCAAAAATAAATTTAGTTTTTCACATTAAAAGTTGTTTCTTAGTATTTGCCAAGCTTTTTTAGTTTTCATTTAAAATTATCACGTTTTACTAATTATTCCAGCAACAAATAAGGTAGTAATATGTTATGTTTTTTGTCTTAACAATTCGCGTTTTTGGGCAAACTAAAAATTATTATAAATAAAAGAATGTGTCTATTCCGTAAAATCGAACATAAATTTTTCCTTGTTGTTCTTGTAGCGAACCAAACGAGGAGACAAAGTACTTTATCTAATTTGCAAAGTTTTAAGAGACACGTAGAATGTAAGAGCCGCATAATAAATACAAAAAGTCTATTTTAAATATCAAAATAGCAAAGTCTAAGAGCTGGTGAACATTTTCACATCCGAGTTTGTACCTCTTGAAATTTTGTAGGAAGGTAGTTTTTTTAAGTCTGGCTGGGGAATGGACCACCCTTTTAAGCAACTCCGGTTTCGAGCTACCCCACAATCGTTTAAAATTGCAAAAAAGGGGTGAGACATTGTCGTTTATACCTCTTGAAATTTTGAAGGAAGGTAGTTTTTTTAAGTCTGGTTAATAAAATTGACAGTCTGGCTAAGCAACCCCGGTTTCGAACTACCCCACAATCGTTTAAAATTGCAAAAAAGGAATGTGAAATTGTAAGGAGAATTGTAGTTGGATTTCTATCTCATGAAATTTTATAGAAAAATAGTCTTTTTTTAAGTCTGCTTGAGGAATGAACCACCTGATTAGGTAAATACGTCCGCGAACTACCCCTTATCGTTTAAAATTAAAATATATTCGAAATTTTCATTTGTACCTCTTGAAATTTTGTGGGAAGATAGCTTTTGCAAGTCTGGCTAAGGAATGCACAGTCTGGTTAAGTTACTCCGGTCGCGAACTACCCCTTAGTCGTTTAAAGTTGCAGAAATTGGGTGTGAAATTCTAATTTCTATCTCTTGAAATTTTGTAGAAAGGTAGGTTTTTTTAAGTCTGGAAGAGAAATAAACCACCTGATTAGGTAACTCCGTTCGCGAACTACCCCTAATCATTTAAAATTAAAATATATTCGAAATTTTTATTCGTACTTCTTGAAATTTATATCATCTCATACCTATTGAAGTATGAAACAATACGCCAAACGTAATTGCCAAACGGCCAGGCCGGTTTTAACCTAGGTACAGACAGTGTTAAATTTGCATTTTGAAATAATGCATTAATTACATTCTACCTTTTGTCGTTTTTACAGCAGCTTGTTAATAATATTTAAAAGAAAAAAGTGTCGTAAGCCAGATAAATATGGCGGCTTAGCGTCAAAAAAAAATCGGAAAATAGTATTTTTACATTAGTGCCGCGGAGAGAGCATTACGAGACGCGCGAGTGCGAGAGAGGCCTTATATCGGAAGGCATATCGGCCCGTCATAGACATCGCCATGCTTCCTGTAAAAATTTTCATAATAGGTGTGAAATAGAGATGATTTAAATTTCAAGAGGTATAAATGACTATTTCAAATATATTTTAATTTTAAATGATTAGGGGTAGTTCGCGGACGTAGTTACCTAATCAGGTGGTTTATTTCTCTTCGAGACTTAAAACAAAACTTACCTTTCTACAATATTTCAAAAGATAGAAATTAGAATTTCTCACCCATTTTTTGCAACTTTAAACGACTAAGGGGTAGTTCGCGACCGGAGTTGCTTAACCAGACTGTGCATTCCTTAGCCAGACTTGCAAAAGCTACCTTCCGACACAATTTCAAGAGGTACAAATGAACATTTCGAATATATTTTAATTTTAAACGATTAGGGGTAGTTCGCGGACGTATTTACCTAATCAGGTGGTTCATTTCTCAAGCAGACTTAAAAAAAAACTACTTTTCTATAAAATTTCATGAGATAGAAATCCCACTACAATTCTCCTTACATTCCTTTTTTTGCAATTTTAAACGATTGTTGCTTAGCCAGACTGTCAATTTCTTAACCAGACTTAAAAAAACTACCTTCCTTCAAAATTTCAAGAGGAACAAACTCGGATATGAAAATGTTCACCAGAACGATAAGTTCTATGATTAGAAAAATTAAACCGGCAACCTTTATAATGACGATCGGTTATAAATTTTCCTCCCTTAACTCGTATTCCTTAATTTTCTCGTATCTATAATATCAAATATTTTAGAATTATCGTAAAATTTTCACGCATAGTTTTTCGAAAAATAAAAAAAAAAGTGATTTTTGGACGTAACCTCGAATATGTTGTTCTACTTTACGCGACAAATGTTTTTTAACACATGTAGGTTATTCAGTTAGATATTTCTTAATTAAAATTGTTTCTTTCATTGATAAAGTGTTTTTAGTAAATTCGCTTTTCGCGACCTTGTTCAAAACGTAACCGCCGCGATCAACGGGCGGGTTATTACTTGCAATTTTGATTCATTTTGATTTGAATCACTCGGACTGATATGACTATATGACTGTCTTCTTCTGTAACATTCTTATAGATTTATCTAATTAATTTTAAACAAAAAAAATTACATTTAGTGGAGAGGAAGTATAAAATTATTATTCTAAACCACTTCACATTAAAATGTCGAAGTTACATCACGCAAACGAGTGACCTTAAAATAAAAACAAAAAATCTTACCTAATTGATCGTTGAGGTTGTTTTCATAAAATCGTGTAACACTTAAGATTCGAAATTATTATATGCGGGTATATTGATAACGCCGGGGGGTAATGAGGGGTCCGTTTCTTTTCTAAAAGGAGGTCGGCGCGTTTACGTCGAGTTCAATTAAATAAGTTACACAGTTCAGTTTCCTACACAATTATTAGAAACTAAAATTTATTCTCGATTACGAAAAGATAATTTGGACTCACGTAAATATCGATGGTAGTCTTATCGAGGAAAATTAAAATTTCATATAAATAATTATAAAATGGCACAATGAAAATTATTGTAAGTTGATTGATTATGTAGCTTATTGTTGGCAACGAAACTTATAGGTAACATTAAAAAGGAAGATTTTTGAACTGAGAAAACAAACCGAATTTTCAACGTCACTTAATTGTCGTTTATCTGAAAACGCACGATCGACGTTTAAAAAGTCTAAAAATCAAATTCGCTCGTCATCTTCGTTTCCGGACGAAAAATATTTTTTCAACTAAATTCGAACGACCATTTAAGAAACATTGGGCCAGTGGGAGTTCACTAATTCGATTAAATGCACAAATACCAATTGCCAACCATAACCTACGGCTACGGCTACGACGTCGCGTCGCTCATAACCCTCGACCCATAAAGTTTCCCGATTTCGAAACATTTGAAAATTCCCAACGACTCTCTCGCGCGCAAAATTGCTCCACGTCGTCGGTCGCGCTACTGCGTTTCTCGTGCTACACGAGCCGCGCAAGTAGAAGACGCCAATTTAAAATTAATTTAATCGTTTATTTAGAGAGCGTTTTTCCCGATTCGATGAATTAATGCAACTATACTATCATCGAGCCGCCGAAAACCGCAAAGGCCCTTTCGCCTAATTAAGACGCGTACGTAAATCTTTTCGGCCCTCGTTCTCTAAAAGCGTCGCGTCCTTTCGTGCGCTCACTATCTTATTTAATGCACCGTGATCTTGGACCCTTCCTCTAACCATAATCATTCACTTATGAACAACAATTTAGTTCTTTATGGATCCACAGGTCACTACGAGTTGATGCACTTAAAACGTTTTAATGGACGCTAAAAATTAACACTGCACTAATGAAGCCCGCGAACTTGAGCGGTATACGCGAAGATAATTAAGAATTTACCTGAAGCCAACGTTTCTAAGTCCATGTTGTCCTGTCTGCGACAAGTCACTCACTGATATGGCCCCCGCCTACTTCCACTCGTACTGTTAACAATAATCGCAATGGAGCGTAATATTAGGCAGTAGCTATTGTCTGACAGTTGTAGGAAAGGCTTCATAGTATAATTTCGAAAGAATTTTCGACAAGCACTCGCGAAACACGCTACCGATCGGCGTCCAAACGTCACTGTCAATTTTCGGGGAAAACTTCAAAGAAAAACTAAAATTTTCCACGGCTACCTATACGTCGTAATGTCCGAACGGCCACCTGCGGTTCGACGCGATAACGTTTTTACGGTCCAAGAATAACGTAAAAACTAATCAAAGCTTCTTGTGAACTAAATTGAGCATGTCCTCAATTTCGAACAATTGCTTTAAGTAAAATTAGATAATTTTATCGTACAAAACATTTCAAAGCTATATCGACGCGTCCGTAAAGGGAATTCCGCAAGTAGGTATATCGCTCGATTGTTTGTGAATTTGACGCAATAGAGTTTGATTTTTCAATAGGGAGTTATCGCAAATTGTGTTTTTGGGTGGGGAGTTACTCCCAAAATCACGCGTTGATTTTTTTTCACCTATACGCATAGGTAGGCAACGATTTCACCCCGTATAAGCCCCGCATGCACTGAAAGTTGACTATCGCAAACAAATAGCCAAGGCGTGGCTGAAGCTCGACTAAACAATAAAAGTCTTCTGGCGCGTGCGATATAATTTCGCACACTTTCGTTAACATCTGGCAACAAAATCATTTTTAAAACCACGAAAACGTCATCTTGTGATCGTCGGAAAAGTACATGGGTGTAGTGCTTTATACACTCGGCCATTTTTACAAACTGGCTTTCGTAACTTATTTTCGATAAAAGCCTTTCTCCGCATAGTTATAAATTTATTTTACTATTTGTAAGTATTTAAGGATTAAAAACGTTCCTATCACAACCTATAAACTGTAATTAGTTATATTACGTTCGGGTAATCGCATTTTTATGGGAATGATAAAGTAAAAAGCAGCTCAACGACAGAACGTGCGTGCGTATCTTCTTTCGTAACTTATCGGAGTTCGAACAAATAATATCAACTTTCTAAAATACTACATTCATAAACGAATTTCTGGAAAAATTACTTCAGTTCTCTCGCGTCATTCGGAGCGGTATCGTGTTTGTTTCAGTATGTGAATTTTAAATTTCGGCGTCGTTATTCGCGCGTGCGCGCGTGACGTGCTCGAGTGTTTATAAGGCCTTTTTTAATGCGCGCGAGTGTTGTGTTGTGCGTGCTCGAAATAGTATTACCAGATGGATAAAAAAAGGATTTACACGACGACAAGAAAAGGTACAATTTTTCTTTGTCGACTAACTGTCCATGTATTTTACAAAGTGCAAATACCGTTATAATGCTCTAACGCAAATTCTGTGAAAATCAAATAGTCGGATCGACTTGGATCAGGCTCTTGGATAGGAACTCGGTTAGCTTCTTTTTAAATATTCGGCGATCCAATTTCGCGATCGTATTTTCGCGTTCACGGTGATTTTGGTGAAACACAAGAAAACGTAGGTAAAGTGTGTATAATATTTCAAGCCCACGGTCAATAGAAGAGGTTTCCAGGTAGTTTTCAGAAAGGTAAGAAATACATTTAAAGAAAAATTTAGGCGCGTGTCTAATTTTTTCTTGTATTACATAATTAATTTTCTTTCAGAGCTTTATATCTACGAGTTATAATTTTTAACACAAAAATTAAATCCAAATGAACTTTTTGTTACCAAAAAACAGCAATTCAAGTATCTTTTTAATTCTAATTCAAACCGAATTTCCTTTAAATTCTTTATTTCTTCTGAATTAATTTACCTCACTTGTTGTAATTTCTCGCCTTTTTTTACTGTTTCTTAATTAAATTTAATTGTTTTAGTAATTTTAATAAGAAAGCGGAAATAACGTACCTAGCTGGGTAAAATGCGATAAGGTTAGTTCCTTAATTGCGACAAGAATAAGAGACATTTCTAAACTTGCCACCAAAATTGCCGCAAGGGCTTGTGGCATTAATTTTTTTTAAAGTTTACAAGGGGACACTTGATGTACTGGATGTAGTCCAGTACTCTCGAACACAAATACACCAAAACCCAAGAAGATAAAAAAAAAGTAAACTCACGTTATAACTACAGTAATTGGGCGAAGAAAAACGGGCCGTGTGCCTATTACATAAAAGACAAGAAGTTCGAGAGTCGTGAACAAGTTTTTAACATTTTCCTGGCATATCCGTGTTGAACAAAGAATGATAATTATTAAGGAAAATTGAATTAAATAGAAAAATAACAAACTTTAGTGTTAAAAAGGTAAAGAATAACTATGAGAGTATATCGTATTAAGTCAACAAGAAAGAAGACGAAATGTTTCTCAGGATTGATTTATCAGCAGCGTGGACCATGAAAATGTACAAATCTAACCAAAATTATTGTTTACCTAAATGCCATCCTCCGAATTTGGACGTTATCGGTGCGCTCCACAATAATAAACGAACTTTTTGCAAAATTAACGAGTATTTCGAGCATATTTCGATCATCGTCGATTCGATTATCTCTCTCGGCCTCAAGATTAAAAATCAATTTGTTTTTTTTTACTATGTTCGGACTTTATAAACTAAAATCACGCTTTTTATTTGAATTCGAAGGTTAATTTTTCGCTCGTTTTATAATAAAATGAAATAATTTGTAGACACCAAATTTTATTTTTCGAATGGCGATAAGACGCGACACTCGAAGAGGTTTAAACGTTTTCTAGTTTGCAAGTATCCTCGGTGAAGTAAGTGCAATGCGTAACGTTAGATTTAGGAAAAGCCCATCTTATAAAAATTCAAGGTAAAACGGATCGTTTGTGTTCAACGTGTCAACTAACGCTAGCGTACGCACAACACATCGACGGCAATAACGTCGTATTGTAACGAAGGAAGTATTTTGAGAAACAGAGGTACTCTTTGTCAACTCATTTCGTTGTAAATGCTTTAGAATTAAAGCTTAATTGGATTAACATATGTCAGTGACCGTACGCGATGTCTTGTTCAATAGAAAATTTTCGAAATTCACGCTTTCAGTTAAAGGAAATATTTAGGTTTTAAAAACATCGAAAGCAATTATCTACAAAATTACTTAAACTATGTTTAATATCCTGAAGATAATTATCCACTTAAAATCGCTCTTAAACTACGAATAACAACGGAAATATTACTCAGAATGTTTAGGCTTTATTTTTTCCTTTGAATTGACATCGTTTTCAACTATATAGGTAGTACTAAAGTACCTACATTTTATTTTCTAATAGAAATTATTCCGAATTCCGATTTGTTTTTACGTTAATTTTTTTTTCTAGCACGTATAACGCACGTATAGGAATAACGCGATAAAGTTGAACTAATTGTAAACGTAAACTAATTTGGAACTATTGGTACCTAATTTGGTCAATTTTTTAGGTACTAATTGAAAACGCAAAGGAATTATTTTATAGGCAACCACCGCGACTTATCGGTAATAGTAATTTGATTAATTTTGTTCGAAAGATACCTATACGTTATTCAAGATAGGTCCCAATATACGTCATCAATAAAACCACGATGTTTTTACGGTACTGTTAAATTGTAGTCTTTCTTTCGGATGTCGTACGTGTGGAGAGGTAAATTATCCATTCCACGTTTCAAAACTGAATATTTCAAATATACAATTTAGTAACTTTTTATTGATGACGTGCATTGGAACTTATCCCGAATAACGTATACCTATACAATATTTTATTTCTAAATTGATAAGAGTATCGTTCATTCTTTTCACGGTAATTTTAAAAAGACAAAACAACTTTATCAGTTTGAAAACAATTTTTAATGCGAATTTGCGCAATTTGATAGAATTCGCAATTTAATCTATCTAGAGCGTCGTTGAGGGACTTTTTCGTACTTTTAATTTTGCAGATATAAACTGTGCGCGAACCGGGTCAAGCGATATTTGTTTTGCCATCTAGCGGTGCTCGTGTTAAATCTACAAAATCACTCAATTACTTTATGTAGAGTACTAAATACACGTTGCAATCAAAACATTGCGCGTAGGTAATTTGTTTAAAAACTTAATTTTCGATATCACTCAGCTCACCACTACCCCTAACCTTTTTAACCTCGACATTTTTCAGAGAGGTTTAAGTTTTTAATTTTTTAAGGATATTTTCGGATTTCCCAGACATTTTAAAATAAAAAAGTTACTTTTGATAATTTCAATAAAATGAACCATATTCGAGAAAATAATAATACTCGCATAAAGAATAAGAGATTATGATTTTTATTCTTCAACTTTCGGGGTGGCTACCTTAACAGGAGAGCGCAGTAGGAAAAAAAATTATAAAAACTCGTGGAATTATTTTGACATGGTTCATACGTCGCCGAGAGATTTTTTACAATTTCATTGGCCATTTTATAGGACCGAAGTTTGTTGAGTCGAGAAGGGGATTTTGTTTTACATTATTTTAACGATGAACACTTTTAAAAAATGTAAATCGTTTAACGTTAGCATAAACTATTTTCTAGAATTTTTTGAAAAATTTTAAAGACCCACTTTTTTCACTTCTTTTTTTTCGCACTTCTAAAATTAAAGTTTTCATATTCAGAGGGCTACATGCACTACTTAAATGGATAACTAAAGAGCGATCGATTTTGATGATTTTTATACTATTCGATACATAATGAAAAAACGAAAAAATTTTATCATTGGACCAACACGGAGAAATCGACTTGTTTTTAGTTTTCCTTTTAAGCGGTTCGTAACCCATTGCATAAAAACTTCCACACAACCCCTATTGTGTTGCATGTCGTAAGAAAGGCAAGCAAAAATTTTACAAAATGCCACTAGTCCCACCCTCTAGCTTAATTACGAAAGTTGCTACGGTAATTTAAAAATATGTCAGTAATCAGATTGTTATATCAGGTTGGGGAAAAAGTTTCTTCGTATTTTCGCGGTAGATGGCTTTCAGATCCAATAACTCTGGTACTATTAATCGAATTTAGTAATATTTACATGCAAATGAAAGCTGACATTTCACAGAACAAATTAACCTAAAAAATTGTGATATTTATTCACTTAGTCAAAAGTTATTGCGTTTTGAAAATGAGTGAAAATAAAGAGGAAATTAGATACATTTTGAAATTTTATTATAAAAAAGGGAAGAATGCGACTCAGGCTGCTAAAAAAATTTGTGATATTTATGGACATGATGCAGTATCAATACGCGTTGCACAAAGTTGGTTCAAGCGTTTTCAAGTTGGAAATTTTGATATCAAAGATGCACCTCCCTGTGGTCGGCCAATCACTGAAAAAGTCGATGAAATCATGAGAAAAGTTGAGCAAGACCGGCATATTAGTAGTTATGATGTTAGCAAGGAACTAAAAATCGACCACAAAACAGTTTTAAACCATTTGCAAAAGGCCGGATATAAAAAAAACTCGATGTTTGGGTGCCACATGATTTGACAGTGAAAAATTTAATGGATCGAGTTTCCATCTGCGATTCATTGTTCAAACGGAACGAAATCGAACCATTTCTGAGACGGCTCATTACGGGCGATGAAAAATGGATCACGTACGATAATAATGTACGAAAAAGATTGTGGTCGAAGCAAAATGAAGCTCCGCAAACGGTGACAAAACCAGGATTGACGCCAAGAAAAGTGATGTTGTGTGTGTGGTGGGATTACAAAGGAATACTTTATTACGAGCTGCTCCCACCCGGTCAAACAATTGATTCTAATCTCTATTGTCAACAACTGGAAAGATTACGTCAAGCAATCGAGAGAAAGCGACCAGAATTGATCAATAGGAAAGGCGTTGTCTTCCATCACGACAACGCCAGACCCCACACATCTTTTGCGACCCGTCAAAAATTGAGAGAGTTTGGCTGGGAAATTTTGATGTATCCGCCATATAGTCCTGATCTTGCACCATCAGATTTTCATTTATTTCGATCTCTACAGAACTCTCTTAATGGTGTAAAGTTGATTTCAAAAGAGGTCTGTGAAAATCACTTGTCGCAATTTTTCGCTAAAAATCACAGAAATTTTATAGTGATGGGATTATGATTTTACCTCAAAAGTGGCAAAAGGTGGTCGAACAAAACGGCACATATTTAGTTTAATAAACTTCATTTATAATATAAAAAAACTTGTTTCATTTTCGTACTAAAATACGAAGAAACTTTTTCCCCAACCTAATATATATTTTTTAAACTTTACATAGTCGTATTTTCAAAACGGATTGATGTATATTAATAAAAAAAAATTTCTTAGCCTATATGGATGCATATAATCTATACAAAATTTGATCAAAATCTGAGATGGTGAGGTTAATGTCCCGACTATGTCCCACCATCGTAACTAGCAGACTTGTTGTACACAAAAGAAAATTTCACGTATAAATACACGAACTTGACAGTCAATCGAAAAAGAGGAAAAGCCAATTAAAGCCATTAAAAGCCATTAAAAACCAATTAAAATTAAGGAAAAGGACGCTGGAAGAAAAGTCGGACGAAAAGTAAACTAACATGAATTTCCATTGCGGAAAATCCGTTCAAGAAAAACGTGGCGTCGACTATTTTTTAGCGAAATTTGCGTGGGACGCGAAAAAACTAATTACCTATATTTTTTTCATATTGTAAATTGAGTCGCTTATTGTTTAAAACCACCGACAACGAGAAATTAATTTAAACGACGAAATAAATAAATTGTTTTTATCCTCACACGCACGTTTCTTGTTATTTGGTAGATAAAAATTGTCGATTTCCTATTATTGTACGAAGGCAGTTTCCATTTAGATTACATCTAATTCGTGTTTATTTAATAATTTTTACCATCATTCGATTGTTGCTAGTCGAACTTTTTCCAATTAATTTTCAAATAGATTATAATACATACTTACAATTAAAATATCAATAAAATAACTTTTGTTACGCATAAATTGACGTTAAATAAACAATTAACTAATTGAATAAGCTGTACAGGTAATAATTTTCCAACGTTTTGATATAAACATACTTCAAACACGAGTGCACTAGAACTGATAAGAAAAAACAAGAATAGGTATTTCTAGCACGCTGTATTCTACGTTATTCTGCTATCGTTTCGCCCGTAGACCTGTCCAAACAACAGATTTTCGTCAAACGACGAATGTGAGAGAAAACTTCGACTTTTCACATTTAAACAAATAACGTTAAAAATAAAAAGTGATGATGTTCAGGACTACACGTAGAAAAGTGACTTTCGGAATTAGAATTTTCATTTTTTGTGGTGTCGTTTTTAGTTATATGCTTATATTTAGTGGTTCGAAAAATGATAATTCCGACGCGCAGCTCGAATATAACGGGGGTAAGGATACTAAATAGAAGGTGTTTGTGTATAGGTATAATTTAACGTTATTATTAAACAAAAATTTTGCGTTTAAAACGAAATTAATTGACGTACGTATGTGTAGATATCAATTTTTAAGATTGATACAATGTTTTTTAACGATAATGTGGCTGATAAATAATGTTATATTATTTGAACGCACGAACCTTGTAGGCACTTAATTGCGAGATTATCTTTAGGAAAATCGTTTTTTTTCGTTTTAAATTGGAATAAATTTTTATAAGTTACTCCAACGAATCTTTTGTTAAGTAATAATATTGTTGTTAAATGATGGAACGTATCTCCAAATAGAGGACGTTTTTCCGGTCGTTGCTCCAAAACATTTGTAAAGGTGTTTAAAAGTAGGTCCTACGTCGTTTCAACATTTTCAAACATTGGAATTTTCCCGAAGGCGATAATTCTGGAGTGTTTATTTAATTTTACAGGAGTGTCTTGTCATTATCGACGATTGCACTTTTTTATAACGATGATTTTACATGTTTTCATCCAGACGTGTAAGTACAGGTGAAGTGAAAATATTTAAGGGACGACCTCCAACGTTTTAGTTTAGAAAAAACTTATTGGCAGTATTTTTTTCATTCTCGTGTTAAGCTCGAATTATTGTTATCTATATACGTTTTAATTAAATTGACGAAAACTTTCTGTTTGTGTTTAACAATTATTTTATGGAAACTGGACGATTAAAGACGCTAATTTTTTAAAATTAAAAATAAAACAACCGACACTTTACCGAAGATACTAATGTAATACAAAATAAATTTCTTTATGTTTACGATTAGAAATACAAAGTGTTTCATTAATAATGCGACATAGAGTAATTGGAGAATCTTTGGCCCAAAATGTGACGATTTAACCTAAAACACTTGGATAAAATCTGCCTTCTTGCCGAGATACGGGGATTCTGAGATACATTTTTCTATTTCAAAATTCAGAAATGCCTCTTGCCAATTCACTGTTTAATATATTAGGTGTACAACTTTGCTTCCGCCGTTTTTTCCGAAATTCGAGGCTTTATTGTAATAAACTGGTTATACATTTATGATTCAAAGTATTGTCCATCGCTGGCCACTACTTTCTCCCATCTTTCGGGCAGCGTACGAATCCCGCGTTGAAAAAACTGATCATCTTTTGAAGCGATCCACGAATCGATCCAATTTTTTACTTCTTCATAAGACCGGAAGTGCTGGTCATCCAGGCCGTGTGCCATTGATCGAAACAAGTGATAGTCCGAGGGAGCAACGTCTGGAGAATACGGCGGGTGGGGTAGGACTTCCCATTTCAACGTTTCCAAGTATGTCTTGACCACTTTCGCAACATGGGGTCGAGCATTGTCATGCTGTAAGATTACTTTATCATGTCTCTCGTTGTATTGAGTCTTGCTCAAGTAATGCCTCCAATTCTGCATCTTCGAAAACCTTCTCTTTCCACCGCCATGCCGGTCTTCGACGTCAAAATCACCGTTCTTGAAGCGTTGAAACCACTCTCGGCACGTTCTTTCACTAATAGCGGCCTCACCGTAGGTATTTGAGAGCATTCGATGAGCCTCAGCCGCAGATTTCTTCATATTAAAACAGAAAATTAAAACCTCCCGCAAATGACGAGAATTTGGCTCGTAAGCTGACATGTTTAATCGAGAATAACTTTATGATGCAGACACAAATCGACTAATATTTCGATGGCGTTATATTTACAAATACCTAATCTTATTGTATGACAGCTACGATCTATTTATTTCGACTACCACTTACCGCTACAGTCATTTATTGCAAAACGGCGGAAGCAAAGTTGTACACCTAATATTTTTTGTAAAATTTGGCGGAGTTTTCTTACTCTACAATTCTACATCACCGGCTGATCGTTATTTTAGTATGATTTTTTAATTCTTCGATATTTTCTACGTAAATAACGTGCTCTTGTTTCATTACCATAAAGTGAGCTTTTTCAAAATATCTGCCTTTTAAAATAGGGTTGCACCGAAGACGTACCTATGCAATACTAACACTAATTGAATTGATAGGTACAGACCTACGTTAGGTTTTTTATGCTTAAATAAAGATGAACGTGTTTCGATGTTTTGCAAGAATTTAATAAAAATCATTGTATTTTTAATAAACATGTGGTTTATGCAGGATGGAGTCTCATTACATTTTCTCCTAGTAGTACGAAATTATTGAAATACTTCAATTTCATCATAAACGGATGTAAATTTCTGTGAATTTAAAAATGTATCGAAGTAAATTGTCCCCATTTCGAAAATTTATTACATCATAGAATTTTTAGGTACCTAACTAACGTAGGTACCTGTTAATTCCATTAGTATCTAGGTATGTATTCGGTGCAACTCTATTTTCAAACGCAATTATCTTGAAAAATACTCATTTTCTGGCAATGAAACAAGAGTACGTTATTTACGTAAAGAAAACATTTGAACCGTATTTAACTCGAGTCACGGCGAAATTCGAAAAAATAAACATTCATCGTAGCATTACTTGCACATAAGTATTATGATTCTGATTGAAAAACGACCCTTTAACTCTTTCGAGTCTAAATTGAAAACGTAAATCGCCGTATACCAGAGTTACTTAAAAAATCCTAAATTGTTTTTACACCTCATATGTTACCACCGTTAGCAACATGGATCTGAAGGGGTTAAAGATAAGATGACGAACAAAAAGATTTAATGTACGCCTACACGCAGTTTAGTTAATTGTTTACATTCTTGTCTTTCTGGTGAGAAATAAAACTTTATCAAAACCTTGTCAATTGATAAGTAGGTAAATATTTCGCATTATCTACACTTACGTATCTACTTTTAAAGAATTTGAGTTAAAAGAGAATATGTACTCTAAATCGTAAACGTCGACGACAGATGTTTAAATACGAACAATAGAGAGATATAATAAAAAAGGTAATCTGTAAATACCTAACCAGTTTTCTTATATATATAGTCTGTTTTATTTTATATATCATATCGGATATCTCGGCTATTGTACGAAACTCGAAAAAATGTTTTAGTTATTTATAAAGAGTTTATTTTCAATTAAAAATTTGCAAATTTGACAACAATTGAGCATAAAATATATATTTTAGACATCTATACCTACCTATAGTGAACACATTTTAAATCGAACGTGTCCATTATTTTAACATATTCTAAAACTATACGAAATTCCCTTCGTAACAATAATTAAAGACGTAAATAAACGAAAATTAACAATTGCACGCTTTTGCACGAATTAGAGCTTTACTCGAAAAAGTGGGCGACTTTTCAAATTTTTGAATATCCTCGCTATATCTATATAGAATATTTGATCTTCAATTGTTTTCTCGATTTTGAACTTTAATATGCAGATAACCTTCGTATAACACGGCATTCTTACAACGCATTTTTGGTTTAAAAAAATGTTTTAAAGTGCAAATCAAAATGCTAAATACCATTAGAAAAATCACCAAAGAAAATACTTATTTACCTAATCAAATTCAAATTTCATCCGTTGCGACAAGTTTCACCTTTAGCGATTCGACGTGTACATTTAGAACAAAAATAAATACGTATGTATGTATGTACATATTTCTAATAGACGATGATTATTATCGGCGACACTTAATTTTTGATAACCGTTTCAGACAAGCTGCATTTTTGAACTTTGTTTTAAATTAAAATTGTTCGATTAGAAATTTAAACCGAATTAATGAATTGTAGACATATGTAAACAAAATTTATATAGGTAGTACGGATTAAAAACCGCTTATTTATTTTCTACGATTTCACATTTTTTAGCAGTATCACTTGTTCGGCTTATGTGTAGGCAGTTAATTAATTATGTTGGATTATCGAGCTTCAACTACACTTGATAAGAGTGTTTGGTAAAACCGTTTAAAGTAAAATCATATGTTGCACCCAGTGATTCATCTAACACGTCCCAAGCTAATAACTCAACGGATTTTCGTTTTATGATGGTCTTTCTATCGTTTTCTGATTGGCGTAAACAAAAATAGGCGAACATTAACGAAATTCATTTCTCAAGGAGATGGTAACAAACTTTAATCCAAAAGACGAAAATTTAAAGTAAAGGCCTAACACCTAACAGTTATTTTTAAAATTTTCACAATTCATTTGATTCATAACTGATTGTTTTTCCGTTATTCGAACACTGATTATTTTACAATACTTACGTTGTGCTTTACAGAAACGAAAGTTCCATACGGGACGAAAACTGCTACGTTTGGTGTCGGGCGTGAACTGCACGCCGGCGACAATAAACGAATTTCCCAGCGACGGTTTCACCAGAGAACAACGCCAGAAGGGCTTCATTCTGATACACGTTTTTCTAGTCTGCTACCTGTTCGTCCTTTTGGCGATTGTGTGCGACGACTTTTTCGTGCCCGTAATTAAAAAATTTTGCGACAGTAAGTTTTTGATAGATTTTTCCCGGTCAGAATTTTTAAACGACGACGCCGGCCGTGCCGTTTTCAGGACTGCAGTTATCCGAAGACGTCGCCGGTGCAACCTTCATGGCGATCGCAAGCTCCAGTCCGGAATTGTTTATAAATTCGGTGGGTACCTTTGTTACCCAAGGCGACATTGGCGTGGGCACTATCGTTGGGTCGGCCGTATTTAATATACTTGCCGTGCCGGCGTGCTGTGGGCTTTTTGCGAATTTGGTGAGCGATTCGAATTAAGTTAGTTTAGGTATTTGATTTCGGATCGGATAATTTCAGGTGTTGCAATTAGATTGGTGGCCTATAACGCGCGACAGTTTGATGTATGGGATATCAGTTATTATGCTGATATCAATTTTACAGGACGAAAAGGTTCAGTTGTACGAGGCCGCGATGCTAGTGGGAGCCTACTTCTTCTATATAGCAGGTGAGAGGTGGTTTGCTCGAGAAATTCTGAGGTAAAAATGTGAGAACATTAAACTGAAGTAAAATGCACTTACGTTTTTGTGCAGATCACTTGCTACATGTGGGTTCCGAAAGATTTAATTTCTTAACGAACTAGCAAAAGTTCTACACGACCTGTAATAAATTGTTGGAACTCCCACAATTTGAATAAACTTCTACTTACGTACTCCAAAAACTCAAAAAAACAACGATCATCATAAATAGTTACCAGCAATTTTTCAGATCATTTTCAATATTTTTCCACTTTGTTTGTTAAGACGAAGATTTTCAAAATGAAAAATTAAATTACAATTAAAACAGTTTAATGATCGACGTTTATTGCAGCAATATATTTTAACAAATCGATCAGCAATTGCGTCAATCGTCTGGTGAGGAAATGTAAGAAGAAGCGTAACTATACGGAGATGATGGCCGAAACCGATCATCTTTTAATGAAAACAGAAAAAAATGGGTTTTATTCCGTGGAAACTAATCACATATTGGATTCTGAAGTAACGTTGAAAGACTGCGAAGAACTAGGTAAGTTCGTAACGGTAAAAATAATTGTACTTTTTTTTTTATCAATCGAACTATAGTAAATTTTTATCGGCGATATCGACTTATTTGCTGCTCTTGAAACTATAACTGTTTGCAATAAACCCGTTGATAAATTGATTTTTCAGTACATATTTGCTTGCTATTTTTGCTGACGTGACTCAATCATTTATTTTTATTTTCATTCCTTAGTTATTTTCATTTTAAACGAATTTAAGTACAATTAAATTGCGCAATTTTAGTTTGAAGAAAAAATACGTATAGCTAATCCAAACCTATATGATGTTCACGTCATCAACAAAAAGTTACTAGATTGTTTATTTGTAATTCGGTTTAAAGTTTGGAAAGCGACATATTCTATAGATGATTTACTTGCGCACATATTAGATGGAATAAAGAAAGACTACAATTTATTAGAACTGCCAAAATAGGAGGTACGAGGTGACAGCACTGTGTGAAACGTCATCATCTAGTAACCTTGTATTGATGACGTGAACATCATATAGGTTTGGATAAGCTATAGATTTGATTTGTCGGCGGTTCGTTTTAAATTTCCCGTTCGGTTATCACACGAATTACACCGTTTAAATTGTACTGTACGTCTAATAAGTGTCGTCGTCGTGCTCTATAAGTTGCCTACCTTTCACGACCCTACCGACCGACAAAATTGATTGGAAATATCGTACAAAACAAGAGTTAACGTTGTCAAATTCATTTACCAAACAGTATTTTTGGCGTACAAGTGCCTACTTTCAAATTGAAATACGTTTTAAAGGACGATTAGTTTGATTACATTACATAAACAACCGAACGGTCACAATAGCTTGATCCATTAATTTTACAGAAGAATCGACAAATGTTTGGGAATGGCCAACAGATTCCTCCACGTCGAAGAAGTTGTGGTGGCTCGTTACCTGGCCCGTTTGCTTCTTATTGAGCGTTACAATTCCAGATTGCAGGAAGCATCCCAAGTTGTACGTGTTCACGTTCATCATGTGCATAGTTTGGATTGGAACCACGTCGTACACGGTCGCTTGGTTAATTACAGTTATTGGTATTGTACGTTGCCCGGCGCTTCTTCAGTTTCATTTGTTTTGTTTCAGGCGACACAGTCGATATTCCCGATTCGGTGATGGGACTGACGTTTCTAGCTGCGGGAACGAGCGTCCCAGAAGCCGTTTCGAGCGTTATAGTAACAAATCAAGGTGCGTTCGGCCGCATAATTTGAAATGATGTTCAACTGTTCGGATTTTAGGGTTCGGGGAGATGGGGTTGAGCAGCTCGATCGGTTCAAATACCTTCGACATTTTGTTGTGTTTGGGCGTGCCCTGGCTGATTAAAACGTGGTTCTATCCGAAATATCCGGGCGAACACACGATCCAGATTCATTCGTCCGGGATCACTTACTGTGCCGTCTCTTTGTTTTCGACGTTGATTCTTTTATACGTCAGCATGGTGTTCAATCGCTTCAGGTAATTGAATCGCGCGTAAATGTCTAGATTTTCATGTAACGTTTTTCAGGATGGATAGGAAAATTGGCCTGGCTTGTCTTCTGATGTACATTGGATTCTTGATTTTTGCGTCGGCGATCGAGCTGAACGTCTTCTTCCAAGTCAATTTGCCGACTTGCGATCGATGAATTACGTTTCTGCATCTATGTACATTGTTACATTAGTACACATAATTATTCCGAATTTTATAATTTTATTAATGTGTTGTGTAAATGTGTCGTTGAATATAATCCGTAGACTAAGAAATTACGAACGTAGGTAAATGTTTCTTTGTTAATTTACCAAATTGTTGCTCGATAAATGTTACGTTTTTCGTCTATTTTCCAAGGATACGTCTAACTTTTTTTTGTTTTTATTTATAAGTTAACATCTGAAATAAAAATAGTAGTACTTAATAAACAAGAACGTTTTGAAAACAAATTGTTTATTTTATTTAGTAATGATAATTAATGTACCTACATATTTATGATATTTTCGATAAAAATCAAATTTTAAAAAATCGGCAAATGGTGGCCTAATAAATTCTCTAACTACGGTCTTTTATCCATGTTTAGATATTTTTTGAGTATAGGTAAAATTTGTTACAACATTTAACGGAATAATATATGAAGATCGGATCTTTATTTACTATTTACAGAGCAGTAAAACATGAAACAGTGATCATTTATCGTAAATTAGCGATCTGGTGGGATTAATTTTCGTTTATTTTTAATAATGTTGATTTGTTGCGATTTGAAATTTTGGCGTCCTTTCGATTCGAATTATTTTAGGTTTCCACTTCTTCCGATTACACTGTAAATGGATTTCAACTTCCTTATTTCAAATGGAACACTCGAATTTTTATTATTGATTTGTATTTCCGAGATAATTATACGACTTTTCGTTCTAATAAATATTGTCTCTAAAATTAGTCCTTTTGGAATTATTTCAGATTTTATAAAAAAAAATTTACAGCAGCAGACTATTACAAATAACTACGTCGCTAAATCTCGAACGATTTTTTTTTTGCTTAACTTTCATTCTCGATTGCAAAAGATGCATTTCTCAATCCCATCATTATTTATTGTTGATACAGTTGTCTAGTCTTGTTGTTATAACAGTTACTGTGGTTAGTGTGGAGTATCGAATTCAGCCCTAAAACTTCATGCTTGGAAAAATCGAGATTTCCTAGTTACAAAATTGCAAAGAAGGTTTTCCTTTATCGTTAAAATGAAAATCTTGAAGTCTGTAGTTTCTCCAAAAATTTATACAAATCTAAGTTTTTGGACAAATCGAAATAATCTGAATTTTTCAGTGGTAAAAGTTTATCAGAACAATTTTACCTATCGATGCGCATAAAACAACGTTTTATTGTTTCCTCAGTAAAACGGTTTTTGTTAATTTACTTCAATTGGTGGTCTGTTCTTATTTTAAACTTCCGGTTATCTATACGTATTTCAAATAAATGTGAAAACCCAAAGGATTAGGTGCAAAATTTTTATTTTACCGATATCTTAATACTGATAAAAACCAGATAGGTATAATTAGGAGGTTGTATTAAACAACTTTCGTATAGGTAGTTACTTTTATCAATACAAAATTGACCTAGAAAATGTCCTATAAAGTATAGTTACAATATAATCAATGATTTTAGATAATTATGTCCATGGAGCAAGAATATTTCAAAATTCAAGTAGCATTATGTATGTTATCGTGGCATCGAAAAGTTTTATTCACTAACAATGATATGATTAAATTTATAATTTAATATATATCAATTAACTTTTAGAATATGATTACCGCAATCTAAAAATTGGCAATTTCGAATTTTCAATTAATTAACCAAAGCGAATGCCTTAGCGAATTTTATCTACCGACCAATCTTCTTCACGTCCTAAGCAAATGTCGGATAACAAAAATAAATAAACACCAAGTATACACATACAGGGCGTTCGAAGTCTAAACATCGCGAGTGTAACAGTTACATTAACACAATGAGCTTAACTAACATAAGTTTTGTTAATCGTAAGTCGTCGTAGATGAAAAAAAATGTTATAAATGTTGGCCAAACAAAAATCTGAACGATTATTTAATTTTAACAAAATTAAAAAATACGCGTACTTTATCGTAATTAGAATCGGTGAATCAACTTTTATCTATATTAGGAGTGGGTAGGTATAATCAACTACTCTCGTTTCGATTAGCTACTGCTTCTTGATGTATATGGGTGGCATTAGAAATGGTTTTTTATCAAACGCGTCAAAATAACGGGGCAAATTAAGACATAATATTTGCTTTCGAAAAAAAAAATAGAAAAAACTACAGATTTGTAATTTCTGAAACGCCACCCTTATCGTTGCTTATTAATCCATTTAAAAATTTTGATTGTGCGGGGCGGAGGTTGTTCGCTGGAAAATATTTCGAACGTACTATGTAAACACCCACTTAACATCAGGTATAGATATAATACAGGAAAAAGATACGTTATCGTTTCAATACGAACAAAAATGTATCGGATACCGTTGTTACAATATAGTTAAATGGAATCTATGCACCGCGACAGATTTGCAATTAACCTTCGGGGAAATTCAACTAATACGTCTTACTTGCAGCAAAATCATATGACAGTTCTTGGTGTGTTAAGTTTCGCGTGCAGCGAAACCTCGTCCCTCGAAGAGCGCATTAACGAGATTCTAATGTATTTCAATAAAGCGAGTTGTGCAATTGATGCTCACAAGGCGCGATTATAAATTTTAATGTGAAACGAACGGTTTCGTGTGATTTTACGATCTTAAAGTCGTCTAATTGTAAAAAGAGATAATTATGCACAGTGAGTATAAAAATAATTTGAGTGTACATAGTTATATTTGGCATAGAAGTGGAGGGGGTCGTAAAGTAGATGTTTACTTGATTAAACAATTTTGCTGATAACAGATCGAAACAAAAAGATAAATAGCGTGTTATATTTTTTCAAATGCGAAACGTTATGCAAGCTTTGCTGATCGCGAGTTACCACAGTTCGGCCCTATTCGTTCAGTGTTCAGGTATTATATTCAAACTAGACTTACGTTAGAACATCACTGCGCGTGCATGAGCCGCTTTAAAAGCGTACATAATAGTTATTATGCATTCGACATCTTGATAACTAAAACGTCCGATAAAACGCTCAACATTATAAAGGTTCGTGATTTTCGATTTTGATATAAATAAGAAAGCTTTTAAATTAATTAAATGTAAAGGACGATAAATAAGCTAAATTTCTCATTAATTCGTTATCGGAAATTCACATTTGAAACGACGCTCGTCGAGTAAATATTTTTGTGAACTATTCGTAAATTGTTTGTCGTATCAATTAAATAAAATATACTATAGGTAGTTGTTATGATGCGTCGATCGCCGCTTACTTATCTCTTAATTTTAGTGTTCCTTCTCTCGAGTATGGATGACAGCCCTTCCATTAATGATGCTTATCGCTCGTAAACTTCAAGTAAAAACTCACTAGTGATACCTATTAGTTTGCAATAGAAAATTGTAGATAAAGTATCGTTTAATTACACGTAGCAACAAACAACAATCCAATTTACAATTTCAATTAAACGGAACTGTGCAAATTCGCGCGCGCGCCGCCATGGAAATATACCTGTGTTTTATTGCATTTTTAATGTTGCACCAGTCGGATTTTTGTTACGCGGGTAAGTCGTGCATTTTCCGCTTATAATTGTTCGTTTAAAATTGTTCGATTTTAGACGGCCGTTTCGTCGCCGAAGTCGCGAGGACGCCGATCCGAATTCAAAATGTCATTTCGCCGGACGAGCCCGCGACAAACGACAATCGAAATTCGAGCAAAGCGAGGCACATGGAGATTTTGAAGACGCGCCGCAAAATCACCCCCATCATGTTCAGGAAGCCCGCCGATGGCGAGATCGTGTGCAGCTCAATCGACGATTTTCCCCATTTTTTTACCAACGAACAGAAAAAAAATGGCGCCGTCGTTCTTGCCTTCATCATCGGCATCTACTGTTTTACATTGCTGGCCATCATATGCGATAATTACTTTTTGCCGTGCGTGGAAAGAATATGCGAATTTCTGCACTTATCGCAGGTACGTCTAATCGTAAATATTTATAATTAGGTGCCAATTGTTTATTATTATTTTTTAAATGTTTTCTATTAGCAAATGTACGATGAACGATTATCGTTTGTTTACTAGGCGCCAATGCAAATTTACATGTAACATGTCTTCGAGTAGGTAATTTTATCTTGAAAATCCAATGATCTTTGTATTAAGTTAGATTAACTATCGAGCGTATTACAAGTGGAAATAACTGTACGATAAGAGTTCATGGGATTTCTCAATGTTTCGTTCAAAATTTAATTTTGTTTGTCTTTGCACCTTAATCTATCGATGTCGTTTCACGTAAAAAAATAACGTGCAGCAACTCGATCGAGACAATTCGACGACGGCCATTCAGACGCGAATTAAATTCGCTTAACTCGTGTAAAAATAAATAATTCCCGCTATTTGTGAAAGTTTACGTCACGCTATTAGGTTTGTTTACGCGTTTCGTGGTCGGAAAATTCGAAAATCGTCAAAATTGCACGTCTCGGGCAAAAGACCTAGATTACGAGATAAACGTGCGCTTTAAAATAATGTTTACCTACTTTTTAATTGCAGATTTAACAGATTAATAACGGAACATTTTCGAACAAACAGCCCATAGTTTTTATCTATTAAGAGGTAATGTTTTAAACGTTTTTGTCGAACATCAAATAATAGTTTTCTGATAATAACAATTGGTTTAAATAAAACGCTTGATAGGTACCTATAATTGTGGAGTAATTTGGATTAACTACGCTTACCTATCGCGAGATCAATAAATACTTAACAATTAATATTTTAATCCTTATAACGACAAAGTAATAAATTTTATAAATTTCATATTTCGAATATTACTTGATACCTACCTGTCAAAATTGTAAGTAAACATTTCGTTTTAATTGTAGCTGGTATAATTTGAGGCGTGTTTCGTTAAACAGGATGTAAATAAAAACTGTTAATCTTGTAAAGAAAGAGTCGACGTCTATTGTTTTTTGTTTGTTTTTTTTTTTATTAAGCTGCATCTATTTGAATCTGTAATTAAATGAATAACTCAGACACCACCTACGATAATTAAATTTTAACATTGATAAACTTATGAATAAAATATAAATGTGGTGTATAACTTTTTCTTTCCAATATTATTTATTTTCAATTGCTTATTTGTTCGATGTATTGATACGTTCGATAGACGTTGGGGTGGTAGTGATCTTTATTTTATTTTTATTATTCTAATTATTTAAACTTCACAACTTAGAAAATGAAATTTACAAAAATACTTAAAAGACAAGAAGACACAAAATATAATTTAAATAACCTACAAAACCTACAAATATTTAAGGGTAGTTGTCGGTTGGTCGGTCGGATTAGTATGGTTAAATTACTTCTTGGACGTATTGACTCTTTGGACCCCCTTTCACTCGGGATTCGCGAATATTCGCTCGCTGGCTGACTGTCCGCTGACTCTTCACTGATCTCTGACAGAGTTGATGGCCTCTAACCGACTATCGGCTGCTCGCCCAGCAATTTCCCTTACAATTTTATATTAAATGTTTTTGGTGATTTTACGCATTCTTTCGCGGTTACTTCTGGAGTAATGACTTGATAGGATTTACACTTTCAATCGGGAATTTTCTTAATTAATTTCCTTCTTCGATGCTTTGGATTTCCATTTCAATTGTCAACGTCTATGCTGAAACTTGATTTTGATAGACAACAAAATTTATTTCCTTTAATCCTATCAAGTCGTTACGGATGATTATAGATGTCTTAATCGCCCTCAAGTGCTTTTTCCTTCTATTAAAGTTTTTTGTATTTATTATTCTGTATACATTTTTTTTGCTTAAATTTTATTCGATTGTCGTCATTCTAGGTTCATCGATGTCGTATTTCGAGTGGGTTTTTCTAAATATTCTTAATAGATTTCCTTTTATTGATAAACTAGCGTTCCCAGAAATTGGCATTTAAATGAGTTTCGAGAAAAACAAGCTTTTCAGAAAATGCGAACACTTTTTTTATTTAACTTGTGCTATATTTTGATTTTCTACAAGTCAAATCCCCTCGGTACGCCACTGACATGAATAAAGAATACCTAACCGTCCATAGATTTTGATATAAATATTTTTGATTACGTTGCTCGATCAATGTTAATCAGCCCATCTTTTCTGTTTGCACTTGATTGTGTTCATTAAAACAAAAACAAATCGTTGTTGTAACTAAAAATAAATAAATAACAATAAAATAGGTGATGAAATTGTTTTGCAACCGAACTGATAAATTGATTGATATGGAATATCGATCTATATTGGCTTATTATTCGTACAACTGGAAAGGCTTGAATTTTAAAAATTGTAGAAATACTGGGGACCATTAAGCGATTAATACTGTCCCTATTTATGGAATTTATTTCTGAATAACGTAATTTTTTTTTAAATCAATTTCTCTCAATTACGAAGAACCGGTCTTATTTAGCCAGGCAAAATTAGTATTGAAAATAAACGTGGAGTCGGAAAACGTTTCCTGAGTTTTCCTGTGCACTTAATAGTTTTTAAATTGATTTTACTCCAAACTTTTATATCAAAATATTTAAAACGTTCAGCGCATAAGGAAGTTCCCGTTTGAGAAAACTTTTAAAATTTATTTTAAAACACGTTAATAAGAACTTTCTTTATCATTTTGTTTTTTATAGTAGGTACGCACTGGAAAAATATGATCTCGTAAATCATCGTATACTGTAATTACCCTTCAATGTATATTTTCAAGGTCATTTTGTAAAAAATGTACGTTATCGTCAATTTTTATGGTTAGATAAAGAAATATTAAGTAAACGCCGTCTGACATAAGATCTTAATCCTGATTTCTAAAAATAAGCTTTCACTAAACCGTTTGTAAATTTTGAAAAAATAGCCAACTAAATTTTTGAGATTCTATTAGACTTCTATTGACTCTCAAAACAGACACACCTAATTTTATTATCTTTTTACATGAAATTGTTTTTTAACGATTTCGAAATCATACTGTTTGTGCGTCTGGTATATTTTGATTTAACGCGATTTAAATAGCACAAATTTTTAAAGTTTCCGTTTAAATTCAGTTTTGTTAAATTTTTGTTTTTTACGCAACTTTTCCGGCAACAATTTGCCGTATAAAAAAATCGATTAATGAAGTTTTTAAATAGGTAATTGCGAATTTTAATAAAATATAAACATACGTGTACAGATGTTTCAGATTCGAACATTTAATAATCTGGAATATTGGTGTAAATTAAACAAAAAGTCGTTTGTTTAGAAATAACTATTTTTATGTAAATATCTATTTCTTTTTAAATTAAATAGGATATACAAAACATCTATTTCTCTTTTTTTCTACTACTTCTGCTTTACATTGTTACGACTTTTAGGCACTATTAAAATTCGCTTGTTGGACTACAATCGTTACACTACAAATATCTCTTTTATTTTATCGTATTTTTTTGGATTAGGCTTTCCATATTCTCTCCTTTTTACTTCGTTCTTCGTATTTTGTTAATTTAATAATCTTCTTTCACGCTTTCAGCTGAAATGTACAGTCTTCCGATCTAATATTGTTTATTCTTAACGAGACGTTTGTAAAAATAATTAAGCTCTTCGAGCTTTTCAAATTCCTTTTGATTTTGAACATTTTGACGTGTTGATGTTTTTCGAGAGCGTGCGCATTAATTTTGTGCGTGAAAACAATAATTATTATTGTACGGCAAAAATTAATTTTAATAACGATAATAAAAATGATTGTTTCCGCGATAAGTCAGGATAAGCACCTGAAGCAGTAATTATGAAGTTTTATTGTGCTATAAATTACCGTTGAAAGATTAACAATAATATCTGAAAATCAATTTTAATGAATAATAAAAAAAACAAGTAGATAAGAATTAGCTAATTTCTATAGAATTTTCATAAAACATAATATACCTACAGTAGGGTGTCGATAATCCGGACCAATTGAAAATTGACCACATCCGAATTATTTGTTTGTCCGAATTTTCGAATATACGTACTTAAAAAACGATTACCTACTTAACTACTCCCGTTCGTAATAATTTACGTGCAAAATATAAAAAAAGAGAAAAGAACCGAATTATAATTATTCGAAAAATTATTTACGAACGAAGTTCTCGATTGTTTTTTCAGTAAGGGTCGAAATATCGACGCCCTGCTCAATATTTACGTAAAGGGTATAGCCGGATAAGCATGGCAAAATGGCCCCCAAAGAAATTTACGAAACAACTTATATTATTACATTGGCAAGTCATAAGGAAACGATATATACACGTTTTACTCCCTGACCTTCAGTAGTCCTTGAGAAAATCAAAAAAGTATGTACCGGGGGAACTATTTTTTAAATTCGTTTATCCACGAAACTATTATAGCTACGAACATAAATCAAAAACAGATTGTTAGAGAATACTTCACAATATAACATATGTTTTTTCTATTAGTTTCGACTAATAATAACTATTAAAAAATTAATGGAGAAATTTTGAAAATTGAAAATTTTACAGGTCGGCCAGAGTCACAATCATCAAAAAAATGTCAAATATTGCTACTAATGTCTACTATTACTACTAAAAGTTTCGTGAAAAAAACATTGGTACAACACTTTGAAAAAAAATAATGTACACTCTATAGTCACTACTACTACATAATGTACCGCACCTACATAAACAAAAATATAAACTATAACAAAATAAAACAACAATTATGACAATATAAAATATAAACAAAACAAAAAATGCAAATAAGTGTCTAATATACAGGGATTTCAGTTAATAGAAAAGTTACAAATGTCTTATGTACATAAATATAATCGAATGCGATAGAAAACGTTTCTATTGTTATTAATTAATTCTGGTTATATAGTTGCCTGAGTGAGTACAGATGTTTACCTACAGTCAATATTATTAATCATCATCACTATCTTCATTAATGACAACAGAAACAGAATTTGTTGCAAATATTTTCGACAATATCTCTGCTGGACATATATTACGCGGCATTTATCGGGTGAGTGATAAATAATATCAACATGCATGTTGCTGCATGTGAATAACACCCAACTGTTCTATTACCGTTGGGACAGTCACAACAATAGGAATATAATCGATCGATATAACTACGATATACTTTATTATTTTTATGTCTCGATCGTACGTTCAGTTTTATAATATATGGTGTTTGCTTGACATACTGAACGAGAAGATTATTCTTATTGTCCAGTATTTCTGATAATTACGACACAGCTTAGGAAAGTTGATAACTGCCTGTAAATAAAACTTTCAAGTCTTGCTCAGTTAAACGTGGAAAATCTAGGAGGTCAGATACCATTAGATGTTGAAAAGACGATTTCCGATGATTCCAATGATGATTATCAACATCTTCCCGCAAAGTATTTGTCGAATTCATTCTGCTTTCCATATATTCAATAATTTCGTCTTGTAATGTACCATCTAAACTGAACCTTTGTCCGTATCACAACAATCGTACCTTTGGAAGCAGTTTATTATCTAAGTTGTGATGTAAGAGACGATATTTTTGGCTTATAGCACCATGTACAGCTTCGACTACACAACGAATTTTTGTTACTTTTCGCGATATGTTTGCTTTTTCCGTAGTTAATTGAGATTTTTTGCCTTTACAGGCAGGCATAAATACGGTAAAGCATTCATTAGTTATGTAGTTTATTACATCACGAAAACCACGATCAACAATGAACACATCATGTGGTTGTAACGTAGTTCTTATGCCTACGGAGTCTTGTAATACGAGTTTCATAATCGTGGCATCATTTTGAGTGCCATAAAAAGGCCCAACAATATCAAGAATGTAGCCATTGGTTGTACAGGTTGTAAACGGCTTACACAAAGGCACTTTTTTTTGGACCTGAGTACGATTTTCGAATTTCTAGAACTACGTATTTTAATCGTCAAACATAAATATTAACAACACTACAAGAATGTTAGAATTTGAACTGCATGTCCGAGTAAAGCGCCGCGCCGGCGCTGTTCCTGTATGGTGATGGGTATTGACAATGAGATCGCTTTACACAACTACAGTAAGTAGTGAAACATTCTTATATTTTACTTGACCACTACTTCTATTCGCGGTTTAAACAACGTAAAAAACTTAACTTGTCGTTTTTGTTTTGACGCTACCAATATTTGCTTTTATTTTTTTTCAGAGTGTTGTACCAATTTTTTTTCACGAAACTTTTAGGAGTAGCAGTAGACATTAGTAGCAATATTTGACATTTTTTTGATGATTGTCACTCTGGCCGAACTGTAAAATTTTCAATTTTCAAAATTTCTCCATTAATTTTTTAATAGTTATTATTAGTCGAAACTAATAGAAAAAACATATGTTATATTGTGAAGTATTCTCTAACAATCTGTTTTTGATTTATGTTCGTAGCTATAATAGTTTCGTGGATAAACGAATTTAAAAAATAGTTCCCCCGGTACATACTTTTTTGATTTTCTCAAGGACTACTGAAGGTCAGGGAGTAAAACGTGTATATATCGTTTCCTTATGACTTGCCAATGTAATAATATAAGTTGTTTCGTAGATTTCTTTGGGGGCCATTTTGCCATGCTTATCCGGCTATACCCTTTCTAATGAAAAGTTCGACTAAAAGCTCGAAATATTTTACTTATACAGGACGTGGCCGCCGCGACGTTCATGGCGATGGCAACTTCCGCCCCCGAACTGTTTGTAAACATAATTGGCACCTTCATAACCGAATCCGACATCGGCATAGGAACCATCGTGGGATCATCTTTATTCAACGCGCTCGGAGTCGCAGCCCTAGGAAGTCTTGCCGTTAAAACGGTAAGTAAATCCTGATTACGGGGCAATCCGTGTTTGCTAACATCACTTTCACAGTCGATTAAGGTCGACTGGTGGCCGGTCACGCGGGACTGTTTGCTCTACATGGTGGCAATTTGTTTGCTGGTCGTGATGACGTGGGACGGTTTGATTTTTTGGTACGAAAGCATGGCTCTATTTCTAGTTTATTTTATATACTTTACGATAATGTTCAACAACGTCAGAATCTCAAAGTTTTGCAAAGGGTTAATTGCAAAATACTGCACAAATTCAAATTCGTCGGACGCGGAACAGTCGACCGTGAACGCGAACGTATCTCTGCAACCCCCAATTTTCTTTGTCGACGATACTTTCAAACCACGCTCGGATTTAAAAAAAGACGAAAGCACGAACGACGACGAAGCCTTAAAGTATTATTGCGAGAAACCGAAATTAATAAGAACGACGACAGTTAATCTCGAATCGTACAATAATAATGAAACTCAAGTGGAGCAAGGTAATAAAATCGATAAGACAATTAATTATTAAATGTGTCGAACTAATAGTTTTCGATTTTAGATAGCGTACATTTATCTGTCGCGCCGAAAAGGAAATGGTTTTCGCAAATATGGTCGATGTACGTTTGGCCAATTAAGTTCATCTTACGTATCACAATTCCGAACCCCACAACGATGCCCAAATTATTTCCGATCACTTTCCTAATGTGCGTTTTATATATTGGAGGAAATTCGTACGTGATCTCGTGGATGATAACTGTTATAGGTCATATGTTTGGAATATCGGAATCCGTTTTGGGCTTGACATTCTTAGCGGCCGGATCTTGTCTTCCGGAAGCCATTTCGATAATAATCATGTCGAAGAAAGGTAAAACGACTAAAACGGTTTGTACGTGTCGAGTTAATTAAATTGTTGTAGGCGAAGGATCCATGGGAGTTTCGAACGCGTTAGGAGCTAACACGATGAACATATTGCTGTCGCTTGGTTTGCCTTGGTTCATCAAAACGATGATAGCAAATCGAAGCGACGACGAGTCGTTTATCGAAATAACGTCCGGATCTATGGAATATACAATATTAGGATTAATACTCGTGACGGTCGCTTTATACGCCACACTTTATTTTAGTAAATTTACCCTTACCAAACGGGTAGGTGTCGTCTTAATTGTAGTGTACTTGATTTTTTTGACGACGGCAGTCGCGCTGGAAGTGCTGTTTATTCAAACGCAACCGTGCTAGCGTTGAAAAGTGCGAGACTTGCTGCGACGAAGAGACAAATAGTGGACACTTCCTAGTCAAAAGTTTGTTTGCGTATTTTTTTTAAGTTTTTTTTATGCAATTTAAATGTAGGTACTTAATTAAAAACAAATGAAGTTTATCGAAAAGGATTCGTTTATTTTGGAATATCCTACATTATCTTATCGGTGGTGTTAGTAAAAAATTTAAGAGTATCGAAACGGTTGCCGATCATCAGTAGGTAGGATCATCAGCATGATAGTTTGCCGGACTTTATTTAAGGCAGGAAGAATTCCTGAAAAGAAACGATCGATTAGTTTAGTTTTCATAAATCGTTCTTTTTGTCTATACGCACCTCTTTGTTGTTATCGTAATAGCACTTGAATGTGCGAAAGGCGTTATCGCAAGGATCCGTTCCGACTGCAAATATTAAAGGTGTTAATTACATTCGACAGTTTAAGAACGTGATTTATACTATTCAATAAGGTGCGAGTAATCGTTTTATTGTCGAGTGTAAATTAAATAAAGACAGATTGACTTATTATTCCATTCAAACTTGATTGTTCAATATTTTCCGTTGACTTATGTGTAATTGAACAAGGATTAATCATATTTTAAATATCCTTAAGTCGATTTTTCATCACTTATTTATACGTAGATTAAAATATTGCGCAGCTTACGAAAGAAACAATTTAAACTTAAACTTTAAAAATTTTTGAATATGCTTAAGTAGATAATATACACTTGAAAATGTTCGTGTCAATCGTACTGTTAGCATAACGTTTAGGTTCCGACCGGTTTCGTCAAACGTTATCTTATGCTGCGAAACGACTTTCGGACAGTTATAAACTTTTCTAGAAATTCCATCAACTTCGAAGATCGAAGTTTAAGCGTAGAGATACGATATTTTGTTATGGAAACGATTCCGTTATTTCAATTTCGATCGTTCGATTTATTTAGTTAAATTATTGTAGGAAAAAATGAGCTGAAGAAGACAACGCAAGCATCTTCGACAAACACGTCATCGGACAGGAAGGATGTCGTCCATGTATATAAACGAAGATTAAAGCTCGATGTTCGGTATCGAAACGTTAACGGCGATCTCGTTAAAAATTTTAAGCGCATCGTAAAGATAACTAAAGGTGTTCGTTTATTGCGTTTCGGTAAAGAAACAAATGAACGATTTGGTTGCTTAAATAAATAATCACCTTGAGTTCCACATTTTTCGATAATCGGTGCCATTTTTGGTGCCACATCTGGTGGTAGTAAGGCTATTGCCGCTTCTACATCAACGATGCCATCATCGCTAATCTAGAATCGATTATTTATTATAGAATTAACAAAATAACAGCTATTCGATTATGGGTGTTCGTTACTTACAGTAGACATCTCCGACATAATACATTTCATGTAACATTTTAAATTGGCGTCCTCGGTAAAATCTCCGCTTCTGCACTTCGCTATTAACGCTAAAACAAAAATCATAATTCTTCAATAATAAATAATCAGAATTTTAATGATTATTACCTTCGTCTGCATTCGTTTGTCCTTGACACGTGTTGTGCAACATGTCGATTAATTCCTGCATTTCTTCAGATACGCACTGAAACAAAATGCGTTTTACAGTTATGCAATATTAAATATATATATATATATATATCTGGACCTCAGAGCCAAACAGTATTAAGTCCACTTTTTTCGTTTTTTGAGGTTCTGATTGTTTTTTTAGTATTTTTATCCGCTCTTTCCAATGGCGACGCGTATTAAGACCAGTTTCTTCCCGTTTACGAGATAGGTGTAGATTATAGATATTAAGTCCTCTATTAAATAGAACCAAATAGTATTAAAGGTTTTCGATACTGTTTGGCTCTGGAAGATATCCAATATTTAGGTATTAAGTCCAAATGTCACCTAAGGCTAAGGACATAATGGAGCGGCGAGCAAAGCAGCGATGCAAGCGACACAAAGGAAGGAATGAGAGATACTATGCTTCTCTCGTTCCTTCCCCTGCGTCGCCCGCATCGCCGCCCGCTCGCCGCTCCATTATGTCCTTAGCCTAACGGTGACTGGACTTAATGCTGTTTTGTTTTAGTGTACATCAGTTGTCATAATCTGTTATAACCTCAATTTTGACCGAGAAGAACGGTAATTAAAAATTACATAAGTTTTTCAAAACAAGCTTTGTTATTGTTTTACTTTTAGCTTTTGTTGTTGATAACATGCAGGATAATATTATAGAAGATGCTGAGATCGTCTTTGAAATATATCCAACCACTAATAGCACGCTGGATATCCCTCATGAAAATTTACAAATTCTTGCAACCGGATGTGGCAATGCTACAGATGAAGTAGACGCAAATAATTTACAACATAAAGAAGACTGTACTGAATCTGAGGACCCATCTTATCTACCTAAGGAAAGTAGTGATACAAACGAACTGGAAGAAGAACAAGAGGAAGAAGCTGTAGAAATCCGAGAAACTAAAGGAAAGAAAAGAAAAGAAATTCTGTTAATTGGAAGAAAAACGTTAGAAAGCAAAGGAGAGCTGCTGGTGAAGAATATCTGTCAACCACCAATAAGCTTATTGAAAAAATGAAATGAAAGCACCTTGTCGTGATGAATGTAAAAGCAGTGCAAACAGAACTTATCAGTTGAGAGTCGTGCTCTAATTCATTCACAATTTTGGAATGGTAGCATCGACCTTAACCAGAAAAGACAATTTATAGCTAGCTGCATTGAAGAAGTTCCAGTTGAACGTGTACGTGCTAGAACGGGATCTCGTGCTGGAAAAAGAATAACGTCGTTGCAGTATTTTTTTAGTGTAAATGGTAAGAAGATTAGTGTGTGTCGTACTTATTTTCTTAACACCTTAAATATATCCCAAACCTCTGTACGTAATGCATTATCGAAAAGACAACTTGGTGGTATCGTAATACCTGATCAAAGGGTAAACATGAACCCTCAAACAAAATTGCCTCAAATGTAAGAAACAATATCAGAGAGCACATACAGAAGTTCCCCTGTATAGAATCACATTATTCCAGGAATAAATCCCAGAGAAAGTATTTAGGCAGCCATCTCAACATTTCAATAATGTATCGGTGCTTCTATGAAGAATGTGTAGAAAACCAAATTCCTAAAGAAGTTATTCCCAAGCAATGGTTATACAGTGAAATTTTCAATTCGGAATTTAATTTATCCTTCAAAGAGCCAGGGAATGATACATGTGACTCATGTGATGGATATGTTATAAAACTCAAAGAGTCTGTTTCCCTGGAGGAACGTCTTGAATTACAAACTAACTATGACGCACATCTTCTGGATGCCGATAATCGGTATAAACTAAAGCGACAGGATAAAGAGACTTATAAAACTGAGGCGAATACCAAAATACTTTCGGTGGATTTACAAAAATGCTTACCCACTCCTCTACTAACGAATGCTCAGAGTTTCTATTCTCTAAAGCTATGGACTTTCAATTATACAATCTATGATGCAACAGAAAAACTAGGATATTGCTTCACCTGGGATGAATCTATTGCCGGACGTGGTGGAAATGAAATGGCTTCATGTATTCTGAAATACATTAATTTAAATGTGAAAGAATCTGTAGAGAAAATTGTTATCTGGAGCGATAACTGTCCATCACAAAACAGAAATCATCAGATGATTATGTGCTATCTTTCGATTCTTATGTTGAAGCCTTCCATAAAATGCATTGAACATAAGTACCTTTTAAGGGGACACACCCACATGGAGGTGGATACAATTCATGCAAAAATAGAAAGACAAAAGAAAGCTTCCCCCCAATTTTCTGTAATAACTCCATGGGATTGGCAACAGCTTTTCAGACTTTGTGGCAATAAAACTGAAGTAGCGGAAATGGAAACCATGGACTTTAAGAATTTTACTCTTTTATCTGAAGAATCCGGATCTTACTTTCACAATAACAAAACCATAAATAATCAAAACTTTTTGATATCTAAAGTGGTTCATATGAAGTTTTTAACAGAAACACCTGGAGTGTTGTATTTTAAAACAGATTTTAATCAAGAAAATTTTGAACAAGTTGATTTCAATAGAGCCACTAAAAGACTAACTCGCAAAGAGAAACGTACTGTTAATTCTAAGGAAGTTGTTCTCAATGCTAACTTAATGATGCTGCTGAAACCAATAAGAGAAACACTAAAACCTATTTCAACTAAAAAGTATAATGATTTGCAGAACTTACTAACATGGGTGCCTAAAAGATTCCATGAATACTTTAAAAATCTTCCACATGGTAACCTCGAGGAAGACGACTGAAAAATGCAATAATCTTCATTATGCATTTTCTATTTAATTAGATATTATTAGTTTTTAATTATTTGTTTGTTACTTGAACTTTAAGATTGATAGTTTTCGTTTGTAACATTTTGATGTGATCTTTCATTTATTTTAGAAAATAAATATTTTTGGTGTCTTTTTGCCTTTTGTTACCCTTTATTAATTAGTTATAATTGATATTAATTAATTTTGGTTCTACTTTGCATTGTTCTACTATGGGTTTCTTAATAATAATTCAGTATCAAGTCCTACGTATCTATAAATTCGTAGGAGCTAAACAGTATTAAGTCACACAATAGAGTATTAAGTCACAAGATATTAAGTCCATTGCTAGAACCAAACAGTATTAAGTCCCACAATTAATTTAAAATTATTTAAATAAATTAATGCAGGAGGTTGGTTATTAACAGCTTTAGTTAGCTTCCAAAATCATAACTGGGAAAATAATAACATACGCTCTCCTATTTACAATAGTAATTGGTTTGAAAAATACCATTGTTCAAAATCTTCAAATTGCTCTCCTGTAAAATTTAAAAAACGTGACTTAATACCGTTTGGCTCTGAGGTCCAGATATATATATATATATATATATATATATATATATATATATTTTTATAAGGTTAGGGGTTGTGCATCCGTGGCTCCTCCGAGGTGATATCAAAAAACTTATTACACCACTTTAAAGTAATAGTCAAGTTAAAAAATAAACATTATATTATTTAAAAAAATTGGTTTTTTTACTCTTCAACTTTGGGGGTGAATATCTCATCAGGGAAAGCATTTATACGTACTTGTGGAATTATTTTGACGTACTTTATACGTTGCCGAGACATTTTTGACCGTTTTCTCTAACCTAACATAACGTTTGCTGTTATCCTGTATTTTGTTGTAATAATTGTTTAAACAATACAAATATTTGAGTGCGCCAACCGGAATGTTTCCGATTTCAAATAACTCTGTGACGTGCATTTAAAAAAATAATTTCGTCTGTTCTTGTGGATTCCGAAGTTTTCACGAAGTTTTTCAGCGTTATTTACTCGACTATTAACTTTGATTCACGTACAGTTATTGCAAACGTTTTCTATTAAAATTACGTTACGATTAAATGCCGAATATATATATTTTTTAATTAACGAATTCGTGGAACGTCGTTTATTTTCAACACTTCAAATTAATTTTGTTTCGAAATATTTTATTATAAGTACTACTAGAATAGATAAATATTTGTCTACCCACACAATTGTTTTCTAGCAATAGATAGTTAATTGAATCCCATTTATGTTGTCCATTGAGAAAAATTAATTGATAAACGTCGATAGCGTTCCAACGTTTCGATCGCCTTGACGTTATCTGTTTGAACAAATATCCGCAAATTCGAATACACACATACTGTGCGGATATACAGATTATTTTAGATTAAACAAGTCGAACCAGCTATGAACTGGTTTTTTAAATCCGACGTGTTCTTTTTTAAATAATTATTATAATAAAAACATATGCAACACAAATAGCATCATTTTCTATTGATTTTAATCGCTTATCAAAAATCGATATTAAAAGCTAACGTTAATTAGATTTGTCCCGAAAAGTGGCCAAGTCAGATTATTTAACCAATTTAAGGGACAAAAAAAATGTATGTAGGTATAATGGGTAATTAAAACAATTGGTTCGACTCATCAAGGGTAAAAAAACTCGCTTATTTGTGTATCTAACAATTTTGAGCCTCGATTACTAATTTCGTCTTTCTTCTCGTAAAAGTAGTTTTGGACGTGTAAAATATATCCAATCGGCCCTATAATACGTGGCAGTTTCGATACGCATATACAGGGCGGCCCGTTAACTAATTATAGTTTTATCGCATCAGAAAACGTCGAAAATGACGAAGATGGAAATTAAACAAACAACTAATAATTACATACTAACCAATATAGCGGGAATGCAAAGGCATAGAACAACACAAACACTCGTTTTAAACATTGTAAATAATTAATAGATAATGCAATTGTTTAGGTACATACAACAATATGTGCTGTTCGATACTATCAAATATCCGGTGGTTGTTACCATTTTATATCCCACATGACCAATAAATACAACCCACCCATTTTCGTTTTATTATAGTTCGTATATCCGTTCTACGTTTATTAAGTTTTCAAGCCTTGAACCAACAAAATATACTGTTTTGAAGAAGGATGAATGAAAATAATTATATCGTGTAACAGATTCTGGGAAAGTAATACGTAATTTACTTATAAATTAATACTTGTACTTTAAAAATTTGCGACTATTTTGATTGTCACGTCCTTGGTATTAATCACCTAGAACAGAGCGTAATTTTAAAAATAATAATTATTGTTGTACCTATGTATATCTCGATAATTATCCTATTATCAATTAATGTGGATTAAAATACCTAAATAATTTACTAGGAATTAAAAAAAATTACAAATTCCACCTAAACGCTTTATAAATTTGTTAATTTTTTATTCGAAACGATTATTATAATCATCAATAATTTTATATTGAATAAATTAAAAATTTGGCTATCGTTTTCTGGCTTTCCTTGTTTTATTTTCGTTGTCTTCGTCGTAACGTAAATTTATCTAGGTAGGCACAATCAATTATATCATTTACTTACTCCGTTATCTTAAAAATATTTTTGCATCATGTTATTGGGAAACGATGAAATTTTAATTCGACATCAAATTAAAATAATGTTCGTACGATCGTGCAGTTCTAAAAAACCGTCAGCGATAATTAATGAAACGCCAAGTAAATAAATGCGTGCCATAGATATTATTAAAACGCAACATGGTTTCGACGAAACAATTACTGAAACGTCAGGCGAGGAAATTTTGTTCAAATACCGGCCTGCACGGTTATAAATATTTGGTACTCCCCGATCAAACGTTATTGGAAAGGTGAGTGCTTTTGTTCGTATTCTCAAAATAAATAAAAGCACTTCTAGAGCGTTATGGATGGGTTTAATCGGTACATCGATGATTGCGGCTCTTCAACTTTCACGCGTGGCTCTCGAAAATATTAATAAAAACGTAATTTACACCATCACCGATTCTACTCACCACCCCATCTGGAATTACGAATTTCCGGCCGTCACCGTATGCAGTTTTAATCAAATCTCAAAAGAGAAAGTGTACAATTTTGTTAAATTTTTGTAAGTATCCTTTTGACGTTTAAATTGCGTCGTAATTGTCAAATGTTTGGTTCTAAACCAAAATCGATTTCGAGAAGATCGAGGTATCGATTCGAGATCCCGATCGCTTCAAATAGGTTTCGCACCTAGTTTCCAACAGAATTAGCACAAGTAATTTCTCTTCGCCTATCCTTTTCTTCAGAAATTGTTTGCATCCACGTTCTTTTCTAATTTAAACTGTTTTTTTTTTAATTTTCTAGTATTCGTCTGATTTCGATTTCTTTAATTTTATTTCTCACCTAATTCAATTTCAAAAATACGTGGAAATTATTGTTTTAGAAATAGATCTTCGACTATTACGCAAAAACAAATGATCGAAATAACGCGATCGATAATCGAATTGCTCCCGACGAGCAACCTGAACGTCCCACAAAGAAACCTATCGCAATTGCAAGACGTTTTAGATCAAAATAACATTCTGGCGTACCAAGCATTGGAACTTCTAACGCCAAATTGCTCGGAGATCATGCGAAAGTGCAAATGGAAGTCGTCTCAAAAACTTTGCGAAGATTTGTTCGAACGGATCGTGACGCCGTTGGGTTTTTGTTGCAGTTTCAACTATTTTGCGGGAAAATATTCGAACTTTTCCAGGTAGGCGATAAAATTCGAATTTGTTTACTGTGCTAAACGCAACAATCGTCATCGCGAATCAAACTTGGGTTTCCCGAAGGCCTAAAGTTTCGGAAATGCTCCTGGCGCTCGACGTGTCAAAGCTTTATAAATTTGCGCACGCTTCCAAAAAAAAAATGCTGTTACGTTTATAATTCGATATGAATTTTAGATATCTTCTAAATAAGAAATCAGAACGACCAAGGCGCGTCACGGCCTGTGGTTACAAAACGTCACTCAGAGCGTTAGTAGAGAACATAGTTGAGGACTATTTTGCTACAGATGTTACTTCGTACGGACATAAAGTATTAAAATACATATGAATTAAATAACAATGAGTTTATGTACTTCAAAATCATTTTTTAGATTTTAATACATCATCCTTACGATCATCCCGATTGGAACGTGCCCAATATGTGGTTGCAATTTAAAAACACCATGTTTATATCGGTAACGCCTACTCTGGTAAAGGCCGGTTTTGACGAAAAATCGTTAAGCGTTAAGCAACGCAACTGTTTATTTCTTAGGGAGGACAATTTAATGTCTTTCAAATATACTTATCGCAACTGCATGTTGAACTGTCGAAGACAATTTTTTCTGCGTCATTGCGATTGTGTTCCTTTTTATTATTATTATCACGTAAACGGTAAGTAGGTACTGCGCCTCGTTTTTTTACAATATAAAGTCGATTATTTATAATGAAATTTCCATATTTGATTTTTAGACAAGCCGAACACCGAAAAAATATGCGATCTACGAGACAACATCTGCATTTCAAAATATAAACGTAAGTATTTAGTTAGTCAAAAATTTTCGCTCTGCGAAATTGAAACGATTTTCAATAAAAATAAATCAAGCAGGTCGTCACAAAGACGTCACCATAATAATACTCCTCCTCTGCACGATCGAAAACGATGAAAGGTGGGAAAACACGGAAACGTTAGGTTTTAGTTTTTCTCGCGTTTCGTTTTCCTTTCGAAAAATAAAGTGGCAAATAATTTGTTAAAATAAAACGTTGAGCTTTATTTACAGAAATAAATTTTGATTCGCAACTAACGACTCGTGGATCGGATAACGTTGCAAGGTGCGACTGTTTACCTGACTGCGAATACTGCCACTATCAAATCGAAAGTTCGCAAGGAGAATTTTCGAGGACGCACGCGAAAACCGAACGAGACTTTTAGTGAGCTAATTAAGCTAAAAGCTTTCGTGGTAAGAAAATTACTCACGTTGATTGCGTATTGTTTTTAGTGGAGATTTAAAAATCGCAAACCAAAGTGTATTCAGAGTTTTCTTCAACGATTTAATTGGTGTACGCAATACGAGAGTTTTAACGCAGCAGTGGCATACGCTGTTCGGTAAAGTATATTTAATGCAATAATTAGTTAACATCTAAGTGGAGTGCTTTCCAAAAATAAAGAAAAAACAACGAAACACTTATCCAACGACTTAGGTTGGTAATATCGCAAGTAACAATTTTGCTTAAATAAATATTGTCTAAAGCTTTTTATAAGAAATTATTCAAGAAATGCGACTTGAATTTTCTTAGTATAAAGCATTATTCAGGGCTAATGCCCTTAAAAAGGGCGATTGGAATGCGGCTTGAACTGGTCTTTATTCAAGAATATGTTATAAAGATGTAACCTAACGACCCCGTTCGATATTGCAAAATTATAAATCAGCAAAATTCCTTTTAGGAAATACTAGAACTGTGTCACACTTACGACATTTAAAGGTAAGTGATGACAAATACATTTCGCAAATAAGCAAATTCGTTTTAATAATCAAATTAGGTCGGTGTCGACAATTTTGGAATGATATAAAAAAGGGGGTGTAAGTCGACACGACAGTCTTGTTTTCCATTTGAGTTAAAGAGTGCTAAAGCATAGGGGTAAGTAAACTATTGTGAATAATACATTGTTAACTTATTAATTAATAAATTGTAATATACGTAATATTGTGATATTGTGATATTGCTTAGTTAAATTATTTAAACTTAACCCGTTCCAACAAATACTTTTAAAGTACTTCGGTTGCATCGGTTACATTTGGTGGCAGCGGAAACTACCGTCATAAAGTAGGGAAAGCCTCTAGTTTCGTGATATTTTGCTATTTTTTCGTTTTTGTTGATAATCATCGAGTTAGTTATTCATTTATTTTTTCGGATTTTCTTGTTTGTAAAAGTAAACTTCAAGCGAAATTCTTTCGATTCAACCTAAAAGAAAAAATATATATATATATATATTTAGATTTGATTAAATTTATACAAAATTTTAGTGAATTTATTTTGGGGAAAAAAAATTTTAAATGTTAGGAACGGGTAACACTTCTATACAGCAACCAGGTACTTCGCAAGTGGTATATGCTCAGCCGGTAGCCGCGTTAGGTATGATAGCGGTCGACACCGACCTAATTTGATTATTAAAACGAATTTGCTTATTTGCGAAATGTATTCGTCATCACTTACCTTTAAATGTCGTAAGTGTGACACAGTTCTAGTATTTCCTAAAAGGAATTTTGCTGATTTATAATTTTGCAATATCGAACGGGGTCGTTAGGTTACAAAGATTTATACAAGAATATATGAATAAAGTTTTACATGAGGATGGTATACAAGGCTTATTCAAGTACAAAGTTCTTAGGTAATGAACTTGAGTAACACTTGATATAAGACTTATTTCAGAAGTTTGCGTAATCCTAAAATATTTTACATGAATAACATTGTAATCAAGTTCATTAGTTCAAGCTCTATACAAGAAGACATATTACAAACAGAAAAAAATAATTTTTACAAATCAATTTGTCCAGGTTTTTTGTTTGAATTCACAACATTTCCCTTACTTACCCTATTACAATTTTTATTTTTTTTTGATTATTTACATATATTCCGTCAGCCAAAAGCGCAGATCCGATGGCTTAGATTTTCCATAATATATTCCGATCACTAATGGTTTTTGTTTCGGTAATTCGGCAATATTGGCCAGGATGGGCTAAAACTCGTTTTTGGCACTTTTAAATATTGGCAGTCCATCTATATTTATATTTAACGATAGGCTATTATATTATAGGCTTAGATATTTTTGAGAATAAGTTTTCCAAACAAAACCGCAAAGCATTTTGCCAATATTCGCCATCACCCAATGGTATAATTTCGACCGTTTGAGGAGTTTCCATTAACATGCGTGGATCTTGTGGCAACGCGTCTTTATCAAAACAATTATTAATAATTTTAAGTAACTCTTTTACTGCTGAGTGGTTAATGTTGAATGTTAGCGCACAATGTCTTATATTCATGTGAAGATTTTGGCTCCTTTCATCTTCAGCCGCTGAACTGCTATCATCGTCATATATGATGCGATTAATACTATTATCACTACTCTCATCATCTGCGTAAAATTCATAGGCACTTTGTCTGTAATCTTCAGGTGACTCATCGCTGACAACCCCTATAATACGTCAATAAATCATAGGTGCGAATTAAAGTATATATATATATATATATATATATATATATATATATATATATATATATATATCGAATATATCTACTTAGCAGTCGGTATAGAACCTAAATTACTAGTTTTATCATTGGATACTGAAGTTTCATTATTAGTTAGGCATTTATTATTGGACGATTGAGGTATTGCTGGCAATAACCTCTTAGATGACAAATTTGAAGTAGCAAAAGACGATGATTCTATAATCAAACTTGAAAACTGTTTATTTACCTTTCGGTAATAGTGGCCTGACCTTTTAATTTTTTTCCATAATTTAAATGCGTCCATTTTTATCTGTAAATACTTTTTATACAATGTAAATTCGGAGGCAAGAAAAAGCGCTATACATACCTATATTTGATAACTATAATTCGCGCACGCGTATATAGTGTGTAAGTGCAACTTGCATAAAATATTATTTAAGTTATTTATTCTGGGAATTTTGTATAACACTTAAAATTTTTCTTTATACGAGATTCGGCAACGCAAAATTAATAAAATTTGTATAACGCTTCCAAATATGATCTTGAAAAAACTTTAAGCAAGAAATTATTTAAGTTTTAGTTTATAAAAAGAACTTTTGAATAAGACTTAAGTGTTTTCCTTGAATAGAGGTTTAATTAGGTATTTGTACTTGAATAATGAATTTCTTGAATAGTTCTTAATTTTTCTTCCTTGTATACAAGTTTATACGTAAGTATTTTACCTACAAGAGTTTTTCAAACATATCCAAGTGTTTTACGAGGTTCTTTTAAGTTGAGTTTGAATAATTATATTAGTCAAGTCTTTAACAAGGTCATTTCAAGCATAGCTTGTATAAGTCAACTTATCTCAAGTATAATTGTTACTTGGGATACGCAGATGATGACATTTCGAAGCAAAAAAAACATGAAACAAACAAAATATTATTGGAAGACGTATGTTAAATTTGCAACAAGCCTCGCAAAATTTACGGGATCTTAATCTTCGGCTTCAAGAAGCACGTTGATATCGATCATCTCATGATCATTATTTTCATGATAAGAAATAACGGCGGATGAGCTGCTCATTAGGTGTTGAATAACTTGTTTGTTTTATATTCTTTTGCTTTAAAATTTTAATCATTTATATGTATAATCGCATAGAGTGTAATAGGAATTTCGTTGTTTTTTTTGGTATACATGATCATCGGGTTATTCCATCAATATCAATATCATAAGAAAGACCAGAAAAAATTCTACAAAACGACATTTATCCCACCTCTCTAGCTTAATTAGGAGATCGACTACGACAATTTAAATATATGTCGGTGATGCAATTTTTTATTTTTTTTCTGGAAATTTTACATACACTTCGTCCAAACCTATATGCAATCCACGTCATCAATGAAAGGTTACTAGATGATGTTCCTTTATACCATCTAATATGTGCGCAAGTAAATCGTCTATAGAATATGTCGCTTTCCAAACTTTAAACCGAATTACAAATAAACAATCTAGTAACTTTTTATTGATGACGTAAATTGCATATAGGTTTGGATAGGTCATGGTCGTATTTTCAAAACGGGTTGATATATTTTAATAAAATTTTATATTTTTCTTAGTCTCTATGGAATCTGCATCTGCAATATGAAAATCTCGAATCAAAATTTTAGGGATTATCTCGATTTTTAGGGGACTAAGATATTAATTTGTTGTGGAAACTCTTGCAGAAGATAAGGAACCACATCACACATTTTTGACAGTTTCTTCGTCCGAAATTTCATTAAAATTTTGAAATGCAAGAACTTTTATATACAGCACCATTTGTAAATTCCTGTTTTGTCTGCGAATGTTAAGACATTACAGATTCGTGCAATAATTTTCCTTTAATCTCTAATAATCCTCGCACTTTTTTAAACCTTACTACTATTGTTGATCGTTCGGGACCTAATCATTTTAAATGAACTGCCGACTTCCAAAATAATAAGTAAATTTGTATAGATATTATTTTAGAATGTACCATTTTTTTGTGATCGAATCTTATTACGACGTTCTTTTAAACTATGAAAAAGTAATAGGCACACAAAAACGTATTACGAAATAAGTGAATATTTAAAAGTAATTTCACCTCGATGCATAACCACAAATTTTACAGGATCGTCTCTAATAGCACACGATTCGTTTTAGCTTTCCTCGGAGGTATACTCAGCTTATTTACCGGATTCACTTTCGGCACCGCCTTTGAAGTTTTTTATTTCTTCGTTATAAAAATAATTGCAATTAAACTAAGTTTAAAGAGCAATAAAATTACTAATAAAGATAAACAATTTTATTAAGGATTTTCGAAAACTTTTAAACCACCTATTGATATAATAATTCAATTCTTCAGAACGACATAAAAATAAATTTTTATAAATCATATTCTGTTAATTATAATACTTCAAATAGTCTATGCCTATTAAATTTACAATTATTAAATGTATAGGTAACTAAATAATTACTTATATAAACATTAAATCTAGAAAATAAATCTCAAAATCTCTTAAATCTCAAAATAATCAAAACAACGCATAAAAACAAATTTGTTACTAAAGTCAGTTGGAGACGAGATTAACCGAAGACTGTGGTAATATAATTTATAATAATATGATAACATACAAAAATGTTTTCAAGATCACTAATTATTACGTAAAGATAACAAAAAAATAAACTTTCTATATCTATTTAAATACCCACATATTATATCAAATTTATTTTTTGTTGCTAGTTGTTTTTCCGATTTTATACAAAATTTCTGCAAAATCGCTTTCCCAATAAACACCACATGTTTAACGATAAGGTGGGGTTCGGACGATGCGAAAAGGTTCGCCTTTACGCACGTAGTTTCTACAGCGACTTTTAGCAATGCCGTACCATTTGAAATTTTTTTAAAATTTTTGCTCACAGCTCGAGCTTTTCGGGAAGGGCGCGTCGGTTTACAAAGGGTGTCTGTCTGACGAGCATCGTATTAACGCGATTCCATTATTTCTATATCAATATAATTAAATAAAATATATTGACAACCATGCCATATAGGTAGTCAATTTCATTTTCCTAATTTCAGTTGAAAATCGAAAAACGTTATTGCTATAAAAGTGTTATTGCCATTATATAAATAGCTGTTTTCCGGTGTTATTGGGTAAATTGTAATTGGGCGTAGAACATTATTATATCTATATAATTAACCATTTAGTTTGCTTATCATTACACAACCTGATTAGATAGTTTAAGAATAAATTAACTATTGGCACCGCTCATTATATAAAATACACACATCACAAAGGAAATTAGAAAACCGGTCGCAATGGCGTCCGATAATTCGAACGACTTGATGGCTTCTTACGTAAAATCAATGGTATGTCAGGTGGACGATGCTGTTAAACATAATTCCTTCGCAAACTGTTTCACCGGAAACGAAGTAAAAGAGATGGTAAGTCAAATCAATCGAAAATTACCCCCTACGTCATCATTAACTTATTATAGGAATCGATTGCGTCCGGTGCTTCGCAAAAATTCTTTATTATGCGGCACGCGGAACGCATAGATTTTACTTTTGGCTGCTGGGTACCGTACTGCTTCGACGATTCTGGAAATTACAATCGAAAAGACCTAAACATGCCAACGGCATTGCCGAAACGTAAACTGGGCGCCGCCGGCTATTCGTACGATACTCCCTTGACTCAAATAGGAATTTGCCAGTCCAAACTAGTGGGAGAAGGAATGAAAGCCGCAAATATAAATATAGAACACGTTTATTGTTCTCCCGCTTTGCGGTCCGTACAGACGTGCGACGGAGTCCTCGGGGTTTAGGTAAAAAGGACGAAATCAAAATAAAGGTCGAGCCCGCTTTATTCGACTGGTTGGAATGGAGCAAACAGTCGCTACCCGACTTGATGACCGAGGAAGAATTAATAGCTGCCGGTTACAACATCGACACCGCTTATCGTCCGTGCATGTCGAAAGAAGATTTTAACGGTACAACGGACACGTTCGAAAGATTTTTCGCGCGTCAATCGAAGATCGTGAAGCACGCGCTGGCGCGTTGTCCAACTGGAAATATTCTGTTCGTTGGCCACGCGTTGACTTTTAAGGCTTGCATATGCGAACTCCTAGGTGACTTCGAACCCGGTTTAGGCGAACTAATAAAAGGTGCGGAACTTGTGCCGTACGCTGGCCTACAGACATTGACAAGAAATGGAGATAAGTGGGATATTATTAAGTCGCCTTTGTTCTCCCTTACCCACGCCAAAAATATAAGATTCAATAATCGCGTTTTGTTTTAGGTCTTTATAAATTTTATTTGTTACCGAATAATTTAGCCATAAACGATATGAAATAAAGTTTACGTTATCATTAAATTTTTAAACGAGCTTTACTTTCGGAAATACCAATGATGATCCGGTTAAAACGAGCGCCTTGTATAATAGCGCAACAATTTTATTTCACAGCCGAACAATTAATTACTTAATCGTTAAACTATTGTCGACGACTTTCATAATTGCATAACTATTTATCGCTTCGGCGCCGATTAGATAAACGTTAATCGACATTTAATTCTACAAAAACATTAGTTTAAAAGGCAAACGTAAACGAAGTGGTAGCGGTGCGTTTCTGTCATGGAAAGTAATAAGACGTACCATGGAACGAACGGCGTCCGTTGCGTAAATTCCATCATATCCTACATTAGAAATCAGAATAAGCAAACTCATCTTGCAAACAACTTTACCGAATATGAAGAGAAAGACATGGTAAGTGAAAGTAATCTCGAAAATTGTAGAAACCTTAAGCGTTACTGTTAACGTAGGAGTCGCTCGCGTGCAACGTTTCTCAGAAATTGTTTCTTATGCGTCATGCGGAGCGTATGGACGTAACCTTTGGCTCTTGGGTGCCACATTGCTTCGACGATTCCGGAAATTACAATCGAAAAGACCTGAACATGCCGTTAACGTTGCCGAAACGTAAATTGGGCGCCGCCGCTTATATAACGGATACTTCGTTGACGCAGATGGGAATTTACCAGTCGGTGTTGGTAGGAGAAGGACTGAAGACCGCAAACGTAAATATAGAACACGTTTACTGCTCTCCGGCTTTACGATGCGTGCAAACCTGCGATGGAGTCCTTCGAGGTTTGGGAAAAAAGGACGAAATCAAAATTAGGATCGAGCCCGCTCTAATCGACTGGTTGGGATGGAGCGACCAGAAGCTTTCTGACTGGATGACGGCGGAAGAACTAGTCGCAGCCGGTTACAATATTGACGCGAGTTATCGTCCGTGCATGTCAAGAGACGATTTCATCGGCATCACCGATACCTGCGAAAGATATTTTGCTCGTCAATCGAAGATTATAAGACGCGCGTTGGCTTCTCACACGACCGGAAATATTTTGCTTGTCGGTCACGCGTTGATTTTTAAGGCTTGCAGGCACGAATTTGTGGGCGATTTCGAGGCCAGCTTGGAAGAACTGATAAAAGGCGTCGAACACGTGCCGTACGCTAGCTTACAAACATTATTGAAAAACGGTGATAAGTGGAAAATTATTAAGTCACCCCTGTTCTCTCTCACTCATTCTAGTAATATGAGATTCGATAATAATGTCATATTTTAAAGTCATATTATTACTTAAAAGGGTGTAGGTGTATGTATAGCGAGCTATTAAATTAATGACACTCCGCTTGAGTAGCTACCCAGATAACACATGATATCCTATGGACGTCCGTTTTATGTCCATTGCGCATTGTTAGCCTTTTAGCGTGGAATTACCTAATTATAATTATAACACTGGAAGTATATTCCTCTAAATTATGTCAATTTATTTATCACCGATCTTATTACTACGACAAACAACAATACTTAAACAATAATGTATTGTACATTTTAACACCCCTTCTCAATACATTTTTTAAGTTAGAAACTCTACCATATTTCGTAAATTTTTTTAACTTAAAAGACACAAAACCAGTAGCATCTGAAAAGTTAAAAGTTTTAATTATTTTACTGATATAGTTTTGTTGACTTACAAGGAAGAGAAGGTTAGGTAGGTGGAAAATTCAGAAAAATTTGAAACTTTATAGGATTGTAGTACTAGTCAACCCTAATCAAGAGCCGTATTCCGTTCGTGCCCTTATTCGGTTTAAGAGGGTGAAATCCACCCTTGAAAATTGGAACTTTTTTCGATTTTGCTTATTATCTCTCGAACAGCAAGAGCTATCACCAATAAACTATATATTTTTGTAAATGGCCATTCAAGACCTACATTATGATACAAAAATTGGGGATGAAAATGTTAAGGGGTGCCATCCCTGCCCCCAACCTTCAATTATTTTCAGTATTTTTTTGTACGCTGCAATTAATCGATAGATTATTAAAAAGAGTTATTCATTAAAGTGTATCACCTTACATTTATTTATTTGCATTTGTGCAATTGCACCCTTTGGTAATAATATCCGAAGCCGCGTATCTCTTAAACAATAAGAAATATCACCAACAAATTATATATTTTTGTAAATAACTCTTCCAGACCTACATCATGATACAAATATTAGGGATAAAGGGGTTTCATCCCAACCCCCAACCCCCCATTTATGATTAATATTTTTGTATACGCTGCAATTAATTTTTATAATTTATCGGCATAATTATTCATTAAAATGTATTACCTTAAATTAGTTGATTTGTATTTGATCAAAACCACCCTTTGTTAATATCTAATATCCAAAGTAACATTTCACCGAAACTTATCTCTTGAACAATAAGAAATTTGTGTTTTTCAAGTTTGTGTATTTGTGTAACTGTTTGTCATGAACTACATAGTATCAATATAGAAAGGTTAAGTAAAAATTCAAGTAATTTCACCAGCAAGGAAGTGGAAAGGTGTACTAATTATTATTATAGTACTGAAATCTATATAGTGTAGATATGCTATTTTGTATTCCTGTAATTTAGTTTAGAACTGTTAATATATACATAATATGTACATATAAATAAAAATACTAGAGAATACTGACGTATGAAATATATAGATATGTAAATAAACAACATATGCAACAAAATATCCTTATTATTGTTAGATTCGATGATACGTCAATGTCGGACGGTTGGTTCTTAGTGCGGTACCTCTCCCGGGTCCCACTTCACCAAGATCACCGTACGAGTGACGTCAGGCAATTAAGTATACGTCGTCTCTCGGAAATGCTCGAGCAGCGGAGTAGCGCCAAATTTAAATTTATCGTGCAGGATTTAACACGGATCTAACTCGGCCAGACTGACAGCATTACGCTCTCGGAATGCCTAAGTTTGCGTCCAAAGAAATTTGTCGTTAAAAGGCACATTTGCTAGGTTAGTAATAACAATAACTGTAATAACAGTATTCGTTGTACGGCACGTTGTGTGATTGGGTCGAGTTCTCAACGGTTCATGGTACAGCGGCAGCATCCATTCCTGGATCGTTAACGTTGGCTGTAACACAAAATCAAAACAAAAATTACTCAGCGTTTCGCACAACGCCCGGTGCTACCATAGTCAAACTCATAGTTAACACGATGGAGATACTGCCCAAGGCACGTATCTACTATGGGCCAACACAAACATCAATCAACTCATAGTGAACTCGATGGAAATACTGCACAAGGCACGTATTTGCGATGAGTCACCTCAACATCAATAAACTCATAATTGACTCGATGGAAATACTGCACAAGGCACGTATTTGCGATGAGTCACCACAACATCAATAAACTCATAGTCGACATAGTGGAAATACTGCACCGGGGCATGCATATTCGATGGGTCAATACCACATCTGCTGCACAAGGTACATATCCACGATGAGTCGACACAACTTCGATAAACTCATAGTTGACTCGATGGAAATACTGCACGAGGCACGTATTTGCGATGAGTCAACACAACATCAATAAGCATATAGTTGACATAGTGGAAATACTGCACCGAGGCATGCATATTCGATGGGTCAATACCACATCTGCTGCACAAGGTACATATCCACGATGAGTCAACACAACGTCAATAAACTCATAGTTGACTCCATGGAAATACTGCACAAGGCACGTATTTGCGATGAGCCAACACAACATCAATAATCTCTACCTTTAACATGGCAAAATTCAAAACAGAGTATTAGGAGGAGATTAAGCTACTTACTTGTATCTGGTTGTAACAAGCTCTGAAAATCAGTAGGAGTCCAATTAGATGACCAATGGCGTAACTGGTCCTTGGAACACCTAAGGGTATGTCTAGCACCTACTCGTCGGATGGAGTAGCGGTCATTCGGTAGTAACGTTTTGATGACGCACGGTCCCACGAATTCACAATTGAATTCTTCAGGCCCCTGCCCTCAGCTCAGTACTACGGGGCGTCACCAACATTATAATGTTGATTGTTCCTTCGTTTTTTGTTTAAGGAAGTTAATTGGTGGTCTGCGTTATCTTTTAGTCTTTTGAAAACCTCTTGATGATCTATTGGAGGTTGATGGGACTCGGAAATAGGTAAATCGGCAAGGATTGTGCGAATTTGAGGTGTTTGTCCCTCACGGCCAAATACTAATTTGAAAGGGGAATGTCCAGTCGTTTTTTGTGTAGTAGTATTAATTATTAATTGAATTTTCCAGACTTTGCTCGGCCATTCTGTGGACCTCGTTGATTCAACTCTCAACAAGTTCGTTATTGTACGCATGTAACGTTCAACCCGTCCATTAGAGCGAGGTATGGCCGGGGTTGTCACGTGTAGTTCAATACCGAAGTATTCGGTCAGTGATTTAAATACTTTCGAAGTAAAATTTGTTCCAGCGTCATGAATTATTTTGCTGGGCGTCCCAAAGGAATTGATATAACTTGTGAAATTTTGTTTTGTTTCCTCGGCAGATAGTGCATGTTGAGGGAAAAACCTACCTTACGTAAGGCATCGAGAATTAATTTTAATTTTGCTAAATCCCCCTTCCACCGAAACGGAAGGTATTAAAATATCGTTCAGGTAAACCAATGCGATGTCGTATTTTAAATTAGCCAGGGCTAGGTTAATGGCCCATTACCCATTACACCGCCGGTACATTAGCCGGCCCAAAGGTCATCCTTAGATACTCGTATTGGCCATCGGGGGTCACGAACGCCGTTTTTGGGATGGAATCGGTGGCAATGGGTACCTGATGGAACCCGGAAGCCATGTCCAGGGACGTAAAAAGTTCTCCCCGACCTAGCCCGTCCAACTGATCGTCCATACGGGGAAGAGAAAATCGATCTTTCAAAGTGATTTTATTTAGCGCCCTGTAGTCGACGCACAAACGATACGTGTCGTTTTTCTTTTTGACCAAAATGATTGGGCTTCCGAAGGGAGAGTTGCTTTCACGAATGATTTTGTTTTTTTTTTTTTTTTTGGTGGAAGATCCGCAACAATTTCGCGGGCCTTGGCGCGTTCGAAATCGGACATGCGATATGGGTGATAATAGACGGTTTTATTTTCCGTGAATGTTATGTGCAATTCGCCAGTATTAACGGCGCCCACACTATTGCCCGAGGTGATGATGTCTGAATAGTTGGAAAGTAGGTTTGATATTTTCTCTTTATTGAACGAGTCTAACTCGGTTATAATGGGGAGATTAGGAGGCGTCGAAGCAGTGTTGACTGAAGATACGGGAACGATCTTCGTCCCCAACCAGGACGACATTGCAATCGCAGATGTTTTCCCCTATAACAACATCGTAATTCGCGTGATTGTCCGGAACAATCACAAGGCCAAGCTCCAATCCGACGTCCGGGAACTCGATCAACGCTTTCGTGAAGGCATTAGAATTAAGTGCAGTGCCATCGAACCACTGTAAAGGTGTTAAACGAGGGATTTTTGTTAGGTGTAATTTGGTTACCAGCGCATCGTTTATTAACGAGCACGTTGACCCGGTATCTATCAAACACTGCGTAGCAAAATTGGATATTTTAATAGGTATCGTTTTCAAGGTTCTTGTTGTACCGTCTACATTCGGTAAATTAAACAGCACGTGCTCTGATTTGTATTTTTTTTTGTATTCTGACGAGTCGCAAGCTCGCCGGCGTCTTGTTTTCGGCCCGAAGCGTGATGTTTACTTTGACCCTGAAAGCAGCTATCGAAAATATGACCACGCTTTCTACAATATCTACACGTTAAGTCGTTTAATAGCTTGTCCCTCTGAGAAGCATTTACGCCTCCGATACAACTGCGAGATATGTGGCCCATCTTACCACACAAACAAAAACGATGAATTTGCTGGGAAGCCCGACTCTACTTACGGTTTCCCTGTCCGACCACCCAAATTCCTTTTTATACCCTTCTATTTTTTTTGCAACCACGTGCTACTATCCATGGTGTCTGGGTCGAAACTTGGCAAGGCTAATGGGGTGGATGCGGCCGGAGGAATTCGGGCCACGGACGACGGCTGACCGTTCGCATCTGCACGTCGCTGGAGATCCTCCAAGGTCGTCGCTATCGCTCCCAGGAATCGACTCAATTCTTCTGTCATAGCCCTTTCGCGTACACTCACACACACAAAAAAAAGGAGATAACCGAATACTTGCACTACACGCGTATCCCACTTCTGATGTTAGATTCGATGATACGTCAATGTCGGACGGTTGGTTCTTAGTGCGGTACCTCTCCCGGGTCCCACTTCACCAAGATCACCGTACGAGTGACGTCAGGCAATTAAGTATACGACGTCTCTCGGAAATGCTCGAGCGGCGGAGTAGCGCCAAATTTAAATTTATCGTGTAGGATTTAACACGGATCTAACTTTATAATAAGCCCTAAAGTGTGCGAATAATTAGTAGAAATAATGAATTTTTCCTAGACTGGCAAAGAGACGTGAGATGGTGAATGTAACAGTTAGTTATTTGCTGTATTTATGTATTTATATATAATTGTATTTTAGTTATCCATATTATTATTGTAACAGCGGTTAATATACACACTACGACACCCTGAGAGTGCGATATTTCTTATTGTTCAAGAGATAAGTTTCGGTGAAATGTTACGTTGGATATTAGATATTAACAAAGGGTGGTTTTGATCAAATACAAATCAACTAATTTAAGGTGATACATTTTGCTGAATAATTATGCCGATAAGTTATAAAAATGCATTGCAGCGAATACAAAAATATTCAAAATAATTGGGGGTTAGGGGTAGGAATGAAACCCCTTAGGCGTTTTATCCCTAATATTTGTATCATGATGTAGGTCTGGAAGAGTTATTTACAAAAATATATAATTTGTTGGTGATATTTCTTATTGTTTAAGAGATACGCGGCTTCGAATATCATTACCAGAGGCTGCAATTGCACAAATGCAAATAAATAAATGTAAGGTGATACACTTTAATGAATAACTCTTTTTAATAATCTATCAATTAATTGCAGCGTACAAAAAAATACTGAAAATAATTGAGGATTGGGTGCAGAGATGGCACCCCTTCGAATTTTCATCCCTAATTTTTGTATCATAATGTAGGTCTTGAATGGCTATTTACAAAAATATATAGTTTGTTGGCGATAGCTCTTGTTGTTCGAGAGATAATAAGCAAAATCGAAAAAGTTCCAATTTTCAAGGGTGGATTTCACCCTCTTAAACCAAATTAGGGCACAAACGGAATACGGCTCTTGATTAGGGTTGACTAATATTACAATCCTATAAAGTTTCAAATTTTTCTGAATTTTCCACCTACCTAACCTTCCTTGTTAGTAGAAAACCCCCTTGTGAAAACTCCTTTACAATTTGTATTCCAATTTGCTTTACTAAATTTTCACTTTTACGCATTTTGCATACTAAATGTTCTTTTCCTTTTATTTCAAATTCAATCGGTTGCTTCATGTATATTTCTTCTGTTAATTCTCCATTTAGAAAAGCCGATTTTACATCATAATGCTTTACTGCCATATTACTTCTTCTACTATTGTAAGTAAAAGTCGCAAAGTCGCTTGTTTTAGTGTTGGTGCGAAAACATCATCGTAGTCTTTTCCAAATTTTTGTGTAAAACTTTAAGCTTCAATTCTTGCTTATATTTGCTTCTGGTACAGAATTATTTTTAGAAATTCTACAAACGTCATTATTAAAATTAACAGAATATCCAATTTTAACTAATTTTCGTACAGACAGCAAATTACTTTCTAATTCTGGAATATACAATACCTTTTTAATGAGAAACTTTATTACTTTGTCATTTACTAAGCATTCTAAAAAACCTTCGCCTATACCTTTAGCTTTTAGCATTTTTCCATTTGGTAATTGTACTTCGCTATTAGTAATAGTAGAAATTTGTAAAAAGAATGACTTTTGATTTGACATACGACAAGTACATCCAGAATCAATATACCACGAATTATTTTCAATCGAATATCCTATTTTCTCATTTAGTTTGAAACACAGATTTCTGCCATCACCTTCTTCTTCTTCGTTACCTTTTTTATCGTCTCTAACATTATTTACTTTCTGATTTCATTTCTTTAGAAATGCCTTGTAGAAATAACAATCTCTTTTTAGATGCCCGTTTTTCTTACAATGACATTTTGCTTTCCATTTCTCACATTGTGAGTTTTTAATGCCTTTTCTTCGCAACTTTCATCTACACTTATACCGTTATTATCTTTTCTCCTTTTATACTCTTGGAGTAATTTTTCTTTTATTACTTCTAAGGTAATGTCTGCTTCAGGTCTAGATTCTAAAGCAGTAACCAAAGAATTATAACTAACAGGCAAGCTGCACAACAAAAATGCTACAATTAAATGCTCTGCGATATGCTCTCCAAATGAAGTTAGTTGATAAACCATTTCCATCATTTTAATCACATGCTCTTCCATATTTTCGCTTTCGGACAATCTTTCAATCAATATCTGTCATTTTTATTATTCAACATATTTTACTACTTATTATTATATATAATATATTATAAAATCTTATTATATTGACTCTTTTAATTCTGGACTGGGCCCATAACCCTGTTAGCCTTTTAACGTGGAATTAAGAGGATTCAGTAGAACCGTGAGAAAAAATCTTAGATAGAGCACATTTTTTTCTAAGTAAGACGGAAATATTAGGCTACCTAAGTAGGGACTCTAATCAAAAAGGGTACGGCGATTTCGAAGTGACCGTAACCTTGAAATTCGTACCATTTTTTGTCGAGTTATCGAATAACGGAACGACGCACGTGGTGCAATTATGCCATCCCCTTCAATACTATTATTTAGTCATGCAATTTTAAAATGATTTATAGGTACATACCTTTAGGAATGAAAAATTTACTAATTTCTAGTTAATGTTTACTCGTACAATTAAATGAAATTTCCGAAATATTACGAAATTATAATGCTGATAATAATTTAAGTAATTCGTTTTCTGCTGGGAATGTGGTTTCATAATTTGAATAGATATCTCATAAAAACAGTTGTGATATAGATATTAAAACAACAAAAACATAGATTTGAGTAACATATTATGAAGACACGTAAAGAAACAAAAGGAATAAATTACTTATATCTATACTTATGAGCGTGTGGTAGTAGATTTGATAATAATTTACAAAATCGCTACCTACAAGGACACTACTACTCATTGAATAAAATCACAACTGCAACTTAAAAACGACAATACCTAACCAATATGGTACAGGCGGTGTTTTATCGACAATAATTTTGAAATTCCTTCCAGAAGCTACCTTTTTCTACTATTTTTTTTTATAAGCGATTAGAGAGTTGTACCTGTGGGATCAAAGCTTTTGTTATGAATCTTTTATTATGGTTAATTATGGTTCTAGGAAAATGTTATTTTACTAAAGCGAAATCTGGTTTTTAATAAACATAATAATATTTATTATGTAGTAAATTATCAGATTATCGGTTTTTGAGTAATTCAGTGTAAAGTTGGATAGTGAATAAATATGTATCAGTAATGAGCTCTTGAAAACATGCGATACATATACAATAAAAAAAATAATTCTTTCAAGTCGGTCAAGTTAAATCAACCATCTATTCGACAACAGGGTAAAATGCGAGCCGGTTAGCTTAGGGTCTCTTTTACGATCTTGTGAATACTGACTTAATTCCTGTCATAAATTACCAAACTCGGAGAGAACATTTAAAATCGAACCGAATCAAAAAGTTCCGCATCGATAACGACGTCGTTTATTAAAATTTTAACATTTGGTTTGTAGCAATCGATTTTACAAAAATATATCTACAGATTGGCTTAAGCAAACAGTAACTTTTTGGTTCCATTTATACTTGCGTATTTACCTGATGATTTTACATACTTCAAAGTTAAAAATCGACAAAATACAAAAACCAATTTGTAGGCAATTGTCTAAGGATAAAATAGATACTAGAATCATTATGATATCTTTTCTATAACCGAAGATATGGGTGCGGAACTTAACATTGGAACTCCCATAAGAGAAATAGGTACGGATGGCTCTTAACTATTCCGATCGACGGCAGTCTACACTTCTCCGATCCAATATGTCATTTAACCATAGCGTTTCTCGTTTTTTTTTTAAATTTAAGTGTTTCGCCCGTTGTTTTATTGATTAATTTAGTCACAGTTTTGTCATATGAATAATCGGTGCATATACCTACTTTCCGCTATATCGAACATCTTTTATAGAAAACTTTGTGAAGAAATGTACAATAAAAAAAACTATCGTTCTTTATTAAAAGTTTTGGGAAAAACGACCCTCATCAAAAATAAAATTCTGGAGGTTGCCTACACTAATACATCACAATTAAACCTAGAATTTTTGGCGTGCGTAACAGAGAACCACGGCGATCTTATAACATCCCACTTATCTCCGTCGTTCGATAATGCCAATAAACTTGCGAACGGCACATTCGCTAAAGCTTTCATTACTTCATTTATATCGCCGAGTTCGTTATTTCCCGTAAGTTCGTTCATGCAAGTCTTCAAAGTTATTGCATGACCAACGCAAAGGATATTTCCAGTCGGATGAGAAGCCAGTGCGCGTTTAACAAAATTCGATTGGCGCTCCATGAAATCTTCGAAAGTTTCCTTAATATTCGTAAAGTCTTTTCTAGAAATATGCGAAGAATAATCGACGTCAATATTATAACCGGCATCGATTAGTTCGTCTGCGGTAAACCAGTCGGGAAGAACTTGATTGCTCCATTCTAACCACTCGAATAAATCTGGTTCAACTTTGATTTTTGTTTCGTCCCTTTTACCTAAACCACGAAGCACACCATCGCACGTCTGAACGCATCGGTAAGATGGAGAAGAATAAACATGTTCTATATTTATATTTGCCGTCCTCAGCCCTTCTCCCATCAATACCGACTGATGAATTCCAATCTGAGTTAATGGAGTATCATATAAATAACCGGCGGCGCCCAATTTACGTTTTGGTAACGTCGGCGGCATATTCAGGTCCTTACGCTTATAATTTCCAGAAGCATCAAAGCAATACGGCACCCAAGACCCAAAGATCATATCTACACGTTCAGCGTGTCGCATAACAAAGAACTTTTGAGAAGCACTGGACGCGAGTGATTCCTAAATTAATAGATAATGTTGAAAAAGTGTAACTTTCTAACGATTTTACTTACCTACCATTTCATGACCTTCGTTTTCGGTAAAACAGTTTTTTAAAGAGTTATCATTGCTTAAATTTCGTATGTATGTTGAAATTAAATTCATGGGAACGCGAACGGCTTGGTTCGGTTCGTAGAAAGCCTCTTTGGTGGTTCCCATTTTTATTTTAAATTGTTTTTTTTCTAAACAGTACATATATGTGTTCTAATTATAAATTATCTAATCTGCGTGAAGCGATAACAAACGCAAATGAGACGAATTTATTGTATAAATATTTATTACGTTCTAGTTTTCAAACTGTTTTACAAGGACTTCATTACTGATTGAAACTTGAAATGATCGACAGCTTAGTGTACGTTAAATATAAATTTTCATCACCGTTTATTGGAGTTTCTCCTATTTTTTTTTTTACTTTATCAATTATTTTTACACTTTAGTTATAGGTGCGGTAAAAGTTCCACAAATATTATTTTAAAAAAAATTATCTTTGGTTATTTGTTAATTATTCAATTATTACCAACTGAGCGTTTTTGGTGCCTATGTACTAAGGTCACGTGGATTCCAATTATTGTTGAAGTCCCTGTATAATCGGTATTTCCAATTAGCGTTTTGGCTCTGTAATAATAAGTGTTTCGTATAGAAAATTTTTACTGTACCTTTAGATTTAAAAATTTTGGTAATGCAGATGAGAGCTGAAATACATCTCTTTTTTCGGTCCTTGTATAATACAAATACCTACAGTAAAATTTGACTAATTCGAACTTCGTAAATTTTCTATTGAACATAACATTAAAATTGTCTATCTGATTCGATTTTTTATAAATATTTGAATAATTCGAAACCGGAGTTATCACTTGCAACGAAGAAATTAAAGGTGTGTCATCTTAAAGAGAATAACTTTATCAGTTTTACCTAACGTAAATTACTTATTTTACATTTATCGTAAATTATTTGCCTCTCCTCCAATTATGCCTGTTGCATTTAAAATTTTTAACGGTGTCCATGTTTTTTCAATTATTATTGAAAAAGATTTGTAAGCGCCATTTCATTTGTATTAAAATTACGCACAATTTTCGAAGTACAACTGAAAGTACTAATTGTACTCTAAAAAGCAAACTTTCGACGGTTTCAATTTGGACGTTTAAGAGCTTTAAATTAAGCTTAAATTCAAATTATATAGGTATAGTTATATAAAATAAATCAAAATTAAACATAATTTCCAAAGAAAACGGAAATTCACGTGACTGATAAGCAAATGATAACAATTTTCATCCACTTTACATACGTTGAATTGCCAAATTCTTCGTAATTTTAGAACTTAATCAATGAAAGAAGAATCACTTTTGAAAATCAAAATATCTCATCAAACAACTGATTTTATTATAAAAGGCATCTTTTTAAGCAAACCCACACAACACTACATATTACTTTCAAAAATTGAAACATTACATTTTTCAACGTATAAAACGAAAACGGTTACTAATGAAATAATCAAATTTTCTCCAACTGATTTTTCACCGCCGCCGACTAAAAATACCTTTGCATCGGCACCAAATCGCGCGGCGAAATTTGATATTTTATTTTAAGAAAACATTTTGTTGGCGTGGAATTTTAAATTTTGACAATGCGTAACCGAAAATGGAGAAGACCTAATAATTTCCCACTTATCTTCATTTTTTGATAATGCCTGCAAGGTTGCATACTCAATAAATTCCATACCGTGCATTATTTCATCGAAACTGGGTTTGCTATTTCCTAAAAGTTCATACGTGCAACATTTTATAGTAAATCCATGAGCAACAAACAGAATATTTCCGGTCGAGTGAGAAGCCAACGCGTGTCTTACAATCTTCGATTGACGAGCAAAATATCTTTCGTACGTATCGGTGGTACCGATAAGATCCTCTCTTAACATATATGGACGATAATCCGTATCGATATTGTAACCGGCAACAATTAATTCTTCCGCCGTCATCCAGTCAGAAAGTTTCTGGTCGCTCCATCCCAACCAGTCGATTAGAGCGGGCTCGATCCTAATTTTGATTTCGTCCTTTTTTCCCAAACCTCGAAGGACTCCATCGCAGGTTTGCACGCATCGTAAAGCCGGAGAGCAGTAAACGTGTTCTACATTTACGTTTGCGGTCTTCAGTCCTTCTCCCACCAATACCGACTGGTAAATTCCCATCTGCGTCAACGAAGTATCCGTTTTATAACCGGCGGCGCCCAATTTACGTTTCGGCAACGTTAACGGCATATTCAGGTCTTTTCGATTGTAATTTCCGGAATCGTCGAAGCAACGCTCTATCCAAGGTCCAAAAGTAAAATCTACGCGTTCTCCGTGTCGCATAATAAAGAATTTTTGGGAAGCATCGGACGCCAGCGATTCCTATAAACGAATGTGAAAAAAATTAATGAAATTTTCGACTGCTTTCGCTTATGTATTACCATTTCTTTTGGTTCATATTCGGCAAGGTTGTCTTTGAAGAAAGTTTGTTTATTACGTTCGTAAATGCAATTTATCACAGAACGAGCGATATTCGATTCTTCGGACGTTTCGTCATTTTCCATGGCAATGTTTCGTTTATGATTTGCTTCTTAAAACCACCTTGTTTGACAGAACGAACGTGACTTAATTTTTTTTTATATAATCAGTATGAAAGTGATAAGATATGTAAATTGTTGTTACAAAGGCCATTTTTTGTTTTAATTTACAGTTTAAACACAAAATGAGATTATGAAAAAAAATTTTATTTACCTAAGTACTTACATACTTTTTTATGGACACGTGTCCTTGTTTTTAGTCTAGCCTCGCGTTGACGTACGTACGATTGAATTATGTATTGTTATTGACTGTAGAATTCGGTTTTTAACACCCTATATCACGAAAATGAGGTATGTTAGGACATAATTAGATACGTTTATAGGAAGTTATGAAGATAGGTATTTAAAGAATTTAAAGACAAACAAAAAGAATAAACTCCCTACACAAACATCCGTAGATGAGTGGGTTGAATATGATGAACAATCGTTATTAATAGAAGACAGAACGATTTTTAAAATGCAAGATAACAGTGATATCAATAGTGTATGAACAAACAAATAGCAGAAACAGTGGCGCTTAACGTTTGCATTAAAAATATGAATTCTTAATTTATAATTTTATTGTTCTTAGGTAAATATCTACTATTTATTCTACATTGTACAGTCGACTCCTTAAATTTTGACGATATAGATATGTGAATGAGATAAAGTAATCTGTCCTAAGTGATGTCCATCTGTCACAACCATGGACAAGTAGGGGATATCTTATGTGGATGTTTAACCCAGGCAACCAACTGACGTTAAAAAGAGGTTTAAAAATCAGCGTTTTCCATCTAAATGGTACATATAATTAGTGGAAAAGACTTTACAACATATCTATGTGAAAGCAATAGTCATCGCCTTTTATGGAAATCATATGGACATCATAAGAATGCGTGTTAAAATGTACAATACATTATTATTTAAGTATTGTTGATTGTCGTAGTAATAAGATTAGTGATAAATAAATTGATATAATTTAGAGGTATATACTTCCAGTGTTACGATTATAATTAGTTAACACGTTGACGGACAGTAGGAACAAGCGAAGTTCGAAAATTGACACTATATGTTTTTGTGATTTTTAGAATGTTAGAAGTATAGTTTTACTCTTTCTGCTTAAATAAACTTAATTTTGATTAATTTAGTACCTTTAATTAGGTTGCGGCTATAACCGTCATGGCGCCAGCGGACTCTATACACTAAGTGATAGGACGATGGCGGCTATAACAGCAAAAATTTAAAAACGTAAATGACAGGTTTAATGGTTCAAACAAGCAATTTTTGTATGCAACAAAGTATTTTTGGGAGTTTTACACGAAATGTTAGTTCTTAATCAAACAAAAATAAATAAATGACAAAACAATTTATTATAATTTTATAATTATATTATATTATAATATATTTATATATTATTATAATATTATAATATTATAATATATTATTATAATATGTTATTAATTATTATAATTATATTATAATTAATTATTATAATATATGTTATTATAATATATTTTTATATACATTATTTTCGGTATGCCATGTTTCAAAGCATGGTGCAGGACACAGTGCAGGTTTTGACATGCAATTCTTGCAGCAATATGATGTTTCCTTCCTTATTCCCTGTTTATAACATTGTTTACAACGCTGAAAATATGTTTTCGCTGATAATTTTCAGGAGGTGAAATTTTCTCAGGAAAATGCTGTGTTCCATTGTTGTTGATTTCATTGGTTTGGATTTGTGCACGTTTAAATTGAACCAAAGTTCTTCCATCCCGTTTAGGAGAGATACCAGTTAGAGATCGTATGATTGCTTCCTGTACTCTATATACTTCATTTGAGAACCTGTCTTTTCTTTAAAGATGTAGAAAGAATTCCATACTGCTACATCCAGTAGATGAAAGATTACCTTTTATACCATCTAATTGTCTTCCGTGGACAGGAATAATAGGACATCATCTGATCTGCTCTGTCTACACCTGACATATTCTGATTATAATTCACTATTTCAATTGGTTTCTCTTTTCCTGTTGTCGCCGGTTAGCTGTGTTTATCATGCTTGGGTGGTAAGCTGTTGTTAGACATAGCACATCCCGTTTATCTTTCCATTTGGACACATAAGTCTGATTTTGGCGTCGCCATACATGTTCTCCTTTTCTAAGCTTACGACGTGTTATTTCTTGTGGCAGACCCTTCCTATTTACACGAAGAGTTCCTGTCACATGTGTCTTTTGCTAAGTAATTTGTTAGACAATGGTAGACTGTTGTAATAATTATCCATGAACAAATGATGGCCTTTGTTTAAGTATGACTGCATCAATCGCATCACAAGACTTTCAATAGTTGTCATGTTTTCATCGTTTTCTCGATGGCCTTTGTATACTTCTATATTCAAAACGTAACCTTGGGCTGAACAAAGTTCATAGAATTTAATTCCGTATTTTGCCTTTTTGCCTTTCATGTACGTGCGAAAATAAAGCCTTCCTCGAAATAATAACAACGATTCATCTAATGATAATGCTTCATTTGGTGCATATGCATTCGCAAACTTTTGTATGAGCAAATCAAGAAATATTTTATTTTCCTCAAAGGGTCGTTTGAATTTTCTTCCTCAACACAAAAACACCTCAATATTTGCTCAAACCTCCTTCCAGACATTTGTGACGGAAATGCTGGGTGGTAATGTAATGCATCAATGGAAAAGAGTTTTCTAATGCTGGAGAATTTTAGCTGGGACTGAAGCAAACACAAACCTAAAAACTTTCTCATTTCGATCATATCAGTATTTTTGAAATTTGCCTTTCTACTATGCCTTGTATGTGGCCGTGCTTGATTGCAAAGTTTTATGCCGTAATCATTCGTAGATTTTATAATCATTTCCATTACTTGGTCATCCCATATTTTTCAAAAACCTGAATTGGAGAAACATTTTCTTCTATATCCAAAAGAATCCCAGCGGCATCTGCATCAAAAGAAAAGTTTCTTATAGATGTTGTATTGGTATGCCATGTCTCATCATTTTCTGGTTCTTCTGGTGCTTCATATTCCTCATCTGTAGTTGATTCATCATCTTCACTATCCGAATTGTTATTTTCAGCACTGTCAGCATCAGATTCAGACTCACTGTTGCTTGATCCACTATTCATTTCCTCAACAATCTTCAGCAGCCTAGCCTGATCTTTTTCCCAACTGTCCATTTTCTGTAAATATTGAATAAAACATTTTATTTTGTATTATTATTTATTGTATATTATATATATAATATATATTTATCATTTACATTATCATTATTTATTTATATTTCAAATGTAAAACTCAAAAAAAAAAAAGTAAACAGTATAACCTATAGTATCGTTAACCTAACCTAAAATGCTAAATTTTGTTTTTTTATTTCTGTTTAAAGTATAAAATGAATAATAAACAAATACATACCAGTATAGTTATATAAATAATAATAAATATCGTTAAACGTATCAATAAGAACTATAAATTCAATAGAAAACACGATCGCACTACTCCCTTCACAACCACGTGCATACTGAATCTGCAACTCGTATAACAGGTGAAATATGAACTTCAACCTAAAAAGATGTTTTCAAAACACGACACTATGCTTCTACGTATACGCCAGTAAGTGCACATTTGTGCTGCTATAGCCGTAGTGTCTAAAAACGACCGTTTCGTTTTGGACGGCTATAGCAGTCATGCCACATTGTGAACTTCGCTTTGACGGCTATAGCCGCAATTGTCCGTCAACGTGTTAAGAGCCATCCGTACCTATTTCTCTTATGGGAGTTCCAATGTTAAGTTCCGCACCCATATCTTGAGTTATAGAAAAGATATCATAATGATTCTAGTATCTATTTTATCCTTAGACAATTGACTACAAATTGGTTTTGGTATTTTGTCGATTTTTAACTTTGAAGTATGTAAAATCATCAGGTAAATACGCAGGTATAAATGGAGCCAAAAAGTTACTGTTTGCTTAAGCCAATCTGTAGATATATTTTTGTAAAATCGATTGCTACAAACCAAATGTTAAAATTTTAATAAACGACGTCGTTATCGATGCGGAACTTTTTGATTCGGTTCGATTTTAAATGTTCTCTCCGAGTTTAGTAATTTATGACAGGAATTAAGTCAGTATTCACAAGATCGTAAAAGAGACCCTAAGCTAACCGGCTTGCATTTTACCCTGTTGTCGAATAGATGGTCGATTTAACTTGACTGACTTGAAAGAATTATTTTTTTTATTGTATATGTATCGCATGTTTTCAAGAACTCATTACTGATACATATTTACTCACTATCCAACTTTACACTGAATTACTCAAAAACCGATAATCTAATAATTTACTACATAATAATTATTATTATGTTTATTAAAAACCAGATTTCGCTTTAATAAAATAACATTTTCCTAGAACCATAATTAACCATAATAAAAGATTCATATCAAAAGCTTTGATCCCACAGATACAACTCTCTAATCGTTTATAAAAAAAATAGTAGAAAAAGGTAGTTTCTGGAAGGAATTTCAAAATTATTGTCGATGTCTTAGTTATCTCGTAGCCACGTACCGGTCTTGTTTGATATTTATTGAGTTGTTATAGCGCTTTTGGAGAGTTATCCATACAGTATTTTATAAGTGTTTATTATTATTTGCAAAATTTGCAAATTAAAAAACTACAAATACTGCAAATACAGTAAAACATTTGTTGTATAATACGCTGTCAACACATTTTCCGTCACTAAAACATGTAAATACATACGAAAATGTTGCGAAGAAAGAACTAGAAAAAAGCATTAATTTGAAAAGAAAACCATGTGGATTATTTATTGACCCAGATAAATTTTATCTTGGAGCATCACCGAATGGTATTCAGCAAGAAACTGAAAGTATCGTAGAAATTAAATGCCCCTTTGTTACTTTTAAGCTAAATCTTACACTGGAGGAAGTCATCCGTTAAAAAAAAAATACATATTGGAAATATCAAAAGGATGGTAGTTATACGATAAACCAACTTCATGATTGATATTTTCAAATACAGGGGCAATTACGTGCGACTCAGAAAACGAAGTGTATTTTGACTGTCTGGACTGGAGTAAATAAAATAAAAATAGATTATGTGGAAAAAGACGACGATTTTTGGAACACAAAAATGAAAACTAAATTAGATTACTTTTATAAACATTGTCAACTTCCAGAACTTCTAGATCACAGAGTGTGCAGGAATATGCCACTCAGAGATATAAAAATGCAAATTTAATGTAACCCATTGAATAAAAATTGTTTGTGTTGTTTATATTTTTTATTTTTGGAATTTATGAAATAAGTTTTTAAAAACATTTGAAAATTTCTGAAAAATGTTTCATGGGTCATATTTTATTGTTCACGCAGTGACGAAGATATCTAGAACAGATATCTACGTTTCTGCCAAAACGCCGCCTGTACCATATTGGTAAGGTATTGTCGTTTTTAAGTTGCAGTTGTGATTTTATTCAATGAGTAGTAGTGTCCTTGTAGGTAGTGATTTTGTAAATTATTATCAAATCTACTTCCACACGCTCATAAGTATAGATATAAGTAATTTATTCCTTTTGTTTCTTTGCGTGTCTTCATAATATGTTACTCAAATCTATGTTTCTGTTGTTTCAATATCTATATCACAACTGTTTTTATGAGATATCTATTCAAATTATGAAACCACATTCCCAGCAGAAAACGAATTACTTAAATTATTATCAGCATTATAATTTCGTATTATTACGGAAATTTCATTTAATTGTACGAGTAAACATTAACTAGAAATTAGTAAATTTTTCATTCCTAAAGGTATGTACCTATAAATCATTTTAAAGTTGCATGACTAAATAATAGTATTGAAGGGGATGGCAAAATTGCACCACGTGCGTCGTTCCGTTATTCGATAACTCGACAAAACATGGTACGAATTTCAAGGTTACGGTCACTTCGAAGTCGCCGTACCCTTTTTGATTACAGTCCCTACTTAGGTAGCCTAATATTTCCGTCTTACTTAGAAAAAAATGTGCTCTCTCTAAGATTTTTTCTCACGGTACTACTGAGTCCTCTTAAGGGTGTTTTGTAGGTAATTTAACCAAACTATTCCGCTATAGGGGCGCCACTAATACTAAGCGAACTAGTGTATTCCCCTAGGTTTTTTTGTTACCATCACTACCCGAATAGTTGAGGACAATACGGAACCGACAGCGATCCTAGAAACGCCTTGGTTTACGGATTAACATAATTTATTAGCTCTATAATCATAAACCTTCGGTCTACGAACAGACTTGCTGTTCTGAATTTTCTGAATAATGTAAAAATTAGTTACCTATTTGCTACTATTAAAAAGAAAAAGATTTTTTTGAATAAAAGATTATTTATTAAATACAAAGAAATTAGAAACCGATGCATCACAAGATAATTCAAAATTAATTGCATTTTTACGCTTACCCTCATTATACATTTACGGCCGATCTTTTCATCTTCAATTTAATTTAATTGACACATATTTACCATAGAAACGTTTGTTCAGACAATTGTTTCCGTGGTAAAAATTTGTCAAGTAAATTTATTGGGAGGTGAAAAAACCGACCCTTAGTCACAGGTGTAACTCAAGCTTCAAGTTATTCCACGACTTACAAAAATTAGTTTATAAAAAACGTGGAAAGTTTATAGAAATAGATGACGTCATAGGTCTTTCGACAGTATTGGTTAGCTCAAAATATCGTAAATAATCGTAAGTAGTTGTACATGAGATATCTACTAATTTTTTTTCATGTTATACCATAAAAAACCATATACCACATAAAACATTGTCAAACAAAAAAATAGAAAAAAAAAGTCTCATTTTGTTGTAAGCCCTAGAGCCCGTTAGTTTAGCAGGGTAGGCTGCTGTCTTTTAGTTGTACGGCGGCAATACAAATAATATATACATACTTACAAATTATATACTATATACAAATAGAAAAAAGGAGAAGAAAAATATATACAATTTGAAATCGAAAATATTTATTTTTCTGGTAATGGAGTTGCTAACAAATTTTCTTCCTTTGGATCTCTAATTTTAAAATTTCTAGAGAGCCTAGGGTCAATTATTTATAAAATATTTTGAAAATGTTGAAAATTCAAAAGCACTAAAATTAGATAGAATCTGAACGTATTTTGAAATGTTTCAGTTGGTCGGAGTTGGTTCCCAGATGTGTCAGTAACTGGTCGACAAAATATGTCAGAATTTATGTAGCAAAATGTCTTATTTTACTTGATATTTCCTGTAACAATAAAAATTGGCGGCCCGGCAGGAAAGTGGTATAAAGCCAAGTTTGCGTTTAACCTTTGACTATATATATGTATATGCATTCTGCTCGTAATTTACTATTTACGATTACGTAATTTACGTGTCTTTAATTCAAGTTAAGGACATGAGTTCCGCTACTCTTAATTAAAATCGGTTTGTCTATTAAACTTATAGGTACCTACAGATAATTAGAAGGTACAAATATTATAAATAAATATATTAATTACCTAATAAGTATCTAATTTTAAATATAAATAAATCCATCAAAAATAATTACGACTAAAACTGCCATTTCAAAATTTGCGAGTCAAACTTAAAAACCATAACTTCCACTAATCGTAAGCAATAAAGATTTATTGCTTTCGGTATTTATCAAATGTTTACCTCCCCTACTGGCCCACGTGCGGTAGAATAGTATTTTATGAGTGGGAGAAATTAGACGGAGACAAAATTACGGGATGGAAAATCGAAAATGCACTCGATCTCTAATTTCGTTGTTAATTTGAAAACTAAAAAATGTCGATGAAGTTATTAAATTAAACTTGAACGTAGATATTTTAAGCTATGCAATGAATATAATTTTATCGCAGTTAAGTATTTTCTAGGACGACAAATTAAGAGTTTGTGTAAACGTAATTTTTGTAGATTTTTATAACAGTTATAATAAATAAGTTATTGCGTTTATTGCAATGAAAATATTTCAATAAACAGTACATTGGCTATTCTACTTGCAAAACCAAAAGTTTTGTAATTCTCGTACTAGAGTTCAAGATAGACGCGAAATTAGATTTGAACTTTGAACAACAATTACTAGTACATACATTTGTTTTTTTTTTCGAAAAATTTTACGTTTACTACCATGTAAACATTATAAATTATCTATATGTAATAAAATAAACAGAAAAAAATTATTTTGAAAATCTGTACCAAACACCCTTAAGCATCGATCGAGGTGTTTCGATAACATTGAACGACATTTTATTGATTGACAATCGTCAACAATTCATACAATTATATTTAGTAACTTGCACCTCGTCGCTCAATAAAGAAATTTTTTAAAATTCGTCTTTAAGTTCCAGATGTCGTTGATATTCTATAATAGTAACTTGAAAGCCTCCAGCACAAAATCCATAACTAAATATAAATTACGTCATAAAACACCTTGAATGTTTAATTTCTTTTTCATTTAGTTTTAAAAATATGATAGTAGGTATTTTATACATATTTCATAATCTACATAATCCCATAATTTCATAATGTTATTTACAATCTACTAGTTATCATTGTAAATATAATACATATATTAGTTTTAAATAAATAATGCTCGAGTAACATTGGGTAGGTATTTACCTATAAAATACAAATTACAATTCATATTACAAACCAGAAATTAATTATATTTTATTTACTTAACATTAAAATTCATTCGTATCTAGTCTTGTAGAAATTTCCTGTTCGTTATTTAGGGCAAAAAATTAATGTAAGCTCGCCCACTATTACATTATGTATTTATAATTATTCATTATTCGTCATAAATTAATTTCCTCCAAGAAAAACTTTTCATTAAAAATCGACAATTTCATGATTTCTGTATTAGTACAACTTTTAACGAACAAAATCTACGCATTGGCGGGCATGTTGAAATTCGAAACGAGAGAATTTCTTCGACACACGTACGCCCATGGTTTTAATTTTATCATGATGAAAAAGTGCAGTAACTGCGAGAAGTAAGCATAAATTATATTAATACCGAAAATAATTTCGTACCATGATTTCTTATGATACTGTAACGAGCGTAAAAAATTTTCAAGCGGTGACTGTAGCAATAACGGAAATATGTAGCAAATAAGCAATACGTTCTGCAAGAAATTAATAACATAATCGAACGTCGATGACCGTCGGTCGTGTTAACCTTCGAGAATTTTCCGAGGAAATATGTGTGTCACAACGGAATTTAGTTATGCCTAGTTAGAATGCGCGCGAAGCACTTATTCAATAACGGAATAAACCGTATTAATTGACAAAAATGGAGCAGATTCTTGCAGAACATTCAACACCGACAACGTATCAATAATTTATAATTTTAAACTTTGTTCTTTGTCGCCCGTCTTTTATTTAAGGATATTATGGACGATCGTAACTGGAGTTTCGATATTAACAGCCCTTATACTGAGCATCATAGCGTGGAAGGAGATCATCCAGATTCCAACCGAAACACTGGCAGACATGCCAAACTACCCCATTTGGAATTATCCCTTTCCCGCAATCACGATATGCAATTTTAACGTGATCTCCAAGACCAAGGCGTTCGAAGTCGCTCAGAAACTGTAAACGCGATCGCTCAATCATCGTGTCACAATTAACAAACGGTGCACATTTCAGGAAAAAACCTCACAACGTGACGGTGAACGAGATGGCGCGGAACCTAAGACTCCTTCATTATCTAACGGACGTCGTAATTCCGGAAACCTCGTACGAGAAACTTGATAAAGTCCAAAGAATTTTAGACGAAAACAACGTCGCCGCAGATAAGCTCCTCCAACGTCTCAGTCCCGATTGCGAGAAAATGTTACAAAAGTGTAACTGGAAAGGGCAGCAGATCGCGTGCAAGAATTTATTTAACCAAATTAAGACACCGGCGGGATTTTGTTGTAGTTTTAATTATTTCGCCTTGAAGAATGTCTCATCGTTTCGAGAGTAAGTTTGGTGATATACTCGGATCGTTGTCGCTAAACGACATATTTCAGCGGAAAGTTGAATTACAAAGCGCCTAAGCGAGTCTCGGCGTCTGGTTACTTAACGGCCCTGGAGGTGGTGATCAATATTTTGGTTGAAGATTATTTCGCGACGCCGTTTCCTTCGTACGGCCATTCGGTTGGTTTGTTTTTTTTTATTTGATTGTGAGTAGTTCGAGAATTAGAAAGTTGTTTTGCAATGACATAACAGATGATGGTTCATTATCCGTACAATTTTCCGGAAGGGAATTCCCTGTTCGTGTTGCAGTCAGTGCGAGGCATCAGTTTTGTCAGCATCAAGCCCATCTTGCATCGTACGGATGCGCTAGTGGCCCACTTGGACGTATCGGAAAGAAATTGTTTGTTTCCGAACGAAAGGGAGCTTAAATATTTTCGATACAGTTACCATAATTGCCTTGGGGAGTGTCGAGGTAATATTGCGAAGATGATATGCGGTTGCGTTCCCTTTTATTACAACTACGCCACGGATAATAACGGTGAGCAATTTTTATTTTCTACTAATAACCCAAGTAACAATTATACTTGAGATAAGTTGACTTATACAAGCTATGCTTGAAATGACCTTGTTAAAGACTTGACTAATATAATTATTCAAACTCAACTTAAAAAACCCTTGTAAAACACTTGGATATGTTTGAAAAACTCTTGTAGGTAAAATACTTATGTCTAAACTTGTATACAAGGAAGAAAAATTAAGAACTATTCAAGAAATTCATTATTCAAGTACAAATACCTAATTAAACCTCTATTCAAGGAAAACACTTAAGTCTTATTCAAAAGTTCTTTTTATAAACTAAAACTTAAATAATTTCTTGCTTAAAGTTTTTTCAAGATCATATTTGGAAGCGTTATACAAATTTTATTAATTTTGCGTTGCCGAATCTCGTATAAAGAAAAATTGTAAGTGTTATACAAAATTCCCACAATAAATAACTTAAATAATATTTTATGCAAATTGCACTTACACATTACATACGCGTGCGCGAATTATAGTTATCAAATATAGGTATGTATAGCGCTTTTTCTTGTCTCCGAATTTACATTGTATAAAAAGTATTTACAGATAAAAATGGACGCATTTAAATTATGGAAAAAAATTAAAAGGTCAGGCCACTATTACCGAAAGGTAAATAAACAGTTTTCAAGTTTGATTATAGAATCATCGTCTTTTGCTACTTCAAATTTGTCATCTAAGAGGTTATTGCCAGCAATACCTCAATCGTCCAATAATAAATGCCTAACTAATAATGAAACTTCAGTATCCAATGATAAAACTAGTAATTTAGGTTCTATACCGACTGCTAAGTAGATATATTCGATATATATATATATATATATATATATATATATATATATATATATATATATATATATATATATATATATATATATATATATATATATATATATATATATATATATATATATATATATATATATATATATATATATATATATATATATATATATATATATATATATATATATATATATATATATATATATATATATATATATATATATATATATATATATATATATATATATATATATATATATATATATATATATATATATATATATATATATATATATATATATATATATATATATATATATATATATATATATATATATATATATATATATATATATATATATATATATATATATATATATATATATATATATATATATATATATATATATATATATATATATATATATATATATATATATATATATATATATATATATATATATATATATATATATACTTTAATTCGCACCTATGATTTATTGACGTATTATAGGGGTTGTCAGCGATGAGTCACCTGAATACTACAGACAAAGTGCCTATGAATTTTACGCAGATGATGAGGAGTAGTGACAATAGTATTAATCGCATCATATATGACGATGATAGCAGTTCAGCGGCTGAAGATGAAAGCAGCCAAAATCTTCACATGAATATAAGACATTGTGCGCTAACATTCAACATTAACCACTCAGCAGTAAAAGAGTTACTCAAAATTATTAATAATTGTTTTGATAAAGACGCGTTGCCACAAGATCCACGCACGTTAATGAAAACTCCTCAAACGGTCGAAATTATACCATCGGGTGATGGTGAATATTGGCAAAATGCTTTGCGGTTTTGTTTGGAAAACTTATTCTCAAAAATATCTAAGCCTATAAATAATTCCTATAATATAAGCCTATAATATAATAGCCTATCATTAAATATAAACATAGATGGCTGCCAATATTTAAAAGTGCCAAAAACGAGTTTTAGCCCATCCTGGCCAATATTGCCGAATTACCGAAACAAAAGCCATTAATGATCGGAATATATTATGGAAAATCTAAGCCATCGGATCTGCGCTTGTATTTGATTCCATTTGTCGAAGAATTAAAGACAATTTTGGCTGACGGAATATATGTAAATAATCAAAAAAAATAAAAATTGTAATAGGGTAAGAAAGGTAAATGTTGTGAATTCAAACAAAAAACCTGGACAAATTGATTTGTAAAAATTATTTTTTTCTGTTTGTAATATGTCTTCTTGTATAGAGCTTGAACTAATGAACTTGATTACAATGTTATTCATGTAAAATAATCTAGGATTACGCAAACTTCTGAAATAAGTCTTATATCAAGTGTTACTCAAGTTCATTACCTAAGAACTTTGTACTTGAATAAGCCTTGTATATTTATTCATACTTTATAATACTTTATTCATATATTCTTGTATAAATCTTTATAATCTTTATAACATATTCTTGAATAAAGACCAGTTCAAGCCGCATTCCAATCGTCCTTTTTACTGGCATTAGCCCTGAATAATGCTTTATACTAAGAAAATTCAAGTCGCATTTCTTGAATAATTTCTTATAAAAAGCTTTAGACAACATTTATTTAAGCAAAATTGTTACTTGGGAACCTAAGGTGAGTTCGTGGAATCTCGTTTGATGGTTTCCATCGAGCGACCACATGGTCCTTTCCATTCTCGAGAGCAAACTAATTCGAGGAGACTTTCAAATTTTCGTTTTGGTAATTTTCTGCTCTTTCAGATTCAACTAGAATATGCAATCTTCGCGACATGCAGTGCTTAATGCAAAATAAACGTAAGCTTCGAAATAAATAAGCACCGATCGAAATAAAGTCAAAGTCGTTTTTAGGTTCGATTCAAAGTTCGTTGCCGGGATTATCGGATGTCGGCTCGTACAACTGGAAAGAAAGTAAATCGGTTTGTTCCTGTTTGGCCGACTGCAATTATTGCTATTATACCATCGAAGGTTCCGCCGGGGAGTTCACCAAAGAATATGCGGCCTATAGGCCCTACTTATAGTAAGTCATCGCGTGCGCGACTTTATCGAAAAATCGTGCACTAACACTATCGCTTTAGCAAAGGGGTAAAACTTGTAAACCAAAGCGTGTTTCGGGTATTTTACGACGATTTGGCGTCCACTCGGTACACAATGTCCATCAAGTATTATTGGCATGCAATTTTAGGTAAGTAACACTTATCGTTAGCTCAAAAGCTTCTTTTGACCACATCAAAAACGACGTTTTGCTCCAAACGAATATTTTTAATTAAATAAGTAATTGAGCGAATTTATTCTTTAGGTCTATTCGGAGGCGTTCTCGGATTATTTGTGGGCTTCAGCATCTTTACAGTTATCGAAACTATTTACTTTTTTGTATTTCGGCCCTTTTTAAAACTCCTAATTATGTATAGGGTAAAAACGGAAGAAAATCAGAAGATCGTTTGATTTGCGGAAAAAATGTAGGTAGTTTTAATAAATTAACTGTAAAAACTTTATCTCGCACTGGCTCAGAGCAGATTAAAAATTGATACGACAATCGGAAACTTGACTTTTAATTTCTCGTTTGCAAACAAATTGGTAAATTGAAAAGATAAACGAACCTAAATACACTTCGTCCAAACCTATCCACGTCATCAATGAAAGGTTACTAGATGATGACGTTTCACTCGTACCTCGTATTTCGACAGTTCTAATAAATTGTAGTCTTTCTCTATACAATCTAATATGTGCGCAAGTAAATTATCTATAGAATATGTCACTTTCGAAACTTTAAACCGAATTACAAATAAACAATCTAGTAACTTTTTTTTTGATGACGTGAATTGCATATAGGTTTGGATAGGCCATAGCATATTGTAATTTATAGGAAAGGTTTCGTAAAAAGCTCTCGAATGGTTTATTAATAAGTATGAGTCGAATTATTTAGGAAAATTATAATAATGCTCGTCGACTGTTGGTGTATAGATCGAAAAATGATTCCTCGACTCCTCAAGAAAAGATCTTTTATTTAATTTGTACTCGCATCAGTATAGCAAAATTTAGTGTTTTGTTCATAAAAACCGAAGCAATTTCAGAATCTCGATCTCGAACAAAATAAGCCTCTTTTTCGAACATGAGAGAGACGTCGGTGATACGACTCGTTTTGTGACAACTAACATATTATCATTGTCGTCGACCAAAAAAAAAATACTAAAGTGCGTTTGTTTAAAGAGCCCAACAACGCAATTTTTCAAAACGTTTGTAATCGCAACAAATTTTAATAAATTAACTATAAAATAAATAGGTAAATACTTCTTATTGTTAGAATATCTTCATCTAATACAAGGCCTAAACAACCAAAAATTAAGAAAATTCAACAAATAAAAAGACATTTTACGGAAAAATTCGCAAAAATTTGTCTTGAATTAATCGATTTCTAAATTTGGAAGGACGATTCAAGCATGTGCAGATAATAGTAACCATTTCGATGTCAGAGTGCGAATAACTGAATGTTTTTAAAATAAAAGCGGAATTTCCTAGTATCGACATAATAACTCGAATGAATTCTGGCAAAACCGTTTCAGTTATACGTGTCAGTAATACAGAGCGGTAGTACTTGTTTCAGTAGTTCGAATTTTAAATTACGACGTCGTATTATTCGTGTGTGCGAGGAGTGCTCCTTTGGTTTATAAGGCCTTTTTACTTTATATACATATTTATATAACTATATAACTAATATATTTTTCAACTTTAATCGTGTTTAACAGTGTAATTTTATTATCTAACTCCACAATATTTTTATAATATCGTATAGAAAAATGATAGTTCTTCCAAGAAATGATGTCATTTAAAAATAAAAGGTTGCATATTACTGCTCAAATCTCATTAGACCCTGAACTAAAATAAATGTACAATAATTTACAACATATTATCTGAACATCTTTTGTTAAGAAAATATTTCTCTGATATGAATATTCGACGAACTAATGGAAGGTGCTACTGCTTTAACTCACCCTGCATATCTTTAGTTTACTTTGTTGTAACTTGGTGTTTAATTATCCGACAATGGGTCATGTAAAATGTTTTAGCTACACTACGCGGTTTCAGTTGATAATTATAAACAATTTTACTTTCTCTCGCACGTTACGTAAATACGTAGATTATTAGATATTGAAGTAGTTTTTGTTTGAAACATTTTCTTTTAATCAACATTACAAGAATAAACAGATTATTTCGTTTTCTACAGTGTTAAAATATGTATTGTTTTGTATCTACAAAAGTTGTTGCAAGAAATTTCTTTTCGGGACTTTAATTTATATCGTTTTCGGTTGATGTACGTTTCGTAGCCCGAGCAGAAATGTAAAAAGCTCATCAATGAGCGTTAGCTTCACTAGGGTTTCGCTTTTAAAAATTTAAAATAATTTTACTTTTCCTAACAATTATTATAAAATTTGTAATTAATGTTCTTTAAAAACGACTTCATTTTTCAACACTACACAAGACGAATGTATACGTGAACGTTTTCTAGTGTTAAAATACATCATATTTATTTGTATAGGAACTGGTTCGCGAAATTTGTTTAATTCATTATTTTCTATTTGGTGCACAAAATTACAATTAAAATAGGTACCTATATCGCTAAAGTAAATTCAATTAACAATTTAAACTTTTTATTTCAATTAACGTAATTTTTAATATCACGTGCACAAAAGAAGGCGTCAGGTATTAATTTCTTTAAGTTAATTCTTTTTATTTTTTTTACTTTTAAAATCCGAAATGTATTGTACTAAAATGGAATAAAATCGGAAACAAATTAAAATGAAACAGACTTGTATGGTTTGCACATTAATTTCATTATAAATCAAAAATATAACATTTTATTCATTTCATCAAGATTTCATTTAATTTTTTGAAATATCAAAATATATTTTTCATTTACATTTACATAAGGTAACATTATTATTTTTTTACTATTAAGGTAGTCCGGTAGCGATCAAGTTAACAACTATAATGATTTTTCAAAAACATGTCATGAGCGATAAAAAATTCTGAACATTGCGTGAAATTTTTTTTCCATCACGATTTATTATTAATACCCTGAACAATTGTAAAAAAACTTTTCTTCCGATCATTCGCAGTTTATTCCGACTCTCGCAGTTTATTCACTTCGGCATACTTCGGTAATCACAGCTGATACCTTTTCGCTCGCTTCCCTAACCTCTAACCTTCGCGCTGCTGTGATCAGTCAGTCAAATTGTTTGTCATTACAAAAGAACGTACATGATGTCTTTCCGCGCAAAAAATGATAATTACTTCTTTTCTTCTAATGATTTAATTTAACAAAGTTTACCTATTAAATATTAGATATAAAACATCTTCTAAGCATTAGAAATGATATTAGAATTTAATTTGTTCAACATTATGTTACAGCAATGCAAATTTAAAAAATGCGAGGATAAACAAGATTTTAATTTCGCGCCTTTCCCGAGTTCACCCGACGTAGTGACATATATCTATAGACTTGTCGTCTGCTGAACGGAAAGATGGATTCTACTTCCTTCCCTTTCACATTTTCTTGCCTTTTTTTTCAATATAATTTTGCGAGATGTATGGTAAGATACTATTATTCAAGAAAAATTGGCTTCTTCATGATTTTTCCCAACTGTTTTATAGTTTTTCATAACGCCAACACCAGAAGAGTTGTTGCAAATTTATGGATATTGCGAGCCCGCGAAATGACTTTCCATAAGAGGCTATGTTAAAATTCTATATTTCGAAATGTGATAATTCAAAATTTGATATGGTAAGGTCCAAAATGGCAGAGGACTTTTTGATTGGGTGAAGTCTAATCTATCGACGTGCGCAAAAAAAGGGCAGTTAACCACCCCCCCCCCCCTTTAACTACCGGACTACCTTAATAGTTAAGTTCTATTTACAATTTTTTTTGAGAATCAGATAATTTCATTGATTTGCCTATAAACGAAATTTCTAGATGTCTTTTACGCTAAATAAAAATCATCAGAACAATTTTAAAGAAAAAGTATACGATCTCTAGCGGCTAATGCTGGTCTAGAAACAGCAAGAAATTCGCTTTTTCTATCAGGAACGCATAATATTGAAGAGGTGGGAAAAACTTATCAGGAGCACAAATTATTTGGGTGCGTGTCCCATCTATCGACATGAGTATCCACTAAACACTAGCAATCTGTAGTTAACAATCGTTAGATAGTAAGCTGTAAATAAATTTCGTCTGAGTGCGTCCCTCATCTATCGGCATGACTATCCACTACAACTTAGTAACCTGACGTTAACAGTCGATAGGTAGTAATCTGTAAACATTTTTAAACAAGGGGAATTTGTAATTTTTAATAAATTAAAATATTTTTTTAAGGGCTGATCTTTTCATCTTCCATTTAATTTATTTGATAGATATTTAACGTGGAAATAATTGTTATAACAAACATTACCGTGGTAAAAATTTGTCAAATAAATTTATTGGGAAATGAAAAAATCAGGCCTAAGCAACCAAAAAATCTATAAGTACTTTTAAATTACGGTAAATTTATTATAGTTTTTCGTAATTTAGCAATAAATGTAAAACTTTTATTATTTTACATTTTGAACTTAAAAGAGATAAATTACAATCTTAGGAAATCTACATTTTTTTACAATAAAAATAAAAAATTATGAATAGGTAATGTTACATACTTTTAAATTGCTGTAAATCTTTTCACGATTTTTGGCAATTTAATAATTTAAGATGTAAAGAATTTTGTTACTTAATTTGAACAATAATGATAAAATTATGTTTTCGAATGAAATTGCAATATGAATTTTAAGTAAATAACGTTAGATATTTTCGAACGATTTATAATTAAAGAATTAATAAAAATTCTATTATATTTACACTTAATCTCATCATACAAATTAAATACAACTTTTTAAGAAGCACACTGCTCACAAAATAAATTGCAACTTCTCATTTTTCACCGACGATTCCTAATAAAACAGAACTGATATTATTGCTTATTATAAACTCAGTTTCATTATAAAGACTATATATTATCAACTACAATGTCGATTTACTTAATTAAGTTACATACTAATTTAAAAAAAAATGAATTGATATTATACCTATATTACAAAAATGTAATATATTGACAAAATCAATTTGAATATCTCGCTATTTTATTGGCGTCTTGAAACGTTCTAATCTCTGTTTAGCCTTTTCAGTTTGTGGTGCAGTACCATTTAATGTTGAAACTACTCCAAATCTTTCTTTTCTCATTTCTAAACGTTGTTGCTGTTCCATGCTGGACATAACTTTTGATACTGACCCTCCAAATCTTTCGGCCCTCTTTTTGAGCATATCCAAATTGGGCGACTAAAAATTTTAAATTCACCAAAAAAACAAACAGAAAATGCATTAATATACTTACATTTGTATTTAGTAGTATTGATGAAGTCGATGTGATGGAAAACCTTTGTGCTCGAGCTGCTTTTTTGGCTTCCTCTGAAGTTGGTGTTCCAAATTTCTTAACTCTCATTTCCAAACGCTACAAAATTTAATAATGCAATAGAAACATTAAAAAAAAAAGCGTCATTACCTCGTTTGGGCTCAATGTCGATAGTCTAACAATATTTTTATCGTTTGAATTTTTATCTTCAACGTTTGTTTCTACTATAGAGCTAATATCGTCTCCGTTCTCACTTTGAGAATAACTTCTATTAAGTACAATCTTTTTTCCGGCGTTTGCGTTCAAATCGTCGTCCTCTAATTTATGTTTAACCGCTTTAGTTGGAGATGTGTTAAACTGTTCGTCTAATTCTGTTAACACCGACTCCGAAGTTTCTAAATGTTCTTGATCTAAGTCATCGTCGTTTAAAAGATCGTCGTCCAGATCGTCTATGGATTCGGCACTACCGTTGTCGTCCAATTTAGATTTGAGGGCTCCTTGCAATCTCTCCATTAAGTCGGTTTTATTCCCGGACGTAATTAGACCTCGTAATTTTAATTCTCGTTTAAGTTCGGGCACCTAAATTAATTCAACGTAAAATATTTATAAATTACATATTTCCAATACGTACTTTTAGTTTCGATATATCCATATTTTCAACTGTAAACGAAATGTCTGCCATTTTAATATTTTAAGTTAGTGAAATTCTGATAGAGGACGCCAGAGGTGAAGAAAGTAGTTCGTTTGTATTAAATCGCAGTCGTTAGTTCCAAATTAACATGCATGTTAAGATGCATGTCTATTTAGGTTTTCTATCCTGATAATAATTATTTATAACAAAAATATTTTTAAAAAATTGAATACGGTGTGCAATATGACTGACAAAAGTCAACCAGCACCCGGTGATGGAATAAGGTCGCTAAAAACTTCGAGAATTTTTCAAGCTGCCAATTTTGAATTATACGTCAGACCTGTAAGCACATTCTTTTTAATACATTACCAACAATTGATTATCATTGCTTTACAGAATTTAGCTATAATGGCCCTAGGTGTGGTGGCTATGCTTGGTTGTACGGGATACATTATGTACATGCGTAAAAAGTACGAATCCCTAGGTTATTATGCTGCAATTAAAGAAGATGGTAGTGAGGAATTTATTAAACAAAAGTCACGATGGGATTAAATTGTACATTCTAAATTTGTAAATACATCTGTAGTTACGTTTAAATTATAAGTCGTTATGGTGATGATATGTTAGTGGTTTATTTAATTCAATCTTATGGAAATACAGACGAGCAACAGCAATAAGTAAATATGTCATAAAATAACAACTTGTGTAACTATTTTCAGAATTGCTTCTTTCAAACGCTTATTCTAAACTGTGGCGTCATTTTGGTTGCATATCTAGATAGCCCCCTAAAATGTATCCATGTAAAATCTTTCTCCATAAGAATCATTCCGCAAAATTATATGTTAATTAATTAATAATCATTAAGTTTTTATGATTAATCGCAAGTGTACTTCGATGAAACTATTTTAAATTAGCAGTAGTTCATATGTTCCATTATTTAGTAAACCAGAAAACAGATTCTTTTCGAGTTAGGCATTCCAAGATATTACAATCTACTTTACTTATAACGATTAATTATTCCGCAAAAACACGATTACAATTTATTGTTTTTAATTGTTCATGATTATTTCATAAAAAAAAGTAATTTTGAACTACTCAATAAATTAGATTTCAATAAAATATAGAAATAAATGCAAGACTTTAAAGTTAGAGGCGACTACGCTGCCATTCGAATTAAAATTACGTCAAAAATAAGTATTAAATTATTAATTAAGTACATTACTTCGTTAGAAAATCGAGTTCAAGATAGATAATCGATGTTTGAGATATTAAAAAAAGAACAACAAAATAAAAAGTGTTTTCGTTTAGTTACTTTTTTTGCTACACCTGCGCCGTAGTTATATATGGTAATAAATCATTAAAACGCTGACGTTCGGGGCGGTTCGGGGGAGTATCTATGGAAGAAAATAAAGAACCTAGGAAAAACAAAAATCCACAGGTGTTAATGGGACAGAATTTTAAATAAAAATATCCTTTGGACTGGAATTTAATGTAGAATTTGTTAATGCTGATTTCTATTTTATGTTCTAACTGTTACACTACCAATAAAAGGTAAACAAAGAATCTTATTTACTTCCATTTATTTAATTATTAATGTAACATATTTATAGATGTTTAAACAAATATTACAGCATTATCTGCCGTGGGATTGGTCACGCGATTTAGAAAATGTGCCATACGAATATCAGTTATTAGATGTGACAAATGCTAATTTGTATCACTCGTTGTCTGCAAAAGTGCAAGGTGATTTTAATTTAGGCATAAAAAGAATTATGAGGGTCGAGAATATTTATTTATACGGGCAGTTTCTTCTTAAAAAGGCTGAATACGAAACGATAGGGTATACGGTGGTCAAAGAATTATTCCACGACACATCCGAATATAATATTTGTTCGATAATTAGTGAAAATTTAGATTGGAGATTATCTACACGTGTTAGGTATGGTTGCGGGGTAAGCTTTTCTCCTTCCGCCGTGTATGCAAATAAACAGTCTTCGAGAAACAACGGTCCAAATAGAGCTATGATTGTTGCGGACGTGTTAATGAGTTCCGTAGAGGTTGTAGATGAAAGTAAAATATTACCTATGTACGGTTATGATACTACAATCGGGAATAATGGAAATGTATATGTGAAATACTATGACAATGAATTTTATCCAAAATATGTTATTTTTTATACAAGCAGGTTACCACCTATTTATCCCATTAGGCATTTGTAAAACCAATAATACACAATAAGTATTAATTGCATGTGAATTTGCATTTACTCCTCTGTGTCATTTATGATGATGTATTATTGGCATTTTTAATGTGTACCTACGTGTTTTGTGTGTACTCGTTTTAATTTAATTTTTTTTAGAAAAGGAATTTATTTTCAATTTCCAGACTGCAATAGTAATTAAACTGTTATTTATTTTAATATATATTATATTATTTTGTAAAATAGTCATCTTGTTTTCTATCTTTTCAAAATACCATTTGTATTCTTACAGATCCAAACATATTAATGTAAGTAAATGTGTATTTAAATAGAATTCGAATAATTTGTGTATAATATTAATTTTTTATTTAATATTATTATAACTATCATCTTCTATATTAAAAGTTTATTTTATCTGTCTGCAATGAGTTTATAGAATTTATATTCTTGTACCTAAATACTAAAAACCATGGGTTTTTATTTTGTTTTCGATTTATTTCGTAAATTTTAATTTAACGATAAAATGGTATTTTAATGTTAATTTAAGACTTATTAAGATAAATTATTTTAAATTTTAAATAAAAATATTTTCCAAATTGCGTTTAACTACGCGCGACATCTCTATATTAAAATACGAATTAGTTGCGTTTGATAAAAACGACTGCTCTAATAAAAGGCGTGTTTCCATAACGTATTTTGACTAGCTTCTCGATGTTTGTTATTCATGTTTGTTATCGTATATGTCCAATTCGTATGTAATTGGTATTGAACAATTATGATTAATAAAGAAACCTTATTAGTTATGCAAAAGGTATGTCGGTCATGCATGCGCGAGGGTGCCGAAATGCGGAACGTATTCGAAACGAAAAATGTTGAGGAGGGACAAACACTTCAACTTGCAGAGATGTTGATGGCTTGCACGTCTGTACAGGTACGTTTCGTCGCTAATTAGACGTTCATGCGTTTATTACGATTTTTACGTAGATAACCTCAGGCGATGGACTTCCAATGCAGTTGTGTTTTACGTGCGAAACCAAATTAGACTCTGCATTCGAATTTAAACAAAAGTGCGAAAAATCGGATAGAACTTTACGAGAATTGACAAATCAAACTGCCTCTAAACGATCCATAAAGCAGGAATCGTTAGATATTTTAGTACAACCCGATATAGAGGCCACCGAATTTTATAACGACGAAGCCGATGATTCGGACAGTGCGGAATCCGTAAATTCGAAACAGACGGGCAAATCTAAGGAATCGAGCGCGTTTACGTGCAGCTATTGCCAAAAAGTACTGCGCACAAAAAAGGGACTGAAAATTCATCAGCGAAGACATACCGGAGAGAAATTGCGCTCTTGCCATTTATGTCAAGCAAAATTTACAAGGACGAATCATTTAAGAAGGCACCTGGAAACGCACAACAAGTCCAACGATGATTTGTCGATACATATTTGCACAGAGTGCGGAACTACATTTGCCAAAGCGTACCATCTGGTTAAACACAGAAAGGAGCACAAGATGGAAAATTTTAAGGTGAAAAAGGAGGAGGAATGTGATAATTTCGAGGGCGGTTTTGCGGAAACGGAATGTTTATCCGAAGACAAGAATAATACGAATAACGTTAGTATTTATGATTTTTAAGTTGTTCAGAGATTTACTTACATAAGTTGTTTGTTGTTGGCAGGCATGTAATGCAAACCTAATTAAAGATAATGAGTGTGGCGTGGATGCAGATGCCGATTTCGATCAGAAAGAAAACGATAAAAGCGTAGAAAAAGAGAAAAAGGTGAGGTCCTGTTTTTGATTCATTTACTTTTTCTTGTTCTAATGCGGTTAATTTTATGTTTGAAAATATTTCGAGTAAATGCAAATTGCGAGAGTTTATAAAATGATCGCTTTAATTTAAAAATGAATATTTTACATACATGAAAATAGGACGCATAAACACGAATTTATCAATTTAAATTACCGTGTTGTTAATTTTGACGTCTACGCTTACTTTATTGTCAGAATAATTTGCATCACTAATATTATAATTTACCATCTCATCCTTTATTGATTGAAAAGTAAATATCTTAGGTCCGATCTTCGGAACTATCAGGTGTATCATAATAAATTAATAAAACAAAAAGTAATTTTATTATGTTACGTACATATTGCCTATATTAAATTGTAAAAATAAAGGTTGCCGCGATAGACTTATAATAATCATAATTTTTATAATGATCGTGATTGCATAACTTGTTAATTGCGTAGCAACAGTGTAGAATATGGTGAAGGCTAGATAAAAAATACAGTTTACCGAGAATATTCCTATTTGAAAGAAAAAAAATATTATACTGTGTGTAACAAAATCATAGTACACCAACTTTAAATTTGTTATTTATTAAGATGAAATTTTCAAACTTATTACACATCTAATGTACTTATCAAACGTCGTTTTTTGACGCTAAAATTGTGTTTTTCTCACTTCTGGTTTTGTTGAAACCGACATTAATTTTTGATTTTCAAATGGAACACCCTGTATATCATTATATTTTTGGATTTTGCATAATTTTTTGAATATAATGGCACTACACGAGTGCCATTTCAAATGTTAAGAAAAAATTTGTATCTACCTAAATTATTTGTTTTAAATTTTCTTTGGTAAATTTGGTTGTATTAATCTCACAGATAAAGTGGGCACGTGGGTAGATTCATTGTTGCATGTACTTTCTATTGGTGCCATAGTATCATCATGGTATTATTTAAAAAAATTAAGTTTTGATACAAAGACTTTACCAGATGATAAGTCAAATATTTACATGTTTTTGATGTGATTTTATTTTTCATTGTGGTTAATTAATGTTAATCACGGTGTACTCGGGTACTCTGGTTTGAAAATTAAAATGGGTGCCAAAATTTTGGTTGATAGTTTAAATGTCATTATATTCAGAAAATTATGCGGATTCCAAATATGTAATAATATACAGGAGTTTCCGTTTAAAAATCAATCCATAAGTTAACCTACCACTGCTAAATTACAATAATTAATAATTCCTCTCTAATTGTAAATTTCGTGTCTTAGGTGATGGAGTGCGAGTTTTGTGATCGCGTATTTAAATATCGTAAGAGTTTCATACATCACATGCAAACCGAGCACGGAATGTCGGACGAAAGCGACGTTCCTCTGAGCACCTACGTCACAAAAGTTGAGTCCGTTAAGTTTGAAACAGTAGATAAGCTGGCTGCAGGTAACTCAATTTCTTTTTATTCTCGATCATCTGGTTTTTTTTCACACTGGTAATTATTTGTAGCTGCCAACTGTACCGATACCAAAGATTATGCAAACCCGGATAATTCGGATGATGCGATTGACGGATCGATTGTCGTTGACGAAAAATTTTTGGTCCTCGACTCCCGTAAATTTCACGATTGTCATGTGTGTCAAGCAAAATTCACCCGTGCCAACCATTTAACTAGACATATGACACTCCACAGGGCAGTACTTATACATAAATGTGATCGTTGTGATAAAGCTTTTGCTACACCCGAATATTTAAGTAAACACACCCAAGAAGATCATATTAACAAACCTTACGTTTGTACGATGTGCGATAGGCCTTTCAGTCGGGGCGAACACTTAATTCGACATCTAAAAATACACGACAATATCGGACAAGACGAAAATTTAAAGTGTTCCATCTGCGACAAGACTTTTAGCAGATCGGACCATTTAGCGAGGCACACCAAAATTCACTTGCAACACGACAAGAGACACGTGTGTTCCGAATGCGGGAAGGCGTTCAATAGGCTCGATAACTTAAAAACTCATCAGCGCATTCACACCGGTCTCAAAGACAATTCCAGACTGCACCTTTGTATTTATTGCGGCAAGGAATTTAATAATTCGAGCAATATGGTCAGTTGCTTTAAAATCGCTTTTTTAACTAATTGCTAACTTGTCGATGTATTTGCAGATTGTTCATATGAGAAGGCATACGGGCGAAAGGCCGTACAAGTGCACTATATGTGGCAAAGGGTTTCCCCGATCGCACGATTTAAAATGCCACGAACGAACACATTCAGGCGAGAAACCGTACCTGTGCACGTTGTGCGGAAAATCGTTTAATAAAAGCAACAAATTGGTGAGTTTATTTTTAAATTTTGCAGTGGCGGCGTTATCGTTCTTTTTTTTTGCAGTTACGTCACACAAGAGTTCATACCGGCGAAAGACCGTACGTCTGCAACATATGTGGAAGAGCCTTCACGCAATCGAACGACCTGGCCCTGCACATGCGCAGACATACGGGCTCGCGTCCGTACGCCTGTGGCGTTTGTTCGGCTCGGTTTATTCAATCGGGTCAACTAAAAGCACACCGACGTTCCACGGGTCATTGGATGGAGACGCAACCCGATCTCAAGGGCGGCCATAGGGTAGAGCCGGTCACTCCGATAATGAATCCCGCTCCCATTAAATTTAAAACTCACGGCAAAACTCTACTGAAACTAAAGGAGGACATTATCGAGAAAAAGGAACCTCGCATCCTAAGCCAAACTGTCGGCATTATGGGAAATATTAATATACAAAATGACAATCCTAATCATTCGCAACCGATAATAATTGATAGTACAAAATTACTTCAACAGTTCCACAATGCTGGTTTTGTCGGATTTACGACAGTTATTAATGCAACATCTCAGGTGGCAAACGACGACGATAACAATATGGAGATAGAAAATTGTAATATAAACAATTTAGTCAAAGAAAGGACTTCGGCCCAAGACAATAGTAAAATTGAGATTATACACGACGGCGTTACATATTCAACAGTAACTTCTGCCCCAACATTTGCCGCAAGTACGGAAAATTATAATTTCCAAACTTTTGGATAAGTTGTACTGTAACTGTACAGTTTTAAATTAGGAAAACGATCTTATAAGTTTTACATTTTTAATATACATTACTGTGCAGGCTGTGTTAGGCATATATTGGTTCTCGTTTAACGTACTAATTTGTAATAACTTTATCGAACCATAAATATTATAATATGATTGTTTCGTGTTGGTCCTGTGGATGTTTTATAAATGTATAGATCAGGGGTCGGCAACCTGTTTGTCCTTAAGGGCGCAACACTAAATTTGAAAATCACCGAGGGCGCATATTTTACAGATAATCAACAGGTATAAATACTGACTACTTGCTGTATATCGCCATTTGACAAGAGTAAGTAAATCGCTCTGGCTATCATACATTTACATTAGTCCAGCGAGGGCGCATTAAAAATCGATCGGGGGCACCGCGTTGCCTACCCCTGGTATAGATGATAAGTCTGTAGTTAGACAAATTTTTAATCGATTGCTTAATACGTTTTCATTTAAAATGTTAATATGGTTTGATAATGTTATCTATATTTATTATTTAAAATTTTTAGAATCCAAAAAGGTTTAATAAATAATACTTTTTGCAACTAGTTGCAATTGTATGTTACGTTGGCAAAGCAACTTTTTCGATTCAAAATTTTGATGTATGATCGATAGTTAGGGTAGAGTTTTATAAGTTTATTTAAAAAGAACTTTTTGTAGAGCAAATTTTTGAATAACGTTTGGTGTACACTTATCATGTATGTGAAAATTGTATACTTACCTTATGTATCTGATTATACATATTATGAAGTATGTAAATTTAATTTTTTAATAAATTTAAGTCAGTTGGAATTTGTAAAATTATAATATGACTAAGTAAGTGGTAGAACAATGTTTGAAGCGTTAGTTTGGTAAATTCAAAGTCAAGAACCGAGTGAACAAATCAGTTCGAATTAGTTTTTTATGAACAACATATTTTACCTATTAGATAAGCATAGACAGTGAGGAAATATTTTGCACTGTATAAAACTATGTTTTTCTCAACAGCAGGCACTCTTTTGAATAGGTAATTTAGACTTGTCAGCGAACAATGATAAGGTCAGCAATACTGTAGGAAGTAGAGTGGTGGTGCGTGACTAAAAGGGAGGAAACCATTCTAAATATATGGAGAGACAGGTGATGTGGAAAATATTTGGTACAGGTTAGTGGTGAATGGAAATACAAAAGAACGACAAATTGAAAAAATGTATTGGAAGTTAGATCTGATAATGGAGGTCAAAAAAGCTCAGAAACCAAAGCTCTTCGAGGACCATACTGTTATCAATTTACTGTAAGATAAGATATTATTTATTAGATAAGCGTAGGGAAATGGATAAACCTTTGTACAATATAAAAATTGTATATTTTTCTCGGCAGCAGTTACTCTTTTGAATAAGTAATTTATATATTATAATTATATACAAGTATAATAAACTCCTAAATTTTCCTCTACTATTTCGTAATTCGCGCTCATATAGTTTCAAAATGGTTACAAAACAAAATCCCTATAAAATTGATTTTTTTTTGGTATTTTAACAGTTAAAGGTAAATACGCAATCTTTTAATAATTATATCCGATTTAATTTGAAATAAGTATTATTTTCTTTTACAACAATATACCTATTATTTTTTATTACTTAAAACATTGGTTATAGTGAAATGCTTGTAAGATGTCGCAGGTAATATCGAAATCCTAACCTCAGATCATTTTTATAACAATTGTTTTCCAGGATATACGTTCGTTTTTCTCCGTAGTATCCCCCAAAAAACAGAAAACTCCTATTAAAACGATCCCGACCAAAATCAAAAAACGTCCTAAAAATATAGAATCGAGTGACGACGATATCGTACCCGGAACACCTCCAGACAACAAAAAAGTAACAAAAGCCGCAAAGAGAAGCAAGTTGTGCATTATCAGTTCCGACTCGGAAGATGAAAAAGATAAACCCAAAAGCGTTTTGAAAAAAGTGGCGAAAAAAGAACGAGGATCCAAATTAAAACCTGTTAATGTGTTGGAGTCATTCGGTAAAGAACCGGTTAAGCAAACGTCTGTTAAAAAGTTGCTCGAGGTCACAAAACAACAAACGCAACTTAATGATAAGAAGAAAAATTCCAATATTAAACTAAAGGAATTTCAACAGACATTGTTGGAACTGGACGATGATTTCTTAGAATCCCATATCGATGATTTGGATAAAGGCATTGATCGAACAGTAAGTAAAGAACTACCAAATGAAGTACCTAAACCAGTTAAAGGTTAGTTTCTTTTATATAAAAATAGGAGTTTAATTTGACTTGCATTATTTTGCAGCCTCTAAAAGACCACTCGAGCATAACGACATAGATCCTGATCAAGAACGGTACGAAAAGAAACGACAATCTGGAATTTTATATCAAAAGTATCTAAATAGATCTGGGCCTGCACATCACGGAAGCAAAGAACTACCAAAGGTCCAAAATCCTACGTTATTTAAAATTCCTAATTTACAAAACTATTAATTTTAGGGAAAACCAGACTGTTTGAAAAATTTGTGTTTCATACGAACTGGCGTGTTGGATTCATTACAAAATGACGAATTCGAAGCATTGGTAAAAGAATATGGCGGCAGAACTGTCCATAGCGTATCGAGTAAGTAAATGGGGAGGTTTAAATGTATTTGAGTGCATGACTGAAAATTTTCAGAAAAAGTCAATTATGTGGTGGCGGGCGAAGATGCGGGCCCCGCAAAACTGGAAAAGGCCACAAATTATCAAATCAAAATTATAAACGAGGACGAATTTCTCGATATAATTCGGACTCTATCCGGCACTAAACCAATTTGTAGTTCAAATGAAAATTCGTCGGCGACGAATTCTATCGAGCCTACAAATTCGGATGTGTCGCATCCCGAAACGACCACAAAGAAAGTTCACGTTAAAGATTCTTCGAAGAAATTTGAAAAAATTATGAACGTCGACAGTTTGAAGAAGAAAAAGATCGAATTGACGATGAATAAAATAAGCGTCGACGAAAATAAAAAGAACGAAACAAAGTTGACGCTTTTGAAAGGATTTACGAAAGCGAGTTTGTCGGAAGCAGGTCTTCCTTGGACCGAAAAATATAAACCTAAAAATGTGAAATCGATTATCGGCCAACAAATTGATAAAAGCAACATGAAGCGTCTGATGCACTGGTTAGAAAATTGGTATAAAAATCATGTGGGGAAAAATAAACCAAAACTGACGAGGCCGAGTCCGTGGGCTTCAAATGACGACGGTAGTTATTTTAAGGCGGCTCTTTTGAGCGGACCACCAGGCGTTGGTAATTTTTGTTTATATTTACAATATAATTCCATGATCTGATTGGGTTTTTTTTAAGGTAAAACGACTACAGCCACTTTGGTTGCCAAAGAATTAGGTTTCGATGTGGTGGAATTTAATGCTTCAGATACTCGCAGTAAACGGTTATTGCACGAAGAGGTTTCTCAGTTGCTTAGCACCAAATCGCTTGCTACCTTTTGTATGGGTTGGTTATTTAGTAAAAAAAAAATCAATTGAAATAGTAATCGTTTTTTTTTTTTTTTTTTAATAGATGGCTCTGCTCCTACAAGTAAGCATGTACTTTTAATGGACGAAGTCGATGGGATGGCGGGCAACCAGGATCGAGGTGGAATGCAAGAACTGATTGCCTTAATTAAAAATTCAAATGTCCCTATAATATGCATGTGCAACGACAGGAACAGTAATAAAGTACGATCGTTGGCTAATTATTGCATGGATTTAAGATTCTCTCGGCCAAAACTAGAGCAAATAAGGGTACGATTACTTGTGCTATTTAAATCCAAAATTAAAATAAATACTGTAGGGAGCTATGATGACGGTTTGTTTCAAAGAAGGCTTACAAATAGCAACGGATGCATTAACGGAAGTAATTAACGGTGCCAACATGGATATCCGTCAGATCTTAACTAACCTATCTATGTGGTCATCGGGAGAAAAACATCTAGCTGTAGAGATTGCCTCGAAAGAAGCGAAAGCGTCGAAAAAGGACGTGCCTTTGGGACCGTGGGACGTGTGTCGCAGAGTGTTTTCGTTGGAAGAACACAGGACGACAACTGTTGCCGAACGAGAACGGCTTTTTTATCATGACTACAGTTTGGCTCCGCTGTTTGTGCAGGAAAATTATTTGAAGGTTCTGCCGGCCACACGCAAGTACGAGATTGGTGTCGCTTAATAAAATAATCGAGCATTACGTTTTAGGGAGAATCACTTGAAGTGTTTCGCAGAAGCCGCAGATTCTATAAGTATGGGAGACATTGTAGATAAGAAAATTCGACAAAGTAATAATTGGTCGTTGTTGAATGTGGAGGCGTTCTACGCTTCAGTTTTGCCTGGTTTTTATTTGAGAGGTCACATGAACGCACAAATCGACTTTCCTGGCTGGTTAGGCAAAAACTCGAGGAAAAATAAATTTGTTCGTTTGCTCAGCGAATTACATGCGCACATGAGGACGAGGTAAGAATTGAAGAATTAAAACTAAACGATTGTTTGTATATTTGGCGATTTTTAGCATATCCGGAAGTAGATCCGCCGTGAATCTTGATTACATTACTTACATAAGAGATAGTATAATTCGACCGTTACAATGTCAGGGAGCAGATGGCATCAAAACATCGCTAGATGTCATGCACCATTACAATTTGTTGCGTGAAGATTTTGATAGTGTCGTCGAATTAGCTCAGTGGCCTCGACAAAAGGATCCGATGGGAACAATAGACTCAAAGGTGATTTAAGTCAGCAAAATATATATATATATATATATATATATTTGGATCTATCGAATTTTTTTAAATAGGTTAAAGCAGCTTTTACACGAACTTACAATAAACATGGTGCTAAGTTACCGTATGCCGTTCACTCTGCTCCTACAAAGAAAACACATACAAATAACGACGATTATAATGACAGCGACAAAGATGAAGAGGATTCAGATCCTGAAAACAACGACGATGTCAACAAGGATGCCATGGTTAAGGTAAATTAAGTGGTTCATTTATTTTGAATTAATTAATGCATAAGTTTATTATATAGACCAAAACAAAAACTGTGAAAGGTTCGCGTAAAAAGAACGACACAACAGAAACCAGCAGTAGTAGCAATAGCAACATTATTGCCAAAAATAAAGGTAAAAAAATTGGCAAAATAATTAGTAAGAAACAAAGGAAATGAGATGATTATTGCATGGGTTTCTTTTATTTTTAAACTTTTTTATGATTGTATTAATTGTTTTTTTAACAAATGTTTGCAATAAATGCAAGTTTTTTTAAACAAACCTCTCGATGAGTATGATTTCTCATTCATACAATTCTTCAAGACGACAAAGTGTTGAAATATATCTAACATAATTGTAATGTGCTATTTTATTAAAAATTATATAAGATATATGTGATAGATTTAACAATTTGTTTTTAATAAGATAATTCGTTATCGTTTATCACTTAAAACTTGTAGTGTCGTAACTAAATATTTAAATTGTTAATTTTATTCCGCATAACAAACAACATGAGGCTATTATTAACACTTCTGGGAATTTTCCTCTGTGGAGTTTGTGGGGAATTTCGAGATAGAAGCACCTGTAAGATATTTAAATAGGAATGGTGAAATAAAAATAATTAAAAAAAAAACTTTCAGATTATTACTGGAGAGATTATCTAGGTTTCGTTCCGGACGATGCCATCGAAGGCGGTAAAACTAATAAAGGAAGAACTACCTATATTGGTCAAGGTTTACACGAAAAACCGAATGGGAAATTAATACCGGGAGCAATTAATCCTACAGACAATACTCTTACTTACTACTGGCACGATTCAGGATATACGGTGAAGAAGAATATTAAAGTAAGTAACTAATTCTTTGATTAAACTAAGATCTCTATAGTAAAATTGTTTCAAGATCCTTTGCTCTAAACACAGAGACGATTTCGAATGGATCCTAACTGATAATACTGCTGCGAAATCGTTGGACAAAACCAAATTAATTTTAGGTGGTTACGATACTAGTTACGAATTATATATCGGTAAAGTGCACGTCGAAGGTACCGTGGCGGTAGGAAAAGTTACGCTGACTGAACCTTACGATGCAATGTGTTATGCCTTTGATAAAATGGGAGATTGCCTTAAAACCCAATACCAAATTCTTAGTTTAAAATAAATATTTGTTTTAACATTATAATTACGTTTTTTTATAAAATGCGCATAAAATGATTTTACTACTTCGAGGAACATTTTCGCCTTGATAGAAGTTACAAAATCCCTCGAGCAGATAAGTGTTATCATAATAATGATAACATTAAGTTTAACATTAAATTAAAATTAAGTTTAGAAGGCAGGCGTCGCCATGATATTATTTTTGGGCGTTTTATTACTTGCAAGTTGCGTGGCAGTCCGATATCCTGGTAGTTTTTTTAAACTTTAAGTAAATAAGTGTTCCAAGATATTTGTTTTAGATTATTATTGGAGGGACTTTGCCGGATATATTCCTGAAGATGCGGTTCCGGCTGGCAAAAATTTACAAGGAATTGTTACGTACGTCGGTCAAGCTCTACATCAACTTCCCGTTAATGGTAAATTAATACCAGGCGTGGTTGATGTCGATGAAGGAACGCTCGTATATAATTGGAACGATAAAGCTTACGTTGTAGAAAACAATTATAAAGCAAGTGAGATCCATTTTCATTAGCACAACTGTGTGTAAAGCATTTTTTTTAGATCCTTTGCTCGGCACATGGAAACGATTTAGAATGGGTTTTGACAGATAATACTGCCGTAAAATTCATCAACAGCAGAAAACTTGTTTTGGGCGGCTACGACACCAGTTACCCCCTATATATCGGCAGGATACATGCAGAAGGACAAATCGCAATCGGAAAAGTTACGGTTGCAGAACCTTACGACGCGATGTGTTTCACTCTATATGGAATAAAAGCGTCATGTGTTAAAACAGAATACCAAATACTTACGTTAAGAAACTTGTAAGTCGTATACGTACATTTAGTGTCGGAAGGAAATTGATTTTAAATAATTAAAATTGATATTTAAAGTTGCCCCTTAAATTATTTTTATATAGGTAACCAATCCACCTCACAAGAACGAAGTTGTGTTTAAAGTGCTTGTGTTTCTCTTTATTTCAAAATATTAATAGTTTGGTGCTGTTTGTTTGATTTGGGTACCAAAGCCTAAAAGGACAGAACTGTTTGTCCTAGTTATTTGGCATCTATTGGAGGCGTCTTTTGGACAAAGTTTGCACTGAGACTATTAGACATGAATATTAGTAATTCTTCCCTTGCTCTTTTATACTGCCACCACCCGAGTCTGTTACGTATAGGGTTCCTCGTAGCAGGGAACCAACTTATTTTTGTGTTGTCTATTTGTTTTGTAAGTATTGTTTTTCTGTTTGTATTTGAGGTAGAAAATCTCGTCCATCTTTGGTCTTGGTTAAATTTTAGAGTTTATCTTGCCGTTGTTTGGTTAATTAGTGGACATACCTCCTCATCCACATTTTAGGGAGCCTAACAATAGAGAATCTTTTCGAAACGGTACAACATTAATAATAGGTATGTTTTATTATTTATTTGTAACTACAACATAGTTATTATAAATTATTTTAGTTACATTGCCATTTTAATATAATTAAAATATAGCAATACACTTATCTAATATTTATTATTTATATATGTTGCTTGCATAATTGTATTTTATTCATTATTTACGTCGAATATTGCAAAAAATATAAACTTGTATCATTTTGTTAATGATAAATATAAACTCTAATTAATTAAGATTTGAAAGTTGGCCAAAGGTTAAATTAACATGTTAATGCTAGTAAATTTCATTAGTTAAAATGATAAACGATTTTAAATAATCTTAAAAATGCGTCGCATTTATTGATACAATGCAGAGTTACATAATTACTTTCAAATGGATAACACAATTTTTAGGAGATTAAAATTTTAGTAATTTTTCCCGTGATTTTAAATATACACCGAACATCATCATGAGATTAGTACTATCAGGATTTTTAATGGTAGTTCTTTTGACATTTGCAGGGCAACGTATCATCATGGTATATTGTACTTATTAAAATTAATTAATCGTGTACCTAATTTAAAAATATTTATGTAGATTACTATTGGAGGGACTATAAGGGAACTATTCCACAAGACGCCATACCGGGGGGTAAAAGTTTAGAAGGAAAAATAACATATATCGGTCAAGCCTTGCATCAACTTCCAAACGGTAAATTAATTCCAGGCGCCATAGACGAAGATAACGGTACTCTCGCCTATTATTGGAACAACAATGCTTACTTTGTGGACAGTTACTTCAAAGTAGTTACCTAAGTTTATTTTTTAATTGTTTACAATATGTACGAAATATGTTTGTAGATCCTTTGTTTTAAATGTCCGGATAATTACGAATGGGTGCCAACGGACAATGTTGCCATAAAAACTATGGATGCGGACAAGTTTGTGTTGGGGGGTTACGATGGTGGTCCATTATACGTCGGTAGGGTGTACGTGAATGGAGAATTAGTAGTTGGAAAAGTCACCGTGGAGAAACCGTACGACAGAATGTGTTATGTCTTAAATGGAAAATCCGAATGCCTTAAGACGGAATACCAAGTTCTCGCACTAACATAAATAATGGAAACTATAAAGGTAAAAATACATTTAAATTGTTAAAACCAGTACCTGTTGTTATCGACTTTTTATTAATAAACATAGGGGACGTTGCAAAAGGACGTCACGCTTTTTTGGGTCTTTTTTATCCCTCCCTCTCCCATTGCACGCCCTGTCATGAAATTCTTATCTCCTCCCTAGCAAAGGACGTCACAGTATCAATCTAACCCCCTTAAATATTACAAAAAAATTTCATACAAAGTGCTACAAAATTCGTGAACTCACTTATTTGCTACCACCCCAAGCCCTCATCTCACGATCTGCGGTTTCCCACCCCGTCCTAAAGAGCACGACGTCCTTTTCGAATGACCTCATGTTTGTTTTTGTTTTCTAACAAACTCTAAAAGTAATTTGAGTTGTAGTAATGACCGATAGGATTTAAAAGTATATAAGTAGGTGTAATTATATTGATTTTCTTACGTAACAAAATGCACAAAAAATAAATTATATATAAAACGCAAAATGACTATTTAAATGGTATTTTCTTAATGCGTTTAGTATCATTCAAATATGTAAAGAATAACCTTTACCTACTTGAAATTATGTAATATTATAAAACAAAATTAATATCTGTTCTCTATCACATAACATAAAGATCCCTCGACTATAGTATGATGGATAAATATTGTTTTATTTATTACTGTTTTGCTATAATGATTATTTTAATTGTTTCTTCTAATTGTGCGATACGTAAGTAATTTTTATCTAATTAAGTATAAAAAATTAATTTAGGTAGGTACTAACAATAAAATTAAAATTTATAACCCTATAGTAACTTTATTTCAAGAAATTAGATTTAATTGCTATACATAACATTAATTTCAAAGTCGAAAATCTTTGCCACAATTTCATTTTTGAAAATAGAAAGTTTTTATTAGTTGCCATCAATTACCTAATCCTAATTTTATTTTGCACCTTTACCATTTGGTCATTTTAACCATTTATTATTGTACAGGGCATCATATGAAAAGTGTTTCTTTTTCATATTGAAGTTCACTTCGTCAACATATTGTTGTGTAAGAAACTTATTACCAAAATCGGTGATTAGTTTCTTCTCTATGCAAACAAACCCGTGGTAATTTAGTGTCTGAAGGACGATATTCGTCAAAAAGCTTAACAAATAACGCAAGAAACACATTAAAATGTTATAAAAATGTCATCGAAAGAGCTAACTTCTTTTTTTTAATTTTCAAGCAATTGTAGTGAACGTCAGCGTCCTGACGCATTTTCAACTATTACCAATTTGATTAACAACTGTTTATTGCTTTTTAATATTGTATAATAACACTTCAACTGGTATGAATTAGTTTCTCCATCACAATTATTTTAGTTCTAATCGAAGTTTAATTTCACCGATTAAAATTGAATTAGGAAGGGAGTGTCGATCCCATCAAGGTAACTAATTTATTTGTCAGCCGTTACCGACGAATCACTTAAATTTCAGCCGACTACATCAACGTTTGCAACCACAACGACAAAAATCTATCCGGTTGTATTGTAAATTCAATTTTGGCACTTAGACCTCGATTAATACAAGGGTTGCCAGAATTAGGAGTGCCATCCATTGAACCACTGACACTCGATACGATCACTTTTGGCTCGGGCACGGAAGGAACGTCCATTCGTGTCAATTTGACCGATATTCAAATTTTTGGTGCTTCCGCATTTAAAATTCTAAACTTAACGTGAGCTTTTGTTACACGGATTTGTTACGAAAATGACGAAATTATTTTTAGGCCCACCGTAACGAAAAAGGGACAAACCTTTCGTTTCGAAGTAAACGTCCCGAAAATTGTAGTAGAAGGCAACTACGAGATGGCCGCAAAAGTGCTGCTGTTGGATTTTAGAGGGAACGGACCATTCCACGCAAACATTTGTAAGTATTTTCAATTTAAATTTGTTTCTTAAACATTTAAAAGTGTAATTTTCTAGCCGATTATCATTTCATTTGCAATCTCAAGGGCAATAAAGTAAAAAAAGACAGCAACAATTATCTTCAATTCGAAAGGATGCGATGTAACTTGGAATTTGGAAAAACGTGGATCGTTTTAGAGGATCTTTTCGTGGAAAATCCTGCACTCGGAAAAGCTACCGGCGACATAATTAGCGACAACTCGGATGCATTGTTCGAAGAAATTAAACCGCACATAAGGGACGCTCTGGACCAAAAATTCACCGATATAGCCAATAAAATAACTTTGTCATTTGCTTACGAAGAATTATTTCCGTAATTTTAAAATTTGTAGTTATATTAAACAAGGGTAAGTGAGACTAAATGCACCTAATTTTGTAACATATTTTTCTTTCCGGATTCTAGGGTCCGTTCATATAGTTCAGGGGATCAATAAAAAAAATTGCAATTTTGCTTAGTTATTTGTAAATATTAAATAAAAACTAAATATAGGTACTTTGATTTTATTTTTCGAAAATCTTCCAATAACCAATTGCTATTGTTTGCGAATCCGTCAAATGTTGATTTCTACAAAGCGGCACATTTAATTTATATCGTTTTTCAGTGAAAAACTCCTAGTAGCACAGGGCCAAAACCAAAATATTTAAGACCATTTATTGTTCAAAACTAATTTTATCATGCGGTTTAGTCAGTGGATGATTAAATCCATTAATGGAATTTCCTGTTGTTCCTGGAAAAATTAGCTCTAATTGGTTTTTAATTATTACCGGTGAGCGTTTCCCTAGTTATTTTTACATTTACATAATAATAGTACTCAATTAGTAGTTATAAAATTAAAATCAAACTTGTAATCAATCTTATAAAAGTTTATTGACTTGCATATTTTGAATACCGTAAGTCATTGATCAATAAACAATAAGTATGCTAAATAGGATATGCATTGTTTCAAGAAAAATTATAAAACATTAGGAAATCGTTTTTTAATGGTACTTAATTTTTCGACTGCCCGTAGTATTAAGAACTAACTATTCTTGTTTGTCTAAATCAGATAAATGTCGATATATAAGCATTTAAATCATGCTATTAATATTAAATACTTTTAGATGATTAGTTCTGAAATTATGTTCGCGTTCAAGTGCTGTGCTGTTTTAATTTTTGGCTCAATTATCATAGTCAACTGCGAAATTCGTAAGTGATTTTTGTTTCAATTTTTATCAAATGGCATAAAAATAATAGTCGCTGTATTTTCATACAACATTAAAAACGAAACATCGAAATGGTTTCATTCAAAGATATTCAGCATATTTTTTATCATATGAATTAAAAGATCAACACCTCTCTTTACCCAATAGGAGTTAGTGGAGTAATCGCGGTCACTTAAGGGAGATTTTCTCTATTGAAAAAACTATTAATTAATTTTTAAATTTAGGCAATCGAATTGATAGCTTAAAGTATCTACTATTAAATAGATACACCCGAAAAATTATAGGAGTTACACAAATTAAAATACCCTATTCAAAATGCAGGTATACTTTTTCACATGACAGTGTTAACGATGACCGGTGTTAGCCGTTGACCGGCATTTCCTCAATCACAATTTCCCCTCAAGAAACTGATCATTATATTATCCCAAATTTTTCAGCTGATTATATTCAAGTATGCCATCGCGACGTCAAAAACTTATCAGCCTGCATAACAGAATCGATCAATGCCTTGCGTCCTCGTTTCAAAATTGGAATACGGGAAATAGGAGTACCTTCTTTAGAACCATTGGAATTAGACTTCCTCAGCTTTGGCTCTGCTTCGCGAGCCTCTCTATTCGCAACAAACGTGACTAACATTAAAGTATGGGGCGCATCGAATTTCAACCTATTAAAATTGACGTAAGAACATAGTTTTCGATAATAACCAAGCACTTTTCTCCTGTTTTTTTTTTCTTTAGACCGACATTTACTAAAAAAGGACACACATTTCGTTTCGAAGTAATCATACCACAACTTCGGGTAGAAGGAAATTACGAAGTAAATTCGAAAGTATTGCGACTAGACCTTAAAGGCAAAGGGCCGTTCAAAGCCACTATCGGTAAGAAAACGTGTTAGAACGTATCAATTTTAAGTTAATACTTTTTAGACGATTATCATTTCGAATGTATAATGAAGGGCAAAAAGATTCAAAGGGAAGAAAACAACTATTTGGAATTTGATAAAATGAAGTGTAACCTGGTCATTGGAAAAGCGACGATAAAACTGGAAAATTTATTTGATGGAAATCCGGCACTTGGCCAAGCGGCAAACGACGCGATCAACGCTAATGCCAACACGTTATTCGAAGACATCAAACCTAGTGTTTCAGAAGCTATCATAAATAGGTTCACTAATATTGCTAATAAGATCACTTTATCTTTTAAATATGAAGAATTGTTCCCTTAGTTTATATGTAGATATATTACTGAAAAAATATTAAGTCATAATTTGTCTGAGTGTAGTATTTATTGCTATTACATTTTATTTTAATATGTTGTTATTGTTCCATCGATATTGTATTTGAAACTTCGCAAAACCTCGAAAAAAGACCTTATTAAAAAAGTCCATGGTTTTTGCATAATTCTGACCTGACCTAAATCCTTTAGGTTACGTGTTTTACTATTCGACATTTGATAAAACCTCTTAGAAAAGCAACTTTTATTATTTATTTAAAAGCGAAAGCCTAGAAGTCAGCAACCCAAAATACACCAGTGCGCAATGTACTGCCGATATCTAGGCGAAGGAATGTCAGGTGTATGTTTTATATTGAAATCCATGTATTTTTTACCGTTAATTGTTGTTAAAACCGCTATTATCTAAAACATTAAAGCGATAAAACCCCTTGTTATCATTCAAGATTCTTTCGAACAAATTTGACCCGACATCAAACTTTTATTTAAACATTTTACTACTATAGAAATGCCAGTTTGCAACTAAAACAAAGCAAGAAATAAAATACATGCCTTTCTATTCGAGTTGAAATTATCGAAAAATATCGAAAAAGAAGCATATCAGAATAGGTCTGTTATAGGAAAATTGAAACATTACCTAAAACGATTAGCTCACGTGTTGAACTACTAAAAACTCGTTTACCGAGTATAACAAAGCGATTTAAAATTTTCAAGAAATCTCGAAAAAAAGACGTGCTATAGTCCGTGATTTTGCCAAAATTTTAACACAGCCGTAAGTTTTTAAAACGGGCTGAAAATTACTAAAAAAGTTGTTTTTCAAATAGAACAAAGCGAAAAATGACAAACTACACGTTTTTAAATCGATTTCAAATTTTCAAGAAATCTCAAAAAAAAGGCGTGCTATAGTCCGTGATTTTGCCAAAATTTTAACACAGCCATAAGTTTTTAAAACGGGCTGGAAATTACTAAAAAAGTTGTTTTTCAAATAGAACAAAGCGAGAAATGACAAACTACACGTTTTTAAATCGATTTAAAATTTTCAAGAAATCTCAAAAAAAAGACGTGCTATAGTCCATGATTTTGCCAAAATTTTAACACAGCCGTAAGTTTTTAAAATGGGCTGGAAATTACTAAAAAAGTTGTTTTTCAAATAGAACAAAGCGAGAAATGACAAACTACGCGTTTTTAAATCGATTTAAAATTTTCAAGAAATCTCAAAAAAAAGGCGTGCTATAGTCCGTGATTTTGCCAAAATTTTAACATAGCCGTAAGTTTTTAAAACGGGCTGGAAATTACTAAAAAAGTCGTTTTTCAAATAGAACAAAGCGAGAAATGACGAACTACACGTTTTTAAATCGATTTAAAATTTTCAAGAAATCTCGAAAAAAAGACGTGCTTATAGTCCGTGATTTTGGCAAAATTTTGATACAACCTAAAGTTTTTAAAACATGTCGGAAACTACTTAAAATGTGGTTTTTCAAATATAATAATGCAAGAAATGACAAAGTACTTGTTTTTAAATCTATTTAAAATTTTTGAGAAATCTTGGAAAAAAAGACGCGTTATAGTCCATGGTTTTCACAAAATTTTGACCCTATCTGAAGTGTTTAGTATAAATCCAAAAGCACGGAGAACAGGCGATATTCATTTGAATTAGCTGATGTGAGGCAGAATGACATACATATTTTCAAATTAAATGATTGCTACAAAAAAAAAGAAAATCATAACATATCACTTTAATTTAATGTTTATACAGAATTTTAATGCTTTTAACTATTTTAAAAATGTTACATACAATCATTGTTGATCTAAATTAGTCTTTTAATATGATTGATTATTAGCCATTACAAACTATTTCTTGCTTATCATTTACAAAAAAAGTGATTAAACATTATACAAAGATAAAATATTAATTTAAAAATAAAATACAAGAAATATGTCACCACTTATATTACAATTTATATTATTACTACACGCGTCAAGTTTATTTCTGTTTTTTCTTCGTTGCTGTAGAAGTTTTGTTGCTTTTACTTTGGATCTACAAATAGTGTTCGATAAAATCAATTTCTTTAAAAAAATACATTGAAAGAATGAAACAATAAACAGTTTACCGACAAAAAATGTAGTGAAGACCAAAATAACTACTTAACTTGAAATCCTAATTTACTTACGTTAACCTTAACTGCCTGCTCTTCTTCAATTTTGGGCAACAACGATTTCGATGCCAAATTTCTCTCGCTACGTCGCACTGGTTGTTCTGAAACCATCGACAACAATGTTTTACTTGAACAAAATGGCAGTTGCAATAATACAAACCAGGCTGATCATGAGTTGATTTCAATCTTCTTCTTCTGCTAGCCGGAAAACTACTGGTTTCCGTTAAAGAACGAGTTTGGCTAATGATGCTAATATCACTATCTGAATCCTAAACAAAGTAAATATTGTTTAAAATAATGGTGCAAACCTCAAGAATAACACTTACCGATACTACAATTTGATCTTCTATTATTTTAGGTAACGGTAATTTTGATTGCATTTTTTTTTGTTCTTTTTGGATTGATGTATCTATAGTAAAAAATATTTTATACAAGTCAATTACTAAAATATTAATAAATACAAACCAAGTCGACCTGAAATTGATCTTGTTCTTCTTTTCCCAATTTCTGGTGATTTATTAGTTTCTAATAATGAACGAGTTTGACTAATAATACTTATATCAGAGCTATCAGAATCCTAAAATTTACATTTTCAAAATGAAGTTCATTTCAATATTATAAAAGCCATCATACCCCAGAGTTCTGGCGTGTTCTCCTCAATTTTGGACGTATTATTTGAATTTCTGGTTTTGGCAAATCCAAACTGTCCGTAGATTTAGCACGTTTTCTCGTTCTCGAATAAATGCCATCTAGGAAATGAAATTTTTCAATACAAAATATACTGTTCTGTTTACAATCTATCACCTCCAATTTCGCTGGTGGAATTACTTTCGTCATTCGGAACCAGCAACGATGTCTCCCCAAGGAAAATGTTTTTACCTAGAGACTTTTGTAAAATGTTCGCTTGTTTCCGTGTCAATCTTCTAGATGCAGTATATTCTTCGATGTTAGTTACGTTTAGAGCGGATGTTGATTTTTTTGGTGTTTTTTTAACCTGTAAATTTATAATAATTTAAAAAGTACAGTTCGTTTAAATAAACTTACAGGTTGTACTTTTTTAATTTCTACTTCAACACTACAGCTACGGCGGGTACGAATCGATGGTTGTACAACATCTACACTTGCACTACGATTTTGTCGTTTAACTGGAGTTTTCGAAGTGGAAAAAGGCATACTAACATCGAAGTTATCGTCAATGTTGTGAAAAGAATCGAAACTCGAGCTTCTACGAGTAATCCTCAAATTCCTTATCTGGTGTGCTTGTAGCTTGCAACGACAGTAAACGCTTGGAACGTCTTCTTGGAGTGGTTGATTTATTTTTTCCCGGTGTAAATACATCATAAGTTGATGGTCCAGGAGAGTCGTTTACGTTTTTATTATTTTTACTTTCAGAAGTGTAGATGGTATGGTCTAGAACATCTGTTTCGTTAAAATTATTAAAATTCGCATTATCCATCCAAGTTATAGAGGCCGCATCAAAATCTATACTATCCTTGAACAGATCAGAATTTAAAAGGGGCGAAGTGCTATCTAATAGATGGTCTTCTTGTGGTTTAATAGGATTTTTAATAGATTTCCACGAAATATCTAAAATATCTTGACATTTAGTAGTTGTAACTAATGTTTCATCGGACTTTTCTGATTTTCCATTATCATAAATTTGTACGTTTGTTGTTTGTACTGTTGAAGATGGCAACTCTAATTCGTCGGATAACTGATACTTTAAAGTACTATTGCAGATTCCCTTTTTAGGAATATCTTCAGAAATAGTCTTTAACTGTTGACTTTTCGTTTCAAGCGAAATTTCGCTTTTTGTCGTACTAGAAATTATCTGAACACTTTCTGTCGTTGCATTCGAAGTAATCGAAGATTCGTCACTCATAATTTCCTCTAGAATTACTTCTAATTGTGCGCTTTGGTGGTCCACATCTTTTATCTTTACATCAATCGATCCTGAACTTGTAATTTCTACTGTACTATCGCATTTGCTTTCATCACTTGTCAATTCGGAGTTTGACTCATCTGGAAAATGAATGCTTTGTATGGCTATGTTCTGTATATTCTCCGAATTGAAAGACTCATCGTTGTACAAATCTTGTTCATCTGTAATATTTATTTGGCTATTGCTACTTTCTGAACGGGATGTTACTTCTTCCACTTCTTCGTCACTGCTAGGCACTTCGATGATTTCACACTCGTCATCATTTTCATCTTCCACAAAATGTTTTCTTGCAACATAAGCATCATCGGTATTAACGAACAGCTGAATTTCCTCACGATTTTGGTCTTTACTTCCATTTCCTTGTTCTAATGAAAGACTCGTGTCGAGTTCTACAACATTTTGTTGTGTGTTAATTTTACTTTCGATTTCTGATACTTGAAGACTTGCTTCGGATACTGGTTCTACTTGCTCATGAATCATATCATGTTTTTTTGTTGTTTGAAAGTTTGCATGCTTGACAAATTCTTCTTTTTGAGGATTACTTTCAGTTTCTGCCTCTGCCGTGCAAAGACTTTCATTGGCTTCCAATATAGACGTTATTTCTGATTTTCTATTTTCTTCCATATCTTTATCAATACTGTATAATTCATAATCTGCAACAGATTCTGTTGCTGATGTATTAAGGTCTGCATTATTTTTATTTCGTTCAAGAGATTCAATCTCTGTATCGCCATTTTCTTTTCCTACACGAAAACTTATGCTGTTGTCATTTGTAATGCGAATAGCAAGAACTGCATCTTCAATATCTTTGTTGTCGAGATTAACGTTGGTTGCTGCACATAAAAATAAGAATAAGAAAAATAAGAAAAACAACGCTTATTGTTTAGTGAAGTAAACACTAGGAAGAGAAAGGGAGACAATGATTTAATTTTTATAATCTTTTGTTAGTATGTCATATTAATGGTCTATGTTATGAGCTCAAAGAATATGTAATTTTTGGTATTTTTTTAATTTTAAGTGAAATTGTAACTGCACGTGTAAATGAGGTTTTGGTTTATAATAAAATATTATATACCCTAAAAACCTACGTTTTGCACTTAATTGTCAGGTAACTATGACGGCTATAAAAACCATAAATGAAACAGCTGGTATGCCATATTTGTCTCCCTTCCTCTAATATTAATCAAAAATTTGCCAAAATAATTCAAAAGAAACATACCAGTTTTCTCGATATCTTCCAATTCGGATAAAATATTTACTTTAATCGGCGGCAATGTATCTGATTTGCTATTATTTGCATCTATGTCTTCATTTATGAGATCATTGATGGAAACTTCACTAGTAAAATCTTCATCTACAATAGTTGATCAGATACAGCATGATTAAAATTTACATTAAAATAGCACCTTATCAACATACCTTTATAACTTTTTCTAGATCTTGGTCTTTGAAGAAGAAAAGTCGATTTCTCTACAACGTTACTATCTTCAGCAGGTACACTTGATTTGTTCGCACTCGCAACATTCGCAGATATTTCGTTTACATTAAACTCACTTTCATCTATAAGTTTTATAATGTAGCTCTTGTCCAAAAACAGATCAGAATGAATCAACATACCTATAGAACTTGACATTTCAAGAAAAGTCGACTTTTCCATACTCTTATCTACGATAATGTTGGCGTTCGTTTTAACATCGATAGACACTTCATCAGATAAATCTTCATATACATTAAACTCACTTTCGTCTGTAATAGTTTTATTACATAATTCAAACAAAGCAAATTGTAATTTCCCAACTCACCTTTATAACTTTTTCTAGATTTTGGAGTTTGAAGAATAAACGACTTCTCCATGTTACCACTAAATTGACTTTCTTCTAAAGTACCGTCGATTTCATCACATAATTTGATAATATCAATATCTTGATCATTAAAACTAGTTTCGCTTCTATAACTTCTTCTCGATTTAATAACTGATGTTTTCAATTTTGATTCGTCAGACACTTCTATTTCGTCGATGTCCATGTTTTCCGTACGACTACAATCCTTAGATTCTAAATTACTACTAGTAGATGCCCGAGGTGTATAAAAATCTTCTTCGATAGAGGTGCTGGTTTTAGAAGTTTCGGGAAGATTAGGTTTATGGTATTCGTCGGGCGAATGAATGACGGCTGTTTCTTGAATGATCTTAAAACTTTGATTGCTGGACGTGCTCGTGAAAGACGATTCGGATGGAGTTCGTGAGATATCGAAATGTACATTCGGTTTTGGCGTTCGCGGTATAGGTTTCCTGGGCATTAAGCCCAAAGACGTTTTCCTTTGTAGAGAACTGTCATCAAATCTAACACGTGGAGTTCCGTCGTTATCGGCCATCGCACTTTTAACTTTCAAAATACTCTGAGAAATATGAGTACTTGAAATGTTCTCTGTAGTTGCAGTCGGGGATTTTCTGGCTATTTTCCTTTTGATCACCGGAGTGTCTAATATGCTGTCATAATTAATGGCATTAACTTTTACCTCTTCGTTTGTATCGAGCACCCGATTCGATAAACGTGAAGATAATTTTAATTTCTTTGGAAGAGAGACTCCATTATCATGGTCAACATCTAAGTTTATTATTTTAGGAAATATTAATGGCGTTAGAATTCTAGGCTGTTCTGGTACAGCTTTCGGAGTATTTAAGAAGGGAATATTTTCCACTTCTGTACTTATTGTAATATTTTTCTCTGTATTTTTTTCTGAAAGTGGATATGTCCATGTTTCTTGAGCTTTTACTAGACTGGCATGAATTAATGTCGACTTATATTTAGTTTCGACATTTGTACGATGAACAAAAACTGAAAACGGTTCCGGTCTAGGTACTGCGAAATAAATTGCATTGTGTTAAGCAAAGACAAACAAACAAAAACAATCACCTTTTTTCCACTGACGAGTCGAGTTGTTTTTCCAACAGTGATTCATTACGGACTTGGTAAATTCTGGCATTGTTTCTCGCATTATATTCAAAACGGAATTTTGCAAACCGACACCATGTTTGCTAGACGATCCTTTATTGCCTGTAGGAGCCGCCGTTACATTATTTGCAGCGGTAAGTTTAAAGGCGTCTATATACCGTGAACGTTGAATATAATAAGATAATTGAAGATGTTTTAAATTCGGATGCTTAACGTCTTCCAAGTATTTAACGAAGATTTCCTCTTCCTTTTTCGTGAAAGGAAAATTGAGTACAGACGAAATTACCTCCCTTTTATCGCATTCTAATCGTTTAAAAGAAATTAATATGTTTATTGAAAGTTTTAATATAAAATTGGTACCTTTGTAGAAATGATGAAGTAATTTTTCTTCAATCTCAGTACAGCTGTACTGTCTTTGAAAATGTAAAGCCCCGTCTAACATATTTTTGGCAACAAATAAACTTATTACTACGCATATGTCGTCGATTTCTGTTATGGGCGGTTGCCAAATCTAAAAAAATTATGAGCTCGGTAATTCTTAAAAATATTTTATTAAAAAAAAAATTTCAATCGCCACCACCACCATTATTTCAAAACATTCAAAAGATAAACTACATTTATTTTTCACTTGTATATTAATTCCTAAAAAGTGTTTTGCATTTAAAGTTGAATCATCATCCTGTATAATGAATTCTTGTAGACATGATTCACGCTACATACTCATATCTATTTCATGTACCATAAGTTAACATGTTATTCAGTGTATTATGTTATGAAACTATTGTTTTTATTACTTATGTACTTTCCATAGACATTTTTTTGTTGTGTAAAGTTTGGCACAACTATAACTAGCTATACTTACAAATTTTACTACTAGGGCACATATTTTTATTTGGAATCAATTAACTAACTAATAACAATCAACTAACCCATTTCAAAATGGTAACATAAATGTCAAAATTGTTAAGTGCCACAATTATCACTGTTATTACTGATCTCGATAATATTATTTTGTAAACAATATAAGAGCCATTCGAGTAGTTTGTTTTATGTATTTCAGATCAATTAAAAATAGTTTATATAAATTACACACCTGAAGATACAGCAAAGCAAAATTATATTGCTCCTGTATGAAAAATGCCTTCAAAACGACACGATGGTGCCACATTTTCAAATCCACCTTTGAAATCAGAGGATCGATCAGCTGTTCCATGGCACACTAGAAAACAGATTAAAATTACATCTTGATCTCGATCACTTCAAATCAACTCTCTTTACCCCAAATTCTCCATGATCCAACTGCCAGAATGCTTGAATGATTTTAATTATGCTGGGGCTCAATTGAAAAACGGCCGGAAATTTGATTAGATGCGTTATAGTCGACTTATACCTGAAATCGTAGCCCTTAGATCAATTCATTGCTATATAATTTTTACACTTACCTATTTTGATTCAGTATCATAACCAAGTCTAGAAAAACGTAGAACATAACGGAGTGTTTAATCGCTATTTCCACATTTTCAATTAAATATGTCCTCAGTAAAGCTTGCAAGGAAGTCGGTGGATAAATGCCAGATCCACCATCATTTTCCCACTGTCTAAACAGTAAAACTTTACATGAATACTATTCCAAATAAAAAAAAATAATAATAATAAAACATACTTTTGTAGTAATGGTCCACCACACTGTAAATCAATTAGATTATCAATAAAAAGTGGACTATCCTCTTTAGATATGAAATGTTTAGAATAAAGACTTTGCAATTGTGCTCTCCTATAAAAAGCAATGCGAAATTAATTACATAAAAAATACCTAGGTACTAAATTAACCTATCATCATAATATTTTATCAATTCATCCACAGGATATGGGACACTAATGCGATTGTACTTATCAGCTCTGGGATAGCTCGATATAGGACATTCGGGCAAAAATCCAACATGCAACAACCACTGTAGCACTTCGACGTGGACAGAAACCATTTGCAAAGATTCGCATTGCTGTTTAACAACATCTAAATAATTATACATCAAACTAATTGCAACGACACACATCACAACATTATACCTGGATTTATCAGAAATGGTAAATATTTCTTATTTACGAGCTCAAACAAGCTGTGTACGTTCTTCAACTGTCTCGAACAGTTGATCAATAGATCATGAGCATTCGCATCCAACCGAACACCAGAGTAATCAAAAAGAGTTATAGCTAAAAATATAAAAGTCGAATATGCCAAATAAAATTATCATATCATCTCACTTAATTTATCCACATTTTGTTTTAAGGTCTGTGCCCTTTTCCAGCCCCAACACAGCAAAAAGTGCAAAGTGCATCCTGCTGCAGAATGACTACCGGTGCTCAATCCTACAACGCATTTATACAACCAGCCTATCAAATGTTGTTCTAATGCGACATTTAACAGATATTCCCTTTGATGTTCCTAAAATACAAATGTATGTATACAACCAATGTCAGGAACGAATAATGTTACTTACAAGCGATGAGGAACTTGCACTTGTAACGTCGACAAATATCGGTGTTAAACCTAAACTGATGCACAACGAATAATATTCGGTTGGTTGATTGAGGGCAGAAGGGCCCATCGACTCCAAATGTGCCAGTAATGCTCTTTGGCTGCCTTTGTTGTTAAAAACGACAGTATCACTCTCTTTTAACACGTGCAGTTCTAGAAATGTAATCGTTATAAATAAAGTGACTTGCTATATAACAAATTTGAATGTTAACTCTTAAAAATAACTAAACATTGTGATGATTCACTTTCGAAACAATTTTAAAGCCCAAATCTTTTAACAATCGAAAATTTACTTTTGCAACTAAAGTACTTACTAAAAGCTAACGACGACGGATGATAGTGTTCCTCCAACTTTTGCGAGCCAAAAAATTGTGTCAGAGTGTCCACGTTTATCCAAATGTCGAGTACGCGATCGGGCTTCGTCGACTGCAACAGTTCGTTCAAACACATTCGGCTCATATACGTCTCACAATTTTTGGGCCTTTGCAAAGCTGCAAATGAACGCCAATATAAACTACGATCGGTTAAAAAATTAATTTACGTACACGGCATCTGTGCCTTATACCACTGATTAAGATCGAACAAGATCATGTACGTCTTGGATTCCAATTTCGAATTTAAACACCAACTGGTCCATACAATGGAACACAAAGAGAGAGTTTCTTCTTGATGCTCTTGAATCGAACCTCGAGAAGTGTTTTTACTGATAGCTTGCAATCTTAAACAACACGAGCCTTGCTGGACATTTTTTCTCGCCATCGCATTGTCATCAAGTAACAGGTCAACTTGAAAACGAACAATACAAGACCCTAAATCCTAAAATTACTTATAAATAATGTGTACGCCAATAAATATATCGATATAAACCTGATATAATGTTCCATAGCCCTCGTGCCATTCTTTACTTTCATAATTTAAAGAATACAAAACGGCAATAGGGAAGCCAATTTCATATTTATCCTTATTACTATAAACTACCCAAACATAACAAAATGCCTTAGGATCATCGCAGGGCTCCTGAAGATATTTAAACATTACATTTCGTTCGTGTTAATTAAAGTAAAAACTTACTTGTAAAGCAAAATGCGAGACTGGAGTGTTTCCTTCACAAACAGGCGAAGTATATACAAGTTGCAAGCTTATCAAATTCCACAACTGCCAAGCACCGAAATTAAAACCGACAAGTAATGACCCAAGTTGCGGACAATAATGTAAAGCACTAACTATAACCTCTTCTTTATTTACATAGAGGCGATTTTCTCCCTTTGGGCCTTTTAATATAAAATGCTCGACAACTTCATCTGTAACTTAATATAAAAAAATAATTCAACATATTCGCTTAAAATAAACACTTTTTTACCATTTAAATGAACGGACAGATGTTCGTCATTTTTAATTGCAACCTGCTTATGTAATTCTATTGAATAAATGTCGTTTAAAGTTATAACATTAATATTGCATGAATTAATTTCATCTCGAATGTGATTTAAAACTGACGCATTATACACTGCAAATATAATAAATGCAATTACATAAACTTGTAAATGGAAATATTTGTAATGTTACCTTCTTCGTAGGTTTGTCTACATATATCTAACAATAAAACATTACCGCTTGCCGTTCCTACTGATAAAATACCATCGAACGCTCGAAGAGGTCCCGGTAAAGGACACATGTCGAAACTAGCATCTATCACATGTAAACTGGTAACCTACAATAAAAGACTTGCGAACATTTCAAATTTATAATAATTATAATTACCTGTTCGTTAATCTGAATAGATCTTAGAATTCTTGATCCTATAATATCAAAAATACAAATCATACCACCAGACAGTTCACACGATAATCCGATGACCAGTAAAGGTAACTTGTGGGAAAATTGGCGTAGCTCGTCCACACAAACAACTTTAGTTGTGTAATCTCCAACAACCAAACCAAAACTCCAAGCTGCAACTTTAGTACCTGTTTTACAGTTATATATTGCAAAATGGGGACCGTATGCTTTCCAAGCGTATTCTGCATCGGAAAGTAAACCACCAACAGCTTCATAATCCGAACCTAAAAATGATCAATTACTGAGATTATCGTAACTTAATAGTTACAGAAACGGTTGTTGTAATCCCACTTTGATATTTCTTACCAGAAATAAGTTTATCCTTCTTTTTTAAATCGTTTATGTAAGTCGTTCGAAAGTCCGGCAAGGCGGTTACCTGAGAGATTGAATACTGTTGGGACATGTTGCTGTTATTGATGATGATACACTTTATGCTATATATTTTTTAATTAGCACTACATTTTAATTTTTATATTGTAAAAAATCACGAAGGTAAAGTTAAATACAACAGCAGGCGTTGCCAAACGATTACAATTTATCACGATAGTAATTCGGTTGAGGTTATAATTTCAAAATTCGCCATTAAACTAATAATACTAATTATAATGATGGCAACGAGATGGCATCAAAATCGTTCTATGTACAGGGCGATTCGTAATTAAAAAGAAAAGCTCCTACAACATATTTCAAATTAAATAGAAAATTTTACCCTTCAATACTGAAAATATTGTATGTTTTATTCGCTTTGTTTTAAAAATTTACCTTAATCAGCAGCGTAACTTGCAATACAAGCAATTCAAACAAAATTCAAAACGAAATTACAAGGACGAAGGCACTAATACAATTTAACTCTTCGCAATTTTCTAAGAGAATAAACAAAATAATAAATTACGTATAATCTACAAATTTTTTTGTCACTATAAGTACCGCGTACATTTCAAATCTTTTTTTGTCCCTCGATTTTTATTATATTCAGATAAGACAAACCACAGATTAGCAGGTTTATTGAAAAATAAGTTGAAAACAAATATTAGTATTATCAGCAAAAAAAAATGCTAAGGCGTACGTAATATTACATACTTGAAAGTAGGTCTACCTATACCTATTTTGTTTAGAAATATAAATCTTTTAGTTTTCCACATTTTTCACAATTTGATATGGTTTCATATAAGCAGTAAATCACTATATATTTCATCGCATACGGAATATATAACGTTGATAAATTCGTTTTTTTAGTAGACTTGGGATCAGTTTCTACATATGTTCTGGCTAGTTGATTACGTAGCATTAAAAATGACTCACCATAGAAACAGATTTGTTTGATCAATTGCCAAATTTACTATACATTATTTTATAGTAGTGAACGGTTGATAGTGTGTATTACAATGGCAGGTTTACCTAAATTACCGGGATTTAACTTTGTCGATCCGACTGTAAGCGTTTTATTTATCATAAACCCATTCATACACTTGAGTTTTTGTAGCTTTCGAGATTTCATTTAGCGCAAACGTTCGACGTGTGTAATGGCTATAAACTGCCTAAAATTGGAATGCCCGGAATCGGTGGTCGAGAATTGGATGTTAATTCGGTGGCTTACATTCAAAACCAAGATCCTGTTCGTTTCGACCCTTCCCTCACGTATGGCCGCACTCGTTCAGTGGCCCTTCCTCAATATATACCCCATTTTGCATTATACGACAAAGTATGTCTTACATTTAGGGCCTTCTTCAAACAATCCGTCGTCGAATCGCCGGTCGAACATTATCGTGTAAGAAAAGTTAACATAATATATTTTTTAGAAGATGATACCATTACGATAATGGAACCGCGGGTGTTGGTAAGAAACTTTTGTTAATTTAAGAATTATTTTACTGTCCCGTATTGCAATAGAATAGCGGCCTCGATCAAGGCAGATTGGTCCGTCGTAGCAGGATACCAAAAAATGTAGCGGGAGATTTTTTTCACTGGAAAGATTTAGCTGTTGGTAAAGATCTTGCGATTAATGGAATCGTGTATCACACTGTCGACTGTGACCTGTTTACTAGGGTGAGTACTCTGATATAAGCATCTTGTTCAGTAACAATTTTCATCATTTCACATTTCCATCTATATCTAAAAGAACATCCTGCCGTTGAGTTCTACACTCTGTGTTCTTAAAAGTGTTCACATATTTAAATGAACAATCTAAAATTAACTAATATAAACATTTTCAGGAATTTATGAAAAGTCAAGGGTTGGATATGGGAGATGCCGAAGAAATGCCTCCAGATCCATACATACAACAAAGAGAGCTATCTATTCGACCTCACGAAACCATTACTCCAGCCGCCGATGATAAACTGCGACGTTTTCTCGAATACGACGGAAAAGTGCTCAAGTATGTCTTACGAACTATCGTGAATTCTTAACCCTTACACCGTAATTATACTCGAAAACAGATTCGATGCAATATGGGATACAAGAAACGAAGAATTTGGTGTTATCCAGCTTTATCAGGTACTGTACTTTCTGGCGGACGACACGGTGGCGGTCAAAGAAGTGTACGAAAAAAATAGCGGACGAGACCCATTTCCCCTGATGTTACGAAAACGAAAACTGCCCAAAGTTTGGACAGATCAACCTATCTCATACCCAGCGGTTTACATGGAGCTTTCCGATGCAGAGGTAACAGAATATTATCAACCTAAAGACTTCTTGGTCGGCGAAACAATTTTCGTTTTGGGACGTCCATTACTGTTGGTCGACTGCGACAAATTTACGCGTAACTATTTCAAAAATGCATTATGTACAGAACAAAAACCTGCCATTGAATATAAAGCCAAACCGAAACCGACACCGCCAAAAACAATGCCCGCGCACGACGGTATCGGTAGTTTGGAAGATTCTTTACAAAATACGCTGTCATTTCTGCCTAAACCGCCAAAGAAAGATGTGATTAAACAACTATTGAACGCCAAACAAGTATATGAGATATATTATAAAATTTGATGTGGTACATCCCGAAGACGAAATTCGAAGATTTTTACTTAGGTATTCTTTAGCAGAAGGCACTTGCTATATATTCGAACCACCTATTCGTAATTCCGGAATTATAGGTGGTAAATATCTTAAAGACTCGTTATTAATAAAGCCCGGTTCTGATCCGTTAAATCCTGAATATTATACGCCCGCCGATTTTTACATTGGAGCAGTTATAACAATCCATAAACAACGATTCATAATCATCGATGCAGACTTATACGTGTACCGATACATGCAAGCTAATTCTGAAAAGTTCCCTTGCGAAGTTATCGAAAATATGCGCAATTATATGTTCAACAAAGGTTATCTCGCAGAGGACGTCAAAGAACAGATGCAAAAGGTAGCTCAGGAACAAAAGAAGATGCATCGTGACGCTATCGGTACATAAAATTTTAATTTGAACCATGTTCGGTGATAATTTGTTATTTGTTCGTCATAGGGAAAGAATTGGAGTACCCGGAAACGCAGTTGGCGAAATGCACAAGGGAGCTAATTAATGCTGGCGATCCGGAATATGAAACGTCCAAGAGATCCGATGTATTACAACAATACGAAGATTCTCTAAAGCACGCCTATATTGTGCCAGAACATGGGATTCAACCTGTTAATTTGGAGTGCAGTAGTCCAGTTACGATTGGAAAAAAACGCGATCTCAGATGTCGAGAGGAAGACAGTAAGATGTTTTGTTGTTTGTGTAACATCAGTTTATTATCGTTCTATTTATGTATTATTCTATTATTTTTATTATTATATGTATTTTATAGTTGGCAACCCACTATACACTTCGTCCAATTTATTTTCGAAAAAACCTTCAATCCTTTCAATCTACTCGCTGTATACTTTTACTGTTTTACAGTCAAATCTGAATCCTGAATCACTTTAAAAAAACCTTCTATTACTGTAAAACAGATATAAAAAGCATATAGAATGCAAATTTTATTTACTTACTAAAAAACTTACATAAATATCAATAACGTTATTTCTATAAAATTTGATTATGCAAAAACAAATAAGTAATTCTATAATTTTTACAATAAGAAAAGCATGCATAAGTTTATTGTTTACTTACTATTAAATTAAACATTGTTTTTGAATTTTAAAATAAAAATGAAATAAGTATTGCTTTAAAATACCTTTTACTCTAGCTCTCGCATTTTCAGTTGGTGCAGATTCCTTTACTCCCAAACACATCGACACCCCAGAAGAGGTTGAACAGAAGTACTACGCGAACATCTTGAAGCAGCATCGTGATGTCTGCGAAGGTGGAAAACCAATAAAATGCGACGATCCAGAAAAATTAAACAGAATACAACCCGATAAAAAAATGGCAGAACCATTTGATCCTATTATGGTTAGTGCAGTAGAACAACCAAAGACAGCTTGTGGAGTGAAGAGTGTCCGTTTCGCCGAAGGCGACGAAGAATGTCTCCAAGACCGATATAACTTATGTAACATCAAAGGCCACACATCTCCTTGTAATTGCACAAACTATAAACAATAGATAAATAATATACGATATTTATCTCTTAGAAAAATGTCTATTCATATCATTCTTTGATCTTTGAATATTATTAATGTTTGCTTTAATTCTACTTTCAACGCTACTATTATTTGCCGACTTAAGGAGCTGCTTTTGTAAAAATTCCGGATCATAATCCTCTTGAGCACGAGCTTCTTTCAAATCTATTTCGCGGTAACGTTTAACGTTTTTTGCTCTTTCAGAATCCCTCCACGTCGCATTCTGCATCATCTGAAGTCTCTTCTTCTCCTTTTCTTCCTCAGTTAAAGTTGAACGTTTCGGCAAACCGGATGCTACCTTGACGTTTTGTACCTTATGACTCTGATATGCTTTACCATGACTACTCGTTCCTTGTTTCGACATAAATGGTATTTTTGTACCGTCCGCTTTAACAAGGCCATAATTTTTTCTCTTCTTCGAATAATTAGAATCCGAATCTGAATCCTCGCTGCTGCTTCTTTGTCTTCTAAAATGTTTTTGGCGTTTCTCTCGACTGCTGCTTCTGCTTTTTCTTTTCTTGTTTGATTTCGAGTCGTCTTGTCTGTTTTTCTCGTAACTACGACTTCTCGATCGTTTTTTATTAGCGGATTTCTTTTTATATTCGTGTCTCTCCCGACTTTGCGATCTTCCCGCTCGTCTGTTGTAATTACTGTTAGATTTACTTTTAAATTTTTTCCTCGATTTTTTATCATCTAAATCTTCTTCAGTATCATCACTACCAGAACTACTACTGCTGCTACTACTACTACTAACCACTTTCCCTTGTAGGATATCCTGAATATCTTCACCTGTTAACTGGGTTTTTAATTGATTATATTTATGCATTAAAATAGTGTCTAATGCTTTACTAGCTTTTGGCTTTTTGCTTTCTACAGAACTACTTTTTAACGATTTTAGTTTTTTCATTATTTTTTTGTCTAAATCTTCATCCGAATCGTTATCACTGTGTTTCTGCTTCTTTTTCTTTTTATTTTTCTGCAATTTAAGGGCTTTCTGTAACTTCTTTATCTGAACGGGGTTGTTAAGAAATTGTCTTCTATTTTCTTCCTCGCGTTTCCTTATGGCGATTAGAGGATCCTCTTGAAGTTTTGCGTTTATGTCCACCTGGAAATTAAGGATAAGTATTCTTGGATTTATTAAATTAAAGATTGATAATATGTACCTGTTCTCCGAGTTGTTCTTGATAATTTCTAATTGATGGTGGAATACACTCGTGCTCCACATGATTCTTGGGTTGTTGTATGCCTAACTGTTGTTGCTTCTCCTCGAGATTTACCTGTTCTAAAGTCTTGTCCACCGACCTGCCTAGTAAATATTCCTCGCGGTTCACTGTCGAATGGGTACCCTAGAAAATAATTCAATGGTAACATTTTATTGGAGATTAACGATATAAATAATTACCTTGTACATCCATTCCAATTTTACTTCTTCCTGATTTTGCGAAAACATTTTACGTAATTTATAAAAACAATTCACTACGATTTAGGTTAGAAACGAAACCAGGGGCGTAACATTATAGTTTAGAAACGCGAGGTAGAGGGGAGGAAAAGCAGTAAAACATCGCGTGTAATATTAATTAACGATTAGAGGGATGTTTATTAATTGAAATTGAATTTAACATAATTTTAATTACGATTTTTATCCGAAAACTAAACCGGCTTTTGTATTTTAAAAGAAGACATCAATATACAGACTTGGTCAAAAGAAATGGCACCTTTGAAATCCATGATCCAGTATGATTCCAGTTGAGAAGGCATAAAATCTTTTCGAAAACGTTCTAATGTATGATTTTTTCTAAGTGAATCTAAAATTAATCGTTATAATCATTATAACCAATAATTAATAGTAGTTATTATATAGTTTTGGTTGCAGAGTTTAGATAATTAATATAATAGAGAATATTGATAATAAAAATGATGTAGAAAAATATAAAAGAAAATCTTTTATGTAGGTGTAGCTTTTAAAAATATGGGTAGGTATACCTGGGTAATATTAACTTTAATTTAAAAAAAAAAATGATTAGGTACCTCTTATCTATAATTTTTAAACTGCATTTATCGTTTTAATTCAATTAAAATAGTAGTTAAACATGGAAATATTTTAATTAAATTAAATTATAAACAAATCAATCGACCTTTCAATGTTCTAAATATAACAAAGGCGACAAAACGAGAGACTGCAAGGCTAACTGGCGATGGAATAAGCGTTGGAGGGACATCGAGAGCAGTACTAGTTGTGCAAATTAAGGAAACTGGTCGTGTCGTCGCGTTGCGGTAATAATTTTGGAAATTATTATTATTACTTTGCAAAAAAAGCGTAGAAAGTTTCAAATTCTTCGACGAGTGAAAGTGATTTCAGAATAAAATTTAAAAATTTTAAATCGGACATAAAATTATAATTAATATGCGAAGTGTATGAAAAACATGTGGTGTAATTTGTTAATTTTTACGTGTCTAGCAGCTCCCGGATGGACACAAGGGTACGTTTTTCAAGTTCTTATGATAATTCTTTTTTTACGCCGATTACATCATGTTTCCTATTTTATTTGGATTGATAATTATACATATAGCAAATGTGGGGATTAAAAAAAATCATTAGTAATTTCCGAAATTAAATGCAAATAATAACAATTTAAGAGAAATTAGATGACATCATTTCATAGTAAAACCTCATGAATCAGGTCGAAATATTAAGGTTTTCATTGTTAAATTATTTCTCTCACAGTTTTCTATAGATTATATTTAAAAACAGAAAATTTCTCTGGCGAAAGTACGATCACCTTTCGTGATCGAGCATTGAAATCTCTCAGGACCCGGTCAAATTACTTTCAATTTCCATGTGCTAGAAAACAGCAGTGTATTTCCTTTTTGTTTAACTTGTTGCTTATGTAAGTTTCCATATTACCATATCAAAGTTTATCAAATATTACATAACAAGACAAATAGGTACCTATACAATGTCTTTTGTAAAAGCTGCAACGCGCCAGTTTAATGCCCTTTTACAAAAAATTCTAGCATTACTAATTTCGAGTAGGTTCTACAAGGTGATCGGCTCGAAAGCCATCCGCCCAAACAGCGAATATCACGTGTCCGTTAGCATCCAAGCCATTTCTGTGCCCGCCACGGTCAATGTGACTCTTTTGGGTATATCAGATTCTGGAAAGCCGTTTAGTACACAAGAAACAATTACAGTTCAGCCTTACACCACCAGAATAGCTAGATTAGAGGTATAGCAACGGCCAGCAAGTCGTTCGTCAAATACGATCTCCTTATTTCTAAAATTATAGGTGGGCGACATAGAACCGGGAAATTACAAATTGTCGGCTAGTGGCGATGGAGGTATCCAGTTTCAATCCACCATACCATTGTTGTACGTTAAAAAAAGCTATTCGGTCTTCATACAGACTGATAAAGCGGTATACAAGCCGGGACATAAAATACTGTTCAGAGTGCTCGTCTTGAATTCGCAGTTGAAGCCCGCGGCTGATGTTAGAAACGAACCTTTTGCCATTCATATATCGGTGAGTACACTGATAATAATCGAACACCATCGAGTTCGAAGACCGAGAATCGAAATTTTACCCAATTTAGGACGGAGATGGAAACGTAGTCAAGGAATGGAAAAAAATCGTAGCTGCCAAAGGTGTCTTCACGGGCGAACTGCAACTGAGCGAACACCTCGTCCTCGGAAAATGGACCATAGTCGTGACAGTCAACAAGCAGACGTTCGACAAGTCGATCGAAGTGGCCGAATACGTTTTGCCAAAATTTTTGATCAGCATTCAGGCGCCAGCACATACGACGTTCAAAGAAAACATACTAACGGCACACATTTTATCGCTGTAAGATCTCTTTTGTTCACTTATTATTACAATTTTAGAGAATTTTTATTTTATTAAAGTTATAATTACGGGAAGAAAGTTAAAGGGGACGCGACCGTGACGGCCTATCCAACAATATATTCGGGCGTGATTCAGCCAATCTTCCAGAATCCAATACGAAAAGTGTTTCCGATAGACGGCTCCGCAACTGTCGACTTCGATATTGTTAACGAGTTGAAATTGAGCGACGAATACGAGAGAACTGTTATCGTTGACGTGATCATAGAAGAAGCTCTGACGAGCCGAAGACAAAATAACAGCGTCATGGTTCACATACATAAATACGATTACAAAATGGAAATTATAAAAACGGCCGATTACTACAAACCGGGATTAAAATATACAGCTTACGTAAGTATCAATAGGAAATGTTGATCGAAAAACTAACATTTGTTTTACGATAATTAGATTAAAGTGTCGAATCATGATGGTGCCGCTATTGCGCCCGATAGAAAGACAGTGACTATTCGACACGGTTACTCTAGAGCTAACGAAGTATATAAAGAGGAAAAACACGAATTAGACAGAAACGGGGTGATCAAATTGGAATTGTATCCGCCGCTTAATTCGACCAACGAAACGGCACTTCGTATAGAAGTACAGTTTTGTAAATAAGTATATTTGTCTTGGTTTACAATCAAATGTTTTCCAGGCCGAATACATGAATTTGAAAGAGAGAATGTCACCGGTGCCGGCTGCAGTCTCGAAGACCAACACCTTTTTACAAGCAAGTCTTGCTATCGATAGCAATCCCGCCGTTAATCAAGTCATCGAAATTATCGTTAATTGTACCGAACCCATGAAATATATCAACTATCAGGTGTTAGGTCGAGGCGATATTTTGCTAGCAAATAGTTTTCAAGTGGACAATAAAACGGTCAGCAGAAATAACTATTTTTTTTTCCAATCGTTCTCGGCACAAACCGCGCATTTTTGTTTGCAGGAATTCAAGTTTCGTTTCACCGTCAGTTACTCCATGGTGCCCACGGCGCATCTATTGGTGAATTATGTGCGCGGCGATGGGCAGATAGTTGCGGACTCGCTCGATATCGAAATCGACGGTTTAGTACAAAACTTCGTAAGCACTTTTCGCATTTTCATTGTCCGCTCGTTTGCGATTTTCAAATTTGTAGATCGACATCAAACTCAACAGCGTCGAAAGTCAACCCGAAACTGATATAGACCTCACCATTAGTTCTCAATCCAATTCGTACGTGGGTTTACTGGCGGTCGATCAGAACATGGAACAACTAAGATCGGGGTACGATCTCACGCACAAACAAGTTGCCGAAGAATTAATGCGATACGACATAGCCGATCCGTCGCCGTACTCTAGTGTGATGAAAGACTCTAATTCGCACTTCTTTTGGAAACCAGGTGCCAGCAACACTCGCGATATTTTTTATGTAAGTTTCGGACGTCTCCTTAATTAATGGGCCGAATATCGAAATATGACTTTTAGGACTCTGGAGCAGCAATAATAACGAACGCGCTCGTTTCTAGTCACAGACCTTCACGTAAGTTTCGCGTACCTACGTATCTATTAATCGTCGTAGCAGCGTGACAATTTATTCTTACATATAGTGGAAGATGTCTACATACGACCGACTTCGTATGGCAGCAGCACGGTGAAACCTGACAGAGGCGCCGGTCTCGCGTTCCATTCCATAACCAGGCCACCCTTGGCGGGACCTTACGCTTTTAGCAGAATTCCAAGGCCGGTATGGGACAAGCCAAAAGTGTACTTAACTCAAGATATCGCCGACACCTGGCTGTTTACGAATTTTTCCCTGAAGTAAGGTTTAATTAATATTACGTAGTTGGTTTATCAAGTTAAACGATTATTTACAGCGTAGAGGGAAAAACGTCAGTTGGCAGGAAGATTCCAAAAACTTTAACCACGTGGCTTATTACGGGATTTTCTTTAGATCCCCGTTACGGTTTGGGGCTATTAAATTCGACCAAAAAATTGCAGGTATCCAAAATATTCGCCGTCACAATGGATTTACCGCACTCCATTCAACGTGGCGAAACACTTGCGGTTCCGGTTGTAGTTTATAACAATTTCGATAAGGATGTTACCGCTGAAATTACTATACATAATCCGGAGCAAAAGTTCAAGTTTGCTGATGTATCGAACGAAACCAATGCAACTACAAGTAAGTAGATCTTTGCTTTTACGATTAAGGATGCCATAACGATCGTTTTGTAGAAATCGAATTGTACAGGAGAAAGAAAATAGCGGTTAAAAGAAACAGCGGGGCTTCGGTATCGTTCATGATCACGTCCGCGAAAGAGGGCCAGGTCGAAATTAAAGTGAGCGCTGGCGTTTCGGGTTTGGGCCAGGACACTGTTACCAAAAATCTTTTAGTTACGGTAAGGACTACCAAGGATTCCCATCAAACCACCGATCCATTTAAACCCAAATTCTAATTACTATTTGCAATAAAGAGTTAGAGCAAACACGTACTTATCGTATATTGTACTACCTCCTTTTTAGGCCGAAGGCGAACCACAATACTACACCAAAACCCTCCTAATAGATCTGCGTAAAACTCGATCCTATAACGGTAACGTAACGTTCGAACTGCCGAAAAATTTCGTAGCCGGTTCCGAAAACATAGAAGTCTCGGTATTAGGCGATTTACTTTGGCCTACGATCATAAACTTAGATAATCTCTTGAGACTCCCAACGGATTGTGGAGAACAGAATCTCGTCCACTTCGTTCCGAACTTAATCATACTAAATTATCTGCTGAACACTCGTCAACTGACACCTACCATATTAGAAAAGACAATCGTGCACTTGGAAACTGCTTATCAGCAACAACTGACTTATAAACGTCCAGACGGTTCGTTCAGTGCCTTCGGCTTCAGGGATAAAAACAGCAGCGTTTGGTAAGATTACCTATTCTATTAAATGTCGAGCGTTTCGGGCTTACGAGTATTTCGTTTAGGATTACAGCCTATGTGGCCCTCGCACTGAAACAAGCAAAACCATTCATTTATGTGGACGACACCGTAACATCGACAACTTTAAAATGGCTAGATAATCATCAAGCAAATAACGGAAGCTTCGTCGAAATCGGTTCAATTATCCATCAGGAAATTCAAAGCAACGATAATAGTTTGGCTCTCACAGCTTTCGCTCTCCTGGCGTTTATCGAAAATCAGGTACCTATCGATCGATGATCGATTTAAACCTACATTTTGAAATATTTTTTTAGAAAACAAATGCTGCTTATACAAACACGATTTACAAAGGTTTGGATTATATCGCACGAACATTGAAAGATACGGATAGCGTGTACACGATAGCAATATGTGCGTACGTCTTACTATTAGCGAAACACCCATCGAAACAGAGCGTGTTTAATTTATTGGATGGAAAAGCTAAAATTGAGGAAAATATAAAATGGTGGGCGGAACCTATAACGAAAGCGGACGAGAAAAACCCTTGGAATAAGTTGCCTAAATCCCTGGACATCGAGGCGACGTCTTACGCCATGCTAGCATTTTTAGAAAATAACTTGGTCGACGACAGCGTACCTATTCTGAATTGGTTAATTGGACAACAAAGTAGTTTAGGTGGATTTACGTCGACACAAGACACAGTTGTGGGAACAATTGCTCTGTACAAACTTATAAATAAATTAAGCATTAATTCGAACATCGAAATCGAATTTAAGTACAAAGACGGAAGTGATAGATTCAATATTCATCCAGATAACGCGATGATCGAACAAAAAATGAAGGTGTGTTAATCTCTCCGATCGATAACGATGTACCATTACTTAAAATGCTATATTACAGATTAACAAGGACTCGAGACAAGTTAACATAACAGCCACGGGACAAGGAATCGCCATTTTCAGAGTACACTATCAATATAACACGAACGTAACGGGACCTTGGCCAATGTTCACCTTAGATCCTCAAGTTGACAAAAATTCTAATCATTACCACTTACAATTATCAATTTGTGCAGCGTAAGCATAACTACAAAGTTTAACTATTAGAGGACATTGTGCTAATATGCATTTTCCAGATTTGTTAGCAAAAATCTGACCACGAAACCGGACAGCAACATGGCAGTGATGGAAGTTAATCTGCCATCTGGGTTTACGGCAGACATCGATGCGTTGCCTAGTTTGGAAGTGTCGCAGAATGTTCAAAAAGTCGAAACCAAGAACGAAGACACCACCATCGTTTTGTATTTCAACAACCTGACAAGATACGAATACTGTCCAACCGTGTCTGCGTTTAGGACGCACAAAGTTGCAAAACAGAAGCCCGTGCCTGTCATCATTTACGATTATTACGACAGTTGTAAGTAGATTGAAATCCACTACGACTTATTTAAGGGTTTGCGTTTAAATTTCTAAAAGAATAAAGCTATTGCAATCTGTGTGATGATGTAAATCAACATAATTATTTTGTATTTTCTCCGAACTTGACTCCAAGACGTTCACGGCGGTCCTTTCTCGATAATAGAAACTGATTTTTAAACGGCTCGATTTGCAAAACGGAAACCTTTGGCCCCCGATAGATCTTTGAAATGAGAGGTTCTATTTCCATAGAAATAAACATGGTTTAATAACAACTAAATTTAATCATTGCTTATTTATAAAAATCACCACCCGCGCCAAAAATAAACGACCTATATTTTCGTGGTCTAGAGGTAAAGATAAAAAAAATACAAAGCGCAGCTCCTCTGTGTCCCGTCATCGGACATATTGCAATAGCTTTATTTCCTATGGAAATTCGCTAACATGACCCTTATTGTTTAAAAATAAATACTTAAATAAATAATTTTGCAGCAAGAAGAGCGCGTATATTCTATACCGCTAAAGGAATGACCTTCTGTGATATATGCGATGAAGACGACTGCAAGAATCGGTGCTCGTCAACTGAGCCACAAATAGCAGGCGAAAGCAGAGAGCCTGGTGGAACCAGCACTACAACGAGTAGTTGGATTTGTTTTCTAATCGCAACGGTAACACTAATATTCCACTAAAACGCTCTTAAATTTTAAAATTTAGGAAATTGCTTTTTCATTAGGTATAGTTTAATCACTGTCATTTTGAAATTTTAATAAAAAAAATTACAAGTTACCATCGAACAGTCACAACCACGACTGGAATGACATTTTCGTTGTTACTTACAAGTTAATGCGGGTATAATAGGTTTATGGATCGAATGCGTGATAGAAAAAATGAATATTTGGTCTTCTCGACTAGATTAATTTGTAAACACACAACTCTTTGTTATTGTTATTTGAACTTAATTGAAAGAAGCGACTTAAAAAGTCACACAAACTTCAACTACAGCACATTCTAACTTTTGTCGTGCAGCCATCTGCAAATCCAACTTAATCATACAAATATTAAATTTAAGTTTATTTTAAATTTACAAAATTATAAATAATCAACTACTTACATTATTAATGACTGATTTCGATACATCGACTAACTAACCGGTAAAGTTCATAACGTTGTAGATAGTTATCGTATCAGAAAGGGTAAAAGCTTGACTATCAATAAGGCGTTACAAACAAACTTTTATTGTAAACTTGTAAATCTTTAATGATTGCGCATCAAGTGCCCATTCCGATATAACTTCGTCGTCAAGTGCCACATAACAAATACTAAAAATGTGATATTAATGTTTTATGCGAAATGTAAAATAAACTTATTAGAATACACATCTTATGTTTCGTAGTTCTATTATTCTGTACCCTTATTTTCCTTCTTAATTGTCAAATATTTTTTCAAACTCCACATCTTATGCTTAACTGTATCTACAAATGTTTCGTTACCAAATCTTCTAACTACCAATCTTTTAGTTGTAATGTTGTGTATAGGTCCGAAAGCGAGTGCGACCACAGTGGATGCCAAACAAATCACGTTATAGGGCATACTGAAATCGGGAGTCGGTAAAGTGATTACCATGATTTCGGTGCGAATCTGCACCAAATAACCGTTTCTAGATGCGTTAAAACTATCCGAAATCGTCGATCCATCTTGAGGCAAACCGGTAAAATTGCGTGCTAATGGTAACATTGACGATACAACAACTGAACCCATGTAAAAACCGTGACTAGCATCCGGTGGATATTCTGTCCATTTAAGGAAGCCATGTTCAAATTCTATTGAAATGGAAGTAGATGATTTTGGTGGTAATCGAAGAACCATTTCCAAATAATAAGGGCGTTGACGCAGTTTTCCGGGAATGTATCTCAAAATGATCGGTTTAAGATTTTCGCCGTTACATTGAATTTTTAGTGTGTGAAGATATACCGATATGAACCACGGTATGTTCTGTAATACGACAACGTCTAATGTAGACCAATGATTGTTGTAGAGTTTAATTACGACTCCGCCATGTTCTTGACCGTAGCCAATTAAATACTGATTCGCAAAAAGGGGCGGAGGTGAATTCATTATAACTTTCAGTTTTCCTATGTAGGAAGCCGACAAACTTAAGGGTTGCGAACGTACTTTATATATGGCAAACATACTTTCATGTCCGCCACGGATTGAAGTTGTATATTCCTCGGGCTCGGGAGAGAGTATGAAAGGTACAGTACTATTACTACTCATATCGACATATACTGTACTTGTTTTTGCTAAAGGGCACGGTCCCAATATTCCTTGCCCGAACAAACGTCTCAACGACCAATTGCGGGTGCCTAAAATTAAATAATCGTGCACCAATCCAACTGATTGTTGTAACTCTAAGGATGTCTCTTCGCAGTTTGAATCTCTACATATAGGACGTACTTGAATCACAATCGAATGATAACGTGTATTATGAATGTAAGCCGAATTCAATAAAGAAGCTAAACCCCGTTTTGATTCGCAAGGTAACAACTTTTTAAGTGGAGTTAAATTTTCTGTACACACAATTTCTCGAGGCAAAGACGAGTACCTAAGAAATGTGGAATTGACAGATTCGCTAACGACACCGTTCGGTCTAAACGAATATTCCGGGATAACCGTATTAGACATATCGATAAAATTTAAAGAAGCACAAATTAAACCTGACAAGGAATTAGCTAGTTCCTTCCAATTTTTATCGACATCCTTTGTATCTGGCTTAAACCATGCCCATAGTTCTGCACCGGGTGCGGCGTTGATCACCGGATAGCCCCACGTCTCGTAACGCCATAAGCCATTTGTTAAACTAAGACGCAACTCTTGTACGTTGTGTCTTTCGATTATTTCTCCTAATGCTCGAGGAAACAAGTGAGTGTGATGAACTAAAATTAACAGTATTTATTATCTCGATTTCGATAAATAATTGTAATTTGATTTACATTTTTCGGTAATATCCGTGTCCCATTTGGTGACGAAATGCAAGTGAGAATAGATTTTGTCGTTGTATAGTGGCTTTAAAAGCAATTCTTCGGTAAAGCTGTCTAAAAGGGAGTGCACAATTTCGAAACTACTTAACACAAAAATTATCACTATTGTTTTCATAATTAAAATATTGTAACATGTATCGTATTATTACAAACTATTTAAATTAATAACTTCAAATTCACTGAATCTAACCTAACTCTCTCTCTAGAAAACACCATTTTACCAGTACAGCCTACACAAGAAAAATATATTCAACCGATTTGTGCACTAAAAAAAAAATTAATTACTGGTGCATTTACACTGTCCGGAAAAATTAAGGGTCATTAAGACGTAAACATAAACGTTTTTCAAAAGAAAATTAAAATTCTATTAATCGATTTACTTCTATTTAATTTGTTAATTTATATCTGTACCTGAAAGGTAAAACCAGTCGTAACTTTATTTTTGGCATCTAGAGGTTCACTAATTTTCAGATAGATACTCAATATTAATGTCTGTAAACTTAAATTATTACATCGCACTGTTTTTAAGAAAACTACCTACATATGTAAAGTAGAATGGAGGGTTTTACTTGATCGATAATTGGTAGTCAATAATTGTAAGTCAAAATTGGAATTGCGACTGTTTACCTCTCGGGTAGGTACAGCGAAATTATTAAGTTTATAAAGTTGCCATAAAAATGCACTTTATTAATTCACATTGACAGCTTGATGTGACATAAATTTTACATATTGAACATAAATTTTCCATCTAATAACGATTATAATGGGTACTAAAGACGATTCCGTCATGACTCAGGTTGTAAAAACACTACTTACACCAATAACGTATTGCCGTAATTGGTATAGGCAAAGACAAGTTGATCATCGTTTAAAGCTTCGCAGTATGTTTACTACAAATGAAAGTTTTGACTACGTCATCGACAAGTTTACTGTTAACAGAATACCTTTATCTATATTTGATAATCCTGCCGATAAAACCAACAAAGGTCCTGCAATTCTCGAAACAACCAAAAATCAAAAAAAAGCAACCGTCGAGCAAAATCAAAAAAAAGCAGCCGTCGAGCAAAATCAAAAAAAAGAAGTGGTTGTTTCAAAACCTAGTTCTGAGTCTGATTCTAAAATACCCAATCCTAAATCTGATTCTGAACCTCAATCTACAAAACAAAGTTTTGTATCGACCAAAGGTAAGAAACCGCCAGTAGCCGCGAAGGAAAGTACTACCAATGATACTACTACTAATGTCTGTTGTGATTATCGAAAACTAATTCCTCCAATTTGTACAATTTTTAAAAAAAGGAAAAATGAGGAACCCGCAGTCGGTAAGCAACCTCTAAAAAATCCGGTTCAATCTTATGTTGCACCAACCATAGTTTCCAGGGAAAATGTAAACAGACCGATTCATTCTGAAAAAATAATTCCCGCGATTGGCGAACAAAACAAATACAGCGCTGTACTAGACGTCGTGGAAAATCTAAAGAAGCGGTGGGTTACTTTGGAAAATAAAACTCCTCCGATAGTCGATTCGATCAAACCGCTAGCTGATGAGCAAAAACGAAAGATGCAGATGATTTCTTCGGATAAGAGAATTGAAAAACCCTTAGTCGCCGAGCAAAAGCAAACAAGTCGGATTGACGATCAGAAAACCGCTGAGACAACCGCTGAGACAACCTTTACTAAACCTGAAAAAAAATTAAATTTAAAATCTGTCGAGGGGAGCATGCAGGATCTAAGATATGACAAAGAATCAACTGAAATTGCACCACGAATGGTAAAATCGGCAGAAGGAAAAGATGTAGAAATTTTAACGAAAACACGCCCGGTATTAAATAAAACAACTCCAATCCATATAGGTACCTTACACGCTCAATATAGGTACTGTCGGCATTTCGCTATCGTAACTCCATCAGAACTAACGCTTGAATATCAGAATATGCGTATTTACATCATTACTTACCATCATTCCATTTTTATCAACCTTACATGTTCAATAACACTGTCAGTATTTTGCTAGTATTAATGACTGATGGTGTAAGCTCCCTATATGGTAAATACTTCCAAAAACTAGCTATAAACAAGCTAAGTTGACCTCTACAACAGAAATACCAGTAAGCAATTAACAAATACAGTGTCGATTTATAAAGAATTTTTCAGCAACAAAAAGTGCAGATGGTGCCGTTTGATTATCAGCCCAAGATGGACAATGGCCAAGACCGACAGAACAAAAACCAAACTAAATTGCCCACCAAAATTTTTCAAAAACCTACACGTACCTATTTTGAGTTCTGATTTATCTGTTTTTCATTTAGCTAACTGAGTTTGTTGCAGCTGACTCTTTGAGCAACACCGTGTCCATCGGCGAGAGCATTAACAAGAAAAAAGAGATAGCTTCCTACGAATCAATGGTAAAACTATTACTATTAGATAGATTTTCGATTCGGATAATTTTCATTGACAATTTTGTAGCCAAGTACAAGTTATTTAAGCGAAAAGGTTGAAACGTTAAGTTCTGATGAAGTTATTCAAATTATGTCTATGGATTCTTCAGCCTCTGACGGTTCGAGCGTAAAATTGGAAGGATCGAAAGACGAAATTAAACATACGAGAGGGCAAACTTTTAAATGGAAGATCATCGTTAAGCATCATTCAGGTAATTTTTATATTATGCAGGTTGAAAAGTGGGTACAGGCGGCTATTAGACGATGGGAAATTTTCGAAAATACTTTCAGGAACTTTTATCTAAAATGTGGAATAGAAAATAGAAGCAGAATATTAGATTATTAGGATAGAAAATCCTCATAATTTTTTAATTTATCAGGGAAACATCCAAAATTTTTAGAGTATTTTATACGAACAGCTTAAAAATTTATTAAATGAATGGAAAATAATGAATTTTATAATAAAAAAAAAAAACACGAAGTGAAGTTAAAATTGCCATAAGTTTCAAATTGGTTTAAAAATATATACGTACTATTATACTATCGTATATCGTATATATACTATCCATTGTTTTTATAACAATTGCCGGTTTCTTTAATAAATTTTGCCCCGGATTTTGTACAAAATCGATACAGGCTAAATTTGGACTAGCGAGCTGCCTCTTGTGTTATTGCCCTATTTATAAACTAGGTATTTTTTTCATTGTATTGATAATCTACCACTAAAATGAAACGTCCAGATAAAGAGCTCTGGAAAAAACGTGAATGGCCCAAACGATCCATTTTAATTAAACTGTATTTAAAAGAAACTTATTGTAAAATTCGATCGATTCGATATTAGTAGGTATTAATTTAATATTTTCTCTATAGATAAAGACGATTCAAGTCCACGACAACAAGAACAGTGATTTGTAAATTTAAAAATATTTGGAAGATTCTCCGCTACGTTTATCTTATTATAATTCATTAGTATAGCTAATAATACATAGATTTGTAACGTATTGATTAATATAACGACAGTTAAACAGTTGTGGTCTTTTTATTTGGAATTCCTTTTAACTGTTGAAAAAATTCCCAGGCAAATGGGAGGTATGCCCACACGTCCATTTATGGATCAATGTCTTCATCCTTTGAATACGTGTCTCACGACAAATGGCTTATATTGCAGATAACGATTATCGACGTTTCCATTGTATCATTTAATTTCATTGGCTTCAAACGTATTATATCAATCTAAATCATGAATTTTATACGAATAAATGCAATTTAATTTTACAAATATCTCCGGAGATTTTTAAAAATCGCTTACAACGCCGTCTTTTACCAATCTCCTCTACTAAAAATTCGCCAACAGCGAAACCGATGCCAGTGTGATTTCGCCCGTCTAGCCTGCCCTTTGATGTGTTTTGTAATGGCTTCGTATAACAGTGTTCATTGTGAATAATGTGAAATTTGTTTCAATTTAAAATCAGCCTATTAGACGAAAACGTTTTACGTTTAATTGTGTTATGCATAATACACTATAAATAGGTAAGAGTAATTCGTGTACAGTATCGAGGTTAATTAAATAATTTTTTATTTTAAGAACTTCCTCCATAAAAGCTCTGTTAAGGATTAGATTGTTAAAACAATTTCCCAATTTAAATAACTACCGTAATGCATTTTATGTCATTTTTAAAGCATTTGTTGGATCACATAGCGAATTGATTGTGTGTTTATCATTTTGGAATTTAGTTTTATCCTCCCTAATCGCGTTGGCCTTACAAGTTTTTGACGATTTCATGTGTTTTCCAGAATTGAGTGACATACGGTTTTTTAAACTCGTATTATGGCTACAGCTGTTCAAAAGAACGGCATGAAACCCCTTTCAAATGGCAGTAGTTTAATTGTGCACCACGATGTTCAGGAAATTCAAGGCATCACTAACTTAACTTCTTATCCTACCGTCGAACAATGTAAGGAAGATTATACGGTCGTGGAAGACTACGAACAAAAATACAATCCCCCAGAAGACGTTCAACGCCCCGAAGCCGCCGAAGCCGAACATGAACCAGAAATCGACATAGTTATTAATAACGTAGTTTGTAGTTTTAGTGTACGTTGTCATTTGAATCTACGCGAGATTGCTTTAAGTGGAATGAATGTAGAATATCGACGTGAAAATGGCATGATCACTATGAAATTGCGAAGGCCTTACACGACTGCCAGCATCTGGTCCTCGGGCAAGGTGACGTGCACAGGTGCCACCAGCGAAGATGAGGCCAAAGTGGCGGCACGTAAATTCGCCCGTTGCTTACAAAAGTTAGGATTTAATGTGCACTTCAATAATTACAGAGTCGTTAATGTTCTCGGCACTTGTTCGATGCCTTTTGCTATAAAAATAAACTCGTTTTCGGAGAGACATAAAGAGGCAGAGTAAGTGACCCGTATAAATTTAATTTTAACGTTATAAATAATGGGGGGTCGTTTTGTTTGTTGTTGTATGTAGTTACGAGCCAGAGTTGCACCCGGGAGTTACTTACAAGTTGAAGGTTCCCAAGGCCACCTTGAAAATATTCTCTACAGGCAGCGTCACTGTTACTGGTGAGTTGATAATTTTTTTAGTATCGTTACGGGGGTTACGTTTGAAAGCAATTGTTTTTGTAGTGGACTGTAGATTAAATTGTATTACGTGTACAATTTTTATCACTTAAATTGTTGGTAGAATCGAAAACAATTGAAAGGATAAATATTTTGTTGTACGACTATTTACAAACACCTATTAAAATGGGCGTATGTGCTAATTAAAAACCAGTTAGTTGCTATAGACACAATACTGTCGTTACAGCAATTAATTGGAAAATAAAGTTAACTGAAGATTAGGAGATTACTCTTATTCTAATTGTTCTTTATGTAACTTATAATGTCGCTCTCTATTATTTATAATAAATTAAGCGGGAGACATTAATTGTTGTTTTTAGTTGTTAATTGTTTATCTAAAATTGGGCGTTGCAAATGAATTACTTACAAAAAATATATCATCGCTTAATTCTGTTTATATTTCTTTTTAAAAACTTAATCGCGTTTGTTTTTAATAAAGTAACTTCCAAAATAAATTACCTCTATGTTTAAATTTTCTACGAACGAACATTTTATAAATTGAAACTGTAGAGCTGTTTTATTTTTATATTATTGTTTCTGTAAGTTGTGTGTGCACGAATTTTCCCCAATTCACGTATTCCTTCTTAAGAGAAATAAAATGTGTTACAATGCATGTCGTTCTACAACAATTCTGGTTTTTCCAGAAGCGAGTTCGACCTTCTTATTTTAAATTAAATATCCCCCCTATATTGTTATATTTTTAAGTTAAATATTCATTTTATGAATAGCTCAAACAAATGTTGTTTATCGCATGATGAATCTAAAAAGCGAAAATTAAATTTGCAGCTCCCAGTGTCGCCGATGTTCAAGCGGCAATCGAATACATATTTCCCCTCGTCTACGAATTTCGCAAAGAACGTACAACCGAAGATCTGTCGATATTGCAGGCCGCCAAACGAAGACGTATGGAAGAGAAGTTTAGCTCCAGTTGCAAAACGGAATGTGTGCAGGAAAATGTGGATTGTGAAACTGAAGATATGTGGTAATGTTTGATATTGGTGTTGCTTGGTCACTGCCATGAAACTTAGTGTGCAACCAGACTTAATTATCGTGATTGAAGGCAATTTATTGACATTAATTGATGTTTTCGTTGTTTGTTTTAGACTGGGGGTTTATGGTTTTACAAATGCTTGTTACCAAATTTATCTATGAACTATCTAAATCTAATCTAATATTTTGCTTGAAAAGCAGATTTGGAATCGTCGTGCCTCTAAATTTGTTAAGTTTTTGAAACCATAAACTCTCTACTTTATTTATGTACTGTTATTAGTAGTTAAGTAGTATCATTTCATGGTAATTTATTTATTATACATTGTATCTGACATACATAAACATGGAGCTGTTAGACTGAGCATAATCATCTACTCGATATTATTTCATCGTAATTCTTAAAATAATAATTTTATTTGTGATTGTAACTTCTTGAATTATTATTTTTTTGTCCAAATATTATATAAAGTTTTCAATGTAATTTATACCGTATTGATATTTCTAACAACTGTCTTAATCAACTATACTTTTAAACATAAAGAGCCTGTTAATCTTAATTAGAATTAGCAATACCTGCATACATAAATATTTTAGTAAATTACATTTCTGTGCTCTATTTATAAATGATTTTTTATGTAACTTTTTAGATTATTTGTTAAAATGGGATGATTAGGTCATTCATTTATTATGATCAGAGTATAAATTAATTTTGTTGGGGCCCAATTTTTCTATTTGTCAAGGAACAGTTGTTCCGACAAGTGTTTTCACCATTAATTTATGTCTACAGGTGAAGACCGGCCCTAAGTAGACGAAAAAAATGTGCAAAGAAAATTCCACGACACTTAAAACGTGAAATTAAACATTGTAGAACATAAAACATTGTTCTTCTTTTATTTTTACACTTAAAAAGTGTATTTATAGAAAATTATTTTATGAAGTGGTGGAAGAGAGAATTTACAAAACAATTTTTATTTTATTTTTCTAATCTTAAGTGTTTTAAATATTGTGGAACTTTTTTATCTAATTAAAAACACTGGCATTAAATCAAAAATACATTTCAAACAAAATTATTTCAATTATTATTTCAAACAAAATAGCTCTATTTGTGTGTTTATATAAACACAAATCCCACTGTATTGTGAAAGTGTTTCTTGTGCATACATTATTATCGATATTTTTGATGTAGATAAGAAGAGAAACACTATATTGGCCAGTTCATCATGTCAATAAATTAATATTTGACTGCCTGTGAGGATAATTCACAGCTCTATGACAAATTAGTGTAAATTGTAGTGGTATCTGTTCGTTGTATAGCAATGTGTCGAACATGATCGCCTCTTGAGCATTTAAGTGGATTATAGATTTTGTTTCGAGTTAGTAATAGTTTGGTGAAACATAATTTTATCGAAATTTTGTTAAAATAAGTGCAATTATCCCTTAATTATACGAACTGCTTAAAAGTTCAAAAGGCTCATGAAATCCTAGTTAATGTAGGCCTATAATACAGTCAATTCGCATTTTTAAAAGTAGGCCTGGTTAATTTTTTTCTAAAATATTTATTTTTTAAGACTGTTAACATCATATTATCCTTCGTTTCGATAATCATTAATTTGATATTCTCTTCGTTGTACGGTTTTGTTAAATTTTTTTATAAAGAAACGTAGATTGCGTAACTATCGTGTGTAATAATTGTAGTAACTAATAATATCTGTAAAGCAATTTTCAATCCCTCTGCGCCTTATCTTAAAAATTAATAATAAATAATAATGAATGAGTAATAAGATAGATCTGTGTTATTGTAAATATAATTTTTGTTATAAAAATGCAGAAGTAACAAAATCAAAACAAGTACAATTTCTGCATTTTTGTGTCGATATCCTCAAACTTTGATGTATTTCGATTATATTGATCCCCAAAAACACTGAGGGACAATATCCGAACTTATTAGAATTATACTTATTTTATTTCCACACATTTATTCTCAGGTTAAAACGAATTTCTATCACATATCGTTTGTTGAAGATTTTGTATATTATTTTTTCGACAATTGAATTAAATTTACTATACCTCAGTGTTCATAAAATTAATAAGAATTGTATCTTTGTCCTTTGTGAATGTTATATGTGTATTTAATATGTACCAAAAATTTAATTTAGTTACTAAATATGAACAAGTATTTTATTTTCTTTCTTATAGTTAAGAAAACGCTCGTTTTCAAAATACATTTTATTTCAGTTGTCTAACTGTAATTGCATATAAATATTTAATAAAGTTTTTGTCTTTCGTTCTACTTCATTTTTCTTAGCAATATTCGCTCGATTATGCCATTTAATTAGCCATTTGATGAGCTACAAAAAATTAATTGTCGATTTTTTTTGTTTTTTTTTTATCCTAGAAAAGTTTATTTCCTTGAAATTATTGATGTTCTTACAAAATAAAATTCCCAAAAAACAGAGTCATCTTCTATAAAAACAAATCATTTCTTCATAAATTAAAGTCTGAAGATAAAAGTTTAGAATACAATATTATTATTGTAACATCAACATCATTATTGTACGTTTAATTTTTATTTTAATATTTCAAGACTTTGGTGAATTATAAATCGACAATTCCAAATAGAATATGTATATTGCACGTTAATAAAGCAACATCCGTACATAATTTATATGTATTTATAATGGGTAAATACATATTGTAAGTATCGTTGACAAGCTTTATAAGAAAATAAATTTTAAAATACAAATTATTGCAGAAGCTTCTATTACAATAATGTGATTACATTTTGAAGTTTTGAGTAAAGTCGTATTCTATTGTAGGAATAACGCTCTGCACAAATTTTAGAAATACAATTAGATACATATGAACACCCAATTCGCCCCCACCTTCCGTAACAATTTCCATGATGCTTTTCATTACTTCGGCATGACTAAAATTACAAAAGTATAAAAAAATGAAAACATTTCTTACTGTTGCTTACCGGCAAGGATGAACGGACGCCATACGTGGCACGCTTAAATGAGGGTGCACTTCCATGGTGACAGTTTTCATAACATAATCTTTGCTAACATCTTGATAAATTTGCGATACTGTTAACGGTTTGTGATTCTAATGCGAAACGTTATCAAATTTAGATTTTCTTTCACTTACAATACGTACCTCGTCATAACCTGTTAACCATAAGCGAGGCGTCTGATAATACTTGTCGTAAGTAATGTGCAAGTCGTATGTTCGAGTATGAATAATTTCGCCATCATCTACGGACAGCTTCTTCTCTAGAGGCGGTTGAACCACCGTAGCCTATAACAACATAAAATAACATAAATCAAAATAAAAATATTCTTACTGCACACCACACCTCCTCGTTCTCCAGCATTCCACTTTCTTCGAATTCCTCCATATCGGCCGCTTCTTCGTCATCGTCCTCTGCATTTTCTTCATCACTGTTATCATTTAAAATTGCATCTTCCATATTTTCAACCTATAAGGTCAACGACGACAAAAAATTAAATACGATACAGTCCAACACCTACCTTCGTATTATCTAAAGACATTTCGCTTATTTTATCTTCGATTCCTGTAGTTGTTGTATCATAATGATGAGTATCGACCCATCCATTATCCGCGTCATCAGATTCAATAATATGCTCCAAATCTTTCGAGTATTCCATTTGTTCGCATCTCCGTGGACACGGAACGTTACGTGTAATAAGAAACTGTTTATTTTTTGGCAAATACGTTTTCGTTTTCGATTCATCGCCGGCTGCCCATTGCCAAGTTGGGCAGTGATGTACCAGGTGATCGCCGGCCGCCACGAATTCTTCAGGCGTAAGTACACCAGTCTCGCGAAATTTTGATTCCTGTCGTCAAAGGATGCCGTACAATAAAACTGTGGTTAATTAATTTGTCTAGAAATTACCTTTAGTACTGGCGTCAAATATTCCGCTACACCTAGAGCGGTTCCTTTTACGCTATTTATCACGTTCTGCATTTTAAATTAATCGAAACGTCAACAATCTGAAGACCAACCAACAATATTTCACGCACATATCTTAAAGTGACATGTTTTTTTTATTATACCGTACCGGCGTTGACCTATGATACCCTGTAATCGATAAAATACTTTAGAAATACATAAATTTTAAAGGGAAGTGGTGGTGTAAGTGTATACAATTAAAAGGTTTTGACCTTGCACGTACAGCTGATTGTCAAATTTGTCAAAATAACAAAGGAATTTATAGGGTGTTAAGTAATTAATGCGCAGTTATTAATTTAAATTTTGTAAGTTTTTTTCAGCAAATTCGATTCTGCGTACTATAAAAATCGTTAAAAAATTATTTTAAGTTGTAGTTCGAACGGCTTCCAAGTCGTTAAATTAAATAGAATTAATGAGATTATGCATCGTATGGTTTTAATTAAGCACCTGTGTGTCGATCGATATCAGCGAATGACCCTGTCTATTCGAGACATCGTAACGCTTTATCAGTAATGTTTTCTTATCGTTACGTTTCATATCTAACAAGTGCAATATAGATCGTTCGTTTATCTATCTAAGATAAATGCCTTACATTTTAGTTCGTGGTAATCTTGCTTCTTATGGCGCAAAGTCACCGTGGCGAGTATTAGTATCAGGACTAAAAGCTGCGGACATAGATCAACTGAAAAGATTTGCCAGTGGCGGTTATTGCGACGATTCCACCATCGTTTATATGCAACATCCTTGCGTTATATTAACCGCTTTAGAAGTTTTAGGATACAAAGTGGTCGCCTCTTCATCTACCAGCGTTAAACAAGATTATAATGAGTATATGTGGACGATGCGAAGAGAGTTTGCCGAACCCGAACCTGTGGCCCGTCCTGACGGTGATATAAAGGCAAGCGGCGACGTTTAATTTGTTGTTGTTGTTGCTGCTGCTGCTGTTTTTAACATTCAACGTTACTAATCGAAAGTATGGAAATACCGGCTAGTTTACTAATGTCGTCTGGTATGCATGCATATGTCGCAGTAAAGGCTTCTTTACATGCAGCCGAGAGTGCAGTGTTTGGTCTGAACAAGGAGGAAGAAGTTGCACTAACAAAACGTTTTCATAATTACAGAAAAGAAATCATTAATGGGATTTTAATCAAGGGAAATCCGATTCAAGTGGTGAACGCTTTGGGACAATTAGGCTATAGGGTTGTGGGCACGACCGGCGAGGCCGAAATTGTGTGGACATTGCAACGCGATCTATAAAACGTAACATTTACTTATTGTGTCATACTATAATCAAGAACCGATACATCTATCTATATACCTATTTATAATATGGAAAATTGCGAACACCAACATAAACATGTCTGTTCGGCACACTCTGCTACTTCAAATGTACATCAAACATTGGACGAAATGGAATTCGAACGTGGAATTTGGTATGCCGCTCAATGGGGCGACATACAAAAAGTGGAGAAGCTCTTAAATAACGGTACAAACGTCGATGTAACCGATTCGGCTGGCTATACTGCACTGCATTATGCGGCTAGAAACGGTCATTTGAATGTCTGTAAAGTTTTGTTGGAGAACGGGGCCAATATTAATTTTGTTACTAAATCGGGTCGTGCGACTGCCTTGCATCGAGCATGTTCTGCAGGTAAATTATTTTTAACAAAATGAATTAATTCCTCTTAGATAATTACAATTTTGTTTTAGAAAAAGCACAGGTCGTCAAGTTCCTCTTAGAAAACAAAGCCAATGGTAAATTAAAAGATAGTGATGGTAAGACTGTGCTTCATAGAGCTGCCGAAACCAAAAATAAAGAGATATGCCAAGCCCTATTATCTGTTTACCCAGAACTGAAAACCTTAACAGATAATAATGGAAAAGTACCTGCCGATTATATTCAGTCTGACGATCTTCGTTTCATTTTTAAAATAAAGTAAATTTATGGGACGATGTATTTTTAAAAGATGATCTTGTAGCCGCTCATCCATAACCTGTCTGTTATAAATTATACAAATATAATATATATATATATCGATTTATTTAGGGGCCTATTCTGTAACAAATCTGTAATTTTGATAGGGCTGTAAGAAAATTAAACAACCAACCGCAATCGAGATTTTTATACGTTGTTAACAGGTCTGTAAAAATTACAATTTGTTACAGAATAAACTCGTTAATCTTGAATATTAAATTCTGACATATTTTATGACTGTAATTTTAAAAATACTAAAAATATTCTATTTTTAATTGTAATTTTTTATGCTTATACTGCCGGTTTACAGATAGATTAAAACTTGTCCGTTTTCAATGTGCTACTAATTATAATTTTGTTCATGAAATGATTGTAGTGCATAAAACTAATTTACAATTAAACGTGTATTTTTAGATTTATAGTATTTTTGTGTATTTTATCAAATATAAACATTTAAAAAAACAAAACATTTTTGTTATATAAATAGAATTTTTATCTGGAAACGTTACTTTTAGCAATACTTTTATGTAATAAAAATAATATTGTAGGATACGTCATGAAAATTAAATATAGTGTACAATTAATCGAAATTGCAACCTATTTGCTCGATTTTTTTATTGAAACAAGTTTTAAAAGCAATTAAGTCTTAAAAAAAACTACATTAGAATAATTTATAATTTATTCATTTCATAAATAACTTGTTAAGAAGAATTTACTGAATTTGAAAGAATGACCAATTGGCCATTTTGAGTGTCATCACAGGTTGAAATTCTGTAAATCCACCTTTAAGCCTCATAATATAAAATTCTATTATATATAATATATATATATATATTATATATATATTACAAATGCTACGGTAAACATAATTTGGTTCGCTATTAAAGTTACATTTATAACTACTAATTAAATATTAGGCAAGTTTTCACTGTATAGAATTTATCGCTTGTAAAAATCTAAATTGTGCAGTAAGTATGAAGAGGACTTATAATCGTTATATTTATGCCATAGCCAAATACTGAGAATTAATGCTTTCGTCCAAACTATAGGCCGTTACAAAACAGATGTTCTGGCCGTCCTCTGTTAAGAATTGTATGTTATTATCCAATTTTTGTCCATCTTCGCTTAAAAACCGTATGCTGTTTTCCAATATTTGATTTTGATTTGGTAAAGAATCGATCTTAAGATCTAATTTCTATAAAAAAAAATTCCATTTTATAATTTGCTTATCAAAATTTTCAAATATATACTTCCACAGACTGTTCAGACTCATCTCTGGTTTCTTCTACAATAGGAGACTCGTCTACGCCATCGTTGGACTTGGAGTCTTGCATCGTTAAACTGATCGGTACTAGAGTTCCGTTCGACATTAGACCTTGAATGTTTTGTTGACCTTCTTCTACGGTGGTAACAACTTTTATTTGTTGCCCATCTGCTGTCGTTAAACTTAACAAACCAACATCTTCGTCCACAATTTGCTACAGAAACGAACTTTGTTAAAGGGTATATCGTTACAATTATTTTTTTGCTTTTTTAATTATATACTCGAAGCTACATTTAACTTAAATATTTTAAAATTTTCTATATACAGTATACTTATTTGAAACACCGACATTTACGAAGTTCAAACTATTTCCCTTGAAATTAAAATGGCTTCTAGTGAATGTTTTCTTCAATAGCACATACAGTATTTTATCAAAATCGTTAAGTTAGCGAAAGAGAGGAATTAACTACATAAACGGATTTTCAGTGTAAAATAAATAATTACCCACCTGATATTGGGTAAGGGACTCTGGCATTACGTCTGACTCCAAATAGGCAGTTTCCGATTGCTGTTCGTCGACTATATTATCAGTAGGATTCATTATGTGTACAAATGTCTGCAATTGGTTATCGTTCGAATTTAAGTCTTGGTAAGTTAGGTAAAGCACTTGGTCATTTCCTATGATAACAAACAAGGATTATAAAACATCAAAAATTTTTGTCGAAAATTACCTTCCGTTGACGAAGAAAGAAGTTTGATGTTTTTCGGCTTTGAGGTGACAGTGCGCGGCTTAATGAAGCCTTTATTTAACTTAATATTGCCATGAATCCTCTTATGTTTCGTTAGATTTGAGCAGTCCGCAAATCCTTTATGACAAATATCGCAAACGTAAGGCTTCTCGCCAGTATGTAAACGTTCGTGCTTCCTGAGCGCCCATTGTTCCGTAAAACCCCTAAAACACTTAACACGAATATAAGTTGGCTGTCCATAACTTACGATTGTTTAAGTTTTACTTGTTGACACTGATACGGTCTTTCGTTGCGATGTCTTCGCGTATGACACTTCCAAGTGTCTTTATGCAAGAACGCTTTAGAGCAGTATTCGCATCTCCAAGGCCTTTCGCCAGTATGCCGTTTTACGTGCAGCTTAAACTGCGACGACGTAGTAAACTTACGACCGCAATGATCACAACAGTAAGGTTTTTCGCCTAGAACAAACGGGCTATAACTAGCAACCGTACATTTTAAAAATTTACCTGTGTGAATCCGCTTGTGTTCGGCTAGATTTCCTTTTTGGGAAAATGTCTTCATGCACACATCGCATTCGTAGGGTTTCTGGCCGCTGTGCCATCTAATATGAAGAGTAAGGGACGTCTTGTGAGCAAAAGATTGGTCACATTGCGTGCAGTAATATTTCTTTTCGCCAGTGTGTATTGGCATGTGGTTTAGTAAGTTGGCTCTGGTCTTAAAACTTGCGTCGCAACTTTTGCAAGAGTGTGGACGTTCGTTTGAATGCACCAGCTGATGACGCTGCAGCAACTGTTTGTGTTTGAAGCTTTTGTTGCATTTACTGCAGACAAAGCGCCTTCCATTGTTGTGCTCTGCTTCACGATGATAAACAAGACTACTGGGATGGTTGAAAACCTTTTTGCAGATTTCGCAGACGTACAATTTCTCGTTTTTGTCGCTGTGCTGCAGCATGTGACATTTCAAACTATTTATGTAAGGGAATGATTTATCGCATTTATCGCAACGGTATGGACGTTGGTTCTCGTGTACAGCTTTATAATGGATTTCATAGTTCTGCTTGCAGGAGAAGTTTTTAAGGCATATGTTGCAAGAAAATTTGTTTTCGGCATCTGGTTGACGGTTTGTCTTTAAAGGATCGGCGAAAACCTGTTCAGTTTGTATTTCTGATATTACCTTTGGCTCGTCGGTTATCACGTCCTTGAGCGCATTTGGAAGTTGTACTTGACCCTTAAATGGAAACAGTAAAAATTGCACGATTTTGGGATAAATGAAAGTTAAATCAAAATAAAAATATAGGTAATACATAAATCATACAAGGTCTATGAAAATAACCGTTACGGTGTATATTTAATATAGCAGGTAATTTTATCAATTTATCTAAATACAGTAATGCACCCTACCAAAGATACATCCTTTTAAAGTTGGGGTTTCCATATTTTTTTTTATAAAGGATGATCCATAAAGTGCGCATCGTGTGGGAAACTTTTTTATTATGGATTTTTCGAAAAAAAGTTTGTTCTTCTTCCAAAATTAAAAATGCACCAATAAAAAAAAAATAAAAATATCTGATAATATACGAGGGAGATCAAAAAATATTAGTTAAAAATTGTTTAAAATTGAAGAAATATGAAGTCACAGTCAACTAAGCCTAATATTTTGTTTGTAATAGAGAACTTCAAAGGAATACGCTTTATTTATTGAAAAATGTTTAATAATTAATTCAGTTTACCTACCTTTATCTAGTTCACTTTACCTACTTACATAATTATTGAGGTCTTCAAAAAAAATAATTTCACTATGTCCAGTTTCCTTTTGATGTTCCTCCATGGAGTCCCTATTATCAGTTTGCAATCGACAATCGGCTTGGCTACACTCGTACTTGATGTTCTTATGAAATGACTTGTGAACCTCGTATCGCCCATAATGTAAAAATTCCCTTCGACAGATCTCGCACTCGTACTTTTTCTTCTTTTGCACCTGTGCGACTACAACACACAAACAGTCGAGTAAAAATTATTGCCGAGCGCATTCACTCACCAGAGCCCTCTTTATTTTTAATTTTCAGTCTGTTAGTGTTTCTATTGACTATCACGAGTTCGCCCAAATCCTCTCCTTCTTTATTTTGCAAGTGACCTATAATTTCTTCACCGCCTTTCGAAGAATCCGACATTTCCATAACTTGTTCTTCGTCTGAGAATGAATCTTCGTCGAGCACACCTTCCTCTTTAAATATCCTATCCAACTCTTTGCCCTGGAGATAATCAAATTAAAATTAATTCGAAAAAACTTTATTTACGATATAAACCTGCACGGCTTCCTGATATCGTGACGGTACTTTAATTTTTCTTCTTCGTCGTCCATCGGCGTCGACGTCCATCTCATCGTCAACTTCCAAAGTCGATTTCGCATTTTCATTTTGAGCAGTTTGTACTTCCTCTTCTGTCAACGGTGGCGGTTTTGGGGGTCTTCCACGTTTACGTCTAGGACGCTCTAATCCTTCGGCTTTAAGCGATAGTTCATGTTCGGGTGGGAATAAGGGACCTTCCGAAAATACTACGACATGCCAATCATTTAATTACGATTTAACATGTTAATAAGCTCCACTTACTTTTAATAAGAAACTTTTCTCCACTTTCGTCTGTTTCGATGGTGTAAGTTTCGACGGTTGAAGTCGGATTGACGTTTTTCAGAGCATTTTCGAGTTGCTGTCTCTGTTTCTCTTGCCTCCGTAAAGTGTCTTGTTGGATTCTAAATAGATCTCTAAGCTTATTTTGGCCTTCTATGATAAGATCCAAAAATTGTTTCGTCGCCTCTAGTTGGATATTACAACCGGGACATATCACAATTGGAAACTTGCCGTCTCGTTCTATCTAAAATTGCAACCGTGAAAAATGATATTATTTTACAGTCTTTGACTAATGCAATTTGAATTAAAGATTTCAGCGCCTTTATCGAATAACAAATGGGAAATGGGGTAGTACTCAATATGAATACCAAATTAATTAAACAGTTACCTTTAAAGGCAGATATTTGTTTACAAGTTGACTTAAATCTTGTCCATTTTCTTCGATTGGAAATAAACACGAAGCATTTTTATTTTCTTCGGCGCACAATCGACAAAAATAAGAATCGCACAATAACCTTGGTGCCTCCATTTTCTACTGATAAGATCCTTTTACACATTACCGAATTAAAATATCGACCAATTAAAAATGACCGTGTAAAAAACAACGACCAATCAGGAAAACTCATTTTCCCGGGCTGTTTTAAAATTCGTTTTTGTTATTTTCGTACGTCTAATTTGCATTAACATTAGTTTTTTGTCCGATAATTTTCCGTAAATAGCCATAAATTGATTAGATAATTCGTTCGAAACGAATGATTTAATTGTAAATTAAATTTGATAATAAATATACAATATATAGCACAAATAATAGCAGTAGTAATTCAAAAATTCATAAAATAATTTGCCAAATGAATTATTGAGCAATAAATAACTTGGCATATAAGAAAGTCAAAATTGAAAAGGAGGTGTGACTAGAATAAAACGTTGAAAACCCTTAAAAAGATAGTTTTTATGGACAAGGATTAATGGTGGCAATGTAGGTACCTACTTATGGTTACGCCTATGTATCTATGTAGTCACACCACTGACTAATATAATATATAGCAACTATTAGATGATGCAATATGTGCAGAAATAAATTAATAATTGTTGTTATATTAGTTACCGACTCGCAAGATTTATTATAGTGAAATGCAACTGCAACAAATTCAATGGGTTTTAATAAGTTAGTAGTTATTGTTTGCAATATGCTTCTTAAAATGCCTATAAAAACAAATGCCTATCAAATTCGTTGATGGTGTTTATAATTTCTCCGAATTAAAATAAAATATCTACCTGCTTATAAGTAAGCATTAATTATTGCAATTTTCTTTGTGAATTCTGTGAGTTTTAATATACCCGGTAACGACGAAAGAGACACTAGTATGGAAAATTTTGGGGAAATCCCCGCACTATACATTAGCGATCCTTGTTCGGACATAATCACATTATTCTAGAATGTATTTAGTTAGCAGAGAGTCGATGTGGCGTTAGTATCTATAGATCACAAAATCTGCTTATCTTATTATTTATTGCTATCGTATAGTGCAATATAGCAAAAGTAAGAGGTAACAATTTTATTTGTTTAAATATATCAATATTATTTCTAAAATTACCTCATTTTATTTGTAGATGTTGAAACAAATACTTGATAATCAGTCAAATAACTGGTATAATAACAATTTTCATGATTATCCCGAGGAATACAAACTGGTCGATATATCGTGCTATACTTCTGAATTTATGTTGTTATCAGCAAAAACAAATGGAAATTTCAATTTGGGCGTAAAAAGGATCGAAAAGGTTCAGAATCCGTATCTATACGCACAATATTTGCTTAGAAAGGCCGAATACGAGTTAAAGGGGTATACACAAGTGAAGGAGTTATTTCACGACACCGCGGAGAGCAAAATTCATTCGATAGTCAGCAATAATTTAGACTGGAGATTATTTACTCGTGTTAAATATGGCCAGGGCGTAAGCTTCTCACCTTCTCCCGCATACGCCAATCGAGAGTCTTCTAGAAATAATGGTCAAAATAGAGCTATGATTATTGCAGATGTGTTGGTACACATGCCAGAGACTGTAGCAGGTTGTCAAACTTTACCTAGCGATGGTTATGATACTACAATTGGAAATTGTAATAATGTGTATGTTAAATACTACGATGATGAGTTTTACCCGAAATATGTGGTTTACTATACTAGTAAACCACATGTCCAATATTATCGTCGTAGGTATTGGTAAATCAGACTGATATTGGCTCTTAATTGGTAACCATACATCTGTGATAGATATGTAAAATTCTGGTTTCATTTCAAATTCACCAACAAAAACATATGGCAGTATTTTTCGATGTATTTACATACTGAAGGGGTGCTTTTGTATGTGTACATCGGATAATTTTGCTACAGAGCTTTTATTAGTGGGCACAGGATTTTATTTCTATTAAAACGTATGATACCGGTATGAATGGGGCGACCAAAAGATAATATATATTATATACCTACACAGAAATGATTATTTTATTATATAACATATGTAGTATTAAATGCTATTTTAAAAATTATTAGCTTACAATTATTACACACTATAAAAATGTTAATGTTTAGTTATCAACCGTATAGAATTTTATTTACATATCGTTTATTTTGTTCTATAAATAGATGTGCAGTATTTGTTTTATCATAAGATTAATAAATTTACTTGATATGAATAAATAAAAAAAATAATATGTTTGTTTTGTTTTAATAAGATATTTTATAAGATAAAAAAGTTTCATATTCAAATCCAATTTTATAGTTTAAAGGTCAATTTTTTTAATTTGTTCGGGTTACAATCGGAGGCGGCGATTAAATTTTTCGTTATTATTATTAAGGGCATAGATCGGAACGTACATTTCGTATTTCCGGCTGTATTCGAAAACAATTTGGTTCAAATTTTATATCAAGTTTTCTAATGATAGGCCAAAGTTACGTCGGTTAATTTTTGTAATTATATATTAAAATTCTAATTTCTTATTTTAAATTATTTAATAAAGCACATGAAATAATTAAAGAATAGCTTAAAATAATACATGCCGAATAAAAAATGCAACTGGAAATACGATTAACTGATTTTGAAAAATATAGGCGCTTCAGGTAGGTATTTGTTACTATAACAACAGGATCCTCTTAAACCATACATTTTTCTTAGGACCGATTGAACAAATCCATCTTAAAGTGTAGGTGTAGCTTCACTACCTACTTAATTTTCCTTAGATATCATTATTTCAATAGATAATTTATCTTTAAGTTGTGCTTAAATTATAAGATGCATTGGTGCAATCGGCCCTTCATGAACAGAAAGTGAAATGAACAGTTTAAACAGACATTGTATAATAATTGGCCCTTGGCGAATAGATAATGAAATTTCTAAATTACTAAAAGAAAAAAAAACTAGTACCTATACTTTAATAATGTATTTAAAATGTTATAATCAATTACCTATTTTATTTTGACCTTTGATGCATAAGTAACTTGTTAATTCTTAGAAATAAGGACTTTAGCATTGATTAAATTTAATCACTACGAGTGCCATGCAGAAACATTTGAAAGTGTGATTAACAATAAGACATTGCTATTGATCGACTATAACGATTTATTCAAGTCGAGGAGCGTTTTTTCAAAAATGGCCTTGTCCAACACTTATCACCAGTGAATTATACGCCCTTAATAAGACCCGAATTAAGGTCTTAATTCGCTTGTCAACAATTTTGGACATGATCATTTTTGAAAAAACGTTCCCCTCGATTGTTTTTTGATTAATCACTCGGTAGCAACGCTTTATAGTCACACTTTCAAATGTTTCTGAATCTTTTGAAAACATTTGGATGTTCGCTCGATTGAGAGATATTACGCAATCGTTAGTCGTTTGGGAAGCGCAGGTACATATCATCAGAATAAATCTGGGCATCCCCCAACTGTGTATTCCACAATGAAACGATCTTTCAAATATCAAAACCGCATTAGTCGGTATTTGATGGTCATTGATTGCGTTGGTACAGTCGAAAGTGTTTGTAAAAGGTAACGAAAATTTCATTGTTGCTTATAATTTTTTATTTAAGTATCCTTTAAAATAAATTTGCAGATGTTACAACAATTGAAACAAAATTACGCGCCCTTAGAGTGGTCGAGTAATTATGATTCCGGAGGCGATTATAAATTGGTAGATGTACCGAGAGGTTCTTTGTACAATTCGTTGTCGAGAAAAATAGCTGGATCATTTAATTTGGGCGTGACGAGGATTGCGAGAGTCGAAAATATCTACTTGTACACAAGATATTTGATTCGAAAGGCCGAATATGAATTAGAAGGACATACACGAGTCGAAGAGTTATTTCACGATACGTCCGAATATAACGTTGTTTCCATTGTCAGTGAAAATTTAGATAGGAGATTAGCCAGGCGCGTAAAATACGGTCGCGGTGTAAGTTTTTCTCCTAATCCAGCATACGCAAATCGGCAATCTTCAAGAAACAACGGAAGAAATAGGGCCATGATCGTTACAGACGTGTTGGTACGATCAACGCAGACAGTAAACTGTTGCAATACATTACCTAGAGATGGTCATGACACCACCGTTGGAAATTTTGGACAGGTCTATGTAAAATACTACGATGACGAATTTTACCCAAAATATATTATTTACTATACTAACCGATAATAAGCTTCTTGCATGTATTTATTTACATTTATCTTAAGTAAATCCATAAACATTTTATAATGTAACATTTTTTAATAAAGCAATTATAATATTCGGCAAAAATGTTTTTATATTGGTATTTACATAAAATAATATGAAACGTAACGTTTAACGACACGTGTTTGTCTCAAGTCGTGGCAGTGCAGATGCCGCGGGAAGTTCTTCTATGTCTGGCAGTTTGTTGGCAGAAGATTGGCCTGCAATGATTTTAAAATACTACGAACATGTGAAGTGTGGGAACAAACCAGAGCTGGTATCATTGAGCTTCTTATAAACAGTTAAGATGAGTTAGTATTTGGAGAAGAAAAATTTGGTCGAAGAACAGGTAAAATGATATATGTAACTTGAAAAGGGAAAACCATGCAATTCTGGGAATGAAAAATGATTTTTAAAAGAAAAGGGCGTAGTATTAAAACTACACCATTAGGCACAATATAAATCCGAAGTATGTACATTTTACTCTAAGGGCCAAATAAGTTGCGAAAAGACTTGGAAAACGCGAAGGAAGAGAGTGAGAAGATTCATATTAAAATTAACGAAAAAAACAAGTTTCACCGTGACGATGATGCGTGCACGCAGTTCCTCATCGCTATTGTTCAAAAACCAGCTTAGTTTCTTCGGCAAAACTGTATCCCGAGAGGTAACAAGTGTAATTCAAATTTTGTCATAAACTGACTAACGTGTATTTGACTACTAAGTCATCGATTTTTGATTGGGAAGTTATTGTGACTCAACAGTTAAGTCATCGGCAGTGAACGCGTTAACATATTGTGGATCTAAAAATGAGATAACTGCTATTGTTTCCTATCTCCTGTTCAGATAATAAAAAAGGAGTCTGTACCTCTCAGGTGCAGACATCTGTTTTATATATCTTCTATACAGTGTGTTAGATTTTATGTGTCATAGAAAATATTTCGGCTATTGTATCAATTAGTAAAAAATGTTGTATATGAAAGTTATTAGATTATTTATTCTTAATAATGTACCAAAATCAGAAAAACAATTGAACATCAAATAATTCAGATAAAGCAAATAAATTTAACACTTTAAATGGAACGTACCCAGAATTATTACATATTCTGAAACTACAAGAATTTATCTTTACAACTGTATATCACATGTTATACTTATTTCATTAATTAAAGGCGTAATAAAATAAATAACCGAACGCGTTGAACACGTACAGTGTAAACAATGTACTGACGACGCTCACTTTTACCCTTGCATGTTCTGTTAAACAGAGCCGAGGAGGCCGTGATATGCGCTCACTTGTTATCGCTATCGTGTCAAAGTGGATAAGTAAATTGTTAATTGTTAATTTTCATCTCGTGACACATAATGAGGGATAGTTATTATTCTAATAATGAAAAAATGGCTATGTTGAGAGTGTACATCAGATGCAATGATAATCCTAAAGAAGCTTCTGTATTGTATCGAACCTTGTATCCAGAAAGGGTACAGCCACATCCTCGCACGTTTGCAAGAATTGAACAAAATTTACGAAGAAATGGATGTTTTATTGCTACAGTGCGAAGACCAAGAAATGAGCGTGCAGCACATGATGAAGATATTATGGTGTTGGCATATTTTAGAGCACATTCAAGAAATTCAATCCGTGAAGCAGTGGCCGACATAGGTATAAGTCATTACAAAGCATTTTCTATTCTAAAAAAACATAACATGACCCCCTATAAAATTAAATTGGTTCACGGTTTAACAGCTGGTGATTATGATAGAAGGTTAATATTTTGTAACTGGCTTTACAATAATCAACATTTAGTGGATGTCATTCTTTGGAGCGATGAATCTAATTTTAACAATAACGGAATTTCTAACAGAAAAAATTATCATTTCTGGGATACAGAGAATCCACGTCGAATTCGGGAATGCAAGTTCCATACATATTTTCTATTAATGGCTGGCTTGGTGTATTGGGTGATATAGCTCATCCAAACCTATATGATGTTCACGTCATCGATACAAGGTTACTAGATGATGACATTTCCCACAGTGCTGTCACCTCGTACCTCGCATTTTGACAGTTCTAATAAATTGTAGTCTTTCTTTATACCATCTAATATGTACGCAAGTAAATCATTTATAGAATATGTCACTTTCCAAATTTTAAATCGGATTACAAATAAACAATCTAGTGACTTTTGTTGATGACGTGAACATCATATAGGTTTGGATAAGCTATACTATACTAGGTCCTTATTTTTATCGCGGAACGCTTAATGCTGAACGGTATGCCAATTTCCTTACGACATAATTCGAAGAATATTTGGATGATATACCCTTACAAATGCGTCGTGATGTGTGGTTACAACAAGATGGCGCTCTCCTCACAATGCAAGGAACGTCAAGGATATTTTAAACGAAAAGTTTGGTGCGAAATGGATAGGAAATGGTGGCCGGCACGATCGCCAGACCTCTCTGTGTTAGACTTTTTTGTTTGGGGATATGTTAAATCAAAAGTTTATGTTACATGTCCACAAAATTTAGAGGATCTTACAAATCGCATTCATAGGGCATGTGCTCAAATAACACCAAATATGTTGCAAAAACTGCGACGAAATTTAATAAGCAGATGTCGGGAATGTATTACAAACAACCGGGAGCACTTTGAACAAAGAATTTAGATATTAGGTAGGCGTTACATACAATTTTATAATTAACTTACTTATTCACATATTGATTTGTTCATAATGTTGTATTTATGTTGAATAATCTGTTATCGAAATTGTTTTAATCAACACATTGTTTACACTGTCTACGTTTTCAACATGATCAGTTATTTAGTGTATTGCGCCCAGCTAATTAATGACATGTGATAATAACATGTGATATATCGTTGTAAAGATAAATTCTTGTAGTTTCAGAATATGTAATAATACTGGGTACATTCCATTTAAAATGTTAAATTTATTTGCTTTATCTGAATTATTTGATGTTCAATTGTTTTTCTGATTTTGATACATTATTAAGAATAAATAATCTAATAACTTTCATATACAACATTTTTTACTAATTCGTACAATAGTCGAGATATTTGCTGTGACATATAAAATCTAACACACTGTATACCTATATAAAAATGTAGCGTGACTGACTGACCGACATATCAACGCTCAACCTAAATCAATGGTCTTAGAAACTTGAGATTTTGTTGATATCTTCCTTTTATGATGTAGACGCCCACTAAGAAAGAATTTTTCGAAATTCCAGTACCTAAGAGGACGAAATGGGGAAGGGTATGTTTTTTAAAATTTGATCAGTTTGATCTTTGAATTATAAAAATTGTAAGACACGTTTCTTCGAATATTTCTTTACCCTCGCAGACGAAGTCGCGAATTAAAGCTATAGTTAATAATAAACAACTATGTATTTATTTTTTAATAAGTGTTTTTATGAAGTTGTGCACGTAAATTGATAAGATTAATTGGTCGATTTCCGAAAATGAACAATTCGTTGTCATTTTTAATAAAGCAATTATTAGTTTTTTCGAGGAAATGAATAATTTAGGCTGGATAAATTCGGTTTCGTACCTTTGTCTCATCTGATAAATAAAACGAGTAAAATTTAACGAGCACGCGACGTCGACGTTAGTTTTCGACCGACCGGGGAATTTTCGTAGAGAAATTACATGAAAATAAACGAGTTCGGTCGACCGATAAAATTTTCGCGACCACCGGCCATAATTTAAAAGTCGAAACTTTTGAGGTGTTCTCGGTGCGATGTCGGCCGTTTATATGTTGTCTGTCGCAACCCTGACACACAGAAACGGTTCGTGTGTGCGTACAGCAGTTTTCGTTATGCATATTATTTTAAATGGACCCGTTAATGTTATGCAAGATGTTTTTATTTATGCGCGTTCGAACTGCCGATTAAATAACTATTTTTTTATTACCTAGAGATAATTCAAACGGGCGCGTCGTGCCGGTCATAATAAAATTCATACAAAGATAGGACTGGTTCGGATATAACATTGTCGTTATCGCAAAACGTTCGTGTGCCGCGAAAACGTTATCGGGTTAGTTTTATTCAGGCCGTCAACGTGTTTTATTCGAAAGCGATTCGGTTAATAAATGTGTTCGTGTGTTACTTATATTAATTTAAATTAGTTTATTTATAAACACTTGTGGTGCGGTTCAATTGGAATTAATTATGGTTAATGGACTACGAACTTGCTTCTTCTAAGGTAATCGAGCTGTTTTCAATTATTTTTGTAAATATATTAATTTTAACGGCCTTGAAAAGTTCATTTCGGAATGTTGAAACCGATGTTCAATTGATTACATTGATGTTTGGTAAGTAGGTACTAGTTTTGAGATTGTGTTTAATTTAATTTTTCTCGCAAACGATTAAAAATTACTAATATTGTTTTATGCCCGTTTTTTTTAATATTATTTACCTGTATGATTAATTTTAGTATCAAAATTTATAAAAATTTGGATGCATAATAAAGTAAATACAAATATTTGTAGGTACTCTTGACCTAAAAGTCAGGGTCAACCTAATTAAGGTATGTGGCCGCAGATGTAGATATAATATAATACATTAAATATATAATAAACAGCCTTGAACTCTGGGGATTTAAAAAAAAATAAGTAGACTTAATTATTGTAATGTAAAGTCGTTCACTTGTTTTCGAGACACTTATTAAAAGTAGAAAATTTAATAAGTATTTAAGTAGGATAATTGGTCGAAACTGTAATAACTGTTGGGGGCGTGCTTTTTTCCATTAGTTCCTAATGATTAATTTCGTTTCGTTCGTGAACTTGTATTTTTTTAAGGGGAGAAAATATTTCTACTTCCTTTGGGAGTTTTGCTTACGATTTAACAATAAGTTCGAAACGGTCCAGTTATGGGTAACAAAAGATAATGTATAATGTTTACAAAATTGAAAAAAATTCTGTAAATACTGAACGATGACGAATAATTAAGTTATACAGTGGAAATAAATTGTTACAAAATATTTTTATACGAATTTGCCTAAAATAGTAAAAGCGATTTAAGTATCTCGAAGAGTCGGTTTATTGAAATTTGATGAACAAATGCTCAAGCCCTCCAAAGACCTTTACAAAATAAACACCACGCAGTGCTCACCTTTTTAATTTAAAATCCTGAAATATGGAAGGAATTAATTTTTAAAAAATATGCAAACGTTTATAGGGAACTACCTATTATATTACACAACAAACTCTCTTCGATGAATTCCGGTTAAAATAGTTAGCACATCAAAAATCTTAAAAAAAAATAATCGTAAAATCCATGCACCAAATTTCGAAATTTTTACTCAACCTTTTATAAAATTTATTTTCAAAACTGCAATTTTGGGCCACCTAGACGTTCATCGGCCGAAAGAACCTACCTTTTAATTTAATATATAATATTTTAATGATGTTACGTATCATATTTTCAAAATTTGCGACTGTCCGATGACAAATTTCGTACTTTGATTTTTTATAGTGTTCCAACGCCCTTCTTGTTGGGATCGGTTTAACCAAGTAAAAATACATCGAAATTGCTAAGTGTCAAAATGTCCGCGATTAGCCTTTCTTGCCAAGTTTGAATTGCTCACAGAACGCGCTGGACGTGCAAGCATTTTATTGAAAATATCAGTTATATTAGTTTTTCGACGACCACTACTAAAAGTGCACAAATTCACACCATTAAATGTTACGAAAAGTTGCCAATTACAAACAAATAGGTCGCCCGTACGTAAAGAAACTCGTTAGCCAATCGAAAACGTCGTGGCCCGTGTACAATCATTGCGCACGCTACTCAGTAAATCAGAAGCTTCCTAGCCTGTCATGCAATAACTTTACACAGAAACAGTTGAGGTCGCTTTGAAAGTCTCTACGTTAAACTTCAAAAATCATTTTTTTTAATAAAAATACTTTTGATCGTAAAAAAAGCATAGCGTATAACACGTTCTGAAAGGATATCTCAGCACTAGATATACAATATACTATATTATTGAATTGGCCGATATCGTTTACGTAAAATTGACCAAGGTTTTATGCTTGTCAAACTTTCTTTTAGTTGCGTGTTTAATCGGTGTTCGAAATGAATCTCGACCCAACGAACTAATACTGTTTCAAGGGTAACATTGCGTGACAAAAACATGACCAAAATCTGACGATTTTCGTTCATCGTGAAGAAAATGGGATTCAGAATCTTCAAAGAATATGCGTGGAGTGTTCGTGCAAGCTCACAGTAATTTTGAGAAAAACGTGAAAAACATGCCTCGCCTCGCCATGCCTTAATTTAAATTTATATACAATTTATATGAGAAATAGTGTTTTAAATGACAATTTTGAAAATGCCATTACTATTATAAATTTTCGATTTTTGAAAGAAAGAACGTAAAAAACAAATGGACACGCTGGTTTTGTTTGAACAAAAGAATGCGACCACAGAGTTGTTTTCGGTGTTGTGTTCAGTGTCGATTCTTTCTTTACAATGAATGTCACACGTAACTATCAGAAATTGGTTTGTTGAAAACAAAGATAAACAAAATATTGTGATGGTTCTAATAGGCGTTTGCTTCCTGGCCCCAATATTAATACAAGCCGCACTAGTATCCATTGTTCGGTCAGTTTACATACGCACAACCCCAACAATCTTTAGAATACTCAACAGGTTAGTGACGTTTAGCGACACGCATAATTATTCAGATCACGTGCAATTGCCGACAAAGTAGATAATTAATACCAAAACAGTTATTGTAATATGAATAATTCATGTATCCACAATGTTTTGTTTTGGTCGATTCGTTTTTTTCAGGTGGACATGCCTGTTTTTGATCGAATTCGCAATATTTAGACATAAATTACTATGGGAAGTGTTCGATTTTCAGTACTTCCGAGTTCAGGAATTGATAGAACTGATCGATAACTGTGTAAATCCATCAAAAAAACAATTTTGTCACAAAAGTGGACATGCTGAGTTTGTTCATGTGACTACATTTCACCGTATCAAGTCCCAATTAGTATTCATATTTAAGGGGCTAGTCTAGTTTCTCGGGCGGAAAATGGAGGTGATTTTCCGGGACTCATACAAAAAAATCATGCGGTCAAATATTTTAAAATTTTAAGGATATATTTAGATACTATTGACAAGTTAATTCACAAAATTTCATGAAAAAATATCGACTGTAAGCCGAGTTATACGCTCCGACGTCGAGTCGTCCAAAAATGAAGTAGTAAATCGGCTGCAGTTGTAGAGGTCCTCAGAATGCCAGTATCTGAAAAATTTTTGTTTCACGTTAAACTAGATGACTTTCCCCGTACCATGAACTAGGATCTTTTGAAAATATTGGAAATTAAAAAAATGGCAGCGTTTTGAAAAAAAAATTCAATTTTTCACAAAAAAACGCTCGTTTTTTGCTCGGAAAATTAGTATTTTTTGAAATATCAAAAAGATCCTAGTTCATGGTATGTAAAAACATGTTACGAATATTCGAGCAAAATTTCAAATCGATTCGTTAATTTTTCTTTGAGCTATAGCCGCAGCCGTTTTTGAAAATGCAGTTTTGAGAAAAACGCGTTTAAAGTTTTGACAACTGATTTTTCGGTTATAAAATTTAATTTTTCATACTTACAGTTATTCTGCGCTTCCAGGGCCATACAATTCGCCTTCCTCTTGCTCGAAAAAGTGCTGTTCATCAGCTGCAGCTTTCCTACGAGCTGTCCGAGCCTCCTTTGAAGTCTCCTCGTGCCTTTTCTCGGCCAGCTGTATACGTGCCATGTCGCGACTGTTGGCGTATTCTAGTGCGTAGCGGCCAACAGTTATGTCCATAGTGCGAAATATTTTTAATATGAACTTCATGCCATCATTAAAGATCCCCGTTGCAAAAAAATTGGCCAATTGTATGGTTTTTAGGCCGCTGTGAAGATGTTTCAGAGCAAAGTGCCATAGCAAGCCGTTATAACTTTCATTATTATTTTGTGTGTTGCTCCCTTTGCATCTGTTTAGCAATTCCATTCTTGACAAATCCGTATAGATTGGATGCAAAACTTTTAAAACTCGTGGATCTAATGGCAGATAATCGTGCTTGAATTTTCTCATATTGAGTCCTTCAGCTTCCGCTCGGCGATACGCGCACCAGCTATCCGTGCCGACGGTCAGCTCCGACTAAATCCCCTCCCATTTCAAAAATATTTATGATACCATTATAAAACTTTGGGAACTTGTTCTCCGAATAGTATACTATCGAATTAGGCAAAAAAAATCGATTTTTTGAAAGTGAGAAACTAGACTAGCCCCTTAAGAAGTTTCTTGGGTCTCCGTATCTTGGGGATGATGTGGAATGTGAGAACGTTGTTGAAATCTGGAAAACTGGAATTAGTTAAGGACTGTACGAAAGTGGAACTTGAAAACTACGATGAACGAGTAGCTGGTGAAGGAAGAGATTGGCCACAGCGATAAGACATCGGTGGCCTTTAGTTAATCGATGACGTGGTATACTTAAAACGTTCCCAAATTTTTAAGCGTCGAGTTTATGGCCAAAAGTGTGAATTTAGCGTGGAGAAAACGTAAATTTTTCTAGAGGAATCCACGAAAAATTTAAAGTGAAAGACGAAAAGTGATACATTGGTGTACCTAAGTACTATCATTTAATAAATAAAGAAAACATATTTGAGGTTCTCCATTTGACCCACCTTCGTAAAAATTGCCTAAGTAGTGGGAGTGTTATCGCGATTATATATAGGTGTGATTCGTTTTAATACGAAGTACCTACCCGAGTTTTCCGGATACTCAGAGCTAAGAGGATTTAAAAATTTTAAGCCAACTCGTCACTATCAACTTTAACTTCGAGCGTCGATAATAATACAAAAGTTGATTTTTGGCGAGCAGCCCAAAAGTTCATTTTACTTTTTTATTGTTCCCGTCGTTTTGTACGTGTTTACCAAGTGGAAATTAAATTGCCAACTGAACGAGAACGGATACAAAGACAAATGTTCGTTCAGATCGCCTCATCTTAGAATATAATTAATTTTTTAGTCGGCCCCGAGCGATTTGCCGTTCTACAAATTTAACGGCCACTTTTTGACGTGAAATAATAGGTAATCTTTAAGTTTGTTTAGTTAAACAATTACGTAACTGACACTCACATGCCACTGAAATTTATACTCGTCAACAACACGCCCCGGGGCTTGTTCGCGAAACGTTGTATTATGCGTTACAACTTTTTATTAAAGTTAAATTAATTACGCTGTTTGAAATTCTGCTAAAGTAAAAAAAATCGAGATATTTAAAACTTCTAGAGGTGAATTTTGATTTGGCATTCAAAATTTTTAGAAACTTTTCTCGTTAATTTCTAGGTAGGTATACCTACCTACTAAATTTTTTAAATAATATAATGTTGGCAATTTTTTTTAATGGCACAATAATTCTTAGACATAAAAATGATCAATTTGTTGAAAATATCCCAGTTACCCGGATTTTTGTATATACCTCTTATTTTGATGTTTTAAGAACGTGTTAAAAGTCCCAATCGATATCATGCCGGCGCACAGTTGCGAGATATTCGAGGGCAAAGATCGCGAAAAATGGATTTTCTTAATTATTTCGTTTGCTATGACCCGGAGGTCGATTGAGGTTATTTATATTATACATGGATCTTAAAATTGTCCACAAAAAAGGTTCTATACATTTTATTCGTGCAATCGACCGTTCTCGCGATATGAAGCAGAGTAGGCCTAATCCATGGTATGTTATAATTTGTTACTATGAACATTATTTTCCATTTTATCAAAGATCGTGGGCTTTGCAGATAATGAAAATTCTTCTTCGTCATCTTGGATTACTAGCAAATCACGTTCATTCTGTTCGTCATCGTCTATATTTGACGCAAAAGTGTCGATAGGATTTAATTCGTCTGTATCGAAACCGTTTGAATCTGAAGTTGCGCCAGGAACGGCATTGAGGCATGATTGTCCATGACAATAACCACAAACCGTGAAGCATTTTAATCCTATTTTTCTGCATCCGCTTGTATTACTTCGTGCAAATCAGGACGTTTCCAATCAGACAACGTAGAGTATACGCTTTGTCCCGAAGTGCGTTACTTTCTCTGCTTCACATCACGAAACAGTTGGCTGTACGAATGAAATGTGTAGAACCTTCCTTGTAGAAAATTTTAAGATGTATATATAATATAAATAACATCTATCGCCATAACCTCCGCGCCATAGAAAGCAAGATAATTAAAAAAAAACATTTTTTTTTGTGAACTGGGATTTCTCGGCAGATGAAACCTAAAATTACTGGACTATATCGAAATTCACGAAAAGCTTCTTTCTATTGCTACACCAACGCGATAGTAGCAAACTTATTCGTCTTTTCGCAAAAAGATTTTTGTTAAGATTTGGTACTTATAGTAAATGTAAGTATAGGTAATTTTTTGTTTATGAGGTTTTGTGATGCCAGTGACTTTTACACATTTTATATTTAATGGGCAAATTTTAGGACACGCAATAGTCTGCCATTTTAATCCAAATGTTCTACATAGATGTTGAATAAATTCAAAGTAGGTACGTCATCAGAACCAGTCGAGTTGGAAGTTTTTATTGAATAATCGGGAATAATATAAAGCGCGAAACGAATCTCTTTTCGTGAGTTTCCAGTAATGGTTCCGTAAAAATGCCTTTAAGACATGTCGATTCGATTTTATCTACAATCAATTATTCGAATATTTTGTTTATTTTTATAGTCTACGAAATACATATAGTTATATTGATGCTATCTATCATAAGTAGATATAGTTAATACCTATTAAAAATTTTTAATTGATTTACTTTCACTGTAAAAGCATATACATAATTAATGACGTGCTTTTAACTCTTTTTCTCTTCTAAATTTAGGATTTAACGAGAACCAATTACAATTGTGTCAGTAATTAGATTTCCGTAACTTCCACAATGTTTTTATTTAGAATAATTCTAATTAAGTTATCAGATTTTTTTTTAATTATACAGTTTAATTATTATATTTCAGATATCTTGACCAACGCAAACTTATTGTTTGTATAAATTGTTTAATAGAGGATTTCCAAACAAAAAGAAAACAATCGAGCATCGAATATTTTAAATGTAGTGAATACAATCAAAATTTTAAATGGAAATGGAATTATTATTAAATATTCTAAATTATCTGAAATTATCTTTACAGCGATATGTAACGTATCATAGTTATTTATCCAATTAAAGACATAAATCCAACAATTGCTCACTTACGTGAATAAAGCTTCATTCGAAAAAGTAGGCGGTGTTTTATTTTATTGTTAGATTAATTTATATCTACTATATTAATTTACGTAAGCATGCCGTTGCTACTAATTATGGATTTAAGTCTTTAATCGATTAGATAACTTGATGACATGTTGCATATCGTTGTAAAGGAATATTTTAATACTCGACTGTTTTAAGATTTTGAAAAATTATTGGAAATAAACTGTTTAACAACTTTCATACATAACATGTTTTGAGATTCTTACAATGTATTAATGTATCACACAATGTTAAAAATAACGATTACGTTATAGCACAAGTAGATCTTTTTGCACTTTTATGTAGGTATCTACTTTTTTTATAAATTTCTGGAATCCCGATGTATTTGCATTTCTCATGTCTTGAAGTGTTTAGGTAGCGTTTTTTAGCAAATTTTCATAGAAAATAAAGCTATTGTGTCATTTTGGCTTTTCTCCGATCTCGACCCCTACGTCACGAAAATATAGGTCATTCCTTTTGGGTTGGTCATATATTTATTTGTTATAATCAATTTCTTGTGGACACTTATTCCGGTGGCAATTTTGATCGTAGAAGACTGAAATTTGGACAGCGTATTGTCTTTACGAAAACGAAGGACGAGTTCATTAACCAGCCAAATCGACCGACCCGTTTTAAAATGGCGGACGTTTAAAGAATATTAAAAAAAATTCTAATCACCGTTATTACTCATCCGATCGGTAATATCAAACAAGTTTTGGAATCGGCATAAAATTCTCTACCGATCATGTCTCTTTATAATTTTCGATAGAATGCACTGTTTTCGAAATAATCGAAAAAAAGTGATATATACTTTTTTATTTATTATAAATTTTTTTCGTAAATATTATTTTTCAAAAAATGTATTTCTTTCGAGAAAAATTAAAAAAAGGTTTTTTTTGACAAGCGATATGAAAATTCGATTGCGATTTTAATATTTCACTAAGCACTAAGAAACAAAACACGAACTCAAGTCGAACAAAATATGAAAATTGGGCAAATCGTAAACAAACCACAGATTGAAAAAGAACTGAAACAAAACGAGGACTACTCTACATAAGTTCAGTTGTACATGATTCAACGTTATTAATTCCGATTGTAAGAAATTGTGACGAATTGGAATAATTGAAGAGGAAGAACCTGCTATATTTTATGAATGACAATGAGCGTCGTCCTCAAGCGAATACGGAAAAGTATCTTCAACAAATGTTTGGATATTGCACCTATTAAATAGGAAAACTTCGATAAGCAAGGCCCGAGCGAACAGAAACAAATTGGAAATCTTTTGATTTTTCCGACAAAACGCGGGACTTCGTGTCCGTAGAAAACAATACAGAACGGACTCAACTTCTAAGTTGTTCTCGATTTCTTCGCAAAATGCGCATCGCTATAAAAGGCCAAGTTGGCGTTTTGTTTGTTAAATGTTCGTTTAGTGTTCCTTTACCTAAGACCTTTATTAAATCGACAAAGCGCTCGTTTGCATTAAGCTTTAATTGGGCGCAAATTTATCTTGCCCGGGGTTCAATAACGTTATCTATAACAAATAAATCCTAAAGCGATAACAATATTAATTTGTTAGATTATAGGAAGGTTAAATTGTTCGTTTGTTCGAACGATTATTCATTTCGTATATATATATAGATAACGCATCCTTTGATGATGCGATTAATTAGTTCTGCTTAAATTTATGGAAACGAAGTTACTTTCAGATTCCCAACATATACAAACGGTGGTTTGTTTTAAATGATTAAAGCCGTTTCGCTTATAAATTCTAAGCACACCGCAAACGCGACCTACATCCCCGTATCAAAAGTTTTCTTCGGGTTTTCACCGTAGATGTTCGCGAGTCAAACAGAAACAGTAAATATTAACTGAAAGTTAAGCAAACTTGAGGGTAGCGGAAGCGCAATGTTTGGCGAAAATTTAGTTAGATAAGTATATCTACTAATTTTACTTTAATAATTTGTGGTAATTAATTTAAATTATTTTAATACGACGTTTTGCCAAATATTGCTTATGGAAACTTAACGAAAAAATTAGAAAGCGTTTCAGAATTTAACAAATACTTTATATATAGATATAATACGACTTTTTTATAGCAAAACTTTTAGGGTGGATAATCTAATAAAACGATATAAAAATGTTCAATATTTCCTTTTTTATTGGAAAATTCTCGGCCAATTTTAGAACTCGTGAGCGTTTGTGTTATCATTTTATTATTAACGTGGCGATTTAGGGTAAAAATATAAAAAAAAAGTTCAAGTTCAAGCTCTCCCTCGTGTAAATTGTACAACTCATAATTAATTACCGTTTAAGTAACACCCAGTGATGAAAACGATCCACGATTTGATTACCACTCGAATTATTTAAGTATAGATACGTCTTACAACTAGTTCAAAATTTTCAGAAAATTTTAAATCGACAGAAACGAATGTAATTCGTCCTTTCGTGCTTTGTTAGACCGGAAAAACGACTTTTCTAGTAGTTCCGGGCCTACATTAAACGCTTCGGCTAAGTTCAAAATTTTGTCAAAACCATGGATTATAAAAGTTACCGTAGAGGCCTAAGTAATTAGAGATTGAAGTTAAAATATTGAATACTTAGATGAAATTCGTGAACTTTCCTTTCTATTAATAAAAACTAATCTAGACAGTGATGAATAGGGCGAAAACCGTTGAATACACGCGGCAAAGATTTACTAAACGTAAATTTCAAGTGAACGTTGGAGTTTCACGCGTCTTTTTATTTTGAAAGAAATTCTTTTTAAAAATAATTAGGTGCTAATCACGGAAAGAGAAATTAGTAAATATCTAACATATAAGAAAAATTAAATAAGTAAACAAAATTTACATGGAAATTACTCGAGAATTAAAGCCTTAAAGCTTAAAGGCTTTAATGCTTGAAAAAGCGTTTTTCTCTATTTTGTTTATTTGTTGTTGAGCCGGGTTGATTTTCAACTGCCGCGGTTACCTGTTGAATATTTTCCCAATCTAAGGTATTCACCTATAGTTTCCCTCTACGTTTTTTCACTTATCTGAGAATAAAAAGCGCACCCCTACCTATTGTCGGACTTTATTCTCTCGAAAAGCTCATCCAGAATCTCAACTATAGATTTAAACTCCCAACTTTTGAACGTAAATTGCCAAATATGCTAAACAATTTGGTAAAATTAATAACTCGATTCCAATAAACATTTTATAATTTTTAACATTACTTAATTTACATATTTTCATCTACAGTTGAATACCTATACCCACTTGAATACGATTAACTTATTTAACTAACACCTTTCCTTCGAATAATTAACGAGATAACGCAGAAAGTTATAATAAATAAAACTGATAATCCTGTAAAGAGTAGCGTCGAATTGAGACCGTTATTTAAAATCTCGAGTTCGACATTATCTCCGAGAGGTCTAGGGGTTGTAAGGACGATCATTTTAAATTCGAGATACGATTGCCAGTCCGTCGTCGTGCTCTGATTTTTCTTGTTCGTCTCCCGTTTGGCTCTTGTTCTATCCTGCACTTTATCTTCGCAGGATCTTGTCTGCAAAAAAAGGATATCTCTTTATTCTCTTACTTAATAGCGTGCGTGTCCGGTTTCGAGGGGTGATATTAAATTACGTTCGTTTCACGACGCATTTCGAAGAGCTTTATTAAATAAAGTGTGAATAGTCCCGTTTCGAAGGTAGAAAGCGACAGTTCCCTTCGGACTACCTGAAAACGCGATTCTCGACGTTTCATGCCCTCTTTTATTTAGGTAATTTGTTGGTTTAGTACTTGCACATATATTTTTTTTATTAATTAAAGTGATTTACTATTGTCGGGAATATGTTGTTTAACCCACTACAGTCCAAGCGATACGACTTTAAAGTATATATTGCTAGTTATTGTGTTCACTATTGTGTTATTAGAATCAGCTGCTTAATATGCTCATCATTGTCTGAAGGAAATAATTCAACTAATTTTTTATCGTCGTTTAATGGAATCTCCGGATATTGATATCGAAGCTGCTAGTCCCAACGTGATTCTATTAAGCGGCATCTACTGTATACTAATTGTTCATAAAATAACGTTGTCGGTAATCCTGTGAGGTGGTCAACATACATTCAACTATTTACATACCTAAAGCGCTCGAATTTCAGTTTCTCATAAGGAGCCTATCTTCCAGACGTTACGTAATGGAAACATTGCACGTAATATATCGAGTCTCGTATTTAATTTTTATATGTAACGTTTTCATCAATATGCGTATATTTATATCATAAAAGATAAATATCTACATACATCGTCAGTCACAAATATAGGCCAGACTTTGAAAAGTGATTGATATCAACTGTTTTCATAACTAGTTTCGTAACTACTATGTATGTACATAAAATAAATTGCTTTGATTTATGTTTTGAATTTTTAAAAGACTTCGCGTTGCGTCGCGTCCTCCGTTTATTGTTAACAAATCCCGTTTATGTTTGCGATGGTGTTTTTCGTCAAGTTTCTATTAATTATTCACGGATGTCATAATGTATTATTCAATTTCAATTTCAAGTGTATCATGTAGTTCGTGGATATTACGCGTAAACGTCGCAGATTACGGTAAATAGTCTGTTACGACTTTATGAAGTCGGAAGTGTGAAATATTAATGGCATCGTTTATCATTATTCATTATTAAGACGTGTGGGTTTAGTGTAAAATCAACATCGGGCTATATATAACGCGTTCGTATGCGCGAGTTTTGATTAAGAAACTCTAGAATATAGAGTCGCTTATGAATAACCAATTTAAAGGCATTCATAACATTTTAAAATTAGAACTTTTCACTTTTTATAGACTTTCTGATTCTAGGACGTATTGACCGGTGGAAAAGGCAACAGTCAAACATTTATTTTGTAGATCAAAGCCCGCGTTTTTTAACCCCTTCCGCCGTTAATTTATTTTGAACGAAATCTCACGATCTCATTATAATCAAATCGTAATAATTACTATCTAATTAACGTAACAATTTAAATCACGAATTGTACTTGTTGAAAACTAACGAGCGAAATACCTACCTGTAGTCCTCCTGCTGAACACATCCTGACATCCTCGCAGATAGAATCGTTTCGTCGCCGTTGTTCGTCCCTTGGAAAATAAAAGCTCTTGTTGACTGGTCGAGGTTGTTCGGGACAGATGCCCTCATGAATGGGACGCGACATCCAAAGCTATCCACTAGGGTAACGAAATCTTGACTTGTCCTCGAAGTCGACGACGACGACACTATCCTTTGCATTTTTATGGCTCTCGCACAACTACACTTCCAACGTGATGGAAAAATTAAGGGTAACTTGGTTGAAAAGTAACCGTGACAGTTTTCAACTGACGTCGCGGGTTCGAATCCCGCCGTATTATCGTAACTGTTTTTGAATATCCTTAGCGCTAATAACGTAATCGGCCCTTAAATCATTATTTAAGACTCGCAAAGTGTCTTAATTAATCCTACAACGTGTTTTGCTCTCGTAGCATTAATATTAATCTCGAAAACCCAAGTTAATTTGAACAAATCCCCTAGTGGCCGACGCACTAATAACAGACCTTTATCACTGTCTCGTTTAGTAATATATGTAACTTTTTGACACGTTGACAATCACTTAAATAGGCCTTCAGGTAATAAAGATAACCAAAAGTAGAATAAATTACCTATCTAATTAAAAAACAAATCAAGATTTTATTTATTTCGATCGTCAACAGCCTACCCTATATTTTATTTTTGTAAACATAATAATCTCTTCATTTCGTTTCGTTTCCTTTAGCGGTCCTCGAATATACATTTTATCGAGGCGTACCTATATTACAAAAATAAATTAGGTGCTACCTACTTATCTAATATTTTCTTTAGGCAACGAAAAAGGGTCTTGAGTATACGAATTTTGAATCGTCGAGGGTTTGAATCTCTCGTCTATTTGCGCCGATATTTGTTTAAGGATTCTTTTAATGCGAATACCGAACTCTAAAATAGAGAACGATATAAACGAGGGGGATTATGAAGGTTTTTCATTTATCATTTTGTTCCAGGAAACACGAACTACCTAGAGAATTATAATCTCGCGATACGCCCTAAATTATCGTTTCTTCGAATTATGATCTAAATATAACTTCAACGGTTGCGCATTTATGTAGTATGTAATTCAAATCGTATTCCATTTTCTAAATTGGTAGATTAGAATAGTACCTACCGGTCGGTGACTTTCAGAATCATTATTTTCAATCTAATTAACGAAACGGAAGTTCGATATAATTTTTCGATAAGAGCTTGTTTATTAAGCGTGTGAGATAATTTTTATCCAAATTTACCTACTTACATCGAATTTTACGTTAATTTACATACCGTCTCTGTCACGAACAGATGCTCTTAGCAATAAATCTTCCCCTAAGTGCAAGGCACTTTCAGGAGTCACAATCTGCGTAAACTCGCCATTTCCCAGATGCTTCCGAAATTTCCCTGGAATCCTCCGGATGCTACGGCGAACTGGACCGAGCGTCCTTTCCTTTCAACCCCTAAATTATTATACCATCTTCGAATTTCCAATTAAAACTTACAAAACTCGAGGGTCGACTCTTAAGTGTTTCGTATGAGATACGACACGCTCTTGTGGTCGACGTCGTAAGGTTATTAGGTTGTCTTCCGGAAGTTTTAATACCCTAACTGTGGGTAGTCGAAGGGAAACGCATAAATTTAGCGCATCGGCTCCGGAACAATAATGTACGCCACATTGACTCATTTGATTGCCGTTTGGGTCGATACGAAAAACGTCACCAGATCCGAGCACACAATCGTTTAACGAGTTATCGACGACGGGGACGTTTTCTAAAAATTGAACGGTTCGAATGGTGGAACGGAAGAATTTTTTTGAGGTTGCGTTCGGACAACTCGCGTTTGTATCCGGAAATGAACGGAATTATCGGAAGGCTCTGGAGGAAGGTGTTGGTCTTGATTGGGAATGGGATCGCGTTGTGGCGGAGGTGGATAAAGAGATGGTTGGCCAGAGATTTCGTAAAGAGACGTAGATTCTTCGAATAAAGGTGGAGGATTATGAATTGGGTAATTGTAGCCCGAGGGCTGGTCGCTTAAAATTGCTGCGAGAAAAACGAACAACAACATTAACCGAAGATGCATTTTAAATGTTTAACGAAAATCACGGACGCGATTTCATACGTACGCGAAGTACAATTTTGTCGCTTTCAATACGATACGTTTCCATCAAATATTAAAATTGGACATACAGATCGATGGCTTGTTCGAAATAGAGACGAGCGAATAATCAAAGGAGTTACTGTATACGAGGAGGTGCAAAAGTACTTTTTAAGTTTTTGGAGCGATACCGTCGAAAACTTGTTACGAAGAACGTGAGAGTAATGGATTTCGTCGATGTCGCCTAAAAAGAGAAATTGATATACAAACGATAAATCTTACATGTCAATTTTTCTTTATTATAACGATTTCGACGGAAGAAGACGCTATATTTCACCATAATAAGTTGAGAAAGTTTGAGTTTTTCTTTATGGAGTCCATTATGACGATGTATTGGTTTTTTATTTTTAAATTATAGGGAAGAGCTGGATATTTTTTTTATTTATAAATGATTGCTTAGGAGAATTGATGATCTTTGTAAATTGATGCTGCTAATTGTACGGAGACGATCACGTTTAATTTAAAATTTGCCATTTAGGGGTAATTTATTAAGGTTTAACTTAAGTATACTCGCGCCGTATATATATATAGTTACGCAGTTTATAAATGCGTTCAATATATCTTGTTAAAAGAAATATTGGAGACTTCATGGACGTTCTTTTTTACGCCAAGAAAGTCCTTAAAGGTCGTATTTTTACGAAACAAACTTATTAAAATTGATCTACACTTAAACTTCTATTTATCAAAGTCGTTAATCCCCGAAAAAACTTTGTTACGTATACCTATTCATATAGGGAAATTTTGATAAATAACAGAAAAAAGACTTCTCGTTAAAATCACTTTAATGTTTTTTTTGTAGGTATGCGGTATTTTTTAAATAATTATCATGACTTTTCGTTGTCATACTTCAATACACCTATCCCACAAGTTTGGCCAAGTATTTATTTATTTATTCAATAGAAAAATGCTTAAATAGTACACTAACGTAATAACATAATTCCTAATTTTAAGCGAACCTTAGAATCTCCGAAACGACAAAGCAAAAACAAATAAAAAAAATAACAAACAAACAATTTAACACATAAACCGAAAATAAAGATAATCTCGAACTCCCAACATATCCAAACTGTCCAACATAAAGCGGATACTAGTAAATCTATTACATTTCAGCACCGCCCTCAACGCCCAAATACTGCATCACTTGTAGCTGATTTAATTCACTCGCTTTATAAAAATATAGCACAGTAGGGCAGTAATCGAAATAAGGGCGTAGCAGAATGTAGGACACCAGTCGCCTAGTCCGAAAGTCCAAAATGGAACCAAAATTTTTCCACGGATGGTATTTGTTATTAATGCTTTAATGTGCTTTCCAAATGATAATTTTTTATCGATCAATACCCTGAGGTATCAAAGATCGGATACAAAATTTCAGCCGGACGCCATTTAAAATCATCGGTTTCAAGTTATAGTAGCTTTCAACACCAACACCATAACCTTAAGTACACTTAAGTCCGTGTTGACCACTATACTATTTTTGCGGAAATAACTCGTCTCGAGATATTTTAGTGCTGCATTTAAGTTATCTGTTGTAACGTTTGAATCCGATCCTCGTAACGAACACGAAGCGTGTCGTCGACAAATAAATTAACGAACGCGTCATGCCCCACAACATGACAAATATCATTTAAGTATGTAAATAATGAATAATAATGGATCCCAGCGTTGAACCTTGAGGTACTCCATCGCTATTCCGTAATGACCGTGATAACCTATCGTTTATTTTTATTAGTTGAGCTCTGGCACGTAAGTAGCTACGAAACTAAGAGCTTTTCCATCAATATATCACGATTAATCGTTTCAAACGCACGCTTAAAATCAATAAACGCACTAACAATACAATTTTAACGATAATCCAGCCAATATTTCCAATTTACCAAAACTAAATGGATCGAGGTCTCACATGAGTGGTTTATTCTAAAACCCTATTGATTCCATATCGATATCGAAACCACCCTTTATGTATTTTACCTAGGTACATTCATTTTGAAAGTTTGTAATTTGCTCACAACGAACGAAAATGACCTTTCTTCATAATATAATAACCTTCACTGTTATTAAGGACATTAAAAATGCATCCCGGCAATTGATCGCGCTGAAATACGACCCGCTGCGTCTCGGCACAATGTACGCTTACCTAAACGTGCTAATAGTTTCTTCACTTGTAGCTTTTCTCATTCTCATCGGGGAAGAAATTCTTCCTCTTTAAAGTTTTCTGCTCTTTATCGTGTACGAGCATAAAATACGATAAATATGCTTAATATCGTGATACAGCGGCGGAAAGGGCCGTTTTTTTCGGAATCTTTGATAGGCGGGATAAATGACGGATATTTACTCGTCTAGGAACCTTGTGGCCCAGATGGTCAGCCTGACAGACTGATCTTCTGGCAAACTCACGGCTACGGGTTCGAATTCCGCCGCAACGTTGTGAACGTAACACTAATCAAAATTTACTAACAAAAATTAGAATCAATCCCCAAAATAAACTGGCCAGTTGGCGAGTCCAAAGCCAATAAAAAAATTAAAAAAATATAAAAATTTACTCATCTAGTTTGGTTGCGCCTAATTTTATTTTGATTTTTTTTGGTTGGTGGTTTAGACAAAAAACTGATTTATTTCACCGGCACGTTTCATTTCAGCCTATCAAGAGATTCCGAAGGATTTTACATGGCCAATAATGTCGCTACATCTGACCGCAAAGCTACTTTCGAAACTCCACCCATAGCTCGCGTCCAGTTGGGCCGATCTCCCTTTTCGACCAGGAAGCTGAGTTTCCCCGTGTCCCTCCAGACCAACAATAATAACGAAAATGGCAAAGACTCCGTAAATGCTAAACGACGATTCAGCAACGTCGGCGATGCCGTTACGAGAAAACTATCGACCACCATCGGATGGAGAAGTCCGAGTCCGCCGCAAGAGGTGATACTGCAGGGACGAATATTATGCGGCCAATACATCAAGCACCGTTTAAAACGATCTGGAATTTTTAGTAAAAAAGTAAGCCTGTACAGGCTGCGCAGTATTATAGGAACCTCGAGCGGAAGCATCGTCCGCGAAGTGTTTCCATTTTTAATGGCTGCTGGAGCGGAACTGGAGAAGATGCATCCAAAGTTGTATGCAAATATTTCGCGACAGACAAGCATATCACCAGGAGGTGTTCTGATTTCGGATAAAACAGCGGCGGGACTTTTGGTGGCCATCGCGCACGAGTTACTTAAATCTGATATTACATGGGGAAAGGTGGTGTCCGTTTTTGCCGTTGCTGGAGGTTTGGCCGTAGATTGTGTGTGCCAAGGACATCCGGAATATTTGCACTCCCTTATGGAGGGCATGACCGAAATTTTAGAAGAGGACCTTGCGGAGTGGGTGGCGTCGAACGGCGGATGGGTTAAGTACCTCTTCGTTTGTCTGTTCGAAAATTTCACTCGTTGATGTATGTTTCAGACTGGAATATGTGCTCTATGCAGATGCCCGAACACGGACTTATCCTACATTGAATACGCTTCCATTGTAATTTTGATCGTTATAGCACTGATAGTTATCTACTTTGTAATACGATTTGTTGAAAAGTTGGGATACTTTTAATTTTGACGCCCAACGGTTTGTTAAAAAAGTAAAATAACGTTGAAAATTACTGAACTAGTAGGTACTTAGAGTAACTTTTGTACTTAGATATAGTATAGGTAGGTATAGCAATACGGATGTTATGGAATTTTAAAAGCAATGAAGACACAAAAGCGTCGATTTTAAAGTGTGATTCTGTTGTACTTACATTTACAATAATATAAATTACGCTGTTTTTAAACCTGTAAATTCCGATGTTCAAAATTACACGATATTGTCGATTCTTAAAAAAATACTAAAGATATTTTACAAAAACCAAGTATTTTTATGCCAAGAAATTTTTTTCAGTAAGTACATACAGTAGTAGTATAAATTTGAGAATAAATTACAGGTAGTCACCTAATGAATATAATTTGGGATTTTTTCCTTTATCTATTTTTTCCATTTTAGGTATTTACTGTACAAATTGGTTTGTTGCCGAGCCAAAATCTAAAGAGGCCACGACGCGACGTTCCAATCACACAATCAGATGAGGATTTTTTATGTGTCCAGCATTGCATTTACATGGGACTTGCGGTTTTACTTTCTCATCTAAGAAGAAAACACACTTAATTTTGTTCGCTTCAAAAATCTCATCGGCCCACCCAGTCAAGTTTGACCAGTGACTGTTGGTCGTAAAAAGCAAACAAGCTGACTACATCACACAGGTTGATTTCTATTTATTTATTGATTTAAAAGTCTTAAGTATAAAAGAAATAATCGATTTAGATGGTAATTTTATTTCACTGGAGGATGCGCTCGACGTGTATTTTGTTTTGCCTACTTATTACAGATATTTACCATTTATTTACTGTTAACATGTTATATGTTGCAAATGTTCGTTCTTCATTCGTCATTTCTTCTATGGTTAAATAAGAAAGATGATAATTAGGTAATATGTAGGGATGCATTTTGAATATAGCCTTTAAATAAATACTATTAGATGATTAAAACGTTAGTCGAATTTTAGAAAGCGGTTTTAGTATCAAGTTACTTGCTCGAAATAATTCTGCTAATAATACAACTTTCACCTTCAGTAATTTGTTTTGCGGCATTAGCTATTAAATTCATATAATCAGCTACCGTTAAATAATTTTTAAGTACAGTAGTCTGCCATCAATTTTGTGGTATAATAACATTGTCACCTTTGTAATATTTTTAAAATACCCGCAACTAAGCAAGCAGTGTTTAGTTTGTTGATTACGTATATATTACGTTGGAGTTAATTTGTTTTTAGACAATATGCAGTTAGTAGAACTACATTTTAAGACTAAACTTGACTATCCGTGGGTATAACAAATTACAAACTAAAAACCAACCAATTTACTACTCAAGCTGCATTATACATGTATAGTGGATTCCTAAATTAATGGGTGCCCCACTTGAGTCACTATAAGGATCACCTTATTGTAGTTACATATTTATATCATCTCGAAACTGGCGACAAAATTAAAGGAACCAACAGTACATGCTTAATATTTTTTATAATTTAATTTTCGGTTTCGTTTACAAAATAAAAGTTGTGCAAATTGATATATTTTCCTGTTTATTGCTATAAAATATTAAAAAAGAATTTATTAAAAATAAACGAAATAAATTAATTGTATATTTGACTACAAGTTCCTTTTACCAAATATCCTCAATAATTAATTGTTTGTTTGCAGGTAATTTTTACACACCAATTTTGGAGGAAAACTTTGTACAATCAAAATATACGCTATTTTAAAATATTTTGTAATGAAATGAGACTATCGGAGTTTATAAAATTTAAGAAGACAAAATTACAATATTACAAAACAAATGGAACAACAGCTTATGTTGAAAATAATCAGAAATGCTTCAAACAATTATTAGTAACTACTACAGTAAAAACTATATTCATTTTTATAAATTAATCAAAATTTAAAATTAATTAAATTAATCAGTTAGCCAGAAAATAGTGGTATTTACACAATAAAATAAAATTTAACGTCCACACCTTTGGCAAATTATAATACGTTAGTGAATTTAAAAAAAAAAGCAAAAACTTAAATTCAATGTTTATTGTATAATTTCATTTGTATAAACGTTCTTCATTTATATCATGGAATATCAAATCTTATAATAGAGAAACAAAAGTAGAGTCAGCACAAATCCTTTCTGTCATCTATACCTCATATAAATAAAGCGTAAAAATAATTTGGAAAATATACATATGAAATAATTATGTAACAATTTAAAATTAAACTAGAATTTCTCTTCATCCAAGCCATGTTTGAAGAACATCATAACAGGCACCGAATCTCCGTCAATTTCGCGATATTCTAAAAGTCCTATCATACCATCTATTTCCATAGATTCTCCCATGAAGAATTGTAATTCTTTAAACCTTGCCAGAATATCTTTCATTACTTTGTTCATATTTGTCTTGAAAATTTCTACTTGATCTGGCGATTTCTCTTCCAATTTTGCAACTAACCTACGGAATAAAATTATTTAAATACAAGATTGTTCGGAAATTAACAACTGCAGAAATTAACAAAAATTAAAATCAAATGCACAATTTCCAAATGTGTGATTTAGCATGAATTGCTCCAAGTAACAGGTATCAATATGTTACTCAGTATTAGTACATGCATTTGGTACATACATTAATTAAACCATTGCACTTACTTTTTCATATAATCCTTAAGGTAACTAGTATAACTTTTTTTGTCGTTAAAGGCATACGATTCGGTTAATCTATGATTTAGAATAATATCCACACCGGACTCTACATTTGAATCGGTACCCTCGTCCGCTTCTTCGGCAGAAGGATTAAAACCTGCGATTTCAATATCTCCCTCTTTCCGCTGAATTATTTTACCATACACTTCGTATAATACATCGTCCACTAATTTAATTTTATAGGTATCGGAAAACATTTCGTCACCTGTTGATAAAAAAACTCATGAAATATGTCATCCTAAGCTATTTAACAGATCGGGGCTAATATCCTCAACTACGGTATGAAATTCGATAATTTAATAAGTAATACACACGAAAATAACAAGACTAAATAATATAAAACGTTTTTTACCTGTAAAAATATCCTTGTAAATACGCATTTTGGACGATGATTAATAATTACTTCTAAAACCTCAAAATCGCAACTTCTTCCTACGAGGGCACAGGAAAAAGACCGTCATTCGGTTTTGACAGCTCTAATGTCAAAATAGAATTTAAAAGTGCACTTTCCAACAAATACGTGGGTAACAACTAAGTAAATTCGTCTCTGTGGTTTATTAAACACAATTAAATCGCATTAGGAAAATAGTGTGTAAAAGAAAATTCTCTTATTCATCGTATTATTGAAATATTGTATATAAAAGAAATGGGAGAATAAAAATTGGCGCAATTTAACTAATCGTTAGATGATCCATTTTAATAAAATTATGTTAGTGTTTAATCTTGTAACCTAAAATTTGCAATTTTAAATCATCGAAGAATTTGAATCGTTACCTCTTGTATTTGATCTTATTGTTTGTCTACTATAATTATTTTTTAATTTTAAATGATTTTTAAAAACATCATTGTAACCCCTACTAATTTAATGCTTCGTAGGACTAGATCGTACTAAGCAACTTCACTTCGATTACGAGTTTAACCTCCCATGTTGTCAACGCACATGGTCAAATTGCCAATTATAATTTGAAAAAAGCAACAGTCGAAATGGCCAATGATTTAAAGAACAAGATTGTTAAACAGTTAGAATATTATTTTGGAGATTACAATCTGCAAAGAGATACGTTTTTAAAGCAAGAAATTGGCGCGGACGATGGTTGGGTAGAACTCAAAACGTTGTTAACGTTCCCTCGTTTATCCAGCCTAACAACAGATCCACAAGTTATAATCGAGGCGTTAAAAAACGTCGAAAATCCGATGGTTCTCGTAAGCGAAGATGATAAGAAAGTAAGAAGAGATCCAAAGAATCCGGTGCCGGACCTGACCGACGAGGGTAAGAAGGAAATGTTAAATCGTTCAGGTAAATTAATTTACACTTAAATAACCACAGAAAACTCATTAGCGATATTATTTTAGCATATGCTAAAGGATTTCCATTGGACGAGGCATTAGACAATATTATGAGTTTTCTTGAAGAGTACGGGCCGATAGTTTCTTGTTACAAACGTACCTATTTAGATAAAGCTACGAAAGAACATAAATTTAAAGGATCGTGTTTCATAGTTTTTAAAGAACTGGAAAAATGTAAGAAGTTCGTCGAGGCAGAAAGCATCAAATACAAAGATACGGAATTGTTAAGAAAATTTCAACATGTCTACATCGAGGAAAAGAAACAGGAAAATCACAAGCGTCGCAACGAAAAGAAAAACAAGAAGGAGGAAAAGAACAAAGTGGAAGAGTCGAAAATAACACTTCCGAAACAGGCGATTTTGCATTTTTCAGGCATAACAGACGAACAGGTTCTCACTAGGGAAGAAATCAAAGAGAAATTCACGGAAATCAATGGAGCGGAGCCTGCATACATCGATTTTAGCAAAGGCGACAAGAAGGGCCATATCAGGTTGACTAACGAAAATGGGGCTCCGGAGTTCTTTAAGAAGCTCACCGATGGGATTATGGAAGTAGGGGAGGTTAAACTACAGTTTAAGGTTTTAGAAGGCGTGGAGGAGGAACAGTTCTTGGAGAAAACTATCGAAGCGGTAAGTCAGAGGCGACAGTCGCAAAAGAAGGGCAAGAAAAATAACAAACGTCAGGGGTTTCATAATCGTGACGGTCATAAAGCAAAAAAAGCAAAGAATTAATTTTTTTTTATAGTTTTGTTTTTTTCAATTCAAAGTTATATTCTTTATTTTTGTGAAAATCGAGCATTAACTCGATTTAAAAATTGTAACGATTGTGAACGCATTTTAAGAAATATGTTTGAATTATTTGAAGAAGTTTGCTTAAAGATATTTTTACAGATTATTTAATGTTAGTGTATCTTATGGATTAACCTTTAATAAGTTAATTTAACCTTCGTCGAACTTTGCTAGTGCCCTGCACAGTAAATCGATTTGGCGAGATTTAAAGTTGAGCAATTGTTGCAGCAATCTACCGTTTTTAAAGACTTTAAATGAAATGAACTGAAACTAACAATCTTATAATGGTTCGGTTCGAACTTATAAAGATTCAAAATGTAATAGTTTTATGGTTGGTCCTATCGACTGAAGTTTTTGTTAGCCTTATAATTTTGATTTTCATTACCTTTATGTTCAGTTTTTAATGCAATTATGAAATTGATTATTTAACATTCGTCACTTAATTGTGATTGTTTTTTGTCTTATTTGTTGTGACTGCCTATGTGGGGCACTGTTTTACAGAATATATGTTGAATAGCATACTTTTATTTTATTACTATATTTGATTGATTTAATGTGACCAGGTGAGGTCACGGCGGCATACTCACTGTTTCAAATAAGCATGAGTTTTTGATGGTCTCTGCTCTATTTCTACTGTACCTTGCCAGGGTTGTTACCCATTTGGAACAATGAGCCTTTTCTATTGTTCAGTCCCTGACGATGCAGTGGTCCTAGCAATCTCACATCATGGGTGACTGAATTATAAAGAAATAAGTGTATATTATGTACCTATGTATGTACAATTTATGGAATAAAAATTAGTTGAGCTTTAGAGCAATGCGGCACTAGTTTATACTAGTGTTCGTGATAAATTGTGTTTAAAATTATGTTGCAATTGAATTTTTAAGAGCTACACAACGTACGATCTATTGTTTTGATCTGCCATTTGATTTTAATATTGAATAACAGATCAAATTAGTTCGTGAATATCATAAATCATTTCTCTAATAGAATGATACATCAAACTGATCATCAAAATGATCAGATCATCTGTAGGGGCGTTTAGAAATCAAATAGAAATAAATCGACTCATTTGAAACTTGATGTGCATTTAATTTTTTTTATTTTCATGTCCTTTGTCTGGGACTATATCGATAAATCTTCGTCAGCTATTCTGTGGAAATGTGTGGACTTATTTTATCACTTGAGCAACAGCATCCTTAAACATTAGTTTTGTTTATTTTTTGGAACATTAAATTGTTCGAAATTAAAGACGAATTGAAAAAAATTACAAGCGAAAATGTTGTTTTATTTTAATAATCGCGATTTATAATAAAAATAACGCCAATAATGTTGAAAATGTGTAAAAAAAGTTGAGAAACGCTGATTTAGTGCAAGATATTAAGTTTGTTGATGGTGGTGTACACGTGCGGCCATATCAACACCTGCAGTCGGCTTCGTAACAAATTTTATCGTAAAACTAAGCGATAATTTCCTTTGTTTGTTGAAGAACGAATTAATTTATCTAAAACATTCGTCATTCATCTTGGAACTTGGGCGCGTACGGTTATGCTTCGCGGTTCTTATAAAGTTTTGAAAGAAAGTGCAGACACTTCATCTGATAAATTAATTTGATTTCAATACGTTTAAATGTAAGTGTAGTGCGAATAGTGTATATACTTAATAGTATAATCGCGTTTTATAATTAAAAGTAACTACTCGATTCGTCGCCGTCATTAAAAATTTTGTGTAGGTGAAACTTGACCGTGGAGATCTTCATCAAAGATGTAAGTATAGGCAAAGATGCTTTTTTTATGTACAAGATAAAGAATAATTCGTCTTAAAATGTGGTCTCCTAATGTTACAAGGTTTTATTTCATTTATGTGTGCAAGTTTTAAGAACATTTAAAGATGCAGGTACCTATATGGTATGATCGTTTATTTTATTCAGTTGGTTACAACCATCAGATGGTACGAATATTATAATATTATCTACGGAAGTATTCTTAAATGTTTCTATTCATAATAATAAAAAATAACGATGTCGCACCCTATATATTATAGGTATTTGCGAATTTGTTAAAAATGTCATAAATAATTGACAATCGTCAGTTCGCGCCATTGTCTGTTGTAAGTTGCAGTTACGTCGTGCTCTCTGTTTTCAACTCATCATTTGTTTTAAAACAATAACGCTAATTGCAAAATGATTCGAACTAGCGATGAACATTGTAAATTTAAATGTGCGGTGATACGTAGATATTATTAAAACAAGAAAATGTCGTTAAATCTTGCTTTAACACGCTCGAACATTCACAACATAACTATACAATAAATTGAAGTGTGTCGTGTGCAAATTACGTTCTGGATACGTAAATTGTACATGTTATCACCGTTTAGAATTGTGCGAAGGTAAGATGTATATCACCTGTTGCACGGTTATTCAAAAAAATTACTTGGAATTGTACAACGTTTCAATTTTAATAAATTTTATGAATTAGAGATGTCGGGGTAATGCACTTTTAAGATGTCCGCTATATGGAGGTTAGGCAACACACTGTGCTACTGTAAGAATACACTACAGTAAAATTCTCCGAAACTAATCCGAATATTTTTATAAAATATAGCATATACCTAGTATAGGTATTATAGGTATAACAAAGGTTGCTATTTTGCAAATTTTGTAGCTGTTGTTTTCGGACCGACTGTTTTTATGTTCATTTAATTTGTCATTTACTCAACATTAAAAATAAATTTTGTTAGTTGTGAATGCAGCGGTCGAATTCTGTCACTATTTTACATAAGAGTACCTATTTTCGATCGTAATACATAAAAGTACATTTTATGGACAATTTGTTCCTAAAAGTAGTTACATATTTTATAATTTATGACGTTTTATCCTAAACGTTATTATTCAGTAAGTTGAAAGATTAACTATAGCTTATCCAAACCTATATGATGGTTCACGTCATTAATACAAGGTTACTAGATGATGACGTTTCACACAGTGCTGTCATCTCCTACCTCGTATTTTGACAGTTCTAATAAATTGTAGTCTTTCTTTATATCATCTAATATGTGCGCAAGTAAATCATCTATAGAATATGTCACTTTCCAAACTTTAAACCGAATTATAAATAAACAATCTAGTCACTTTTTGTTGATGACGATAGGTTTGGATAAGCTATAGTTAGATAATCAGTACATAATATACATGTTGATTAACAAATAATGCGAAAAACTTGATGGGGCGATTCCTCGTCGAAAATTAAAGGGGGTCTTTTATATAAAGTTTTTTCCTAAAATGTCTCCTTTCGTAGTTCATTAAAAGGGGAAGCTCTTGAATTAATTAATGATAAATGTTACAATGTAGACGATTGTTTAGTTGAATAAAGTTATAACAGTTGTTGACAAGTTCTAACAACGAACAATGCTATTTAACAAATAAAATATCATTAAGTATTGATATGTTCCAAGTTTCACTGTAGTGTACGATTACTTATTTTATTTTTTACTAAAAATTGTAGGCTTTGTGGGAAAAATGAAAGAGCCTAAAAAGGTTCTAAATAAAGTGAGCTTTCAAAAGGGATTTTCTAAATTACAAAGTTTGAACTCTGCAAAGAGGTTTTTGACAAAATCAATAGTCATTGTTTAATTGTCATTGTTAAAAAAACATTGTATAAAAACTAATATCGAAAGCACTTACTGCAGTTTTGGCGGTAAGTTTCGAAATTTTCCTTATTGTTGAGTATTAGGTAGGTAATCAGGAAACTAACCGAACCGTATCTTTACCCCGACACAGTTGCCTTATTTTCACTTTGTTAGTAAAATAACTACAACATTCGCACGAAAATATTAAATTTAGTAAAAAATGGGGAAATTTAGAGCAAGAGTACCTATTATAAAATAAAAAGTTAATTGAGAAACTTGAGCATTAAACATTTTACGACCTATAATTCATACACATACGACGCCCCAAATAAATTAAATTTGCTTTTAATTCAACATTAATAAGGTATTCAATATTCATATTTTTAAAGATTAATATATTATTGTATCTATAATATTTATTTTAAATAAAATAAATCACTTCTGTTAATACAAACTAGAAGTAAACAATACATTTAATACACAATACATTTTAATAACTGACTCGATTATTCTTAAAAAAATAAAAACGTTAAGAATTAATTTTTGCAAATTTTGTTTCGTTGTCAGTCTTAAATCGTTGAGACAATCAAAAATTTGAATTCCATTTTTTATCCGTAAATATTGAAAAGGTAAAATCTCTCAAAATAAAAGAAATTAAAAATCAAAAATCATTAAAAAAAATAAAATCCTGAAAGAATTTTTTTTTAATGCTTACGTAAAATGCTGACTAGCACTACTGCCCGTTCTGACTGCCACTTGTCTGTAACAGACTATAAGAAAAATTTAGAAACTTCTAAAGTTTTCTTTCTATTTCCTACCTTTTTCTCGTCATCGTTTTTCTTCTATCGCCAATTAGCGTAGATTCTTCCGTTGATTACGAACTGGTATTATTACGTACCTATACCTACGCTTCATATTTCACTGTATTTCACCAACCACCGTAATTGCGAAAACGCGCGTAAGATAAAATTTCGTTCGCAAAATTGGACCGTCGAATGTTTGAGGGAACCCTAATCAAGACCCTAACCTAGTCCCTGTACAAGAGCTTAACCAAGCTCGATTTTCAAAAAGGCCTTATAAACCGAACGAGCACTCCTCGCACACACGAATAATACGACGCCGTAATTTAAAATTCGAACTACTGAAACAAGCACTACCGCTTTGTACCACTGACGCGAATGATCTGAAGTGGTTTTGCCAGAATTCTATATGTAAACGCGTTCGAGTTTATACGTGAGTACTAGGAAATTCCACTTTTATTTTAAAAACATTCAGTTGTTTGTTTGCACTCTGATAAGGTATGAAAGTAGATGGTGCACATGTTTTATTAGTTGCTTTGTATTTTATCGGCCGCATAAAAATGTTATTAAACTTTTATCTGCTTTATGGTTTGTAATAGGGAAATTTTCAATGCTTAAGGGCACACGAATAGTTTTTAAATTAAAAATAGAATAAATTTTTGATTTTGCCTTATAAAGACAGTATAAAGTGATTATTCAAATAATTTTACTGCATAAAAAATACATAATTTTAGAATAAATTTCCTAAAAAGTACGTATTTTAAAAATGTTCAATCATTATTTGCATATTTTTTTATCAAACTCCTCTACGACTCCTGTGAATGTTGACAATATGAACCACCTGAGTAGTTCAAATATGAACCTGATCAACAGTCACTCTTCTTTTCTTGATCTGTGCATTTCACATACGCCCAACCGTCATACACTGAATACATTGAACCCAATCTTCGTTAAATGTTTCTTTACGAATTATGCTTTCTGTCACTTCTTCATCAAAATGTAATGCTCTGTTTGCATTTTCAGCTTAGTTATTAAGTTATTAAATAATTATGTACTTAGGTACCTAATTGGAAGAGTTTTGATACCGTGTAATCCATCACCTACCTACTAATTTTTAATTTCTTTGTTTCAGCTGAAAAGTGTCCATTCCAATAATCGATGGTTACAAGTAATGGCATGGTTAATGGATAGGAGGACATCGACTAATTAAGGTATTTACATAGATAACTATAATGAAGAATATAAGTAAACTAATTTACTTTATTTATTTCAGGTAGGATTTTTCTATTCTATTGTTGACGCGGGGCCATAAACGGTGAGTTTTTAATATTATCTTATAAAATATTTGAATCGTATTATTAAACGTTATCGGATTATAGTTTCTTAATGCATCAGGTAATTCTTGATGAATCGCAGCCTTGCTCGAAATTATTTTATTAAGATTGCTAAGTTCTTATCACTAAGTACTAAGTAAATGAATTTAAACGAATAATTATTTAGCTTTCAATTTTAGCAATCCTTATTTAATTAACTATATTCAAATGTCACTTAATTAAAGTTAAATGTAATTTACACGTTATATTTTATTAATACAAAGTTGAATTATTAATTAGGTTAGATATTTATGAGATTTCATTTATTTTGTATGGAGAAAAAAAATTACATAAATATGGCTGTCGATTCTCAAATGTTAACAGAAATAATTCGATATTATAATGTATTATGTATGTAAATCGATGGAGTTTTTTCAAAAGGGCGTAACCCACGAAAGGAGAGGACATTTTATGTCGCCGCGTAGGTATAACAAAATACGTTTCGCAGAAATATAAATCGATTTTTCCGGTGGAAAAAATCGGAATATTGTTACTAAATTTTATCAGACGATGTCTTTGCTTTAAATGCGTAAGATAGTCAGAATAACTCGTTTTCACAAAAAGTGTGAGTTACGTTCTTTTGGCAAAACGCCATCGATATGTTTTTTCGAAAAAGGCCCCGCCCACCGACATTTCCCTCATAACCAGTAGTAGGTATTTTCCGAAATTTTTGATTGTAAACTTTAATTAGAGGATAATAAAACGAGTTAATTTTGCACATCTATCAAATAACACTTATCTACATAAAATAGATGCGATTACGTGCTGGTGATTAGTGGAATGTTAGTGGCTATATATTATGTGAAAAAATGTTTATAATGTAATTTTGAAACGGTAACAACGTTATTATCCCGCCCATGTCCTCCGCGTTTCATGTGTTTTATAACACGCAACGTGGGACGTGTGACTGTGAGCTTTCAGCCACCGATCAAAGGTAGGACCTTTAGGTTTTACTAAACTTTAACGTGTATTTGCATACTGTTTGCAAATACACAGCCATAGCACTAACACCAATTATTTATGAAAACATATTTTCTTTGAATATTTTATTTGATGTTAAGTATGCGATCTTTTTGAAACTTTGAGAAAGTTAGTTATTTTAGAAGTACGTCTGCGCATTTTTCGCGTCTGGTTTCGTATCATTAATATTAAACAAATATATAGGTATTACAAAATAAAAATCTTATCTAACTTTACGTTCTTTTGCGTTAGCGTTAGATAAAATATAGATACAGTATGTCCCGGGATTGAGTATTTTCTTAAAATTAAAACCATAATATTCCAAGAATAACTTTTTAATAAATTATTATTGATCGAACAATCGCAACTTATAAAAATATTACTATACAATAGAAATATTCTATATTAACTCTTCACAAATTTCTACGCACACCATGACTTTAAAATTTCCGTATTATTGGGCAGAACTTCCTTGTAAATAATTTGTTTTAGTCGTCTCCATAAATATAAAACTGAAATGGTTAAGTCTGGACTTTTCAGAGGCGATAAGACTGGATGATTTCCACTGAACCAATTATGTTACTAAATTTTCGATTTAGCCAATTAACAACGCGGGAATAATGTACCGGACAACCGTCGTGTTAAAAGTATGTTAAATGTCAACAATACTAAGACAAATATCATCCAAATTATCAGTGAGGAAAAGGGAAAAATTGTTTTGTTGAATAATCGACAATGATATCAAAGATACGATAACAAAGTTTTTTGTTTCAAATCTAGTAGATGGAAAGATCGCACGAGAAATGCTGTACCTACCTATAGATAATATTAATCATTATTATGACTCAGAATTCAAATGTCTAATTGCTGCTCATCGTGACACACACTGTATCGATATCGAGATTTTGATTACAGATTTATTCGTTCTAAGTAAATCAAAAAATATTATTCCTTTAGCATTTTTACGTAAAATCACAAATAAAAATGTTTCTCCTTGTAAACTCAATCCAGGGACATACTGTATGTATAAATAGGTGTAATTTTTTAAAAGTCGTTGACGTTGTCCGAGTCGTGTTCAAAGTGATTATTAAAGTGTAAAGGTAAAGGTAAAATGTAGGTAAAACCATGCGGAACGTTGTTAGCTCACAGTCAACAGAAGATGGACGTTTTAAGGTAGGAGTAGATATTAAGTTTGTACCTCTCCCCCTCGAACGCGTAAAAATCGTTGTTACCGTTAAATTCGTAACATTTCGGTTTCCGCGGGAGTGTACGTGTTAAACAAGGTAAAAGTATGTAAGTGCAATAAATTATATAGAAAAATTTAGAACTATCTAATTTTTTCTTATACAGGGTGTAACTAAAATAAGTCTAAACTTCTCGATAAGGGGTAGTTGTAAAATATTTACGTAAAACATATTTTGTGCGTTTGATTTTGTGCTACTGTAGTGAATTTTTTCGAGATGTTTTCAATTGCGGAATAATTAGATTCTTTAAAAACAAAGCAGGTCCGTATTATTTTATTCCTATTATTTGATACAAATTTCAACCAGAATTGTTAAGGGGATAGTAGTCGCTCGAAAATGAATACTTATATATCGTTTTTTTATCGTTGGTAATGACTTTGAAAAGTTTTTTGGCGTTGTAAATGATGTATTTTTTATAATTATTTGATATTCTGTAATAAAAATTTATTGATCTTGTACGATAACAAAGATAAGTTTTTAGATATTTTCGCAAAATCTATGGGGAATTTGTAACATATTTTTACATTTATAGAATCTGTATTGGTTTATCTAGGTGATAATATCAATAAAAATTGAGACTGCCCTTTAGTAATCTCATAATTTCAATTTTTATAGACGTTTTATAGTTACTTACGACGTGTGATCATAAAACGTCTATAAAAATTAAAATTGTGGGATTACTAAAGGGGAGTTTTAATTTTTATCGATATTATCATCTTGATAAACCAATACAGATTCTATAAATGTAAAAATATGTTACAAATTTCGAGAAAATATCTAAAAACTTATCTTTATTATCGTACAAGATCAATAAATTTTTATTACAGAATATCAAATAATTATAAAAAATACATCATTTACAACGTCAAGAAACTTTTCAAGGTCATTACCAACGATAAAAAAACGATATATAAGTATTTATTTTCGAGCGACTACTATCCCCTTAAAGTTCGATAAACATATTAGGTGTTTATCATCTTGTTTAATGTTCATTTCATGTACTCTCCTTTCGTCCCTTAAGAGCTTTCGAGTTATTTTAGTTTACACTCTGTAGATATTGTTTAAATGCGTTTCGGTTAGTATTATAGATAATAATTATGTTGTTTTTTAGGTATAAGTCATTTTGTACTATGGATTCGCCGATTTTTTTAAGATAAGAGAAATCTAGGAGCATCGTTGGAGGTAAACTTAATTTTTAATTCCCAGGAATGCCAGGCAAGTAGGGATCGATGTTGGTGTCTTAATAGCGAACGGGGAACTTTGAGCAGCAATATTCTTTACCACATACATCAGAAACAAAATTAATAAATATTTAGCTGTTAAATTGCGGCGTTAATTGTTACAGTGTTGTGTATCTATTTGTGTAGCGGAACTAACTTACAATAAATTGGACAGTTTTCGACAAGGTGAAGTACCATTCGGGCGCCAAATGCATCAACGTTCCCAGGCGGCACACTGTCGTTATAATGTTGTCAATTATTGGCCGTTTGGGGCCCAATGGGGGCGTCGTAAATGCCGTATATATGACGTCAATATGACGGGTTAATGTCGCAGCCCAACGACGTCAAATTATGACCAATCTAGTACGTTACTTGAGACGTCTAATTGACGCCTAATTTCTTTAAACGGGACGTCGATTTATCGTCCTATTGACGTAATCCTAAGACATTAATGACGCATCTAAAGGTGAAAAAATACAAATACATTCAATATAATTATTACTTTATTACAAAAATAAAGGTACAAACAAAGAACCTAAATCTAAGAAATTAAACAAAGTATATTAATATATCAAAGAAGGAACACAAAATTATTCGGATTTACCTACTTAATAACCAAATATCGTTATTATTATTATATACGAGTAATACAATAATATGTTTAAGATAAGATGTAAGCGGTAAATATAATATAAGATATACAGTGTGTCCACGAGTTCTGGGATCATTTTATAGAGCCTAAACTAAGCACAATAGAAAAAACTATTTTAGATAAAAACTTTCTGGTTGTATGAGTCGCACAATGTAAAATTTCACACCAACAAAAGACATCTAAATAAATTAATAATAAAATGGGGGTCACTCACGTCACAAAGATAACCTAGTCCAGGGGTCGGTAACCTGCGGCTCGCGAGCCACATGCGGCTCTTTGGATGTGAAGCTGCGGCTCTAGTTATTTATGCGAGTACTATTTATTGTTGGCAAGAAAAAATTTTGTGGCTCTTTAAAAACTTTGAAATTTTGTAAATTGTAATTTTTGGCTCTTCAGACTCAAAAGGTTGCCGACCCCTGACCTAGTCACCTAAAGGTTAAAACCTATAGAAATAAGTACAGATTGTCTATTTCTTGTTAAGCCATGATTTGTAAAATTATTGTAAAAAATATTTCTTCCAGTTGTTTAAATATTTAAAATTATTCGTTTTAACTTTAGGTGACGATAGGCTGATTAATTTTTCACTTTCCGTTAAGAAATTATATCAAAATTTACAATTTACAAATTTATAACGTAGAACTCACTGCAAAGTAAAACCACTAACCTAACAAAACTGCTGACGGTAAACCAAAGCGCGATCAGTATGCATAGTGGCGTAACACTTTAAAGAAACTAGTTCTACCCATTGACGTACACAATTAGAATAAATAACCGAATGCGAGTTTCCTTACTAGTTTAGTTGTATACTACTGTATTTATAACGCATACAACTATTACTATTAATCGCATAGACGCGATATAGCATAATTCCAAAATAGTTTTATATATTTTTTAGTTAAAATTTTGGTTTAAAACATAAACATGTTAGAAAAATTACGAATAATTTACGCTTTAAATTAACACTTCAAAACGTCTTTATTTTCTCAAATTCAATTAACGAAACATGAAAACTTCAGTTTTTCCAGTAAGGATTCAGGACTTTGGAATGACCAAACAAAGACGTCTCAACGACGTTCTTTAATGACGTCAAATGTTCGTCGTGGAAGTGTCATCGTGCGTACATCACTTATTGGATTCACGACGTCGCCGACGAATAATTACCAATAATTGACGACATTATGACGTCAGTGTGCTGCCTGGGTTTCAAAATGGATATCTTATTTAAATGACTTTGAAAGGGAGGTATCTGACGATCCTTGATAACCAACAATTTTTGTTTTATTTTTAGATACCATGTTAATTCACAATTTGTTATAAGTAGATTTTCATTCAGAATTTCATTTAGAATTCGGAAGAAGAATTTCAAAAGAATTGACAATTTAAAATGTGTCTTTTTTTACTAATAAACGTTCTTTTCAGAAAAAAATTGGAAGAAAATTTACAATAATGGAAAAAATTAAAACCATTTTCTTGGTGAATGCTTAGAATTAGCTAAAAACACACCCAACTACGATACACTAAAGAATAACGTATGGATAGAATTGGATACTGTGAGGTACGATTTTGTTTTGTGGAAACTGTGGAAACGTATTTTTCGAATTAACAAGAAAAATTTCGCAAACGACAGTAAATCGAATTTTTTATGGTGGATAATTTCACGCGAGAACCATAATAATAAAAGGGTAGGTCAAAAATTGTGTACGAGATTAAATATATCGTAAATAATTAAAAATTTGATAAGATTTGAACCCGTAATATTACGCATTTTCGGCGCAATCGATGTTTGTAAACATTCATTCTATTTTTACCATTTGAGGAAAGAAATTGCCGCTAATTAGCATGAAATTTAACTGCAATAACCTTGCGTCTCTTGGCGATGGTGGGACCGTACAATCTCCTCTACGGAGTACTTTATTACAAGAGAGAAAGTCGGTTACTTCTTTATGTTTACCTATGTTAGAATACGCCGGTAAAAGTAAAAGTGCCTATTTTATAATAATACTCCGGAATGGTTTTTCTTAAAAATAGCCGCGATTACAGATACCAAAAGTTGCAAAGTGATGAAGATACAATTTCTCTGTTAGTGAACGTCGCCAAACAGCACACATTTCTGGTGAGTTTCTTGTAAATCAAATTTAAAATGTACACAGTTAGATACCTATTTGTATAGGTAAATGTGCGTGTAAATACAGAATCGGCAATTTTCAAATTTCGACGATCCGGGTATTAATTGGCCGAAGGACAATTCTTATGACACTGCGTGCAACCTTCGTTCAATTATTACCTTCTATTAATTTGAATTTGTTATTTTAATACTATTACTAGATTATTTGAAACAATTTAATGGGAAAAGTAAAATGGTTACCCAAATACGGAACTATACGCTTAAATTTTGACGACCTCAACGAAAAACTATACATACGTATGTCGCAACTATTTTTAGACGAAGAAACGGAACGAAAATAGATTTAAAAAAAAAGTAGATATAAGTAAACGAGTGGTATTTTTAAGTACCATTTTCTACACATATTATGATGAAAATTTCGCTGTGCTTCAATGTGCTTTACGACATAATTTCTTCTTTTGCAAGTTTTTCGGTTTCGGTGTTCGTTACAATAATTTTATTTTTCGCCCTCCTGCATTGTACCATTCTGTGTATTATTAATTACACGAGACGAACACCTTTATCAGGAAAACTAAAGACAGTCCACAATTAAATACGAGCATATTTGTTAGTTGCGTCGTTTTAGTATTTCTCACTTTATTATTAAGTACTGTTACTCAATTATCAAAAAAAATGAACATCAATTTAACTGTATTATAAAACGTAAATACGCGTATAAATATCGAGGTCGCTTCGAGAATTTAAGCGGATTCTTTTGAAGTTTTACTAAATAAAAATAATAAGGGACTCTGTTAGTATGTAAATACCTTTTTTCGAGAGGACTAAAGAATTCTTTCAAACTTCGCGAAAGTTGATGAAAGTAAAAAATAATTAACTAGCGTTTTTCTGTGTTATTTAAAACAAATTTTCGTATTTATATATTTTTTAATTTTGAAAATCTTTTTAATTACACCAATTAAGATGTGTTTACTTAACAAATATTGTAAATAAACAATCAGATTAGAAATCAATTAGTTATTATTTGTCGTTTAAATATTTACGTTGCTCTTACTTACTACTAATTGTAAAAAATGTAAATAAGTTGATAATAATTAAAATAAAAAGTAATCATTGCGATTTAACTTGTCAAAGGTCATAGTGCTTGGATTTGACTAATTTTTTCTCAAAGGTCCATTTTGATGAACTTTTGCAAAATATTAAATCCCAAAAATTCATACCATCTGAAAAAAATTTTATTTTCTTAAACTATTATCGCGAATCTGCGGTACTTGTATGATATTGTAGTTTCTAAAGACTCATCAGTGGTATTGTTATGGGGACTCTCCATGTACGGCAAAAAGGAAAATAGAGAATATTAAATTAAAATAATTTAGAAATATATCTTAAACTGGGGGAGAGGGGACACTAACATCTAATTTCTAACACTAATTTCTCGTCAAATATTCCTCGTACCTACCCCTACTGATGTAAGTATCAAAATTTTCCAAAGGGTACAACAGGTAAAGATTTGCACAAGTTCGTCATTTGAATTCTATAGCAGTCTGCTACATACAGGATGTCCAGGAAATGGTGGAGAGTCTCTCGGGCGCGTATAAACTACGTCAAAATAATGCCACAAGTTCCTGTAATTTTTTTCCTATGGCGCTTCCCTGTTGATATTATTTATTAAATAATATCTAATTATAAATATTAATATCTTGGACACTTTGCAAATTTCATTCTTTATGTATGACGAAATTAAACACGAGCAACGGTTTTATCCTAAAACGTCTGGGAAATCCTAAAATGACATTAAAAACGTATAAACTTAAACCTCTAAAATATTATTTGGGGTAGTGCATCCCTAGCTCACTTGAGCTGACATCAAAAACCTATTGCGTCATTTTAAAGACCATTATTTATTACATATGTGTAACAAAAATTATGAATTTTAAACGAAAAATAAAAATGTTAGTTTTATTTTTCAACTTTAGGCGTGGACATCTTAATAGGGGAGCGCCGTAGGAAAAAATGTATTAAAACTTGTGGCGTTATTTTGACGTGGTTTATACGAACCAAGAGATTTTCCATAATTTCTTGAACATTCCGTAGCAGACTGCTATAGAATTCAAGTGACGAACTTACTCAAATATTTACTCGTTATACTTCTTGGAAAATGTTGATATTTACATATATAATAGGGGTAGATACGAGGAATATTTAACGGAAAATTGGCGAGTGCTTCCCGAGTATAAGATATATTTTTAAATTATTTTAATTGAATATTCTCTATTTTCTGTTTCTGAGAAACAAATTTTTAAAAAAATTTTGGAAATAATTTTTTTTCGGAAAGTATCCGAAGTAAATCGAGCAAAGGCACATTTCCATTGCTTATTCGGCTATGGCATTTAATGTTGTTGACATCAAATATTTAGTACTTATATTAATTTATTAGGAATAAGTATATAGGCAAAGTGAAAATTTTATCGCTACTTCAATAATTGTGAATGTATGGGTTCACATTTTTGTTACACTCCGTAGAGAGCGGAACTTTTATTAACAGGGAGTATAATGTAATGTTAAATTTTTCTTTTGACATTTAAATAAATTGGTTTATTGGATTGTCGTAAAATAGATGGGAATGGACTGAACCGTTGAAACGGAAACGAAGTTATTAGGAAGCCTTAATTCTCAATTTGGTAATTCGATTATTTTTCTTTGCTTTTTTTCTCCAACATTCCGACTCGTTTGGATGACGTAAATAATCTGATTCTACAATGCGAACCATATTTTAATTTGAACTACCTAAGCTATTACATTATTTTTCTTTATATCAACTAATTTAACGTAGGTAATTAGTATAATTGTTAGGTAAGTGTTGATGGGAAAAATTAAGAAATTTTAAACCTTATAGAAAATTTTGTGTGGTAATAATATCTAATGCAATTATTTAATTCGCACGTTTACGTAGGTAGTAATTTATTTAAATGTTGGCTAAATTATAACAGGTTAAGAACTACCTAACTTCCTTTATTGTTGTTGATCGTTGATAAAATTAAGTTTATTTCTATTAATGAGACTGGTTAAACGCGGATAATGTTTTAAAACGGTAATTATGCAAACGACGACGTATAGGTCTGTATATCTAAAAAATAAACGATATATAACGGGGTTGAACCCCTTTATATTTTGACGTCGATCGATGCAAAAGACAATCTATAGAAACTTGTCACACACTGTATACTAAAATTGGGTCTAGGACAACCGCATACATAGAAACCTGTCGTTCACGCGGTTTAATTCGTAAATAAAATTAACACCAATAACGTCGCGTTTTTCAATCGTTTTTACCGAAGGGTTAACATTACGTAATCTACATTACACACGGAACTAATCTTTTACGCGTCTTATATGATTATGTACGCCGTTGAAAAGGAAAGTAGTAATTATTCGAGGCGAACAAGATAATTTTCCCGGACTCCGAAACAAAAATTGAACAACCCGAGTTCATTTGTAGATTAAGTCTCGTGCTTAAATCGTTCTCGAACTCGCTAAAAGTTACCTAATAATTGTTTGTGATCGACATTAACTATCTGCGAAGATATCCTTATACTTTTGAGGTGAGCGTATACTTAGTTTTAATTGACCTTCCGAATACGATCGTTTGCGTAATTATTGCGCTACAATAATTGTTTAGATTATGTCCAAACTGATTCACTAATTTATAAAGAGATGCAGGTTAACATTATTTCGTTTCTTATTTAAATATGCAAATTATTCGAAGCAATTTGAAATTTAGATGAGCTATCTAATGTTCGCTTTCGTAATTTTTTTAGAGCTCAAAGATAACAATCCGATATAAATTCTTTTTAATAATTTATACGACCGTATTACAACGAACATAATCGATTTAACATTAAAATCTTATTAATAGTCGCATTATACCTACGTTACTGATGAGAAGACGTTTTTGAAGATTAATGAATTTTTAATAACGTTATTATTTATAGGTAGGCAGGTAATTAAATAAAGTAATCTTCGGTTAATTGTACGTTTTTAGAAATTAGGAAAATAAGTATCTAATGACCTGAGCTTAAAATGAATACGATTTAAGCAAGTATTAAATTAATGCTTACCAAAAATAATTAATATTTATATTAAAGCTTTCTAAAAATTTCAACAGATATTATTATCGTGGAAAACTAAAAAAAATATTGACCGGTTCCACGATGTAGGTAATAATTTAATCTTTTGTTACAAAGGTTATTTTAAATTTCTATTAATTTAAAACTGAAATACTGTTGTTTTATTGTCGATGTAATTACTTATAGATATACATGATGATTTATCTTTGAGTACCTACCTATCCAAATTTGTATTAAGATACTTTTCGAAAAATGCTCAGTGTTGTTTTTTTTTTAAAGAAACGTCTTTATTTTCACTTATTTAGGTGCACTAATTAACTTCCAACTTCTAAATAAGTATTAATCAGTTAAGTAGAAGAATCTCCATATACAAACGGCATTGAAATGGAAATAATCAAACATAAGTATAAAGGGACACCCGATGCTTTAAATTAAAATATTTATACAATATTAAATGATTGGGCGTCATTATTCTTCTGAATTATTATTTTTAGTACCTACATATGTTTGTAGTAACGTTTTTCAAATAAAAAACAAATGACCACGAGTTGTTGCCTACAAAAGATCTTTTATAAGCTCAATTTATTGAAAATTCCGACAAACTAAGGGTTAATCAATAAAACGACCCCAGAATTTTTTAAATTGTAACACCGTGTGTTGTACTTCTAATGAAAGGTCTCAACGTGCCCTTCAATTCATTGTGTGACAACATGGATCATATTTATTTTCAATATAATCAAATAATGGGCGCATATGATTTATTTCATCCTGAATTAATTCCATAAAACACTTAGGTTTACAAGTACAGCTCAAAAGGTCTATTAGTACATGTATTTTATTATTATTATTAAGTAATATACGTGCGAGGTCGAAAATTATGGAATAAATTCATTATTTTAAATACGCTTTTCTGGACTCACTTTAAAAACATCCTTTATTTATACAGGGCGTCCGGAACAACTTGAGCCAACATCGCAGATAATATTCGGTATAGGGAAATTTCGTTATATAGAAATAACATTTTTTGGTAAATATTATTTTAATGCCTTTACAAAAATTTGTTATATGGAGAAATTCGCTATATATGTCTGTTAAGACATCTTTCAATATTAAATATTAAGCGTTTGTAAAATGTTGAATTTATTCCATACTTTTCGACCTCACGTATATTAATAATAATAATAATACTCGTAATCCTAAACGTTTTATGAATTTAATTCAGGATGAAATAAACCATATGCGTCCATTATTTTATTGCCGTATACGCTCGAGAAATGATCGTATTACCTAAGAGTTTGCATTTGCACGAAAATCCCATGGTATTTCTTGAAAGACAAAATATGTGTAAAAAAAAAGAAAAATGATAGTATGAAAGGTACGGACAAACAAAAATTGAAAAAAAAATACCAAAGCGGACATTACGTGGATCAATATTTTTTGCTGAAAATTAAGTTGCGAACATTTCTGGAACGTATACGGTATATTGAAGATAAAATACGATGCACGTATGATAAGATATTAAAAATTTTCAATTGAAAATATCTTTTTCTTCTTTCTAAGTCTTGTGCTATACAATGAATTGAAGGGCACCTTTCCATTAGAGGTACAGCATATGGTGTTACAATTATTTAACGAATTTTGGGGACGCAGTCCATGTGAATATCCTTTACAGAATATAATATAATTTTTTTTAAATAAAACTTTGGAGAATCAAAAATGATAATTTTTGTCTTGAAAATCCGTTTTCTTATACTTATGCATCGAATTGTAAGTCACAAAATTGTTTTAATCAATTTCGATATTTTGTGAATTATCTATAATGTAAAATAATCTACCCCTAAATACGAAACACACTTATTGGAAAGTACGTAAGTTTAACGAACGAAAATATATTTTAAAGCAATAAGTTAGACTTATATTACAGTCTATCAATTCTTGAAGTTTCTCAATTTAAAATTCAATCACTCTGTATGTTTTATTTGAGTCTATAGCTAATTATAAAATACCGCAACTACTTACTTACTTTTTATAATAGTCATTTTTGATTTTTCAGTGCATTTAATTTGTGCTTAATTTTTATTTATAATAAATAAATCAGCGAAAACGCAGTTTGTATTTTAAATATATTATATATATTAATATATAACTAATAATAACTAATACTAACTTAATACTAACTAATAATATATATACTAATATATTATATATCTAACAAAAATTCTGCGGCTTAATATACTTACTTACAATTATTAGGTTAAACTATGATGGTTATATTCCATTTACGTTGATTAAAAATTCATTTACACAAGAAAATTTTAAAGTTATTTTTTTTTCATATTACTGAAAAGTTGTTTTTCAAATTCTTTTTTAGATTAACTTATTATGTCGTTTTCTACTTTATTTAATAAAAAAAGACCGTAAGTAGTGGTCCCGTTATATTTATTAAAGAACTTGTGTAGGTTTGAATTCTATTGTAGTTACAGTACAAATAAAAAAATTATACGCTCACGTAGAGACCCTTTTCGACAAACCGCCCACGGAATAACTTGTCACGAATACCTTTTTTTTTAGGAAAAGTTTTCCTTCTGAGCCCTCAAGTTTAACCTTTGTTTTTTAAATCTGGAACTAAAACTACAGACATTCCATCTAGTGTTTTTTCGGCGATTTATTATTTTTTAAATGTATTAAGGAATTCACTTGCAGATTTAAATTTTTAACTCGAAAACGGTTAGGCATCGAAATTAAACATAAAGAAAATTCTGGATTTAAAAAAATGCTTTATAAAACTTATTGTTAGAAAAAATAGTAGGTAGGTAGTGTGAGGTTAAAAGAAAATTTTATTTAACTTAATACTTAACATATTGTATGTAAATAAGTACGCACGTTAAATCCGAATAAGATATCTCTAAACGTTTTTCATATAAAAAAAATAATTAGTTTTCTTAACTTTAACACCCTGTATTTTGGAAACGAAACAGTTTAAGATATACCTGTGTATATTCAGATGATCTTTCTTACGTAAAATAAGTTGACAATGAGAAACATCCTTTTGAATTTTCTTCACCTATAGTTACTTAGGTCTATCGATCATGAAGTATCTAATAAAACCGATACTTTTTGAAATATTGCACTCAATCGTGTTATAAATAATGGGTCAATTAAAGTATAGTATGTCGGAAAAAGTGATTATGTACGAAAAGTACGTAATTAAAATTAAAACGGTAATTGTATTTATAAATAATTTATAATTTTTTACCTAATAATTTCTTTTATATTTACACAATGAAAATTTTCAATCAAATAATGAAATCTTTGTATCTTTTTTTAGATAAAACGGAGACTAATGTACCTATATTCATTGACTTTTTCATGCGTACATAATGTCCGAGAATGATGTAAATCAAAAGCGTTGGAAATATGCTTTATCATTTATCTACTTTTATACTATAGAGTTAGGTACGGTTGTAGTTTTTGTTAAAAAACAGTTTCACATCACCGTATCTTTAAATCGTCTCGTTACTGCTTTCAGTTGTTTTTCCTTGGAATTTTTTTTTGCTTTTTTCTTATCTTTAAACTATTCTCTAGTATTGCTATTATTAGGTAAATGCGATGTAGCAAACGATCCTGAACTCCTCGTTAAATTAACAATTGAAACTGAAAATGTTACCCAATAAACTTGTAGCCTTAGGTTTCGAAATATCGAACTTCTTATATATACAGGGTGATTCGCTATCGCGTGTACTAAATTCGGAGACAGGTAAAACGTTGGTTTTCCTTGGATTGCTTTTCTTGTGTATTCGATCTGGAAGTCTTTTCGAGTTCATTATGAAACCGAATCGCGAACTGTATGTAACCTGGGAAACGCACTATCTTGTGACAAAAGCACGGAAATGCCAAAAAAAAAATAAAAAGGAGACTTACGATTCATGGGGCGTTCAAAACAACTTCCTCACGGAAGTTAATGGTACACAACAATATCTGGTAAGACGACATAGTCAGATTTAGATAAACTAAAGGAAACCATAAGACCATGCGATAATTCACGGAAATTATTAACGCGGCACTCTTCTTTCATTTGCAAGTGTGAAGAGATTTGAAAAGATTCTGATGTTGACACGATTCTAAAACCAATACACTCTCGCTGACTAGGCAGACTTACCCAGCTATCTTTGATGGTTGCCCTGTATTAAAGGTATCGCGGGCACCAAGTACGGGGTATCACACAAAAAGTCGTCATGATCGTTCAACTAATCGACTTTCTTGGGAACTATTATCCGAACGTCGCCCCACTGATTATTTTAGACATGGGCGAGGTAGGTATGCAGTACCCGGTAGTACCTATATCATCCAAAAAATAAACACACATCTAATGCATACAATTGCCAATGGAAGATATGGAAAAGGCTCTATTGTTGATCTGAAAGTCAAAAATTTGTATCTTTGCAAATAAAATAGTGAACTAATTAAGGATCGGTTTTCCAATCGCTAGTTAACTATGACCATCAGTCATATTATTAAAATCAAAACTTTTATTTAAATTAGTTTACCTTTTGTTTGTTGTTTTTTCGTTCGTTTCCTCCATTAACCTTATTTCAATTATAGGTAATTAATTGTTAAAATGATTATTTCTATGGTAGTAAAGCCGTCTGGATTCCTCGACAGTTATTTTAACCGCGACTGCATTTTATTAATTGAGAGCGGTTTACGTGCCAATAGATCAATCGGTTTCTTATATAATCTTCTAAATAAATTGAAAAAGTAAAAATAAATTGACTGGCGCGGAGTTTAAAAAATAAATTTCTCCGAACGTTTAAAAATCCATCCAGAATTATTCCGAGAAATTAAAAATTCTTCTAATCATTATGCGCGGCGTTTAATTTTTAATTAAAAATAAACATCGAAATCTGCCGAGGTGGTTTTTATTCGTAATTAAAAAATATCGGTTTCGATATTTTGGTTTATTCGCGTAAGTATTTAAATATCTGTTCGGGTTTATTCGGTTGTTTGCCAAAAAGATGTAAAATTTCGATTTTCGAATGTAAGCTCATGTACTTTCCGGAAATTTCGTTTATTTTAGGCGCCTAAATAATTATTTAAAAGTTCGAAATAAATTATTGCGTTCTTCTTAAATAAAAATATTGACAAAAAATTAAAGGTTGTGCGGGGAAACGAGTTGAAATACATAGTATTTTGTTACGGTAAGTTAAATTAGAACACTGCTGTTAAGTAGGTTGGCGTATATGTTTAAAATAAGTATTACAAACTGTTAACGAAATTAAAACGCAACCTGTCAGATGTGGTAAAAAATTGAAATTTAGAATTTTTACCTCGAAGAGATTTTATCGAGATATAACGTGTTTTGTTTTAAATGATATTTGTAAACCGTGCATTGTGCTTTAAAACAATTTGAAACTTATTTAAATTTTCATATGATTAAACGTTCGTTAGGCAACGAAGGACCATTGTTAGAGCATTTGTGCGAAAAGAACATTTTTCATCAAACTGCTGATTAAAGAAAATTCATCTTGTCGAAGTGTTATACGCGCCGTTTACTAATTCTACCCATGTTTTGTTGCAAAAATTTACATAGCAATAATCGTTAAAGTGACAATAACAGGGCGAGACCATCTCATTACGAAGACTATTGTTTGTAAAACGAACGTGCGTGTCTTCTTATATTAGATTAAGTTCGTACGTCAAAATTCATGCCGTAGGTAAATGGAAGATAAAACGAAGGTAACGATTTTTTAAATTGTACGAGGTGTTTATAGCTTACTCTGTATATGCAGGTTAATAGAGTCTTAATATAACGCGGATTTTGACTTGAATTCCGTTTTTTTTTCACTTAATACTTTGAGACTTAAAAATTTTAACACCTACTAACCCATAAACAGTGCCCACGTATATATGCGTGATTTGATAAAGAATCGTAGAGATAGAAAAGTAATACATGGCGGTGGCGACTCTTACCTTGGTATAATCAGTAATCAGGACGAAATCCCCACCTGTTCAGTTCAGTAGCAACAAAGTTGCCGGCTGTTTGATGTTCCACATTCATTGTTAAAGCGTCGCAGTATTTAGTGGCGCTCCGATAGCACTTTCGAGTCGCAAAATTTTAAAAGATAAAACGCAATCGAACATTATTTCATTTCTTCTCTGACCTTTACGGCGACTTCGTGTTCTGAATTTGATTGTAAAAGTTTATTATTATCTGGAAACGTGAACCTTATAGTTTTGTGCGTTGGGAATTTTTTAGGATTCTAATCGCGCTCGTTCATGACCAAAGTAATGTTTTCGTGTTTAATTTGATAAGTGAATAGTGCCCGTCGTAATGAGCAAAAGGGGAAGCAACAGCCATGGACCTTCGAATTCGAATTTGGAGATCGGGCAAAGTAATCAGGTATACGTTTTCAACTTTTGTCCCGCGAGATTTTCCAATAGAAATAAAGAAATATAGCGACATAAAATAGGTAATCGCCGTTGGAAACTCGACCGCAACGGTCATTTTTTATATCAATTACTTTTAATAAACGGGAAAACCTCAGATTTGTTTATTTAATTAATTTGCGTTTATTTTAAAAAGGCGGCGTAATCAATTTAATTTTTCCGTGTAATTGGATTTTTTCGTTCTTCGATTTCTATTTTTCTGATGTACTTTTTCGCAGCGTACAGTGTACCTATCTAATGTGGCATATTATTCGAAACGTGTTAGGGAAATACGGGATTTTTTGATCGTTTAATTGTAAGATAAGGTGTTGGTCACTTTCCGTTGAAGTTTGTAAATGTCAAAATAAGGCTGTTCGGCAACAGAAAAAATCACCTGAGTACAAGCGTAAACTTTACGAAGTTTAAAAAGCACTTAAATCCCATTTATATTTTTTTATTTGTGGGAATCGAGTTTTTTTCTGTTATTTGGCTGTATTTTTTATGTTCGAACCACTCATTTTGTACTTAGTACATATTTAAAATGATATATCCGAATCAGATTCTTTCTCTTACTTACTTATTTCGTAATACTTTGAGATTAATTTGAAGTCAAATGGATTCAAACATTTGAACCGTAATTTGGTGAATAAAAGTCGGTTCTATAATAATAATAATAATTATTATTATTATATATATATATATATATATTATAATAATAAAATAATAATAAACCTACCTAATCTAGTTTTTTTTTATTTTTATCTTACAATTTTCTGTTGGTATTTAACGAATAAAGTTACATATTTTATTAGGCCATTAGACCAGTAGTAAGAGAGCGAGTTTGAGAAAGAAATGTGCCGAAAAAAATATTCGGGGAAAAGATGACCAAAAGACAACTATAAAAGGGGATTACAGGATGGGAAAAAAATACAATTCCAAAAAGTAGTCTAACAAGACCTGTACAGCTATATTTTTATATAACTATGCGAGTAGGAGTGAGTAATGAATGTCTCTTTTCGATACAGTCGATTGTTTTTCAACACACTTAGTCCAACAAAAAATAAAATTTACCTATTGAAATACGAAATTTCTTGCTCTATAATTGAAAATCGACGGCATTTTAAGACGAAAATCGATGCAGAGATTTTAGCTGCTCTTCTTTGTCATAAATGGGATAACACAAGCTACACGTGCAAGAAACAATATAACAGACCGGAAAAATTGAAACTACCTTGAAACATTTTCGTAGATTAATATGTTGTGCTAAATTGCTTTCATTGTTGTTTCTTTTGAGGGTCTAATTTAAAATAATATGTAATATCAAATTCCAGAAGTACCTATACCTAATATTAATTAGGTAACAAGGTAACATTCATAACTGGTTGTACAAAACAAAACATCATATTATTCTAGTTAAAAAATGCGAAATAATTTTTTTCCGAACGGGCTTCGTTTTCAAGTTTTTAGACCTCAAAATTTCCAGTTACGATTTTAATTATTTTATTTTAATAATATCAGACTATAGACTGACGTAAAACTTCACACGGTTAGAAAATATCATGTCAGAATTTTAAATTGTCTATTTATTTCAACAAAATGGATGAAAACAACAGGAACGATAACAATAAAATAAGAGTAGGTAACAATTTACATTAAATACTTAAAAAGACCATTTTGACGCAAGCTTGGCGGCAAATCAGCAAATCATAAACAGATTGAAAGTCGTACTAACTGTTCTGAACGTTTTCGACTGCATTCCGTATTCGCTGCATTAGTTGTTCGTAGTTATCAATTTGCACCGAAAAAAACAATTGTTTTAAATGTCATCGTAGATAAAAATTTAGGGGATTTAAGTCAGGGGACCTTCGAGGCCACGGCACATGACCACGTCGACCAATGCATCCTTGTTTCAAAATTTTCATTTAACCAAGCTACAACATTTCGATCAATATACGTCAACTTTTTTTGTCACATATAAATCATGTCAAATCATATAAGTCATTATTAAAATTAAAAATCGTAACCGGAAACTTTGAGGTCTAATAACTCGGAAGCAAAGCTTGTTTTGGAAAAAAATATTTGGAATTTTTTAATTAGAATATGTTACTGTACACCCCTATTGATTTTGTTCAACGAGTTATGAATCACCTTATATAACAAAATACCAAGCGAGCACAATAATAATTATAATTAAATATCAGTATAGGCACGTAACTTTAATTTACCTCAATTCGTCGAAAAATTCGTCTTCGAACACTTGCGTCGCCAAAATTCTTACCTTCGTAATTTCAATTTTCAGTTGGTTTATTCGCCTATTTTGTTAGAATTTCATCTAATCGTATTGAAAAAATATTTTTCTATAGTCGGACGTAAAATTGTCGATTGAATTTATTTTTGAGCCGTATCGATCCGAACCAAACATTTATTTATTGCGAGCAAAGAATATACTTATTCTAAAAAACAAAAAGAGCGTCGTTATATTTAATAATAAAAAAAATGAATTGCGTTAATCGTGCACCTTGTGAAAAATTTAAATTGTTCGTCTTTAACATCAGCTGCTTTCGTAAATCTAAAATATTCTGCGGAGGTTTTATTGGAAAATGCGACTACATTGTAAATATAATTTGGAATCATTATGGTAAAACATATTCGTGGAATAAAATATCTGGATTTGTTTTCGGGATTGAAATCCATCAGTGCGAGGATTGGGGATTTCTTCGATTGTTTGCGTGGGTGTATATTTTAATATAAGTCGCGATTGATTAATTCTACTTACGTTAACTATTAAATTATTAGCACTTATAATAGTTAATTGAATTATGTAGTGACTAATTGCGAATTTTTAAAACTGAACGTGATCAATTATGGTGTCAAAATTGAACCTTATAAAGATTTATTTTTGGTTTGTGATGGTCATCGAATAAATTTTTAGAACGACTCATTATTTTCATATTGATCTTGAACGTATGGTATGTGTACCTACCTATTTTGTCAGAGTTTTTTATAATCAAAATCGTATTCGTCTTCATTTATTAATATGTACGTAGATATTATCTACGAGTAAAAGTTACGATTAATTTTTGATAATGTAGGTATTTCTATTTTATCTTACGGTTTTTCATAACCAGTAAATTTGCTCATTTACTTTTTGATCGAATGATCATCATTAGGTAAACTACATATTAAAATAAGCCATCTCTTAATTAAGGAGGTTAATTAATCCCCCGACGTTACCGCGTAGGTAGGTAGGTAGGTATATCAAAATCGCGTTAATCGAATATAATAAATAGTAAAAATTAGATACAATTTGTTTTAAAATTCTCTTTATAAGGCACCTTTGTGGGCGTGTTAATTAAAACTTGTCTCGTACCTCTGTAGGTATATAAAGGGATTGTCGCAATTACCATAATATTCAACGTTAATTAAATTCCGCGTTAAATAAAATCCCGTTAAGCAAATGTCACCTGTAGTACAATTAAAAATGAAACTTAACGAGTTGCCATTATTTATAAGACACGTAAATAATACAAACGTAATCGCTAATGAAACGAAGACACTTAATAATTATTACACACCTACACCGCCTGCTCTTTATTAAGCTTAGAAGTGAAGAAAGTCGAATTAGTTAGGTACACTCTGTCAAAAACGTTTTGCATGCGTCCCGAGGCGATGGGCAAGCGGCACGGCACGAGATCCTTTCGTTGTCAAAAGCACCCTTGCAAAAACAGTTGAAATAGCCGGTTATATTAATTAGATAAAAAAATCTTAGTAATACGATATCTAGACGTAGAATTAAAATATCTAAACTCCTCGATGGAGCATTACATTGCCTGTATTCTTGATTCTGTATTCGGTCTTCTTGACAATGAAAGAATTACAAGGATCTCGTGCTGTGCCGTTCGCCCATCGCTTCGGGCGCATGCAAAACATTTTTGACCGAGTGTACATACGTAAAAATATTTTAACGATAACAATGATCATATCTGGACACTTTTACCTTCGCTTTTTTATAGTCTGATGATCCATATCGCAATAGAGCTTAAAACGATTACAATCAAACACCATCAACTAATTCAACAAAGCCACATTCGCCACAACTTCATTTCCTGTTATTTTCAGAAAAACGGAATGCGCAAATCCGAATATGGGTTAAACAAACGCGGTCGGTCGTTCGGTCCTTTTCCAAATTATTAAACGGTGGCCGACGTTATGAACACAAACGTTAAAACAACAATAAATTTTAATGATTAATCTGACCCCCATCTCTGTTCACGTATATAGGTACTATAGATAAATGTGCCTAAACTTTCACTGAACACTAAAAGTTGAACTAATAGTAATGAAGAATTGGAGCAATACAAGTTCGAAATTTACATGCTCTCGTTACAAAAGAAAAGTTTTCGGTAGATTTCAGAAACTGATCGACAATAATACGATAATATAACGATAGCAGATTTTTGGGAAAATCTGTATATAGGTACCTTATTTCTGCGTGACAGGGTTTTTAAAATTTTCCTTATGTATAAATTACCTATTTGTCGTAATTTGACTATAATTAACATTGCACAATAATTTATCCTCGATAAGACCCTTTTCTAAACACACCTACTGACCTGGAACGTTCGGACATTTCGATTACAATACGCGTATACTATATATTACACTTACATTTTCGAAGGTTGTTTTATTTTTATAAGGAAATTAAACTAAATTTACGTCGGTGTTTGTGGCCCATCTAACCTTGTAATGATAAGTAATGGCAGACAACAAATGCTAACTTTAAACGAATTAAACGGTTAGATCAAAGGACCGATACAATGCGAGCATGGAAGGGAATAATTTATAACGTTTAATAACTGACAGTTATTTTTAAGACGATTTTCGCGATTTTCGAATTAAGTATTTAATATTTAAAATTATCTGAATTCTTTGGGACGTTCTATCTACTGAAAAAATAATTCGATCATTATTTCGAATTAAAAGATTAGATAGTAAGTATACAGATTGTTAAAAATAACACTTCAGTCATTTTGCGATTATATCTTGGTATTATGGTTGTTAATTAATTTTACGTATGCGTAATTTTTCATTGTGGATAAATAGTGTTAAGCATCGACAAACTGTTCTCTATAGCTAGCTTAGAAAATAATACAAACGCTATAATATACCTATAAAATTTCAAGGTTTGTTGAGAAACTAAATTCACAGTTGACGAAGTATAAAATTTGTGAAATTATTTGTACGTGTTTAAATTGTTTATATTTTAGAATAACCTACATTTACCTGAAAATATTTTACTATTAGTTATGCGAATAAATTTGAAAAATTAGTCTCATAAACAAGTTTCGTTTAGATTTATGTTCTCGTAGGTATGCACTTACTTGTAGTATGAAACACCCTGTATATGGAACGGTGTTGTGTATATGTATGATGCGTAAACAGTTTGTAGAATAGGCAGAAGGAAATTAAAATCGTTTGAAATGTGTTATAAAAGATAGGGTAATTGAATATCAGTTGGACGATTACGGAAACAAGAGAAATCGCATTAATAGATACTAACAAACGAGAACAGAAAGCTATAGATATAAGTAGACAGAAAGAAACCGAAAGTGGTACCTGCATAAAATTAATCATCGAAGGAAAACCTAACACGAAGACTACATCCTTGGGTTGTCTTAAGTAAAACAAACCGATTTTGGCACAATTTTCGAAAAATAAATTAAAATAAAGGACAGTCAAGAATGTAAGTGAAACATTGGTAGTGCGGTAGTTATTATGGCGGTTAGCATCAAATTCGACCAAAAAAGTTTCACGACTAGAATCGATTGTAGGTACTCATTAAGAGTATGTGCTCAAATTTCGAGGGCGTCCACATTTAAAATCAATTCGATAGGTTATCGCGGTCCAAATAGAACCGGAAGATTCCAAAAACACTAAAATCATCGCAGTTTGTTTTTAAGCGATTATACTCTATGTTTTATCGGCATTTAAAAGGAAAATCACGTCCATTGTGGAAAACTAAACGATTACAAAAAGTCTGAACTATAATTTAAAAGTTTCTGTTCTTAAATTTTCGGGCTATAGTAAAATAGCGAGTTTTTTGGCATAACGGTAGGAATACAATTTTTTTTAAAAACGAAAATTTGTATTTGCTTTAATTTTTGTTACAAAATTTGATAGATGTAAAAGAAATTTTCTTTTTTTTTAATGTACAATAGAAAATACAATAGACTGAAACCTCTATAATGTGGACATCATCGGGACCACAGAAAGTGTCCTCGTTGGGGAGGTATCCACGGTGTAAAGGTATTCTTTTAACAAAATACTTATGCATATTAAATTTTATAGGTATAGGTATTTTTATAGGTATATATCGACTTTATTCAGTTAGATAAAATATCGGCATATTACAAGTATTGATAATACATATAAAAATAATAAAAACACTTAGGTATATTGATAATAAACTTAATTCATAAAAAAGGTTTTTAATGCCCGAGTTATTGCTAGAACTTTCTGCACATTATTAATTTTGGTACAACCTACAGTTTCTTCGATATGATCGTCTGAAGAATCGCTCAATTCAGTAGTATTTTTTACAATATTTTGTATCTTACATGACGTATCTTCTGTACGCAGATTTACATCAGTATCTGCGTCATTGTGTGTATGTATCTTAATTTTTAAATATCCATAACGGAGTTTGGACTACAGTTTAATCTGTAGTTATGGGACACACAGTGCTTGTCCATATCCACCATAAAGAGTGTCCACGTGAAAGAGGTCTTGTTTATGTTAATTTTTATGGGTTTGGGCCGGGACATTTAAAAGTGTCCATATTATAGAGGTGTCCACAATAAGAGGTTTTATTGCATTTAGATACATGGCGTAACCCACACGTTTTGCGAAAATGAGTTATTCTGACTATCTTATGCATCTAGGGCAAAGATATCATCTGTTAAAATCTGGTAATAATATTTCGATTTTTTCCACCAGAAAAATCGATTTGTATTTCCGTGAAACGTATCTGTTTATAGCTTCGGGAAAAACACAAAATGTGTGCTCCTGTAAAATTTACTTTTTTGTGGGTTACACCCTTCTGTCAAAACTACGTCGACATTTATTTTATTTTGTGCAATGGTCACTTTTATGCGTTACATCTCTTGATATTTCAAATTGTGGAAATCTACTTATATCTTTTACTGGAACTGACGCAACTAACTAACGCCAATAAACATAATATATGCATATCTACCTATATTATTAAAAGAAGTTCGTGCACGATAACGGATCGAATTTGAAGGGATGGATATAGCAACTAGCCGATCCGGACAAATTTGCATAGCTCGTTCGTTCCGGTAGCGATTATCGCTAAAAATGGCTTAACTAGGTCAACTAGATATCCAATTTAAAGTTCGCTAATAGGAAAATCTACACGTAGGTAATCACTTTTTTTCGTCAATTTTATTTTGTAACCGTCACGAAAGACTAATAATAATCGGCGCAAATCTATACGTAGGTATATGCACTTGTAGAGCAGACTTATCGAAACCGTTTCAAAAAGATTGATGTTCGCCTTCCTTTGTAACACGCGAAGCAATAATTACCCACTGAAAATTAGAATTAAAAAAATTATTGCTCTCGTATTTTTTTTATAATCCCCCATTAGATTTTGCTAATCTCTTGGTATACTCGCACGATTTTAGTAGATATTATACGACTATTGTAAAATTCATTCGTTTTGCTCAATCAAATTTACGACACGCTTAAATCGACCAGAATTCGCCGGAGCAAATTATTCGCCCGATTATAGGGTAAATTTAAATTACGTTTTCAACTGGCAAGACAAGAGAGTGACATTTGCAACTGAAAATAACTTATTTATACTATTTGGATGGAAATGCGGTTCGTTGACTTACGAAGGTTTTCCACTTCATCTCGTTTCGATTTTACAATTATTATTAAAACGTGCCTGAAAACGATACGGTTTCTGAAGTTTTCCGAAGTTCAATCAACTAGTAATTCACGAAAACGTCGCGTCGCCGGTTTTGTTTGGTTTTAGATTGAAAGAGCCCTCAAATGTAATTAGATTGGTTTTCGAATAGGTATGAAAAGTTAAACTCCGAGTAAAATTACTATTTAGACGCGATGTAGTTGAGTTTGATAAAATGTTAGAAGTATCATTTGTTTATTTTAGGGAAGCTATTTTTCTCTGTAAGTATAATATACATACCTATGTGTTATGTAATTTTCGTTTGTCACGAAACGAATTTTGAATTTTAAAACTGCGCGAGCGCGTGAAGTTCAATTTTTCTGCGACATCGTTCGCGTCTATAAAGTGTTCGCAACTGTTAATATTTTGAAATATAAGGATGTCGATCAAAACAATAAAAGTTTTCGACCGTAGTATAATTTTTACAAAATTTTCTTTATCTTTTCTTACAAAAAGGAACATTCACGTTAATGTGCACATTATAATACTTTACGTTATTATTTATTTAATTATAAAAATGTATCTAAGTACTTTCTTCTGTATTATATCTATTTATATTTATTTAATAACAAAATACATTGTAAGGTATTAATATTATATTTAGTGTATTTAATGGTATAATATTATAATGGTATTATATTTAATGGGCATTTAAACGATTACTGATTAAATATTTAAGTTTTCTCCAGAAAAATTATGAGGTTGTGTCGGTGTAAATCTTATAAATTATTCTAGTTACGTATTATACAGTGTGTCCACGGACAGCTGATAGTGTATAAAAATTTTCAAAACTGGCCTTATTCAAAAAGATTCAAAAAAATTATTTGCAATAAATTGTTTAGAATAAAATTAAAAGATAGGTCTAAAGTCAAATTTTTAGAAAAATCAACTTATTTCGATATTTTTGCTGTTTTACAATTTTTCTATTTTGCTTTTACAAGTACCTACGTGCCTAATTAAGGTTTCTTTTCTTTAATTATTCTCAAATAACTTTAAGTACGATTTTGTACATTTATATAATAATCGATAAGTATTACTTAAATAATAATACATAAAAAAATGTATTGTAAAAAAGAAGTTGGGGATGGTTCTATTGCTCAATTCACGAATTTTTATCTTCGCGCTCGTTTAAACAAGAAATGTATGCGAAGTCATTAACGAATGATGAACACTTTTTAAAAACTAACATTTACAATGTTATAAATTCAATAACTTTAGTCCAAATACGAAACAGTTTTAGATAATTTAGAAAGAAAATAGAAAAATGTGCCCAAAAGAGTAGATAGAGAAAATATTATCTAGATATTCTTAATAGAATAAAATGGATGCTAAATTATTTTACCTAAGTTTTCGTTTTTTAACATTATTGATTGATTTTTTTCTTGTAATGTTATTTATTCATTGATTATGGATCCACGAAATTGTATAAAAATTTATTTGAAACCTTAATTAGGTATGTAAATAACAAAAAATAAAATAGAATAATTGGCAAAAAATAGCAAAAATATCAAAATAAGCCGATCTTTCTGAAAATTTGTATTTCGGCCAACTTATTTTGAATAAATTTGTTTGTATATTTTCAAATGAGCCCAGTTTTTCTTGTCTTTGAAATTTGCCTTTAAAACGCCCTGTATATAAACGATTGAAGTTGTTTTCGCTATAACACTGTTTAAGACAAACAGGAGTTAAATTCGAAATATTAAAATTCAATTCGAAAATGTTTAGTCGATTAGTAATATACTTACATAATATATCTATCAGTTATCCGTGGTTACGTGTTATAGACAATTCAGATTGTGTTTAATTTGCGGTAAATCCGTTGGATTTATTTAGATTTTTCTCTATGGAAATATTTATTCGCCGTATTGCACATCGTTTAGTAGTACACTTGGAAAGTAAAAACGTTTCCGAACGAACGCTCATAATTTCGCTTTCTCTAGGTTTAATTTCACTTTTGAATCACGATTAAAAAAGTGCTATAAATTTGTATAAAATGCCATTTTATACCTTTATTCGCAATTTTATTTAATTTACGCGCGTATACAAGCACGTAAACTAACAGCATTCATTTATTAAAGTTTTCAACTCGATAATTTCTAATGATCGTAACCCACAACAAGTTACATAAGACTATCTTTGAAAATATCTCTATGGAGTACCCTTTTAAGATAAAGTAATTGTAATCAGCATGCCTTTTGTTTCAAAAGTTATTTTGTTGTAGTAACATTGAGATTGGGAAACGTTTCGATGCTTTCAAACACGCGTATCAGAAATTTCAACGATTCAATGGAGACACTTAATTTAAGTAGAACGAAATTTACCTATATAATTTTTAGGAATCAAAATTATTTTTAAAATATACGCAGGGTAATTCGGAGCACGCGTTACAAAGCTCCGTTGTACGCAGATAGGATGCACCTAGTAGCAAAGATAAGTATTTGCTTGTCGTTTCCGCACAACGGTTGCGGAAAATTGCCGTAAAGGCATACGAGTTTACCTTATAGTCCAATCTCCAACCGCATAAAAGTCTACGTCACAACACCACTAAAATATTAGCGAATTTAAGAGATATAATGGTGCGAAATATAGTAAACTCATTGGGGCACCCTGTATGTAAGTAAGTTAAGTTGGAAGGTGATGAACTAACATTAAAAAAAATAATTTATTACCGTCTATGATTATTTGTGAAACACATGAAATAAAATATACCTATATATATATTACGTAACATAACATATTGCTTTATTACGTGCGCCAAAAAAGTATAACTGGACAAAAATCAAACAATTTATTGCAAGTTATATTGTAATATTAGAAACTATACGTATTATAAGAAGTTTAATTTTCGTTCTTGTAGAGTGATAACGGATTATTACACCTTTGATCATCGCTTGAACAACAGTTATGTTAACCTTTTTTTTACATATCACCAAATTCGTTTGATGAGCCGATCGGTTGATTCTTATACGCTTGTTGACATAACAGACTCTCCAAAAATCTTCAATTAGGAGGATCGACTGATTTGGGTATAAACGGTATATTATTAGCTTTCAACTATCACTTTGTAGTCTTTCTAGCGTAATGGCCTTGAAGCCAAGTCCTGCTTGAAGATGATATTATCATTTGCATGTTTTTCATTAATAAAAGCGCTTAAATAAGACTAAAGTGCCTTAGTTGATAGCTGAAGCTTTGGAATCTTGACACGCCCTTTACAGGTATCGCACGTTTTTTTTCCTTATGCTTACAATCTATCCTGTCGGATAATAAGTAATTAGTGTGTTTAATATTATATACATATAGACATTAATAACATGCAGAAGATAACTTCCAGTGAAGTCACTCCTTTAATTAAAACAATATAACATATATTATTAGTATGGTTATGCTATTCCTAATTGAATCTGTCTATTAGGTCACTTGGCTTAAATCTTTTTAGTCTATGCACTTCACCAACATTGTCCGAGAATAAATTTCTTGCTAGCACATTAGGGTGCACTTCAGTTCTGGCACTGTAGCTCACACTAAAGCGTTGGATTTCATCCTTGATCGATGGTACTTGCAGGTCTCTTGAAATTGTTGCGTTGGTAACGTACCAAGGGGCATCGGCTATGATTCGTAATACTTTATTTTGGTATCTTTGAAGTATTTCCAGATTGGAATTACTTGCTGTGCCCCACAGTTCCACGCCATAAGTCCATATCGGCTTCAAGACCACCTTATATATCAGCAATTTGTTCTCTAGTGTTAACTGCGATTTCCTGCCAATCAGCCAATACATTTTTTGTAGTTTGATATCGAGCTTTTCTTTGTAAATAAATGTTTCTTTCATGTTAGGCGTCTGTCTATATGCATTCCCAGGTATTTTGTATCATCCGCTTGACTCAATTGTTTACCATTTATTGTAACTGGAGAACATGTTTCTCTATTTAAAGTGAACGTTACATGAACTGATTTTTGTTCGTTAGCTTTCATTTTCCATTTTGTTAACCATGTTTGCAAAAGATCTAGATTTCCCTGCAAATATTCTGAAGCAATTGTTGGACTAGTGTGTACTGCAAGCACTGCAGTATCGTCTGCATACGTGGCTACTGTGGTTCTGTTACTGATTGGAAAATCTGACGTATGCAAAATATATAGGATGGGCCCTAGGACACTCCCTTGTGGTACTCCTGACTGAATTGGAAGCAATTCAGTATATTCATCCTGATAATTCACTAGGAATTGTCTATCCGCTAAATATGATTTGGGAACGATCACAAAGCTGTAGGGTAGTTGTTTTTTAAGCTTGTTGAGAAGACCTTCATGCCAGATCTTGTCGAAGGCCTGGCTGATGTCAAGAAAAGCTGCCGAACAATACATTTTTTCCTCGAATGTATTATTTATCGTGTTGACTATTCTGTGTATTTGCTCTATCGTACTATGTTGGCTTCTAAAACCAAACTGGTGATTTGGAATAAGGTTGTTGTGCTCTAACATAGGTTTTAGTCGTTGTAAGAATAATTTTTCAAAAACTTTTGACAGAATTGGCAATAAACTTATTGGACAATAAGAACTTGTTTCGTGTGGATTCTTGCCCGGTTTTTGTAACATTATAATTTGTGCTACTTTCCATGTTCTAGGGAAGCAGCCAAGTCTCAATATTGCGTTAAAAAGCTGTTGTATTGCTCTATACCCTTTGGTTGTTAGGTTTTGTAACACCTTGCCATTAATCAAATCAAACCCTGGGGCTTTTTTAGGGTTTATGTGTCGTAAAATTGTGTCTTTAATTTCAGTAATTCTAAAGTTTTTTATTGGAAGATCCATTTGGTACGGGGTATCCAGAAATTTCTGAACTTTCTGTTCGTGTTCTGCTACAAGTATTTCGTATGGTTTAAATACATTTCTTAGATGACCTGCAAATGCAGCAGCCTTCTCTTTATTACTTCTTGCCCATCTATCATTTTGATCTTTTATTGGCGGGATGGATATTTGTGGTCTTTTCAATTTTTTCGTTGTTTTCCACAATGAATACTCTGTAACTTCTGTTGCTGATAGATTACTGATGTATTCTTGGAAGGATTTATTTTTTATTTGCAGTAGTAGTTCCTTTAGTTCTTTTGCTGCTTTGTTGAATTTTTTCTTATCATTTTCGTGTCTTGTTATTTGCCATCTTTTTCTGAGTTGTATCGCACGTCAAACGACCACTTAGGTTCGAATTTAGCTTTAGTTGTAAAACGAACGTTTTCTAGAGAGTTCTTAATATCATCTGTTTGTATTAAAACCGACAGCCATTTCTTCATGCAAATGTGAAATACTTTTCACCGTCTAAAATCAATGTTACGTTGTTTTTCAAATAATTTCTTCTCAAATTTCGACGTCCTTTACCGGTGCACCGCGGCATTGTCGCTCTATTATAGTGTCTAACACCCATTTTAATTAAGTTTTGCTTAATGGTTTCCTTGGATACTTTAACGTTTTTTTACAAAGCACGATTCGACCTTCTTGCTGCATCAACAAGTTTTATTAGTTTCTTTTTGTTTAAAATAGGGTTTTGTGACCAAATTTCCGAATTTCAACAGGTGAAAATAGTAAATATACGACTATGGCTAATATTTTGAGCTAAAAGGTGATATAAAATGTCGTGCTTACTGTGCTGTTCAAACATCTTCTACACATGCCCTCGTAAATTATTATGCACTACCTACCACTTTTATTTCGACCACACTTACTTCAAATGAAAGCTAATGCAATGTATACCAACGTAAAACAATTGCACGCGGGCGTGCAAAACTAATCAAGTTTACAAATTGTCCAGCCACTTTATGGCACACGTTATAGTTTAGTTCGTTTGCCTAAAGTAACTTTAATTGTTACATTACTTTGCTGTTTACTACACTTATTTTATATTTTACAATCCTAAGGGAGGCCTCGAATTAGTACCGAAACGTCGATGTTTGATGTGTAGTTACTAAACTCGACCTTTGCTCTCTTGAACAATTTTTATGACTCGTGCGTAAAACACATTCATTTCACAACCTGTTACACGAATAACTATTTTCGTATCGTTAGAGTTTTTTTATGTATTATTACTGATGTACTTATTTGAATACACATTTCTTTATATCGGATATTTTAATAAAGCAATTTTTGAAAGTATTAAGGCACGACAACTTCTATTATATTTCTGTAGTAGGTATACAAAGCCACGTAAAATAATATTAAAAACTAACAAACGACCGATTTAAAACAGTAAAACCTATAGTTACGTGCCGCACTCTATTAATTATGTCGTAAATAACGTAGAATCTAAAAGCTTTCTATTTTTGCAGGATTCAGGGACGCGTAGGTGGTAATACCTATACATTTTGTAAAACGAAAGTGAATCAATCACGACGAACACTGCATACAAATAAACATAACGCCCTACTCGGATCGTTTATATTTTTCACATTTCGTGTGCCACGAAAAGTAAATTACGACGAAACAATTAAAACTTTAATTGCCTCCAATTTTTCTCGGCTTTCTTTTAAAAATATGCATTCAGAGAGGCTATAGCCGGCAATTAAAGAGTGGTTGGGCATATTTTCTGAAAAAAAAGTAGGTATATTTAGGTGCTCACTTAACTGACACGAATAATTATTAGCGGAAGTAATTAGTGGGCGTGTGCGATTTTTTTCGACAATTAATTAATTTCGCAAATATAGAGAAGTCCAGTTGCGCTCGTTACATGGCCAGCGTTTATATACGATTTAATCGCAATGCAAATTCGAACTAACAATTGCCCATTTCCACGAAGGATAAACGTGTGGATTAAAAATACGATCGAATTGATAAAAATAAAATGTTTTTTTTTGGTACGTAACTACTACATGATACGAACTAATGTGGCATGAACCTCGTGAAAGCATGCGACCATTATTTTGTTTTAAAATTAAACACATTTAATGTATTAATTTTTGATTAATAATCGATTAATTTATTGTATAATTAATATTCATCTCATTGTGTGATGCGATTGTATTCGCGGCAAGGTGACGTGTGATGGCGAAATTGATACCAATTTTATTAAACATCAAGGTCGATATCGCTTTATGTTCGGGATTCAATTTTGAGATTTTAAAAATTTCGGGGCACCAACGGGAACTGAGGGAATTGAGAAAATTAGCTGATTTAATGAACGCAAGTTCGGAATAAAAGTGAGAGTAATTAAATTAATTCTCTTTTATCGTTTGTGATCGAGGGGAAAATAAAAGACAATAAAAATAATTTCGAAAACGTTCAATGAAATCGATAGGGATTTATTTTATTAATCAGGTACGCGTTTTCACGTTTTATAAGTTAACTAACTAATAAGTTTCTTCCTTTCGCGGCTTGTAGTTTTATTCAAATTTTCGGATCTCGAGGAAATTATACAACGATTAACATCTTACCGCGTGCAATTGCATTAGGTTTTCATTCGAATTTACGACATACTTTAACTTTTATAAGCCCCTTTATTATCCATAACAATGATAATTGAAGCCAATCCGAAAATCCTCGAAACAATACTAAACGAAGTCATTCCGGAAAAGAAAATTATAAAAAGCGTTTTAATTTTCATTTCACAAACTAAAGAATCTCGTAGATAACTCGTCGTTGATGTAGTCAAAGGAACGAACTTTTCTTCGGGTTAGCTTAATTTTAAAACTATCGATTGTGATAGTTTTTCACTAATGAGAAAATCCGAAAAACTGCAAACGCGTTTTCATTGCTGGCGTCAAAGGAAAACCTATGCAAACGCTCGTATGTAATCTGCCAGTAAAAATATCCGGACATCATTATTAGACGTGTTTCGGTAGAAGGTCTCTCTTTTCAAATCGATATATTCTTTCCGCGTCATCGATAGCCGAACAATGATAAATGCGAATCCAGAATTTTCGGAAAAGACTAAAAAACCGATAATTGTTCGACTCGAGAACGATAATTAACATCGCCTGAATGTTTCTCTTAAGAATGCGAACAAAGGGCCCCTTCAAATTAACTTGTAACAAAGGGGGAGTATTGACGCAAAGCTCGAAGGCATTTTTTTAATCGGACCAAGCTTTTTCACGTTAACTACGTAAAAACTCAATTTTCAACTGTGCGCACTTGCCATCAAAACCCGATTGACGCATCACAAATAAATTTAAGTTCCTTCGCGTCGCTCGATAACTAAATTCCGACCACGATCTTGTCAATAGAATGGGATGACACATAATCGTATGTATTCATGACTATTGTTCGTCACGAACATAAACACATCAATATCATCTACCAACTTTAGTTCAAGATCGACGTTTAAACGGGCTCGTCGCTTCCTCTATCTATTACGTTGAGCACGAAGGTAATTCAATCAGCTTTATGGTTCACGTCTATACAAATCTTCACGGTTAATTTATCTCATTTCCTTTTTTTAGTGTATTATTGACGAGAAGGCGTCGTCCTCTTCACTTTTGTTTTTGATCGAACCGTGACCGATCACCACTATCAAAGATCAACAACGATCAAATCGTTAGGTACCTAATTTTTTTTGCAAATTAAGTTGTCAAGTAGGTGGCCGGTAATCGTTATTGTTATCGAATAATATATATTTTCTAGGTCGTCGAGGTGAACATTTCTATTTTACACGCAATTTGTCCAACTAATACGCTTTTTGGATTGATTATGTTAAACGTTTTTCACAAAAATCTTGGAGGGAAAATAGGTTACGCACATGTTCGTAAGATTCGTCGAAATGATAATTCGCATTTCAGCACCAACTTCGTTTAACGGAATTTTATTTTTTTGTATTTTTAGAAACGTTGTGTCCGCGACGTATCATTTCCCGGTTGCTATCCATATTCAGTGTTGATTTATTCAATTTCGTATGTGGTATACATAGGTAAATTTATCGATTACACAGTTAAAAACGTTGTGTTTTCGTATATGATTATCATATTCAATATTTTTTTTGCTTGAAAACGTTTACATATTGGACGAGGCGAGGTTACTTTTCGATTTACGAAATATTATTATAATAATACAGCAATTACAAAAATAACTGATGTCTACGGAACTATTTTAAAAAAAACAAACTACTGTTTACATTTTTAAGCATACCTTGTAAGCTTTTTTTACGTTTTTCATTGTATCATCGGGTACTTCAATTAAAGCTTGACGATGCGACACGAAGGATTCAAATGCATTTCACGAATAACGCCACGCGTGCATTCAAATCGGTGGTTCTTCCGAATTTCATTTTTTATTCAGTCTTAATTATTGCAAAAATAATTGATATTAAACAACGAATTAACAAGACGGGTTAGACTTACTGAGATCTCAAAAAAAACTTGTTATATGTTATACAGTGAGGAACATAAAGTCCTCTCCCTCCCAACCCTTTAACTTTTGAACCATTACAGATAATAGCGCCAAATTTAGGGAGCTAAATTGAGATATAATATGTAGAAATTGTTATGAACATGCTCTTCTTAATAAACAGGGTGGAATAAAAGTAAGGAAACGCGGCTGTCCTGTTCAAACGGTTTGGGATATATAAATTTGAGATTTTGTATGATGTAATGAAAAATGATTTCGCATATTTTAGGATTAAAAAATATATTTTTTTACATTCAGTTTTTGAGTACATATTGCATTTTTTTAAATAGCACCGTAGCATCTGCAATACGTCATTGGAAAGCTTACTTTTTGCCTTTATAATCGTTAGCGTATAAGTAAATTAAATTCGTGCGCTTATCAAAGATGGCACGTTAAAGTTGGAAATTTTGAACAGTTACGTAGGTAGGCACGAGCACACCTACTTACCTACATATTATATTTTGTAAACGTTATTATTAATATCCTAAAACGTTTATGTATATTTGCAGAGACAAATATCAAATATAACATTTTTAATAAATGTTGCGGTTATAAAATTATATCATCAACCACTATTCGACGAACTTTGCGATATTTTCATGCTTACATAAGTTTTTAGCTACACAGCTGTTAACTGCACTCTCCGAACAAAACTCCAAATGGTTCAAAATATGTGTCTATGTAAAAATCACGCAGAAATTATTCTGCAATAATTGTACAAGCGACGACAACGTTGAAGTTGTTCTAGCACAACGATTGAACTGAATTCCATCTTGAGCTGATTCGATTTGATTGCAAATCGAACATTCAAAAACGAATCTCAAACAGAACATCAGAAAATTAATGATCGACTGATAAAAATTCTAAAATTCCACAGTAGGTATGGAGAAAAAATTGCAGATTTTGTCTTTAAAAAAAAGTGGACTATCATTGATACCCTTGATATCCATGCAGACAGTGTGTTATTATTCATACCATATTCTGTGGTTACTTTTGTTTCCAAATTTTAAAGAAAAATACACGAATTGAATTGTATTTTGAATTGTGAGAAGAAAGTATTTTTTCACCATCATATAAAATTGACTAAACATAATTAGATATGTAAAGCGTGTTTTTTTAGTGTCACAACTTTGAGTTGGCATCACTGCTTTATTTGAGCACCCATTTAACAGCTGATAGTTGCCTTTTGTTTAGTTTGCTTTGAAATTTCATTATGAATCGACTTACACCAGAGCAACGCGTGCAAATTGTTGAAATTTTTAATCAAAATAATTGTTCTATTCGTCAAACTCATCGTGCACTTCTTCCATTTTATGGCGTACATAATCGTCCTTCAGAGCGGCTAATTCGAAGAACAATAGATCGTTTTCGGATCACATTTACTGTTACTGATAATGTGCATCCCGTGAGACGCCGAACAGTGCGCACTGAAGAAGCTGTAGCCGCTGTACAGGAAAGCATTGAAGATGATCCTAATCAATCAATTCGTCGCCGTTCTCAGCAACTGGGGTTGTGTCCTTCCACTTTATGGAAGATTTTACGAAAGGATCTTGGCTTAAAAGCTTTCAAGATTCAACTTGTGCAGGAATTAAAGCCAAACGACCATCGTATGCGCCGCCAATTCGGCGAATGGGCTGAAGCACAAATTGATATTGATTTTGAATTTCCATTCAAAATTTTATTTTTCGATGAAGCCCATTTCTGGTTGAATGGGTACGTAAATAAGCAGAATTGTCGCATTTGGAGTGAGGAGAATCCACAAGCTTTTGTCGAAACACCATTACATCCACAGAAAATTACTGTTTGGTGCGCTTTATGGGCTGGCGGAGTCATTGGCCCATATGTCTTCAAAAACGATGATGATCAGAATGTTACTGTCAATGGTGAACGGTATAGGAACATTACGTGGCATTAATCTTGCTGATATGTGGTTCCAACAGGACGGAGCCACATGCCACACAGCGCACGCTACAATTGATTTACTCAAATAAACTTTTGATGAAAAAATAATTTCTCGTAATGGCCCAATTAATTGGCCACCAAGATCGTGTGATTTAACCCCATTGGATTATTTTCTTTGGGGTTATGTTAAGTCACTTGTCTACGTCGATAAACCACAAACAATTGAACACCTGGAAATCAACATTCGAAGAGTTATCGGCGAAATACGGCCGCAAATGCTGCGAAAAGTTGTTGAAAATTGGTGTTCCAGATTGCGCCTTATACGCGCCAGCCGTGGCGGCCACATGACAGAAATCATATTTAAACATTAATTTCATAAAATTTTCTTTCCAATAAAGCCCGTTTCATTGATATTAAAAATATATTTCCTTATTTTATTATGATTTAAACTTGTGTCACTCTATAAAAAACACCCGATATATTATTAAGCACCAACCGATCGTTGTTATCTGCTACCAGTAGGCATACAGGGTGATTCTAAAATAACGCATCAACTTTACAGTACGCCGTAAGGAACTGTTAATGGAACCTAGAAAACATAATTAAAAAAAAACAAATCTATCGGTCGTATCTTTTTAGTTTTAGCAAAAAATCTAATAGTAAATTGGATAACATGGCTGGTAAATGGATGTGTTTTACCTCATCACCTTTATTGAACACGTTCATTTAATTTTCATTTTCAAAATTAAGATTACGCCCAAAACTGATGTTTTGAATCTTTTTTCTTATTGAAAAGTAATTGTTTTTAGCTCTTCTTACGTCCACTTTTGCGTATGCGCCTCTTCGAGCTCTTTCGGGCGTTTTCTGTTTGTGGCCGTCGACATCCAGTTAAAAAAACCGCCATTCATTTAATATCGTACACCCACCGCATACGTATCCTTCCTCTTGATTTTTATTTTCATACATGAACATTGAAAAATAATAAAGGAAACATAATGTTTAGGGAAAACAATGTAAAACTATTTACCAAGATTTTTTTTTATTAATGTTTCTAAGTTTCATTAGCAATCCCCTACAACGTACTGTATAGAGTTTGTGTGCCATTTTGGAATCACCTTGTATATTTTTAAAATGAAACTGCACAAAGCCCGGATTTTTCTTTATTTTTGATTATTTGAATTAATTCTAGAATACTTTACAGTATTGATATTACTAAAAACCTAGCGTGAGTGTTTGTATGTTGTTTATTTCTTTTTTCATATGGATTAATTCAAAAATAGCTTATACGGATAGATACCTTGGAATTTAAAAATGTTTTCGTTCAGTTGCTGAAATTTGGAAAGTAGATGTAGAAACGTTTTAGAAATAGATTTTTTTTTAAATAGATGTCAACAGTGTAACCTTTGTTGCTAATCCAAGATTATCATAAAAGCACAACTTAAAAATTTTATTAAATAGAAAGTGCAAAGGTTACTTTCCAGTATCTAATAGTTGACATATAGTAAATTAAAATGATATAACTGTATTCATATTTAGGTATTTGATCGATGAATAAAAAAGCCTAACGTCTTTGTCGTCAATTATTTAGACTTAATAACGGTCAATGCGATAAAATCTAAAATCACATGTAAATAGTATTCATCGGATGCAATCACGAATAAACTTGAAAATCAAAGCTTCGTAGCACGAACCGCAATACTTATATATTCATCATTATATGCGGTAAATTCAGGGGATAATCGTATCTATAATCTTTACGCGAAAGCATTAATTTACTGGTACACATTAATTAAATTATCTTTGTACCTAGGTATCCCAATTTTATGTAAATGACCTTACGCGAAAAGTAATTTCTCGTATGTCTACCGAGGTCTCCGGACGTTTAAGCGTGGCTTTATTCGACTTGCCTTTACGAATTCTCATTAATCATTGTTTCTGACTGTTTTAAATTAATTTAGATCAATTATGTTTCGAAAATTAATATTTTATAGCTGAAGGTTTCGTTTTTTCCAAACTGTCTCCTTATATTAAACTAAAATATGGAGAATTTAGCGCCTAAGTAGGTAAAATAAATTGCGTTTAAATTTTAGAATTTGTCGCTGATATCGGCCAAAGAAATGAAAAAAAAATTACAAATAAATGGATGGTAAAATGAAAGTAGTACTATTTCGACAAAATGTCTTGCGACTACAATTTTTCCGAAACTTTGAACAATTTTTGAATGAAAACCTCGGAAGACGTTTCAAAATTTTGAAGTCAACCGTGACGCTTTCGAGCTTATAACGATCAAATTGAGACACGTTTAAATTAAATTAAAATGACATTAACAAAAACTAAACGTTTTAGGAGCTGATATCGGATAAGGGAAGAAGAAAGAAAAAAAAGATAATTATGATAACTAGTGGGGCCGTAGCATTGGTTATAATCGCAATTATCATTACCGCTACCGTTCTTCTTACCGGCTCCTCCGATGCGGCTCCGATCGAGAAAGAGCCCAAAGCAATAGCTTTAGAAGATTTTCTGGAGGGTCGTCTTAATCCGAGATCATACAACGGATCGTGGGTATCAGGTAATAAACCGTTTAAGATTCACCTTCTTCGGTTTAAAAATTATGAAATGCGGAATAATACATAGGAAAATATACCTATTATCTACTTTTATCTCCATAAATTACCATAAAAATCTAATAAATAAATGTTAACGTTAATTACTTTTATGGAACTTTCATAAAATTTATTACCACCTATAGCCGAACACGTTTTTAAATGAACGTATTAAAAATAAGTACCTATTTGTAAAGAGTTTTGTTTTAGGTAACGAAATACTTTATAAAAATACCGATGGCGATATTGTTTTATTTAACACCGACCAACTACGTTCTAAAGTACTTCTTTCATCAAGCACACCAGTAAGTAATACGACCATGTTATTGACATAGATTATTTCCATTTTTTTTGTTGCAAATTTAATAGTTACCTAAGTACAGCCAGTCTATTTGAAAATGTCATCTCTACAAACTAGATTCTCGTTGGTTTTGTGGCACGTTTTTCACAGAAAGTAAGATTTTTGTTTAAGCAAGCAAGCATCTTTGGATTGGATAATTACCTGTTAATATATTAACGATAATACTTATTCGTACATTTCAAGACAGCATAATAGCTACAGTGCGAGGATTTGATTTGCAGGTATGACATTTTCATATAGACTGGGTGTACATTATAAGAACATTTGTTTTCATTGCCTACCTATCAAGTTTAAAGATCTTCTTCGATATTCGTTTTGATATCGATGATTGTTCGATTCGTTCAGTAATCTTATCTGTGCAATTTATCACTTTTTATTTGATAAGAAAACCTTGAACATTCTATTATTTCAGAGTATTCTTAAAACAAATAATAACGAATTTATTTTTGGGAATTGTACGGGTAATACGTACCTACCTAAATTTTTGATTGCTCGTAATTACTCTTTTATATTTGATCGAGCGTTCGTAGCTTGAGCTGTAAAATTGAATATTTTGTTTTTAAACTTTTACTCACATCGGTGCCTTGATAAATGTAAAACTTCGTAGATTTTTTTTGTTCATCTAATCTTCATTACGATATTTGGTCGTTCCATTGAGTAATATCCATAATTAACTGACAAGGGAAGGTCGCGGTTCACATGTCACCGATTGTGATTTTCTTTCACATGGTAAATCTACATAAAAAGTAAGTAAAGGGGTATACGAGCGTTTGTGCAAATGCGCCCTGGAAATAGTACTGTTTGATGTTTGAAAGTACGTTCTCGACGAGCTATCTGGGATGCGGCGATTCACCATCCAATAAACTACGTCGACAATATTTGTTTTTCCTATTTTTTTTTCTTGTTTCCATATACAGTGTGTCCACTGATAGGATACGTGTAATTGACTAAAAATTTTTGAATTGAATTTTCATATTCTGGATTTAGCTCCAGCTTGTCCTTAAACAACGTTCTAATTTGCTAAATGCTCAAATTTCTAAAAAAAGATAAGGGAAAAATGGCCTTATTTGAAAAAATACGACAAAAATTATTTTAAATAAGTCGTTTAGAATTAAAAGATAGGCTAAAATTTAAATTTCCAGAATGATCGGCAAATCCTTTCCTTCGTAAAATAAATTCTAATACATATTACGTATTAAGGAATCTATTACTTGTGATGGTGATGGTGTCATGGTGATAACAGAGCGTTTGAATTTTCATTTCATTGGATTCATATTCAGACACTAAATTCATTTATAATATTTTAATCAGCAGGTACCTATAATCTAGTTACGTAAAAAAATATTTCAGGTATTAGCCAGAGCAGTCGAGTATTCTTTATCACCAGACCATACATATCTATTGATCGCACACGATTATCAAAAGGTGCGTGTCCGACCAAAACCAAAATCGCTCCAAAATTTTAAACGCTCTTACATTTCAGTTATTCAGACACAGTTACGTTGCCCAATATACGATAGTTGATTTAGAAACGAAACGGACGCATGTCCTCGGCGTCAACGGCGAAATTGTACTGCAACTGGCAGTTTGGACGCCCGTCGGAAATGGCATAGTATTCGTAGCGCGAAATAACATTTTTTATCGTAAAAATGCCGTTTCGTCGGACGCCAAGCAAATTACCGTGGACGGTTCGATTGGTAACGTATACAACGGCGTCCCAGATTGGGTTTACGAAGGTTTGTAAACAATTGGAGGAATTGTTTGTCGTTCAAAAAAATCGAATCACGTTTTAGAGGAGGTATTCAGTTCCAATAAAGCGTTTTGGATATCGCCCGACGGCAAACAGTTGGCCTACGCTAAATTCTCCGATACTTTTGTGAAGACGATGACGCTTCCGGTTTACGGAGAACCTGGCAGTTTAGAATTCCAATACACCAGAGCGGTTCAGGTCCGCTATCCGAAAGTAAGCTTTCCTTACTATCTTTTATGTAAAAAGATAAACGTAATTTTCCACAGCCAGGTACCAAAAATCCAGTTGTAAGTCTGCACGTTGCTGATTTAGATACGGACGAACCAACACTCGATCTTCAACTACCACCAAACGTAGAAAACAAGTAAGACGTCGACTTTACACGTAAAAACACTTTCACGTGAATTTGTAGGGAACCCATCCTTTCCACGGTCGCTTGGGCTACCAACAATATTCTTATCGCTATTTGGATGAACAGGGTACAAAATGAAGCGTCGATTGTTAGTTACAACACCGTTGAACCTGTTTCCATGGAAATTGTACGTATTATGTTATGGAAAATTCTTAACATATTATGTATACTTCGTCCAAACCTATATGCAATCTACGTCATCAATAGAAGGTTACTAGATGATGACGTTTCACGCAGTGCTGTCACCTCGTACCTCGTATTTTGATAGTTCTAGTAAATTGTAGTCTTTCTTTATATCATCTAATATGTGCGCAAGTAAATCATCTATAGAATATGTCCAAACTTTAAACCGAATTACAAATAAACAATCTAGTAACTTTTTTTTATTGCATATAGGTTTGGATAGGCCATAGTTACCTACTTATGTATTATTAATTTTTAGATACGAAACTTGAAACAAGAAAACGGTTGGTTTGAACTTTTTACGTCCCCAGTATTTTCAAAAAACGGCTCGCAATTCTTGATTATACTTTCTCAAAATCAGGGTGCCGACGCTGGTTCGTATAGACACATAACATTATTCAACAGAGAGGCTAATGCCATTGGAAAACCAATAACGCGAGGTCAATTTGTGGTAACAAACATATTGGGGTGGGACGATCAGAAAGGCGAGATGTAAATAATTATCTTAAATAATCACCGTAAACTATCAATATTATTCTAGATACTACGAAGCGAACGTGCCCAATAATTTATCGGTTCAGCACGTCTACGGCGTGTTATCGAACGGAGATTCGGAACCACGCTGTTTAAGTTGCACTTTGAAAACTTCTTTGGCGAATTCCGTTTGCCTGTACAATTCTGCCGAATTTAGTAAAGATTTTTCGCAGCACATCATGAATTGTGACGGTCCGGGTGTGCCCGAGGTAATTTTAAATTTGAAGGACAAGCGAACGATCAGTTGGGAAAACAACCAAGATCTATACAGCACGATTGGCGAATTGCAAATTCCAAAAATAGAGAAGTTTACGTTTGAAGTGGCTGACGGATTTAAAGCTCAGGTTATGCTAAAGTTGCCTTACAATATAGATAAAAGCGGAGAAACGAAATATCCAATGTTGGTGAATGTGTAAGTATTGGTTGTTGTATTTCGGAAATGTATTTACATACCTTGTACCTGACCGACTTTAGATATGGTGGGCCAGATTCGTACCAAGTGGTCGACAAGTTTAATGTGGAATGGGGTAGTTATTTGGCCGCCAATAAAAGTATAATTTATGCGACGATCGATGGAAGAGGTTCCGGATTGAAGGGAGATGATATTATGTTCAGTTTATATAGACGTTTAGGAACTGTCGAAATCGAGGATCAAATTAATGTTACAAAGTAAAATATATTGTTGTTTAAGATAGGTAGTGAGTATTATTTTGTTTTAGGCAGATCCAAGAAACGTTGCCGTACGTAGATGCAAGCAGAACTGCGATTTGGGGTTGGAGTTATGGTGGTTTTGCGTCGGGCATGGCGCTCGCCACGGACACGCAGGGGATTTTTAAATGCGGAATTTCAGTTGCGCCCGTTACAGATTGGTTGCTTTACGGTAACATTAGTTTTCTACGAAAATTTAGTAACGATAAAACAAATTTGTAGATTCTGTTTATACTGAGCGGTTCATGGGACTTCCGATTCCTGAAGACAACTTGGTCGGTTACGAATATGCTCAATTGATGGATAAGTACGAAGGGCTACGAAATAAACTGTACTTTTTAATTCACGGTACTCTTGATGACAATGTCCATTATCAACAGTCGATGTTATGGGCTAAAATTCTGGAGAAAAAGGATGTTTTATTTAGGCAGATGGTAAGGAATTTGAAATAATTTTTGTTTAATCGCGAACTCACGTAAGTCAACAATTGAAATACTAGACGTTTTTATTAGTTTAGGAAAACGGATAAATTTAATTGTTATCTATTCAGAGCTATCCAGATGAAGATCACTCACTTGGCTCAGTGAGACCACATCTATACCATTCACTAGAAAATTTTTTGGATGAATGTTTTATCGAAGATGAATCCGATTAGCGTTTATCATTCAACGACTGTTCAAGTAAAGACTAGTCAGAAAATTTCAAAGGTGTAAATAGGTACATTAAAAATTTGGAAAAATTACAACTGGCTTATTCATTCCGAAAATCTCAGGTGGTACCTACACGCATGCAAGTTTTTAATGTTGATTTATACGTTTGTATTTGGTGTATATAGTATTCTATAATAAATAATACAATAAAAGGCAATATAACGGTCTGTTATAATCTGCCACCGAATTCTCCTTTAGCTAGGAAATACATGTAGAAATAAAATGATCAAATTTAAAAATAACGCTAAATAATACTTGCATACTTATTTATATGACTTCCTGTATATCCTCGGTATATTATTAAATTTCAGGCAAGGTATTTCAATCGCCAGCTAACTCTGACCATCTATAGAAACGGTTATTGGAAACAATCGTTTCTATGATTGGCTCGTGATCGGAGTTACTGGCGATTGAAAAATCGGCCCTAAATAAATAAGCTGACAGGAAGATTTACATTAAGAGCCGATCTTTGCATCTCTCGATAAATTAAACTGACAGATATTTACCATGGAAACAATTGTTCGAACAACCGTTTCTATGGTTAAATTTATGGATAAATTATGGATAAATTTATCAGGAAATGAACAGATCGACCCTTAAAGTTATATTTATACAAATAAAACAAATATAACTACAACTGGTTTTTAAAAATCTTTCCTCACATAATGTCGATAAATAATGATGCTTATTCATCTTATTTGGTCACATCGGGGTACTTAAATTTTTTAACGCATTCTTTACGTAGAATATTGGTTAGTTTTCTGCTTATGCAGTGATGTGTTTCGATATCAGATGATTTTAACATTCGCACGTTAGTCTCACTGGTTTGGCCTCTATTTCTTTTGTTTGTTAAATGGACATCTAAAATTTTATGGGGATTATCATGAGGATCCCAAGACGATAATGGTATCAGATATTCGTTAAATTCGTCTGTTTGGTTCTCGCAAGAGTAAAGCGATTGTCTCACAAGAGTAGCTAAATTTACTAATGATGGACTTTCTCCTAAATGAGTGCCATCTCCAGGTATAGCGTCGTCGTTCAAATTCCACTTGCTTTCCTTATTTTTATGACGTAGTCCTTTTCGTTTAACGCGCACAATAGTGATCTCTGAATCTGTAGGAGTAATATTATAAATGCAACTGCTGGGCGAACAATTACATAAATCATTTCTAGTCCAAACTGTCATATCGTTGCCTAGATTTTGTGCACCTTCATTGCTCACTGTGGGAGTTGAACTTTTCCGCATATTAAGTTGACCGCTAGTAGGCCTGCGATTCGTGAATATATTGTATTGACCAATTTTTTTTCTAACATCTATTATGTCTTCGATCTGCTTGTCGTTTTTACTGAAATTTGGATAAAGATTAGAATTTGACATTTTTAAACATCACGAAAATTTAGAATTATTAGTTGTCAAAAATGGATTTAAATTAAAAAAAAAAGTTGACGCTACTTCGATATTTTTGCGAATTTTCATAGAAAATAAAGCTACTGCAGCCTGTCTGATGACGACACCCAGATGTGTCCTTTTGGCCTTTTTCCGATCTCGACCCCTAGATCGCGAAAATATAGGTCATTCATTTTGGGTTGGTCATATATATATATATATATATATATATATATATATATATATATATATATATATATATATATATATATATATATATATATAAGTGTATAGGCTGTATGCTATGAGCTTGTTTTTATATAAAACGTATTCTACAAGCTTATTTTGTATGCTACGAGCGTAGGCAGTTAGTAACAGATTTATAAAACCGTCACTACTAGCTTGTCGACAGTGGCGACAACGGAAAAGCTTGAACGTTCGGTTGAGCGCACCTATCTGGCGTATAGACCGTTAGATGGAGTCTTTATCAATTATTCCTGGATTAACTTTATTCTCGAGATTTTAAAATTGTGATCGTTGGAACTGACACGCATGATGACGTAAGGAAATACGTGCTATTTATAATCTTTATATACGAATTCATTTGGCGTAATATTTTCATCGGCGGTGATTACATTTATAAAACTAATAAATAATTATACAATTTTAGATAATTAAATAATTGCTTATGAAGATAATTATGAATTACTTGGAAGTAAATAATTTTACAATTTAATAGCTATTGTATTGTAAAACATTTAAAAAAATTAATTTGTTTTATACGAGTATTAAGTGACGGTAATTTAAGGTAACAAAGTTAATTTTTCTTCTGTAAAACAAAATGACCGACTATTTAATAACCTAAGATTTATAAAAGTCGTCTTTAGTTCACATTTATGCATGCCGTCGGTCGCAGGACGGTACGAAGTCGTACAATTCTAAGAGCACAGATAGCAATGGATCCATTTATGCACCGACGGCAACAGCGATTGCCGCTGCGACGTCCTTACATAAATGGACCCATTGCTATCTGTGTTCTTAGAATTTTACGACTTCGTGACGTCCTGTGATCGACGGCATGCATAAATGTGAACTTACTGAATGTGTATTGCCGATATTGATAAATGCCGTTGACGCCGTTCATATTATAATTTTAAGTAAAGGTTCAAAGCAGCCGTTCTAATACTAATACAAGGCACTATTTCTAATACAATTTACATTTTTAAACGTGAAATAGTACAATTATACGTTTTATGGAAGATTCGAATAATACTAGTTTAAATAATAAATTTTTAAATATACTTTTGGTAATTCTTTTAATCTACCAATATTAATAGTTTTTATATTGTATAATAAGTCAATATAATTTATAATTTTCCATTTTAATTTTATTTAATGTATAATTTATAATAATGTATAATTTTCTACTTTGTTCAAATTATGTAGTACTGTGCTCTAGTAGACAAAAATGAAACGGTAATTGTGCAGAAACCTGGATCTTCGATAATCTAATTTATAAATTTCTTCATTTTCAATAAAATGACTTTTCAATCAACTTCATCTAGTACTCTTTTTTGTTTTGGTTGGTACATTCTTAAATAGCTCAAAGGTGGTGTTTGTAAAAGGCTCTAAAATTTATTTTCTAGAGATTAACATCTACGTTGAATTTAATCAAACGTACGAATCTTACAAATTTTATTGAAATGTATGACTAAAATGACTAAAAGTCAAAACGTTATTGTTCGTATTCGAAGTCAGTTATAGAATTAACGAATACAATATATTTTATTTCATTTAACCTCAAACATTTTAAAACTGTCTTGTTAAATCAACATTTTATCTTTATACTATGCTATATCCAATTTAGGTGTAGGCCATCTACTTTTTATTTTTTTCGTGTTTATATATGATGGGCACAACTAAGAAATTTATAAAATTGAACTTCAGAGATTACCTAACAATGTAAACATTAAAACGCTTTAATTCCCGCTCTTTTATTCTGACCGTAACCAAGGTAAAGTTATTTTTAGTCGCAGCGTATTTATAGAACGTAATGACGTAATATAATCGGCAACTATTTAGAAATAAACTCCGCTAAGTATTTTATTACTGATTTGAGTGAAGTTTTTCGTTTAAATTAATAACTATGTATGTAAAAAAATATTTGCTAGTTATTTAAACTTGAAACAATTCTTGCAGTAACAAATTTGAATCCATCCCTTATAAACACAGCTGCTATAAATTAAATAGTTGTCAGCTGCAAACATCATTTTACGACATAGGACTATTGCAAAGATGACCTTGTTTGAACTTTAATAAAATATTCATTTTTATTTTTAAATTTTCTACTTTGTTGCTCTATATAAATTGAATTCCACTTAAATTTAGGTAGAGCGTAAAAAAAAATTCGAAAATAGTATTAAGTACTTAAATCTAATAAAACGATTTAGGCAAATTTCGATTGGGCATGAACTTTATGGTAGGTCAGGATTCCTTAGACGAACGATCAACTCAACAAGGTCGTTTCAAAATCTCGAGATTATTATTATCGCCGTTGAAAGTAAACATACCTCCGCTTTAAACATTATATAATGAATCTTGTAAACGAAATCGAAATGTATTTAATCTAATATACTAATTTTGTTCGAAAGATTGATCATAAAACCAGATCCCCCCCCGAAAATATTAACCAAGGTTAATTTTTGTTTTATTATGTTTTGTTCTGTCATGCGTTTCTAGACTATTTTTTTTATCAAAACGGCCACTGTTTGTACTAGAAAGTTAAAATTAAGTAAAAAACGCGTACTTCATGTCCCAAGAACAGTACCAAAGAAAAAATATCCCGCAACCCCGAAAGCACCCCCGCAAACGCTTATTGCGTCGTTAGAAGATTCCATGACGTCATCGAATTGCGCAATATTACGAAATATAACAAAATGCTTATTTTTTATTTTTTTCAAAATTACCATCGAAGAACGAGATCCCACCGAAAAAATTCATCTAAGTTGCGAATTTGGTTTGTGCATCGCATAGTAAACGTACGAGGCATTCACCAGACTGTTTGATATTAAATGGACTCTGTTCGTCTTAGAGAGTTGAAATTTTGCAAAAACGCTTATTTTCATGTCCCAAGAACAGAACCAAAGAGAAATATCCCGCAACCCCGAAAACACCCCCGCAATCGCTTACTGCGTCTTTAGAAGATTCCATGACGTCATCGAATTGCGCAATATTACGAAATATAACAAAATGCTTATTTTTTATTTTTTTTCAAAATTACCGTCGAAGAACGAGATCCCACCGAAAAAATTCGTATAAGTTACGATTTTGGTTTCTGCATCGCATAGTAAACGTACGAGGCATTCGCCAGACTGTTTTATATTAAAACGGACTCTGTTCGTCCTAGAGAGTTGAAATTTTGCAAAACGCTTACTTTCATGTCCCAAGAACAGTACCAAAGAGAAATATCCCGCAACCCCGAAAGCACCCCGCAATCGCTTATTGCGTCGTTAGAAGATTCCATGACGTCATCGAATTGCGCAATATTACGAAATATAACAAAATGCTTATTTTTATTTTTTCAAAATTACCGTCGAAGAACGAGATCCCACCGAAAAAATTCGTCTAAGTTACGAATTTGGTTTGTGCATCGCATAGTAAACGTACGAGGCATTCGCCAGACTGTTTGATATTAAATGGACTCTGTTCGTCCTAGAGAGTTGAAATTTTGCAAAACGCTTACTTTCATGTCCCAAGAACAGAACCAAAGAGAAATATCCCGCAACCCCGAAAACACCCCGCAATCGCTTATTGCGTCTTTAGAAGATTCCATGACGTCATCGAATTGCGCAATATTACGAAATATAACAAAATGCTTATTTTTATTTTTTTCAAAATTACCGTCGAAGAACGAGATCCCACCGAAAAATTCGTCTAAGTTACGAATTTGGTTTGTGCATCGCATAGTAAACGTACGAGGCATTCGCCAGACTGTTTGATATTAAATGGACTCTGTTCGTCTTAGAGAGTTGAAATTTTGCAAAACGCTTACTTTCATGTCCCAAGAACAGTACCAAAGAGAAATATCCCGCAACCCCGAAAACACCCCGCAATCGCTTATTGCGTCGTTAGAAGATTCCATGACGTCATCGAATTGCGCAATATTACGAAATATAACAAAATGCTTATTTTTTATTTTTTTTCAAAATTACCGTCGAAGAACGAGATCCCACCGAAAAAATTCATCAAAGTTACGAATTTGGTTTCTGCATCGCATAGTAAACGTACGAGGCATTCGCCAGACTGTTTGATATTAAATGGACTCTGTTCGTCTTAGAGAGTTGAAATTTTGCAAAAACGCTTACTTTCATGTCCCAAGAACAGTACCAAAGAGAAATATCCCGCAACCCCGAAAACACCCCCGCAATCGCTTATTGCGTCGTTAGAAGATTCCATGACGTCATCGAATTGCGCAATATTACGAAATATAACAAAATGCTTATTTTTTATTTTTTTTCAAAATTACCGTCGAAGAACGAGATCCCACCGAAAAAATTCATCAAAGTTACGAATTTGGTTTGTGCATCGCATAGTAAACGTACGAGGCATTCGCCAGACTGTTTGATATTAAATGGACTCTGTTCGTCTTAAAGAGTTGAAATTTTGCAAAACGCTTACTTTCATGTCCCAAGAACAGTACCAAAGAGAAATATCCCGCAACCCCGAAAACACCCCCGCAATCGCTTATTGCGTCTTTAGAAGATTCCATGACGTCATCGAATTGCGCAATATTACGAAATATAACAAAATGCTTATTTTTTAATTTTTTTCAAAATTACCGTCGAAGAACGAGATCCCACCGAAAAAATTCATCAAAGTTACGAATTTGGTTTGTGCATCGCATAGTAAACGTACGAGGCATTCGCCAGACTGTTTGATATTAAACGGACTCTGTTCGTCCTAGAGAGTTGAAATTTTGCAAAACGCTTACTTTCATGTCCCAAGAACAGTACCAAAGAGAAATATCCCGCAACCCCGAAAGCACCCCCGCAATCGCTTACTGCGTCGTTAGAAGATTCCATGACGTCATCGAATTGCGCAATATTACGAAATATAACAAAATGCTTATTTTTTATTTTTTTTCAAAATTACCGTCGAAGAACGAGATCCCACCGAAAAAATTCGTCTAAGTTACGATTTTGGTTTCTGCATCGCATAGTAAACGTACGAGGCATTCGCCAGACTGTTTGATATTAAATGGACTCTGTTCGTCTTAGAGAGTTGAAATTTTGCAAAAACGCTTACTTTCATGTCCCAAGAACAGAACCAAAGAGAAATATCCCGCAACCCCGAAAACACCCCCGCAATCGCTTATTGCGTCGTTAGAAGATTCCATGACGTCATCGAATTGCGCAATATTACGAAATATAACAAAATGCTTATTTTTTTTTTTTTCAAAATTACCGTCGAAGAACGAAATCCCACCGAAAAAATTCGTCTAAGTTACGAATTTGGTTTGTGCATCGCATAGTAAACGTACGAGGCATTCGCCAGACTGTTTGATATTAAATGGACTCTGTTCGTCTTAGAGAGTTGAAATTTTGCAAAAACGCTTACTTTCATGTCCCAAGAACAGAACCAAAGAGAAATATCCCGCAACCCCGAAAACACCCCCGCAATCGCTTATTGCGTCGTTAGAAGATTCCATGACGTCATCGAATTGCGCAATATTACGAAATATAACAAAATGCTTATTTTTTTTTTTCAAAATTACCGTCGAAGAACGAAATCCCACCGAAAAATTCGTCTAAGTTACGAATTTGGTTTCTGCATCGCATAGTAAACGTACGAGGCATTCGCCAGACTGTTTGATATTAAATGGACTCTGTTCGTCTTAGAGAGTTGAAATTTTGCAAAAACGCTTACTTTCATGTCCCAAGAACAGTACCAAAGAGAAATATCCCGCAACCCCGAAAACACCCCCGCAATCGCTTATTGCGTCTTTAGAAGATTCCATGACGTCATCGAATTGCGCAATATTACGAAATATAACAAAATGCTTATTTTTTATTTTTTTTCAAAATTACCGTCGAAGAACGAGATCCCACCGAAAAAATTCGTCTAAGTTACGATTTTGGTTTCTGCATCGCATAGTAAACGTACGAGGCATTCGCCAGACTGTTTGATATTAAATGGACTCTGTTCGTCTTAGAGAGTTGAAATTTTGCAAAAACGCTTACTTTCATGTCCCAAGAACAGTACCAAAGAGAAATATCCCGCAACCCCGAAAGCACCCCCGCAATCGCTTACTGCGTCGTTAGAAGATTCCATGACGTCATCGAATTGCGCAATATTACGAAATATAACAAAATGCTTATTTTTTATTTTTTTTCAAAATTACCGTCGAAGAACGAGATCCCACCGAAAAAATTCGTCTAAGTTACGAATTTGGTTTGTGCATCGCATAGTAAACGTACGAGGCATTCGCCAGACTGTTTGATATTAAATGGACTCTGTTCGTCTTAGAGAGTTGAAATTTTGCAAAAACGCTTATTTTCATGTCCCAAGAACAGAACCAAAGAGAAATATCCGCAACCCCGAAAACACCCCGCAATCGCTTATTGCGTCTTTAGAAGATTCCATGACGTCATCGAATTGCGCAATATTACGAAATATAACAAAATGCTTATTTTTTATTTTTTTTCAAAATTACCGTCGAAGAACGAGATCCCACCGAAAAAATTCGTCTAAGTTACGATTTTGGTTTCTGCATCGCATAGTAAACGTACGAGGCATTCGCCAGACTGTTTGATATTAAATGGACTCTGTTCGTCTTAGAGAGTTGAAATTTTGCAAAAACGCTTACTTTCATGTCCCAAGAACAGTACCAAACCCCGAAAGCACCCCCGCAATCGCTTATTGTGTTGTTAGAAGTTGTCAGTTCGTCATCGAATTGCGGTATATTATTAAATACTTTAAAATTGTCTATATATATTTTTTGAACATCCATCACCGAACGGGATCCCATAGAGAAAATTTATCGGATTTACGAGTTTTATTTGTACAGCGCATGTTATATTTAAAAAAATGACAGATCAACACGTTTGTTTTCGACACGCAATCTAGGGAATCGAACCCAAGTCAGGTGCATAGCAAGAGGTGCACGTTTACCATTGGACCATCGTCACTTTCTATCTTTTCTAAATTCAATAAATATTTAGAATAATTATATTAAAAATATTTAGAATAATTTCTTGATCCTGTTTTAATAAATTATTAACCTATCTTGTGAAAATATGTTTAATAATACCTATCTAATCAAATAAACGAATGCCGCTTCTTTAATATCGTAAAATAATGTTTGATAAATTTTAATGTAGAATAATGTATTCTACCTTTTTAGGGATAATTTATTTTATTTAGAGATAATTGTCCATCAAAACACACAAACTTTATTCGTCATCTCATATCATTGTCGTCAGTTATAATAGAAATTATTTTAAGAAAATCTTTATCTTCTTATGTTTACTAAAAACTAAATAAGTAGATTTAATATTCAGGAAATGGGTTCGCGCCAAATATGAGTCAGATAAATTAGTTGTTATCGCAAGTTTTGTTTAGGTAGGTCAGCGAATTCATACTAACAGAACGTTGAAAACATCTTGAGGTTACGTCAGCAAAGATGTGGGCGAAATAATTATGATTTTATTTCGCAGTACCTATATTCAATTAAAACGATACAAACTATTTACAAAATAATTATAACACTAAAACCACTAAATTAGAATAAAAATAGCGTAATAAGAAATTCTACTTATCACAACAGTGCATAATTTTATTGTAAAACGTTAATTGGGGTCATAGATAACTATATGTTCCTGAAAATGTTCTGGGAGGTAATCCAATCCCTCATAATTAGATCACCGATTTAGAATGTCAGTCGTTGAAGTTAAAAGAATACATACTTTCATTATTTTAATAATTGTTAGGACCTATAAAATCGTTCAAATAAATTAATAGTATACATTTATCTTTACATAGTATTTATTTATTCCATTTACAGATAATAATCCCTTAAAATAAATTGCTTGAATAGCTTAAAATTTCCAAGTATTTCTTAATTACGTAGTTAGCAACAACAACTTGACTGAAAATGTTAATCTGTAAATTCTCGGTAAGAGAAAACGAATCCAATCGCTCAAACAAATTATTAAAGAGCGCGCGAACATTATTTAAAACACGTAGAGTGCATTTGCACTTTTCCAAGTTATATTTAATCGAAACACTCGAGAATGTTCTTTAAAATATTTTAATTCCAAAATTTAAGAGGAAAATAAATTATAAACTATGTTTATAATCGTAAGTACATTTTTTTCGCGATAAAGAATTATTTGGTGTACTAGTTTTTACTAGTTCCACTTTCTTTAGATTTAAACGATATTTTTGTGATGAATAGAACATTTTTGAGCGGAGTGGGAACGAAATTCCAGCTTTTCGTTAGTTCCCGCTTATACGTGTGGTAAATGCTACAAGTTTATTTGGTGTGTGAATTCAGTTTAAGACGGTTGGGTGAACTTATAAGAAATAAGAGGTAAGATTATCATAGATTTTCATGTTCTTTTGTTACTAATTGTATTTTGAATTACGTTATAGAATATGGCTTTGGATACTCGTTTACAGCACCAACGGCATAAAGATATTCAGCTGCCACTTAAGAGTGATATCGAAAAATTGGTATCTTATTTAAGGGAAGGACGTCGTAAATGGTTCTATATAGTTAATAAAAATGAATGTCCGAATATAAGGCATGCTTGGAAAGAATTGGCATCATACACTTTAGTATCTACTATGGTATTTAATCGTCGTCGACCAGGTGAACTTGAACGGATTACCATTACTGATTTTTCTAAACTACGATCTGCAGATTCCATATCGAGTTTTGCAGGAAATCTTAGAAGCAAAGAAGATACCCAGTTAGCTCGCCGTTATAAACGTTTCGAAATTCGTGGAAAATTAAATAGAACCGTTCCAGTTTTAATTAATTTTGAAATTGAAAAATGTTTGAATCTCGTTATTAAAAGAAGAGCTGAAGTTGGTGTACCCTCTGATAATCCTTACGTGTTTGGTTTACCAGAAACCGATCATCGACATCGTTATTTGAGAGCATACATTCTCCTGAGGGAATACTCTGTATGTTGTGGTGCATCTCGACCACTTCTGTTGCGTGGCACACAATTAAGAAAACAGATTGCCACCGAATGTGCTGTAAGGGATTTATCGGATAATGTTATAAAAGATGTTGCTAATTTTATGGGCCATGCTAAAGATATACATGATAACATTTACCGTATGCCAGTTGACAATCGAGATATTATTCAGATGTCTAGAATTTTAGAAACGATTCAAGGAAATTGTGATTCCGACAGTGATTCTGATTATGAAAACGATCCCCAAATACAACCAAATACTTCTACTGTTGAAGCTGTTTCTGAAATTTCTCTTGAAAATTTAGAAGATGAAAATAATACATTTAGTTCTGATGTTAATAAAGAAGAAATAGAAGCTTCCACAAGCTATGAGATTATTTCTTCTACTAAGCCAAGTTCTAGCGAGAATTATGTTAATAAAAATATAAAAACTCATTCTAGAGGTAATTTTAATTTATAATAAAAAAGTTGTGTATAATAAATTTTCTATATTTTTAGGTTTGAAACGGATATGTGGTTCTAAAAGTCCTTGGGGATCCGAAGAAAAGCGTGCAGTTCTAATTCATTTCGGAAAGTATTTAAAGAAGAATAAGTTGCCTTCTATGAAATTTTTGATTGAGAAATTGCCTTGCATTTCGTCATTACAATCTAGGTCTCCAACTTCGGTTAGATTGTGGATGCAGAATGAACTAGTGCGTAGAAAAAAACAATCTGAAGGGGCTACTTCAGATTCTTATGAAAATATTACTAGTATGTGTTTTAGACATTTGTAATACTTGTTTATTTAGTTTACTAATTTAATAACTTTTTTAGCCTTATTTACAAGGAAAAAGTGGTCGTCTCCGATGAAACATGCCCTAAAAGATATTTTTATGGAACATCTTGATAATGACACCTTACCATCTAATTCTGAATGTTTAATTGCTATGGAACGATATCCAGAATTTCAAAATTTAACCGTGGCTGCTATCAAAACTGCTGTTGCTAACGAACAAAAACGTATTCATAAAGTAAGTTGAACTTCCAAGTTTTCAATAATACTTATAAACAATTTAAATTTTATTTCGATACACATAAAAGCATGCAGGTAAATCATCGGTATAATATGCCACTTTACATTTTGAACTAAATTACACATATACTATTAAGTCATTGTCTAGTATGATGTGCATGTGAGTAAAACTTGAATTGTCTATAATTTTGTTTTTATATATTGCTTCATTTTAGAGCAATAATTATTTATCATTTTACATTTTTAAAGCAACATACTATCTAAATTCCTGATTCTAATAATTTTAAATTTACTTATCTTATTTTGTACTATGTAAATTGATAATGATGATTGTTAATAGTTGATAGTTAATAGTGAATGATGTGGAATGTTGCAAGCATACCACGATTGGCTATTTTGCTTCTATTTGCACTAGACTTTTTTGAAATGTACATCTTTAAAATAATATAATTAATAGTACCTAGTAATTTTAATTATCCTAATTAATTATTTTAATTATTTAATTTAATGTTCCTATTTTTGTGCAAAGTATTAGAAATTAGTGGCAAGATCTATCTACTGCAATATTTTTCATATCCATGAACCTTTTCAAACGTATCGCATTTTGCTATAATTATTAAATTGAGTTTATTAAATTGTTTATTATAATAAAAATTAATTATTGAATTCTTCAGATTTCACACCTAAATAAGATGACTGCATTGTAGAATGTCTGTGTTCGTAGATTACTCGCTATTTGTAGGTTGCTGGGAATTTGTAGAAAACTCCAGAATTTGGTTTCTATCGTCAACGAATATATTTGGTGATAGTTTATTAAATGGTTTATTATTATAATAAAAATTAATTATTGAATTAAGTCTTTCACCTAAACAAGACGGCTGCGTTATAGAATGCCTTTGTTTGTAAATGCTAGTATTTGTAAGTTGTTACGAATTTGTGGAAAACTGTAGAATTTTGTTTCTATTGACAACAAATATATTGTGATAGTGATTATATTTTTGCTTAATGTGCATGTGTATAGTGTGTTATTTGTTAATAATTCATTTTCTGTTTGTCGAATTTCTGTTATTGTTTGTTGAATTTTTGTAATATTTAAATTTGTGTATTTTTAAATATCTTGTTTTATAATTTTATATCAACTTTCTTTTCTATGAAATTTATTGGCTGCTTTGTTTAATTTAGATTTGATGTAGATAATCACAATTAACATTAGAAAACAAATCTAATTTAAATTTGCTTTTTAAAATTTGTTTTCATTATAACCATTGTTAATTGTGATTCTGTAGTATGTTACGATTTTATGTATGACTATAGGTAATTTTATACTATTTTTTTTTGTTCTTTATTTCTGCAGGTATGAATCGACAGAGACTATTAACACTTCTATTTATCTCATCAAGAAATGTTGATTAAATAATGTAATTTTTGATTTATGAAATTTTATGATATGTTATATTTTATTTTCATTTTATTCAAATAAAAGATTTAATATTAATATTGTTTTTTGTTATTTCTTGATGGTAGTCCTTGTATAATAAATGGTAATGGTGGGTGGTTCACACGATACAAAAACGTATACCATACATAATTACAATTATAAGTTGTGCAGGGCTGTGAAAACGTCAGTTGAGATACTTCTCTTGTTCATTTTTAGTAATTTATCAACTAGTACCTAGTACTAAATAATTGAAGAGAAGTAATGAAGAAAATGCTTTTAGAAATCAAAGGTTAAAGTTTTAAACTTGCAAAAGTGGACTGTTATCATCTAGTAAACTAGCTATTTTTCTGCAGGAATGATTCTTTTTATTTTTTACCTAATTTAGTAAAGTTAGTTTGCTATGCCTGGTTGTGTTTGTGATTTGGTTGTTTTTAATGAATCAATCGGCACTGGTTGCACTTTGTTTTGGGACGTTTGGATTTTTTTAACATGAGTTTTTGATGCACTGCTCCACACTACGCAGCCATAAATAATGATCGGTCTTAGGATGGCGCTGGCCACACTTGATTTTTAATACGCTCCTTCGATTGATGATAAGATATAGTATTCTAAGACGTGAGTGGGCTTGGCTTAATTTTTTTAGTGATATGGAAACCCCATGTGAGTTTCTAGTCTAGATAGACTCCAAGATACTTAATACCTTTATCTGGTGGGTTCCATTTGATCGGATGGCCGCATATTGTCAAGAAGGGACGATTGTAATATTTCTTAAGGGTCTTAAAATTTTGGTCTCGCGTCTTGGTTTGGTTGATGGTTACATTCCATTTCTGGTACCATTTTAATAGCTGATTGATGTCGCATTGTAAAGATTTAATTGCGTGGTGAATGTTGTCAACTTGGTTGGCTAAGATGGTGAGGAATGATTCTAAGGCATCATAAAATTTCTAAATACTTGAAACCTTTAACCACGAAAATCTCATTTTATAAAAAAATGTTACCTTGTATCCGCTTTATCCACTTGTGTTTTCAATAGGTCAGAATATTTTATTTTTATAATCATTTCTTATAACCTAAAAATAAAAATTAATCGGCCTTAATATTGGGTAAATTGGGTATTGAACTTGTTACTAAACTTGAGTCACGGACTCCAAATTAGCTGAGATCGATAAAATTTTTCAAGTTGAAAAGATCCGATAATGAAAATATTCCCTTTTTTCCGATAAGGAAGTGAAATCGTAAGCCATGTGTCAATACGATGTTTAGCACATAAAATACCCTTGATAATAAAATTTTAGTAACAGAGTTGTACTAATTGACTAGCAGCTGAAGTGCATAGGGATGTTTGGGGGGTTCCACCTTCGTAGATCTCGATCTATTCATAATTTTATTAATCTAAATATCTTCTTCGAAAATTACACGAAAACATGTTTTTTATGTAAATAGGCTTATTCTTATTGTTAGATTTAATTAATAAAATGTTACAACAGGTATACCTTCCCACTTAAAATGGTTTATATTTACTCATGCACGCTATGACGCCACCTATGTAAGAGCTATTGCACCTGTTTATATTAAAATTAATGAACAGCAAGGTTATATGCAATTTCAATTGAACCAGTTACTACTAGCTTGTAGCAGTATATATAATTCAGCTACTACGAGCTTACCGCCAAGCCAAGATCCGAACCGCGCTCTTTCCACTTTATCGGCCTTAGCCGAGACAATACAAGCTCGTAGTCTCATATATATAAAAGTATATATATATATATATATATATATATATATATATATATATTATATATATATATATATATATATATATATAATATATAATATATATATATATATTATATATATATATATATATATATATAAATTTCTTGTGGACACGATTCCGGTCGCAATTTTGATCGTAGGAGGCTGAAATTTGGACAGCGTATTGGCTTTACGAAAACGAAAGGGAGTTCGTTAACCAGCCAAATCGACCGACCCGTTTCAAAATGACAACGGTTCAAAAAAAAATGAAAAAATTCTAATCTCCATTGTTACTCATCGAATCGGCAATATGAAATATGTTTTTGAATCGGCATAAAATTCTCTATCGATCGTGTCTCTTTATAATTATCGATAGAATGCACCATTTTCGAAATAATCGAGAAAAAGCGATATATATATTTTTTAATTCTGATAAATTTCTCTCGTAAATATTATTTTTCAAAAAATGTATTTCTTTCAAGAAAAATTAAAAAAAAAGTTTTTTTATCGTTCTGTTTTAGATTTTCAAAAGTACATAAGTATGTGTACGCTATATACCTATAGAAGCTTTAAATACAGAGCGTTCAAGCAAACTCAGCATGTCCATATAAGGTAGTTAGTTTCAAGAAAAACGTGAAAAACGTTTTACTCGTGGGGCGAAAAGTTTAAATATATATAATTTATATTATGATTAGTTCTGTTTAAAATGACAATTTTGAAAATGTCATTACTATTATCAATTTTTGATTTTTGAAAAAAAAACTTAAAACACAAATTATGGACATGTTGTTTTGTTTAAAAAAAGTACGCGATCAGAGTTGTTCGGTGTTGTATTCGACGTTGATTTGTTCTTTATAATGATTGTCACTCGTAACTATTAGAAATTGTTTTGTTGAAAACAAAGATAAACAATATATTGCGATGTTCTAGGCATTTTCTTCCTCGCCCCAATATTAATACAAGTTGCATTAGTATTAATTGTTCGGTCACTTTACATATGTACAACCTCAATAACCTTTATAATACTCAACAGGTTGATGACGTTTTGCAACACGTATAATTATTAAGATCACAAGCAATTTCCGACAAAATAGATACCTAACACCAAAACAGTTATCAAAATTAATATGTCCACTTTTGTAATATTGCATGTATCCACAATGCTAAATATACTTGAACATGTTGTCTCGTATTGGTCAATTCATTTTTTTCTGGTGTAGATGTCTGCTTTTGATCGAATTTGCAAAACTTAGACTTAAATTACTATGTGAAGTGTCTGGTTTTCAGTACTTCTGAGTACAAGAATTGATAGTACTGATCGATAGTTCTATAAATCCATCAAAAAACAATTTTGTCACAAATGTGGAGATGTCTGATTGTGAATTTTCATGAACGCTCCTCAAATGATGTTTTCTGGTTTTAAATTAATACCATTGTTGAAAAAGATTTACGTTTCGTCCGGTAATGAGTATCGGGAAAATCCTCGGGCTAATTTGCCTTGTTTGAATTATCGCGCTCTCCTGGTGATACAAGCATGAAATTTTAGAAGTATATTTTATACCCATACTAACTACAATAAACGTCAGGTTTCGTTAGGTCTATTATAATTATGTAATCGATTGAAATGGTCAAAAATTGGGAGCCAAAGGTACGGTTACTGGAAGACCATCACTAGGTATTATAAACGTTGAGGATTGCTTTATCAGCCTCAGCGGTAACCTTTTCTCAACTCTTTATTATTTTATACGTTTATACTGATTAGAAATCTGAAGTCTTCAGCTCATTTCTAGATGAAATATTTAAAAATGTATATTGTTAGTTGCATATCGTTAATTTATTTTGATAACTTGCACAATATATATAGATATATTTTTTATGTACAAATTGCATGAGCTCATAATATATTAAATATTTCTTTTCCAATACTAGCTATAACTCCATAAATTGTAATTTTCATTTTTATTGTTTATTAATTTGAAATTGGTATCCAAATAAATGTCGTCATCTGTTATTACCTGTGACGTTATCAGCTGATACATTTGACACTTCTTTTTTAAGGTTATCTCTACTGTAATTTTTAATAATTTTATTGTGCAATTTATTCGACCGGTAATGTAAAAGGAATATTTAATCGTAAACAGTTCTGTTTTCGTAATGGAATCCTATACATCGCCGGAGGTTACGAGCGTAGACGATGAAAATTCCTCCCTTATGTTAAACGAAGATTCTAATGGCACTTTTGAGAAAAATTCCGACTTGCTTACAGACACAAACAGTTACCAGGAAAATGAAGATACGCGTTCGGAGCTTAAATTCGACGATGGTAACATTTGAATTAGGTATTTTTGGGTCGATTTTGTTACGACTGATTTATTTTAGTAATCGAATCGGAGGAAGAGAAAACTAAAAGGTGCGAAATAGAAGAGGCGTTGAGTAATAACAATTCTGTATTAGAAACCTGGCAAAAACTAGCTATAGGAAAGTATGGATTAGTAAATGGTAACTCTTTGTAGTAAATGTAAATTATAAAGTCGGCGTAACTTGTGAATTTTGTAGATGATTTACGAAGAAGAGTTTGGCCTTTACTGTTGGGCGTAGATCCTGATCCTTCTGAAAAAGCACTTCTGTTATCAGAATTATCTCATCACAGCGAATATAATCAAGTTGTTTTAGATGTAAATAGATCACTTAAACGTTTTCCCCCAGGTATATTGTAACAGATTCACGTATCAATATTTACTTATAACTGTCCCAATTTTAGGCATTCCTTATAAGCAGAGATTAGCGTTGCAAGATCAATTAACCGTTTTAATTCTAAGGGTTATAATGAAATATCCTCATTTAAGATATTATCAAGTAAGTATCGGTAAAATATAAAACCATATTTAATTTCGTAACGATAGGGCTATCATGATGTCGCCATAACATTCCTGTTAGTTGTGGGAGAAACTGTATCTTTTAGAATAATGGAGAGATTAAGTACCGATCATTTAAGAGAATGCATGGAACCCACTATGGAAAAAACATCTTATACATTAAATTATATGTATCCATTATTACAACGAGAAGATAAGAAATTATACGAATTTATGGATAGGTATTGATGTTAACATTATTGTATTGGAGGAAGGTAAGGTCGTTATTTTTTTAGAGCAATGGTAGGTACGATGTTTGCACTGCCTTGGTACCTCACGTGGTTCGGTCATTCATTAAATCAATATCGAGATGTGGTGCGATTATACGATTATTTCTTAGCTTCGCCTCCATTGATGCCCCTGTATGTGGCAACTTCGTTGGTGATCGATAGGCGAGAGGAAATTTTCGAAATAGGTTGTGACATGGCAAGTATCCATTGTCTTTTGTCGCAAATTCCCGACAATTTAGATTTTGAAATGATTCTCGAACGGGCTTCAAAATTGTACAAGAAATATCCGCCCGAGAAAATAGAGAGGGACGTCAAGAATCGGGTTAAAAAAGAGTACGTATTCGATATATTTTATATATTTCGGAAAATCGCTGCGCTTTTTAACAGATTTAAAAATATATTTTGCCTACACTTTTTTCTTAGCTTTCTTAATTTTGGTTTGCTTTGGAAGAGGAAACATAAGTATTATTAATGTAATTTGTTTTTGTTACGATTTAGAATATAATGTTTTATTGCTTGCATGTATAGTTAGTTTAGACTTTCATATTATCCGCTCTTGACATACAATTCTTGGTAGTATAGCTCTGTTTGGCCTTAAAAAAATTAATAAATTTTATGAACATTTTTTCTTTTTTCTTTGTATTTTACCTTGTTCTTTTGCTGTAGATTAACTGACGACACTTGCTTTTTATAGGTTTATTTAGCTGTAGATAGAACAAATATGATGCTTCAGCACTGAAATCTGATGCATTTTGATATTTTCACTGTTGTCTTTGAGATGGTCATATTACTTGGTTTATATCATGATCGATAATGATTATTATTACCATCATTATTATATCACAATCGTTAGAAACAAATCTAAAATATAGGTGCTTTCTTACTATGCTTTTGTATTATCGACATTATCGCCATTATTTATCATCGAGCTGCTTTGTTTGCCAAATTATGACCATGTAGATTAGCAGCTCAAATTGTAGTCAATGTAACTTAACATTGCTAAGCCATTTTTCTGCTCTTCAGAATGGAACAGCGGAAGATAGACGAATTGAAATCTAGGAGAAAACCTGATAAAAACAAGCCAGTCTGGACAAAAGTTCGTCGCTACTTGCCAGACTGGCTATTGTTGCACTATAAGAACAAGTATGGTTTGTTGTTTGCAACAGCAACTTTACTAGTTGGCTTGTACGCTTATCTAAAAGCAACCGAAACAGGTTTCAGTTTGTTTAAGTAAGTATTAGAAATGGAATGTGGTAAAATATGGTTACCGTGTATCTTTTTCAGACACGGTTCGTGGAATACTTGACGGTTAACTATACCCTTGTCAGCAAAAGCAATGATCTATAAGAGATTCTATACTTGTTTCTAAACTCCTCTCGCAGTTTCATTGCTTCTGCATGTATTGGGAATTGATGGATATTTTTAAATCGTATGTTTAAATGCATTTAATAGTTGTAAGGATGTATATATATTTATTTATTTTTATATTATTTTATTAGAAATGTATATTAATGTAAATTATCGTAAATGATTAACTTAAATGTTTTGTGTAAAAAGAAGAGTTGTTATAGTTTTTAGAAATGTTTTCATTTTATTGATTGTTATCCGAGCATTGAAACGAGCAAAATTTGTGCATGTGTAAACAATTAGTTTTATTACTCGACTGCATATTATTAAAAAAAATTAAACGTTATTTCATTGTTTTATATTCGGTTAAAGCAAAAAGGAGTTCAAATTGAACATTTGAACAATTATCAATTGATGCTCTAATAACAGATAGCGGAAATTTCACAATTCAACCGTTACTTTTGTGAAGGGTAGAATAATTAAAAAAATTATTGGATTTTTTATTTATCATTAAATTACGAATACTAGAGGTAATTCTTATGCTTATATCTATTAGAATGATATTTAATGAATTAGAGGAAGCCGGTTTTTAAATATTTTTTTTAAAAGTCTGATGTTTTCCCAATAATGACTAGTTTACCAGATTTTATAGGAAAGATAAAATCTGTGTTAAGAAATGTTTCTGTTTTTTTCGATGTATTTTCAACTGAAGGTTTGCAGTCTGCGGTCATTTTCTTATATTTTTGTGTATGTTGCACAAATTACAAAGTTGCTGTGTTAGCATTTTGTTTTCAATAATTTTTAATCATTACATAGATCTTCATAAGTTGTTTCGAATTTCATTTCAACCCCTTATTTTAATTGCAGTTCAAGTCTACATTATTTATTGAGAAGTATCGCTAATCAGTATTAATTTTTTGTGCTTCTCTTTAAAAAATGATTAAATTGAATTTTCATTTACATTTTTATGGATCACTATGTACATATTTCTCTCTTTATTACATATTTGATGCTGTTTTTTAGATTAACTTTAATAATAATAATAAAATAACATTAAAGTGCAGTTTTTTTTAATCTGAAAATGACTATATACGAAACATTTTAACTCTATGTAGATTTATCATATAAAATATGAATATTTGAAAACCATCTTGACACAAAAAAGTTGTCTATTTCACCACGAAGGTATCGCAATTATGATTTAAATAGTGTTTGTTAATAAGTAAATAGTTTCGATTAAAATTACTTTTATATTTATCGCATTTAACAATCGTTAATTATGTACAATTAAGGTCTATAAAAAAATAGCGCTGCAACTCTGTGCGTAGTTATTTTGTAACCTAAAGCAATTGTGAGTAATAAGTCGACACAAAATTATTAAGAACCACATTTTTTTTGATAAATATAACTTAAAAGTAAACTTTAGGTTACAATTTAATGAACACAAAATTGCAGCACAAATTTCTGGAATCGATAAAATAAAATTATACCTCCATAAATATTAATCTCTACAATATCACATGTTATTACATTAAAAAAAATAAATTAATAGAGAGATAAATATGTCAGCAGGAAGAACTTATGTAATTATAAATAAATAGTTTTTTAGAAAAAAACTAAGGAAGATAATTTTAGAGGAAGAACATGAACTAACACAAAATTGAGATCAATTTCAAACAGAATTTACCAAATTCGCTATGTAGTTTAAAACGGTGCTATCTTTTAAAATTAACATGTGATCGACTTTTGGCAACGCGAGAAGATGTACCGGTTGTTTTTGTAATTTTTCCCAAAACTTGCATCCTTCTAAGGAACGTCTATTGACAGTTCCGTCGCCGTCCCCGTTTATTAATTGCGGATATCCGTCTAACCAAGTTCCGGGCTTATAGTATAATTTTTCGACCGTGTCCACATTTACGCCATACAAACAGTGAACTTCGACGCCGGGCGCTGTTATATTTATTCGGTGTGGATCTGTGTCCTTCTTCATTTCCCAACCGTTGTAAAATTGAATATCTCTGAAAAATAACTTCTTTATATTATGTATAAATGTAAGAAATGATAAAATATATTACTTGAAATAATCTTCGAGATTGCTTAGTGAGTAATTTTTTCGGTCAGTTTGGACTAAAGTTTCTGTTTGATTCCAAAAGTGCGGCGACGGTAATAACCAGGCCAAACTTGGCGACGAAATCTGTTCCGGTCTCATTACACTTTCACGTAACACATACGAACCCAGATCGTCTCCTGGAAATATTGTTATTATTGGAATTTGCTCAGTAAAGATACTAATAATCCAAGACATCTAACAATGAATGTGAAACTACAAATAAAGTGCAATTTTGGTAATAATAAAGATTATTGGGGGGGTCCACTTTTACCTACAATTGTCGCAGTAGAAGAGACAATGATTGTGATCTAATCTTACCTATTGCATAAACTTTGATGGCCTTCATAGATCCACCCCAAACTCCGGCAAGGGTTACTATCGATTTTATATATTGGTTCTTCCATCTTTGGGTTTGCTTGATTAAGAAATATAAGGTCATGGGCCCGCCCATCGAATGAGCAATGAGAATTGCCGGTTCATTGTTGTTGTCGTGGACAGTGTCTTCGATTAGTTTCTTGAGGTTTTCAAAAAATTCTTGGTTTTCATCTGAAAATTATTTATCATTAGTTTTATTTGATATAAACGAAAACATTGATGATTTATATGATTAAATTAAAATATTTCAACTGTAAATCAAAATTAAAATACATACAACCTTGTGTTTAGTACATATGCGATGGTACAAATATCTGAATAATATTTTTAAATGGAACTAACTCATGATATTATCATTGAGACTTTTACATTTTGACAACAATTTTAGAGTTTTTCATTTGCATAAAAATAATTATTTTATTATCGGTATTTTCCTAATGATTTTCGACTAATTGTAAATCGGCACCAATACAACAAACATGTGATGTTTAATCGATAACAATAATAATTGCTCGCAATAGTAATTTATTTCTTGTACGATATGTTAATATTTAGATATAATGTATCTCCAAACGTCAATCTTTATTAGTAAACTTTGATAAGGACTATTGTGAAATTCAAATCGATAAACAAAATTTTACGCATTAAGTCGGGGAGAATTTCTGCAATATTACACGTGCTACGGTGTTTTGAAATAAAATGAAATTTTATCGACAATTAAATATACAGAGAATTACTTCGTATTGATACTGTGGAGGACTTACAGTGGCATGTTAACGATGCCTGCCAAACAATTAGACAATTGCCGGGGTGTGTTTGAAAGAATAAGGCAGTCATTCAGACTTTTGTTTAACTAAGTTTGATATCTTTAATACCAAAACAGTTCATAACTCCGAAATGCATAGTTTTCCATTGTCTAAGTGTGTATTATAACAATATCCCAGAGTTTGACAAAAACACTTTAAAACCACCCGGTATATAAATACCTATAATTATTTACTTACACTATTTACTTTAAAATATGTAATACGATATTTGTTAAAGTGACGATTAATGTTGGTCAAAGAATGAAAATATTACGATAAGAAGCAAAATCTTATAAACAACAGACACAAATTCAGGACCCAACACATAATATTGGACAAACTATACGAAATTTATATTTTTGGAATAAGCAAATTGATTTCAAATGTGGGTCGAGGATGATATTTTGAGATATCCTCTCCTACGTTAATTTGTATTTTCGTAATCTATACTTACTTGGAGCTTTGCGAAAATCGTACGGTGCCCCTTTAATAGTTTTATTTCTAACGTGTCCCAAACCCACTAACGTGCTCCCGATATCCTTAAAATAGGCCCCAGAAGACGCGTGACTGGGATCCAACCATTCGACCGTATCGGTTCCCCCAAATCCGGGAATTCGTATGTTGACACCTTCCGCGTTTGATGTCTTTCGTGTTACGTTGTTATACGTCAACTTGACATTGTCGACCCAACAATCGATAATAAACGGAGCTAATAATTCCAAATTTAGCCAAATATTAAAAAAACCATTGCTAGTTTTTTCGCAAATGTAGTGAACGACCCGAGTTTTATTTAAATTCGCTTCAACCTGCGATCCTCCGTCACCTGGTATAAAAACAATTGGATTTAGTGAACCGCATGCCGAGCCAATTAAAATTAATGAAACACTAAAAAATTTTAAGCAACACTTATTACACATCCTATTATTCACATGAGTAATTTCAAACTGTGCAATATTTTAGATGTTTACTTGTTTTTATTTGTAACTTGCGTAACGGAGATAATCGCAAATTAAAACTGGACGTTAAATAAAGAAGACAAATAAGTCAGGGACGTATCTAGGATAATTTACACTCGAACATAATAGATTTTTTTATTGCTTAAATATTAAATAAGTAGTATTTGAAACATTCCATTAAATGTTTTTTATAGTTTCTGATAGATCTAATGATAATACCCCATTATTTTTTTTTTGGCAATTTCCAATTTTTATTTTACGTAAATACCTACTAATACGTTATTCACGATAGATTCCAAATACATCATCAATAAAATCACGTATTTTTATAGTACTAAAATAAAATCATCGGTAGAATGTCATGTTTAAAACTTTAAACTGAATATTACAAATATGCAATTTAGTAACTTTTTATACATGACGTGCATTGGAACCTATCTGAATAACATATACGTGTTTATTTATTTAAATTTTAAAAACAGTTCTCCGTATCATTTTGTTAATTAAGATAATAAAAATAGGGTATAATTATATTAATTAATTTAGGAGAGATATATTTGATATTGCATTTTATTATTTTGTATTTAATTTTAATTAATTACACGTTCTATAACATTGACGTTATTAATCAGGCAAGAGGGGGTCGTTGTAAAAATAATAATCACACCATAATTATCATAAACATTATATGACGATGTTGGTTGAGCAATTTCAAAGGTCGTCAATCGATTTCTCACAACAAAATAACATCCTTGTTATTCTATAATATTAATTTTATATGATATTTGTCATTTTTTAACTTATATTACCGATAAGAATAATTGATGTAGATCCCAACAATTTTTAAATTTCACAGCTAATTTCTTGATAACATACCTATTACAATAGGTTAACTGTGAAAAATTTTTAATGCCGTCAAGTAGGCACTCCGGGAAATCTCTAAGCGACAAAAATCTGTCGAGTTACAAATGTATAGTAACTGTTTTATTAAAATTAATCGTGCACTCAATACAAAAATAATGACAACATCGTGAAACTTAATCGCTACTGCTTTCCGATAATTCGGCATCTTCTTTAGGTTTTCTCTTCGCAGCCTTCTTTTTCTGAACAAATCCCGGACCACGTTTCGATTTGCGGAACACCTCTATAGCTTTCAATCTGCTTCTAAATGCATTCGCTTCAGAATTCACTTTTTGAGGTATCACTTCTTTCTTGTGCAAACTTTCGATTGTTCTGGGTTTCTTCGCCTGTTCTTGTTTGTTGTCTAGCCGGTCCAATTCATTTTTCAGTTCACTCTCTATTTGTTGCACTTTTCTTTTAGATTCCTCTGTAACTTTACTTAACACTTCTACATCTTTGTCTAACGATAAACTCTTAGGAACATCCAAATCGATATCGATTTCCTTTTTCTTTCTCTTTCTAGAAATTTTCGTTTTTGTCTTTTCCAATTCCAAATTTCCGTTGGGCCCTTGTTCGATTTTAGTTATCGCTCTTTTAACACGTTTGCTTATTTTTAAATCAACATCATTACCGTCGGATTTATGCTTAGTAGAAAAATAGTTCTTGATGGTTTTCTGTTTATAATTGTCACCGATTCGCTTTAAAATCGGTTTCAAAATATTCTCGCTTTTAACTGGAGACCATCCAAATTTACGGACAGCGAAATTAACGAGACCATCTAAATTCGGCTTGACCCAAAGAAACGGTTCTCTACTTGTATCGACTGAAGGATCAAAGTAAGCTTTGATCACTTGTACGCTTGGAAAACTCTCGATGCACGTCACATTTTTAAGTTTGTTACGTAACGCAGTTTTACCGTAACCTACCGGTTTATCGTTCATAAGCCACTTGCGGAATTCTCCCAGCCCAGTTATTAAACTTTGATAATCATTTTCGTTTTCGATTTTACTTTTGAATGACGGAAACGCCGCCAACACTTCTAGAGCAGTTACCGGTCCTATTCCGGATATACCTATCGTGTAATCACTTCCGACCAATAAGGCTAAGAGAATCATTTGTTCTCGCGACAATTCTGAAATAGAAATCTACGTTAATTTAAAAATCATAACTACTCACCATCCGTTCTAAACACTATTTCAACTTACTGAAATGCCGCTCTATATTTTCCGCCTTATATTCCATAACATACTTTTTCTGGTTAAAGAAATTCTTGTAGACTGTCTTTCCTCCGAACAACCAAATATCACTATCGTCTGTTATGGTACCGTCGGTTAAATTAATAAAGTCCATAAAGGCACATTGAGCTTCAGCTTCCATAGGAGCCATAACATAGGGCACGCCAAACAAATGCAGTAACTCCTGTAGATCATTCAAATATATTTAGGCGTCTACGATCATTTTACAAGTTTACCTGAGTTTCTTCGTAAATCTGATCAGTAAGCCCATTTACGGATCGTTCCTTAGACAACCGTTCCGAGATTAAATTCTGCATTTCCTCGCCCAACTGTTGTCCCATTTCTTCCAGCTTTTGTTTCGTTAGGGGTTCTTTTGTTGGAGCTTTTATCGTTTCTATTGTTTCCGGATTAGAGTTTTCTTTGTTTTTCGCATGTATCGGAACATCGGCGTCTTTCTCGGAAATCGAAAATATATCGTTAAATAAATCGTCTTCCAACTTTTCTTCTGGTTTCACTATGATCTCCATGACCGATTTTCGTTTCGCTTTTGGCTCCATAGATACGTCGATAAAATCGTCCAAAGAATCCGAACTTGCACTTGATATGACTTCGACGTCGCATTCTTCTGTTTGTGTATCGTTTCTAACATAGGCATCGCACTTTTCTTTATCGTACTTTAATTCGTCAGCAGGTTCTATTGTAATTTCTACGATTGCTTTTTGCTTTTCTTCAAATTTCGTTAACGAATCTGGATTTGATGTTATTTCAATGTTGTCGCATTTTTCTTTTTGACCATTGTCTTTTAAGTCCTCTTCTAATATGTCACCATTTCCTGTCTGGTTTCTATTCATAACGTCAGTGCTACAACAGCCTCTTTGTAGTCCGTCTGAATATGTACTTATTGGTATAACTTCGACTAATTTGTTGTCTTTCTTTATAGTTTTAACAATTACATCTGTACATTCTTTGATCTGATTTTCAGACGTATTAGTGTTGCCGGAAATGATTTTTGCAATTTCATTCGGTGTTAAGCCACTATACTCCATCATGTAACTTTTGGCAGAGGCCAGCATGTCGTCTATTTTTTTTCTCTGGCGACACGATTCATCTTCAGACTCGCTGGAACTTTGAAAGTCCAAGTCGTTGAAACTTTCGAGAAACGAATACTTATTTTTTTCTGTTTCTTTTGAAGTCGACGGCACATCTTGTATAGACAATTCGATTGCTTTCTTTAGATCTTTCTGAAATGTTTCGTCGTGGCCGTTCACGTTTTCATTTTTTTCTTCGATGGTTTCTAGCTCGGCCTGTTTTCTGGCTTCGTCCATGGCCTTCTTGACGTTCTTGATTAGTAAGTATTTTGTGTTTTCGTTGGAAGCGATCCGATTTCCTAAAGCGTCGTTGGATGTGACGACGCCCTGATCCTGAAGAAGCGTCTCCAATTCGGCCAAAGAAAGAGAGCGGCCGCCCATTTCATTTTCCGCTTCTTCTAGTGACACTTGCACCGAATTACGTTTTAATAGTCGCTTCATTTGAAAACTGGAGAAGTCGTCGCTCTGTTTCGGCATTTCGTGGATTTTTCCCCATGACGACTGTTTTCTAGTTTCTTTTAGTTCCGTGAGTATGTCGTGTCTGACGTCCGCAGGTAACGCTTTGAAATGAAGGCTCTTTTCGTCTATCGTATGTAAATCCCAGTGTTTCGTGGGGCTCGTGTTAAATATCTCGTCATCTGATGGGGTGATATCGAAATCCGTGGGAGGGAGCTTGTAAATGTCGTCCTTGGTTTCCTTGGTCGCCGGTTTTGGTGCGATCTGGGCAATTTTGAGATTATTCTCTAGGGCCACGCTGTTGACCGCTGTATGTTTTAACAGCGTGGCGATTATTTGTTTCTGAAGATCGTCTACGTCGTCCAATTTTTTCAATTTTGTCTGGTTTCTTTTGTGCTGAAACATATGTGTTACATATCCAAACGATATTCGAACTTTCGAAAGAAATCAAATTAACAATAAGTACTTATTGCAATATATCAGTTTCAAAATAGCGAACGGTCAAAAATTTCAAACGGCGATATCTGCGTTATTAATTTTCAGATCGTTAACATCAAATATGTTCTAGAATCCCCATAAAATTCTCTATCGAACAGTCTTTTTGAAATTTTTTGTAAAATGCACCGTTTTCGAGAAAATCAGAAAAGGTGTCTTTATGACACGGTACCGAAAACTCGTTACCGCGGCCTATACGCGAGCTACAAATAGTAATGATACTTTATTTACAAAATAGAAAATTAATCAACATCTAAAGTACCTATGCAAATCGAAATTTGCATTTACTCACAAGTTTATTTACAAAGTGAAGGATAAATATTTTTAAACCACGCAACTGTCACGGTTTTGCTGGAAGCCAACCAAATTCCCTTCAACTAATTAAATAAACATTAAAAAAAAACATTCCATAAATTGTTTCTATGAAGTCATCCAAAGTACTTATATGTATATTTTACGATGGCAAAAAAACGCAATACAAAAAATTTTAGTGAGCTAGTTACGATTTTTTTTTTAATATACATGTAAATCAAGTTCATCTGTTCAAGAATTATGTATTTCGTTTTTTTTTCAGTTATTATTAACTTATTTAACAAAACAAACAAATAAACAAACAATTAACTCATGTTGATTAAAATTTAATTACTTATTTTATTTTAAAATATACAGAGTACCAAAAAGTCTGGAAAATTATTTGGAAAATAAATATTCCTTAAATATCTTATGAATTAATAACAACAAAACCTAATGTAGAAGAAACTTCGTTTTTTATTGCACATAAAAGTAGGTATCATCTGAATCAAGATTACGGCAGAATTTTTTATACTACTGATTTTAAAATAGAATAGATTTTAATGGGGATATCAAAAATCTACGGCGCTCGTCTGATTTCCATCAAATAATAATAAATTGCAAGCTATTATGATTAAAATTTAATCACAAACATGTATTTTGTACTGTAGTTATTAAAAATTAAATTTCATACAGGTTGAAATAAAAAATTGCCTTGTTTAAGTATAACCATTCAAAATAAGCAGTCGATTTAAATAATTTGCAGAGACTATACTTAAAAATCATACTGAACTATACCGGAGGTTCTGTAATAATTAGTAACATACCAAACATGTTTTGTTTTCTATTTTTGGTCGCCACAAATTATTTTTTTAATATCTATAAAATTTAGAAATTTATAAAAAATTGTTTCCTCAAACATGTGCAATTTAAAATTCAAAAATGTGATGTATATAGATTTATAAAAATAAGTATTCCCTTTCTTTAACGTTTATTTAAGTTTTTTTTGCATAGTCACCAGGCAAAGGAAGCGCTATATAAGGGTGGAATAAGCTCAAGAGGAGAGGTAAAACGTTTCTTCAGAAACTATGCAAAACACCAAAATAATTTACAGATTTATCTCTATCACAAAAATGAACTTAGAAAAATATAGCTACTGGGACTAGAATGTACTATCTGGTAAAATAGTGGTGTCGCGTACCTAGTCGTATGGGATAGGCAACTTAAAAACCACTAAGAATTCAATCCCTTATTTTATGAAGGCGGAGTTAAACGACCTTAACACTGGTACTTACATTACAAATTAATTTCGACTCGCTTTTATAACTAGATATTATTTGCTAAACTAGGGGGAAGATAAGATAATTATCGGTAAATTTATTGTTTTTATTGTTTATTAGCAATTTAATTAAATTGGTAAATATAGATATTTATGAGTATAGAATATTAGTATTCGATAAAAATATAAGTTAGTTAAATTAAATTAAATCACGTAGTTTTATTCATTTTATTTTGGTCAAAACTTTCAAGGAAGACGATCGGTAAACTTTACCCTTCTTGTTTACCCTTCTTGAATAAAATATTTAGGGCCAATCTTTTCATCTTCGATTTAATTTATTTGACAGATATTTACCATAGAAACAATTGTTATAACAAACGTTTCAATAATAAAAATTTATCAAATAAATTTATTGGGAAATGAAAAAACCGTAACCGTAAACCGTATATAAAGTGTATACACTTACAGAAATCCCCATCCGTTGGGCAATTTCACTATTGGAAATACCAGATTGGTGTAGGCCAATTATAATTCCCCTTTCTGGTGGGTTCATGTTCATAATATTAATTAATAACAACAAAGGCAACAATAACAATAAAGTTAACAGTAGCAAATAAAGTCAACAATAATAACAATAGTACGAAAAAATAAAAATAACACTATAAAACGAGTAAGTTCAAGAAAAGCAAAATAAACACTACAAAAATCAAAATCAACCTTTAGTAAAACTTCACCAACTACAATAAAATTGATGATTTACAGAAGCAACAACCACCTAATATTTCCAGGAACAAATAGTTACCCTCTCTTATTTGCATTTATTGTCACTTTTAAGAGCGCCAAGGAGTGGTGTCCATATTGGAAAAACGTGATTAAAATTTGTGACTTTATGGAATTAATTATTTAAATTCTGCTTTTGCCAAAATGTTAGAAATTATGTTAAAAATCTGGCAAGGTCCAAATAACTAAAAAAATAGAAGAAAAATTGAAAATCTCTTTTATAAGTGTAAAAATCTATTAACCTTGCGAGATCGTATACAATGATGAACTAAAACTTTTTCTAAATAACATTTTTGATAAAACCTTTAGATTTCCTGCAAATTTAATTGACAGTAAAATTTATTAAAACTTTATAAATATCGGCTACTACACATGAAATAAACAATCGACATCTGCATTTACAGCGTGAGATTATGTTTAGCTGATTCAGAATATGTTAATACATTTGCTGATACTTGATACTTTATAAACTATATATTATATTCCTTTTAGTACGGATGGAAGTAATTTGCTTAATTATACCTTATTCAAGATAGGTTACAATACACGTCATTAATAAAATCTTGCATTTTTACTACCTACTACCTACATAACGTTTATTATATTAGATTCACAATTTCTCGTTTACTGAAAAAATAAATTTTTAATAATTCCATCAAGCTATTAGGTGTATAACTTTGCTTCCGCCGTTTTGCAATAAATGGCTGTAGCGGTAAGTGGTAGTCGAAATAAATAGATCGTAGCTGTCATACAATAAGATTAGGTATTTGTAAATATAACGCCATCGAAATATTAGTCGATTTGTGTCTGCATCATAAAGTTATTCTCGATTAACATGTCAGCTTACGAGCCAAATTCTCGTCATTTGCGGGAGGTTTTAATTTTCTGTTTTAATATGAAGAAATCTGCGGCTGAGGCTCATCGAATGATCTCAAATACCTACGGTGAGGCCGCTATTAGTGAAAGAACGTGCCGAGAGTGGTTTCAACGCTTCAAGAACGGTGATTTTGACGTCGAAGACCGGCATAGCGGTGGAAGAGAGAAGGTTTTCGAAGATGCAGAATTGGAGGCATTACTTGAGCAAGACTCAATACAACGAGAGACATGATAAAGTAATCTTACAGCATGACAATGCTCGACCCCATGTTGCGAAAGTGGTCAAGACATACTTGGAAACGTTGAAATGGGAAGTCCTACCCCACCCGCCGTATTCTCCAGACGTTGCTCCCTCGGACTATCACTTGTTTCGATCAATGGCACACGGCCTGGATGACCAGCACTTCCGGTCTTATGAAGAAGTAAAAAATTGGATCGATTCGTGGATCGCTTCAAAAGATGACCAGTTTTTTCAACGCGGGATTCGTACGCTGCCCAAAAGATGGGAGAAAGTAGTGGCCAGCGATGGACAATACTTTGAATCATAAATGTATAACCAGTTTATTACAATAAAGCCTCGAATTTCGGAAAAAAACGGCGGAAGCAAAGTTGTACACCTAATAGTTAGCTTGTAATCGTAAGTAAGTGAATTTTTTACCCTTATAAGTTTCTTCTATTCATTAACAGTTTGGCGTAATGATGAAAAATGCTTATTTTTTTAAGACGAATCGTTTGATATCAAAAAAAGTTCACATTTGAGTGGTCTTCCATTTTACATAAGGTTGCAATTACATTTGCCGAAATTTCCCTTTATACCTGGGCTTTTTACCCGCAACATCATCGAGCGGTGACCGGTTTGGCATTCTTAAGAGGATGATTACGCTCGCACAGAAAAGCTAAATATAATTTTACAAGTATGTTATCTACACGTTATTTCAGTATCCCAGTATACAAGTTGTCCACGCCACACTTCATTTCAGTACAGAAAATATTTATGCTTATCTAGTAAACATTCTGATAAACATCTAGCTATTAAATTCCAAGACATTATATTAAATAGGTATAATTATTTGGTAACTTGTTCGAAATTTATATTCTACAGTATCTGGTTTGTCAATTGTTCAATTATTACAACAAATCAGCCGAATAATTCTAAAATTAGTGGCAAATGTTATAACTACTGTTATAACAGTACCCTCGTAACCACTCGTGTTAGTGTGTTATACCTTGTCATGTTAACAACTTGTGGTTTTTGACAAAATGGAATTTATGGAATAAAAACCTAGAGTAACTTATACGTATCGATGTGATTAATTATAATAAGGGCCGATCTTTCCATCTTCTGATTATATCTGACAGATATTTCCTTTAGAAACATATCTATCAGATAAATTTATCAGAAGATGGAAAGATTTGCCCTAAACCTGCATTCTGTTAAATTTTAAATAAATTAAAAATCGTTCTGTAGTAAGTTTAGATCGTATTCAGACAGTTGTATATTGAATCATTCGCTAAAACATAAATACGTTTTGGAGAAGTAATTGTTGCAGTTACTTCTAACAATAAGTCTAATAAGTAAGATACGAATGTTTCATTTGACTAACTACAATAAAATCTCGTATGGGAATCTTTAATTTTTTACCACCTGTTGAAGTAGAAAATTATGTAGATAATCGTCGACATCGCCTCAAAGTAACAGTAACTATATCGACGGTAGTTGTGGAAGATTATCGTAAACGACAAAAGTAGATTTTACAGAAGCGCACATTTTGTATTGTAGCGTAGCTACATATAAGAAGATACGTTACATACATACGTTAAATACAAATCGATTTTTCTGGTGAAAAAAATCGGAATATTGATACCAGATTCTTGTTCTTGACATATGATGTTTTTTGCCCTAGATCCATTGATGCATAAGATAGAATAACTCATTTTCGCAAAATGGCGTTTACGTTAATCTGCGTCGATATGTATTTAAAATACTAACAAGTGTAGACAATTAAAAGTATTGTTAGAACAACCACTTTTACCATACATAAAATTTCGACGAACGCATTCTTTACTAATTATATGAGGTAATATGCAAGCCGATATCTTGAAATAAACATTTCTCGAGTTTAGTTTACGCAGCGAGGAGATAGCGCGAGCAAGACGGCGATACAAGGATAGAGAATACACGCAAGCACGAAGACTGCGATTCGCCGATTATTAAACGAAAATGTTTTGAGCCCTTATTTTATTTATAAGTATCTATTAAGAAATATTTTTTAGGTAATTAAAAGTGCTTGACGTGATCATCCTCTTAAGGTAGTTATGCGTAGAACAAGAAGCATATTTGTTTTTACTTAATAATAGTAAAATAAATTCCTACGAAATTGCGTGAATGATATAAAGATGGGAAAAATATTATAACGGTAGCTAGGTATATTAAAAATTATACATAATTAATTAGGTATAAATATCTACCGACATGTAAATATATAAATAAAAAATGTTCGATTTCATTCAAAATGTAGTTTTGCATCGGGTGTAATATAGAAAGAAATTTCAACGATAATATGCATATTTTTAACAACACTTAACTAGGTAACGATAACAATGAATAACCTTCGTTTCATATCTGCAAACAGGAAAGCTTAAACAAGAAAGGTAAAGTTTACCGATCGTCTTCCTTGAAAGTTTTGACCAAAATAAAATGAATAAAACTACGTGATTTAATTTAATTTAACTAACTTATATTTTTATCGAATACTAATATTCTATACTCATAAATATCTATATTTACCAATTTAATTAAATTGCTAATAAACAATAAAAACAATAAATTTACCGATAATTATCTTATCTTCCCCTAGTTTAGCAAATAATATCTAGTTATAAAAGCGAGTCGAAATTAATTTGTAATGTAAGTACCAGTGTTAAGGTCGTTTAACTCCGCCTTCATAAAATAAGGGATTGAATTCTTAGTGGTTTTTGAGTTGCCTATCCCATACGACTCGGTACGCGACACCACTATTTTACCAGATAGTACATACCTATCTATAAGTAATGAATGATAATGAATTATTTTGTTTCTTAAAAACATAAACTGCAAATAAACGAAAAATTAACCATTCAAAAGAATTACAGTCAACTCTTCCTATCTAACTCGACATCTTTATAACTCGAATTATTTCATTGATCATAACATCGAATATTTCGAAATGGCAAGTGACGATTAGACTTACGAGATTTGATTGTACTTAAATATACCGACAAAGATGACATAGGTATGTATATAACTAGCCTGCACGACATTGTGGGCCGCTTGTGGTCCTCAAAGACTATCAAGTTATGCAGACTTGATATATAAAAACACTCTGTATATTTCTAATTTAAAAAATAATGAAAATATAGCTGTTTATAATATGTTAATTGTGTGGATGTTTCTAAAACCTCTTGTTTTATTCGATTAAACATTAAAACGATTAAAACAGAAACAGGTAAAACAATTAAATACAAGCTGCTTATACAATAATCTAATTTTAATAAAAACATGAGCTGCACTTACAATTGTCTCCTTTTTCAAGTTCGGCACACCGCCATCGAAAACCAATACGGGCCTTATACCGAAATACAGCAGTTTGCAAATTCTATGGTATATTCCCAAAAGATGGGCATTCTGAAGGGCTCCTCCTTCTGAAGTTTGAAACCCCTTTATCGCTTGGTGCAGCCATATAGAAACATCTATAAATCATTAATTAAGGAAAAATTAAATGAAAATAATCAATTTTTAGGTTATGTTAGAAAAAAGGATACCGACCGCCAAAACCTTGTTATCTAACGTCTCGACTGGCACGGGCTTGCCTGACGGCTCTATGAGCCTCCAGAGACCAGTCACTCCCATGAATCGGAAGCTATTCCAATTAAAATGGGAATTCTCACGCTGTCAAGGAGTCGGCGACAACGGCCGCAAGTACGAAGTCAGTTAAATTCCCACGGTGAGATGCGAGAATCATCAAATCAGAGGAAAATATATCTATGTTAACATAATCTTGGCAGCAGTCTGAATTACATCGCCTGTATCAAATGTTTGAGAATCGCCGAGGCCACCCACTCTTTCCCACACGATGATTTTCCCACGCCCTAGCTATAACCCCAACATCCTTTAGCGGCACTGCGGTGCGGAACGGGGGACATAAAAGTACAGTTCATCACAATAAATTGCGCTACCAATATAATAATAGACGAGTTAATTAAATTTCTGTAATAAGTTTGCTTCGCGATGGACGATTGAATCCGGCGTTTGATTTTATCGCAGCCGCGTCACGTGGACTCGGAACTTGTTAGCGTGATTATTCGAAAAGTGTTTATCTACCGCTAAAAATGATAACGACGTTAACACATCTTACGTTGGTTAAACTGTCGGAAAATTCACATCGTGAACAGGTGTTTTGGAATGGAATGAGGTAGCATTAGAGAGGGGGCCAAACGGCGGTCGTTTCTTACGTATTGCGGTAGCCGTAGTGAGTTGTAGTCAAGATAGCTCGGTAGCGTTTACGTTAGTCCGCCAGCAAAAGGTTTTACATTAAATGAGCCGGTGACTTATTCATCCTAACCACAAACGCCAATTCTGTTTGTTATGGAGTTATCGATGAACCAGGTGCGAGACATGTGATGTAAAAATTCAGTGCCGGACTTAGGCAGAGCAGGGTTGGATTTAAATCAAATCCTCAGCATGCCTCACCAGTACGGCCTCCCGGGAATAGCCCATGCTCAGTCGCCCCCGACGCCGCCTCCCCAACATGGGGCCATGTATTCCAGATTTTCCGGGGCAGTGGTACCTGGCGGGTATCGTGGTGAAGGCAGGAAGCTAACTCGAGAAGCTATGGAACGATATTTGAGAGAGAGATCCGATATGGTCGTTGTGATTCTTCATGCGAAAGTTGCTCAAAAGTCTTATGGTAACGAGAAGCGATTCTTCTGTCCGCCACCTTGTATTTATTTATTTGGAGATGGTTGGCGACTGAGACAGGAGCAGATGTTGAGAGAGGGCGAATCCGAACAAGCGGCCCAACTTTGCGCTTTCATAGGCATCGGTAACTCGGATCAGGATATGCAGCAGCTCGACTTAAACAACGGCAAGCAGTATTGCGCTGCCAAAACTTTGTATATTTCCGATTCGGATAAACGTAAACACTTTATGTTGTCGGTTAAGATGTTTTATGGGTCGGGACACGATATAGGTGTCTTTCATAGCAAACGAATTAAGGTGATTTCGAAGCCTTCGAAGAAGAAACAGTCGTTAAAGAATGCAGATCTCTGTATTGCCAGTGGTACTAAAGTAGCATTATTTAATAGACTAAGATCACAAACTGTCTCCACTAGATACTTGCACGTCGAAAATGGCCATTTTCATGCCAGCTCGACGCAGTGGGGTGCATTCACGATACATTTACTCGACGACAACGAATCCGAAAGCGAAGAGTTTCAAGTGAGGGATGGCTACATTCATTACGGGGCCACCGTCAAACTAGTCTGCTCTGTGACTGGCATGGCATTACCCAGACTTATTATTAGAAAGGTATGTTAAGTGCTGTTTATCGGTTAAAAATAATTTATCCAAGTATCTTTAACTTCTTCGTTAAAGGTTTTTTTTTTATGAATTTTTTATGTTTCTATTATCTGCATACAATGTCGGTGTATGCATTTTGCACTTTATTCTATTGATGTTTTCGAAACAAAAAAAAATCAATTGGCTATTGTATCCAGTGTCATACCTAAATACATATTTGATTTTATCGATCGTCTGGTTTTGTTTGCAAACTAAAGAATGAGAATTTTAAAATATTTATTTTTATCTAATGGGTGTCCAAAAAGTCTTTCGGTTGTATGACACGACAAGAAATAATTTACAACACGATTTAAGTTAAATGTACGACCTTATCTTTCACTATTTTAGCTTTTTTCCCTCAAGATTTTTGTTATTGGTTTTTCAGTCTTTGTTTTAATGCCCTTACTTTGCTTTGCTTTTATAGTTTAATCTGTCCGTTATTACCTATACATATTTGCAAGACCACGTCATGTTAATTTTTTATTTAAACAGTTAATAGTGGCATCGACGAGGAATTTATTGACAAACCTTTTTGAATTTTAAATTTTGTAAATTTTTAATACACACATCTGAAATCAATCGATCTGAAATCTAAAATTGGTTTTGATTAATTACAACAATACAAACTTTTTTGTTTATTATTCTTCTATAGTTTTTTTATTTTTGTTTTACATTAGAGTTCAGACTAGTATCTTATATTTACTGTCGTCCCACGTTTTATGATTTCAATATTTTTTTTGCAGAAATGCATATATTATTTATTTATAACTTACAATACTGTTTTTTTCTTATTTTTAATATCTAGAAATAATATTAGTTTTGTCTAATTGTAATGTTCCATTTTTTTTTAATTTGAAATGCCGTATTCAAGAGATAAACTTTATTTATTGGTCATTTATATGACTTTTAAAATAGACATTACAATTCAAATTATTTTATTAGGAAATATTCAATTTTGTAGTTTTAATCGACTATTAAAAGTATGACTTTTTTACTTATTAATCAGATGATCATTAGTTATTCATACAAAACTGGAAATTAGCCATCGATATTCTTGTCCGTGAAATTATTTGCACTAATTTATTAACATTTCTTTAATATCGATTTTAAATAATATATATTCTCATGAAATGTAATAAAAATGGTGATATTTAATTAAAGTCGATGTTTCTGTAAAGGTAGACAAACAACAGGCCCTTCTGGAGGCCGACGATCCAGTCTCGCAACTTCACAAGTGCGCCTTCTTTATGAAAGACACGGAACGGATGTACCTTTGTCTCTCGCAAGAACGAATAATTCAATTTCAAGCAACGCCCTGTCCCAAGGAGCCGAACAAGGAAATGATCAACGACGGCGCCTGCTGGACTATAATATCGACCGATAAAGCCGAATATCAATTTTACGAAGGAATGGGACGGTTAGAAATCCTGTGACGCCAGTGCCGCTAGTACACAGTTTGCATTTGAATGGTGGTGGAGATGTGGCAATGTTGGAATTGACCGGTGATAATTTCTCGCCATCTTTGCAAGTGTGGTTCGGGGATGTTGAAGCGGAAACGATGTACAGATGTCAAGAATCCATGCTTTGTGTGGTACCTGATATTTCTCAGTTTAGAGGTGAATGGTTGTGGGTTAGGCAACCCACTCAGGTGCCAGTATCGTTAGTTAGGAACGACGGAATTATATATGCTACGGGTTTAACGTTTACTTACACACCTGAGCCCGGTCCTAGGCCCCATTGTCCACCGGCAGACGATATTATGCATCGTCCCGGTCGTGGTGCTACGAGTGGCTCGACCACCATGTCTCAGTCTGACGCTACTGCTTGGAGTCAACAAGCCGGTATGCATTAGTACCTTACTTAAACCAAATTTATTTGCAGTTTGTAATTTTAAGAGATCCTTAAATTAAATGGGTACTTAGATGTTATTTGGACTGCCTTTGAAAACGAAAATTAAAACTGTGGCGGTCTAATAATGCGATAGTATCGAAGTATTACAATTTTTTTAAATTGAAATATCTCAGTGCTATTTTCGAATATGCTTGTAGTTTTAATTAGGTTTTGTTTTTATAAATTAACAAATATTTTATTTTGACACAAGTATAATTGTGTAATTTTGTTGAGTATCTCTTTTTTTTTTGTTATTACTGTATAATGTATAATGTGATTTTATTAGATTTTAAGAAAATTTCGTCACATTTATAGAAGAAAAAAAACGAGCTTTATTAAAATCAAAAGTGCAATTTATTAGTCATTGCCAGATAGTATTCAGCACAGATAAATTTTTAAAAACCCGTTAATTAATCGAATACATACCGTGTATGTAGTAATTAGCAAATAAAGTTCAGTCCCTTGGAATTTGCATTGTAAATTGTGCAGTTAATACTTGCCATGATGCATTTGTAATTTACGTTTTTAACAAAGACCAAAGTTGGAAAGTAGAACTGACATTAGTCGTGTGTATGTATGTATGTGTGTGTGTGCGTGCGTGTGGTGTGTGTGTGTGTTGGTAGAACTAGTGTAATATAGAATTCTCAAGCAGTCGTTAATTGTACACAAGTCATTTGTCTCATATTACAATATAAAAATGGAAGCTAATTTTAGGTTTTGCCAAAAAAGTCCACAACGAAGTTAATTTACAGTTATAGAAAATAAAACTTGTATATAATGTAGTAATTATCTTATAAATATAAATATAGGCTCGCAAATTATAAACATGACATACATATCTGTAAATTATACATTTTGTAGAAATATAAATATTTCATTATAACTTTTTATGATTTCTCCCATCGCAGCCGAGTATTTTTCCCATTCATAAAATGCAAAGTCTTGCACAGATAACAATAAAAAAAAAATAAGGAAGTAGATTTTCACATGCAATAAAAATTATTCTCACAAAGGGGGAAAAAGTCATTAAATCTGTGCTGTTATAACATAGTTATTTGTAATTAATTGTGGGAATTTTTGAATACAATGGTATTATTTTTAATAATTACCAGCCTTCTGTATATTAATCGGGGCCCCATTCTCAAGCCTAAGTATGCAGTAAAAAATGTAAAGTGTAAGATCATTATACTTTTGTGGGAAAATGTTTCAATTGGACCACCTCCAAGAGAACCGAATAAACGTTTTGTCCATTTGTTGAAAATTCCGAGCAAAAACTTTCTGCGCAAAATGACGATGCTTCTTTTAAAAATTGAACGTAATTTGTAGTGGTAAAATTGTATTCTAAGACATAGTTAGACCGTGAGAGTACGGATGTGCCTATCATAAGTAACAAATTTTCCCAGTTCATTATTGTTAATTACAACTTTTATTGTAGCTACCGTTGTTTATAACTAATTAACTTCAATGATTTGTGAATGCAAATATCGTCGGCTTAATAACAAAAGGCGTACTTAACTACAAAATACGTATTTTTCAGGAGAGCAGAGAAACGTAAATATTTGAATAACGGTTTTTCCTTTATTAAACAGGCTAAGTTGTTTAATTTTGGAAATTTTTCTATTAATAGATATTTTAACAAATTCTTAATATGTGATGTACTGTGTTACACAAAAAAATCTTCAATGTTACTAACGTTTAAATTTCGAGGTTTAGGTCTATAATAATTTTCTTAGAAATAGAAACTGAGTTACCATTATTTTATATTAGTTGTAAGGTACAACTGTGCTTTTCTATGTGCAAACTGACTGAGCTTGTCTCATTTTTGCTATTGAATGATTTATTATTAAATATATCAGATTTAGGAAAGGCTGTTACTTTTTTAATTTAAAAAATGAAAATAAGCAAAACATGTGTTAATAAAGAACCATTTTATCCTGTACACGTTTGTACAAAATTAAAAATATTATAAAATTTGATTACTTATAAACAGTTGAAAGCAAAAAACAATAGATAGTGATGTAGATACATTTTGTATAACAATAAAAATACTTACAATTAGGCGTGTTATAAATTATCTTAATATAGCTATAAAAATATATTTATATTGTTTAAACGATAATGGACGGAAAAGTCTAAATTCGCTATTATCCTCATTTTACTCGCATACTCCTCTGCTTATTCATGTTGGTCAGCATAAGGGAAATGTAAGATGTCAGTAAGTCGTCCATTTTATATCCTAATGAAGTTTCGCACAGCAGTTTGGAACCTCTGACTAAGTTGCCAATGGTCATATGGAAGTAGGTGTTTCCAGAAGACCAATTCGATATTCTAGTAAAAGGATGGGTGACCAGTATCTCCTGGAAAGTCGTACAAGTAAATTTTAGAACAATACACTGTTTTCACACAAATTAAAAAGTTAATCTGCATCATTTCCTGCCATTATTTAGTAATATTTGATTGTTTTTGTCTAATTTTAATTGTAATGTTTATAATAATTTTAAAAAAAAGATAACAAACCTTAGTGTGGGGATGAATGAGGCTGACTCCATGTTTGTTGATGGCAATAAGCAGCATTTCTGGATAGTTTGGGTCGGTGGTTTGTTTGACTTCGAAGAATGCTGAGCCGAAAGTTGGCCAACGGTATACTATTTTTAAGAAGGTTATTTTCGCGTCCTCCGGGCTCATTCCTCCGTCTTGATTATAAGCCGCTACGATTTGTCTTTTCCAATCATTTGCATTTTGTAATTTCACGAGATCGGCGGGTATCAATTCCCTCAGCATTTGCCTACAAAATATATTAATCTTGGTAGTTTATTCAAGATGATTTCTGTGTATAGTGATTAAAACGCGATAAAGAAATAAGTATCTGGCTGCAAGATTAACATTGTATCAAACAATATTTAAAAAGAATGAAAGTTAATAAAAAAAACAACAAACAAATAACACAATTACTATGCAGTAGAGATTGTTTTAAATGTTATACATGTAATAATACATAATACAATAAAAAAGATAAGAAAACATATTTGATTTGACCATAATCAAATATGTACTTGAGTTAACATAAAGTAACTTTTAGTTTAGAAATAAATTACTACAGAGGTATAATTATTCTAATACAGAGATGGCAAACTTTTTTAAAACATTCATAATTACTTACAATTTTATTACGTTTGCATATTATTTTTAACTGCAAAATTTAAAAATCCATTTGCAATCCCTGTTATAATAATTAACAATACATACGGTATTGCTTGGAGCTCCTGTTTACTCTCTCCAAACCGTACTCTGTAAATCAACGCCGCCAATTTAGAAGCTTCCTCTTTAGAACACTTATGATATCCTCTTATCAGTTTAGGTAACTCTTGATGGAAATGGAAAATAAAATCCGCATTCCTATCCTTTCCTGGCACCGTATTCGTCCACAGTTTCTTCATGAAAAACACTTGATAAGAAAACTGCGGTGTTATTCCGTCACGTGTCGGCCTCGCCTTTCGTATCCAATCTGTTAAGTGTCGGACAAAATCAAAGAAGAAATCACCTTCAGGTACCGATATTACCTAAAAAAGAAGATGTATTTATGTTCGGGTATAAAGAATATATATAACTTACCTTATCGGCTATTTTAACAAACAAACTGAAACCCTCGCTCGATCTTAAACTAAGTCTTTGACTAATATTCTGACAGAAATCCTTAGCTCTAGTACTCGAATCTACCTCGAACGCTTCGTCAGTGTCATCCGGAAAATAAACCTTGTGGAAAATTTGGGTGGTTTTATGTTGAATCGCTTCCACCTCCACCTGATGCGGTGGATACTTTCTTTGACCATTCCTTAAAGTTTTCTGCAACCTTTGTAACGAGTCCTGAGAAATTGGATGTCTACGTGTTCGCAAAAACAATGTGAGCTCTTTCAATAGGCTTTGCGAACATGTAAAAAGGCCAGTTGCTAACCACATAAGCTCCCAACCACGTTCCTCTGACAATCGATTCCGATTGTCAGTTAGCTGTTTCATGGCCTGACAGTAAATTTCGTCTCTTAAAATTTCGTGCTTTAAGGGCCCGTCGAAAATGTGATCGGTGTACTCGTTGCCTAAACGTGGACGTTTGCTCGGTAAATCGCCCATATATTTCAGGATGGCGCTGAACGCGAAACAGGCCTCGTCTGCGAGTTCTTCTTTAGCTAAAAGCTTTTTAAGGAGTGGTTGTTTAATGGGGTCTCGCGAATGGCGCCACAAATCGTCGGTGCTGCGTCTGGCCGCTGTTAGAGTTAGGGCTTTGGACATGGTGCGTTTTGGGGGCGGCCTAAAGTGATCTATAGCGTATTCGGTTAACGTGTGCGGTCGGTCTCTGGATTCAGTTCCGTTAACCGAGTATTGTTGGCTCAGTTTGCGACCGTGCTCTGCACCTGAAAAGGCGTTTGTTTATTCGTTATAAATTATCTTTGCACTTGAAAATGAACGCATTTATTATATTAAATAGATTATTATAATATGTACACACCATATCAAACAATCTAATAATTTCATTTCAGATTTGTAAGAAATCTGTTAGGGTACAATTCAATTGATAAATTAATTTTGAATAACAAATAAAAGCTAACCGGTGTCTTTAAAAGAATAATGTGATTTTAATAAATGTTCTAGTCTTAAACAAGAAATTATAAAGCAATTAGTAAATATTTGATATATATATATATTGAATTTCAATAGATTATTGGTCATGTAATCATGTAAATTAGGCAACGTATTTATTTTAATAAAAGTGGCAGTACTCAAATCTAAAAAACTTCATAATCTAGTAAGTCTAGTCTGTATAGTAAGTAGTAAAATTGTCGGTAAATCTTTAGAGTGATCCTTCAGTAACCGAAGTTCGAGTGCTTAATAAGTTGCCTATCTATAAAAGTACCGATAACATTATTTTATAAAATAAGAGAAAAATCTTATACAGACTTATTAGAAATTATTATTTTTTTAAATAAATTATTCTAATATTTAAGATTTAAAAAAATTGACTAGGTATTCATGTGATCGACAATCTATTGAAAATCCGCTAGTTAATATTAATTATTCAAAAGTTCTAAAACAAAAACCTCGAATACGAAAAAAATAGCCAAGAAAGATTACTCACCATCAACAGTAAACAACTGAAGAATGTCCGCGGGCGGTTTCGTCATACAAGGCAATACATACACAGTCTCTGCAGGAAAGTCGCCCTTTTCTTGAGTCCTCTCGCACCGTCCCACACACCACCCAGAATTTAAAACGGTTTCGCCCGTGCTGTCCTCCTCCAAAATGATCAGGTCCCCTTTCTGGAATGTTAGGAAACTCGAACCTTCTCCTGGCGCCTTGTAATCTTGCAGGGCAATGACGAACTTTGAACGTTTTTTTAGTCCTTCTAAAAAATACACCACCAAATCTCGAATATCTTCGGCGTTGGGACTTTGAAACGTGAACTCCTCCCCTCTGACAGTGCTCAAACTGAAAGTTTGCGTAAAAACCTTGTTCGTTTTCTGGCTCGATACAGACGTAATTTCTGGAAAGGACAATTCAAGTAGAACTTGTTCTTGATCATCTACAACATACACCCCAGTCCAATTTACAGCTATAATAACATCATTTTTGGGCAAGTTCGGGCCAGAATTCCTATAAGCTTCGTAAAATCTCGAGAACAACAGCGGCCATTTAAATTTCGCGTAACTAACTATATCTTCTTTCACACGCAACGATTGCACCTTTTCTTTTAAATAGTAACTCTTCTTATAAGCTTGCACAACTAAGGCGCCCCATCTGTCGATAGCTTTATCGACTCCGGTTAAACAATAATCTGGTATATAATTTGGCAATAACGTCAATAATCTTTCAACATTCATATCAGATCCATATTCTATATAATACTGTTGTGCTGCTATCATAGCGAGATCTTCCTCCTTATCACATCTATATTCCCCAAACTTAACGCCTCTCACGACCTGCTGATAAATGAGATTCGTAGCAACCTGATCTTCTGTGGGTTCGTGCCATGGAGCAAAAATTTCTTTGCGGAAAAACAAACGCCACGGCGCATTGCGTTCCTGAGCCCCTTGTTCTTTTGCGTATTGTTCGCATTGTGATATGGCATCCATCACGTGATCGCCACCACTTCCTAACGAAGAAACTTTATCGAAGAGCGCAATATACAAAGAAAAACCAAATTGATCACGAAGCCCGATTTTATCCGATAACTGATTGCAGAGTTCTCGTGCTGTTGTCGCAGAGTCAGCTAAAAGTGTCTTCGTGTTTCCATCCATAAAAGTGATTGGTAACATGATGGGTTTTTTAGACTTAGTAGCTTGCAACTCTAACCAACTCGGTGGTTGATTTCTTGTTCCGTTATTAAAAGTTCGCTTCAATCGATCTTCGCAGTACGGCGCATAACCGGGCGGTCCTTCGCGGATGAATGCTCTCAGGTAATTCACAAACTTCTCAGATGGAGCAAAACAGCCGACACATAGCGATAAAAGGATCCATCCTCGGGCGTGCGACGATTTCGACGGGTTGTTCGACAACTGTTTGCAAATCTGACAGTAAATTTCGTCACGCAGTTCGGCACGTAATATTCCATGCCCAATGATGAAGTGTAGCTTTTCTAAATTGGACGTGGGCCGAGATTCAAGCCACGACTGATAACTATCGGCGGTGTACTCTTCATCTTGTAGCTTTTTACGGACGTCGTCGCCCAACTTGTTTTTTCGTTTTAGCGTTAGCGAGACGAGCTTATTCCGAATGGATCTGGGTTTTTGTTTTAGGTACGATTCTGGCTCCAGTCCCATCAATTGTGCCTCTTGAAATTCTTTACTTCGTATAAAATTTCGGCCCAAAGTTGCCGTCACCTTGGACATGACTGACGTGTTGTCTCTGTCCATCGTATGATAACGTGGCTCCGGTAGATCTCCAGTGAACCGAAGTATTGTCACCCACAGCGCTTGTGCGGCCTAAATAAATAAATAACAATATATTAATATTATTTTGAAAAAGCAACTTACAAAAAAAGTATCTACTAATTTAATTGATCCTCATAATATATAAATTTCAGAAATAGATGTTACAAATCAAATTTTAGTGATCAATTTGGAGAATTTTAACTCAATTGAAAATCTTATATGAGGTTTGGTTTTCACTCAACATAACTTACTAGTTGATCTCCTTGTGTATGTAAAGAAAGCAATGAATGCTTGAGAGGTTTCCTAGAATACTGGTGTCCGGCGTTTCCTTGAAAATACGTGGCGGCAAATTTTTGAAACTTGTACTCGGACAAATCTTCCTCATCTTCCGACACCGTATGCATTGGACTGATGATCTCAGATTCGGCCGGACGAGATGGAAGATCGTTAAACACCGAGGTTTCGCGTCCTGTATAACTTAAAATTAATCAAACATTTCTGATACAAATGAATTCTGTTAACCTGGAGTTGGTGTTTCGCTTGAACTGTCCGGTAAAAAATCGAACATCGCCTCGACAAGTTTGGAATCGTCTACAGGTTCATCCGCTTTACGGGCAGCGTCGTTGATGAGATTCTTCTTTAGTTCTACGCGCCTTCTATCTTCCATTTCCAATTCCATTTCTTTCCTTTCGAGCTCGTACATCCTTTCTCTGCAATAAAAAAGATAAAATACTTACAATGCTTTTTGAGATTCGAAAGCAACAATTTAAATGAAAAAGTACTCGCCTATAATTCTGTTCTGCAATTTCTTTAGCCCTCTTGTTTCCAGCATCCTTGAGCTCCCTTTCCTCCTGCTTCTTAAGCTTAAGCGCCTCAATGTGAGTCCTTTGTTCGAATTTGATCTTCTTAAACCTCCGTTGAGCAATCATTCGTCGGACGTGCGATTGTATCTTAATTATAGCCCACATTTTGTGTCCGTATTCTCGGCGAACAAGGTAGCCTTGCATGCGCTTGCAGGCCCACGATGTGACCGCGCAAGTGCCTAAACCTATGCGACAAAACTCGCGCACGAATCAAGGCCTGCAACCTCATGTAGCCGACTCTCATCCTTTTATACCTCTGCCTCTGTATGTACGCTTTCCAATACTTCTGTATTATCATCGTGGCCATTTTGAGTCTCAAAAATCTCCTCCTATACACCCATCCGCGAATCGACTTCTGCAATATTAAAATTTTCTTGGTCAAGACGCGATCGCGTTCTTGTTCCAGAAATAAATCGTGAGCATCTTTCAGGAAGACTTTGGTGTGACCTAATTGATAATCGGACTTTCCTAAAACTATTGAGCAAATTCTGGAAGTGGCCGATTTACAGTCGGCTCGATGTGCAGGGGGAATCCCCGAAATTAAAAATCGGTACCGTTCAACAAACTCGTTGAAATGGTGCCTTATTGGATAACCGGCGCGTCTAATCCTAATGGTTTCCATCATGCCCGAATACCTTAATTGCCTACAACACAATTCACGGTCGAACATGTTTGGTTTTTTAAACTCGTTCGGTTTTATGCAACGTATAAAAAAAGGTTGACTGTTCGATAGAGTTTTCATTAAAGAGTCCAAGCTCTTTTTGAATTGCGTCGAAAGAGTTGGCGTTCTCTTCCGAGTTTCCGAACCCATACCTATGTCATCTGCAAATATTTGTTGTAAAAATTTATTGCTCGAGATTGTAATTAGTTGTAGTAAATCTGCACTGAACGTGTCTCGATTTTTTTCTAAGAAACCTCTTGTGTCGTAGAACACGACTCCCGCAAAATGATTCAAGCCAAAGCTGGTATTGATGTCGGACTTTGGTTTCAAATAATTTCTGTTGGTGCCGTGAGTTTTGTGTAATTTTGCCAATAGAGTTTGATCGGTGCCCTTGGGAAACTTGCTTTCTTCATCTATAAGAGCCATTATATTTAATTGTTTAATCGCTATCAGATCTAATGCGTCCTGATTGTCGACGAATTCGATATGTTGCCAATTGATGCTTTCGATATTATACTCCTCTTGCTCTAATTTGAAAATATGTCGCACGAAAAACTGCTGGAGATTCTCGTTCGCGTAATTTATACAAAACTGCTCGAAACTATTATGGTTAAAATTTTCGAAACCGAAAATATCTAAAACGCCTATTGCAGTCCGTTGCTTTTCTTTCGGCCTGTAAATAGCACTATTAATTTTTTTCACTATTAAAACGAAAAGACGCCCGTAAATTCCTTTAACGAACGCGTCTCTGACGTCGACACTTTGGTCCCTCGATAATGTGGAAACAACCGTTTCGCCGTGGGCAAATAGCGTTTTTCGTGTTAAGGCATCTATTAAAGGTTGGGTGGGTACAGCTAGCAAGTTGGCCACTCTATAGACGTTCGTAGGATCGGGGATTTCGGTGGCATCTAGATTATCTACAACTGTCGCCTTGTACTTTATGTTGCCGGTGTGCAATAAGGCAGCCAACAGTTTCATTATCTCCCATATTTCTTGATCGGTGAACAAGAGCACTTTCATTGCACTTCGGATGTCCGCGAATTCGGCGGAGTCGGTTCTTCCTTCGCAAGTTATGCAACCTCCCTGAAAATTAAAAAAAAAAGGAAGATCTTCAAAACACAATTTATATCATTTATGTCGTGCAATGGTTGTTAAATAAAAACATAAAGTCTCAAAAAAATTGAGATACTTCTATCTCGAGTGATACGTTCTTCGAAATTTAATTGAAAATAAGGGAGGTTTTGCAGCTGCTTCAAAGTCGAGCGTTTTGGAAAAGCAAGTATAAGTGCATAATTTACTTATAATAAAGGGTGATTCATTTAGAGGTACTTTTTGTGATGGGAATTTAATTGCAGATTGCGCATGCGTCGTGTCAACTGAAGTGGCATTCCTGTTCAGTAGTGTTTGACAATTCATAATGGAAAGACTTAGCCCGGCACAGCGTCTACAAATTGTTCAACTTTATTACGAAAATGGGCGTTCTACGAGGAATGTGTATCGGGCGCTTAGAGCAACTTATGGTCCACATAATCGGCCTACCGAACGCACAATTCGCTCTACCATCAATAAGTTTGAGACCCAATTTTCATTATTGGATAATGCTCGACTGAATAGACCACATCCAGCACGTAGTGAAGAAAATATAGGGACGGTAGCGGAGAGTGTACGCGAAGACCGTGAAGTGTCGATTCGTCGCCGTTCTCAACAGCTTGGCCTGTCATATTCAACAACTTGGCGTATTTTACGTAAGGATTTTTCTTTAAAAGCATACAAAATTCAACTAGTGCAACAACTGAAGCCGACCGACTTTCCGAATCGTTTCCGTTTTAGTCGTTGGGCTCTTGACACGCTTGCAGAAGATCCACTGTTTTCGAGAAAAATTTTGTTCACCGATGAGGCCCATTTTTGGCTTAATGGGTTCGTGAATAAACAAAATGCCCGTATTTGGGGTGCTGAACAACCCGAAGAGGATCAAGAGCTGCCATTAAATCCAGAAAAAACAACTGTTTGTTGTGGTTTATGGGCCGGTGGAATAATCGGTCCATATTTCTTCAAAACAGAGGCCGGCCGGAATGTTACTGTGAATGGTGACCGTTATCGCGCCATGATAACAGACTATTTGATGCCAGAAATTGAAGCCCGTGGTCTCGACGAAATTTGGTTCCAACAAGATGGCGCCACTTGCCATACAGCCCGTGAAACCATGGCTTTACTGCGAGAGCAATTCGGCGAACAGATCATTTCACGCTTTGGACCAGTGAATTGGCCGGCTAGATCAAGTGACATCACACCTCTTGACTTTTTCCTTTGGGGCTATGTAAAGTCCAAAGTCTACATGGATAAGCCAGCTACAATCGAGGCATTGGAGGCCAATATTACTCGAGTCATTGGCCAAATACCACTCGAAATACTCACGCGCGTCATTGAAAATTGGAAATTCAGAATGGACGTTGTTAACCGTAGTCGCGGACAACATTTGAAAGAAATTATCTTTAAGAAATAATTGTAAAGAATGGTTCTTTTATATGATAATAAAGATTATAAAATAAAATTGTTTTTATTCATTTTTTTTTATTTAAAAAAAAGTACCTCTAAATGAATCACCCTTTATATTATAAATAAAATGGTTAGCGTAACCTAGGATATGTAGGCAGCTCAATGCTAATACTCACCCCGGTTAGATACCGATACTGACTTGCATCTCCTAACTCCAATTTTTTCTTATCTTCCTTACTTAACCCGGCTAGTATACAATAAAAAATATGGTAGTTTCGTTCGTCTGGATTTTGATGAACGATCCTACTTTTCTCTAATAAATACTGTTCGATTTTGGCACCTTCGATTACTCCCTCCTTGTTAAAGTGTATATCGATGTATTTGCCGAACCTCGAGCTGTTATCATTTCTGATCGTCTTCGCGTTCCCAAATGCTTCCAAAATGGGGTTGGCCTCTAAAATTTGCTGTTCAATCCACGAATGCTTTCCGCTAATCGCGGCTAAATACTGAAGTATTAATTTTGTGCTCTCCGTTTTTCCAGCGCCCGATTCGCCCGATATAACTATGCACTGATCCTGGCAGTACCGTCTCATGTTGCCGTACGAGTTATCGCCGATTGCGAAGATGTGCGGAGGTAACTCGCCGATTTTCCGTTCCTTGTACATTTTGATTTGTTCGGCAGTGTAAATTGGAAGGATTTGATACGGGTTAACGGCCACCAGTATCGAGCCAGTGTAGGTCTGGAATAAATTCAGGTTCAAATATAATTTTTGGGATGATTTCTAAATAAGGACTTACATATATGAGGTTGTCATTGTAGCGAATTAGTAAATTTCTAAGAATTCCGGCTTCGTGCAAATCTCCGAGTCCTATCATGTCCTCCACACCGTGAATGGAGGTGGTGTGCATCGCCTTAATTCGACGCTCAGGAGACAACCAGTGCTCGTTGGCATCGTCATCTCGTACTGCAATTCGGCGTCCTTCTGCTGTTATCACCCTTGCACCGATCGCCACATCGAATTCGCTACCCGAAATAGGTTCTATCCAGATGTAATCGCCCTAAAATTTAAGTTAAAAAAACCATGTGGCATTGGAGACCTCCGATTTCATAGAGAATTCGTGGCAGATTCAAATTCGCGATCGCACGAATGAATAAACTTTTTTTGAAAAATAATAACGAGTATACGAGAGTAGTAGAATATATATACCTAGGCCAAAGAATAGAATTGGGAAGAAACAGCGAAAGGAAGGAAATAAAAAGAATAATAAAAAGTGGTTGGATTGCGTTCGGAAAGCTATCCTTCATTCTAAGAAACGAAAAAATTAGTCAGCGTCTCAAAACAAAGGTATTTGAACAATGTGTTTTACCTGTCATGACGTATGGAGTGGAGAATTGGGCAACAACAAAAGGTAACATAGAAACAATGAGAGTGGCACAAAGAGGAATGGAGAGAGCGATGTTACACATAACAAGAAGGGATAAAGTTAGGAATGACAGAATTAGAGCAATTACAAAAGTGAAAGACATTGGCATTAAAATTGCCCAACTAAAATGGAGCTACGCGGGACACGTGGCAAGAAGTGACATAAACAAATTGAATCGAAAAATAATTGAATGGAGACCGTACGAGCACAAACGAGGAAGAGGGCGACCACCTATGCGTTGGTATGACGACTTTAAACGAATAGCTGGATTAAACTGGATTACAATTGCACAAAATCGGGATAGATGGAAGGAGTTGGGGAAGGCCTATATCCAAAAATGGATTTAAAGGGCTTAGGAAGAAGAAGAAACGAGTATATGGTGTTTCCCAGGTAGGTACCCATTAATGTTAAAAAACATTCGAATAAAACCTTTCCGAATTGAGCAGATAAAGAAATAGATTGCGGTCATTTGGAGGACAAGCTTTTTAAAAGTTGAACAAAAATTGTAGCTTATCATCATAAACCCCAAAGTACTAGCTGTAATTTAATGTATCTAATAAAAATTATCTTTATCTAGATTTATTCTTGACCTTAATTGGTAAAGATTTTATTCCAATATTAAAACGAGTACCTCCATATGGAAAACCCCGTATAAATTATTTTAAAAATACCGTAACAGGGCATATATTATTTTAAAGGCACTTAAAGCGGACATCGTTAAAAATATTATATAAGTACCTATATAGTTGAAATTTTCTTCGGATAAAACTAACTTAAAATCAATTTGTATCTAGTACATTCTCAAAAGTCTTATTTATTTTATAAATAAAGAACAAGATAGAAATTCAACTAGGTCAGCAGTAACATACGTAGCGATGAACCAGAGGTTCGTTATTATTAAACGAAATTTGCATGTTATTATTTTACATTTTCATGTCAGACTGTCTAAATTCTAAGCATGCCCAAAAAAAAAGATTAGGCAAGGCAAGATTAAAAAAAGTTGTTTTATAGACAGGTATTAGACATGGGATTACGTCAGTAGACTAAGATTAATTATAACTTAAACACCTACACGATTAGTATAATATTTAGTATTAAATTCTAAAATAAAAGTCGAACTGTCATTATACAGATTGAACAAATTATTTATTTTTTTTAATTCTGAAATTTCTACGTAGTACCAATCAAAATATTAAATAGGTAATTTCTTGGCGATCTAGACAAAAATTTAATACAAAGGCAATCGATTTATTAATAATAGATAGATCTGCTTGTATTAAAAACATGCCCCCACTCGTCTCCGGAGAACAAATTACCAAATGCTTAACATCAAGGTTGGTTTTTTACGGTGCTCACGTAACTTTAGTTGCACGTTCTTCTTTTTGTTACTTCTTTCCTTTTAACTTTTTTACGTAATATCTTTGACAGCTTTGAAAAATACACTAAGGCCGTCCTTCGATGTTTTACTTTTAGCTTAACAAGTGGGTACATTGGGTCATTCCACTTCAATTTATCCAGCAAAACAAAATTTTGACATCACCAGTTTCGGGTTTTCATAACATTTTGTGTAGGTATTAAAATTTTACTTCCCTATCTCTAACAGTTTTTGCGTTACATGGGGGTTTAAAATTTCTTAAGGGGCTTCATATACACCTACACTAGAAGAAATTTGGTAATTTTTTTGCGTCAAAAATTATATTTAAAAAAAAAATCTTTATAGAAGTATGTAATATCGTGTGCGAGTCGATGCGTGCGAGTGGTCGGTGAACATTATTTTCTAGTTTCTTCCACCACAATTTTTACAACTTATTTTTAGTTTGAGGGTTTTATTTAAGGCTAAATATTGATCCGCTACGGGTCGGTCATAACGTCGTTAGGTGGGTTGCAGTGGGACGTATAAAATGTTTTTGCTGTATATTCGATTTCTTGCGGCGCGCAAAATGCGACAGTCACTGGGAAAATTTACTCGCACACGATGTACATATGTACCTACATATGATTCTTAAGATTCTTAACTGTTACTCTTTCTTTTTCTAAGATGTTTCCATCGAAATTACCTTCAGTTAGTAAAGTAGATTTAAAACGATTATTTGCAGCAAGAAATTGTGCGAAAGTTGTCCTTTCTTTTGTTTTATCCAACGTTCGTCCTTGTTATAATTAAATTTCTTTAATTCGTTGCTTAAATACCAAAACAATTTAATTGAAGGCGGTTTATATAATCGTTAAAATAGGTTATACTTCGAAAATTTAACATAGATTCCAAATTAGAAATTCGAGAGCACATCGGTAATGGGATGCGTAAATAGAAATCGAAATAAAATTCCAATTATTCGTAGGTATTTATATTTATAGAAACGTGCAAGAGTTTTACGATCCATAAAAGAGAGCATTGATTTTTTAAGGAGCCTTTTTCTGGAACACTCTCATTCTATTGTAATTCGTTTGCGCTCAAACTCTAATTAAGTATTACAAGTAATTATAACAATTAGCGATCAAATCTTTGTTCCCATTAAGAGATAATTCTAAGTTGTTGCCCAAATATCGTGGGTGTAGTTAAACGGATTAAGTTCAAGTCGAATTTTTAAAGTACCGCTAGCAATTATTTTGAACTCATTGCGGTCATCCACATATGCGGACGTCCGGCCTTAAACAACAGGTAAGAGCGAGATGGTGATTGAAATGATTAGTGAGATGCCACCATTAACTGCCAATCCGCCTGTACCAAAATCAGCAACCGTGGCCGTTGCTTCCTGCGTCCGGTAAAATGGTACGTAGTACTCACTGACCGCGTCCACTAAACGCCCGAGGTTATTTCTGAAATACTCATTACTTTATGGGTCAATATATCATTGCGATATTTAGACCTAAGAATCGATTCGTCTTGAAAGTTGCTACCAAGCGAATTGCTTCGGATACAAGTTTTTTTTTACTGTTAGGAATCCAATTACTTTATCTAAAACGAACTATTGTGAAGATTTCTGGTGTTGAAAGTCCTTTTTCTTTTAAATTGGTCGCGACCAGGACGGTGCGTCATCCATAAACGTGCACGAATTTTTATAAAAAATAAAATAAGAACTCCGTAAAAAAGCTTTCTCATAATAGACTTCTCGGGCAAATTAAGGTTGGCTACCAGTTATCATTGTACGTTCATCTCGGTTCAATCAAAAATGAACTTCGCCCGTTTTTTTTGCACGAACCTACTTTTCGTGTCATAGTTTTTAATGAAGAAAGTAGTAAGAGTACACGTAACAGGTGTCGTCGCGAACTGTTGCTCGTCTCATCCACAAAAAAATTATTGTCAACACGGAAAACCGTTATTAACAAATTTTAATGACAGTGTGGAAGCTAAACGTAATATTTAAAAGTCGTTAAAAGACCTTGTACAGTTATTTTCACTTATATTTGTTAGATATCCGAGGAAGATAACGCGTTGTTTACTTTTTTTTTATGGAATCTACTTACAAATGCTCGGATACAGGTAAAAACAATTTGTTCGTTTTTAAACGTAACGAAAAATTATCAATTAAATTAGGCGAAACAAGATAAACTTACCCGTGTCACGATAACCATTTTGGGCGTTTAAACATTCGCAGGCCAGAAAACTGAAATCAAATAAAAGCACGTTAACGTAGTGAAAACGTATAACAAAATGTAAAACAAATACGACGATAAGCAATAAAACAAATAGTTTATTTAGTAATTAAAGGTGTAAAGTTAGTTTCAGCTGATGCTTTTACCATAATTTAATGATGTGGTGTTTTCGATTCGACAGTTTGAGGCATTACGGTGAGTAGGTGTATTGCAACCAAAATTTCGGACGATTTTTGAAATGGAAAGAAATTATAAATCGACGTGAACAACTTTCTTTCCACCGATAAACTCGTATTCGATTTAATTTTGCGGGTTACTGTTACGAATATTAACATTAAACGTCATTGTATATGAAGAGATAATTCGAAACTTGTTTTGGTCACTGGTTTCGTGAGCACGTGGACGCTTATCTCCAAAACAAACAGACTGCGAAGGTTGTCCGCAAAATTAAACCGAATTTCCGCTATTTATAAAATCAAAAAAAAGCTCTTATGTAGCTTCCATTCTTAAAGTTGAAGTGGACAACCCCGGGAAAAAACTGCGTTTCACATAGTCAGTCTCTATATCTATAGAATCTGGTACAAAATCCCCCTGTTAAGTTTGATAACACATCCACTGACTTATAATTAAAATGTTCCAGTGAGAATTAAATTTTTCATCGTCTATTTTATTGTTACCAATATTAACCCCTCCTTAACGCTCAAGTTAACTCGAGCGCGCTATAATATGTGCAGAAATGTGCACGCTCGAGATAACTCGAGCAACGTCGAATGCGTTGTTATTATAATATTCTCACTCGGAAAAAAAGAAGAAGAAAAGAACGTCGTTACATGTGCAAATCATGTAATATGTTGGACTGTGTACTGCACTATACAGGATATTTACTGAACATACGGCAAAAATTCAAGGGGCGATTTCTTGGGTTATTTTATAAATAATTTATACCCCTGATGATTTTTCGAAAATCGTTTCAAAGATTCAATAAGAAACACTTGTGGTGTTTTGAAATAAAATAACCCAAAGAATCGCCCCTTGAAATATTACCATATTTCGAAATTTTTCACATAAAAGCCCTTATAAATTATTTTGCCGCACAAAATTAACGAAAACGTAAAAGAAAGAAAAATAAATAAGCTCATCATTTTCTGTTCTAATATATGTAAGTACTGGACAGAACTGTGTTCAAATAAACATTTTTACTAATAAAGTGATTCTTTTTTAAGTGCGCGTTAAGTGGTTAAAGAATATTCAAACAAGAAAGTGCAATAAGTACACGGCGAAGACGATAACGATAAACGAAGACTGTGTAAATAATAATAAAAAAAACAGTTGAAAGTAAAACACCTTTTATTAGTTCACATAATCGAGCATCTACTGTGTTTCTTATGAAGTTCATCAAACAATTGAGACGCGTTATATATCCAAAAATTATGAATTAAAGTCCGGTATAGGCACACGAACTTACCTTAAGTTTTACCTGTACGGCTCTAAGTAATAATGCGTTTTGCTTCTTTATTATTTCTTTTTTTTTATTACAATAACAGCTGCAGTGGCTGTATATAATGTTTGTAAATCGGCCATGTTGACTTAAAATCGTAATGGCCTCGATTAGGACTCATTGTCAGTCTTGCATTACGATTTAGAACTGTACAGGTAAAACTTAAGGTAAGTGTGTGATGTCTATGTCGGCCTTAAGACCGGTTTTCGTATCTTGGTCAACTTTTAAACACATATCCATCTTGCTGGCGAATAGATCAGCAATATCAAGATGGATATGTGTTTAAAATTTGACCAAGATACGAAAACCTGTTTTAATTCGCTTTTCATAATTTTTGGACATGGCCATTTTTGAAAAAAAAAACGCTCCTCGATTAGTGTTTGTTTAATATTTTACGCACATAGATATTTATATTTATATTTTTTGAAAATGCAGCTATAATTTGAAAGCGCCCTGCACAAAAAAAAAACACTGAATAACGATAGTTTAAAATGTCTGATACGTTAAGCGAGACGGACGTTTTAATTTATTACGACGCGCTACATGATTTCCATCGGTAGTTTCGATAACTTCGAATCGTTATCGCATTCATTCATTTTATTTAAATATCGCTTAATAAGACATCGATTTGCATTTATTGGGGACGTTTTAGCAATTGTAATGCACTAATTTGCATATCAGAAAGATATCCTTAGCGGAAGAAAGAGTAAGCATCAATTTAACGAAACTGTTATGCGACGAAACCGGTCGGGATTAAGTTGATCCGTGCAGCGAAAACTATCGTATCTCAAAAAATGGCAAATTTACGTCGATATAAGTAATTATATCACCTTAAATTTGTCATTTTTGAGATAACGGTGATCGGTTGCTGAACAACGGGCCCCAAGGGTCGCCTTTATTTAACTACTCCTGAATTTCAGGAGGTCGCATTAAAAAATTTGAGTTTCAACGCAACTCAATTGGTACCCAGTTCACTTTTAAAATCAATTTCAACAGAAAAGTAAGTCAAACGAATCTCAAATTGAACACTCATCGAGTTATTCTAAGTTCAACCAAAGAACTATGAAGATAATAGATTACGAGACGCGCGCTACAATATACAACCACGTCATAAATTAGAAAAATGAAGGAAACACACGATTCTGGAATTCATGATTCATTAATCCGCATTCTGAAACTATCTCCGATTCAAAAAACGCCGGCAAAGTCACATTTTCGAGGCGATATAGGATTCGACTTGAATCGATGGTTGCATTCCAAATGAAAATTCTTTCACATAAATACCGGAAATTCCAGAAATGTTCCAAATACTTGCGATTTCTAAAAACGCGGACGATGAGAACACGACGAGCTTAACTTTTTTAAAGAACTAGCTCATTGTTTCTGTATTTAAATCGCTAATCCATTTGTTTACTAATTTTATTTAAAACGACTTGAATCACTGGGAAAAGAAAGTTCGCGACTAATTATTTCAATTGCTACATTGTTAATTTTACTTTTAGTTTATTTCCAACGAAAATAAAAAAAAAACAACAACATAAAGTTAACTAATTGTTGTGTTTTCGTCATTTTAAAATAATTTCTGGAGAATCTCCCATAAATGAGGAAGTCGTTCGTTCACTCGGAGAAAGTCTTAATTTAGATTTTAAAATAATTATCTTAATTAATCGTTATATCTCGTAAAACACGTTTTTTTTTCCCGTTGCACCGATAGACGTAATGCAGTTTAAAATCAGAACTTTTTAATGTAGCCTCTGGGTCCAAAATTACGTAAAGTTTCACACGTCCCATATATATATAATTTATTTAGCAATTAGATAGACATCATTTACGACGTTGATTTAAATGTGATAAAAAATTAGATATTAATTAGTCGGTTAAAAAACTGAAAAATCATACCTATTAGATACGATAGATTTTGAAAAATTCCGCGGTGGAAATTATTTGAACAACATCCTGTACATAAACTTATTGGTAACCGATTCTTTTATGGATGCAGGTTTAAGTTGTTGACCTTTGGGATTCTCGACAATTTAAAATGCAATAATTGTATTCTTATTTAAATATCGCCACTTCGATAACAGATATAAAAAATTATAGGGCTTTTCCATATAGCCGATGCCGGGCATTTCAAAAGAATGCATTATTGTACAAGGCCATAAAAAAACTGGATAACTCGACTTCACGACTAGGTAGGCTAAGGTAAAGCACCTGTTCTTACCGTAATATCATCGAAAATTCTTAAACCGTCCAAATAACATAAAAATTCGATTCTAATTTAACGGATTGAAATTAACAGTTATTTGAAGATACCTTACTAGAGACGTGTAAGTTTATCTATCTCTATTATTTCTAATTATATGTGAAACATTTACTTTATTTACCTAATGTTACGGTTAATTAATCCAAATCATCGTTTGTGTCAAAGGCACCGCGCACTCATAATAATATCACACGTTCAACACTTCATAATTCAATTAGTTACAAGAAACGTTCACCACAATCGGCAAGTGTCCAACTGGTGGTCATTTCGCTGTTTACTTTTAATTGGCACCTGCGATTAAAGCGCCGTCCGCGGACAGATTTAAACTGATAGTTTTTAAGTTCGACGTTAGGTGGCAGTTTCGGTGTGTAATTCGTCGCGTAAAGATCGTTAAATCACAATAATTTATATAAAAACGGAATCAATATTTTACACGAACTTATTTGTTAGTTTAATTTCTTTATAGACTTGATCTTCATTGACCGCACTTGTGAAATTTTTCGGAAAGTCGATAATTTGTGAAATCAGTTCTACCTCTGTTTTACAACCCTAAATTGTTGTTATTTATACTTATATAACGTTTAAAACGCCTAGTTTTTCAAGTTTCGTGTTAAATAAACATCGTGTTTACGAGAAACAATAAACAATAGTGCTTCCAAAAACATTTAGAATTTATGGTTAATTGAACGACCTTTGAAGAACGGAGAATCTATCGGAGGTGAGTGCTATTTACGTATGAGGCACTTGTTATATATTTATGGTGTTTTTATATTGATGTACATAATTTGATATCTTGTTTCTGGTAAAATTTATAACACTTATAATCATTGAAATTCATTGTTATCTAGATATGCCACAAAACTTCGAATCCAAGACGAGGTTTTTTTCTTATAATTTCTTATGAAAAATGGAGGGGGATCATCTTAATGATCGAGCAACTACACCTGCAAGAGATGGTGACGGTTAATATAAATTTTTAAAGGGCTCGTCTTGGAGTTGGAGTTTTACATCATAAATATAATGTTTTTATTATATCTAGATATAGGTACTTATAAATTTTGTTTGCAAATTAGGTGTATGATCTATAATAAAATTTTGTTGTGTACTCTTCATATGATGCGGATCATAATACACAAATTTACATATTACGTTTTAAAAAAATGAAATTTATTTGGAATGCTTACATTTTTCATTTTTTTTAATAGGTCCTTTTCTTATAATTAACATTACAAATACCTAGATAATGAAAATGTAGGGTAACAAACTGTTTTACAGTCGTTTTTAATGGAGTACCTAAAAATCGAACCTAATTTAATGTAAATTTTCAGTAAGTTAAACTTAATGATAGATGCTGCTCGTTATGGAACTTCTCTAAAACTATTAGATATTTGTACTTAAAATTTAATGTAACGAAACATGACATACATAGTCATTTAAACGATAGCAACTTCTGCTTACGTTTTACAACGGATTATTTTAAAACCCTAGCAGTGCTTTGTTCACTATTGCATTGCGTTCGGTTATAGGTGATCAAGCATTTGAGTGAATGTAATGTTTTGTATGAAAATTTAGAAATTCATCAACGATAGCATTTTATCAAAACAATTTGAAATGTAGGCACTCAACCAAATTGAAGGTTTTGATAAAATTAATAAAAATGATGTGTGTGTAAATTTATGAACCTATTCACTTACTGGACGAATTAGATCGATATTGTTAATGGTCGACCTGTTTCTTCTAAAGCCATTTCGTGAATCTGATAGTAATCTCTTCTGTATATATGCGTTATTAGTCGTTGATTACCTAATTGTTGTTGAAAGTTTTTGTCTTACCTCTTTCCATCCACTATTATATTATAAATTATTATATGGAGAAGTGGATGCACTATTTTCAGCTGCTTCATCCCCTTTGGCTTTCTCATCCAGATTTGTGAGTGCAGGCCACATATTGGACTTCGGTGGCTGAAACGATCTGGATGGTGTCGTAATTTTGAATGGTCCAAAGTACGTGAGAGCCAAAAGGGGTGAAACACCTGGAGATATTGCATCCACTTCTCCGTATAATAAAATAATTTGTATGTATGTATATTTAATAATGTAATTCCTCGACAGACAATTGTTGCAATCGCATTTATAGCATTTTTTAAATATTGGCCGAATTACCCTTATTTTCCATTCATTTGGTATTTGCTTTTTTTCCCATAAATTATGTATCAGATGATTGATTCTTTATTAAATTTCTTTTCCTCCTTTTTTAATTAAAGGGATAATATATTAAAAATAATTGATTATAATATGAAAGCTACTGAGTGTTCTCAATGTAATCTGAATCGTGATTTGTTATAGAGGTCTTCATGAGTAAGACACTTATTATTATTATTCTTTTTATTAATTGTTTTAAAAAAGTATGATTGCACTAACCAAAAATGGACATCATTCAAAAATAGAATATCATATAGTTTTTAACGTCTTTGGCTAACGTTAAAAATTTCTCAAGATTATATTTTATTACCTACTTATGAATATTATTTAATTAATTGTGGGGGTTATCTTTTGCTGTTGATTTATTTAGATCATTTTATCAGGTGAATTCTAAAATAAAATGTGTTAGATGTCTAGGTATTCAGAATTTATATTTTTTTTAATTTAAGAGAAAATATTAAAAAAATAAAAATCACAGCGGTCGGACTCGATCACTATTTTACATAAAACTACATATTACGGGCAATTTGTTCCTAAAAGTACATATTTTATAATTTATGACATTTCCTTCTAAACGTGATTATTCGGTAAATTGAAAAATTAACCAGTTTCGAAAACTAATCTTAAATTTTCATTATATGGTCCGCTTTGTGTTATTTTTACGCTGATAACGTCCAGTTTGCTTGCATTTAGGTAACCTGTTACGACGCCAACCCGCACGGGGTTCTAGTTGTATAATTTACCGGGTTTCACAAATTTAGTTTTGTCGTTAACAGCTAAACAAATATCTGAACGTTTATTTATGTACGTACCTACATAATATACAGGGAGATTCACAAATAATGCGAAAAACTTGAAGGGGCGAATCCTTGTCGAAAATTAAGGGGGCCTTTTATCCTAAAATGTCTCCTTTCGTAGTTCCTCAAAAGGGAAAGCTCTTGAATTAATGAATGACAAATGTTACATTGTAGACGAATGTTTAGTTGAATAAAGTTATTTTAATATTTGTTGACAAGTTCTGACAATGAACAATGCTATTTAACAAATAAAATATCACTTAATGTATGTATATGTTCCAAGTTTCACTAATGTAGTGTACGATCACTTATTTTATTTTTTACTAAAAAATTGCAGACGAATACATTGAAAAGGTGAAATTTCTTAAAATAAGAGAAATTAAAAAAAATCAAAAAACATTTAAAAAAATTAAAATCCGGAAATAATTTTTTTATTAATACTTACGTAAAATGCAGATTAACACTGCTGCTGCCACTTGTTTGTAACGTAACATAACATATATAAAAAAAAATTAGAAACTTTAACATTTTTCTTTGTATTTCCTACCTTTTTTTCGTCATCGTTTTCTTTCATCGCGAATTTCCAGAGTAGATTATTCCATTGATTTCGAACTTGTGTTATTACGTACCTATATTTCACTGTTTTTCATCAACCACTGTGATCGCGAACACGCGCGTAAGATAAAATTTCGTTCGCGAAATTGAACCGTCGATGTTTGAGGGAGCCCTAACCAAGACCCTAACTGAGTTCCTAACCAAGAGCCTAACTTAGCTCGATTTTCAGAGAATTTAGAGCTTAAAGGTTCATGTATTTACACTTTATAAATACATGGAGAGTTAGTCGACAAAGAAAGATTCTACCTTTCCTCGTCGTATTAATCCTTTTTGTTTGTAAACTTTTTAGAGTACACAACACTTGCGCACTCACACGCAAAAAGGCCTTAACCGAACGAGCACTCCTCGCACGCACGAATAATACGACGTCGTAATTTAAAATTCGAACCACTGAAACAAGCACTGCCATTATGTAATATTAACGCGAAAGATCTGAAGCGGTTTTGCCAGAATTCTATATATAAATGCATTCGAGTTTATAAGTGGGTACTAAGAAATCCCGTGTTTATTTTAAAAACATTCGCCCTCCGATAAGTTATCACGTGAAAGTAGGTGACGCACATGTTTTATTAGTTGTTTTGTCGATGTATCGGTTGCATAAAAATGCAATTAAACTTTCATCTGGTTTACGGTTTGTAATAAGGAAATTTTCAATGCTTAAGAAAGAATATGAGAGAAAAAATATGAATTAGTATAGGTACTTTATTATTTATATATTCTTTCACTTACATACTTTTTTAAATAATTTTCATGCAACGCGTTTCGCAATATAACTATGTATATGTATCGTAGATGTTAAGATTTTCGTTCTTTTATAAGGAAATCTAAAAATGGAGAATTTAGAATTTCAGTTTGTTCATTCAGAACAAGGTAATTTGGATTTAGTAGAATTTGACTATACTAAAAAGTATAATTTTTGTTGATTGTTACAACGTAACGATAAAATTTTGTTGTTAACAGTAATATTATTTTTTTGATTCTAAAATATGTTTAGGAAAATTTGATTTTTCGGAATGTTTATTTCTAAATGCAGTCAAATGATCTTTGTGACGAGTTTCAAAATTTCTTAAAGTTTGACGACGAAATGTATGCCTATGTATGTAATTTATAAATGCCAGAATAGATTAAATAATTTGGTTTTTCTTTAATATTGCCTAATAAACTTAAATTGAATTTTAAATTTAGAGTATATCTTAGTTTCTTTTCTTTTAATTAATTAAGTACTATTGATGTACTAATTACGAAAATGTAGGTTGGACTTCTTATTGAAAATTCTTCATTTTGAATGTGAATATTGTTTTTGCTAAGTTACATATTTTAGAATCAAAACATAAAATTACTGTTAACAACAAAATTTAATGACGGCGTCTTTGTAACGATCAACAAAAATTATATTTTTTAGAAGAATTGGAAATTCAAAGACATTTAATATACAGTAATCCCTTAACGTTCGCGGGGGGGTTACGTTCTAGGAAACCCTTGAGAATATTGTGTAAAAAATGGGGTTATAGGTTCTATGCAATTTCAATTATAGCGGATAAAACAACTGGAACATGAACATCGTCGGCGACATTAATTATGACCATGACAATAGATGACCATGCGTCCAGATGAAGTGTATTTGCTAATCGATGGCTACTGAGTTGTGATTGTTTAACAGAACAAATCTGGCCTTTATAAATTTCGTTATAAGGAAGGGTTGCGGCCTTAATTTCTCTTTTGAATTTAAGACTCATCGCCAGTGATGAGTCTTACTTTCATTACATGGCAAAAATACTACAATTTATTAGAAAATTTTATTTATTGACGACTTATTTGACTTATTGATGACGTGGATTAGTCGTCCACGCGATGGATTGGACGATGATATCGTGAATAATTTATATGTAATATTTTGTCACACGTAACAAAAGAATAGATATGAAAAGTTGTTTTATGCATAGGCGCCTTTTATAAATAAAAGTATAAACGTTAAATTTTACTGATGGTGACATTTGTAAGTGAACTTTTTATAAATTCCAAACACAGTTCTAATTTTTCAAAACTATTCTTTGTTATTGTGTAATATAATATTTACCACAAAAATATTTTATTTATATATATCCATATATATAATATGGAATTTTTTTATCATTGTCTTCTTTATTATTGTAGCCAATGAATAAAACTTGGCAACAAATTAAAAATTACCGTATATTTCAGCCCTCGTTGGGGCTATTATCAATGGTAAAAGCGTATATAACAGATTATCAGATAAATCCCTTTTTTCCATTAGGTACAAACATTTTTATTAATTTTGATACGAAGCATTTCTGATAAAAATCTTTTGCTATAATTTTTTCAATGCCCAAGATCCTTAATATTGTTGATATCAAAATTAAAAAAGTGTTTTGTTTTAAAAGAATGTTTTGATAGTGCTGTGCCATAATTTTTTTAATGTAATTGTTATGCAATTACTTATTTAATTCGCAATAGTTGATTGTAAGTTAGTTAGATAATCTGAAAATACATTAATTTTCTATTGCTATGCGGATTTTGTTCTTTCGGTCACACACGTAACGGTCCTGTGTCACACACTTGGTGACACGTTTTCAAAAATTTTTGATAGTCTTATTTTTATAGATAATTGGACATTGTTTTAATATAAATGTACAGTGGATCATACTCGATAAGAAAAAAAAATACTTTCAATTTTTATTTGAACTCTAAATCACAGAAAAATTACTTAATGTCGACAAAGGTGGCGTTTCTCAAAATCTCCGGAAGTAGACTTCAACGAAAGGTCGAAATATATGTCAAAATATTTAAAAAATGACTTTTCTATTGACTAATTTCTTAAAAATATTTAACAATAAAGAATCATACATAAAAAACACCAAAAAAATTTTCCAACAGTTATATGAATATTAGACAGTTTGCAACCCCTAGATTAAGAAATACTGTTTTAGGGTACATACGTAATTAATAATACTAAAAAATAGACCTTTATATAACAGGTGAAACAAATTAAACAAATTTAATTTTAAGTCATGTAAGCGACCCTTACTTTGGTCTAATGCTTACGTTTGCGTTACTTTCGAAACGAACAATGCGGTTGCTAATCGCTCAAGGTCGAATAAGCCATCAACAGCAAACCAATACTAGTGTCCCGACTATTAAAATTCAAGCGGTGAAATAAGGAAAAGCGCAACTTATTCGTTATTTTTTTGTTGATACGGTAATTGCACGCGCGCGAAAATGTTCGGCGTTTTATAAAAAAAAAAACTGTTATCAAAAACGTTTTCCCACCAAATTTAAAACGACGCGCACGCCCATGTAATACGATAATCAAATCAACTGACTGACGTCAGCACCATTCGAATCTTTCATGTTTCGCTCGCCAGCAAAATATCACCTACGAGGTTGTTGCTAAAGGTGAAATTGCAGTTTTGTCAGTTCTTCCACTATCACGAAATGAAAATTTGGACTAGCGAACATGTCTTCAAGTAAGTAAACTTTTCGTTATATTGGTTATGTATGTGGTTGTTAAACTGTTTTTAAAACTTTTAGTCACCCTTGGGAAACTGTCGTTACGGCGGCTTGGCGAAAATATCCCAACCCTCACAATACGGCCGTTATCGCAACGGACGTGGTAGAAAGGAATGTGACCGACGGCGTTTTACGTACTCGTAGGTTAGTCAGTTCGAAATGGGGCTTTCCGAGATGGGTACAATCTGTAAGTTTCTTTTTAAATCTGTTGTATTAGGTAATCGTGGGTGTCACATCAAAGGCTCGTGATAATTTTGGAAATTCTCCAAAAAATATGTCCGTTTTAGAGCCACGAGTTGAACTTTGAGTTTCTTTTTCGTAACCGCAATGTTCTGCGATGAGTCATGTGACACAATCGAATGCCACAGTCTCGCCGTATATTTATTTAATGGTATCTAATCTTGAAGCATTTACTACGTTTTTGCTTATGTTAGGACGCGATCGACCGAAGTTCTATTGCACTTTGAAATTTGTGACGTTTTGTAACCTTTTCGGCAGGTTAGGAATGTCAAATGACGTAACGTTTACGTAATAAAACAGCTTTGCGTCTGTCGCTACGCATTACTTCCACTAATGTAATGGAAAAGTAATGAAAACATCGGCTTAGGAACATAACCTATCTCTCCGTTATTTCGTTTTGATTTAGTATAGACATTTATTTTGCAGCTAATTGGTACAGCGAAAGTATGTTATGCGAGCGAAATATCCGAAGTTCATCCGTCACAAAAGAAAATGGTACTTAACACAGTAAATTTAACTTTCTGCAGATACGTTGCTGTAGACGAAACGTTATCTTATTTACCTCATCCAACAGATCCCGATAAAACGCTTTTAAAACAAGAAGCAATAGTGACGGTGCAAGGGGTGCCTTTAAGCAGTTACATGGAAGACGTATTAACAAACAAAATATCATTAAATGCCGGAAAGGGGAGACAAGCGATGGAATGGGTTATTAATAAATTAAACGTAGAAGTTAAGGATTTCACAAAGAATACCGATGAAATTTTAACACAAACGAAAAAGTCTCTCGACGATCTAACTAGTACTGCCAAAAAATCGATGGACGACATTTCACTTAAGGCCAAATTAAGCTTCGACGATATACAAAATTTACATTAGAATACAAAGAGAGTTTGTCAATATTCAAATATAAGTATTGTCCTTACAAATTGAATTTGGAAGTGCCTTAAAAATTGAATAGTAGTAAATTTATTTATTTATTGAGTTTATTTTTAATATTGTGTAGTACGATATTGTGATGATTACATGTAAGAGTAAATTATATAGAGAACATTCCGTTTTTAAGAATGTTTGTACTTATACACGAATTAATAATTCATGTGATTGTATAAATCGTGTTAATTGTTACTTTTGCCATTTTAACGAATGAAATTTGTAGTATTTATTGGTAGTCAGTCATATCACAACAGGAGTATGAAAATTAATAAGTATGTTTATATATGTGTGTGTATTGAACCGTTTTCGATTGTTGTTTTTTTCTTTTACATTTAAGACAGTAATCATGTTGTTTTTTATAGTAAGAAAATTGTAAATTTTTGAGTTGTGTATGATCAATCCTTCGAGTAAAATGCAATAAAAAATGTATTATAAATATCAAGTGTTAATTGATAATTAATTATTCGATAAAAATGCATCTTAAGTAAGTGGATGTATTTTTATTATTTTTTGTGTCGAACGCTGTTTGGATTTTTTAAAATTATTTTTTTCCGTCTTGTTTAATTTTGTTGCTATTAAGTGTAAAAAAATACTGTAGTACATAGTAGATTCCGATAAATTCGCTTTTTTGGACTCTATGCGTTTTTTTTTTAAGAAGTTGAACAAATACAGTTTATATCATTAAATAGGTATTTTTCTTTTAATGCAAATTTACATGTCGGATTTAATTGCCGGATATAAGACGAATTATGGGGGAAAAGGGGTTCGTTGGTGATTTTTAAAATGTTTTTTCACAATAATTTATTATCCTACACGAATAAGTGTAAAAGTTCCAGAACTTTTTCTTCGTTCTTTGATCAATAATCTCATTTTTTTTCTTAAATTGATTTTTTAATCAATATTCTTAATTTAAGAGGTTTTAAAGAAGTTATTTTTCTTTAATCATATTTTATTTCTATTTGCCAACATAATAATTGATGAACAATAATTTAGTGCAACACTAAAATGTTTTACAATTAGTTTTTAAAATACGTGTTTTGTTTGATGTCATAATTTCATTGTAATTGTCCTTTATTTTTCTTTTCCATCGTTTCATGTAGGATTATCCAGTTAACGGATAAGATAGGTCGAATAGGTAATTGCTTGCAAATGAACGCCTAATTAACTTGCAAGTACATTAATTTTTGTAACATATTAATTATTACTAAGAAGCCTTTTCTTTTTTAATTATCTCTTAATTAGGTATTAATTTAAAAGGCCATCTCGAACTTATCGATAAGTATGTGTGGCCTAGCAAAACTTGTATTTTGTTCCATTTTGTCGATATGTTATGTTCTTTTATAGTTATTAGAGCCGATCTTTCCAGCACCTGATAAAATTATCTAACATATTTATCATGGGAACAATTGTTCGAACAAACGTTTCTATAGTAAATAGCTATCAGATAAATTTATCAGGCGATCGTAAGATCGGTCCTTACAGTTATAGATATAAACTGTTCAACGTTTTACTTCTAAGTACCTATCAAATTATAAATTGAAATAAACGAGCTTTAATTTGACGTGCAACATGACTATGATATTTAAATTTTCTAATTTTTGAAGACCTTAAAGGAACTTTTCTTTTTAAATCTCAAAAGCGGCCGTTTTAATTTTTTTTTGAAAAAAAAATTATTTTAAATTTATTTATTGACTAATTATGTGCCAAGTTTCATAATGGGACGCCAATGGGTTCTTATGTAAATTAATTTTTCTATATTATAATGTATGTACATACATACATTTTATCCAAACCTATAAGTAATTCACGTCATCAATAAAAAGTTACTAGATGATGAGGTTTCACACAGTGCTTCGTATTTTTATAGTTCTAATAAATTGTAGTCTTTCTTTATACCATCTAATATGTGTGCAGAATTGTAAATAAATAATCTTTTATTGATGACGTGAATTGTATATAGGTTTGGATAGGCCCTACGTGAAATTTCCTAAAGTTTATTTACTTCCACAATTATCAGCTGATGTAGACTATATTACTTGTTAAACGTTTAATAAATTGATTTTTGCTGAAGTAATAATGTTCAACATGAAGCTGATTTTCAGAAATTGGGCAAAAAGAACGAAATTTTCCTATTCTTATATTGCGCCCTGTTGCCATCAAAAAAAGTTTGAAAGATTCTCTTTTAAATTGAAATCAATTTTTTTGGTAATTTAAAAGGCGACTTGCGTCCGAGATAAAAACATGTTGTATGATGTTTCCCTGAATACACTTATAATATACAATGAAAGGATGTATATTATATATGTATATTATATGTATATTATGTTGTAATATTACGTGTAGTGCAAAAAATTATAAAATGGATTATTAGCAACTTTCAAACCACAATTACTTATAATTAGTTTATAGTTGTGGAAGTCAATAAATTCAGCGAATTTCACGTACATTATAATATAAAAAAATTAATTTCCATAGGAACCCATTACGAAATTTGACACATAAATAGTCAATGAATGGTCGCATTCAGGGAATTGTAACGTCGAAACGCTGCAGCGCTGTAACGCTTTATCTTGCCTGAATAAACATTTTTGGTACCAGTTATTTTTCAGCTTTTAATTCTTAGGTTGGCAATTTTGTTTGAAAAACACTCAAATTTTTATGTAAAACTTACCTTGTAATATCTTCAACCTTTCTTCTTACGTTACTGCAAGGGAAATGACTTCGTATCCGAATTGTAACGTTATAAGCCATCTTTATTTTTTGCATAAACCAAAACGTACACAAGCAACATAATTTGTTAGGTTAGAACGCATGGATGCGTCATTGTTTTATTTAGTTATAAAGCGGAATATTTATATGCTTTAATGCTTTACTAAAGCGCTGCAGCACTGCGAGTAAAGCAGACACCATTCAGAGCATCGCTTCGATAAAGCGCTATAGCGCTACCATTCCCTGAACGCGACCAATGTCTTAAAAACATACATTTATTTCAAAAAAATTAAAAGAGGTGCTTATACAATTTTCAAAAAAAAAGTTCTTTTGGGTTCTTCAAAATTTACAAAATTTAAATATCATAGTCGTGTTGCATATTAAATTAAAGCCTATTAAAAACGGAAGAGAACAACACCAAATTAACCTCTCTAGGGTAAATAGTTTGTGTGTTACGGCTTTTTAAAGAGTCTCAGATGTTGTCGTTTTTGTGCCATTTTTTATTTTTTTTTAAATCAGTAGCTCAAACACTACGAACCCAAAAAGCTGGAATTTTGGGTTTTTCGTCTTCTTGATAATGAACAAATAAAATATCTTACAAATCTGAAATCTTAAGGTCCAAAGTTATTTTCTTATTTGTTGATTTGACATGGAATGACTTATAAAAAAACTCCATACAGATACATTTCTGTATGGCAGTTAAATACATAATTATAATTTAATTTATAATATTTTCCTCGTTAGTGAAAATAATCAGCAAATTGTGTTTATGATGTTCATTATTACCTTTGTATAAAAAAGTAAATAAACTAGATTATTGCAAAATGTACAGCACCACAACTACAAGTGTACGTGATAATTTTATCTTATTTTTAAATTTCAATCGAATGTATTACATAAAAAATGAATATTTACGCTAATTTCCGTAAAACTAAAGGTTTAATTGTAATCGAGAAAAAAATTTTGTGGGACAAATTTTTTGGCGTTCATTATATAATTATTTGGGCCAATAGAAAAGTCATATTTAATATGTTAAGATATTACATATCGACCTTTTGTTGAGGTTTTCTTCGGTGATAATTACAAGAAGTTAACATGTTGATAAATTAATGACACCATTGGAATTTTTTTGACAATTAACATATTATAAAAGAACCGACATCGATAATTTCTGCTAATGACAGGTCGACAAATTAACTCAGGATCGGTTATTAATTTTAGGAAAATACAAAATTTGAACGTTTATTGATTAAAATAGTACATTAAAATATTAGGTACATATAAATTGACGGGTCTTGATATCAGTTCGGGCAGCAAATTCCAGCAAACTCATCTTTCAAGACGCACACGTGATCCAAAAATATTTTTGCATCGGTTAAGAGAGAGTGCACTTTGGGGCATTCGTGGATCAAGGTACAATGTCCAGTTGCGTTCAAAGGTGTTTTAGGACATTCTATCGCATCTGCTATGGTCTCATTTAGTCCCAACTTGTAATTACCTGTCGACAATAATCGTTTAATTCGTAGAGCACACGTCCTCTTATCTTAAACGTTCCACTCACCTTTATCTGGTATTTCTACGAGTCCTTGGCTATTTAAAATAGTATTTAGCCAAGGAAGAATGATGTGTATGTCTGCTAGTTCGGCGACCGTCGTCGATAAGGTGGTGGTGATTGTAGGAATATTTGTTGTATAAGCAATAATAGCCGGTGTGGTATAGTCAAGAGATGATGTCACGATGTCTAATGCTTCGGCTTGCGCAAACGCTGGTCTTTGCACTAATATGGAAAAAATACCTGATAATTATTTATAAAACTAGAGATATAATAAAAATTAATAATAAATAATAACAGCTTTCATGTTTTTTTTCACTAGTTTAGCGTACGTACGGGGTTTCGTTTCGGGGTACCTAAATTTAATTTATTAATTTACCGTATCTCGCGGATTAATAAAAAAAAGGGTTAGTTAATTTTGGAATACTTGTGTAAGTAATAAATTTTTTCCGAAGTCTGGCGTCGCAAAAAAAACTTTGTAGAAGATCGTCTTACTTTTTCTTGTTGTTTTTAAGAAATTTTCAAAGTACATGAGACATGCGTCGCATCAATTAGGTACTCGCCTAACAAATATATGGCGATCAGAAAAAAGTCGAAGAACCGCCAAAATATATTCGTAATATAAAAAGAGGAGTTCAGATTTATCAGTTGACTTAAGAGTTATGAGTTAACACATGCCGCTAACAAAACTAGCAACGAAAATTAACAAATGAAGTAGCGTCGTTAAAATAACTTCTTACCACCTGAAATATGGAAGGATTGACCCGGAAGAGCTGGAACACCCGCAAATCCTGCTGCTCCCGTTGCTGATATCGGGAAAATGTCAGGACGGACTGTAATTAATACAAAGCATAAATAAAAAGACGTCGACGCATTCAAACACGTGACCTACAGTTATTATAAGCGAAGTCGGGTCTACGTCCCCCTAAAAGAAACCGGAAAAAATAACAACAACCATCAAATCGGAAAATGTCTCACCTTCGGCTGTTTCGGTGTCGACTGCACTAGTGTCATTCGGTTTAACGACCACCAACGAACTGACTGGAGTAACGAACGAATATTTAAGGGCCAAATCGAGCGCCTTCCGTTTAAACTCCTTCTTATCCTCGTCCGTGTTTGCGGCTTCCTGTTTCTCCAGAAGTTGCGAAATGGTCAAGTACGACCATAAACGTTCCATGCTCGTGTAAGATTCGGTGGAGGCCGGTCTGAGATTGATTCGTCCACCTCTGCCCCATCCGTCAATTATGGGCGTCGGGGTTCTGCCAACTCCACACCATCCCGAAACTACGATTTCAGATCCGGAAAAGTAAACCGGGAACGTGGTCTTTGTGAGACTAGTAACTGACGGTTCGTATTTGAACGTTACGTCGGAGAGCAGCGGAGACGATATTTGCTTGTAAAAGTCCTGCAATTGCAAGGAGGCATCCGCCGCTTCGTAGATGTGCTTTGAATAGCCAGAGTTGCGGAGGGACAGCTTTTGTAAAAAGTTTTTGTCCGCACCGTCGCCGAATGACAGGGCAAAAATGGGCGCTCTCCTCGGACCCGAATTAAATTCGCTGATCTACAAAATCATAAAAAGATTTTAAATATGTCAAAATCATTGTTTGCAAGTACCATATTTATGATCGTCTTAGTCGAAGTTATACGAACTGTAGGATCTCCATCGGTCAGAAATACAATTATCGGTTGTCGGTTACCACCGCCGTCATCGCTTTTCGCCTTTTCCAATTCGACTAGGTGCAGGCCTACTCTTAAAGCGGTATGAATATCGGTGGCTCCTGTTGGTATTAATTTAGGTACGGCGTCCTTTGCCTTCTTGATGTTATCGGCATTTGCTGGATAAGCACGTGGGAAAGTGAAATTCTAAAATATCCATACCGATTACTAAATCGAATAGATAATAACAATAACGTACATCAAATTCATATATATGTATATCATTTCGATTATCCCAACTATATTGGTCGTTTGTAGTTGGGAACCAAACGCTGGCCTCTTCGTTGTATAAATCCCACACCTTCACGTTGCTGTTGAACTCGACCAAATTAAACGAGTCCTGTTCGTGCAGCTCGTCCAAAATTTTAAGCATGGCTTCGTGGAGTTGGTCGATCTTACGATCGTACATGCTCGAGCTCGTGTCCAAAACGAAAACGACTTGTTTGGGAAGAGGCGGCAGTTCGGACGGTGCAAAGAAATGCACGAAGTAACCGTCCTGCACCAAAACTTCTCCGCCGTGAGGATCCCTCTCCACGTCGTACTGCACGACAAATTGTCCGGAAAACCCTTCGTCCTCCTTGGTGCCTAAATACTGCGCCAGTTGCTTTTGCCTTTCCAAATTTGGACTGAACCTAACGACGGCAGACGTCTCGTTAACGATTTCTAAATCGGCCCGTGGATCTAGCTCGTCTTTGTCGTTTCCTATTTCATTGCCGGAACGTAGCGGGGGCGCTTTTAGGTCTACAATTTTTCGACTCTCCGCGATGACGACCTAAAACAGATGATTAAGACGGATGATTTGTGGTTTTGCTCGTGTAATTGTTTACTTCGACACTGAGATCTTTGACTGGCTGTCCAGGATGTATGTTGATTATTTGTTCGTAGCGACCGTCTTGGCGTTTTAACAATTGTTCGTAGTTCAGATAGAATGCAGCTTTCGATTCCGGCTCGACGTTAACGGAGACCGTGAATCGGTTCGAATCGCGAGCGCTAACCGCCACGTGAGCTGCTCCAATGCCGCTGGCGATTGCCTGCAATCGGAAATCGTTCATGATTCGATTCGATCGATTCGCAAAATAATTTTACCTGGTCGTATTCGCGTTTAGCTTCTTCTTTTTCCTTGACGTAGGCAGTGTAATTTTTGCCTTGCACTTCCATGACGAAGCCGGAGATGAAAGCGGTCTCTGGAAGAACCACGGAAAAGGTCGCTTCCTGCGCTTTCGTTTCGAAATTCTTCACTTTGCTGGCGATTGTGGTGTTAGCAAAACGGTTACTGATGCTCGATTTTATCTGCATTTGGTAAATTTTTGGAACGGCCGTTGCGGGTTCGATCGGGCCGTCCTCTTTTACGAGGGACGGCGTTGTAGATGTAACTATTAGGGATTGAGTGGAATCGGTCGGTAACGCGACGATTTGAACGATAAACGCCAAACCCAGCGTCGTCAAAATTCGCAGGTTTGCGTGGCCCATTTTGAAATCTACAATCGAGTTAAATTTCGATAAGTTTAATTAAATTTACGATTTGAATCGATCACGTTTACCGTCGAACAGAGCAAACACGTATTACGTACCTATTGTTTACAACGTCGAGGCGTGCACGTTTATAGAAATGGCCCTGAATTAAAACAACATTAACTCCGTCACCGCTTCGTTGTTACTGAAACTGTCTTTGTGACTTTTCGACTTATAGTCTTTGGTAAATCCCACTTTACCGGTTATTTAGAAAGAGTGTTCGCGCGCGATTCTCGGTAAGATAATTTTAATGTGAACGATTCCAGCACGAAAATTATGCCAAGGGCTTTTCCGGATATCGTTGTGGCGCAGATCAAATTGAGCGTTAATTTTCCGTATCGTTCGCAAAAACATTTTTTATTCTTCATAATCAAATATAAATGATAAACGAGAGCAAAAAGTTGCACGATATCCTATTCGTGTTATGTGGGTATTATCTAATGTTAGGAGAGTTCATCAAAATTTATCGAAATCGTTCGATAAAGGATGTGTATTTTTGTTAATTTACGTATAAAGTGTTCTATTGAAATTCTTATTTTAACGTTTATTTTCGAAGGACGACTGGCGTCAGGAGGAGCTGTTCGAAATCGGAGAATAGTAGGGCACGTTGACTTTTGTAAGTCTCCATGTTGATTTCGGCAATCCCAATAGATTTTCTCAATGTTTTTCATTTAATTTACCAATTTACTGGGAATATTAGGTCGTTTTTAAGTGAATAAATGAGCCGAAGGTTCTTGATTGTTTGAAACATCGAACTAACGACCTTGGTGTTTTATGATGAGTTTAGATAATCAAATTGCGCAATAAAAATTATTATTTTATATTTTTTGCTATTGGGTATTTTTAAAATGCGTTGTTTTTTCGAATTTTAAATTAATTTTATGACCGATTTCGTATATAAAACAATAATGAATGACATTTTTCTATATTTGAGCGTGATAATGTAATTTTCGCCTAAAATGATACATAGAGATTATAGCGGTGCAGTTATTGGTGAACAAATAAATTTAAAAATAGGCATGTAAAAATTAAAAAAGCAAAAAATTGAAAAAATTGCCTTAACGATCTTTAAGTTATGGAAATTCTTGATCGATACAAACAAAAATTAGAGAATTGTTTTGAAAAACTACTAATAGAAAAAAAATTAATTATTACATCCTATAGAAACCGGTTTGGTGGCTATTGACGGCCGCGTTGCTTCTAATAATAATAATCTTTGCAAATTCTAACAAAAACTAATTTATAATCTCGGTTATTAGTTGGGTATCAAAAAGTATTGTAGCTCTTCTTGCAACGTTAGCGTTTCAAACAATTGTTTTGTATAAATTTATGCTATTTAAACTATTATCGTTTCATCAATCGATTAAGTTAATTGTACATCAATTAAAACGAGACCGATCCTAATTATCTCATCAAACGATTCAAACGATTACCGAGTTTTTCTTCAACCTTCAACCAGGGTGTCGACCTAAGGGGTGACATCTCTCAGTCTCAATCTGGATTTGTTGATAATCCGGATCGGCTGGTTTTAATTGATTCGAATTATCGAGCCACTATTTACTTAAATTCTAACGTTTAAATTAACTACAACGTGAATAGAACTCGACGATTTTCGATTGCACTTTATAGATAACGATGAAAAATCTTTCTAATCGATATTTTAATCAACTCTTAAAGAGCATTCCTTAAACTATTTTGAAGGAGGTACTAAAAGAATAAAAAAATTACACTCGAAAGGTTCGTTTATTAAAAAAAAAATGTCAAAATTTTACAATATTCAGTTGAATGGAGGACTCGGAAGTCGATCTCTGTAAGTCATTATTGTACGTACTACCATTGATTTATGTAGTGAAAGTTCCATTGTAATGAAACTTACACTGATTGACTTCTGAACCCTCCATACGTAACAACACATATTTTAGTTGTCAGGACAGCAGACACCGGCAAGTCTAGAAAAAAAACGAAACATTTTAAGTTCCTTTTCAATCGCTAAACCCAACCATCGCACTTACCCATCCTTTACTTCGCACATATATTCGAGATAAACCTCGACGCTCGTAATTAAATTGTAAACTTGATTACATGTGATTAACAACTTGCATTGTCCAGGCGAACCGGTAGACGTTTTCGGGCAAGTCTTAGATTCGTCAACCGCGTCGCTTGCTTCTATGGTGTAATTGCCTAAAATTCGAACTGACGCAAAACGGTTTTAGATGCGCTTTTCAAATCACCTGTCGGCAACTCTATTTCCCCATTTTCTCTAGAAATCGTGCTCAACCACGGGTAAATGTCCGATATTTTGGGAGGCTTAGTTGACCTTGTAACAGGTACACTAAATAATGGGCAAAATGGCGTTGTCATAGGCATGGGAGGAGGTAACGTTGGCCGAAACTGTCCACTTGCTTCCAGGCATTCCGGCATACGCGCTCGCTAATAATACGTGTTTCATTTTTGGCACTCCTAGAGCTAAATTTTATTTATTTAATTATTAAAATTTAGCTCTACAGTGTGTTAGATTTTATGTGTCACGGCAAATAATTCGGCTATTGTATGAATTAGTAAAAAATGTTGTAAATGAAAGTTATTGGATTATTTATTCTTAATGTGTCAAAATCAGAAAAACAATTGAACATCAAATAATTCAGATAAAGCAAATAAATTTAACATTTTAAATGGAACGTACCCAGTATTATTACATTTTCTGAAACTACAAGAATTTATCTTTACAGTAGTATATCACATGTTATACTTATTTCATTAATTAAAGGCGTAATAAAATAAATAACAGAACGCGTTGAACACGTGCAGTATAAGCAATGTACCGACGACGCACACTTTTACGCTTGCATGTTCTATTAAGTAGAGCCGAGGAGGCCGTGATATGCGCTCACTTGTTATCGCTATTTTCATCTCGTGACACATAATGAGGGATAGTTATTATTCTAATAATGAAAAAATGTATATGTTGAGTGTACATCATATGCAATAATAATCCTAAAGAAGCTTCTGTATTGTATCGAACCTTGTATCCAGAAAGGGTACAGCCACATCCTCGCACGTTTGCAAGAATTGAACATAATTTACGAAGAAATGGATGTTCTAATGCTACAGTGCAAAGACCAAGAAATGGGCGTGCAACACATGATGAAGATATTATGGTGTTGGCATATTTTAGAGCACATCCAAGAAATTCAATGCGTGAAGCAGTAGCCGACATAGGTATAAGTCATCACAAAGTATTTTTTATTCTAAAAAAACATAACATGACCCCCTATAAAATTAAATTGGTCCACGGTTTAACAGCTGGTGATTCTGATAGAAGGCTAATATTTTATAACTGGCTTAACAATAATCAACATTTAGTGGATATCATTCTTTGGAGTGATGAATCTAATTTTAACAATAACGGAATTTCTAACAGAAAAAAATATCATTTCTGGGATACAGAGAATCCATGTCGAATTCGGGAATGCAGGTTCCAACACAGATTTTCTATTAATGTCTGGCTTGGTGTATTAGGTGATATTATACTAGGTTCTTATTTTTATCGCGGAACGCTTAACGCTGAACGGTATGCCAATTTCCTTACGACAAAATTCGAAGAATATTTGGATGATATAAGTGCGTCGTGATATGTGGTTACAACAGGATGGTGCACCTCCTCACAATGCAAGGAACGTCAAGGATATTTTAAACGAAAAGTTTGGTGCGAAATAGATAGGAAATGGTGGCCCTATAAACTGGCCGGCACGATCGTCAGACCTCTCTGTGTTGGACTTTTTTGTTTGGGGATATGTTAAATCAAAAGTTTGTTACATGTCCACAAAATTTAGAGTGCTCAAATAACACTAAACATGTTGCAAAAAATGCGACGAAATTTAATAAGCAGATCTCGGGAAAAGTATTACAAACAACGGGGAGCACTTTGAACAAAGAATTTAGATGTTAGTTGGGCATTACATACAATTTTATAATTAACTTACTTATTCGCATATTGGTTTGTTCATAATGTTGTATTTATGTTGAATAATCTGTTATTGAGTTTGTTTTAATCAACACATTGTTTATACTGTCTACGTTTTCAACACGATCAGTTATTTCGTGTATTGCGCCCAGTTAATTAATGAAAAACTATAACATGTGATATACCGTTGTAAAGATAAATTCTTGTAGTTTCAGAATATGTAATAATACTGGGTGCGTTCCATTTAAAATGTTAAATTTATTTGCTTTATCTGAATTATTTGATGTTCAATTGTTTTTCTGATTTTGACACATTATTAAGAATAAATAATCCAATAACTTTCATATACAACATTTTTTACTAATTGATACAATAGCCGAAATATTTTCTGTGACACATAAAATCTAACACACTGAATAGGAGTTTGAAATTTCACTTTTACTTATTTTTAATTTAGCAAAATCATGTCAATTGCAACTTACAAAGAGCGACTCCGTATGAATCTTCTCCGCCTGAAACTAAGTATAACATTATAGGTTATAAACAATAAAAATTCAAACATTTCTTACCGATGTCGGCCGCCTCGGTGTTTACGTCACTAGTGGCATTTGGTTTGACGACCACTAAAGAACTAACTGGCGTCACAAACGAATACTTGAGAGACAGATCGAGAGCTTTATTTTTAATTTGTTCGACGTTCTCGTCCGAAATTTCTTTTTTCTCTAAAAGCTGCTGTACCGTTAAATAAGCCCATAGACGTTCTAAGCTCGTGACGGACCGACGAATCGTCGGCTTCAAAGTAAGGAATTTGTGCCCGTTCCATCCGTGCACGAATCCTGGCGAAAAATCAGGGTCCACTATGGGCGCTGAAAGTTTTCCATCGATATAACAATCGACAAATTTAAAACAAAAAGTTTTCACCTCCAGGACTACACCATCTGTTAGTGTTCGGGGCAAAACCTGGATCGACGATCGAACCTAAAAGTTTCGTTTCGTTTCGTTTCGTTTGTTTTTAATGCGACCCGGAAAATATCTTACCGCACCATCCCAGCGACCACAATTTCCGATCCACCGAAATGCATGGGAAACTCGACGTTCGTGAGACTGATTGACGGATCTTCGTATTTAAACGTGACGTTGGCCAGCAGAGGCGAAGATATTTGTTTATAGAAGTCTTGCAGTTGCAGGGAAGCGTCGGCGGCGTCATAAATGTGCTTGGAAAAACCGAAGTTGTGCAAGGCTATCTTTTGCAAGAAATTTTTATCGGCGCCGCTGCCGAACGACAGGGCAAAAATTGGCGATTTCCTCGTGTCCACGTTAAATGCCGTTATCTAAAACAGTCGAGGTTGGTTATTTTAGATAACGATCGGGGTAATATTCGTACTTTTTTAGTTATTTCGTCTCTGGAAACTAAACGAACTGTGGGATCGCCGTCTGTTAAGAACACAATCATCGGTTGTCGATCGATTCCATCGCTGTTTTGATTTTTAGCCAGTTCGCCTAGGTGCAAACCGACTTTTAAAGCGCTGTAAATGTCGGTACCGCCCTGTGCTCTAAATTTAGACACCGTATCTTTTGCTTTTTTGATGTTGTCGTCGTTGACCGGATACGCTTTCGGAAAGTCGTAAAGCTAAATAAAAAATATTTTACGATAAAGCGAACACTTATATAGGTATCTTACGCCCGGTTCCACCACTCCATCTTGAGCTATAACTTATCTAAGTCGAACTCAAATGTAAGCACGACTCAAGACGGAAATGCATTCCACCACGCTTTAACAGTAACGGGAATTATATTAATAATATCCACTTCCATAACTTCAGTAATCAAAGTAACAAATTCTAGTCACCGTGACAGACTTGAACAATACGAGGTTATAAACATGATCTCAAGCTCTCATTATTCATGTCTCAGATGTAAGATCGATTTGACGAAGTTAAGGTCCGGTTTTACATGGTGAAACTGAATTTTTCTGACTAGTTCGTCTTGAGCTCTGCTTAGAGCGGTGGAACCGAGCGTTAATAACGTACATTAACATCCGTTTCTTCGTAGTTTTCTTGGAATTGCAACGCCCAGACGCATTCGTCTCTAACTTTAGATATCGGATACCAAACGTTTTCGTTAGAATCGTACAAATCCCATACTCGGACGTTCGTGTTGAATTCGACCAAATTAAACAAGTCGTTGCCGTTTAATTGTTCCAATATTTTATGCATCGCTTCTTTGAGCTGTTCTATCTTTCGGCCGTACATGCTACCGCTAGTATCCAACACGAATATAACGTGCTTGGGAAGAGGCGTTAACGACGTCGGGGCAAAGAAGTGAACGAAATACCCGTCTTGAACTAACACCTCGCCACCTTGAGGATCTCTTTCGACGTCGTATTGCACGACAAATTGACCGGAAATTCCTTCCTCCTCTTTAGTGCCTATTAGTTTGGCCAGCTGTTTTTGTCTGCTTTCGTTTGGAGTAAATTTAACGACGACCGAATTTTCATCGATGGTCGTCCGTTCGGCACGGGGATCTAATTCGGCATCGTCTTTTCCAATTTCGTTGCCAGAACGGAACGGTGGCGTATTTACGTCGATGATTTTTCTGCTTTCGATTATGTGAACCTAAAATTATTTTTTATTTACTTAACGTCGCGTTTTAACGTTTAAAAGTTTAGTACCTCGACGCCGAGATCTTCAATTGGTTGTCCCGGATGTAAATTGATGACTTGTTCGTAGCGTCCATCTTTTCTCTTCAAGAGCTGCTCGTAGCTCAAATAGAACGCGGCTTTGGTTTCGGGTTCGACGTTGACGGAAACGGTGAAACGGTTCGAATCTCGAGTGCTCACTGCCACGTGGGCCGCAGCTAGGCCGCCGGCGACGGCCTAAAGAAAAATACGGTTTAATTTTGAAAATTTCCGGTATCGAACGCGGGTAACCTGTTCATAATCGTGTTTAGCCTCTTCTTTTTCTTTTACGTGGGCGGTGTAGTTTACACCGTTCACTTCCATGATAAATGAGGAAACGAAGGCCGTTTCCGGCAGTATTACAGAAAATACGGCTTCTTGGGCTTTGACGGCCCAGTTTTTCACTTTACTTGTAACTGTGGTGTGAGCAAAGCGGTTACTGATGTTCGAGAACACGTGCATTTGGTAAATTTGTGGTGGAAGAAGAACGTCTTCCGATACATCGTCCTGTTAATTGTACATACGTTCTTGAATCTACATTGTTTTTATTAAATGCAAATGAAGGTTACCTTTTCAACATTTTTTTCGATCGTTTTCTCCGTGGAACTAACAACTAGGGATTGCCCCGAGTCTGTGGGAGCAGCAAATATTTGCGTTACAAGGTACACGAAGATGGAGAAAAACAGTTTTTTCCGGTTATTTCCCATATTGTAGGTATATTCAGAATGTCAAGCGGAATATAAGTATCGGAAATACTATCATGTATAAGAAGTTACCGATGGATGATCTTCTCGAAAGCTAAAAGAATACATTATTTGCGTGATTAGATTTTTTTTTTGGTAAAGTATAGGTCTAAACCTCTTGAGAATTAAATACTTATAAGTTTTAATAATGCTTTAGCGTCTATTAACTACACACCGAACTATATCTACTATCAGAATTGGCTAATTTAAAAATGCGTACACCCCCCCCTATTAGGTACTATATTTTTAAAATACTCATTGTCAGTAAAAAAATTCAACCCGATCGGTATTTTCTTGTGCGAATTTTTAAACAAACCGTCCGTTATTGTTACTACAGTTATAGTTAGGTATCTATTTAAGAAAAAGTGAGTAATTTTTTGTTAATCGTAAAAATTTCAAAAAAAAATAATTTAGAAATGGCGCAGCAATTATGTTATAATTTATTCGGAACAATTAATTCGGCAGCGTTTAGTTGAATATGATTACCTTATTGACGATCAAGGTGAGCTAGAATATTATCGAAACGCCCGTGGAAGAGAACAATCGTACACACAACTTATCGGCAAGACTGTCTCGACGGTACTAAAGCTATGTGACGCACGTACCTTTCTTCTATAGCTTAAAATTTATTTATTAGAATAACGAATAACACCGCTTCTTAAATATATTTGATAAATTAATCTTTAAAGTTCATAGTTTATCTCCATTTATAATAATAGTGAAATTTTATATTATTTTTACTTTTTAATAATTTTGAAAGATGATGTAATGACAAATGATAAACGTTATTCGTATACGTTTTGTATAGAATGTTGTTTTAACGTTAAAAGTGGACATTTTTAGTTTCAACTAATACGGATAATGATAAATGAAATTTGATCGATAATAATTTAAGGGGATAGTAGTCGCTCGAAAAAGAATACTTATATATCGTTTTTTTATTGTTGGTAACGACTTTGAAAAGTTTCTTGACGTTGTAAATGATGTATTTTTTTTATAATTATTTGATATTCTGTAATAAAAATTTATTGATCTTGTACGATAACAAAGATAAGTTTTAAGATATTTTCTCAAAATTTATGAGAAATTTGTAACATATTTTTACATTTATAGAATCTGTATTGGTTTATCTAGTAGTCTAAGAGCTGGTGAACATTTTCACATCCGAGTTTGTACCTCTTGAAATTTTGTAGGAAAGTAGTTTTGGACCACCCTTTTAAGCAACTCCGGTTTCGAATTATCCCACAATCATTTAAAATTGCAAAAAAGGAATGTGAAATTGTAAGGAGAATTGTAGTGGGATTTTTATCTCATGAAATTTTATAGAAAAGTAGTCTTTTTTTAAGTCTGCTTGAGGAATGAACCACCTGATTAGGTAAATACGTCCGCGAACTACCCCTTATCGTTTAAAATTAAAATATATTCGAAATTTTCATTTGTACCTTTTGAAATTTTGTGGGAAGGTAGCTTTTGCAAGTATGGCTAAAGAATGCACAGTCTGGTTAAGCAACTACGGTCGCGAACTACCCCTTAGTCGTTTAAAGTTGCAAAAAATGGATGAGAAATTCTAATTTCTATCTCTTGAAATTTCGTAGAATGGTAGATTTTTTTAAGTCTGGAAATGATAATATCGATAAAAATTAAAACTTCCCTTTAGTAATCCCGCAATTTAAATTTTTATAGACGTTTTATGATCTCACGTCGTAAGTAACTATAAAATGTTTATAAAAATTGAAATTGTGAGATTACTAAACGGAAGTTTCAATTTTTATTCATATTATCGCCTTAGATAAATCAATACAGATTCTAGAAAATCAATTTAAATAAACTACAATGCGTTCGGATGAATTCACTAAGCAACCTTCCGACATTTAAGAAAGAGCGCATAAAAGGTCCATTTCTGGACATGGTTTTCTAAGCAAATATTTACCTACTTACTATACGTTCATTAATTCCTCTTGTACGTCCTAAAATTTTGCAATATGAATTTTGAATCACTCTGTATATAAAAACAACTGCAGGGCTTCCAAATGGAGATTGTTTTAATGACTGGTTTAAGTTTAAAGTCATTATAAATTGCATTTAGTCAGTAAAGTCATTCACATGCGATACCTAAATAACTTTTATGTGAAATGAAAATAATTATGAAATTGATGACAAAAAAACATTTTGATTAAACTTTTTTTTTAATGTTTGTTATACTACATTCTTTGAAATCGGGAACATTGCCGTTGGCGCACTCAAGTATTTGTATTGTTTAAATAATAATTATTACAACAAACTACGAGAATGTCCAGGAAATCACGTCAAAATAACGCCGCAAGTTTCTATAAATGTTTTTTCCTATACGTCGCCGGCGCTCCCTTTTTGAGATATTCACTTCCGATAAAGTTGAAGAGCAAAAATCCATTTTTTTTTAAATAGCATATTTATTTTTCGTTGGAATTTAATAATTTTTGGTGTGCATATGTAATAAATGAAGATCTTTAAAATTTTCTTGTTTATTAATTTTTGTCTCAATTTCTCCATATTATGATATTTATATGTTAAAAAAGTATCTAATGTAAGGCGAAGACGTTTGGGGCAGAAATTATGTTTAACGGTGACTTCATTAAAAGATACTTTTAGTTCTTTGCTTTTCCAATTATTGTTGAGATGACAGCAACAATATTAGTATCTAACAAAAAAATATTTATCGATAAATAATTAATTATAAAATTAATTAAATCGAATAGAATTCATTTTGTATTTAGAACACGATATACACATTAATACGAAGTATATAACGCTTTACGATAACCCTGGAAAGCCAACAAATTTTACCTTGAACGAACGTAAGCGCTAATAGAATATTTTAACTTGAAATGCCTACATTATAAAAATATAAAAGAATTTTTCTAAGGAGAATTTTTATAGATATGTTATCTTCTATCGAACGGTGCGGGCACACATTTTACTCGAGAACGTGCCACATGTGGAGATAACGTTCGTGTCTAAAAGCGGGGGTCGGGTATAGTATGTACGTGCATTGCCGTAACTGCAGGTGTTGAAAATTAGCGATTAGAATGAATTATTTTGTTTATGGTTAGTGCTGTATTCGGCGTGATTGGGGATAGACGTGTTTTCGTGATCTCGTTTTGTGCTTGTGATGGATGGCTTGACTCATTTGATATAACTTTATAGGGCGAATTCAGCGGTTTAAGGTATGGTCTTTTTCGTCACATTTTGTCCGTGTTACTTATACTAAATTAAAGCAACCAGCACGTATTTTTTTAGTTACTTATGCAAGTTAAATAGTTTGAAAAATGTCGTATTTCAACGCCAGCTCAAGTTTTCAAACGGAACAATTTAAAATGACCTTTTTAAATAACCTAAATACCTATTGCATTTAAGATTTTAAACTGCTATTTGAAAAGCACATGATATGATAATTTATATCGATTAGGTACTGTTAATTTTTAAAATTAATAGGCACGAGTGAATTTAGCCTATTATCAGATCTAAAGTGTTTCTCGTTACATATTCAAATCATATTTATTACATATTTACTTAATATGAAGCTCGCAATCGAACGATTCGGGTCTGTACCTGTCTGCGTAGATCACATAAAATGACGTACATTTGTTTGATAAGAATGTCTAAAGTAAAAATAAAGGTGTGATGTATGTGTAATAACTAAATGATAATTAATGAAGTAATTATAATTTTTCAATCAAATCGGTAAAGTCAATATTTTTTATTAGATTTTTATTAACATTTATATAACTATGTACAGTCAAGTTAATACGTTTTGTCCCGCGAGATGTGAGAGCAGACCAACGAGCGACGAGAGAGAATCGAACGGGATGAAAGGTGGCAGTTGTTTTTGAATTGTATAAAGGTACGCGTCAAATAATAAATAAAAACGGACAGTAATATTTTTTTTTGGCCCTTTTGCGATAAAAACTAACACAGGCGATGCGACAAGACATATGAACTTGACTGTACATAGTATTTTTATTTAAACGAGTTTTTATTTGTTTTATTTTTTGTTTGCTGTATTTCATATAAGGTCATGTTTAGTTTTTTTCTGCACAGGATAAGCCTGTTTTAAACCAAGAAGTTAGTAGGTATTATTTTAAAGGCATTTTGTTAAAAGCCCTGGAACTGTCAAATAAGTAGGTATTTACATAATAACGTTCCATGTTAAATGTCGGCAAGTTTTTAGGGAATCGGGCTCTTCATCTACGTTTCATATTACTCGTATGATACATATGTACTACACAAGGATCAATTTCTCAATATATGTATAATTTTGATTGTACTTTTTCTTAATTATCATTGGTGTTACTATGAAAACGAACGGTTTAACATTAATCGGAGTTTAAGCTAGAATTGAGAAACTCGTTTTGATAATCTTATCCAAGCGGCCTGGCGATTTACGTCATCAACAAAAAGTTACTAGATTGTTTATTTGTAATTCGGTTTAAAGTTTGGAAAGCGGCATATTTTATAGATGATTTATTTGTACACATATTAGATAGTATAAAGAAATACTACAATTTATTAGAACTGTCAAAATACGAAGTATGTACTAATGACAGCACTGTGTATGAGCAACGTCATCATCTAGTAACCTGTTATTGATGACGTGATCGCCAGACATGTTGGACAGGCCATAGGTGAATAAATTTTAGAAGGGTTCGAATTTTTAAATAAAAGACAACGTCACTTGTAAAACGATTTATTTTTATTTTCTAACGCACATACTAAATGATAAACAATAATTTTTCAAATGGCGCAATGCTCATTCATATCACTACAATAATTCGTACCAAACTATTTATAGAACTATCTTTTGTTCGGGATGCGCTATAATGCGTGGACCCGGATTTAGAGCTCTCAGCGACGTGACAATTTTTGAATCTTGCTCAGACTCTATTTCATCAGCAGAGGAGCTATTATACGTAAATCTGCATTAAAACGTTCTGAAGAAATTATAATTTGCCAATCATCTTCAGTATCTATTTTATCAGAACTATTGTATATTTGCGTTATGGATGCGCTATTATGCGCCGATTCAAATTTGAAGCTTCTGGAAATGTAACAATCATTTTTATCTTCAATTGCGATTCGATCAATACTATATTTACGTTCAGGAGGCATTATTATGGACGAATCTGAATTTGTTATTTCTACTGGAGTGCCTATTCGATCAAAACTATACTTTCTTTCAAATCTCGTAAAAATACGAGCGCGCGCATATATACTTTTATACGGGATTTGACCCGATTTAAAATATTCTGTATATTTGTTTCTATATGTAAGGTATTTAATTGATTCTCATCTTTCGTTTTGGTTGGCGGCGTTTCATGATTATTGAAATTAGAATTTTTTGATGGAGATATAACAATGTCGAAGGCACTCTCTAGCTTTTCGGCCGAAATAAATGATGAGGATACATCGATTAACGATTTAACGATTGTAAGGGATGCGAATGTGTAGATAGAGCACATCCAATAAAGAGAAGTAATAAACGTTGCATCTAAAATTAATAAGAAAGAAATGAAAAGTATCAACGTCATCAACGAAATGTTTATTTATTTTTTAATTAGGCACCTATGCATTTTTAAAAGGTTATATAAATATGATAACCTTAAAAACATATTTAGAATATCTTCAAATAGATACAGCTTATCCAAACCTATATGATGTTAACGTCATCAAAAAAGTTACTAGATTGTTTATTTGTAATTCAGTTCCATGTTTGGAAAGTGGCATATTCTATAGATGATTTATCTGCGCACAGATTAGATGGCATAAAGAAAGACTAGAATTTTTTAGAACTGTCAAAATACGAGGTACGAGGTGACAACACTATGTGAAACGTCATCTTCTAGTAACCTTATATTGATGACGTGAACATCATATAGGTTTAGATGAGCTATATGTGCCGACTCGGTGGTCGAGCAGTTAGGAAACTAACCTCTCGCCTAACGGGTCCTGGGTTCGAATCCCGGTACGGGTGGTGAAATATCCCCCTGGTAGGCATTGGATGTCCCGGGAAGCACTAGAAGTAATGCCTAACGGAGGTTCCTGGTGTCTTACGGGGTGTGTTACTAACAAAAAAAAAGCTGAGCTATATGTAAAGTATATAGCAATTAAAAAATAATTAAAGGTTTCTAGAATTTTAAGATTTAATTAAAAGTACCTATCGGGAAATACATATAAATACAATCAGTATTGGAAATATGAAGAAAATATGAGTGAATTAAAATTACCAAGGTATTTACCATAATGCTACACAAGATTGAAATAAATTAGACAAACAAAACTAATCTGGTATTATAAGAATTGATAACCGAGTGATAATTATTGTTAATTTAGAATTGAGAAATAAAAGTTATCAAAATAATAATTATGATTTCTACTAAATAATGTTGTTATTTTAATTGAACTTGCAATAATAATTTTTATCATTAAATTTTTCTTGTTCATTACTTCGATTATCATTCCATTATGCATTTCGGTATTACAATGTGTTGGTAATGTAATAAATTATTGCTATAAATATCCATAACGTTATTGAACAGTAAAATATTTCTTGACAAAACGATTTTGTTTTTGTTATGATAAAATTCTCGAAAATTTTAAAATTAATTTGTTTTTATAGAGTGTACCGAAGGTCTGAAATACCTACTGCAAAATGATACGCGAGAAGTGATATAAATCACTTTTTGTAAATTTTGTTTGTTTCCATTTATCGTACAGAGTCGTATAAAAATATCGAATTAAGTCTTTTACAAAATAGTTCGAACACCAGAGGGTCGGTCTCATAGAAAATTGAAAACTTTTACTCGTTCTATATTTTATTTTTTAGACAATTTTTAACGATTTACAAACGCAAATTTTTTGTCTTTATTTTTTTCCGACTTTTTAACTCGATAAGATCTCCATATTTTTTAAAAATAGTAAAAGCGTTTATTTTCAAAATTTTTTACACGGTAGTGAAACATAACAACACACTATTTTTCAACATCATCGTCGTTACGTTCAATGCATCTTTCGAGCCGCTATGACAGTTTTAGTATAGCAGCGTCATAGAATCTCGCCGCCAATTGATTAATTTTGTTGCCTCTCGGGATCTGAGCCCATTAGCCACAGATGCAACGATATCGGTATGCGGTTTTCTGTTGGCGTTCCCCAGGAGTTATCCGACACTTTCACAACAGCTGTTCACAAACATCCATTATTGCAGCGGGATTGGAACTCGCAGCCGTGATGTCTTAGCAGAGTGCTAAATCACTAGATCACAACGGCCCCAGGGCAGTTGCTCCTAGTATTTGTTTAATATTTACCGAAACAGTGTGTTGTTGCTGAAACAGACGGAAAACATTCTTCCTTGCTAGCACATTTTAGGGCCTTTCTATACAAATAACATTGAAAACGCAGTAGTTTCGACGTCACGCCACACAGTATAGTTTATTAAGGAAAAACTTCTTTTTTTTTAAGGACAGCAAATAATATTTTTATTTAATTATGTTATTCTAGGGCATTTAAATATACAGGGTGTTCTTAAAACATGCGGCCAGATTGCTACAGCATATTGGGCGAATCTACTAGGTCGAAAAAGTTCTTACGAACACGTTTCCGGTAATGCTTCATAAGTACTTTACTTATTAGATACCCAATCGCCGAATTAAGAGTTCCTTCCGTTTTGTAAAAATTGTTTGATTGATAAAATCGGTAAAAAAAAACTTGATCGATCCTATTATTTATATATTTTATTTTTAATCGACAGAGTGTCGAAAACGCAATTATGTTGTAGGTTACAATTTATTTATTGCCGGCTAGGAGGTTAGCTTAATGGACGTTAAATGTTAAATATTTGCAAAATTATATTGTTTTTAAATTCAAGAAAAAGTAGGCAATATAAAACTTTATTTTATTTACAGATGATGACCGGTGTTCCTGGCAGTTTTCCCTGGAGTTGCATTGATAGCATCAAAAGGTATGTACTTACATCTAAAATTTAATTTACATACTCGATTGTGGAACTTGAAATTATTACAATATTTAAAATGTTATCTTTGCTATCAAACAATGCACATTATATTAGCCATCACGAACAACAATGTCAGGTTTTTTTAAAACAATGAAAGAGGATAATATTTTACTGACAAATCTACTTCTCTTAACAAAATATCGATGTCGATGTGTTTTTAATTAGAAAATTCTTTTGGGACACCCTATTTTAAATACGTTAAAATAAATACCCAATAACTATTACTTACTTTGCGAAAAATGAAATTATCGTATCATTTTTAATGTAAAAATTTAATTTTTTAATCGATTTGTTTACTGATCATTTCATTATCGATTTTAATTTATTTTAAATATCTGGACGATTGTCTGAATAGCAGTTAATAAACATGGCGCATTTTTAATTAATGTGATAAAATATAATAGGTAATTAAAGTATTATAAACTTTCGAGGCAACACATTTTCAAATCTCACATCGGTCAAAATCTATAAACATCCAAACTTAGAAAGAGTTGTGGAGGTGATTAAGTAAAAGTTAAAAAAAAAGTACCTATACTTATAGGTATAATTTTTTTGTAATAATTATAAAATGAAATTATATTTTTATGAAACTGTGCGTTGACGAAGTCAATTGTTTTATGATCTTCTCTATATGTTCGTCGGCAACATAATTGGCAATATACAGGATTAGAGTTACATGATTACACCATCTGTAGAGTGCATCGTAAGGGACCATTAATGGAGCCCAAGAAAAATAATGAAAATAATTATTTGCTCTATATTTATAATTATTGATATTCGCAGAAAATTAAATGGCAACATGTCTGGTAAATGGCGATGTGTATTGGTATAAGTTCATTATTTTTGTCTCCGCCAAATTCATTTTTATAACGCTTTCATTTTCAATTTTTTCACGCTAATTTTCAAAATTACAATTACGCGTAAAACGGGCGTTGTGAATCTTTTTTCTTATTAAGCAACAAATATGAATTAGGGCATGATGATTATTAAAAATGGTGTCTTGTTTCAAAATTGTTAAAAATAAAGAACGTGAGTTCTTTTAATTTACTTCTTCATTTCTCGATAAATTGTCCAGCGGTATTTTTTTAATTTTTTTTAAGGTTCCGTTAACTTTTTTGTTTTAACTTGAGTTACCCTGTGTTATACTATGAAACATCAGAGGTGGTTTTCTTAACTTGTTCCTCGAATGTTTCCACAAATGATAAAAGGTCAGGCGTTTATTACATTATTTGTTTGCATTTATGTATATCAAATCCACTTATAATTAGAATTCAAAAATTTCGTAACCCGACGCGTACAAGAACCGGTATTAATTTTTACCACAATAACTTAAATGTTATCATATTATTTATTTGGTTTCCTCAAATTGTTTACATAATATAGGTGCATAAATAATTATTTTCATATACAGAGCGTCCCTCGTATTTAGGTCGATGGATTTGAAAGTTTTATAAAAACTTGGAAAAATTAACTGGTTTTTAAATAATGCAAGATGAAGTACACGTCCTCAGCCCTATTTTGAAGCATTTTCATTCAAAAATTATTGCTCTTAACTCGCAGAAATTTACAGGATAGGTAATTGAATCATATTTGCCGATTTTAATCGATTTTTTTATAATTTTTAAATTCATCGACCTTCGTGAAATATCCCTTATGTACGGATAAACGAATGTTCTTATTGTAACCTAAGTACAATAACGACTTCTAATAAGGACGCACAACTAAAGATAACTTTTTATTTAACAGCACGGCGTATCGGAAATTTATTATTTATTTCTATTTTGTAAATATAAAGACGAAGGTAATACAAAAAGCAAACGCAATTTTAAAATAAACAATCGAGAAAAAGTAGAGTTATCTTGTTTATTTATAACACGTGAGCGAAGTACCTTATTAGGTATTTTACTGTCTCTTATTTGATTTCTTTTCTTTAGCTTGTTTTACAATTTTAAAATGAGTAGGTAGGCTCTTATATTAGTTTATCGAGTTTTGATGCAAATTCGCGTTTATGGCATTTTTCAATCGGGAGATTTTTCTTTATTTCCGACTTGTATGAATTTTATAGTGGGAATTGTAATAATAGGCGAAAACAGCTGTTTTCTCGTGAAAAACCAACCTCCCACCTATTGCATCAATAAGTACTTATGCACATAGGATATGTGCTTTACATGTAATTTTTTCTGGTGTTTTTGTTGACGAGGTTTTAACGTGATACCAATTTATACAGGACATACTACTACGTTTTTATGTGTAAAATGAAATAGAAAACGGGGACTTTTTGATTGCATGTGATTGTACACGTGTATTTACATTATACGATATCGTCGTGCAAAATTAGTTACACATTGTCAGTTGTTAAAAACATTTTTTTTTAAATATTCGAATAATTTTATTGGCATCAAAAATATGTATATAACAAAGATAACAATGTTGTTTATAGGTATATTTCAAAACTTTGGGGTCGGAATTCAAAAATCGTTAGGGCAACAAACGCCCGCGTACCTATAAATAATACACAATATAATAATAATCGTCGTACATTTGATTTGCAAAAAAAATTCTTACTCGTTTTTCAATACGCAGAAGTGTTCCACAAGTACAACGATATCGGTTAAATAGAGATAAACTTGAGGGCACAAATGAAGGAGCGAGCAATTTCCCACTTCGTTCACCGGAGATTTGGGACACATGATGGTTTCGTTGATGGTTTCGTTTAATCCCAATTTATAGTCGCCCTTAGATATGCTTAAAATTCCATTTTGATTTACAAAATCTTTTAACCAGGGAAGTACGGCAAAAATGTTCGTTGGATGTTCGTGGGATGTTGAATTATATGTTCGTAACGTGGGAGGGACAACTCCTTTTAAAGTTGGAGAGTCGTATGCTATAAAATAAAGCAGAAAAGTTAAATCATAATTTCAATCGTAGGTATTTACTTATTGAAGAATCGTCGTCGGTTACGTCGCTTCCCTTCTTCCTCGACCTTCCTATAAAATTATGAGTTTTGCTTATAAATTGAAATTGCAAAGGCCTGTTTCAGACGAGGATACGCGTATGCGATTCACGTATTGCGTACAAAATTCTCTTACGATACTTTTCCGATTAGGCATTTTCTCGCCAGTTCTTGTAGTTAGACAGAATCGGTAGTATATAGCGATTCGTTGTTTATGGTAGAGTGCGCGAAACTCCGCAAAATGACTTTCGAGGGGCTGTCGGGGTTACAAGATGAAACCTCGACAAATCGAAAGGGTGTATTTGTTTATTTAAAAAGCCAAAAGCCGTCAAAAATTGTCCAGTTAAAAAGGGCACTATCTTCACCGAAAGAGTTATTCAGCGTACGTATAGAAGGAAACGTGAACTTTCTTTTGCCGTAAAATTCGTAATTGGTTTTGTGGAATTAATCGTTTAAAAATTTTTGAAAAAATACAAAATACACGGGCTCTTATGGAGAAAAATGCATTTTCGAGAGTCGCACTCTCAACTGGTTGCAGTATATCTCCCATCTCACTTTTTCCTGTAGCTCGCTCTCATTCTATACATAATTCTAAAATAAGCCAACATACTATTATTATTATTATTATTATAAATACATCTTATCCGTTATTTTAATAATTAAGTACATAATACAAGAAGCGTTTTGTATTAAATAAATTTACGAGAAGCTCCTATTTCGTACGAAAACTACAGCGACTTTACCATTTAATGACCCTTTTTGTTGATTCATAAATTTCGTTTCATCATATTTTTTACATTGCAGTAGCAAAATGTGAAAAAAGTAGCAAAAATCGAATGAGTTGCATTGATTCCTGTAAATGTATGGGACAAAAATGTACCAATGCAGTGACAATTCGAAATGTGTCAATGTATGATGAATAAGATGAGTGTTAAAGTATTAAAAGGGTGTGTAATATCAGGGCTGTTAATTTAAACTGCTAAAAGTACAATTTTTAACGTAGGTAATACCGAATTTGCATCATCTAATTTTAGTTTCGTCTACATATTTAAAATAGTTTGCTTTTCAGCAGAAAACTAATGCCCCAAATGGGGGCGTTTTTGTTTGCGGTGACACTGCAGATGCAATACTTGCTCTTGGATTTGAATTTATTACAAAATGATCAGTTTAATTCTGAAAAGAACTATTTTTCATATTGGTAATATACGAGAAATGACTTTAAAACACTTTAAAGTCGATACCCAACAACTGTCACAGATGTAGGTAAACATAAATTACCGGAGATTTAATAGCGCGTACGGCAAATTACCCAGCGTAAACTAATCTCGCAAGTAGCCAATCGGTGAGCGCGTTTTTTAGGTGGAAATTTTAATTTACTCCTCCTAATTAAGAAACAGAGTATAGCATGTTGAATGTTTCTAAAGAAACAGAGTATAGCATTTTGCTGTCGCTTGGCGGCCGACGTTCACGAGATACTCAAATTTAGTTTGCGACGCTGTATGAAGCGAGTATCGCCGTCTGAAAGATCCCATATATTGTAATGTTAGTTCTGTATCCATCACGCACAAAGAGTTTTCATATTTTCCGACTGACACCGATCCTACAGTCGACGAGGTCCGAAGTGTCGTGCTTTTAGAAATCTGTATGCGATACTGTACGAAGGCTGTATCGAGCGTCTGAAAGCTTACATTTGCTATAATGTTAATTCTGTATCGAGCATACGAGAATCGCATACGCGTATCGTCCGTCTGAAACCAGCCAAAGGTTACTCGTGATTAGTGTCATAATTTATCTATGGTCAATTAATACGTTTAGCAACAGTTGCCGCTTGACTTTAGATACGAATTCAAACAAATAAAGTTACAAAGTTTAACATCGCTTACCTCTGACAGTTTTTGATCTAAAGATTTTCGTAGAGTACTCTAAAACATAAAAATATATTGTCGTCTTTAAATAAACGTTAATTAGGCGATCAATAACATGAACATTGTCCTACTTACCGAAGCGAAATGTTCACGATTCATTTTGGATGATTTTATGGTCGCAAACATTTTTATTGCTTCGATAGATAAAAATTGGGCGATTAGACGTTTTACCTGAATCAGCAGATTCGCTATTAATGGCACTAGTCGCGTTCGGCTTAACAACGATTAACGAACTAACGTCTGTCACAAATGAATATTTTAGAGCCAAATCGAGAGCTTTCTTTTTCACCTCTTGCACGGCATCGTCGGATATATCTTTTTTATCTAATAATTGTTTGACAGTCAAATAAGCCCACAAACGTTCAATACTTGAAGGAGATTCTTGCGCAACTGGTCGGAACGTGCGATACTTATGACCATTCCATGCATCTACGCCATGGGAGAAGCCCGAATCCATTATTGGTCGATTATCTAAATGTCAAACGTCAAATTTAATGTTTATCTATAGCTCGAACATTTACCTATAAGTCCGGAAATAACAATTTCGGCACCGTCGAAATATATCGGAAATTCGGTTTTGGTAACATCCGATATGGATGATTCGTATTTAAACGACACGTTAGCTAAAAGTGGCGAAGAAACCAATCGATAGACGTCTTGTAGCTGCAGAGAGGCGTCCGACGCCTCGTAGATGTGTTTCGAAAAGCCCGAATTGCGTAACGCGAGTACTTGCAAAAATTTCTTATCGGCGCCCATTCCGAATGAAAGAGCGAATATCGGAGATTTTCTCGAACCACTATTGTATTCGGATATCTAAAACATGTCGAGATTTTCATATATGACATCGTAACATAGAACAAACAACTTTAGACGTTTCGCTTTCTAGAAAGTTAATTAGAAAATAGTACCAACCTCCTTCGTAATTTGTTCTCTACTTGTAATTCCAATGGTCGGTGCTCCGTCGGTCAAGAAAATGACGATAGGCTGGTGGCTGTCACCGGTACGTTCTTTAGTCACTTCGACTAAATGCAAACCAACCTTAAGCGCACTATAAATGTCGGTACTAGCGGTTGCGACAAAGTTATAAACGGCATTTCTCGCTTTTTGTAGATTATCGGCGTTGGCCGAATAAGCACGTGGAAATATCAAACTCTAAGAATTAACTCGACCATAACATTATCGACCGCAAAAAGCTCCCTTACCTCCACTTTAACGCCTTCTTCACTGTTACGTTCTGCATACCTATCGCTAGTGGGATACCAAACGCTTCGAGTGTTGTTATCCAAATTCCACACCTTGACGTTCGTATTGAATTCCACTAAATGGAACAAGTCGATGTCGTGCAGTTGATCCAATATGTTAATCATGGCCTCTTTTAGTTGCTCCATCTTTTTGTAGAACATGCTCGAGCTCGTGTCTAAAACGAACACGACGTGCTTCGGGAGGGGTGGTAATTCAGACGGCGCGAAGAAATGGACGAAGTAACCGTCCCTAATCAAAACCTCTCCTCCGTGCGGATCCCTCTCTACGTCGTACCGAACAATGAATTGGCCGGCAAGCCCGTCTTCCTCTTTGGTACCCAAAGCTTTCGTAAACTGTTTTTGTCGTTCGATATTAGGCGAAAATCTAACGATGGCCGCGGTGTCGTTAACGTTGTTTAAAGTTGCGCGAGGATCCAAATCTTCTTTTTCAGTTCCAATTTCGTTGCCGGAACGAATAGGCGGCGCCTTTAGTTTTGTAATCTTTCGACTTTCAACGATGAGCACTTCGACGCTCAAATCTTGAACCGTTTGTCCTGGATGTAAATTAATAACCAACTCGTAATTTCCATTTTTTCTTGTTAACAGTTCTTCGTAGCTCAAATAAAATACGACCTTACTTTCCGGTTCGATGTTAACCGATACCGTGAAACGATTGGAATCTCGGACGCTCGTTGTCACATGTGCGGCGCCTAATCCTTTGGACGCGGCCTAAAATTACATTTTTTGTTTTTCTATACAGTATGTCCACGGACGTGGTTTACAAGTGGGCAAATGGACAAAAAAAGTTATATCCATCTTGAGAAATTTCATTTTTTGCGTACAGGGTGCTGCAAAAGTACAAAAATATGAAAATGGGCCAAGAATACACTACCTACATTTTTAGATTTCAAGCCAAATGTGAAACAGAAAAGTTGTTTAGAATCTGATTTGCACAGTTTATTTCGCGTAAGAAAAAAATAAACAATAATAACAATTAATAATAAGAACGAAAATAACGGATTTTCTTTAACTGATTAAATGACCAGCACCTACACTCAAAAAATTATTGTACATAATATCAATTGATTTTTTGATCATTGATACAATGAAAAGTTCATTAATACTACTAATAGATTTTCATTTTTTAATTTACACGTTCGTAGTCCCAATGTTATTATGTTCATTAGAAACTGATGAACATATTTCATAATTTAATGGATATCTTGATTGCTTCGACGACTCTTTTTCATCAATCCAATCATTACTTGATTGTATCTACGAATTTCTACATTAACATCATAACTTAAAATTTATGAATTTAAAACATCATATTAATGTAAGGTCGTTTTAAAAGAATAACTACATTTATCGTATCTATGACTAAGTTCACTAATATACAGTAGAAATACAGTTGATTATGTATTTTTTTATTTCTATATATAGAATAATCTAGGAATATTAACTGCTTCGCAGAAACAGAATAAATTCAGTTTGAAAACTCAAACTAAATAATTGCAAAAAAAATTATCACGACTTTTACATTAATATTTATGTTAGAACTGTTATAGAAAAATATTTCTAAAAACGGTTTGTGTTTGTTTATTACATATCAAATTCGATTTTTTCAACGGAAAAATCGATTTGTATTTCCTACAATCGACAACATTGAACAATAAAGAACTAATAATCAAATTTTCTATGTAGGTATATTCGAGCGATAATTAATTGAAACATTACAAAAAATAAATTTGCTATAGAAACAATATACATAAACATTGTCGTATTTACAATGTGAAATAGTAACTGTACTCTTTTAATATGAATAGAAGTGTACATTGTAACAATGCAAGAATATTCCTTTATTTAATGAACACATTCATCGATACAATAAACAAACTTTGCATTTCAGTGGAATAATTTATTGAATTTATGTAAGAATATCGATAAAACTAATAAACACAGTTATTATCACTATAAATCAAAATTCATATTATCTGTGTACTAATTTATTAAAACAAAGAAAGCTTGTTCATTGGAGCAGTCAAATTATTCATTAACGTAATGAACTGCATTCGATGTAGCAATGTATAAGGTCATTACATCAATAAACGTTCATTGGGTAATGATTTCGAACATCAAGTAATCTTTGGACATACGTTGTAATGATGACATCGTACTTCGGTCGAACATTAATCAACGCCAGTTCTTAATATAATGATTTTTTTTATTGTATTTACGTACTTTTTTGGTTGAGTGTACTATGGCAGCATCGCTTTCAGTGTAAGTTTGTGTTTTATTTTTTGATATCGAGCACCGAATCAGTTTTCCGAAATTTCTTAATCAATTTGTTTACTGTCTTTTCGGATACGTATGCGTTTGAAAACTTTTTATTGACTTTTTCGATTACATGGCGATAGGAACATTGACTGCTTCCATAACGTTGCACGATGAAAACGAACTATTCCGAACTATTATTTCTGTCACGAATAATTAATAGATGCACTTAGGTGAAAAATTAAATGATACCGAAAAGTTTAAAAATCACACGCAACACCGTGATCTAGTGATTAACAACAACGATTGTATCGAATTGAAATTTTCGATTTTGACTGCAAATCAGATTCTAAACGTTTGGCTCGAAATCTAAAAACGAAGGTAGTTTATTCTTGTTCCGTTTTCATATTTTTGTATTTTTGGAACTTTTTGTACACAAAAAAAAAGAAATTTCTCAAGGTGAATATATATTTTTTTGTACATTTGCCCTCTTGTAAACCACATCCGTGAACATCTGTATATCATCTATAAAATAAAATGTATATTTCTTACGTCCTCGTAAACTTTTTTCGCTTCCTCTTTTTCTTTGACGTGAGCGGTATAGTTTTTGCCTTCTATTTCCATAACGAAGCCGGAAATAAAAGCGTTTTCGGGCAATATTAGTGAGAAGGCGACTTCTTGCGCTTGGATTGCCAAATTTTTTACTTTGCTCGTGACGGTCGTCTGAGCAAAACGATTACTGACGTGCGATCTTACATGCATTTGGTAGATTTGCGGTTGGATTAGGGAAAATTTTGCGCCGTCGCCCTTAGTAATATTAAATTATAATGTGTAGGTATTTCGACGTGAAATTCTGTATTTACCTACCTCTTTTTCGGATCTTTTAGGACGCATCGAGCCATCATAATTTAGCACTAACGAGTTAGGCAAAGAGAAACTTGATGCAATAAGAAATGGAAGGACCACTAACCACTTCATGATCTATAATTCTATGAAACTATATTACTTTCAATGAAAATCAACTCACTGTTTGTTATATGTAGTTTCCAAGCGTGACAACGCTCGAGATAACACTGTTGTAAGTTACCGACCGCTATTAGTTTTATGTAAACGTCGAACTGCGATTATACATATCAAAATTTCGCAATAAAAAGTGCACAAATAAATATTTAGAGTTTCGGTAATTTTTCAAAATTACAATTTAAAACAGTAGACATAAACTTGCGTCTTTTTTAATCAAGATGTTCCGTTAAGTGAACAAATGGAAATACCCATACATTAACATGCAACGGAGATCAAAGTCGTTTAGGTATGTAAAGTCATACTTTATAAATAAATTGGTAATAGGTGTAATTTGTCTGATGTGCGCTCGTTGCTTGAAACTTATTTTATTTGTAAGATTATGTTGTTATTTTTAAAGATATTTTCTGAGAAACCGTTTTCAATCTCCTTCAAATTATTAAGTTAATACGATCGAATTACTTCTAATAATTAAACTTATTAAAATTAACTGGAAACTTAAACTTAAAAAACATATTAATTAAAAAAAAAACCTAATCGACGGATTAATTCGATAGGAGTTAAATCCGATGGAGTTAACAACTTACAAGAAAGGCACATATATTTCGGTGTCCCACTCCTATTTTCTTTTTTTTTAAGTATGTTAAGCGACACGTTGTTTTTTTACATCTGTGGACATGATGGAGTGAATATCACCTGAAAATAAGGGTTTTTACATAAAACAACACAATCTTTTTTAAAGAAACTACTTTTGGAACATAAATGTTTTATAGAATTAGTCCAATTTACGGACGTTATAACTTGACGTCATATACAGGATGATTTATAATTAGATGTAAAAAATTTGTAGATATGTTCAGCACGACAGTTGGAACCAAACAATATTTAAAAACATTTTCTATCTGTCTTTACGCTCTGTGTTCAAGCTCAAAGACGTACGCGTTGTGTTAGGGAAAAAACGCACATTTGCCACAAGTCCCCATACATTTTGACATGGCTTATATCCTCCCGATAGATTTTCGACCATTTCCTAAACACGGCGCACGGTGGTGCACAGTATATGAAAGTGCGGAAAAAACTTGGTATCTCAACAAGCTTCGTTAAAATGAAATTATTTTTTAAATTTATGTAACCATATATGCTATCATTAATAGTATATTAAATAAAAACCAGAAAATTGTTAAACACAATAATCTATTTGATAAAATTATACAATTTAAATTAAAATACAGGTCACTCTATTTGCAATGGACAAATACAATACAAATATTACAAAACAATACAACAAATGTTATAAATTTTTATTTTAATAAATTTTGGGCTTTTTCGCATGTTTTGTCGTTGGCCTTAAATAAGATATGTACGGATCTGATGATATTAGAATCAATAGGCAATATGTAAAATGTACTCTATAAGACATATTCTTATGTACAGTGTTGATATATCCCCAGGTTAAGGGTTTCTTCGTTATATGATTTTTGAAGAAAAAAATTGATTTATCGTTCATCTCTGACGGTTTAGTTCCACAAATAATGCAATTGGTCGATGACGTGTTAGTTGCCAATAATGATTAGCAACTTTCCCATTGATCATAGTAAAATAAAGTTGGTAATTTTCTTCCAAATCACGTCCGTGAATATTTATTTTACTAGATGTCAATTGTTTTATTTCGTCTTCTAATCTACATTTATCCTTTCTCGTCAGTTCTTGTGCCTCCTTGACAAATTCAAATTTTAGCGCTCTACGGTATCTTGTTGACGATGATCAACAACTTTTCCAAATATGCTGCATTTCATTGTCAGAGGTTGAAATCAGATATGTTTTCTTCTGGATCCGAAAATTTCTGTCCATACTCGCTTTGCGCAGATGCTCCATCACAATCCCATTTATTTATTATTTATTTCACGGATATAGTTCTACAAATATATCGATGGCGTTTTACCAAAGGACGTAACCCACACTTTTTGTGAAAATCTGACTATCTTATGCATCTAAAGCAAAGGCAAGGCTTCATCTGTTAAAATCTGGTAAAAATATTTCGATTTTTTCCACCGGAAAAATCGATTTGTATTTCCGCGAAACGTATCTTTTTATAGCTACGCGACGATAGAAAATGTGCTCTCCTGTAAAATCTATTTTTTGTGAGTTACGCCCTTCTGGAAAAACTGCATCGATATCGTGTTTAAATAAACATAAACACGGTAAAAGTACCTACATAACAACATTTTTTGCACTGTGTACCTATTTATAATAACCAACCGTAACAACAATTACAGCTAAAGTTGCAAGAAGGTGCAGTTAATTTTTTGATGGGAGTTTGTTAACAGTATTAATTTTGTAATAACGTTAATCAGAGCTTGGAACTATTTGGAGCTTTTTTTGTATGTCCAAAGTCAATAAAGTAAACATGGTATTTTATATACATTTGTATAATCGTCTCTAACAAGACTGATGATAAATATTTTTCAAAACTATTTACGATTAATAAAAGATAAGACATATGTTCTTGAAAAACATATACGCAATTTATTTTAAATATTTTGGAAAATTGTTAAAACCATATTTAAATTCATGTGGCTAAATCGCTAGTTTCCAGGTAGAACACGAATGATCTACTCGAGATGCATTGTTTTCATTAACTAAAACGAATAAAATATGCCGATGGTAGTTAATACTAGTACGACACATATGCTATTGTAAAAATATCATTAATACAAAAAAATACCATTTTCAGAATTTAGGGTTTTTTCCGTCTCTGAACCACTGTGCGGCGCTCCCCCCGTTTGTTTCTGCAATTTTAATCAATCGAGGGGTGGCTCATTGTCCATTTCTTATCTTTTATCATTTCTTCTATCTTTCTACAAAATTTCAAGAGGTAGAAACTTAGATGTGAAAATGTTCATCGGCTCTTAGTCTGTTTATATACGATGATGCTTTTATTATTCGAGGTAGTCGGGGATAAGAAAACATTTTAGTCGGGGAAATCGGAAAGTCGGCGAAAAAAGAATTTTGTTTTTATAGTGGCAACCTTGGAAATGCGTAACCTCCTGGTATTCGATATTCAATAGAATGTTTGATAACACCTCGGAAGGATCAAGAGGATCACACAACCCTTAACCTTTTCAATCGCAATTTTTCTTGAGATTAATTTTTTAAATATTTAACTACATTTTCGGATTTTCTAACAATAAGTAGTTTAATAATTGTAAGTTAAAAATATATATATTCTTATCTACTTTTGAGAAAATCGGAAAATAAGGGTGTTTTTGGATCGAAAAAAAAACTCATATTAAACTTATAAAATAATTTATATTTTGATAAATTGCGATACAACTTAATAATTTAAAGGTTCGTTGGGACAGCAAACGCCAGCGTACCTGCAATCAAAATATAGTATTACTCACATGTAAATTTTGAAAATTATAGATACTTACTCATTCTTTAATACGCAGAAATGCTGTTCGAGTACGGTGATGTTGGTCAAATACGAATGAATTTGAGGACATTGATGAATTAACGTACAATGTCCAACGGTAGTCAAGGGCGTTTTGGGGCACGTGACGTTTTCGACGAAATTTTCACTTAAACCCAGTTTGTAATCACCTAAAAAATAAATAATTTTGATTGATTTTCTAAAAATTAAAATGAGTTTTGCGTATACCTTTGGACGTGCTTAAGATTTCACTCTGTTTTACAAAATTTCTTAGCCAAGGAAGTATAGCAAAAATGTCCGTCTTTGGTTTTTTACGTTGTTGGATGCCATTAGATATTAATATGCGATTGTATGCTAAAAAGGTAAATTTATTATATTAAGTATCGTCTCAAATTATTAAACATGTTCTGTTACCGGTATCGCTGGATGAAATTATATTAAGTGATGGTCCTTGTAAAACTGGCGAACTTGCCATGGGTACAATACGACTACCTAACGCGACAGAACTGTCTGTAAATTCGACGAATTAAAAGTTAGTTATTTAAATTAATAAAATTAAAAAAGATTCTTACCATAGCTACTAGCAACACGAGTCGAATAAGGGCTAAATTGGCTTGGGCCACCCGCTAATCGCGGAAAAAACTGAGGCGTGTTAAAACCTCCTAAAAATGATCAAAGTATTAAGAAAGAGATAGCAATAATTCAACTATTAAAATTGAACATAGTTATACCTAAACACATACAAGAACATTACTCGTAATATGTTCAATTTTAGAACATCAATTGTTAAGGGGATAGTAGACGCTCGAAATGCTCTACTTATATATCGTTTTTTTATCGTTGGTAACGACTTCGAAAAGTCTCATTTTTGTAATAAAAAATTTATTTATCTTGTACGACAACAAAGATAAGTTTTTAGATATTTTCGCAAAATCTATGGGGAATTTGTAGCATATTTTTACATTTATAGAATCTGTATTGGTTTATCTAGGTGATAATATCAATAAAAATTGAGACTTCCCTTTAGTAATCTCACAATTTGAATTTTTATAGACTTTTTATAGTTACTTATGACGTATGATCACAAAACGTCTATAAAAATTCAAATTGTGAGATTACTGAAGGGAAGTTTTAATTTTTTATCGATATTATCACCTAGATAAACCAATAAAGATTATGTAAATGTAGAAATATGTTACAAATTCCTCATAGATTTTGCGAAAATATCTAAAAACTTATCTTTGTTGTCGTACAAGATAAATAAATTTTTATTACAGAATATCAAATAATTATAAAAAAATGAAACTTTTCGAAGTCGTTACCAACGATAAAAAAACGATATATAAGTATTCATTTTCGAGCGACTACTATCTCCTTAAACAATAATATTCGATAAAAACAAAAATACTTACGATTATAACCAGTATTGGAAGTTCCGTGGGAACGACCTGTTTAGAAAATAATACTACTATAAGTTAACGTCATATAAACGAGTAAACAAACGCTTTACCTTTCTCCGCGACTTCCGTATCGACAGCACTAGTATCGTTCGGTTTAACAACGACCAACGAACTAACGGGAGTCACAAACGAATACTTTAGAGCCAAATCGAGGGCTTTTTGTTTTAGTTCTTGCAAATTACCATCGGATATCTCTTTTTTATCTAATAATTGTCTTATCGTTAAATAAGCCCAAAGGCGTTCGATACTCGAAGTGGCCTCTTTTACCTCGGGCCTGAAAGTTTCGATCTTATGACCGTTCCACGCGTCTGTGCCCGGGAAAAATTCCGAATCTATTATTGGGCGTATCGGACGTAAATCTAAAATCGAACTTTTAATCTTCGGGCAATTTCTAAAACGTACCCAATTACCTATACATCCGGAAATGATAATTTCTGAGCCACGGAAGTACAACGGGAATTCGGTCTTCGTGACCTCCGAAACGGACGATTCGTATTTGAACGAAACGTTAGCCAAGAGCGGCGAAGAGATCTGCCGATAGAAATCCTGCAATTGCAACGAGGCGTCCGATGCTTCGTAAATGTGTTTCGAGAATCCGGAATTGCGTAGCGCCAGTTTTTGTAGGAACTTCTTGTCGGCGCCCTTTCCAAACGAAAGAGCGAATATCGGGGCTTTCCTTAAATCGCCGTTATATTCGGTTATCTGTAAAAAAAAAATGGACCACATTGTGTTTATCTAGTTTGGACGATTAATTCGATCGACCGACCGACCTTCTCGATGATGCGTTCGGTAGAAGTGACCCCAACGGTTGGCTCCCCGTCGGTCAAGAACATGATAATAGGTTGATGGTTACTTTTAGTTTTTGCTTTAGTTACTTCAACTAAATGCAGACCGACCTTTAAAGCGCTATAAATATCCGTGCTAGCGGTGGCCGTTAATTGCGAAACGGTATCCTTCGCCTTTTTAATATTATCCGCATTTGCCGGGTAAGCATTCGGATAAATCAAATCCTAAAAGATTAATTGCATAATTAATTTTTCATATAATTTTATAACAAGTCGCACTAACTTCAACATTAACCTCTTCCCTGCTGTTTCCCCACATGTGTCTATTTGTGGAAGGATACCATACGTTTTGCTCGCTGTCGTCCAAATCCCATACTCTGATATTAGTATTGAACTCGACCAAGTGGAATAAATCGATATCGTTTAGTTGATCTAATATTTTAAGCATGGCTTCTCTGAGCTGTTGAATTCTTCTATTGTGCATGCTCGAACTCGTGTCCAAAACGAACACCACGTGTTTAGGTAGCGGCGGTAACTCGGATGGGGCAAAAAAGTGAACGAAGTACCCGTCCCTAACCAGCACCTCGCCTCCACGAGGATCTCTCTCCACATCATATTGAACGACAAACTGACCGGCAAGTCCTTCTTCTTCTTTGGTGCCCAAAAGGTGCGCCAATTGCTTCTGCCTCTCGATATTAGGCGAAAATTTAACGGTGGCCGTTGTATCGTTTACGATTTGTAAATCGGCTCGTGGGTCCAATTCGTCTTTGTCGGATCCGATTTCGTTACCGGAACGAATCGGCGGCGCTTTTAAATCTGTAATCTTCCGACTTTCGGCTATAAGTACTTCGACCCTCAAGTCCTTAACAGGTTGGCCCGGATGTAAATTGATAACTAATTCGTAACGGCCATTTTGCCGTTTAAGCAATTCTTCGTAAGTCAAATAGAACGCGGCTTTAGTTTCGGGTTCGACATTGACGGACACCGTGAAACGATTGGAATCGCGGGCGCTCACTGCCACATGGGCCGCACCTAGACCACGTGAAACGGCCTAAAATGGTACTTTGTAATTTTTGGTCGCCTATAATCAATCAAAAGCGGTTCTTACTTGTTGATAAGTTTTTTTAGCTTCTTCCTTTTCTTTAACGTAAGCGGTGTAATTTTTATTGTCGATTTCCATGATAAAACCGGAAATAAACGCATTTTCGGGCAAAACTATGGAGAACGTGGCTTCTTGGGCTCGAGTCGCTAGATTTTTGACTTTGCTCGCTACGGTCGTGTGGACGAAACGATTACTTACGTTCGACTCGACGTACATTTGATAGATTTGGGGTATGGCAAGGGAATATCCTGTATTGTCTCCCTTAAAGGACGTAAAATTAAGATTGGTATTTTAGAAATAACGCGTTGTTGCGCACCTCTTTTCCTGATCGTTTAACGCGAGGCGATCCATCGGAATTTACCACCAACGAACTTGGCAGCGCGAAACTGGTCGCAATAAAACCAACGGCGACAAATAAAAATAACGGGACTGTCCAGCGCATCTTCTACAATTTGTTGAAAATATAGGTACAAAATTTAGTTCGAATAAGTTTATTTAGTCTACCAAATAGATTACTTACCGCTGCGTAATTTACTATCGTTGGCGTTTGGGATAACACTGAGGTCGGTTATCGATAACCATAAATTTATATGTGCGGTAAACGTTTCGTAAACAAGTTCGTTTAAATCGAAATTCCGAGGCAACATCGGATTTTCCAGCGAACAAGTGTGCGTAAGTTGACGATAGAGAATTATTATATAAAAAAAAATCTCGATCGTCGAAAGAATTCAATGTAAAGATTCAATTTTCAGTAAGTATAAGTTTCTGGAAAAAGCGATTATACGGCTCAAACGAGATAAAGTGCGTTATTTTTATATTATACAGTTACAAAATGATGAAATTGTTTTTATTTTTTAGGAGAAGTACTTAGATAACATTTTTGAGTTGCGTTAACGTGATATTTTTAGAATTTCGTTAATTATTATAATTTTATTTAATAATAATTACTAAGATAATGAAGTGATTAAGCGAAGAAATTTTAGACATGGTTGTTTTGTTATCGTATAGCCAATTTTATTGTTTGACCCAAAATTCGATTGCCAACGGCCCAGTGAAAATTTTCGGTACCGAATCGGAAATGCACCCTTTCCAAAATATAAGATGATAAAGTTAAAAAAAAGTTATCTACCCCCCAGGTGTCCCATTCCGATTTTGATATGAATTTCGGATATGTTATACGGGGTCAAAAACGAAGAGACGCGTATTTTATTTTAACGACGGAAAAACGTATTTAGGGTGTGAAATGGACTTCCAAAGTAGAGCCTGTAACCGTAATAATTTTGCAATTTCGTATAGATGCTGTTTTCAGATTTAAATAAAGGGTATAGCATGGCAAATGGCCCCTAAAGAAATCTACGAAACAACCTATATTATTACATTGGCAAGTCATAAGGAGACGATATATACACGTTTTACTCCCTGACCTTCAGTAGTCCTTGAGAAAATCAAAAAAGTATGTACCGGGGGAACTATTTTTTAAATTCGTTTATCTACGAAACTATTATAGCTACGAACATAAATCAAAAACAGATTGTTAGAGAATACTTCACAATATAACATATGTTTTTTCTATTAGTTTCGACTAATAATAACTATTAAAAAATTAATGGAGAAATTTTGAAAATTGAAAATTTTACAGTTCAGCCAGAGTGACAATCATCAAAAAAATGTCAAATATTGCTACTAATGTCTACTACTACTCCTAAAAGTTTCGTGAAAAAAAATTGGCACAACACTTTGTACATTATTTTTTTTATTAGTTTTATTATTAGTTTTTATTATTTTTTCATTAGTCACTACTACTATATAATGTACCGCACCTACATAAACAAAAATATAAACTATAACAAAATAAAACAACAATTATGACAATATAAAATATAAACAAAACAAAAAATGCAAATAAGTGTCTAATATACAGGGATTTCAGTTAATAGAAAAGTTACAAATGTCTTATGTACATAAATATAATCGAATGCGATAGAAAACGTTTCTATTGTTATTAATTAATTGTGGTAATATAGTTGCCTGAGTGAGTACAGATGTTTACCTACAGTCAATATTATTAATCATCATCGCTATCTTCATTAATGACAACAGAAACAGAATTTGTTGCAAATATTTTCGATAATATCTCTGCTGGAAATATATTACGCGGCATTTATCGGGTGAGTGATAAATAATATATTATAGTTGCTGCATGTGAACAACACCCAACTGTTCTTAACAGTCACAACAATAGGAATATAATCGATATAAATACGATATACTTTATTATTTTTATGTCTCGATCGTACGTTCAGTTTTATAATATATGGTGTTTGCTTGACATACTGCACGAGAAGATTGTTCTTATTGTCCAGTATTTCTAATAATTACGACACAGCTTAGGAAAGTTGATAACTGCCTGTAAATAAAACTTTCAAGTCTTGCTCGGTTAAACGTGGAAAATCTAGGAGGTCAGATACCATTAGATGTTGAAAAGACGATTTCCGACGATTCCAATGATGATTATCGACATCTTCCCGCAAAGTATTTGTCGAATTCATTCTGCTTTCCATATATTCAATAATTTCGTCTTGTAATGCACCATCTGAACTTAACCTTTGTCCGTATCACAACAATCGTACCTTTGGAAGCAGTTTATTATCTAAGTTGTGATGTAAGAGACGATATTTTTGGCTTATAGCACCATGTACAGCTTCGACTTCACGACGTATTTTTGTTACTTTTCGCGATATGTTTGCTTTTTCCGTAGTTAATTGAGATTTTTTGCCTTTGCAGGCAGGCATAAATACGGTAAAGCCTTCATTAGTTATGTAGTTTATTACATCACGAAAACCACGATCAACAATGAACACATCATGTGGTTGTAACGTAGTTCTTATGCCTACCGAGTCTTGTAATAAGAGTTTAATAATTGTGGCATCATTTTGAGTACCATAAAAAGGCCCAACAGTATCAAGAATGTAGCCATTGGTTGTACAGATTGTAAACGGCTTACGCAAAGGCACTTTTTTTGGACCTGAGTACGATTTTCGAATTTCTAGAACTACGTATTTTAATCGTCGAACATAAATATTAACAACACTGCAAGAATGTTAGAACTTGAACTGCATGTCCGACTAAAGCGCCGCGCCGGCGCTGTTCCTGAATGCTGATGGATACTGACAATGAGATCGCTTTACACAACTACAGTAAGTAGTGAAACATTCTTATATTTTTTACTTGACCACTACTTCTATTCGCGGTTTAAACAACGTAAAAAACTTAACTTGTCGTTTTTGTTTTGACGCTACCAATATTTGCTTTTATTTTTTTTCAGAGTGTTGTACCAATTTTTTTTTCACGAAACTTTTAGTAGTAGTAGTAGACATTTGTAGCAATATTTGACATTTTTTTGATGATTGTCACTCTGGCCGAACTGTAAAATTTTCAATTTTCAAAATTTCTCCATTAATTTTTTAATAGTTATTATTAGTGGAAACTAATAGAAAAAACAGATATTATGCTATGAAGTATTCTCTAACAATCTGTTTTTGATTTATGTTTGTAGCTATAATAGTTTCGTAGATAAACGAATTTAAAAAATAGTTACCCGGTACATACTTTTTTGATTTTCTCAAGGACTACTGAAGGTCAGGGAGTAAAACGTGCATATATAGTTTCCTTATGACTTGCCAATGTAATAATATAGGTTGTTTCGTAGATTTCTGTGGGGGCCATTTTGCCATGCTTATCCGGCTATACCCTTTAACGTTGAAACGGTTCTTTCGATGGCTAATGAAAAATATACTTTAGCCGCGGTTCCCAATCAAATTTATGGGTGTAAAGTTTAAAAGTTACCGTAAAATTCGCATGAGTAGTTAGTTGTCACCAAATTCTTCGAAAAAAATATATGTTGTACGGCAGTTCAAAAGTAAGTTGACGTGCTTTTTGCATTTTCCTTAAGTGATTGATAATCTGTGAAAACTTAATACAAAATTGAACCAAGATTATACATATAAAATAAAATGTATAATAACTTCATCAGTTCGTGAGACCATAACATGTTCGAAAGAAACCGAGATTAAATAAAATAATAGGAGTATTATAAGCAGTAGTTATGTAAGCGTTAAATAATAAAACGTATCGTCATAAACATTTTAAATTTACGTTTTATAGAACAGTTATTTCCCGTTATTATGGTATAAATCGCCTCTTTATTCAACTTGGAATTTCCTTGGCGCGTCGATGTCTGTATAATGAGCATTGTGTGGCCTATCATTACCTAGTTTGCTTATCCGATATTGTAACCGGAATTCCTCATTTGTCGACAACATTTTAAAAATGTTTCATTACTTAAAAGACCATCACATCCGGATAGTAGGTAAAGGAATTCGAAATCTGTTAAAACTTTTGAAATAATTAATTTGAGATACCTAAGCGACGTTTATTTTCTTTTTCTAATTTCAGTTGGCCCCATTCAATTACGATTTCGAAGCATGCAACGACAACGGCAACAGTCGAATATTAAGTAATGGAAATATAAAGTTCGAAACCCAAAACGCGTGAAACTTGGACTTAATTAAACATCGTCAAGTAGAAAACAACCGATCTTATGAGCCTAGAATTAAAAAAAAACTGAAGTTGACGCTTAGAACCAACAAATTCGTGGGGATTTGCTTCAGTCCGAAAAGCTCTTTTTTAAATCTTCGCCAATCCGTAAATAAAATGTTGGAGGTAAGTTTAAACTTGTTTTAATTCTGTTCTATTCTAATTATTACTCAACCTAAAATAACGTGGAAATTAACAAAATATACGCGTTTTTGTCAAGTTTGAAATTTCTGGAAATATCAAAAAAGATTTTCGTATTCGTCAAGATCGAGTTTTCGGAAATTTTCTATAAAAACACCTTATTATAGTATACTTATAATTAGTAAGTTTCTTTTCAAGATTTTGAGATAATTTTAAATGAAATACGCCTGTACTTTGTTATTTCTCGCCTTGTTATACGTAAAAAGCTAGTTCCAGACTTATACTAAACAATCCTGATGGGGTCAAAACTTTGCCAAAACCATGGGTTTTATTCCAGATTTCGCGAAAATTTTTAATCGACGGAAACGCGCTTAATTTGTCATTTCTTGCATTGTTATTCTCGAAAAACTACTTTCCAACTAATTCCGGACCTGTTCTATGCGTGTCAGGTAGCGTCAATTTATCGAGGCTATGCAAAATTTTTAATCTATTTAAACGCCGGGAATTGGTTACTTATTGTTTCGTAATACCTGAAATGCAGTTTTCCAATCGTTTTCGACTTGTTCTGAACGTTACGGCTCAAAAGCTTGCGGTCAAAATTTTGCCGGAAAATAATCGCTGGACTATAATAAGGGATTTTTTCGAGATTTGGCAAAAATTTTTAATCGCCGGAAATGCGCTTAGATTGTCATTTCTTGCATTGTTATTATCGAAAAACTACTTTTTAACTAACTTTTATGCGTATCAGGTAGCGTCATTTTATCGAGTTTATTAAAAAATTATAATCTATTTAAACGCCCTCAGTTCGTCATTCCTTGCATTGTTATAGTAGAATTAAGAGTTTTCTAATCGTTTTCAATTTGTTGTGGACGTTACGTCTCAAAACGTTAAGTCAGAATTTTGAAAAAAAATACGTAAAAAAACAAGGGAATTTTTCGAGATTTCGTGAAAATGTTTAATCAACGGAAACGCGCTTAATTTGTCATTTCTCGTTTTGTTATACTTGAAAAGCGACTTCTCAAGTAATTCGGGACCTGTTCTGAACATTAAATTGGCCATTAAAAGGAACTATTGTATGCATAAATATTAGTGATGTAATTTAAGTTGCTGATGTTTAGGCGTTAGAAATTTTGTAAAGATTAAACGTAAGGATTTTTCTTTTTTTTGCTCTCATTATTTTTTATTTTCAGGTTGTCGGCATAGCTATTGTTCATCATTCATGTAACAACACGGATCACTACGGAACGTATGATTTGAATAAAGACGTCACCTAACAACTACTAACCTCCTCGTGCGATCTTGTTCGTTGTTGATTGATTTAACTATCCGCGTTTATAATATCGATATCGAATTTTCAGCAGTTTTGTACTATATATGAAGTATGTTATGATTTATTGTACATTAATTATAATTTATTTATGTACTTATACGTAATAAACAATAAATTAAAGTTGATAAATAGTTTATTTTAATGTAGTTTGTATAAATAGTTCATTTTGGATGTATTTATCTTAAATATTTCTTAACTGCCCGCTTGAAGTATTGGCAGTACTGTGAATTATAGAATTTAAGTGATTGAAATTTTCGCTATACGGGGGTCTTTCGAAAAGTTTTCAGACAATTTTCTGTTCAAAAATTTTTCGGACAGCCCTAGTATGTCTGAAAATAACTCTCCTAAACTTTTCAAATGACCCCCGTATACGTTACAAAATTGGCGTCCAAAAACTTTTCGAAATTCCCTGAATCGTTATCGTTAGTATACGGGGGCCGTTCGAAATGTTTTTGACGGAAAATTGCCGAAAAACTTTTTGAACGGCCCCCGTATACTTTAATAAATGCGCTCAATTAAATTGACTTAAATTAGAGGTTCTAATTTAATTGAATTTAAGTCAATTTAATTTATTTGACGATCTGATAACGATTATACGGGGGATTTCGAAAAGTTTTTGGACGCTAATTTTTGTAATATACAGGGGCTTTCGAAAAGTTTTCCGACAATTATCCGTCAAAAAACTTTTCGAAAGCCACCCGTATATTTTCAAAACTGACCGTCCAAAAACTTTTCGAAATCCCCCGTATAATCGTTATCAGATCGTCAAATAAATTAAATTGACTTAAATTCAATTAAATTGGAAATTAAATTAGAACTTCTAATTTAAGTCAATTTAATTGGGGGTATTTATTTAAGTATACGGGGGGCCGTTCGAAAAGTTTTTTGATGGAAAATTGTCGAAAAATCTTTCTAACGGTCCCCCGTATACTTTAATAAATGCGCTCAATTAAATTGACTTAAATTAGAAGTTCCAATTTAATTTCCAATTTAATTTATTTTACGATCTGATAACGATTATACGGGGGATTTCGAAAAGTTTTTGGACGGTCAGTTTTGAAAATATACGGGTGGCTTTCGAAAAGTTTTCCGACAATTTTCCGTCAAAAAACTTTTCGAAAGTCCCCCGTATATTTTAAAACATGGCCGTCCAAAAACTTTTCGAAATGCCCCGTATACTTTAATAAATGCGCTCAATTAAATTGACTTAAATTAGAAGTTCCAATTTAATTGAATTTAAGTCAATTTAATTTATTTTACAATCTGATAACGATTATACAGGGGATTTCGAAAAGTTTTGGGCGGTCAGTTTTTAAAATGTACGGGGGACTTTCGAAAAGTTTGACCGCTTATTTTTTAAATTGTACGGCATTGTTCAAAAAATTTATTACGAAAATGATTTCGATCCTATGAAATTCCCTTGTATTCTGTGGAAGTCATCCAAAAAGTTTTCTAAAGTAAAATAATGCAGTTGCCTACAATAATTCAAACAAATACGTTCTAAATTAAAAATACTTTTAATAGAAAGACCTTTTACAAAGACTAAATACAACATCATATCACTTAAAACGAAATACATATAATTATATTATAAGTTATTACGGGTGACTTGACCGTTACTTATCGATATGGACTTCCTCGTTAGGGCAACAAACGCCAGCAAATCTAAAACAACAAAACCATTTATTATGTCACTAGTTTTCCATTTTGTAGTGACTCATACTTATGTTGCAGTACACAAAAATGTTTGATAAAAACTTCTAAGTCAGTTAAGACAGAAATAATGTGCGGGCACGCAGTAAGCAATTTACAACGTCCTTCGCTGTTTAATGGGGCATTAGAACAACTCGCATCGCTTGACATCGTGACGTTCAACCCCAAATCGTATTCACCTAAACAAATTCGCCCTGTATAATACAGATGCTTTTTATGCACGAATTGTTACCTGAAGAGAGTTTTAGTAGGCCCAGCTCGTCGACGGCGACGCTCAGCCATGGAAGAGCATCTAACAAGCCGACACGAGCGGTCGTGATTACTGGCGGTAGCGTTGACACAATCGTTGTCGATTTTATGTTAGGCATATCGACTGTTGACAATTTTAAACTGTTAGACTTTTAAAATTTTATCAAAAAGACTTCTATTTACCATAATCTTCATATAATATGGATTCGGACATGTCCCAAGCCATGCTTAAAGGTACTCCTAGAATATAAAAATATCGATAATAAGTACTATTTTGAAGTAAAAATGATCGCAAAAGAAGTTTTGCGCAAAACTTACCACTAAATCGAGAATCGGTGTCGATAGAAGGTCCTAAAACAGATTGACGTCTACATTGAAGTCGCTAACGTAACGAAAAAGCACTCACTGATCTCAGCAACCTGTGCGTTCGTGGCATCGGTGTCGTTCGGTTTAACCACCACCAAAGAACTCACCGGAGTAACGAACGAATATTTAAGTGATAACTCGAGTGCCTGCTTCTGATACTTTTCCCTATCAGAGTCCGAAACTTCCTTTCTTTCCAAAAGCTGCTTCGTGGTCAAGTAAGCCCACAATCGTTCCACGCTCGAAATCGAAACTTCAATCGTCGGTTTGAAGGATATTCTTTCCTGTCCATTCCAGGCATTCACCCCCGGCTCAAAATTTGCATCGACGACACCTAAAAATGTTTCGTCGTTTAGTGACCCGACCGCCAAGTTGGCAATCTTAAACCCCTACCGCACCATCCGGCCACCACTATTTCGGATCCGTCGAAGAGAATGGGAAAATTGGACTTCGTAAGGCTAGTCGTCGACGGCTGGTACTTAAAGGTCACGTTAGAGAGGAGGGGCGAAGATATTTGTTTGTAGAAGTTTTCCAATTGCAAGGAAGCGTCCGCGCCTTCGTATATGTGCTTGGAAAAACCAGAATTGCGCAATGCCAACTTTTGTAGAAAGTCCCTGTCGGCACCATCTCCGAACGATAGGGCGAATATCGGCGTTGTCCTCGAACCGGAATTGAGTTCGGTTATCTAAATTTAGAAACTGATTATTTTCATCGAATTCGAAAATTTTACACGTTCCACTTACATGTTCTATGATTTTTTGAGTTGAAGTTGCACGAACTGTTGGTTCTCCGTCGGTCAAAAAGATGATCATGGGTTGATATTCTGACGTTGCAGACTGTGTGAGCTCGATTAAGTGTAAACCGACCTCCAAAGCGGTGTGAATATCGGTTGCACTGACGGCCGCAAACTCGTGGACGGTCATTTTAGCCTTATTGATGTTATCGACGCTTGCCGGGTACGCGTTCGGAAACGTGTATTCCTTAAAATGACCTTACTATCAATTGAGCACTAATGGGCATATTACAAATAAATACCGTAAGATTATTTTCGACTGTAGACAATTCCCAGTTGTAATTATCGTTAGAGACGGGATACCACACACTAGAATTTGAATCGTCCAAATTCCAAACGCGCACGTTCGTGTTAAATTCCACCAAATGGAATAAGTCCTCTTTATTCAGTTGACCTAGAATTTTATCCATCGCTTCTATTAATTGCTTTATTCTCTGCCCGTACATGCTGGAGCTCGTGTCCAAAATAAACACCACGTGTTTCGGTATTGGTTTTAACGAGGAAGGCGAGAAGAAGTGAACAAAATATCCGTCTTGGATTAAAACTTCGCCACCACGAGGATCTCTCTCCACGTCGTACGCGACGACAAATTGACCCGCCAGTCCGTTATCTTCTTTTGTTCCCAAATAATGTGCCAGCTGTTTTTGACGCTCGATATTTGGAGAAAATCGAACCACCGCCGACGTTTCGTTAACGATCCGGATATCGGCTCTCGAATCCAATTCGTCGACGGTGTTGAGCACATCGTTGCCAGAACGAATTGGGGGCGCGTTTAGATCCACAATTTTCCTACTTTCGACGATGTTCACCTTTTTACAATTCAACAGTGCTAATTAATGCCACGATTCGTATATTTTTAAACTTTACCTCGACGCTTAAATCTTCGACAGGCTGTCCGGGGTGCAAATTAATAACCAACTCGTAACGACCAACTTGCCTCTTAAGGAGTTCTTCGTAAGTTAAATAAAATGCCGCCTTCGTTTCCGGTTCGACGTTGACGTTGACGACAAAACGATTGGAATCGCGGGCGCTCAACTCGACGTGAGCCGCGCCCAATCCGCTCGCGACCGCTTCGTCGTAAGTGTTTTTTGCCTCCTCCTTTTCCTTCACGTGAGCGGTGTAATTTTTCCCGGCCACCTCCATGATGAATTCCGAAATGAACGCAGATTCGGGCAAAATTAGCGCGAAGATCGCCTCCTGGGTTTTATTCGAGTAGTTTCTCACCTTGCTTCGGACGCTGGTGCGGGCAAAACGATTGCCGATGCTCGATTGGACGTGCATTTCGTAAATTTGAGGGATCCGGAGAAAGTTCGTCGATTTGTCCTGCGAAAAAAAGTATTTTAGTTTGTAAGCTGGTTGTTCTCTAACTTATTAGAGTACAATTTGTATACTATATACTACTTTTTTACTAACTTATTGTACCTTAGTACAAATCAAATCAGGTTCGTCAAATTTTAGAGATAAATTGACGAAGAAGAATGTCCTGGAACGCATTCGGAAAACTCGGAACGACATTGAAAAGCAAAAATGCAAAAAAGCAATGCCTATACGTGCACTCGACTATTCGAAGAATGTGTTTAGCCTGTATTGAGTTACGGAGCGCAAACATGGGCTTTAAGAAAACAATCCATGTGTATAAGTTTAGGGTTAAGCAAAGGGCTATGGAGCGCCAAATGCTTGGTATCTACTTGAAAGACATTGCAGAAACAGTAGCAAAACTTCAATGGAATTATGCTGGACATGTCGCAAGATATACAGGCAAAAGAAACGGAGATCGTCCACCAACAAAATGGACGAACGACATCAAAAGATCAAAATGTTGACTTACTTCTTGCCCCAGCTCATTGTCGGGCGGCGATGATTCCGTTGAGCTCACAAATAACGAGTCGATCAAACTTGACGCGGAAGATGCGGCAAACGAACTGGCGACGAAAAGCGCCACTTGCAAGGTAGCTACCAGTTTCATTTTCTGCAATAAAAGGTCGATTACATTCGTGACCGTTGGCGGGCGATTGATAACTAGTAATCGCTAACACAACACGTCGAAGTTGTACATTAAGCATTTTAGTTTACGAGCCAAAGGTCGTTGATAAATAATCTATTCCTAAATTTCACTTACCTACGTCTGATGACACACTAAAATTCCAAATACGATTTGATACATTCACGCTAGGCTGTAACGTTTGTCGAGGAAACAAAACACGACTGTATAAGAATTTTATCTACGAACGTATTAAATAGTTATTTGTGAGCAATTTCCTCATTACACCCATGACGATTTCATCATTTCGCTTATAATCCGTTTTAATAATTACTCGTGAATATATTTTCTTTGAGGATTTTTGACGAAGTCACCGGTATTTCCACGGCGCACGTTTCTCGCAAAGATGCGCGGCATTTATCATAAAAGCGATTTTTATGGTCTTCGACCTCGAAGACGATTATGGCAGTCGTCGATCGTAATTTTCAACTCTGTACGTCATCGTTTGGCTACGTAATTGATGTTTAATCGATGAATTAACTCCTTTCAGTGATTTTGTGGAAGCAACCCCCACCACTACCTATCCATTTTCGGTGAAAAAATCTTTAGAACACAACATTACCATGGACATTTTACACTTTGAACTTCAATTATGAAGTCGTATAATAATTATATGATAACAGAATTCAATCGAGCAGATCGGAAAACCTAACGATAATAAACAAAGTTCAATGAATTACAGTGATAGTATAAGCACGACGTAGAAAGTGTAATTTATTTTTATTTACCAAAACATCCCAAGGTTCTAAACAGTATTAGTTTATAAACTGTTTGTGATTTTTTTCTTGCCATGATTTAGATATTGAAGAGAACACATACCTATTGTCAATCGAAAACGAAATTAAACCAATCATTTAAAATGCATGTCTAAAACTGGAAAAATCTAGCAGATTTACATCTAAAACAACGCGAAAATTAACAAAATATACTTCGCGAAATTTCACAAAAAAGCGCTATACTATAATCGATGGTTTTCATCAAAATTTTGACCAAACTTAAAACTTGTTCCAATCTGGTACTACAAAAAAACATCGATTTCCACCTAAAACAAAGCGCAACAATGAAATATACGCGTTTCTGTCAAATTCGATATTTCGCGAAATTTCGAAAAAACAATTTGTTTTTTCTAAAAATCCCGAACAAACCTAAAACTTTTTGTTCCAGACCTGTATTAAAAGAAGAATCATCAGTTTTCACCTGAAAACAAAGCGCAAATTAACTGAAATTCACGCGTTTTTGAAATTTTGAAAAAATGCCACATTAGTCCATGTTTTTTTCGAAAAATTTTGATCCATCGATGGACGATTTCTTTATTTTACTTATAATCCGCTTTAATAAATTTTCTAATTTGTTTTCCTAAAACTTATAATAATTAAAAACCCATTTCGACAATTGAAAGTTAACCTGATTAGGTTGATTGGTCGATCAGGTTCTTGTTGTATTTATAGCATTTTAAACGCTTTACAAAAAACAGTGTTATATTTAATAAGAGCAAAACCAATTTCGACTCGTTAATCGTTATCTGTTGCGTTGGGAAACCCCGCTCTTATATTTATAAACAACAATATATCTGAATCTAAACCTAAAATAATTCTAGATTTAAACTAAATAATTTTGTTGTTGTTAATTTCAAGTTCAATAGTTGTAATTTCATTTACCTCTAAACGTTTAATTAGAAAATAAACGCCGGTCGAATCGTTTTAAGCATTTTAATCAACTTGTAACCTTCTTCCCCTTTAATTATTCCGCTTCTCCTGTCTATTTCCAATATATTCTTTAACTTTTTCCAACCTTAAACCTAAAATCATGTTCAATTATTAAAGTCGAAGATTTACAAGTTTACCTTTTAATTACAGATTAGTAGATATGGCACAAACTTAATGCCATAAAAACAACTTATATCTAAACCTTTATATTTACAATTCTGTTTATTTAAATAAATAAATAATCGACAAACTTGTTTTATGCCCGGCATTATAAAATAAGTTCTACAATTCATCCTGAAACTGATGAATATTCTGAAGATGGTCGCCGTAATCTGTAGCCTCGCTGCCTACAAAGGCTTCGTGGTGATCCAATATTTCGTCGAAACTTAAAATACCGTTATCGTCGTCGTCGCTCTCACCAAAAAGATGAAGCATCTCTTCTTCTGCAATTTCTCTATTTCGCAAAGACATTTAATATATTAAATAGTCGCACAAATTCATCGACTTACTCGTTACTAGGTACGACCCACGATAAAATTTCATTTCCGTTCAACTTCCCATCGCCGTCTTTATCCAACTCGTTGTCAAATTTATCCTTCTCGACAGTCAACCAAGTTTTGTCGTGATCTTTACCGCGATCTCCAATAAACTCCTGAAAGCTCAAGCTGCCATCTTTATCGACATCTTTATCTCGCAAAGTCTGTTCCAGTATATGCGGAAGCATAACAGGATGTTCCTCTGGATGTGAAAAGGCCACCCACTCGTTCCCTTCGAGCACACCATCCCCATTAAAATCTGCCACTTTCCACATTATTTTATCGTCCTGTATCAACTTTACGAGAATTAACATTAATTAAATTGCAAATTAAAAATTTACCTGCTGACTTTCCTTGTCTAAGAGTAGTGCTTCGTCGCTTTCATCTGAACCGTACGTATCTGCAACATATTCATCCCAGGTCACTTTGCCATCGCCATTTTCATCGGCGTCCTCTAGATGCTCTACTGCTTCCTCTTTGGATAACATCCTGAAAATAACAATTCCCTAATTTATGTAATTAACATCCATTAAATTGAATATACTTGAACGAACGAAGTATCCACGCTTTGAGCTCCTTTTTATTTATTTGTTCGTCTCCATTCAGATCCATTTTAAGCAATAAAATCTTTAATCGCCTTTTTGCTTCGTCTGGTGGTAAATGATCGTACTCTTCGGCCTCTTTGACACTTCCTAATATCGATTCGTGGTCGAACTCCGTATCGTGCATTTCAGAGTCCTCAACATGGTGTCCCCGACTTCTGGGACTGTAAGCTCCATCTTCTTCTCTTTCTTTATTATTAGAATGATGCTGGTGATTATGCACAACAGCCGTGTTTGTAGAAGTAAAAACTTGCAGGAATACGAAGAATATTATGGCCTGTGAGTATTTTTGGTTAGCCATTACTATAAAATTAATGTTCATTAATTTATTTTTAGAGATTGTTACACTTTAATTACTCACCTCCTAAAAAACCGGTCGATGTTTTATAGGTTAATAGTATAACCTCATTTTTAGTGTTTGCTTTTCGGACTATTCTATTTTCGTAAATACGTTAATAATAATTAATAAATACTCTTTATAGTTAACAAAATATTAAAAACTGAGTACCTTTAATATTAATAAATAAACAATACGGCAGCATAGATCTACAAATAAAACGATTGTTTTCTTTAAGTCGACAAACGCGACATCTACAATTTTCTACTCTAACTATTAAATGGGGGTAATTTGACTTAAAGAAAGTTTAACAAAACGTACCTTGCTGTAAAATTTATATTTAATTATTGAATTTAGTGTTGTTAATAAAAGATTATTCGTTTATACTGCTTTAGTCAAGGAAAATTAGAGTTGTCGGGACGTTGTTAGATATACCAAAACACTTACACTCGTGTATATAAGGTTGCATACCAGTCATGTAACTATAAAAATAAATATAACAGAACCTTGATAAAATTCGAACTAATTAGAAATAGGCGAGAATTATTCGAAGTACCTATTAATTAATCAAGATTAACAAACATGCAAACCTAACTGAATACTGAAACAAGACCGTTAAAAGGTAATGCAAGAATTCTTCAAAAAATTGTCACAATATTACTATTTATTTATATTAGGTACCTACCTAATTATTATTTAATTATTTAACTATTGAAAGACCGGCCCTTAAATATTGAAATACATATTTTCATTTATTTCAATAAAACAATATAAAAATTATTTAAAAGGCTCGTGGAAATAGGTACGTAACAAATAGATAATTAAAACTACTTACCTTGTTTCCAATTAATAAAAAACATCGACGGTTTGTTTGGTCCTTTTGAATCTTCCGAAGGACATGCATTCAAAATTATATCCATAAACCATTCCTACATAAACTCGCCTGCAATCGTCCTTTTGTTTTTGCTGGTTGCAGTTGCTTCTATACCCTGTAAGTAGACTTATTTAATATAGTACAGTAGAAATTAAGAAGATAAAATTTGGATTCTAGGATTTTGGTCTAAAGGACATTCTTGTTTAGGTACGGTCTAACCATTAATAAAATTTGGGTAGCGTAAACACTTCCTGCAACCAAATTTAGGAACCTTATTCACAGCTAGTCCTCTAACCTCACATTCCATATTGGATTATTAAAAAAAAAATGCCGTACGCAAATCAACCCTCCGTACATATTACGGATTTAACAGACGAAAATGTTAAATTCTACGTAGAGGATACCGAATTAAGGTAAGAATGTTCGATGAAACGCAGCGCATTTCCAAATTTATCGTATTGAATTTTAGCGTTGCTAATAGTATGAGAAGAGTTTTTATTGCCGAAACACCAACGCTGGCCATCGACTGGGTTAAACTAGAAGCAAATTCGACAGTTTTAAGTGACGAATTTTTAGCGCATCGTATCGGTTTGATACCCTTGATTTCTGATGAAGTGGTGCAACGTTTGCATTACCCTAGAGTAAATCACACAATCACTTACATTTTGTTCCAATATCCTTGCACGTCTTCTTTTAGGATTGTATTTGCATCGATTTTTGTCAAAAATGTAGCGTGGAGTTCACCCTCGACGTAAAATGCACAGACGACCAAACTCGACACGTAACAACGGCAGACCTTAAATCAAGTGATCCTCGTGTTTTGCCCGTAACTTCGAAACATCGAGATGATGACTCCGCTGAATACGGAGAAACAGACGAAATATTGATAATTAAATTGCGCAAGGGGCAAGAATTAAAATTGAGAGCTTATGCTAAAAAAGGTTCAATTAACAAATTGATTTAAATTGATTTTCTAAAATTGCCTCCTCTCAGGTTTTGGAAAAGAGCACGCAAAATGGAATCCGACTGCTGGCGTGTGTTTCGAATATGATCCAGATAATTCTATGAGACATACGCTGTTTCCGAAGCCAGACGAGTGGCCGAAAAGTGAATATACCGAGCTGGACGACGATCAATGTATATATTACACACGAGTCTTAGAATTGCGTCGATGATGACGTTTTTTGTGTTTACAGACGAGGCTCCATTTAACTGGGAAACTAAGCCAAACAAGTTTTACTTTAATGTGGAATCGTCGGGTGCCCTTAAACCAGAAAATATCGTCATTATGGGTGTTTCGATGTTAATCGACAAGTTGTCAAATTTACAAACGCAACTCAGTCACGAGCTACAAACTGATGCCCTTGCTATTTAATTTCTTTAATTATATTATATGTTAATAACTATAATTTTTAACTATGTATTATACTTAATTTTTGATGCAATAAAATAATTCAAAAGAATTGCAATTAGCATTTTGTGTAAAAATATGTGAAATGTATGTGGTTTTTGTTTATCAAATAATTTGATTAACAAAAATCTATTTTTGTATTAAATTGGCCAATGATTATGTGATCTAAAATTTAAAAGCACTATCTAGTGGTTTATTTGTCAAATCGCCAATTAATTTTGATTTTTTTTTAAATTTTGCCAACATACACTCGGAATGAATTACGATTCCAGAATAAAATTGAGCAATTTTGATGGAGAAACTATATATAAAAATGACTACCGTAATTCATCCCAGATAAAAGAGAATACAATACGTGGCCAAAAGATCGCTCCGAGCCACCTACGCAACAACGGGCCATTTACAACGCAAAAGATATCGAAACCCTCATTAAATTTCGGCCCACCGTAGATGTACCTTTCAATCTTTTCATAAAACCAAGACCAATAATCGATATAAGTCCCAATTCGATTGTCCCCCAATTGGTAGACCAAAGTATTGTCGACTACTTCAAAATAAATCTGTTAATTCCAGGAAAAACCTATCGATAAGGATAAAGAAGAAGCTATGAGGACAAGGCCTCGCCTTTACGTATCGCCTGCGGTCAGTTTTGACGACATTCCTGACCCCGAAATGAGGAAACTCTTGTGCGATTATACGTACACGACCGATTGGAAGAAGGCCTCTAAAGAGACAGCACTATCGGTCACCGAACGTACGGTATCAACTAAAACTTTGGAATACGGTCGAGATCCCGTACGTAAAAGTTGCACTATTGTACAGTATAGAGAAATAACAATAATTATATTGTGTAGGTGCTTTTATATACCAACTTGTATACGCCTTTGCCGTTGGGGTGGCGCGAGAGAGGCAGACCTTGGGACAACAAACAGATGAGAGGCTTTGTGGATCCTACGACAACATTTTGGATGAATAAATCGCCAGAAGTCAAGTTAGTATGGTTAAGCTTTTAACTTTGCAATTTTGGAGATTTTCCTCGATCGATAAATTTTCGGCATAAACATGATATTCGGATTAATTCCATCTAAATTAGTTTAAATCGAATTCGGTTAGATTTATATAATCTGCCATTAAAAAAATGAACAAACGAGATATATTTCTAAGTCTACTTGCCGAATAGAGTCGATTAGTATCGGTTTCATCGGTTCGAGACAAAGAATTAAAAAGTTACACGAATTTTCATTTCGCACGTTAAATATAGTTGGAAGTTTTAAATATCATCTTTACTTTGGATTATTTTATGCAGTCGGCATTTTATTCGAACTGTTCGCAAAGTCTTGCTACTGCACATGCGACTCGTGCACTGGGAATTTTCGTCATCACAAACAACAACATAAAATTGGGAATCGCCCACGTCAAATAAATAAAAATAGTACTACTTACATCAACTAATCTGCATGAAGGTCAAGGCTGCGCTCGTACTCCCTTTGTTTGTCTTCTTACGTCTATAACAGCACGACTATTTACAGTGGCCTACCTACAAATTTTAATGTTGTTTTTACTAAATTCCTCTACTTAATCTATGTAGACTTGCTTTAACTGGTGTCGATAAATTCGAAACGTTTTCTTATTTGGAATGCAACTACGAACAAAAAAAAAAAACCTTAACTACTTTCTTTCCATCAGCTGCATCGGTATTTTTCAAATAACTTGCACGCTGTGTCTAGATTGCTGCACTGAAATGAAAAAATTAATAAACCGATTTAATCAAAATAATATGAAACGGTTGCAGGTGTGGAGCTTGCACAAATCCTTACAGGGGAGCAGTGTCGCAAGAGACGAAAGACGAAATTTCCAATTTGATCGCCAAAAACGAAATACGTATGGCACACGATTACCTCGTGCCAGGATATTCGGGACATCAGCCGCATGAGCTCGTAGGAATTCCGTTGATGAAGTCGAACTTAAAGGTCACACATCCTTTTCTATCCACCGCGCAAGCTGCAGCTCAACGTTTCACAGAGGACAAGTACAAATAAAGGACAAATAAGTGTATTTTGATTATTTTCTTAAGATCATCGGCTGGGAATATATAATAAATTCCAAGCGAGGGCTATAGGGTTTAGATATAATAAAATTATGGTTTTAAAAATTAAAATATTTTCCAGTTTATAACTTAGAATTAATCGTGTTCAAGACTAGTTGAAACGGTGTATAACTTAATTTTTTGGACTCATATTCTATTGAACTTATCGACTAAGTTTTATAAGTATTGGCTTGATTAATTGTATGGGTCGATTTGAATATCTTTATTAATTAACTAATCAAATTGGCTCTTATCCGTTGATAAACTGATTGGTAAATGTTTTGTAAAATACAATTTCGACAAGTCGTGAAGTTTTAAATTAAACCAACAACCTATTTGACAATATTTTATAATGTGCCGTTTTATTCGAGTCAACCAAATATTTATTTATTGAACAACCAGATTTATGTAGAACATGCAGAATTAAATCAAAATAATTGGAAAAAAACGACCCCATACTTAATTGTTAAACTATGGACAAATATATGGAGGGCTCAGAAGTCAATCAGTTATAAGAGTGTTGGCAAAGTATCCTGTGATGTGGACACTTTGTTAACCGAAAGTATGAACATTACGATGGAACTTACACTGACGAACTTCCAAGCCCTCCATATGTTACTTCATTCAAGACAAATATTATATCGAACAATAAACAGTCTACACAAATCGATAGCCAAGATATGTAATAAAGGTAAGTGTACGTCACACTTAAAGGAGTTCGAGTACCACAAGAAATCTGAAACTTTTAAAGCTACTAAACATCTACTTTAAAATTATAGTGTATTTAAGTAAGTCCAAATAATTAAGTTACATCCATGCGAGTGACTTTAAACCGATTAATCCCATTAACTTTCGACAACTTCCCAACAATTATAAATAATTCCAACAGTAACAAATAAAACGCCCGACGACCGCACATAAATATTCCTCGAAGCATTATATAACAAATAAATATGCAGTAGCTTGCACTGCACGCGTCCGCACCTGATGATTTTCGTCCTTCAACAGTTGCAACAACCGATGACAGATTGTATCAAACGACACTTCTTTCCTGATTTCGTCGTTTAAATGCGAACAAAGCAAACCGACCAGTAAAGCAGCATAGCTGCGAATTTCCACCCAAGAACTTTTAAAGTACGACACGCAAGTCATCAAAAATAACGGAAACAACTCCAACAACTCCTTGCTCTAAAACACAATGTGACTGCAAATACTTTTAAATACAATAAACAAGCTCTCACCATGGCCTTGACCAAATCTGCAACAAAATCGGAATAATGTAGATTCCCTTCCTCTGGCAGGTGATCCTGAATCATACTGTTAACTTTGGAACTTTCTAGGAACGGGGCAATTTTTCTTAACGAATATTTACACGCCTAAAACAACAAATTGTTGCAATTGTTGAGCGACTCTAATGAGAAAATCGTTTCTCGCACATACTTTGACAACTTCGGGATCGTCGTCACATAAATGTAGCAATAGAGTGATAAGGCAACCGCAAGCTTGTTCCTTGAAGGCCTCGGGCTTCTCGAATTGATTTATCGATGCCGCCAGATCGCCCAGCAGACGGAAAGCGGCATCTCGAAGCAGTCCGTCTTCCTGTTCGAACAATGGCTTAATTCGCATGGCAGCAGTGACCTGACAAGAACGTAACCTATGCCCGTCGGTCACCTTGAGCAGCTTGGAGAAGCTCAACATCGCTTCCAAGGCCACCCCAGATTCGTTACTGAAATTTCGGCCCCACATTAAAAACAACACACATGAACAAGACCACGACAACTCACCTTATATTATTATAATCCAGTCCTTGCATGAACGCATTCAAAATGCTCTCATAATGATCGATCAGCAATTCGGAATTGAGATTCTCGACGGCGAATCCTAATCCCTGCAAACCGACTTGCCTAACTAAACAACTACTATCGGTCTGAGTTAATAATAACATCTCCAATATATTTTCGGACAACACGTTTTGGTCGGTCGGTCTGTATTTTATTGCCGACGCTAGGAACGCCGCAACGGCAACCCTCTGCGCCTCGACCTCCGACCTCGAATAGGAAACCAAACAGGTCACCAACCAGGCCAACGTCTGCGGCGCGTTTGCACACACGCTTTCGATAAGCGTGGGCACCAAATTCAGGAACTGATCGAGCTTATCCAAATGGATACCGCTCAGTAAAGTCTCTGCAATTGTCGTGTAACCGGCACAGAGTAGGAAAAACTTCAGCGATTCGAGACACACGTTCGTAGGGTTTATTCGGTACGCTTCGCGATTTGGCACAAAACTATACTTTTCTTTCCTACTTACAGTTTTTGATGATGTAGCAGGCGCCGCCGTTTCAATGTAAGACGCTAAAGTTATATACAAAATTGAATATAGTTCGGGAAATTGTTGTCTGCACGTCTCTTGGAGCTGGTTATTCTTGAAAATTTCGGTCATTGCCGATATAGCCTGCAAAGGTTGCAAAGTGACAATTCGTAAATTATCCATGCTTGGATGGTCTTCGTAAAAAATGCAATTTTTAAATATATTTTTAAATTGATCCAAAATATCACAGACAAGATTAACGTCAGTCGAAAGAACGGCCCAACAATCGTTTATGTACTGCTCGTAAGGCAGAGCGTGCGACAGTATAATTCCAATGACAATCTTTGGATGGTGCACGGCCAGACTCAGTACCGAACGTAGAGCAGATGACCGAGTACGAACGCACTGTATCCTATCTAAAGTGCTTAATAATTTGTTCAACAGATCTCCTACGTGCGGCAAGAGTTCGCCGCCCTTATTCTTAAGTACAGTATTAAGAACCACACTACTACCACTCGAACTAGATGACTCGACATCTAATAAAGCGTCCATCAAATTATTCACAAAGTGCGGCAGCTGTAAATGTGGAATGTGACTTATAATCGAATGAGCTAAATCAGTCGTTAGATTAAACAGAAGCTTTGGTTTATCAGAATCTATTTGCTCTTGTATATGTTGCAAGGATTGACCGATAGTTTTATCGTGATCCCACATATGCCCTTCGTATCTTGCCGTAATACACAACGTAAGCCGAAGCGCTTCCACACCCACCTACAATAATTAACAATTGTCGGACGACTTTATATTTTTTCCAAAATTAAAAATATACCTTGCGTATGTTCCTATTAGGATCTGTGCAACGCGGTACCACGCGTGCCAATAAGAAGCCGGACTGCGTGAACGTGGTCGGTCCCTCGTAAGCAAACTTGACGTTATCCAGATAAGCTTGTAGGGCATCCCGCAACGTTTCTAAAGCAGGCAGGCGCTGCTCGGCCCTTTTACGGCCTAGCCACGGCTCCAGCAGCGTCACAATTTCGTCCAAGGTGGCGGGCGAAAGGGTTTGCATGAGCAACTCTTGCACCACAAAGTTCAATTTCGAAAAGCTGGTGTAGACGGACGGCGACAATTTCAGTTCACCGAAGTAAGTGCTGGGACTGTTCTCCGTGTTGATTCTGCAGTAAATGGCGGCCGCGTTGAAAATGTTCGTAAAACAATGTTTCAGTAGAGATACACGTTGTTCAGATTCTAAGGCCGGCGGGAGGCGAACCTATAAAATGGCATTTGATAATACCCAAAAACGCAAATCGACACATCAAATTTTTTAACGTGCAAGTCGAAGGCAACGGAAACTGATTTTCGGGTATACATACGGTAAATCCTTAATGTTCGCGAGACATTTTAAACTGGATACATTTTTCACAATGTAATTACACAAAATTTACTTACCAAAGATGTAATAACAGGCAACGTGACCGGATATAATTCAATATACTCGGGCCCATTATGTAACTGAATCTGCGACGACACAAGCGTCAGCACTTCGTTCCTATCCCGCATCTGTATATGCAGCGTATTTCTGTTGGGATGCAGAGCATCCGCCACTGCTCCGATAGTTTTCAGACAGGCGTGACGTATGAGAAAGTCCTTGCAGTTGTTCAACTCGTTCACGGCAAAGTCCAAGATGTCGTGCTGAATGGACTGCAGTAAAATGTCGCCGGGCGCTTCGTTGCATATTTCTGCATAACTAGCCAACACCATCAGTCGCACCTAAAACTTGAACGAGTAATTTTTGACGATCGATCGAGGATAAGCGATAATTTTACCCTTTCAATTTCGGCCTCGTTCTTCTGGCTATTCATAAAATTAAAATGAAGCAACTTGTTGGATTTCTTTCCGAGAATCTCTTTACGTATCGCATCGAGTTTACTTATCACCAATTTGAGATGCGATCTAGAACATATACCGATCGCTTCTGTACAGGCACTTAACTCGTGACTATTCAATTTTATCATTTCGATAATTGCATTCAGGACTTCAAGTATAGGAGGTTCGCTTTTGATGTGGCACACAATGATGGCAAGACATTTAAGTAACAAACACTTTTCGACTGGCTTTGTATCATACAAACTTAATTGCTTTTTAGCTTCCGTTACTAAAGTCTTGTTGAACGTTTCGTCATTGACTGCTTGAATTATGAGGATTAAAAAATCGAATATTAAGTCTTCCCACTCTTTGTACTGAAAATTGTCATAATTTTGCTCCAAATATTTAATGAGATGCGGGAGTTTCGAGTCCCACACGGGTCTAAAATTCGAAAAAATTACAAATTGTTCGCTAAATTATTTAAATTTACCTGTACGTAGCCGACTGACAGAGAGTGATATTTTTTAAAAAGTTTAAGATGAAAGTGCCACGGAACGAAGAAAGAGGTTGGGCAAGAAGAGCGAGGCAACGTACAAAAGCGGCTTCGCATGCGTCGGTGTTGTTCTTTCTCGATGCCAGATGTGTCAGGCACCTTAAAAGAGTGATGCAGGAATCCGTATACTCAGATGAAAGGAAGCATGCCAGCAACAGATTCCAAAGAACTCCTTCTAATTCTATTACCGACGTGCTCAACATGTATAAAGTGTTATCGGCGGTCGTTTGCAAATCCGACAATTCTTGTTGATCAAAATCGGAATTTTTCGAAAGAAACTGTGGCTTACAACACAGCTTCACTATAAATTCTAAATATTTTTGCTCGGAGTGCTGCGGCAAGAAACCTTTATAGGCGAACACGACGATCGTTTTTAAGACTGCTTTTTTTATTCGTAAGTTTTGGTCATGGAGAAGATCTGCCAGCACCTAAAAATATCGATGATTTTTTGCTTTGCACGTCAATAGCACATGTACCTGCAGAAAAACATCAAGTCTACTTCGAACGGTCGTCTCTAAAGAATTAGCGAGATGCGTCAATACCAACAGTGCTTTAACTTTCTCCTTATCGTTATTGTTACGCAACTGCATCACCAAGTAATCTAAACAATTGTCAGTGAAATGCATCGCCAAACGCTCGTAGCACCTCAACACTTCCGAGTGGTTTCTTAAAAGTTCGGGTTGAGCATAATCAGGCGCAATACACACTAATTCGCTTAACGTGTGTAATACGGATGCGAGCAACGGTTCCAGTAAAGTTCCATTAACGACCGTAGCCACCTAAGCAATCTCAAATTTAAAACAATTTCATCACCCCACGGTGACTTTAATTTACTTGAATTACTGCACCTAAACATTGAGTAATAGGTAGAGGTTCCTTTTGTTTCTTGTAGAGATTTAAAAGTACAGGGATGACCCGCTGCGTTTGTTGATTTACTTTTTCGGCGCTCAATACAGAAAATATCGAAGACATCGACAATAACACCGCTTCTGTAACTTTTGGTTCTTTCGAATACAGCCAACTATTGCTGAGTATGTCGTACGCGATGCCCATTTCTGTATAGAAAATGGACGATGTGATTGTCGGGTCTGGGGCCTGATCTAAATTTAACATATATTCACCAATTGCCTCGCTAAAACGGCCCAATGCTAGGAACGTCGTCGTTAGTAAATTTATTATTTTAGTAATCATCTTACATACAATATGCGATGGCATTTTTATGATGATCTAGCTTAACCATTGCCAACAAAGGAAGTAGTATTTCTAATATACGTTTAAGATAGGGCACAATCCCAAAAGCATTGCAAGACGCCAAAGATCCTAAAGTATAAGGAATAGTATAGTGCGGAATTATTCCAATTTCCAACTTATTTAATAGTGCTTCGATGATCTGTAATAAATTTTATATGAAATGGAATGGGAGAGTAAACTGTAAACGCAAACCTGAATGCTATGTTTTCCGCCGATTGCTACAAGAACTCCCGACGCCGGCAACTGAATCACAGGCTCATATGTAGCATTTTGGGTCATTGTGTCCATTACAAATTCTATAAGCATAATAATAGTATCTCCGTCGATGTCCATGATTTGCTCCTGACAAATATGTTCCATCGTATCGAGCACTTCCGATATCTGTTCCTTGCTCAACTTCGAGTTACGCTTGTAGAATCGACAACAACTATTTAAGACATCGTTCGGACGTTTCTTCGCTATTTTCCGCAGAGCCGTGTTTACATTTTCGGCGACTACCTGATTTTTATCGGCGGCCGAATCCAGGAGGACGTCGATTGCGGCTGTAAACGACGATTGAGTTGTTTATTTTAAATTTAATTGTGGTTACCTTGAATTCTAGATTTTGCTGTTTCTTTTACATCCATTTTAATGATATATTACGTTTCATTTCAAGAAAACAAATACTTGTGTTCACTGCAAAAAGAACACATCAACTTTTATATTTGACGGCTGACAGCCGAGTTAAAGTTAACCATACACGTTCGAATAAATATTAAAGCCTAACACGCACGAACGTTTACGATTTGTGATGACGGTAGCTTCGAACATTGATTTCTTTTCATTGTGGGCTTTTCCGGCGTTTTTTAAGTAGTCTGTAATGGAATCATTGCGATTTTATGTATATTAAATACAAGTTGAAAGGTAATCAAAAAGAAGTTTGGCTATTTGAATAAAGTAAAAAAGTTAATTTACTTACTTCAAAATATACTACATTAAATATGACAAATGATCGATGCCAAGGTTGCCAGTACTTAAGAGAAAACAGTGGCATTATAAAAGTTGTATATTTCACTTTATATCTTAGGTCAAGGTTCAAGTTTCTTCCTGGCCGATGGGAACTCAATTACATTGGATATATCAAGGGCCTTTGAAATATTTTAGTTTGACTTATTTAAAACCGGCACTACGTTTGAAATCTTTACAAGTTACCCAAACGTAAAGCGCCCTAAAGAAAACAAAAGAAATAAATTAGGTGTTTAAAAAAAAAAGGTTTTTCCGAAAACCATTTGTAGTATAACAACCTACACTTCGTCCAAACTTATATGCAATGCACGTCATCAATGAAAGGTTACTAGATGATGACGTTTCATACAGTGCTGTCACCGCGTACCTCGTATTTTGACAATTCTAATAAATTGTAGTCTTTCTTTATGCCATCTAATATGTACGCAGGTAAATCATCTATAGAATATGTCATTTTCCAAACTTTAAACCGAATTACAAATAAATAATCTAGTAACTTTTTTTTTGATGACGTGAATTCCATATAGGTTTGGATAGGCTATAGTTCACACCATTTCGTTTCTTACATTTCTAGAGAAGTCCCGATTGCTCTGCAAAACAAAATTTGATAAAACATCGTAACCATATTGTTAATTGGAATTTAGATCATTTAAAGAAGAATCTAAAATAAAAATTTATAGCAAATTATCTTCTCTTGTAACATCTATAGGCACCACTTCGCCATTTTCTCAATAGAATTAAAGTCTCTAATTAATGACGGGACCATTTCCACCGCCATTTCCTTCCACCAAAAATCCTAAAACTGATATTTACAAAAAAATAACTTTATTATTCGTCACAAAGATAATAATTACAATTTAAAAATAACTTAAACTTTCAACAACACTTCAATAATAGTACGGATTTAAAATTGACTCATATGGAAGCATAAATTAAAATGCAACGCCATACCAGGTGCGATGCTTAGAAACGTCCTTAACATTTACAATATACAAAATATAATTTCCAAATGGGGATAGTAGGGAATATCCAAAAACAAACGATTATACTTTGTGCCCGCATTTGCTTTAACTCGTAGTTAATTTGATTAAAAGTGCCACACACAAATCTTATTTTTAAAGTACCAAGTTCAGTCCGAAAAGTTTCGATATGTTAATGAATAAATGTCTTCCAAAGATTATAAATAACTTTGAACGCCCACCTTTCCAAAACATATATATATGTACCTGCATATATCGCTAGACGAATCAAAGTTATATAAATTTTGTATGTTTCTTTTATCAAAATATACCTAAATGTCGACTGTATCATCATGTAATAAACAAATAACAAGAATGATGTACAGAATAGATCACAGAGCAGTACCGATGTTGGGTAAAGCATATATTTCAGTCCAAACAGGACAATGCGTCGAAGCCGGACCACCCCAGCTCCAACCCGAAGGAATAGCTAAATGCGTAAGACCCTGCCTTACTACGCCCCATACTCCCGTGAGCTGCGATTGTCCGCACTTATTAGTTAAAATGTTGTCAGAAAATCGATAACTAGTGGTCGATTTCACGCTTAAACAGTTCGTGTTAATGGTAAACGGCAGAACTGCTTGTAATCCTGCCACTTCGCCGGTCTCCTCGGTAAAATTCTTCGATATACTGGTGAAGTCGCCCATCACAAATAAATTACTATCCTCGTTAATTACAATTTGCCTAAACTTTCCCTCTATATTATTTAATTCGTTCGAAGGTAAAAACACGTTCAAAAGAGATATTTCGAAATTTCCTATTTTAAATTCGGCTAAGGTGGTCTGACAATCATCGATGTTTGTTTGATTCAAAGAGCTCAATCCTATGCTGATGTCTAAAAATAAAATCGAGCATTAAAATTGTACATTGAATGTTTTCGGAGTGAATTTACTTCCGCTGTTGGTGTCGTAAAGGAAACCCAACTGGGACTGAGCCAGATCGGACATACAAAATGACCACTGTCGACTGTTGTTCTTCCATTCCGCTACTCTTCGTAAATGAGGTTTGTTCAAAGAATCACATATTAACTTTAAAGCTTCTACGTCTTGGATTTCTTGCACGGCCACTATCGACCATCTAGAATATTAATTAGGAAATTACACTTTTATAAGATTAATAATTCATAGTGCGTACATTCAAATGGAACTAAAAATATTCTGTATGTAAACATTTTGTTGGATTGCAAAAGTTACTCGATTTAAATTCTTCGAATATTAATAAGGGTATAGTTTCGTGTTATGTGTACAAGTCGATTATAATGGATTTAAAGGAATCTACGTACACATATGATGGTAAATACATTTGGTAAACATTTATAAAACATTGTTATCTGTTTTACGTTGACACAGAAGTTTCAGCACCGCATGTTACAATGTACCTAACCTTGAATGGTGTTGGCACAAAGTTCAGTTGTATTATTCTGATAACTCGGTTTACAATTTTATTATAAGTAGATATAGTAGTAGCACTTCCTCGTTTCTGATAAAATAATATGGGAATTACGGGGTCATGTGAATTATTATGACCGATATAAAACATTAGGAATGCACAAATCAACCAAACAATGCAACTTATATATATTTTTTTAAACAAAAATGTCCAAAATGTTTTAATCAAACTAGCAAAGTGTGACAAATATGTGAAAATCACATATTTTTTCTTTTACTTTGAATCTTTCGAAATTTAAAAACCTGTTAAATCGATTATTCCATTATTGATGATGATTAAGAATATTAAAAATTTTTAAAAAAGTATAAAAAAACTCAAAGCTCTTACTTTCTAGTCTCATAAATGCTGCTCGAGAGAACACTAATGCTTTTTAGAATTTACAGTTTTTCGTCTGACATTAATTTTGTAAAGTATATCTCGACAATAATTTTAATTAATAAATTTTCTACAGTTTGGCACTTTAAAATTGAACCGACAGTTTTGGAGAAAATTTCAATTTTCAGTGTCTGGTGCCATTTTAACGTCACAAAAAAATTTCAGGCAGAAGCCCTATCAGACTTCTACAATAATAAGCTCATGGACAGTTTTCTTTTTTATCCAATGAGCTCGCGAAAAGTCGTTTTTGAAATATATGCTCGTGGACTGTCGAATGAAAGTGCCAAGTTGTAAAAATAGTTTTATAAATTGCTCTTCAATTCCACATCCTATTTTTATTTATTCTACTAGTTAGTGGAACATATTTAATAACTAGCTTACATGGCATTATAATGACTGTGTAATTATTATGATTTTGTATCAACTAAAAAAAAAAGTATCGTTAGAACAATTAATTTAATATGTGCGGTAAACACTGCAATAGTATTTATTTATCCTTATACTATTTTTTTCACTTATCTTCTATTAGTCATGATGGTTTTAATACAATTACTATAGAGGATGTATTTGAATTTCCTAGTTCAAACTTCACAAGAGCACTGTCGGTACTCTTATGGTTTCCTCGAGCAACAATGTAAAGCATTTTTCTTTTCTCTATGGAAATAAAGACATTATCAAACAATGATATACCGGGTGATTCGTGAATGGGAAAAACTCAAAGAGACGATTTCTTGTCAAAAATTGGGGGCTTTTGTGTAAAGTTTTTCCTAAAAGTCTCCTTTCGTAGTTACTCGAAAAAATAAATTATTAAATTAACTAAAGACAAAATAATGTTAAATATTCAGTTGAATAAAGTTTGACAACAGTTGTTGACAAGTTCTAATAACGGGCAATGCCATTTTTAACCAATAAAATATCAGCAAAAATTGATTTGTATCGCTGTAGTGCACGATCACTCGTTCAATTTTTTCATACTCAAAACTCAAGATTTTGCAAGAAAAACGAAAGAGCCAAAAAAGCTTTCTTAAATGGATTTTCTAAATTGTAAAATTTGAACTCTCCAAAAAAGGTCTTTAGAAAAATTATTAGGAGTCGCAATTTTCACCTTGTTGTTGCGAAGATAACAGATGATTGAAAATATTACTATGTATATAGGAGACTTTTTGATAAATAATAATCGACTACTAAATGTCATTCTTCGGCGTTTCTCCAAAAGTTTGCGAAATAAAATGAAAACTTAATTGTATCCTTTCTCTTTTGAAGGGCGTAACTCCTAAAGGAGACGTTTTGATAAAAACGCTCCACCCATTAATTTTCGACAAGAAATCGCCCCTTGAAATTTTTCACATAATTTACGAATCATCCTCTATAGTATTGGAAAATTTTAAAGGATAAAAAGTTATTAGTCGTGTTTGTAATCATTTAAATCCGAAAGCCTTAAATTACAGTTAAATCTGGGAGACCCTTAAAAACATCGTTAGCAATCTAATCGGTTATTAAAAATGGCTATATAAATAAAGACATTTTGAAATACTCAGTCAGGTTTTCAGATAAAAAATTAGATTAATTTGTAAAATGAATCTAATCTGTTCTTATACAATGTCAAGTTTGTTTTTTTTCATACACCAGTACAACTGCACCGAAAACCTTAAAAGGCTTCTCTAAGCACTTAATTACATTTGTACGTTTTAAAATTAGGTAAATCTTTTTATGAAAATGAACTTTGACCACCATAATTTGCATTAAATACCACAAGAAATGAATAACCGACCTATTTACGAGACATTTTATAATTTAAAAAAACGATGAATTATTTATTTGAAATTGAATGGACTTCCGCAAATAGTTGTAATCGTTTTATACTCTGTAAGATTAATTAGCTCTTTCAACCTTCACAGATGACAAGCTAAACTACCTTTAGAATTACTTAAAACCTTTTATTAGCAAACCGACGAACATACGCACAGTCATGTTAACAATTTAAATGACCTTTCATAATAAATACCTGTTTTCGAGAATTGTCCGACAAATAACTTCCCTGACGCCCAGATTCTGTGCCTTGTCGAGCGTGAAATTTTGCAAATTCCACGAAGTAATTCTCAACGCCTTCTCTCGATTTCGTTCGTAGCAAAAGTCCTCTTCGGGTATAGGACGATAAGAATAGGCAGAAAGCAACTCGAATATATCACTAACAGATGATGCAGGTAGACCGTTACACATGGAAAATTTTACAGGTGCACTAGGCGACTTTCGATGGCTCAACGGAGTATTGGGACCTCCGTTGCTGCATATTCCATTCACCGGTACCATTTCGCTAAATGATTTTTGATTTTCATCGAGTTTACTAATAGTTAAATACGACGCTATATTACTTAGATGCATCTGAGTTATTCCTCTTACTTTAATAAGGTCGTCTGTATGTCGATAGGGACCCTTTTTATTACGATAATCGACTATGTTAGCGGCGAGTTCTTGCGATAGTCCATGTAAGCACTGTAACTCGAACACGTTTGCTTTGTTTAGATCGAGAATTTTGTTAGTTCGATAAGTAGCACGCGAATCCAAACTGTCGAGGCTTTGGGCCCGCGAAGAATTACAACTAAGATTTTTCCGCTTGTTAACGCATATTTCCGGTCGTATTTCGTCGAGTTTCTCGGCGCCGATTCCTTTAACTAGAGCCAAGTCTTCCACTTTTTTGAATCGTCCAATCGCTTTCCGATGTTCAACTATGTTTTGTGCTATAGCCCTCGTGATTCCCGGCAGGGTCATAAGCTCCTCTTCGGTGGCCAGGTTAACGTTTAACAATTCCACTTTTTGGTCGTCGTCCAGCATCGTAAAAGTCGCGCTTAAATTCATTTTGGAGGAACGCCGCGCGAACGGCGACCGAAACGATTTCCTGCCAATTCGTTTCGGCATGCTATTCGAGCTACTACTCTGGCCCATGCTAACTAAACATCGTTACAGTTAATACAATTTTTCGAGGAAACAATAATTAATTACCTCCACTATCTTGCAACCACCTGCGAACGCATTTCACCTTTGCTCCATGACATAAACACCGCTGTTATGTTCGTGCATTGTTGCCACGAGTATAACCTTGATTTTACCTATATCTAATTTATTGCTCACATTTTATCGGTTTTTATTTACTTAATAAATGGACACTAGTACTTTACAAAGCGAACCAATTTATGTAAGTTTGGTTTCGATAAAATGGTGACGCTAAATATAGATTTATAAATGATTCACATGTAAACAGAAAACTGTATTTGAATTTGAACCTGTAAATTAGTTTCTATACAGGATGCTTTAAAATAGAATTTCACAATAACTGGTTGTTATTAAAATTATTATCGAAAAACAAAACAAACGATTAAAATTGATGGATAGCTAACAAGAACCAAATTAAATTAACTCCAACTGTACGCAACCCAAATTGCTTGCAATATAAAAAACTGCAACACGTAAACACAACGAATATATTTTTTAAATTATTTTAGATTCTACAAATCTAAAAAAGTTTTAAAAATATACATGCTTGAATGCATTAGAAATTAAAAAAAAAAAACAATGGGAAGTTCGTTATACTTACAGTATAATTGACTGAAGATGAGAAAATAAATTCAGATGCATACCGGTTGATTGCAAATTTTGTGCAGTATCCTGGCCAACGGTTGATTATTGTTTACTCGTCTGTATTCGATGGCACCCTCGCTGCCTTATGAAAATAGGGAACGATTATCTGTTAAATGTTGTGGATCAAAAAGACTAATATGTTTGTTAAAGTAGACATTGATTTCAATTTTGGGTCATTTTCAAAAATTAACTCATCATTTTCCTTTGAAATGTACATACCGATTATTGTTTAAAATCAACTGTTACTACAAAATGATCATTGTTTAATTGTCTTTAGACATCCTTTGAAATATGGTCACAACAAAAAAGTGAAAATCAATTAAATCAATGAGAATATGATCAACATTTTGATTTGACATACGAAATATCATAAACGAGGCGTCAGATGACAATTTTCCACAATATACATAACAAATTATATATAAGACGCCAATAGAATGTCAACTATATTGCTGCTAAGCCTTCGCGAAATTATCAAGTTTAAAAAATTCCCGATTAACGAAATTCGCTATTATGTCAGCGTAAGAAATTTAAAAAAAGTATCGCACGTTATATTCGACCTCGATGGACTGTTATTGGGTAATAAAGAAACAAAATTAATCGCTCGAAATGTTCAAAATATTCCCTTTTAGACACGGAAAGTATTTTCAGGAAAGTCATTTTGGAAATCGCAAAATCGCACGGCAAAATATATACGCCCAAAATAATGTCTCATGTGGTTAGCTTGCCCGCAATGGAAGGCGCCACAGTTGCCGTTAACGAAATGCAATTACCCATGTCTGCCAAAGAATTTTTGGAAGAATATAAAAACCGAGCTATAAAAGAATTCCATTTATTAGAATTAATGCCAGGTACTGTAAGACCTTAATAATATAGTGCGGGCATGTCTTTTGCGATTTCCTTGTAGGAGCAAAAAAATTGGTGACACACTTATATAGAACACACGTGCCGATGGCTGTAGCAACAACTTCAACAACAGATATGGTAAAATTAAAGATATCTCGATATAGAACTACCTTTTTTTCCATGTTCAATCACATGATAATAGGAGGTTCAGATCCCGCAGTTAAATTTAACAAACCTAATCCCGACGTTTTTTTACTATGCGCATCGAGATTTTCCAATCCCCCAATACCAGAACATTGTTTGGTGTTAGAAGACTCAGGAAATGGATTGGCCGCCGCTTTAGCAGCGGGCATGCAATGCATCGTGATTCCTCATCCTCTCGTCGATCAAAGCAATCTAAAAAACGCGACGGAAATATTGAAATCGTTGGAGGAAGTTAGGCCTGAAAAGTACGGTTTGCCTAAAATCTATTAATTCAGTTTTGATTTTTTATAAATTAAGTAATTTTAAACTGAAAATATATATCTTGTAATATAATACAACTGTGTTTTCTTCTTGCCAACTTGTCATACACTACATATCCTCTAACAGTTTCAAAAATTGAATAATATCTAGATACTACATATGATTAATCTTTTAATGAATTGCGTTTTGAACGCCCAAACGTGGACGATTAGCCATCGATTTAGAAATAGGCAACGAAGAAGCATTTCCATTGTACCATTGCATACCCATGCCAAATGGTCATTAATTCTATCATCAATAAGAGTACAAAATTAATATCAACAAAACCACTGATGGTTTCACAGATGACCAAACAGATATCTACTATCAGTATTGAAACTACGAACATATACAACGAATCCTGACAGGTAACGCTTATTGCGATGACAACACGGCGGATAAATTCGAAGGTACGAGTGGAGAAATCAAAAGCTGATGATAAACGAAAGAAAAGTGCAGAAATCCGGTAATGTTTGATACAATTTTATTTTGAATCATTGTTAATTACGTAAATTCGAATTATAGTAAATTAAATATTTCCCGTAGAAATACTTACATTCGTTTTTCTCGTAATATTTGTCAGATGTTTAGATCCAATTTTGTAAAACGGGTTCAAAGTTTTCGAATTGGTACGATAGGCAACCATGCACGCCTACGTTCGTGGGTTGCAACCATACCGCAATCGTGACTTGGTGGTTGCTGACATATCTCCCTGTAAAAGTAATAAAGTTGTTTAATCTTATTTGTTGAAAAATGTCCAAAATTGGAAAATTCGGTGCTCATTTGAAAGAACTACGAATTCATTTATGTCAAAAAGAGGCGGCATCCCAGGGCGTAAGGTAAAAAATATTTTAACCACCAATACAGGTTATGTAACGCATCTTTTTTTTTCTAGAGATTTCATCGGACAACATTACGTTTCTATTAAAACGGACAATCCCAGGTTTCCGATCTTAATCAGAGAATGTTCAAGTGTACAACCAAAACTTTGGGCACGATATGGTACGTCAATTTGATTTTGAAACGACAACTAAAATTAATTTTTTCAGAGAGCGGTAAAGAACGTTGCATTCCATTAAGCAACCTTCCAGCTGCAGAAGTCCTCGATAAACTTGAATCTATTGTAAAAAATCCGTAAAAACAAAACAATCTGTAATTAGTAATTATTAGTTAATATATTATGATTTATTAATTACACTTCTTCTAAAATGATAAAGTTATTGCCTGTTTAACGGAGGCAAACCGAACAATTCAAGTTGTACTTCTTCTAAAGACTTCAATACTTGAGTGGCGTGTTTCGTTTGATCGATGCTAATGTGTGGGTCGGGCACCATGACGCACTGCATGCCTGCTTTTACAGCGGCGGTTACTCCATTGGGTGCATCTTCGAACACTAAGCACTTCTCAGGTTTCGGAGCATCTGAAAATCGAGATGCGCAAACTAAAAAAATGTCGGGACTCGGCTTCCCTTTTTTGACATCTGGATCCGAACCTCCTGTTAGTATGTGATTGAAAAGTGAAAACACTTCTTTGTATTTGTCAATTTTTAGCTCCACACTTTCTTTCGTCGACGAAGTTGCCACAGCTATAGGTACTTTGTTCTTATGTAGACTTCTTATTAATTTCTCTGCACCTATAAATAAAATATATGTAGCATTATCATTTTAATTATGTAAAATAAAAGAATAATATATAATTATATAGGATTTTAAAACAGCAGATGTAATATCGGTTATGTATGGTGGACTCCTAAGCAATATAACCCCTCCAATTGTTTCTTAATTGTCTACGCTACACTACACTAATCTCAACAATTTCATCTACACCAACCTGTATATATTAACAAGTGGGAGGGTTGTACTGCATAAGACCCCATAATAGTGTACCTGGCATAAAAGGACAGGCTGTTATGAGTTTGCTAGAACGATTTCTAAAGTTTTGTAAGAATTGATTAGTAGTCATGGGTAGTTTCATTTCCGAGACACAAATGCGAGAGGCATCGGTGTCTGGGCTACCCAATAATTTTAAACGTATTTCGCTGGTATATACTCTTCCGTGCTCTTTGGCGATGTTGGCAATAACTTGCTTATAAATCCTTTCTGTATCTGGAAACAAAACCAATTATAACATACCTGGTATAAACTTTACATTCGGCATTAATAATTTGCATTGTTCTTGTTCTAATGCATTATATTCCTTCCAAGTAATCGGTAACTGTAGTAATTTAACAATTTCACTTGCAGTTTCTATGGCAGTTAGACCCATTAGTTGACTCTTTAAGCTCCAATTGTACGTTTTCCCATATTTACTAACTATGTTGTTTATTATTTCTGAATGAATAGTTTCAGTATCTGGAAGTGGGCATTATTCTGTTTAAAATGTGAAATTGAATGTGTGAATAATCCGGAACTCAAATAATCACTGTAACTCCTCCAAATATTCTCATATAATGTTAACAGTTGAAGAATCGTTTATAATATACTTATCTTACCTAACAAAAGTCCGTCTAAATCAAAAATTACGTGCGACACTTTTTTAAACGTTTTCAAAAAAGGAGAAAACATTCGTTTCATCTTGACGTTTCGAATAATAGTTCTAACATCACAAACACGATTGTACAAACGTAAATCGTTTTACCGTTTAACGACTAAACTGAAATATTCCAAGTTTTCTAAAATACCGGAGATATTACAAAAAATAAAATTGCATAATATTGGAAATACGGGGTGATTCAGAAATACTCTAAACCTTTTGTACTATATAGGGTGTTTTAGAAACTTTTGTCAAATTAACGTGACGAGTGAAGCAAAGCAACAAATAAAATCAATTAAAACTTATTTAAATAAAACTGTTTAAGTTTTTAATATGCTAATGGTGGTTGTTAAATAATTTATGTTTAAATGTTTCTATCTTTTGTATAATTATTATTGTCAGTTTAAAGTATTCATGTCTTTTTTTGATCCAACTGAGTAAAACTTTTACTCTCTCGAGAGAGCGCATTAAAAAAATGAGTAATAATAGAAAGAAAATAAAAAGTTTCGCACGACAGTTTTAGGTGACGAAAGATGAAAATTATTCAACTCGAGAAGAATTTCAATAAAGACATCGCGAAACATTAAAACAAAGTGCAATATTTAGCTTTTTCAAACCATGCCGGATGATTATCGTTAAACAATACCTCTGGAACGGCACATCCCGAAAACAAAGACGCTCGAGCCGCTGCATATCCCACTTTAACACATCTCTCTTCGCTCAGGCCCCGCAACATTGCAACTATGAGTCCGCTTGCCAAACAATCGCCGGCCCCACTAACGTTCACCAGATTTTCCATTTTTTCGATCGGATAGTGTCTGATACCGATTTTATCAGGACAACAATCGAGAAGGGGATCTGAAGCGGACGCTTTTCGAGTCACCACCAGGCCGTTACTTGCTAAAGTTACGACTACGTTGGGGACGTGATCTACCATTATTTTCGAAATAAGTGCAGCCTCTTCTACCAAGTCCACGCATGTGCTTGACGGTAAAGATATTTCGAGAGCTTTCGCTATTTGTTTTAGTTCCATCATATTTGGGGTGATGTACTTTATCGATTTCCAATGAGCGGTTTTAAATGGTTTGGCCGCAACGGGCACGTCGGTTGGTTCGAAAAAAACTGAAACAAAAAAATAATTAAAGCGTTGAACTTTGCGGTGTACATTTAAGTGATTTTTATTTCTTAATTAATTAATCAACAGTTTATAATAAATTAACTAATTTATAAAACTTTTTAGACTTAAATATAGAAAAAGTTGGGAACCGCCGAAAAATTGCTTCCTAGGGAAATTTCGAGATAAGTTACTAGAGTTGTTGTTTCTAGTTGATTCACCTCACAATGGCGACCAAAACAAGAACTGGAGTTTGTGCAGTATCACTAACAGTTGCTGGATTTCTATTTATCTTGATTGCGTTTTGTACGCCGTATTGGTTGGAAACCGATGGAAAACTCACGGATCCGAATTTCGTAAGGATAGGTAAAGCTCGCGGATGGCCGCTTCGCCAGTAGGGGAGTGGCTCTTTGTAAGGAGAATCGTTTAACATACGGATTTTCAGGATTATGGGAAGTATGTTTCAAGAACTTTGAGGAGTTTCGACATCATTACGATACCCCGTTTACGGGTTGTTGGTGGGTGTTTGAAGAGGAATATTACATAATCCACGATTTCCTCTTACCGGGCTTCTTCATAGCCACACAATTCTTCATGACGTTATGCATGACATTATTATTAATAGCTGCCTTTTTAACGTGGTTGTATTGTTTCTGTAGCAAACATCATGACAAGTATTTACTTTTATTATTGAGCATAGGAGCAGATCTGATTATATCGGGAATGTGTGGTCTGATGGGTGTTTGTATATTTGGTGCATACGGCGACAGTCGCGATTGGATGCCAAATTGGGAGCACAATGATTTAGGATGGTCGTTTGCTTTTGCCGCCATAGGTGCTTTACTGTTACTGCCAGCCGGATCTCTATTTTTAGTAGAAGCACGACGCTATAGGTACCGTAACTTACAAGAATCTCAACAGTCGTCTCATTACAGCATGGACGTTCGCAAATCTTCTCAAACTGACATCTAATACATTTCATTGTCGTATTTTTATAATAAGAGTTATATTTTTATAGTATTATACTATATAGTATTTATTAAGTATGTACATGATCCGTCCAAATCGAATATTTGTAGATTTTTTTTAACTTGTTGCTTTAATAAAACATTTTAAATAACTTTGAACATTTTCCTGTAATAAAATGTAAATAAGTGTGTCGCCGAGTGTTGAGCAATTTCTTTACAATTAGTGTACCTAATATGTAAGTCCTTGAAGGACGACATAAAATAATAAAACATAGAAAAATTATGTTTGAATAATTTTTTCTATTGCCAGTACAGAGGATAATAGCCTATTTTAAATTTGTTCATCATTTTACGAGAGCGGGAATTGGGTCAAAAGTGAATCAATAGATTGTTTTCGATTGTGCATCTTTCGGAAGGGTTTCTTAAGTGGTTGCTTCTCCCCCTTTTTGTTTTACTAATCTTTAATCGGTTAAATTTGTAGTTCTCCAGTAATTAAGAGTCACAATAATAAATATATTTTTTATATCAGAAGTAACGATTAAACAATAACAGTTTTAGCTATAGATTATAAAAATTATAGAAAGTGCACTTATACAAATTGTTTATAAAATTAATTTATAGGTAATTGACAAAAAAAATTGTGAGATTGTCGGCAAGGGGGGAGAACAAATAACTGTTAATACTCCAATTAAACTCCAATAGTTTTGATATTTTTTTTTAAATAAAAATAGCTGTATAATTTAAACGTTTCTTTTCTACGTTATATTCAATGTAAAAACGATTTGCCGCTCCTTTCCGATGATGATCCAACGTATACTTCGGCTTCTGTTATGAGTGTGCTATAGGTGTGGTTACCTGCACGGTCAACTATTAAAAATATTTCCCGAACGCAGATTTTCACGCGTTTCTTTATAAAATTAATGGAACAGTCTAGGTCTTAACGTCAATTCGTGCGCGTAGTGTTACGATTACGCCTGAAAAAGTAAGTGGGTAAAAACTTTGTTTACCAACAACAAACCTATAGGTACTCATTTCTTTTTTTTTTGTTCTTTAAATGGCTCACCGTAAATTTGAAATTAAAATTGTATCGGCAGCCGTTTCGGAGAGTTATTATTTAATTTTAATTTTGTAGATGTCACGCAGATCGCTTGCAGGAAATGTAGCGTTGGGCTTCTTTGCAGTAGCATTCGTATTAATAGCTGTAGCATTTGGAACACCTAGTTGGTTGGTGTCAGATTATCGCATTACAGGGGCGAAACTGGACCGGTTGGGGCTATGGACCCACTGTTTCCGTTCGCTACCCGATCCACAGGACACGTATCAAAGACGCTTCTTTGTCGGTTGTCGTTGGATATACGACCCTTTTACGACAGGATACGACGAGATCAGAGGTTATCTGGTGCCAGGTTTTATGGTAGCCACGCAATTTTTTTTCACAATTTGTTTTATATGCATGTTAATTGGAGCCGTGCTCAGTTTATTGTATTTTCTTTGTTGCGGTCCGGACATGTCCAAGTTCCTGTTGCTAATTAAAGTCGACGCTTTAGTTCTGTTAATTGGAGGATTGTGCGGGGGAATTGCTGTGATCGTTTTTGCATCGCTCGCCAACCGGAACGGGTGGATGCCGGGCCACGCAAATAATTTCTTCGGATGGTCCTTCGCATTGGGCTGCATCGGCGTCATATGCTGCCTTGTAGCTTCTGTACTATTTTTTACCGACGCGACAATTCAGCAAAAGAAAAAGGAGGAACTTAAAGAATCCCAAAGTCGTTTTGAAATGGATCAAGAGAATAAGGCGTAGTAGATTTAGTATTTTGAAATTGCTTCCGTCCATTTGTACAAATTATATGCATTCATAATGTATTATTTTTATGACAACGAGAAGTGTTTACTTTTACTTTTTAAAAAAGTAACAGATGTTCATGACTATACAATGTAATTAATTATTAAGTATTCGATCTGTTTTTATAAGAAAAGTTTGTACTGTTAAATAAAAGATTTTAAATTGAGATTTTCGTCAATTACTTGTCATTAGAAAAATATGTAAGTAGGTATAATGAAAGGAAACGACAATTATAATTAGCATGTGCGTTTTGCAATGAATGAAAGCATGCATGTAAGAAAGGTCAACTACCATAACTAATTTTATTGTAATCGGTCATTCAAGTTTATTTCTCAGCATCGGGAATGTTCTTATTATGAAATTAGGTATTTGTTCTTATTTGTTAATGCTGTTTCTTAAATCTAACTCGTGGCATTAGAGATGATTGATCGTGTGAAATGATCCAATCAGTATTAGTTACCGAAAATAATATCTATTTCTATAAAAATTACACGGTACGGTACTTATTAGAAATTAAGCTTAAAGATCGTAGGCTGACATTTCCATAAAAACATAAAAGGTCTATTCTGCAAGTTTTTAGTTTAAATTTAGGTAGTTATTAACTTTGGTCTATTTAATCATTATTTTTTAGTTATTGGAAGTACCTAAATAATTTAAAAGTTTATATTCAGTTGGGTTCAACAGTAATATTTAAGTTAGACAGCCCATTTTACATCACCGATTACGAATCGCTCTGTAAAAGTTAAAATAAGTCATTGATAAAAAAAAATCAATTAAAAAATAAAGCGCAGGAGTAAAAACTAAGAAAAATACATATTCCGTATCGGATGAAGTAAAAATATATATAATTATAAACGCGTTTGAGAAAATTAATATTTATTTAAAAACACCAGTATCCTGCTTATACTTTTGATACTAATGATAACAATGCAAAAGAGGATTTCGTATTATCAAAATATAAGTAAAAACGGTTAGCTTATAGTCTTATAATTAAAATAAATAAATTCCCGCTGAAAATTTTAAATGTCGCAAGTTAATGGGCGTGTCCACACTGCGACAGTGTCGTGGTGGACATTTTTGTGAGTGTTATTGTACGCTCGGCCTATTGTGTGGGCCGGAAGACCTAGCCCACGATAAAAGCTCTTCGTTGTTCGTTATATTCGAAAGAATAGCTACTGCATGATATAACAACGGCAACTGATCCAGACATAATGGGTTTCGAAAAGAACGAGTACCCCAAGGCCTCCAGTAAGTGTTACACTGTAATGTTTACTTTTACTGTTTAATTAATTAATCATATCATTTCAGATTATTTGGTAAATGGGGCACTTTTGACGTACATCGCGGGCATGCTCCTGCTGATATCTTTCTGCAGGTAAGGTTTAATCGTTCCGTATGCGCACGAGCTCGCTTGTTTTAATTTGATCGTTTCAGTCCCTATTGGGTGCAATCATTCGAAGAGACATTTTCAACTTTCAAGCACATGGGACTTTGGGAGTACTGTTTTGAGAATTTCCGATTTCCCTCCTATCAGTTCGATCATTTGTTCGACGGTTGCCATCACGTATTCAGTTTGGAGTATAATGTCATTCGCGAATGGATGTTGCCCGGATGGTTGATCGTCGTTCAAATATTTGTGACTATATCGTTTTTGCTCAGCTTCGGAGCTCAATTTATCATGGCTTGTCAATTGTGTCGTTGGCCTTTAGAATTCATTTTACAATACGAATGGATCTTGTGTATCATCGATTGCGTTTCTGTGGGGATTACGTGTAAGTTGTTTAAAATTTTAATTATGCAAACGACGATTGTTTTTTGTTTTTTTAATAGCACTCTTCATGTTCCTTGGCGTCGCAATATTTGGAGGCTCTCATACCCGTCGCGATTGGCTTATGTATCCGAACTGGAATTATTTGAGTTGGTCGTACGGTTTAGCGGTGGTTTCATTCTTTCTGCATAGTTTTGCCACGATTTTCTTGTATCTCGCTGCACGCCAGAGCTACGAGTTGCGTCGCGAATCTCGCAATTTAATCATGCAAATGCACCCCAATCCGCAACATCGTTTGGGCTGGTAAATGGGGGTATCGGGTGTACTTTAAATAAATGTAAATTTATATATAAGCACAAATGAAGTGATCAAATCAGAATCTGTTGCATATTCGTAGAATTATGCGTTTGTAGAGCACCCCATCAAAATTTTAACGATTATGTAGACCGATGTGCTGTTATTGTTAAACAAAGTAGTCTGTTAGTTGGGTCCAAATGTTTTATCATCGAAAGTTAATGTTTAGCTTGGCTTTTTTGCAATAAAAATCTCGACTCGAATTTTAATGGAGGTGTGAATCTATTTTAATATTTTATATATTTAAGGTATATACATATATACACTAAGCACTTTTAACGATAGTATTATTTTTAAATGAATGTGTATTATTTTTTTTTGGTGTTTGTGGAATTTTATTTTGGTTTGATTGTTAACTCACTATACAAATATGAAGGTACAAATTGTTGAATCAGAAATTCTATAAATACGAATATAAACATATGTTGAATCATAATATTCAATATTTTTGTAAATATTGGATCATATCAATTTTCAAATTATATTTTTTATAAATTTTACTTATGCCTGTATTATTAACTAATACGACAATTTTAACAAATGTTTTTTATACAGCTATTAATACCTACAGTAATTGACAAGTTTAATGCAATTATATTTTTGTATGTTGATTGTAGGAGGCAACAAGATGGGCGTTGACTTAAGACCGACTCATCGTATTTTATAGCGAGTCATAAGTCGTTGCTTATTTTGAACATAAGCTGTACAGTTATTCCACATTTTAATAACATATATACACAAGTATTATTTTTAAGCACTGTTTAGTATTTATGTTGCTATTCCGTCCCATAACACTTATTTCCAGTAAGAATTTTATACTATGTTCTTTTAAAGAATAAATAACTTATTTTCTATATTTTCTTTTATACAAAAAAAAAGACTTACCAGGAATGTTATGCTTGTCCGCAAGTTCTAATGCTGCTTCTAATGCTGACATGCTTAAATTACCGTCTAACACAAGTAAGGGGCTTTTTCTTATAAGTTCTTCATGGTTATAAACCTACAATAAAGGTGTTTCAAGTTGATTTGTGTGATAATTTATTTTACACTAACCATTTCAGGTGTTATTTGTTGATGGATGTCCATATCGCCTATAAGAATCTTGCAGTCGCCTTCGTTGTCGAAAATTACGATGCACCGCGCCGTACTGCCACCTGTCACTTTGTGGATGTTCCGTACAGATTTCAGCGGTAACATTGAACATAAGTAATTGCCGTAATTGTCGTTTCCAACAACTGATATGAACGTTGGTGCCAAACCTAATTTGCCCATTGCATCCGTTATATTTCTCCCGACTCCTCCGGCATTCAGTTTGAATTTGGCATCGTACATCTTTCCGTCTAACTGTAAAGAGATATTATTATTAGTCTTTTTGGTAACCATGAGTTCATTGATATTGAGGAAAGCAATTGGTGTTTTGTCTAAGTCTCATTAGTTAAATAATTCAGCAGTTGAGAGTTCAACTAGTTGGCGCGCCGCGCCGCACATCTTAAAAATATTTTCACAAAGTGTTTCGAAATCTATGGTGACTAAAGTACCTATATTATTTTTAAATTGAACACTATGTACTAGGTTATAGATAAGAAGTAATAAAATACGAAAAATATCGTAGCAAAAGTATCTAGTAGAATCTATTACCATATTTTATACATATATTTTTGGCGTCGAAGCGTTCGCGTCGAAATGGTTACGTTGAAACGTCCTATTCTAGTTCGTTAAAAAAGCTCACTCGAAATTTTATTAAAGTAAGTTCCTTGAAACATTAATAACGAGTAAGATCGATTAAAGTCGGCAACCCTAAATATCACAGTTAATAGTTAAGTATTACAATTAAGCAGATATCTATAGCTCATCGAAACCTATATGATGTCACGTCATTAATATAAGGTTACTAGATGATGACGTTTCACGCAGTGCTGTCACCTCGTACCTCGTATTTTGACAGTTCTTATAAATTGTAGTCTTTTATTATAACATCTAATATGTGCGCAAGTAAATCATCAAACTTTAAATCGAATTACAAATAAACAATCTAGTAACTTTTTGTTGATGACGTGAACATCATATAGGTTTGGATAAGCTATACCTATGTAAATAAATACCTACATACATACATATACAAGATGCCTCGCAGCTCGACTACCATAGCTTAATGGTTGTATTGCTGAGGCCATTTAAATTAAAAATGTCCAACGAACATATTTGCAAAAATCGCTAATCGACAAAAATATCAAAAATCACGTTTTGGCGTTTAATAAGTGATTCGATTGAATCTCATTGCGAAATCAGATTTCTATAATACAGACCTAAGCGCCCAAGAGTCAATATTTTCATCTTCCGATTAATGAACCCTCCCTCCCCAACACAAACTACCCACAACAGGTAAGATCGGTCAATTTCAGCGAGCACACATGTTTCGTATATAATTAGTGCGAGGTTCTTTGACAAACAAATATTTATCATTGTATATAACACTGAAATTTGCCCCGACTGTAATATAATATTATATAATATAATATATATAATATAATACTATAATATTTTCCTCTCATATTTGCGTAAATACTGCGATTTAGGAGGTGCTAAATCCGAAACTGAATGCAGTTTTGTCCTATCACTTAACACTTTTCTGATAAGCCGTGTCGGTTGCAAAACAGGAGCATCAGACGAGCTTTCTGGACTTTCACGAACTTTCTGGGAAAAGTTAAGACGGAAAACTATCGTAAACTAGTGGAGGCTCTACTAAAGACATAGAAGGAGATGGGGTGCATTTTGAAAATGCACCTTCTCCACCTTATTCTTGGATCGTTCAGAACGCGTACAGAACATATGTGAAAATAACGTCATAACAATGGGGGTTTATTTGTTTTGACGTCATTTTCGCATACGTTATGTAAGCGAACGGTTCGAGAATTAGGCCCCAGGGATGAATATCCGGCATCCATTCGATAGATCGTCTTGAATAAATAACGAATTACTTAAGTAACTATCGGCAAATAAAACTTTCAATTCGGTCATCATCAAAATCCATCATAAACTTTTATTTTATATTTTATTCGCGGTACGTTCTTACGTCGATGTTGATTTGAATGCGGAATACGTAAAGGAAGGAAAATTCAGTACCTACGCATTGTATCAGGTCAAAATTTTGTTTCCCTTTGCTCATCCACCGAGAAACGATTCGAATAATATGCAGAAATCGCGTTTTCGCGAATTTTTAACTTAAAATGTGCGATTTATTATTTTTCCGAAGCGAGCACCTACTTGAAAAGCTCAATTCGAACATCTTGACCTTGATGGATCAAGCATCACGGCATAATTAGAAGAAAAAATGTTTCGACAGCGATGGCGAGATATCGGAAGCTGCGCTTTGTTCCCATGGAGACCGGACATGTTACGTCAACGGTTTCTTCGAAGTTTGCAGTTACGCCAGTCGATACTTTTTCGCCTAATAATGCCCGAATTAATTAAATATAAATGATTTAATTATAGCTCGCCTTCTCGATAAGGTGGTACGCATTAATTGACTTTCGTCTGAAAATCCTTGGCATTCATTAAGTGGAACATTAATTATCGTCGTTAATTCGGAAATAGGACACTCTTAATTACATTTTCCGTCATTACCGGACTATCGAAATATCATTCACGATGCGTTTTCCGACGAAAATATATTTTCGAATAGACGGTGGATGCGCCGGGAAACTACAAAGGAACGCGGTGCAGAGTGGTGGGGCGTCCCACCCCGTTTGCCGTTGAGTCCATCAGTGTTGTTACCGCACCCGATTGGGTTCTCCACGTCCGTGTATGTGGGGTAGAAACCGGCATCGCAAAAATTATGTCGAAACTATCGTCGTTGACGATCCGAGTGAAAAATCGTGATTATGAGGCGTTCGAGGTGCGCTGAAAAAGTTCACGTCGATAATGTGAAAAACTGAAAATCGTACGATAGAAAATGTTTGAATATTTAAAAACAATACACTTTTAGACGGTAGAGGAAGTGGTTTTGTGTTTGAATTCGTCGATCGAAGTTCTTTAGCCATCCATTTTAGTTAAAAGGGAATTAGAAGTAGTGCTTGGCAAAGTACATAAAGGTGCGTATGTTTTACTGTTAAAAAAAGAAGGTTTCCCGTTAGTTTCGCACGAGCTTTTTACACGAAATCGCGGATTTAACAAGGGGATAAACTGCGCGTTAGTGGCAAGTCGAGAGTGCCGTTTCGTGTCCTCGAAGAAGTCGATAAGTGTTAACGTGGGAAACGGGACCCCGATGATCTTGACCGAACGCGAAGTTCAAGCTGGCTTTTCGTTGTGTTGAAAAAACCGAGAAAATTATTTAGCGATCTGTCGGGACGTCCAGAATATTTTACGATATTCAAGTAAATCGATAGCGAAAGGATTGAAAAGAAAAGATTTTGACGACCGAGACGTTTTCGATTCTTTAGGAGCCAAAATTGGGGAAAACTAGTCAAAAACGTACCGACGTATCGTGTATTCTCAGACAAATAATTAAAATCTTCGCCCGATTTGCAACGCATTAGATCACCTACTATTTTCACCCCTATTATGCATGGCATTCGTTAAATAATAACGATTCGTTACAGCTGAGATTTCCTAATGATTTTGATTAAGTACGTATTAATACACATAGGTAAGTGTGTGTACCTATAATAACAGATACTCCTAATTAATTATAATACAATGTAATCTCTCTATAATATGGACATTTATATATTTCGACTCTTCTTCTTCTTATTCTATGCCCTCTTTTACCATAAGTGTAGAGGTGATACTCCGACTCATTAAATCAAGAGAATCAAATACCTCTATACTGCGGACGAAATACACTCTGTGGGGCCAAAATAACGAATTAATGAATACAAAATTATTACGAAATCTCAGCTATAACGAGAATCCGGGGTGTTTGACTTGTTAGGTACCTACTTTTTTTTTTAATTTGATTTATTACAAGTATCAAAAAGCAAGACGTAGAAAGCTGAACATATTCACAAACTTATCTACGTATTTAAATGAAAATATAATAAGTATTTAAAATGTTTACATCTATGTATAAAACACAAGTCCCGCTATAGCTATGACCCGTCTAACTTCAAACTACTAGATTTCTTAAAAATTACTTTAAATTCAGATTTGATGGCTCAAAAAGTAAGTACCCATGCGAGGTGAGAAAGTACTAGAAAAAAATAATTAAACATAAAACGATAACGAGTACTTTCAAGTTATAATCGCCAGCGACAAGACGCAACGATTGCCTCGACAATCTGTTATGACAGAAACTTAACAGAAACATATCAGTTCATAATTCATACGAAATTACCTAAATATAAAAACACCGCGCTCGAGCAAAATAAAATTTGAAAACAACCATCTTCCGGACGCATACGCGGTACCTACGCAATACTAAAAATTTACGGTTATTTTCCGTTAAAAAAGCACTATATAATCAAATAAAAAAGGGACAAGGGACAAGAAACTAAGTAGATGTCGAGAAAAGGAGAAAAAAAGTTCTTGAGAGAATTTGATTCGGGCGAAAAAGATAAAGCCGACATGAATCGTCCAAGATTTGCGAGAAAGTGTAACGAAATTAAGGGCGGTCTAATTACTCGGGGTCACATAAACACGAACGATTCGATATTAATTGTCCCTCGACGATTTTCTGTAGGTATAGGTAGGTAATCTATAAATATCAGTCTTGTGAAAGGCCGATTTATTTGACGTGTACACTTTTTCTTATCCCGTTTTCGCCCACTAAGCTTTCTTTATTCCATTACGTCCATAACGATCTGAGGATGTCTGGGAGTTTCTAAAGGTTGCACTTGTAACTACGTAATAAATGTTTTAGATTCTAATAGGGATTGTTATTTTTATATTCCGAGTTTAATAGACCGCGACGGGCTTCTAATAAACGCTTTAAAAAAACATGCTAATCGTTAAAATATGTTCTCGATAAATTAATAACAATAAATCCGTCATTTGGGATTTTGGTTAAAACAGATTTGATTAACAACTGTCGTTATTATTAGGTTTTCTCCATATTGATGTATTTCATTATTAATGAAGTGTAAATGTTGAAATCGAGCAACGTTTATATAAACGCATAATAGATCTTTGTGTGATATTTATAGATTTCACGTTATTAAAATTAATAACTAGTAAATGTATTTATTGCAACACGCAACGTACGTACGCACTTGGTCCTGATGGCTAATATATTTTTTTAATGCATTATGACCGGCGCTAATATTTCGTCGTTACCGATCGGATTTGCGCTGTAAAATAATCGTTATCGGTTTCTTATTTAAGTTTGTTACGTCATTCTACGCCGTGCGCCCAATTAGTATTACAAACAACGACGTTGGTGCATGTTAGGAAACCGGAAGCGCTGCAACATCTAATTAGTCGATACGTCCAACCGTGCAACTAAATTAGCTTTCGAGACCCATCTATTTAGAGCTAACCCTACCTATATATACATAAACTATATACTTACATAGGTATATAAAAAAGTTTTAGGGAGAAACTTAAAATTGTGCAACGCACAAAAATTAAAACCTCGTGGAGCAATAAAACGACGTTTCCCGAATTAATTGTAATGAGTAATAGACGACGAGAACGAGCATCGCCTATTGTTTAGACAAAAATATCCCCTTGTCATTATGATAATAGGGCAAACCATTATTTTTGACGTCACGTCTTGGCCAAAATTTACAGCTGTCGACGGGCACCTTTTTGGGCGCGATCGATTTTCCGATTTCATAAGACGACGAGATTTTTCGAGATTCTTCAGGAACGCACTTGCGCGCAAAACGCAAAATTTGTCTCCCTCGAAACATTCTTTTAATCCCCACCCCCTCCGTCCACAAAGTGAATTTCTGCACGAGGGTGCGTCGGTAGTTTATTTTTTCGTTAGTAGTGTTAGTGGCCCAAGTAACAATTATACTTGAGATAAGTTGACTTATACAAGCTATGCTTGAAATGACCTTGTTAAAGACTTGACTAATATAATTATTCAAACTCAACTTAAAAGAACTTTGTAAAACACTTGGATATGTTTGAAAAATTCTTGTAGGTAGAATACTTACGTATAAACTTGTATACAAGGAAGAAAAATTGAGAACTATTCAAGAAATTGATTATTCAAGTACAAATACCTAATTAAACCTCTATTCAAGGAAAACACTTAAGTCTTATTCAAAAGTTCTTTTTATAAACTAAAACTTAAATAATTTCTTGCTTAAAGTTTTTTCAAGATCATATTTGGAAGCGTTATACAAATTTTATTAATTTTGCGTTGCCGAATCTCGTATAAAGAAAAATTGTAAGTGTTATACAAAATTCCCACAATAAATAACTTAAATAATATTTTATGCAAATTGCACTTACACACTATATACGCGTGCGCGAATTATAGTTATCAAATACAGGTATGTATAGCGCTTTTTCTTGCCTCCGAATTTACATTATATAAAAAGTATTTACAGATAAAAATGGACGCATTTAAATTATGGAAAAAAATTAAAAGGTCAGGCCACTATTACCGAAAGGTAAATAAACAGTTTTCAAGTTTGATTGTAGAATCATTGTCTTTTGCTACTTCAAATTTGTCATCTAAGAGGTTATTGCCAGCAATACCTCAATCGTCCAATAATAAATGCCTAACTAATAATGAAACTTCAGTATTCAATGATAAAACTAGTAATTTAGGTTCTATACCGACTGCTAAGTAGATATATTCGATATATATATATATATATATATATATATATATATATATATATATACTTTAATTCGCACCTATGATTTATTGACGTATTCTAGGGGTTGTCAGCGATGAGTCACCTGAAGATTACAGACAAAGTGCCTATGAATTTTACGCAGATGATGAGAGTAGTGATAATAGTATTAATAGCATCATATATGATGATGATAGCAGTTCAGCGGCTGAAGATGAATGGAGCCAAAATCTTCACATGAATATAAGACATTGTGCGCTAACATTCAACATTAACCACTCAGCAGTAAAAGAGTTATTCAAAATTATTAATAATTGTTTTGATAAAGACGCGTTGCCACAAGATCCACGCACGTTAATGGAAACTCCTCAAACGGTCGAAATTATACCATTGGGTGATAGCGAATATTGGCAAAATGCTTTGCGGTTTTGTTTGGAAAACTTATTCTCAAAAATATCTAAGCCTATAAATAAATCCTATAATATAATAGCCTATCATTAAATATAAACATAGATGGACTGCCAATATTTAAAAGTGCCAAAAACGAGTTTTACCCCATCCTGGCCAATATTGCCGAATTACCGAAACAAAAACCATTAATGATCGGAATATATTATGGAAAATCTAAGCCATCGGATTTGCGCTTGTATTTGATTCCATTTGTCGAAGAATTAAAGACAATTTTGGCTGACGGAATATATGTAAATAATCAAAAAAAAAAAAAAATTGTAATAGGGTAAGTAAGGGAAATGTTGTGAATTCAAACAAAAAACCTGGACAAATTGATTTGTAAAAATTATTTTTTTCTGTTTGTAATATGTCTTCTTGTATAGAGCTTGAACTAATGAACTTGATTAGAATGTTATTCATGTAAAATATTTTAGGATTACGCAAACTTCTGAAATAAGTCTTATATCAAGTGTTACTCAAGTTCATTACCTAAGAACTTTGTACTTGAATAAGCCTTGTATACCATCCTCATGTAAAACTTTATTCATATATTCTTGTATAAATCTTTATATCATATTCTTGAATAAAGACCAGTTCAAGCCGCATTCCAATCGCCCTTTTTACTGGCATTAGCCCTGAATAATACTTTATACTAAGAAAATTCAAGTCGCGTTTCTTGAATAATTTCTTATAAAAAGCTTTACACAACATTTATTTAAGCAAAATTGTTACTTGGGGGGTACCTACATACTTTTTTTTTATATACCGAGATTTGGAACGTTTGTCCTAAACCGTTACGCAATCTACTAAATAAGGTGGGGTATAAGGTTTTTGCTCGAGATAAGTTAAGCAATCGATTAATTACTCGCCAAGTGAAATTAAACGATCGTTAATAAAACGAATAATTCGAAATAAACGAATAAACGTCAATAAACGATTCGAATAATTGTTTGTAAATTTTCAAAAGCTTTTTCGGGAAAATTTCCAAGTAGCAGATTAAAAAGCTCCTTTTTAAATTTTCACCGATGCGCGGTGCCCTGCGCTGTAATGAATGACTGATGTGTGCATAAGCCCTATTTGATTGTTGATTGCAGGTGCAAAGGTTTTGGTTACTACAATTTTTTTAAATTTTATTTCTTAGGTTTTCCAGATCTATCGTTTTCAAGAGTACCTAAGATTGTTTGTTGGTCGCTGATATAAATGGTGTGCGGCCAATTGCTCGAATGAAGAATTTCTCGAATCATGTGAACGTTTTATTCACACTTCGGGAGCATTCGTTTTACTAGACACGTCCATTTTCAAAAGTGGGCGAAAGGGGAAAGGAAAGGTGGGAAAAAGGTTTAGTGTTTCGCTATTGTCTAGTGCAGTAAAGCAAGTCAGTGAGCTTAGGTTAGTGTAGATGAGGTGAATTTATATACTAGTGTAGATGGAATAAAATGATCTTCATAGAAGATTGAGACGCCGGATCATCTTTTCTGTGGGCGCGAGAGCCGGACAGGGCACGGCAACAATTTACTTATTAAGCTTAAATAATAAAAAGTGAACGATGCATTGCTGGAACTTATCAACTCGGCTAATGCGAAAATTAAAAAAAAAACTGTTTCTATTGTCTCCACCTATGAAGAAACCCTATTTATTCGTGATCTGTCTTGGTTGTTAAATACAAAAGAAAAGAAGAGCGTGTCCCCGTTGTTCCCCAACGCACAGCATTCGATGCCAAAAAAAGTGTATACCTATTAAAATACCAGTAGAATCGGTTAAGCAGCGATACGTTTACAAACGTATGTATTTTTATTCGTTTATTCGAAATTTAATACTATTTGTTCCGCATAAAAAGTTTAAAGCCGGTAATTAGTAGATACCACATACGTCGAGGGAAATCCCCGGGCAAAATTCTAACAACTGCAGAATGAACAAAACGAAAAGTTCTATTTCCTAACTTCTACACTTCACTTGAAAAGTATTTCTGGACGGGGTCCAAGTTAAATGTTCTGTTAGTCTCGATTGTGGCAAGTTTCCGCATTAGAATATTGCGAGATGCATCGTCGTGTGTAACTCTTGAACATGTGTGTGATCGAACAAAAGCTCAACGTGCACCTGCCAAGATATAAGTTTTTAAAGTATTTTCGTTCCTTTGACTTTCGTTGAACTTAAATCTCGGTAGTTAACCTTTTAACTTCCCGTTCGATTTGGGTATATTTTATACTCATCTACATGTCTATTTGTCGACGCATCTAATTTTCCGTGGGCATTTTTTTTTCAATTTTATTCGAATTTTTATTTTTACAAAATTGTATTTTCGATAGAAGTTTCTGTATTTTTTTTAAAGTTCAATATGCACTTCTAGAAATTTGGATATTTTTTGCCGCATCCGGGATGAATAAAAAAAATAGAAAGTTCGACCTACTTTTATTTCTCAAGTTATCTTCTTTGGAAAAGTTCTTTAGTGATGTTAAATATGAAATCTTAAGCCGTTTATAATCCGAAAGTATTTTACAATCGTTTTCGGAGGTATTTCGGTTGCTAGTGGAATCAAACTCGTCTAAAAACTCATTCTTATCATATCCGATAACAATTCAAAAATGACGTCAAAACAAATAGGTATTAATACTAACAAGTGTTTATAAATTGTTAAATGATATCTATTATTTATCCATAATTTTTTCAAGAGATTACTCTAATAAAGAAACATATTTATACATTTCCTTCTATTTGAAAAAATTACAATTTTCTCTAAAATAAATATTTAGGAAGTAATAATATATTGATAAGTAGGTACCTACATCAAGTTTTTTTAACGATTTAACTAAAAAAAAATATATAATTTAATTGCAGCTGTTTGTAATTTTGTAGGTATGTGAAATAATAAAAAAATACTAGTGGCAAGCAAAGGAAATGCGATCAAAATGAGGAAGTAGGCACAATTTCTTTCGAAGATCAGTGATGGAAAGTACTTCCGTTACCAATTTAAAGACCAAACTAACTTTATTGTGATCGCAACATCGAACGAATACGTATTATCAGGGCTTTTAGTACTTTAACCTCATTAAAAATGGGACTTAGTGACCAAAATTTTCAAAAAGAGACTTTTAAGGACCGACATTTTTTTCACATTAGAAAAAACAATTGGGAAACTCCGAAAAAAAGTTATCGTTAAAACTATTTAAAAAAATCCCTGACATCGGAATTAATTCTTTGCAAATGCACACTTAGCGTCCAATTCTCGAACCATTCGCTAACATAATGTATGCGAATATGACGTCACAACAAACATATTGTTAAAAAACCCATTGTTACGACGTCATTTTTGTATATGCTATGTTCGCGAATGGTTTGAGAATTCGGTCGCTGCAAAATTACATGCTTTTAACTTTATTTAAGCTCCTCTTTTAGCCACAATTACAGAATCAATCATTTTTTTGTAAAATCAACATCTGCAATTGATGCGGATCCATCTAGAAAAACTGAAGGTTTAAAATATCCCACCGATCAAAGACCAAAATATCGAAAAGGGCACTTTCAGGGACTAACTTTATTACTAGGGACTTTAAGGCAATTGCGGACCTCCCCTAAAAGCCATGTATTATCGAGACAATTGAATCACAGTACCTATATAACTGTTAACGCCAAATTTTGTGAGACGTGGACGACATTTTCATTAAACTGAAACGTGACCGAAGATAAACTTGCGAATTAGGTACTAATTTAAAAATCTTTTCAATTGAAGAAAAAAATGAAGCGACGCGAAGTTTACAAACAACATTTAAAATGCTCCCCAATAACATAAATATTCATGCAACATCCAAGTATTCATCGTGTGCAACAATAGTCGAACTAGAAACAAAAAAAAAGAATTAATTCTCTCGTTTTCACTCGTTGAAAATGGGAAAACAATGTCATTCAGTTCGACATAATTACCGTGAAAACAACTTCTATAATAAGGACGCCGATGGAACTTGCAAACGCTTTTATTTTATTTTGCGTTTGATGCAGCCGAATAAATACCTAACGAGGCTTTGATGTAGGTATCGTTGTTTTCACAAACGGAGTTTAATTAATAACGGATTACACATTATATGAAAATTGAATTATTTATATTCTATAGGCGCCACTCTCGTATTAATTACCTATACGTTTCGATCGACAAGTATCACGAAGGTGACTTTTAGCTTTTGCCCGATTAACGGTAGATATTATTTGTGAAAATCGACCATCGAGATCAAAATGAGGTTAAATATGGTGGTAAGCAGTATCGACAAAAACCGCCGCTATTCTTATCTGAGGAGAGACAAGGGAGTTTTACAAGTCAAAGACTATAGGTGTTAGTGCCTTAAAGTAACAATTTTATGCGAGGCGCTTTTCCCATTATGTAGGGCGTGTAAGGTCGAATTTTTCGTAAGAGACAATGTTTAGGTATATTTACATACAATTGCCAACGAATTAAAAAATATCAGTAAGCTAATATCTGCTAAGTAATAACTTAAATAAATAACGAACAGTCGATTTTTTCTGGAATAAAATAGTTAAGATTAAAATTTTCGAAGATCAAAAATGCTTAATAAATTAATAATAAATTTAAAAAAAGGCGACCGCGTAAAAAAAGTTTCGGACGTGTAAACGTTATCCGCACGTATTTAAAGTGCAATTTAAATGAAAATCTTATACTTACGAAAATCCGCGAACGTTATCGGTTATTGGAAATTAAGGTTTCCAGTAAGGAAAGCTAATATAAAATTAACTTAATAAGACCTTCGTTAGTGTAATCAAAAATTCTCTTAAACGGAAGAAGTCCTGTAAATCGTAAAATAATGAAAAATCGATGGACGAAATAATTACTTTATTTTATAACCACTAGTATAATGGAAAATTGTTTAATAAAGCGTATATTCATCTAGAATTCTCTTTAAAAATCGAAATTTCTTTCTTCTTTTTCATATTATTATCCTTATAATTTTCGGTTTCTCTTAAGATTTTTCTGTTTTCGCGTTTTCTCATAAATAATGTATTAATTTTGATTGGAAACTTATTTTTGTCTATAATTTTAAACAACGTCTAAAACGTATTTTGTACGAATATGCATTAAAATGTATACATAACAGTGTTGCATAAACGATCGATATACCTATATAGGTAATTTTTTAGTAGGTTTCAATGTCAGAGTGATTACTTATCGGCAGTTATACAAACTTTGCTAAAAACCAAGGCAATTTGTTCGTCAAAGTTTTAATTTAACAATTTCGTGTAAATCGCGTTCTTAAGATAATTCCAAGTTTTCAGCATAAATTTGAAAATATTTAGGAATTATTTTTATAAAAGTCGCGGAAACGTTCATTTTTAAAGAATAACGCTTTTTCGAAAAATCTAGTTTATACTTATATAATATTTTATTGCTAGTTATTTACTTATCTCAAGGCTTTTCTGTATAATTCATTTAAAATTATTTAACAGACAATGAGACTTAACGGTGACATTATTTAATGGAAACGCAAGATAGGGAAGTTATTTTATATATTTTTATTGAAATAAAAATATTAAGTAAAAAGGAGATAGCCGCAACTTCGCTCATCTCGATTTGTCTGTTTCATAATATATATTGCGTAGTCCGGGGTGGTTATAGCAAAAATGTAGAAGGACTATAGGTAACACCTCACGGGGCGTGAGATAATTGGGTGCCAAGTTGAAGCTAATCATACCTATATACGGAGTATCGGGAAATACGGGAAACGGTGGCGAATCTTTCGGGAGCGCATTAACCACGTCAAAATAATGCCATAAGTTTCTACAAAGTTCTACAGCGCATATTCACCCCCAAAGTTGAAAAATAAAAATAATTTTTTTCAATAAACAGTTTTATTTGTCGTTGAAATTTAATATTTGGTTATACGTACGTAATAAATGAAGGGTTTTTTTTATATTTCCTTAAAGAAACCAGGGGGGCGCACTACCTTTAACTTTTCTAACCTCAAAACGTTTCAGAGGTTTAAGTTTTGAAATTTTTAAAGATACTTTCAAATTTCTCAGATATATTTTAAGATAACAAGATACTTTTGTTTATTTTCTTTAAAATGATCCATATTCGAGAAAATCATGCATAAAGAATAAGAGATGAAGAGTATTTCAAATATTATTTTAATTATTTTTGCCGTTATTGTTATTTGTAAAGATACCGAAAATTTAATTGGCGTTTTAAAGGCCTACAAAAGGTTATAACAGCTAATAAGAAAGTTCCTAGAGGTTCCTAGACGATCAAATTATTGTGCAATATTTGAGATTGTGCAATATTATATAATACAATTTAAATACTTTCGTATTTGTATAAGAAACCAATATAGAACTAATTCTTAAGAATGTCAAAATAGCAGAATTGTTTAAAAAATAAAGTTTAATTAGAAAAAATAATTGTAATGGGCAAAATATGTAAGAATTTGCTAAGAATCGTTGTTTTCTGCGATTTCAATTGTTTTCTTTAGAAAAAAAAGATCTGTAGGTAGGTAAATAGGAAACTTAAAATTTAAACGAAAAAAGAAATTTCTCGAAAATCGACGTTTTCAGTTTTAAGCCAAGAAATGACTCGTCGAGATCATTCCTAAAAAAAGTACCTATATATAGCTTTGTAGGAAATTTGATTTATTCGAAAAGTACTTATATTTTAAATAAACATAATATTCAATCGTTGTAAACCGATTTTAAAGCGTATAACGACGTATGTTTGTATCGAAACGCGGACAGGAATAATAAACCGCCCGAAACCTCGGCTTTCACTTATTCCTTTTCTTAAATTTCGAATATCATAGTAGGCGTTTATTATGTTAGGGAAATTAATTCAAAATAGGGCTTAACGCAAAAATGTACGGGTCCTTCATTTAAAATGTTATTCTGCATTATAACGGTATTTACGACAAAGTGTTCTAATTTACAGTCGACAGCGTGACTAAAATTAATCCCCGTTACGTTAGTATCTAGGTATTTTAAAAACGTGCAACAGAAATTTTAATAATCCCGACATTAATAATCCAAATAAAGCGCATAATCTACGTAGCACTTAATATACTACACACACACATACGCCTATTTGTACTTTAAAAGTTCACGCAAAATTTCTTGCGTATCTGTTGTAATATTTCATGCAAATATGTGTCCGTTATCACTCCTCATTTTCGGATCGTAAACGCTTTAATAAATTAACATCTAAATCTGCGCACTTAAAGATGGAAAACAAACTAAGAATAGAAAATCAGAATTATTACCATTCATTTGCTTAAAAAATGAAAGTTCGACTCTTGTCATTAAATACGACTTAATAACAGAGTCGAGACCTTTGATAGTATTATATTAGAAACTATTTCAAAACAATTTGGTAACGTACAATTGGAAATCGAAGTTTTTGAGTCACGAAAATTCCTTTATAGGTCAGTTAATGTATTATGCACGTGCACCTGATGTAATAAATAGCCGACCTACCGATAGTAACTTTCAGTGGTGGCTACTTACATGCAAATGTGCGCTTTCATCGAGGGATTTTCGAGAACGATTATAAATCGAAACAATCTAGAACAGCTTTTAAGATTCTAATGATATTTTGATATAGGTGCATGTTTTCAAATTTATTTAAAACAGATTAACCTACGCTCAAGTTTTCTTACAGTTTAATCTGCAACACTTTTAATAATTAACAGTAATTATTTTACTTCGTTTCGTTTATATTTAGCTTAATTTAATAAAATCGTAACTATCGATATACAAATATTCAATTTAAAAAGTTTTTTTTACGAGTTAAGCGCAAACATTTTCAAGTTTTAAGAAAGCGACGTTCAAATTTAGAAAAAGTTAAATTATAATAACTTTTCTCCTCGAACAGGCGAACTTGTTTAAGAAAATAGTTGACGCGATGTCACTTCGGGGGGTCGGAAAAAGTCGTCGCCTGTTGATGTTTCCCAACGGGACTGTACTTTAGTCAAATACGTAATTTTCTGCATTATACAGGGTGTAACTGAAATAACTCGAAAACTTTTAAGGGACGAAAGGGCGTGAGTGCATCAAATAACCATTAAACGAGATGATAAACGTCTTATACGTTTATCGTATTTTAACAATTTTGCTTTGTGTTGAAACAATTTAATTACTCTGCATTGGAAAACATCGCGAGCACGTGCACAAGTGGCACAAAATCAAATGCAAAAACAACGGTATGATAGAACGTTACGTTACTGTGAACAATAACATAATGATAACTAACAGTTGGTCCTTTACAAAAAAAAAATTTAAACTTAAATTTGCACTAATCTACCCTAAAATAAAATAAATTAATCGTTTACGTTTTGCTTAGGTAGGTACTACTTATAAATTACATCGACGTTCGTTTTACCTTGAAAATGAATCATTTGTGTACTTTAGTCGTTTCGTTAGCATTATGAATTTAATTTAAATCGAGCAAGGACAGGATCGTATTTAAAATTTGAACTGCAATTTTCTCGAAATCGATCAACTAGCGACCATATATTGATAAGGAACATATGTTTTAAATTATTACAGTTAGCCCCCCAGAGGTTCAGAATTATTTTAGTTATATCGTGTATAGCGTGTTCCAAATAACATCACATTGTGTAGCGCTTTGGTTTCATATTTAAAGAACACGATTCTACAATAGATCAACTAAAAAAGTAAGCGTAAAATAAAATAACGTAAAAAACGTTAGATTAAAAATTTGTGTAAGTAACCGACGATCTTTTACTTACATAACTAATACAAAATACAATTCCTATCGACATTTAAATTCCGATTAACGTAAGTACGTTAGGTACATAGTTAGATATACATGGTGGTTCCAAATTGGCGCACCAACTCTACAGTAATATCTACTAAATTTTAAGTTATTTCTTTAATTGGTTTTCGTAAACACAATAATAATATAATCTAATAGACTTAAAAGGGGGGTTCGATAAGCGAGAATCAACAGATGTCGCTATGGTAGATTCACTTCAGGAAACGATACTAAAAAACTATTAAATTTTATTAAACAAATTTAATTGATAATAAATACTAATTCAATTACCTAGATGCTCCATATATTTTTATCCTAAAAAAGTTAAAGGAACAGTTTTGCTAAGTTGTACACATGCTTCCGAATACTTCAAATTATAAGATATTTAGCTACTATATGACTAAAATATTATAAGGAGCAACTAGATGAAGGTTCAGTGAATACGTATATGAATGTACAGGGTGTAATTGTTGCTAGAATTCGTAAACCGTTTTCCGAAAAATCGTAATTTTCAAGTATAAAGCTATCTTATAGATACCTACTTGATTTCGAAGAATTTCTTTAACAAAATTGTCCAACTATTATTGAATAGATGGTGCTGTAAAAATACTATAGTGGTATTTTTTTTTATTTGCCGGCTGATTCGTGGACATTAATCTCCCGCTTGATAAACAAACATCAAACTGCATAGGTGGCATATTTCGCTGTGGAAATATTTATAGTTAACGTACCTATACCGAAAATGAACTCGTAATTCTTATACATATAAACTAAAATCAAAATTGAACTCCTGTATTTTCTTACACTCTAAATAGTGAAATTCCAACCATTTCTACAAATGTGTACGTGATTTATGTTGTATAAAAAGGTCTAATTTTAAAATTACAATTAAAAGTAAGTATGTAGGTAGGTACATTTATCATACCTACAATTTTATTTATTCAGAAATTTTCATTCAATAAAATATAGAATCTCATTCGGTTTGTTTTTCCATTAATAAATAAGCATAATTATTTTGCATTTCGACGTGTTGTTGTTTATGATTTCTGTGAATTACTGAGAAATGCTGAGAATGCGGCGGACGTTTCCCATAAATAAGTAGATATGTATACATACGTTATTCGCGATAGGTCCCATCACGTCATCAATAAAACCTCGTATTTTTACAGTACTAATAGATTTTAGTCTATTTTGCCATGTCATATGTGTGCAGGTAAATCATCGGTAGACATCGGAGTGCCATGATCAAAACTTTAATCTGAATATTACAAATATACAATTTAGTAACTTTTGTGCATGGCGCGTGCATTGGAACCTATCGTGAATAACGTATAGCTACATGTATTTGAGAACGAATCTGTAACTATCATATTTAATTTTTAATGCAATTAATGGCATGCTATAATAATTATTATTCTGAAATATATACATAGTAATTACATATGTGCATATATCAGTAATATTGGATTTCCTATTGTTACAATTTTTATTTTGTATTAATAATGGCACCTCTCTCACATATTACACAAAAAATAAATTTTAAAAATCAATAATCATTATCATTGTGACTTTCTCGAAGAGAAGTATTTTGAATTTTCCGCTCCCATAACTTGGTAACTTTTCTGGTTGCAAATTAAATAATTTTTTTAAGCTTGTTAACTTGCATTTCATTATTTTTGTGTCTCTCATCAAAACTTTATAACTAACTATAAGTAACTTTATATCCTAGAATAAATAATTAAAACGCTAGCAAAGTTTACAACGTAAACATAATTAAATTAGATGCCGATGCATCAATGAAAAAGCGCACTCTGTAGAAACTATTTAGTAAAAGAAACAGGAATTAACATTTAAATAGCTGATGCCAAAATCGCGCCATCTTACGATTAAACCGTTTGATATTAATTAAAATAATTAGAAAAATACTACTGTGGCGTTACTAGCGGAAACATGGTAGAAGCTGATTTTTCCAGCCCCCTCTTAATACGCAGTCATTTACCAGACTTGTTGCCAAATTTATCATTCGATTTTTTTTACGAATAATCGAGTTTATACGAGTTTTGAATTATTTTTCTAGGCACCATTGTCGGTCTCCTGCAATGCATTGCAGAGTGGGTGCGCGATTTTGGAATCACCCTGTATATAATTTACTCTTAAAAAACCGCAAATTAGATTCAAACCGTCGATTATTCCCACTAGTACACGTATTTCTTTAAATCTACTTTTTAACCTCGTCGCCAATTTAAAATTGTAAAATTGCAATTGCCGCTTCCGAAACCAATTGCTTTAAAATTGTTTCGTTTAAACGAACGTCTGAAATAAAAGTTTCAGTTCTCGTTGCGTTATTTTTACGAGGAACTAAATTTTCAAAGCTCGCCGCGTGAAAATCAATGGATTTTCGAGGGGCTATACTTGCGCCCGAATTTCGTTAAAATCGATTCGTCGACCTGTGCAGTTCGCCTCTAAAATAATTGAATTTCAAATAACGCGCACCTAAAAATAAATGTAAAACTCGGATCGTTGTCGTGCGTTTCCAGAAATGCAAATTACGATTATTAATCACAATCATAAATTGAATAAATCTTCGATAATGCGCATCCGGTTTGTTAACCACAAATCAAGCAGCAAACAGAAAACAGAACAGACACTGGAATCGTAAATTTATCGCCCTTACAAGAAAACCAACTTGCATTATAAAATCGAGATAGCATGCACGCTATAAGTAATAACATTTATCTTTGTCAAGAATGTTATTGTTAGATCATCTCCTCCGCAATAAACTTTTATTTGTAATTGTAGTGCAAGTGCTGCTTTCGTAAATATAAATTATAGAAGCGTCACGATTTTGTTTATGACTAAATAAAATTAATTGGCGAGACTAATAAAGTAGATATTATAAATTTTATTGGTTGTCGAAGAATATATCCTGTGTGCAAAAAGAAAGGTCTAAAATTTCGAAAGCTCGGCCGTTCGAGTTCAATTGGCCGAACGAGCGCAATTTTAAAACGGTCGAAATTAATTTTTTGACGAATCGATATTACAAAAACTAATTATTCATTTCCACGACGCATAGCAACTCTATTTTCATCATGAATAACGCTACTTAATGTTGTGAAAGCAACGACTGTATGTCGCTAATGGCTTTTTAGAACGTAATTTATGTACACATAATTAAAACGTTGATGTTTCAATTTGCGCTTTAAAAGAGACGTTAAAGAAATATTTTATTAAACAGTAGGGGAGAGTGGGGCAATCGCGGCCATTTAAGGGAGATTTGCCGTAATGAAAAAACTATTATTTAATTTTAAATTTAGGTAAGCGAATCGATAACTTAAAATATCTATTTTTAGATAGATATACGGGTTTAGACATGGGATTTCCCTTATAAAAATTGAAAAGGAGAAAATTGGGTAATAAAATAGGGGTCGTTCCATTTGAAAAAAAGTTAGTTGTGGCACGTTGAAGTTTGGAATGTTTGCTATTTTTTTGCGAACACCCTGCATCACTAAATCTTAATTTCTCATTATCGAAATATTATTCTTTAATCGGACTAACATTATTGCTAAAATTTCTTTCTCGACTTTAAAAAACGATAACGCTACGATTTTTTAAAGTAAAACTTGCTTATGGTTTTTAGGAAAAATTGATAAGTTCGCAATACTCACGCAAAATCAAAAAGCGACAGTTATTTGTTAACAAATTACAAAGTTATTATAATTACATATCTCCACTTTATCCAAACCTATAAACGATCGCGTCATCAATAAAAGGTTACTAGATGATGACGTTTCACACAGTGCTGTCACCTCGTACATCGTATTTTTACGGATCTAATAAATTGTAGTTTTTCTTTACACCATTTAATATCTATGCAGATAAATCATCAGTACAATATGTTCAATTTCTAAATTTTAAACTGAATTACAAATATACAATCTGTAGTAGACCAGCTTGTGTACTTTCGCCTACATTGAATGAAGAAATTTAGCGACTTATTTTACTTGATAGAGTACGAAACCACTTCTTGACCACTTCAAAAACCGCGTCCTTTACTCCCCACCATCCCTTAAAAGGTAAATATTTCTAAAGTCGCTATCTCACTTATCTTTAAAGATGGAGATCTCGTTTTAAAATCAAAACACGATAAATTTTGTGGGGAATAAAAAAAAGTTTATGACAATAATGATTGATTTTTCAATATTAAGCGAGATGCTACGAAAAAAATGCACTTTAAATATCAACCCTCCATAAACGTTGGTAATTTTTTCTGAAACTATGTAATAAGTTATGGCCAAAATGCTTCAAATAAAATGTGTTCCCCCACGATTTCAGCTTTAATATGATATATATATATATATATATATATATACACTGTCAAATAAAATCACAATGGGGATCTTGAAAACATAGAAGATACAGGTGGTTATAATTAGAATAAAAGTTGCGCTATTTAGAGTATGTTCACATGCTGGTCGCAAAAGTTCATTATTGTTTATCGTTTTCAAAATTCTCAAAAAATGTGATTTTGTGGATTTTCGTTTCTTTTCAATTTTATATATTATTTTAAATGATATTAAAAATACCGCACTTTCTCATTGCCACTTTTTAAGCTCTACAAAATGGCGTATTCAAATTTTTAATCCGACGTTTCGTATCCGAGAACCCATCATCAACTTTATTTTTTTATATGGCCACAAACAAAGAGACACCCTGTATTCGGTAGCATTATTCATTACAAATTCAACGATGTATCACACATTATGGTTTTGAAGCCAAAAAGGGAAAAACGTGAGTTATAAGGTTTTTATTTTTAAATTAGTAGGCGCTGGTACAATTACAGAAACAAAATGTCAAAAATTATAATAATTGCTCAAATAGGTTGCCATTATTTTCTAGACACAAGTATGCTCTGTCTACAGAAGAATTCAAAACATGGTCTAACATTTCTGGTGTGATTGTATTAACTGCTGCTAAAACCAATGCCAATAACTGTTCTTCAGTTTCAAAAGTGGCGTCATACACTTGGTTTTTAAATAACCCCACAGGAAAAATCCAACGGAGTTAAGTCAGGTGATCGGGCTGGCCAGGCTACTTCACTGTGAGTTCCAATGCATTTTCAGGAAACCTCTGGGACAAATATTCCCGCACAGTTCTTGAATTATGCGCTGGGGCACCATCTTGCTGAAACCAGCAGTTGTTAACTATAAGTAATGGTAATTCATCCAAGGCATTCTCCAAATCAGTCTGCAGTAGGTCGAGATATCGTTCGGAATTTAAATTGTTGTGATAAATAAAAGGTCCTATTATTCTGCCACCCAAAATGTCTACCCACAGATTAAATCCAAATCGATGTTGATGCCTTGTTTCTTTTATTAAATGAAGATTGTCTGTTGCCCAATAATGTTTGTTACGCCGGTTGAAAATACATTGTTGGTTATTGTTTTTCCCCTTTTTTGGCTTCAAAACCATAGTGTGTGATACATCGTTGAATTTGTAATGAATAATGCTACCGAATACAGGGTGTCTCTTTGTTTGTGGCCATATAAAAATAAAGTTGATGATGGGTTCTCGGATACGAAACGTCGGATTAAAAATTTGAACACGCCATTTTGTAGAGCTTAAAAGTGGCAATGAGAAAGTGCCGGTAGTTTTTAATATCATTTAAAATAAATAAAAAATGAAAAGAAACGAAAATCCAAAAATCACATTTTTGAGAATTTTGAAAACGATAAACAATAATGAACTTTTGCGACCAGCATGTGAACATACTCTAAATAGCGCAACTTTTTCTAATTTAAGCCACCCTGTATCTTCTACCGTTTTCAAGATCCATGCTGTGCATTCTTATCTTGACACGGTATATATATATATATATATATATATATATATATATATATATATATATATATGTATAGGTATATGACCGATCCAAAATGAACGACCTATATTTTCGTGATCTAGGGATCGAGATCGGAGAAAATCCAAACGGCACGTCTGGATCCCGTCATCAGACAGGCTGCAATAGCTAAATTTTTATGAACATTTTCTAAATGTGTTTAAAATAAACATTAAATTGTTGGGGAGTTTTCCACACCATCTTCGAGACTTCACCTACAGCCTTACTGTACCTTAAAACTCGCCTATTTGGGTTACTACGCGAAAACATTTAAAAAAATTAAAATTCTCAAATAATTTTTTTTTACTAATACTTACATAAAATGCATACTAACATTGCTGCCGCTGCGATAGCCACTTGTTTGTAATAGACTATAAGATGAAATTAGAAACTTTAATTTTTCTTTGTATTTTCTTTCTTTTTCTCGTCATCAATATCCCTCTATCGCCAATTTCCAGTGTAGATTCTTCCGTCGACTGCTAACATGCATTATTACGTACCTATACGAATCATATTTCACTGAATTTCACCAAGCACTGAAATCGCAAAAACACGCGCCAGATAAAATTTCGTTCGCGAAATTAGACCGTCGAATGCTGGAAGGGAGCCCTAAGCAAGACCCTAACCGAGTCCCTATCAAAGAGCCTAACCAAGCTCGATTTTCAAAAGAATTTGTGTTAGAGCTTAAAGAGAGTTGGTCGATAAAGAAAGATCCTACCTTTCCTCGTTGAATTAATCTTTTTTGTTTTAGAGAACAATCCAACACAACACACAACACTCACGCACTCACACGCAAAAAGGGCGAGCACTCCTCGCACGCACGAGTAATACGACGCCGTAATTTAAAATTCGAACTACTGAAACAATCACAACCGTTCTGTACTATCACGGAAAATCGGATGATAGATATAACGTCGCAATTTTTAAGATCCCGAATTGCCTCTTATTAATATGATTGGGTAAACAGTTTATTTCCAAATTTTGGTATCACTGCTGCAAATAACATTTATGATGCTTATATAAATTGTCAAAATGGCGCCATATAGCGTTGAGCAACGAGTACTGATTGTCGAACATCACTGATTGTAAAATAAATAAATATCTGAGCTAATGTTCGACGTAATGTCTGGCAAAAAGAAACGTGCAAGTCTTTGCGTTATCCCATCAAACGATTAAGTTATCGTTCACGTTGTTCGACCTCCAAATTTTTAGGTTTTTGGGTTGAACAGCTCCTCAACAGTAATACCAAAAACCTCAAATTTTTAAATCGAAAACTGACGTGCAATTTGCGCCTGAAACTATATAAATTGAGCCGAATAACGCCAGAATTACTTAGATAGTCGATTTCGTTCGAGCGCAACGAATTCAATTAACTACTAGCAACAATATTTGTCTATATAGCTTCTAATTAAATTTTGGCAAAGCAATCCGACATTTCCATAAGGGTCGATTTCACTAACACAAATTAAATTACGTTTTCGGTTAAACAGCATATTGTGTTGTGGCGAGTTCTGATTTATTGCTTAACCGAAATAAGCGGAACTAGATGGAATATAATAATATGCAAGAAGTTCCTGAATAACTTGCAAATAAAGGAAACTTTTCGCTAAATAACACGATACAGATCGGGATCGGGAGAGAGTTTTGCGAATTTATCGAGGGGCTACTGGAAAACTTTGGAAAATCGCGAATAAAATACAACGAACATTGGACGAAAGAGTGAGATTTCGTAGTTTCTGAAACAAGTTGAAACAAAAATGGCCGTATATTGGTCGGCTTGCGTTGTTGATGACGTAAAGACGTAACCCCAGCACTGGCTTAAAATTATCTCGTGGAAATGACTTTCCATCTTTGCTCTTTTATCTTGTGCGAGGAATTATTCCTCGTGTTTTGGACAGATCACGATGAACTTGTATTTAGCGAAGCATATTATTTAGAGTTTACGAGTTACGACAAAACTGGCTATTGCAGTGTGATTCGACGGCCATAGTCGTGCGATTCAATCATATAGTCGCGAGTCATCCTGTATAGTTAAAAAGATAAATTTGAAGGTTGAGAAAATTATGAAGAGACGGAGGAGAAAATTGTCTATTATTAACATGTTAATAATTTATGAAGTAGGCAACGTTTCGTTGCGTTATTTTAAATATGCAACTACCGAAATTATAAATCCACGCTTTATCTATAGTTTCATAATTAATATCGATTTTTGTTACTCGACGCAACGTAAATTCATGTAAATTTCCACGGTAATATTTCGCGAGCTTCTAAATTTTGCCCGCGCCGCCGGAGGTTTGCACGTTATTTCGCAGGAATGCTTGATAAGAGAAACAATTAAATTAAAAATAACTTCTATTTGTTTAGGTTCGTATCAAAATAATGCCCGGGAGTACTTGAATTTATTAGCAGATTTGTGGTACCTAGCTAAATACTGCCTTTATTTTCGTGTTGTCGACGTATGTAATTTTTATATAAAATATAAAACAACATCGAGCGAGTAGGTATTTGTTTTTAATTTATAAACGTTGGGCATTATTTAGTTGTTTTTAATTTTAAGTATAAATTATTGTTTGAAAACTGACGGATGATGAGTTTTCTATTCTAGAGCTTTTAGGGCCAGTTTTTCAATCGTCAGTTATCGCTAACAGTTATTTAGGTAATTGTTATAGCAACGATTGTTTCTTTGGAGATTAATCGATGGTTAGAGTTAACCTGCGGTTAACCTCCGATTAACTATAAGTATCATTCGATCACCATAGAAACAATTGCTTGGCATATTGTGTATAAGGTATAACCCAACTTCCCAACTTAATTTATACTTACATTGGTAAATGGCAGTTCTATCCAGTTTTTTAAGTCACAATAATCGAGTCACAGTAATCGAGTTTTGAGTGATCGCCACTTTTCGGAAGTGGCGTGGGTTACAATAAAAAAAGCGATGTGTTACTGTGTTAAGAAGCTGCTATAATTTTACTCGTTAAATATCAGTTCACTAAATTTTAATCCAGAAAGTATATTATATGACGTGTTATATTATCATTTGAAAGCTCATTCCGTCTACTTTTCACTACAGTAGTAATCTATTATCTAATAACTATTTTATCTATTATCTAATCGTAAGCGTTTATTATATATTATTTCATAATCTTTATAAACGTCGACAAAGCCACGTGGCGTGTAGAGAAATTCTAGATCATTTCTACCTTTATAAATGACTTTTCTAGACTTACATCTTTGTGAACATCATCTTAATTAGGTTTAGTCTACTTAAGACGTTCCCTTTTTGTTTTTAGATTATGACTAAATCTAGAGAAATAAAGGTGATTTGCAGAAGGCGTTGGGTATGATAATATGCTTAATATGCTGAATAACAGTGGTAATTCAAATCAGTAACTCTATTTCAATTAATAAAAAGCCCTTCGAAAGCGGTATTATTGCGACGCACAGGTTTATAATTTTTTCAGTCAACTTCTAGCAGTCGAGGCGGATTTTTAAATTAATTAAACGCGTAAGACGTTTATTTACAAGATGCGCACTTTCATTTTTCAAAAATTTTAGATTAAAAACTTGTAAAAAATGGTCGAACGTTAGGGTGACGAAATTGGGCGCACGTACCTTAATAAAACACGACATACGTTATTTTATACACACTAATATTATGTTATATGTAAATAAGTAGGTTCGAATGACCTTTACTTATATAATCTATGCGACGTTATCAAAATCACGCAAAGTTTTACGTTTAAATTTTATCGAGAGGTTTCAAATGGCATGCCATAATAATTATAGGTACCTACATTCGAAGAAACTGATATTGAAATATCAAAATATGAAAATTGATCATTTTTGATTTTACCCTCATTTCATTCTCGACGTCTTAGTTACTACTACCTATAGTAGAAGATTATTTTTGTTTGTGTTCAAAATCTTTAGTTTTTGTGTTAATTTTTGATATGCCAATAATATCCACGCATTTAACGTATAAAACTCTTGGTGATCAACGAATCCAAACTTCGACTATAACCAGAAATAGAGCAGAAAATATGTCCCAACTGCGATCACAAACTTTATCGTTCTAGTCATTTTTTTTTTACAATAAGGTAAATCTGTGTTCCGATTAACTTATAGCTAATTTTAGTCAGTAGGTACGTATAAAAACTTCTGACGATAAAAGTTTTCTCCGCGTCATCATGTCCCCAATCGATACTTCAATCGACGTCTTTGGAATACGAAAATTTTCTATTAAGTGCGACATCGTCAACAAGTGCTACAAAAATTCATTATGGCCACTAACGTGCTCGCATTTTATTCATACGTAGATCGACGAATAAGAGCTTTCTTTATTTATTACATGCAAGACGCGTCCCGGGGATAAAGTGGCCGTTGATTCCGTTCAGATTAACTTTCGCATGGCGTAAATCTTCTCGCGCGAACGTTCGATTGCGAACGCTGTACAACCAAAAATTCCGCAATATTCCCCAATAATTCGTGCACGTAACGTCGCATCGTGAGAAATTTGATTGCCAATCGAAAAATAAATTCTAATCTAGTAGGTGGATTGTGCGGAAATTAAATTAGCGACGTTTCTTCGCATAACGCATACGGATGCCACATTTTTCTATGGAAATTAATTTTTAAGAATTAAAAATTTCCATAGGTAATACTATCGTCACTTACTTAATGCTGTTGAACCGAACGTTTAAGATTAACATTTATCAAATTTTTTTTCGGACAACTTTCAGACGCGAAAAACTGCGCAAATCGATCTCGATTGTTCAAACTGACTCCTAGGCATATGTATACTTATAGGTGAGTTGCCGTAAATTTTTCAAAATGTTCGAACGTACCGCTTGTTTTTTGAGCCGATTCGGTTTAACGTTAATAAGCGGTTCGCGATAAAATATCCGCTAAAGCAAATTACAACAACCATGTTATATACGCGCTCGACGGGCACAAATTGAAAATTATGCCGCCCCGAGCAAATACTTGGATTATCAAACCCTTCCGGTTTGCTCCGATGATTTCTGACGGTAATTGTATCATACGCTTTCAATTTATTTGATTACAATGTACCTATAGGTTTCTCGAGTCGGTTACCGATGTCGCTCTCGCGCGCGACAATCGTATAAGTAGGCATGTCAATTAGTCAATTAGTCAATTATTAATTATTCTAACTTTTCGACTTAATTTTTCTCGAGGATATAATAACGATCGCGTTTACGACCTTAAATTATTGAGGCTTTCGTGTTTAAGGGATGAAGATGAAGGGCAAATTTAATATTACGTAATGGCACCCTTCTATCATGTCTCCGTAATAAGGCTCGCATTTATTAAAAATAAACACGAAACGGAATGCGGCACCGAAATGTCAGTCACTAAGCCCTAAATGATACTGCAGAGGCGATAAACATTAGCGCAACCTATTCGAATACATTAGGGTTTTTTTCGTTATTAGGTATATTAAAATTTATGACGCACGCCCCGAAAAAATTCTAAAATATTTCGTGTCGTTTTCTACAATAAGGAAATACCTGCCTTTAAGCGCAATTTTTTGTGCGATATATCTAAATTGCGAATCGTGCCCGACGTGTAGGTATATCTATTGTAAAAAGTGTTGGCACAAAAGCCACGTTAGCATTGAAAAATTTTACTACAGGGTACATAATATAATGGACCATACTAGGGTATAGGAAAAGCGCACCAACTTCATTTCGACCGTATAAAAACTTCAATAAGTGTGAGTGCTGTAGTTTCATAAAAAAAAACCTTCGTGCACTTTAAAAATACGAACCATATCGCCCTTTATGCGAAAGTTGCGGTAAAATATGAAAACGCTTTCCAACGTTAAATTGAAATGAAGACAAATTTTCCCGAAAACAATATATTATTATTACAGGGGTCCACGGATGGCTGCATCCAGACAAAGTCAATATTAGTCATTTGTTTTCTCGTTTAATTCGAGACAATAACACGAAACTCAATTATGCTCCGCGCTATTATTTTTATTTACGTGCGGTTCCGAATTCGAACGGCCCCCTTTCGTTTTATTCGGATTAAAATTAAGGCGCGCGTTTTATTTATTGAAAATAAGAAGTTGCGCTTTTACATTATTCACCTTCAAAGTTTTTTTATTATACCAGGCAACCGACGTGAACATGACCTATTACGTTGACGATAAAAACGATAATAAATAAAAAAAGGTTGGGTTCGATCGCTCAAAAATAATTTTGTTCAAGAGACTTTGTTCAATATGCGTTTTAACATTGCCTAGTTTTATTGTTTCCAACAAAAATTTATGGATATTTATGATACCTAATGTAGTTTTGAAATAGAGGGCTTCCATAAACTTAATTAAACGTATTAACGACGTGCGTTTTTAAAGTTGTTTATTGTAGATATGTTTATCAATTTAATAGATAGGTACGGGTTCTAACATTTAGGGGACTGCGTCTTTTAAAACGTCAACCTATTCCTTATCATAATTCCATCAAAGAATTCAAGGGATTTAAGTCGGACGAATGAATTGGCCATATATTAATACGCGTTCCTTTTATTATTCATTATTTCGTCGAATTCAAAGCGCGTGACTTGATCGGTTCCAGTAATACTTAAAACTTACTCAACTTCAAACCTTCACGTGATTATTTAGGATTGTCATTTCGTCTGGAAATTTTTGACGTCTTACTATTGATTAACGAATCTCTATATTGTCAGTATTAGTTTAACGTATACGGCAAGGTGTTTGAGTGAGAAGATAACGTAGGTAGTACCTACACTTTATTTACGTACGTGACAAAAATATCGACATACTTATTATAAATGCTTTTCAGAATTCATACAGCTAAAGCCGTTTAATGTGAACTAAAGGAGGGCAAGGGTCGAGCCTATTTACATGAACTACGCGCATCACACGTCGATATTTCATAATTTTGGGAAATTAAATGAACATAGATTAACAATTCGAATTTTGTTTGTAAAAGTCTAATAAGTTTTGATCATTCTCATTCAAGAGACGCTCGTTGTAGCCGTTATTTAATCAGTAGTGCGTGTTTAATTAAAATCCCACTAATATATATCCGTAATAAAAACTGCGATTCATTTGTAAATATTCGGTATAGCTATATTCTATTCCATCGTGATCGGATAGGATTTTTCTTTTTAACACGCAATTTGCTTATAACGTTTGATTTTTTTTTATGACTTTGGCCATTGAACGTTAGTCAGTAGGTAAGTATGTTTTATTGTATATACGTAACTACAGTAGAACCTCGTGAAGTCGTCTCGGACCGATTTAGGAACAAATAAAAAATATATGAAGGTTAAGAAGCCTTGCACGATAATCAGAGAGAAAGACAGTTAACACTTACAAATAAACATTTTTGTAGAAAATAAAAACGCATTTTGTGCGAGAATTACCTTTCCAAGAAGTAGAATTTACTATACACGTGTTTGGTGTGATAGCCTGTTTGTGATCTGTAAATACAGTACGTTTCAAACGTGTTTTGTTTAGTGCAAAGAAAATTTTCTGTAGGTAGGTACGTTGTCTTTTATTTATTTAACCCGGATCGGCTCCGGTTCCAATTGATCCGACTTAACGAGGTTCTACTGTAGGTACTAACTGTATATTGTGTTAGTAAGACGATCATAAACGTCCACGATTCCAGGAGGATTCGAACCCCAAACTCTAGGCGAGTGTCTATTATCTCTATTAGTCCACCTTTGCCCCCTTTGGTTTGCTTTCATCGCAGTTTTAATTGAATACTTAATAATTTTTAAGTAGGCAATGAAAAGAACAACAATTTGTAGGTTACGTATTTACACTTTTTCTTTGGAAAGAAACACGTTTAATGCTAAAACGTATAACTACAGTATCTAAACAGTAATTACATTTAATATATATAACAATTGAGTTTAAAGTAATTCACTTCGAATAAAAGCGGAAAGTTTATTAAGGCAGGATTATAAAAGAAAATGATTCTTTTACAGCGTTTTCCAGAAAACGAAATTTTAAATGCGAGATTATATTATTATTATTTTTTAGTAAATCTATAGGCGAGTCGAATGCGTTTGTGATGATCGTTTTATGTTTTAGAAGCAGATACTATGTATCCTATGTATAGAGGAAACTTGGATTCATGTTGTCGAACAATATGGAGGAAGCGCGAGGGTTCGTTGAATAATGTAATTTCTGTGTTTTATGACAGCCTGGCGAATTATAAGGCAATATTTGAAATTTTGGAGGAATTCTCGGAAACGCCTTGTAGTTATATCGACCAAGTCGCCTTATTTGTCGTTTTTAATCTTAATTTAGAACTATTTTATTTGGAAGAAAGTGTTAAATCTGTACTTTTTCGCGATTACAGTTTTTCCGACTTTTATTTGGCGTGCTAATAGACTTTATCGATGAAAATTAATTAGTAATCCATTTTCAATATACCTAAATAAGTTTTATTTTCTTTTAAATATCCACTTATTTTGAATTAACCTTAAAAATGAGTTGTATAGGCGCAAAATAATTTAGCACAAAATCAAACTCTGGCACGGAATATCAAAGCGCAGAATTTTTATAAATACATATCTACTTCATTTGCCTTTTCACCGAAGCAGATCGAAATTAAATTGGTTTAGATTGAAGCGAAAATACGAACTACGCACTTTTTGAACAGATTCGATAATATTTAAGACTCTTCGATTACGTCAGATCAGCATTCGCAACCTGAAATTTATTTATTAACCATTAAGAAAATCATAAATAAACTTAGGTAAATATTAAGTTTGTTGAAAGAGAAGCAGCAGTTGCAGTCGTAATTTTACCCGTTAATAATATTTAAATACCCAAGTCTAAAAATAGTCGAACATCACGAAATATGGGATGCATCTAATTTTCTTAATATCAAATAAAATTACCTACCATTAGCGTTCGATTTGCATTTCAAAAGTAATAGGAGGGAATAAAAGTAACGATCCATTAAATGCGTTTCGGGACTTTAGCAAAGTCTTTTTCCTGCGGGTTCGATTAGACTGTTAAATGGCTCATTCCTCCAAAATGTGTTGTAAAATATTTTTTTCGACGAAATCATTCGTAAATATTTTATATGGGCATTCGTTCGATTTTAAATATAACCGGGGTTTTCTGTTATTTGAAGGAGACGAAGTTCGATTTGTTAGCGAGAATCGTTAAATAGACTGAAACGAATTCGTTTTATTGTCCGAGGACTATTTACAAATTTGCAATGACTAATGATGTTTTTTGATTTCGTTCATTTGTGTTTTTATTTGTGCGATTGTTCGCCAATACTTTTGACAGTACGAAAAGATTAATTAGGTACCTGCATCGTTATTTTATCACCGCTTGCTAAAAATATACCTACGTTTTTCTTAACTCTATTATCGCAAAATGTTTCTCCATAATGTAAGATTTGAAATCGTGAAATATCGACGTCGCATTAGATTTTGAAACGTGACGTAGCTTTGGCTTATTTAGGCTGGTTTCAGACGGACGATACGCGTATGCGATTCTCGTATGCTCGATACAGAATTAACATAATAGCAAATGTAAGCTTTCAGACGCTCGATACAGCCTTCATACAGTATCGCATACAGACTTCTAAAATCACGACAGTTCGGACCTCGTCGACTGTAGGATCGGTGTCAGTCGGAAAATACGAAAACTCTTTGTGTGTGATGGATACAGAACTAACATTACAATATATGGCATCTTTCAGACGGCGATACTCGCTTCATACAGCGTCGCATACTAAATTTGAGTATCTCGTGAACGTCGGCCGCCAAGCGACAGCAAAATGCTATACTCTGTTTCTTTATAAACATACTACACGCTATACTCTGTTTCTTAATTGGGAGGAGTAAATTAAAATTTCCACCTAAAAAACGCGCTCACCGATTGGCTACTTGCGAGATTAGTTTACGCTGGGTAATTTGCCGTACGCGCTATTAAATCTCCGGTAATTTATGTTTACCTACATCTGTGACAGTTGATGGGTATCGACTTTAAAGTGTTTTAAAGTCATTTCTCGTATATTACCAATATGAAAAATAGTTCTTTTCAGAATTAAACTGATCATTTTGTAATAAATTCAAATCCAAGAGCAAGTATTGCATCTGCAGTGTCACCGCAAACAAAAACGCCCCCATTTGGGGCATTAGTTTTCTGCTGAAAAGCAAACTATTTTGAATATGTAGAAGAAACTAAAATTAGATGATGAAAATTCAGTATTACCTACGTTAAAAATTGTACTTTTAGCAGGTTAAATTAACAGCCCTGATATTACACGCCCTTTTAATACTTTAACACTCATCTTATTCATCATACATTGACACATTTCGAACTGTCACTGCATTGGTACATTTTTGTCCCATACATCTACAGCAACCAATGCAACTCATTCGATTTTGCTACTTTTTTCACATTTTGCTACTGCAATGTAAAAAATGTGATGAAACGAAATTTATGAATCAACAAAAAGGGACATTAAATGGTAAAGTCGCTGTAGTTTTCGTATGAAATAGGAGCTTCTCGTAAATTTATTTAATACAAAACGCTTCTTGTATTATGTACTTAATTATTAAAATAACGGATAAGGTGTATTTACAATAATAATAATAATAGTATGTTGGCTTATTTTAGAATTACGTATAAAATAAGAGGGAGCTACGGGAAAAAGTGAGATGGGAGATATACTGCAACCAGTTGAGAGTGCGACTCCCGAAAATGCAATTTTCGCATGTTTTCACTTTTAATTATTTATCTTAATTATGAAGCCCCACAAAAATATAATTCTTCTATCGTCGGATGCTACAAGGACGAACCAAACTTTTTTAAAGAATAACATTTTTCGATATGTCGTACTGTTTTGTAGTTATGACAGTATAAACGGTAAAAAACGCGAAATTGAAGTGAACTTTTTAGCTGTTCGAACCGAGATATCGGTCCCAAAAGTTATTTTTCTCCATAAGAGCCCGTGTATTTTGCATTTTTTCAAAAATTTTTAAACGATTAATTCCACAAAACCAATTACGAATTTTATGGCAAAAGAAAGTTTACGTTTCCTTCTATACGTACTCTTTCGGTGAAGATAGTGCCCTTTTTAACTGGACGATTTTTGACGGCTTTTGGCTTTTTAAATAAACAAATACACCCTTTCGATTTGTCAAAGTTTCATCTTGTAACCTTCATCTTTCTTGAAGGTCATTTTGCGGAGTTTCGAGCACTCTGCTATAATCAACGAACCGCTATATACTATCGATTCTGTCTAACTACAAGAACTGGCGAGAAAAAGCCTAATCGGAAAAGTATCGCAAGAGAATTTTGTACGCGATACGTGAATCGCATACGTGTATCCTCGTCTGAAACAGGCCTTAATCGCAGTTTTGTCTTTTTAAATAAAAGCTAACTTGTAATAATTTTCGGAATTTATGTACAATCAGATCTAACAAAAATGTCCCTGTCGTCTTCAAAACTTCCATTTTACAAAACGTACGTCCTAAATAGATCATACGCATACCTACACCGCACTTAACTCGCTTGCACGAAATTCTTCAATTTCTAAATCCTCTTATTGTTTAGAAGAAAGTCATCTTCTTGTCGTAACTTAAATAATTTCGGGTTTTACAAAATTAAGAAAATTAGTCCTTTAAAAATAATCAATATCGATATTATGATACTAACGAATAGCCAGGTGAAAATGGAAATTCCTTAAAATCGTGTAGGTAAATATATCTACATATTATTTATACTTGAGTTCATTGACTGTGCCCTAATAAATAAAATTTTTCAAATGTTACTGCGGTGTTCTGCATCATTTTAACCGAAGCGCACGCCAAAGTTCGCCCGAAGGTAGATTGTAAATAAACCATAATCTTTTAAAAGGAAAATCGTGTTGCATAAGTATGCGGGCATTCGGCAAATGATTGACCGATTGACCGATAAGCCCTACGTTTTCTCGTCACGACTCGAACGAGGGACATTTTCATTAGATCTGTTTGTACACGCATACTAACCCCCTAAACCGCATTAAAAATGTAGCTGCTTAAAATAGATAGGTAGGTACTCGTGACCATAAGTTCATTCAAACTCGGATATAACGAATTTTCGAGACCAAACGGAAAATCTCCATAGTTTAAGAAGTAGCACTAACACACCGCCCATAAATATTTCTCGAAACCTCGGCGATTTCACGAGGTTCTGCGAGCAATTCACGTTCATTAAATAAACAGGTGCAATTCGAAATAGAATAACATCAGCTTTTTAACGCATTTTTTGTTTAGACACCTCTTCTGCGTAGGCACCTAATCGAATTTCCGGAATCCCGCTCGTTTAAAATTCATCAAGCCCCCCGGTCGTAGAACGGACGACGTGGCGCTCATAAACTTTGGTATGCTTATTAAACGTTTACTTCCACTAGTTAGTTAATAATAATTTAAGCGCGAACCGAAAATAGTTGGTTTAAAAATACACCTGCCGTTCGAACTTTTAAGGTCGCGCATTTAAACTGCGAACGTTCGTCTTATCCGTTCGGCGGTTAATTTACGAGTTTCCGTAGCCTGGGACTTTAAGAAAAAAAAAAGGAAAAAAAAAAACGTTTTCTCCACGCAAAATTGAAAAGCCGAATAATTAGAGGTCGAGTTTAAAATAAAAATAGTCGTAACGAAATTAACTCGAGTTTATTTTTACTAATTTCTCCTGATGTTCGACGTGTTTTCACAACATACGAATCGTAAGTTTAGGTTGATAACAGGTCGAAAAACAGACAATAAGTTGTGCGTTCGATCGGCACATGTTTACATCGTTTACGTGTACGAATCAATCGAAATGGAAAAATTATTTTAGACGCGCGCCAAATCGAGTTCTTTGAAAAACGCGCGATGGTGGGGTGCTCGTCGTGAAAATACAACAATATTAGGTAGTTTTATTTGGACGTATGCACGTCTCGTTTGTCGTAAATCGGAGGTGCATGCCAGGACGCGATAAATTAATTGACGGGCGAGTGCGAGTTTGCGGACAATAAAATTTAAAGTGAAGGTATTATCAGGTAAACGATTGCTTTTCGACTAACGCCAACGATAAATGGTAGGTAAATAATCTGGGACTCTTAAATCGCCAGTTTGATGTGAGAATTCCGTGCGCGATGCGCGGTCCCAACGTGGAAAAATCTAAACTGCAGTTTTGGAGTTTTGCCAGGAGCCTAAAGAACCGTTCGATTTTTTTGTTTGCATTTCCCGCTATACAACAACAGTTTTAATTGTGTTAATCGGACGTAGCTGTTGTTCGAAATGGCATTTTTTGTTCAGATCGGAGCGCAATTTGGTAACGAGTACACTTAGCTTAAATTTTTGAGATTTTAAAGGGATTGGAAAACCTTCTCTGTTTATGGCTTTGAATTTTTGTAATTGATTTCTAAATCTGGTTTAGTATTACGTTCACAAACGTCCACGGGTTGCAGCGGGATTCGAACCCTCTACGCCACACGGCTCCCGATTGGTAAACTTGAAATAGCGCTTTGGTGTTATATTACGGTGTTTCTCGAAATCATTAAATTACACGCGATAATTTAAATTAAGTTAAATTCACGATAAATAAACTGGAGAGAAGTGCTCACGAATTAATATCGATTTTTATTGTTTAAATAAACTGTTAGCACTATTTACCGGCTTAATGTTTGATATAAAATAACATCGTTTTATCGTCTTGCATACATACATCGACTTTTTTCCGAAAACTGTTTTACTCGTAATGGCTTTTATCTAATATTTGGTATTCACAGCGTGGAAGCGAATATTTATTTAATATAATGATCTATATCTTTTCACTCAATTCGCTTTTACTTTTTATTTCGTTTATCTCGATTTTACAAAGATTGTGAAACTTTTAAAACATTTATTAAATAACGATTGGTACTAACTACCTAGACATATTTTTTATAATTACTTACTTGTAGAAAGAAATTTGTTTTGTATAAAATAATTTCTAGTTTTATCTATGTCTTGCTCGTAAAATGTGCAATCGACTCTAAATCATTAGGCTAATAGTAATATTAAGTACAAATTGTTTTTATTAAACTATTAATTATTAAATCATATTTTCTAATCAATTGTTTTATAATAATAATTTCAATAGTAATTGATTGATTGTCAAAGTTAACCAACGATTAAAAAACCTGCCCTTAAAGTGACATTGTGACAGTGACAGTGTTAGTGACATTAATGGCCGATTGTAGAAACAAAAATTTAATACTGTCTTAAATTTAGTGCGGCGTTTATTAAAAATTATTTATTTATTCCGATCTTATTTATCGGAATTATTCGTAGATTTGATTAGTTCAAATCGAACAAGATGTTGAAATTTTCGAAAATTAAAGCCTATTTTCAGAAAACGGATCTAAATGATCAAATTCATAATTCATCAAACTCGTTTTCATCTCATTCTATTTCCTTTTTGACAACCAATAAAAACGATGGATTCGAACTGTCGACCTACTAACATTTACAATCCATGTATATATAGGTATTGTCTTTATTGGTTGTCAAAAAAAGAAAATAGAATGAATTTCGCTTACGAGTTTGACCCTAAAGATCATTTTCATGAATTTCTAATAAGTATAATGATTGGTATTCGACGCAATTTTCACGGGAATCCCCCCCATCCTAAACCGGCTCAATCATTTTATAAAGTTCGAACGACTTCCTTTAAAAATTGAACCGGAAAACACAACCTATTTTCGTTGCGCGCACATCACGATGTTTGTGCCACAAATTCACCACCGCATTAACCGAAGTGTACCTATAAAATCGCCCCTAAACGAGACAATCTAATTATAAATTTCATCTAAACTTCCTCAACCAACAAAACCGTTTAAGCTCCCATGTACGTGCCGAGTAACGCGCACCTTAAAAAAATATTAACGAACACGTCACCGAAATCGATCAGGTTAATTTATCTTAATGGTCCCATTTCGTCCCCAGTTTGTCCGTTTGGTGTTCCAAATTCAAGCAAATTACTTTTAGAAGTTTCCCTCGAAAACGAGATTGAATTCGTTTGAAAAATGGAAAACTACTTTAACGACGTCATTCGGAGGTTATACCTACGTTTGCTTAAGAAGCGGAAGCCAACAAATTAGGTAGTAATTCGGTTATAGTTAGTCTAACCTGGCGGTAAACGAACAAACTTCGCTATAGTGCCTAAACAAAATTTTCCCATATAAAAAGCTCCTTTGTTTATTTAAGCTTTAACGGATTTGATGGATGGTTTCTGTTGGAAAAGGACCGTTCTATTCATATTTTATAATTTAAATGGAGTTGTCAGATTTTGGTTTGAAAGTAAAACGAAATCGGAGGGACCAGTTTCAAGCAGCCGCGCCACGACGTTGTGCAAATAAAGGAGGGAAATGTAATGTATAATATCGTGTGTGTTTAATACAATTATCCGAGATTGAATAATTTTATTAAAGTTCAGAGTTAATCGTGTGTGTTAATTAAATTGCGGGGATTCCGTCGAGTTAACATCCGCAATCATTTTTGTAAATTAATCACCATTAATCTACTCTTCCACGAGAACTACAAATATTCGCATCTTGAATAAAGCTCAATCATTTTATCATTAAAATAATAAATATAACGTCCCATGTTAAGCGCCAATTTGTTATACATTTGTTGTTTGAAAAAGATTTTCCACAATTTTCCTTAAAATTAAGTACATTCTCGAATTTATAATAAAATTTTCAAGAAGTGGAATAATTAAAAAAAAATGGCAATAAAATAAATAAAAGTCTATAATATGTAATTAAATAAACTTTCTTAAAATAATCGATGTAGATATTGAAATTCATCGGGGAAACGGATAACGAGCATTTTCATATGGATTGCGCCTGAGAATTTTTTAAATTGTAACACCACGTGTTATACCTGTATAATAAAAGGTTTTGACCTGTCCTTCAATTAATTGTATGACAAGGTCGAAATATATGGAAGAAATAAAATACTTCTTCAAATAGTGATTTATAATTTTTTTGACAATTTCGAATTCCTTATAAAACAAATGTTAATCTGTAATTTTCACAGGCCTGTTAACATGTTATCACCGTGGAAACGTATAAAAATCTAGATTGTGATTGGTTGTTAATTTTCTTAACAAAAACGGCTCTGTATCTTTGTTCTGTAACAGATTTATTACAGACAATTATGTTACATTCCTTAACATTCGTGGAGGTTACGTTCTGGGAAACTCTCGTAAATGTCGAGACTATCTTTCTGTGTAAAAAAGGGGGATTAGGTTATTTAAAAATATGTTTAAACATTAATATGTACCTATATATTAATTGTACATATACATACAGTGTAGATGAAATTTATTTTCTTGTTAATGGCTGAAAATATTTGAATTTATTTGTGATTATTTAGCAGAACAGATCTGTTCTTTATAAATTTCATTAGAAGGAAGGGTCGGGATTCCTCATAATTTAAAATCATCTTTCTTTTTTCATTATTTAGTTTTATTTAAAGCTTTGTAGTAATTATTACTGCGGATAACCTATTTGGCTATAAGGCTCCTCATCAGTGAAGGGTCAATTTCTATTGCTTTCTCAAAAAATTGTTGATGAAGTTTTAAAATGAATGTTCAATTTTAAAATGTTGATGCTGTTATGATCTGTATTTATATTTTATAATGAATAAATCAATTCAATGTATCTGTTATCTATTATTTAATAAAAAAAATTGCGAATACTCAAGTTGCGTCCGCGCGAATGTTAAATTTTTTCACATTTGTAGGTTCGCGAATAGTTAAAATTCACGAACGTTAAGAGATTACTATACAAAAAAAAATGTTTAGAATTTTATAAGAAATTCGAAATTGTCAAAAAAAATAGGGGTTACTATTTGAAGCATCAGAGTTGATGTTGGTTTAGGCTGTTTGAGATACCCTGTATGATAAAGGATGTTTTTAAAGTTAGCCCAAAAAAAATTAATTCGACGGGTCCGAGCGATTTATTTAAATATTAAGCGTTTGTAAAATATTGAAAATATTTAAATCAAAATACTTTTCGACATCACGTATATTAATAATAATAAAATATATTAATAGAGTTTTTGAGCTGTACTTATAATCCTAAGCGTTTTATCGAATTAATTCGGGAGAAAATAAAATATGATTAGGTAAAGCATGGTGAAAATATTTAAGATTTTCAATTGGAGATATCTTTTTTCCCATATATTTTGGCCTTGTTGTCAAACAACGAATTGAAGGGCACGTTGAGACATTCTATTTTAGGCATTGCACATGGCGTTACAATTTAAAAAAGTTCTGGGAAAGTTTCGACTCGTTATCCAAATTTGAAACGACCGTGTACGAAATACAAAATACTTGCAACAACACACGTGCAAATAATGTTTTGAGCAAACAATTTTCGTTGTCCTTTTTTTATCAAAACGTCCTCATATAATATAATCCATTTATAGGTAACCGATTGCGAACGGTTGTAGTTTTGTCCCGAAACGATTCGTAATAATCGATAAGAAACTATTAAAATACCTTTTTATGGACAATTATAACACGTAAGTGCACAGGTACGTTTTTATAGTCATTATTAGTCTAGAAAATTAGTACCCATCAACTAAAAAACCAACAAAAGGCGGGTTTCGCATTAAGGATAAAAAACTGGTCGCCATTTTACGTCGCCCACTATAAATGCGAAATAATTTCCTAACTGCCTGACAACAAACTCAATTGCAGTTTTACTTCTCGAATACCTCTTCCTCCGAGACATTCTTAATGAAACCAATTTATTTTTTCTTCCTTTATCGACTGTTACATTCCATTTACCTGCCCGTTGTTCACGTGGAAATAAAGAGATAATTCACAGAAGCGATGCTTAATTTAACACAAGGACGGTAACTATTTTGTTTACCAAGTTTTCAGGAATATTTGATGTAAAAATTCGTATAAAAGGCTGTTATTACGCCACGAAAAAAAAAGAACAATTGCGTTTTAATGACGCATTCAAAACGCGACGATTTTCTTTACGTGTAAAATGTAAATATTTTCTGAAAAACACACCTAATGATATTGATTCTGTGGAAACGGCATGGACACGTCCGTCCCTTTTAGGACAATGTAGGTTGCATAAATATGCATTAGGTCGTAACCGACTGTTAACTCTGCATCAACGGCCATTTTGTTAGAAAACTTTTGTTTACGTTTCGTCTTCTTCTTAAGACCAACATTAATAGCGTTCCGATGACCTAGTTTACGATTATCTTCTATTTCCTGTACACGTACTGTGAGAGCATCGCGAGTGTATCATTTGAAGCAACTCGCGAACAAACCCTCTTGTAGGTATATAATTTGTCTTTGAATTATACATAACGGTACACCAATTTTCTAAATATAAACGGAGCCATAACTCAAAGGATAAACCCGCCACAAACGTACTTCTCCAAATTGGACCATCAATAAAACAAAAAGGTGAGGATTTTAACGCGGACATAAATCAAACCGAAACGAATCCGATACGTTCCAGTTCAAAGAAAATTACTTGGAACGTTCGCCGAAAGCGTTATAAAGAACGAAACCGCGATTAACACCGAAACTATTCAACTCTTTGAAAATTTTTCGGCTTTCTTAAAAAAAAAGTTTTCGAATATAAGAGCTGCCCCTGCGGTGCCATATGTCATCTGATTGTGAATCAATTTTACTACGCGAACGTTTGGTTCGTTTAGGAAACGAATGTCATGGTAAGTATTGGAGCTTAACATCAATATTTAAGTGTAGAGAAGGGCGATTTACAATTCCGTCGTTGTTTTCTTATCAATAGAGATACGTCGACGAAACTTAGTCGCGATGTTAGGCGTGATTGATTTATAATTGAGAGGTAAGGTTCGACAAAAGCGTCTTGTAGAAAATCGGTTTCTAATAGTTTTTTGTTATCTATCATTCATTTACGTGCTATAAAAACCTGTTTATCGGTGACTGGCTGCATCGTAGAATAAATTAGTTATTTGATACAAACGTGCCCTTAATTACCTATAGGTATACGCGATTTTCAGAAGGTGTTCGTTTACAGTTAAGCTACAATACAAAATGTGCGTTCCTTTAAAATTTGCCTTTTGTCGCTTACGTTTTACGAAAACGCCGTCGATATTGTTATTTTAAAGATTCGTAAAAAAATCTTGTATGACACGACTGAAAAATGCGCGGCACTCGCTCGCTCGTTCTGTAAACTTTCATATGCGCGCCTTAACCATGCATTTTTCACACTTGTATCATAAATAGTTATTATCTATGCTTAATTCAATTTAATTTATTTTCGACAAATGCGAACACCTTCATCGGGAAATGGCATCACATTATATCCACTTAATAAATCATTGTAGTGAACGAATAAACAGATAAATTGTTTCAACTAAAAGAATTATTTATTATAATTTCAATAAACCAGTAGTCAAACAAGAGCTGTGTTATAAACGATCTATAAAAAAAGCCAATAACAAATTGACAACGAGGCGTTGCGTGTACATTGCAGCGTTCGTGATAACGTCAGTTTGTCCATTAGTTTACTTTAATTATTGCCATTTTATTTTTATATGTAACTTCCTGCGTGTCCGCGGCACGACCATAATTTGTTATTAGGCTGGAAAATCAGAAGCGGCAAATATAATTGCTTTTACCCTAATAACGGAAACGTAACGTAACGATATTAACGAGTCGAAAGTTATTGCGTTTCGTTTTATTATATTTCGCCCTCCAAATTATTTAATTTTGATGATCTATTGAGACGTAGACGAGCAGTTCTCGTGACGGTCGAGAACCAGAATGATTGTAATAAAAATTCTAACGAAGAAGGTTTTATCTTTTAAATGGACTAAACGCGAAGAAATGGTCTTTAATCCGTTAAAACACGATTTGGCCAAGGCTCGGAAAACGTTCGTGCGTTGTAAGTTAATTGGAAAGAGGAACGTAAATAGTAGATTACAGTTTTCGCAATATTAATAAGCGAAGGTGCTGTTGGTTTGTTTTTTTTTATAACAAGTTTTCGGCCTTTCGACCTACATATACCTACTAAAGACTAGACATCAGAACAATTAAACACGTATTTATCCACGACAACATCGAATTCTGCTCGAAGAAAGTCAAATTCATTAATTTTAAGCTGACACGTTTTGATATGTAAAATACGTACGACACACGATAGTAGCTATGATATATTATTATCGAATGACAATAAAAACGTAAATTATAGGTAGGTAAGTGAAATAGCTTGTAGCTATGTTAAATAATAGGTACTTATGTACTTCGACTAAAACTACAGTTTAAAATAGATGATGTTTATTACAAATTCCTAATATTCGTTTCCCAAATTTAAGCCCGTCATATAATGTTTGAGGGTAATTTTTGAGACGTTGGACTTTAAATGCGCAAAAGAGTCTCTTCGATGCAAAAATAAGTGACCGTGTCAAATGACAGGTATGAAACAATTAGTTATTTAAAACCACAGGCATAGAAAAGCTAAACAGATTAAAAAGTCCGGCAGAAAATCTATTCATGTCTGGTATGACATGTTTCAAAATAAAGTAGTCGCACAAATTTTTTTTAATTATAATTTGACTAGGAAAACATACTCGATGAAATCATATGAAAGGAAAATGATCTACTAATACAAGAATTATTTCCAGTTGAAGTTTCGAATATGATGATTTGGCAGCACGGAGCGACTCCATAATGTTAGGGAAGTTCGTGAACATTTAAATAATCAGTTTTCCGTTTGTATACGACTCTAGATTGCTATCTATGTATGAGGAATTTCTAAAGGAGCACGTTTACTTTAACAGTAATAACAATAATATTAGAGACATTACAACAAGAATTTAAAAAAAATAACTTAAAAATGAACATGACAATAACGCTGTTTCACATTGTATACAGAATTTAAGAAAAAGGCGTGAACAACAAAAATACAACATAATACAACAAAACAGTTGCCACTTTGAACAAATTCCTTAGTTTCTTCAAGCTTAGTTTATTTCAAATTTATGTGTCAAATTAGTTTTTTAGAATAAATTAAAGTATTTTTGATTTTTTTGTAAACTTGATCGATAGTTTCCGGTTTTCGGCCATTTTTATCAACTAAATGACATTAAACAAGTAACCAATTGTTTCATTCCTGTCATTTTCACTGACACGCTTTTTTCGGGCACGGCCAACTGCTTTTTCTTTGAAGATATACTTTTGCATATTTAAAATCCATCATCTCAAAAATTGTAAAAGATAGACATGTATAACATTATATGGCCGTAATCAGAGAAAATGGGTCTACTCGAAAATGTTGTAATATACAAGGTGTCCCATTAAAAGAAAAAAAAACCGAAGTACTATTTGTATCACGTGACCTATTCACGCCGCTAAATTACGTTTTATAAAAATTCAGATATACTCTTATAACTTTTATTTGAAACTTATTTTTTTTTATCGGTAATAATAAAATGTATAATGCAGGTGTTAATTAAATAATCAGGCCAGGCAATCCAGATACACTTAAAGACATGTCTATGGTAAATACCCACTGGATTTCCCTTTCGCATTTTTAACGACCCTTTCCATTAAAGATAAGTAATTACAAGACTGGCCCGCTTATGCATCGTCCAATTAATTAAATTAACATAGCCTTCCCTTATTGTTTGCTAAAAGAACACCGACTCTCAACTTACGAAATTGCGAATTCGATCAAACTCCTCGTTTCACTACGACATTTCAATTAATCGATTTTGTTTTCAGCGAAATTTTCCGTTTCATACCTATGTGTATACCTACGTACTTGAAACAAACGCGAAACGCCAAAGGTCGTTAACGTCGCATATATATTCATACACCTCCATTTAATTTAATCCATGTAAGTATGTAAATTGCGCGAAATTCTACGGCCATTATTACCTACATTAAGAGAATAACATTGACTTTCCTTGACCTAGTTATGGCGGTTAAATCTTTTTGTTGGGTATGTTCTAAAAATAGCCGAAAAATTCCCGAAACCCTGGGCTAGTTATCGCAAGTGAAAACTATGTAAACACCTACACCTCGTTATTCTAAATATATGCAGTGCATTAACTCTAATGTATATTTAACGTTGATGACATACTCGCGTGTACAAAAATACCATCGAGAAGAACGATTTTGCGAGAGGCTCCAACTGAAATCTATTCTAATAAAATCAAGCGTCTGACAGCACTTGTCACGAAGCAGGAGTAAGGTTGACATGGCTATGTGCCGCGCGTCCCGGTGAAATCTCGAAATCCATCGCAAAACCCCCATATCATCGTGTATATAACCAAATAGCTGAAAACCTGCACTAGCGAGAAGACACTTAAACGGCATTCAATCCTCCGTAGACTTTTAAAATAACAACCGCGTAGGTGTCATATTTTTCGCTACACTGGAAAAAAGGTGGAAGTTTGCGTTGCATTTTTAATTCCCAAAATATAATATTATAACCTTCTATTTAATGGGAAATTACTTCTGTTGTGGAAGTTTTAATACATACGCAGTAAATCTAATACGAATAGTGTGATTTTACACAGAACGATTAAGATTCCAATGAAAAATTACAACTAGCTATACAAATGTCTACTGTAGTTGAGATATTCCGCTCTAGGAACGCTACAGTTTCGTTTACCTATGTAAAATTCCATAGTTGGAGTTCCATAGTCGGTACTGTCCTGCCGATTTATTCAGTCTCGTTACCTATAGGTAAGTTCGAGTTGGTTAGTGGATATTGGTTGTTAAGAGGATGATTACACTTGCACAGAAAAGCTAAATACAATTTTACAAGTATGTTATCTACACGTTATTTCAGTATCCCAGTATACAAGTTGCCCACGCCACACTTCATTTCAGTACAGAAAATATTTATGCTTATCTAGTAAACATTCTGATAAACGTCTAGCTATTAAATTCCAAGACATTATATTAAATAGGTATAATTATTCAGTAACTTGTTCGAAATTTATATTTTACAGTATCTGGTTTGTCAATTGTTCAATTATTACAACAAATCAGCCGAATAATTCTAAAATTAGTGGGAAATGTTATAACAGTACCCTCGTAACCACTGGTGTTAATGTGTTATACCTTGTCATGTTAACAACTTGTGGTTGTTGACAAAATGGAATTTATGGAATAAAAACCCAGAATAACTTATACATATTGATATGATTAATTATAATAAGGGCCGATCTTTCCATCTTCTAATTATATCTGACAGATATTTCCTGTAGAAACTTTTGTTTGAACAATTGTTTTCATAGTACGTATCTGTCAGATAAATTTATCAGAAAATGGAAAGATTTGCCCTAAACCTGCATTCTGTTAAATTTTAAATAAATTAAAAATCGTTCTGTAGTAAGTTTAAATCGTATTCAGACAGTTGTATATTGAATCATTCGCTAAAACATAAATACGTTTTGGAGAAGTAATTGTTGCAGTTACTTCTAACAATGAGTCTAATAAGTAAGATACGAATGTTTCACTTGAGTAACTACAATAAAACCCCGTGTATGTGAATCTCGAATTTTTTACTACCTGTTGAAGTAGAAAATTATGTAGATAATCGTCGGCATCGCCTCAAAGTAACAGTAACTATATCGACGGAAGTTGTGGCAGATTATCGTAAACGACAAAAAGTAGATTTTACAGAAGCGCACATTTTGTATTGTAGCATAGCTACATATAAGAAGATACGTTTTACCGAAATACAAATCGATTTTTCTGGTGAAAAAAATCGGAATATTGATACCAGATTCTTGTTCTTGATATATGATGTCTTTGCCCTAGATCCATTGATGCATAAGATAGTTAGAATAACTCATTTTTGCAAAAAATGGCGTTTACGATAATCTGCGTCGATTTGTATTTAAAATACATACAAGTGTAGACAATTAACCTGTATTGTTAGAACAACCACTTTTACCATACATAAAATTTCGACGAATGCACCCTTTACTAATTATATGAGGTAATATGCAAGCCGATATCTTGAAATAAACATTTCTCGAGTTTAGTTTACGCAGCGAGGAGATAGCGTGAGCAAGACGGCGATACAAGGATAGAGCGTACACGCGAGCACGAAGACCGCGATTCGCCGATTATTAAACGAAAATGTTTTGAGCCCTTATTTTATTTATAAATATCTATTAAGAAATATTTTTTAGGTAATTAAAAAATGGTACACGTTTTTATTTTTTTAATATATAGCTTCTAATTCGAGAAAGTGACATCGAAAAGTTAGTCTAATTATTTCCAACTTCAAATAGTTATTATATAAGAAGTATATATATTCTTAAGAAAATAAGAACGTCATCACATACTTGATGATACATATTTTCAGATGCTTTAATAAAAAATTGAAAATTTCTATCAATGTAGGTGTAATACTTGACCGAATTTACATTGAAATCCCTATATTAGTGCTTGGCGTAATCATCCTCTTAACGTAATATAAAATAAGCAAATAGAGTAAGTTATGCATGTAATACCTATCTTTCTTTCTGCTATTCTACTTTATTATAACCAGCTTATTAATAACAATTGCGATTGTAAATTAATCAAGTATAACCTATAATTAATACTTTAGATCGTAACTTATAACTTTTCATACGATGAATTTGCGTTGCAAATTAGAATTTGGCTTAATTTCACGAAATTCTAAACTATGAATTTTAGTTTAGTGGTTTTAATCAGTACCTAATGAAAAAATTCCGATAGCATTTACTATATACATACATACATACATACATATTTTGTTTGACTTGACTTAAGTCAATTGGAAATTGCTATTACATAATTTGAAAATGGAACATATGTACATATGTTCCAGTTTCTGATTTCTAAAAAAGTAATTAAGACCATATCAAATAATAAAACCGAATAATACGTAGCATTACTTAAAGCTCTAACCGCACATTTTAAAGAGTCTTTTCAGTTTATTGTAAAGGATATACCGGTAATATAAACTTAAAATTTTATTTTCACATAATATATCATACTGTAAATATTTTTAGAATCTCGACAAGACGTTAACCGTAAACTCGGTAATCCCGTGCATAGTACACGTTAAAGGTATTTTTCATAAATTGTAGTACTCTTCATTTTGTATTTTGTTATTTTTTTGTTTTTAGCTGACAACAAATACTACGTTGTCGTTGATAAAACTCTAATAACTTAGGGAAGCGTTTCGTTTATAGAAACGCTACAATACTTTTATTCCGCATTTTTTATTTTCAATTTGATATATCCGGAAAAAGTCAACTCGACTTTGGAATTAATTCAAAGATATTTCATGAAAACCCATTCCAGCAGTACCAAATCCAACAGTTGTGTAAAATCAAAAACATTCGTAATATGATTTTTGACATCCCTGTAACATTTTATAATGGTAAATGAGTTGTGTTATTACTGAACTTATAGTTAAAATGTTTGTTTTTAGGAAAAACAAAAGAAACAGTAACGTAACAGTAATGTACTTATTAATATTAACAAGTGCTTTTTACTAGTTAAGGATGTTTCTTGATGATCGAGACGAAGTCGAGTAGTTTTTTATTTTTCTGTTTTGTACTTTTCTATGCACCTATACTGATTTATATTTTTTATATTTTATATCAACCTGAGTTGTATACCTATAAGTTTAAAATATACTTAGTTTTTGTCGATGCACTCTTTTTCTTAACAACATTAAATATACAAACCCTATTAGACATGTAATCGCATGATAGCTAATAAGAATTTTTTTTAGCAATGTTAAAAACTACTCATAATATATAGGTACATGCACTAGCGATTTTCGATTTGTGGAATGCAATTTTTTCAAATTGAATTACCATTTAAACTAAATACCTACATACATTTTATTTAAACCAATCAAAATACAAATGATATTCCGTAAATTGCAAATCGGTAGGTATAGTGCATGAACCTAGTTTAAGAGTAAACATTTAAAAAGATTAAGTTTGGCTTCTGATAATAATTCAAAATATTTTTTTTTAATCAATATTAACCAATAACTCGGATAACTTTAAATAATAATATGTATACTTACCATATATTTCAATTCCATTTGGAATTATCGGTAGTGGTACAACAAAAATATAACTACGTAAATTAAAGAACTTAAAATTATTTACAAAGAAAATTGGCAAAGATTTCACATATTGAAAACAAATTCTAAAGTGTATTTTTAGTTATTCGACAATTTTCTTAGTAAATAATTTTAAATTCTTTAATTTACGTAGTTATATTTTTGTTGTACCACTACCGATAATTCCAAATGGAATTGAAATATATGGTAAGTATACATATTATTATTTAAAGTTATCCGAGTTATTGATTAATATTGGCTATAAACAAAATATACTAAATTATGAGTAAATATTACATCGTAAAATTGCAACTTACAATTACACTTATACTGTGGAAAATTACACAATATTAGCAAAATTTTACAGTGTAAATGTACACAACATGAACGTAAATGTACACAATATGAAAGTAAATTTACACTGTAAAATTTCATTTATAATGAGTAAATTCTCTGTATAATATTTCACTCGAACTGTAACATTACACAGTGGTAGTAAATTTAAGTCACCGATAGCTGTAATCAAATTGCCATCTATTAATAGCGGAAATTTTTTTCCCAGTGTAGCTTTATCTAAAGAGCCCCTTAAAGAAGAGAAGAACCCCCAAGACCTCCAACAATTTCAGTTAGGTAAAGTCTTTGTTAAGAAAACAAGTGGGATTTACATTTGGTCCGGAAAAAAAACATACGAAATTTTAAATTAAATATGAGCATTTAAGTATTTAGGTATTTTTCGAGTTCTTGCGGGCGAATAGACACAGTTATCAAATTGATTATTAGTATTTTTAGGGATTTGCTCGGCAAAACTTAACCTTAAAACCTTAGTCTTCGTTGTCTTAAAACTGAAGTTACCCTTTAAACCAGGAGTTACGATTTAAACAGAAGGGCAACAATTTTTTTTGCTTTGTCAAATTGATTTCTAAAACATTTTTCAGTTTTAATAGATATATTTTGATGTTATACTTTGTTGTGTATATTTTCATCGATCACGGAAATAACGACGTATAATAATTTCTTAATTATTCTGTTAACGTGATTTAAACCGCTGACCCGTTTCGATGTCGCCGCTTTTGCAAGCAAATAAAATTGTATGAATGATAATAACCGCCGCATAAACTTAAAGAGATAAAATAGGATCTTTATAACCGTGAAAAATAACCATTAAAGTCGGTTAAGCGAACCTTGAAATTAAATTTTTAGCCTTTCAGAAACGATTACCCTACAGAAAAACTGGCCGTAGTTCAATGTAAAATAATAAACTCTAAAGTGTCTAAGAAAACGTCGCAATTACCGTTCGATAAGGAAATAAACGTACCTCAGCGTCATTGAGGTTATGAAATTAATTAAAAACTAAAATTTATAAAATGCTTAAAATAAATCGGTACCTAAGTAAATAAAACTAATTCCGATAATGGTGCCCCTTCATTAAATCGATGAAAATTTTACCCTAGCACTAATTAACAACAATTTTATTTTTAAATTAATTTTAAGAGAAAATCGATTTGTTTGTTTTTCTAATTAAGCTTTGTAGCGAAAACGCCAAACGTAGATATAACACCGCTTTTATACGATAAATGAAAAAAAAATCATTATTTTCACCCCGCGCTCGTCCATCAAGATGTTAAAAATACATTAAATATCATCGAAGGGCATTGACTCCGTCCGTTTAACAAACAGGCTGGGCGTGGAAAATGAATATTAGCAACTAATGGACACAATTAAATAGCACTAAACAGTAATTTATATCGTGGCGGTCGCACAAAATTATACGGACTGTCCCCATTAACGTTAGTTCGCCAAGGAAACGCCGAACACGCTAAATAGCGCACTCGAACGGGAACGAATTTTTCCGCTACAAGTAAACTGGAACGACCGTCGTCAAACAAAACCGTCGATAAAAAGAAGACGCGAAAACGAACATTTTCACAAGCAATAAATTCCGCGATAATTTTCATTTTCCACCGCCCGGATGATAGCGGGCCGAACTGCCCATCGACCGGACACGAAAGCGCCGCACCGGACGTCCTGCACATGTAACTATTTCACACGAACCCCCAACCATAAGGGAATATTAAAAATAATCGAATAGATTGTCGTCGACCGATAAAATTTTCCACGTATATTGCCGTTAACCGCGAAAACGTTTAAACATTTCTAACGATGGCACGCGTGCTTTGCTTGCAAGTCTGCAATTTTACGATGGCGAACGAACGCCGCGAATCCAATTTGATGACGCTATTTATTTATTTATTTTTATGTTAAATCCATAGTTATTTACGTTGCGGGCGTCCAACGAAAAATCGAGTTAACGTTTTGTCGTCGTTGTGAAAACCTCGATTTTCCAAAATAATGAACATTTGAATTTTGAAAGTCGTATGTTAAATTAAAATTGCTTTTGTTCGTCGTTTTATGTAATCCTAGTTTTTGAGTGTTGCTGATAATAAACTCTAGTTTGATATGTCAAAGCGTTTTCGAGTTAGAGCCAAAAGGCGCAACTTTCTGAATCAAGTTTCTTCGCGAGCAACACGCACGCGACCCGGAAAATCTAAAATGTCCTTTAAGACATTAAACTGAACGTATCTCCAAATTTCCAAAATTTTCCAGGTCGTGGCCGCTAATTTTCCTTATTCCTTTCCTTTTAAATAAGTACCTTTTTCGATTTTGAAAAATTGAACCGGCAATTGCGTTAAAATTTTTTTAAATATTAGATCTAAAATATCGAAGCATGTATTTACCGGAACTTCATGTTTACTTTTTTAAATAAGTATAAAGTATTGGTTGAACAAAATGTTGAACTGAAAACTTACACAGTTATCGATATAAAATGTTAGAATCATTATAATTATGATGATACGTTCGAGTCAGAATACAGATCTATCTCGAGCATAGGTCGCAAAGTTTTGGCATTGTCTTACGCATTGTTTGATTAATTACAGTGTTAACTTATTATGACCTAAATGATGTTCCCGAAAAGACGTGCCGCAGAATGATATGTAATTAGTTCAACTGGCGCAGTAAAGAATATTTTTGCATGTATAATATATACAATTCGTTTACTTTCCATGTTGATCTTGATGTTTGCAAATGTGTAACTAAATTATTTAATTTTCTTTACTATTAAATCAACTTATAATTAAATTAGCGAAGAGGGGGAGCAGATAAAGTTGATGTAAACCGCAATTGTTTAAATAACGTCGTTAAACAAAAGATTAAATTCGTTCCTGTTTATTACGACCTGCGGACTTAAAAGTTATTTCTTAAAATAAAATAATTGGCCATTTTTTATATTATATTACCTACACTGAAACAATAAAAATCGCGTCGGTTAATCATAAAAAAAAATGAACGATCAGACGCTCTTGTTAAATTGGCAACGATTTTCTAGTTTCTTTTTGAATTACCTAATCATTTTACCATTTTCATCGAGAATCCACTTTATCATACAATAAAAATAGTTGATTATCTATTTAATAAATTACGATTTGAACGTATTTATAGACTAATAGGTTTTGTCGTGAGTTTATTTTAATTTTAAATCCTTGAATTATGCATAGGTAGTTTAACTAGCATAAAATACGCAAAATTTGGATCGTTACCATAAACCTTATTTCCCATGCATTCACTTGTATTATACCCACGGGTAGACGTTTTCCACTCGCAGAGCGTATTAAAGTATTAATAATGCTATTAATATTAACAAGAACAAAGTACATATTTCGAGTCTAAGCACGGAAACTATAATCTTACATTTTTGTACATTGTCAATCTCGGATCCTACGTGTATTTCACGTTATCTCCTCGACAGACGTCGCGTCGACGTAGTAATTTTAACGTACTGCGGACGCCACTAATAAATCAAGGGTTGCGTGCCCGACGGTACCTACAATATTTTCGTGCCGATAAAATCGCAGGCATGTCGGTACCACTGCCGTATCTGTCTGCCCGTTCCGCACGACAAGCGAACCGTTTCGCTGAAAAATTCAATAACCCCCTTCTAAATTAGAAATCTGTTCTGACGTGACATTTTCTAAGCGGGCCGGATGCCGTGTAGTGCCCTTTGTTACTGTCGCCATCGTGATTTTAAATTATTATTTTATCGCGTGAGCCGAGTAAAATCGAAAAGTTTTCGGGACGCATTTAAACGTTCCAATACATGTGTAGTTTTCGGGTTGAACAACCCCTATGCGGACTTTGTTTCTCTAAAATTTCCGCAGTCACGTCGGTTAGGTTAATGTAATTTACGACTCGTACATATGTATAACGAAGCCTATAATATAAAATTCGATAAAAATTTTCGGTTCTCATTTGTTATGCCCGAGCTGGCGAAATCGAACGCGCATATGTTCCAAGGAGTCGTGGTCTTCTCAAAATTAGGTTTTCCACTAGGCACATCATTAGTAAGCTTTATGCAATTTTAATTGGCCGCAAAGATCAAGTTTGCGGCCAATTAAATCGTAAATTAATTCTACAGTTAAAATTTTTTTCGACATCGACACTTTTGTGGTATCTCGTAGTTTATCGTCGAAAGTTAAGTTGACCGTTTAACGGTTGACTGGCGACGACGTTAAAATGAAAACAAGGAGCGAAAATGTAAGTCACATAAATAGTTCAAAGAATTATTGGCAAAACGAACGATTTTTTTATCAAAGATTGAAATTGGAAAAATCAACAAGTAGATATTATATAGGTAATATTGATTAGACAAGTAGGCCTTTCGGTAAATTGTTTAAACTTTTGTTCAAATTTCGAATCAACCATTCACAATCAGTCAGTGTCCAATAAATTTACTGAACGTTTCCCGTCGAAAACGGTAGGGTGGCGGACAGCAACTTAATTTACGGCAATTTTAAAAATGCCGCGATTTTGCGTACAACATTAGAGGAGAAAATAATTAGTAAGTTAAGGGTGTTTAACGAGTTCGTATAAATTTATTGTTAGATGAAATGCAGCACTTTTCTGAGTTTTCATTTTTTTTTCTAGTTTAGAACTAAAGTAAAATTAAACTGCTTAACATAAACGCTACATTTAAATTATTTGCTAATTCTTCGCACATTACTAAAAGTTTTTCAATCAATTCTAACATTTGATTCATATATAGTCATATATTCATTATACAGGGCATTTCAGGATGATAAATATTTTAGAAGGTAATAGTATGGAGTATTTCAAGTGAAAAAGTTCGTATAAACATGAGTTCAATTTTCGATGGGTGTAGAGATACGGCTGTTTGAATATTACGCATGTTAAGCTTTACAAAAGATGTGAATGAAGGACAAATAAGTTGTTGATTGCATTTATCGACCATTTATATATAGATGATATTAATAAATAGGTACTTACACGTCACTCAAATTTAACAATCTCGGAACGATGGATTCGTCACGGTGGCCACATTTATTGACCATAAAGGTTGCCAAACCTTAATCTGAATGAAGTGACGAATTGCCTGCTCGCATGGTAGATACATAGTGCCGTTTTCATAAAAAGTGCCAAAACGACCTCATCAGAAGAACTACGAGTACTACTTATACTGTCAAAAGAGTTGAAAATTATATTGAAGACAGCGGTAGCCGGTGGAATTGTTGAACAATTAGTTTGTACTGTAGCAAATCATTGATATCATTTATAAATTATCAATAAATGCAATCCGTGCTTCGTACATTTTGTAAGTCTTTGATGCGTAACATTCAAACAGCTGTATCTCCACGTCCATTGAAAATTGGGCGCATGTTTATATGAACTTTTTTACTCGAAATAGTCCATACTACTATCTTCTAAAATATTTACCATTCCTCCTGAAACACCCTGTATATACAGTGACCGGCCTAAAATTGGACACAAATGGAAAATGTTTTTATTTGAAATTTCTCAGAAAATTTTATTCCTTATAAAAATCTCTGCATGATTCCAAATTCAAAATGCCCACGTCAAAAATCGAATATAACCTTTCATATATGAGGACGTTCAAAAATACGAAATCGGCTCAAGAGTAAAGCGGGTCCGTGAAGTTAGCAGCACATGAACGGCACAAATCACGGGACCTGGTCCATTCGTTTGTGCCGATTTGTGCCGTAATCAATTTTCCAGCAACACGAACCGTTCCCGAGTTATCACGATTTTTAGATGTGCTGCTAACTTCACACCCGATTTTCGGCACAAATCTCGGGACCTGATACATTCGTTTGTGCTTCGTTTGCGCCGATTTGTGCCGTAATCAGTTTTTCGGCAACACGAACCGTTCCCGAGTTATCGCGATTTTTAGATGTACTGCAAACTTCGCACCTGATTGATCGCACAAATCTTGGGACCTAATCTAACCGTTAGTGCTGGTTTTTGCTAGTTTAAATTTTAAGTAGTTTTAATTAGTAGTAGTAATTAGTAGTATTTTAATTGCTAGTTTAGTATTTTAAATGAGGTAGTTTATTGGTTTGACATTACATAAAAAAAATTTAGTGGTTAACGCGATAACTTCTTTATAGTTATCTTGCAACTTTAATTTTAATATAGGCTTTATCGTAATTTACGGATAAATAACCCTAATACAAGTTCATGTTTGCTCATTTACGGTTAACAACATGTGTGGCGGTAGATGGACAAAACAAATTATATGTTTAAATAAAAATGTTTAATGTTGAGTTATAACTCAAAAACGGTTAATATTGCTGAAAAACTAATTAGGTACTTATGACATAAACTAGCAAAAACAGTTAGATTAGGTCCCAAGATTTGTGCGATTAATCAGGTGCGAAGTTTGCAGTACATCTAAAAATCGCGATAACTCGGGAACGGTTTGTGTTGCCCAAAAACTGATTACGGCACAAATCGGTACAAACGAAGCACAAACGAATGGATCAGGTCCCGAGATTTGTGCCGAAAATCGGATGTGAAGTTAGCAGCACATCTAAAAATTGTGATAACTCGGGAACGATTCGTGTTGCCGAAAAACTGATTACGGCACAAATCGGTACAAATGAAACACAAACGAATGGACCAGGTCCCGAGATTTGTGCCGTTCATGTGCTGCTAACTTCACGGACCCGAGTAAAGCACCCTTATTTTCGAAAATATACAAAAATATTATTTGGAAAAGTTTTTTAGAATTGTAAGAAAACGTCAGTTTTATTATCACTTTTTTTTCAAAAATATTGTTTTTACTTTCGACCTACTTTTTTCCTATTCCTGTATGTATTATGTAAAACGAATTCATTTAAAATCGATTTATTACTGGGTAACATAAAACTGTACTGTCGAATTTAACTTTCGATCACCTGATGACTAGAAAATGCTTATAATTGAAACTAACTAACTAATTTTCTGAATGACTATGAAAAGAACACATACACACGTCGTCTATTAGATGAACTATTACGATTAGCTTCTTTTTGGATTAAATAAAACCTTTATGGAAGATTTATCATTTCATCCACAGAGAAATTAATAATCATAATAGATTAAGTGCTGCATTTCATCTAATAATAAAATGTATTTACATACCAAAGTCCCCCAGACACGAACTTAAAAAAAAGATTTTTATACAAAATTGACACCATCACGATTCCACCGCTTCGAATAAGTTCATGCAACTATCGTATTTATTGCCGGTAGATTCGAGGCTTAAAAGTCTTAACCTAATCTCACAAATGTTATCTTATTGTCGTTTACGGTTTAATAATTTAATGCTCATCTGCCGGAGTGAAACAAAAGCCAAATGTGAGGGTCCGTCAAGTTGGCCCGGACATAAAGAATTCTTAAAATTTTATTATAATACGATTATAACTTTGGTTTTCTTGGATAGTGTTATTGTGCTACGTAGTATGACAGCGAATGACGTCATTTCAATTTTGCAATTGAAACAAGTAACAAACGTATTTTTTAGAAAACGTTGATTGTTACCGTCACGTATAATACTGGCACCGCAATTTGTAACAATCAACGCTTCCTAAAAAATACGTTTCAACGCCAATGTTTTAGTAATAATTCAGTCATCTTACGGTCGACTACTGGACTATCCAAGAAAACCAAAGCTTAATTTGCTTAATTAGCACAATTTGCTAAAACCCGATAAACATTTTGTTGTTTTTTTACCAAAAAAAATTCATGTTTAGCGTAATAGATACCTAAGTGTATTGTTTATAGTACGAGACAGCATCTCCTGCATTCAGCACATCTTCCGTAAAATGCGTATTTTACAGCTTATAAGATATTATACTTTGATAAAAACGCACGGATAAGATTATCTATTTCGATCTAATTTTTCAATAGCTCTCTATATTATCGATCGAGGGTGATCAAGTTATGATCTTCAAAAGCTTTTACTTATTTTGTAAATTAATTATATATATATTAATTTTATGCTACAACAAACTTAAAATGTAATTTAAGCTACAATATGTTTCAAAAATTACAAGTTTTTAATTTATTGTTAGATACTTTTTTATTATTGTATGATGATTAAAAATTATACAAATGTTTTACGTATGAAATAATTAAATAATTAGATACTGGAAATGGTATCAATTTTAAAGTTTTAAATAAAGTTTAATCAAAGAAATTTTAAAAGGTTTTAAGCTATCTAGTTAGTATTTTTTAAACATATACATACCTAATTATTGACATAAATTCATGATGTAAGAGGACGTTTATTAAAAAATTCTTAATCCTTTTACTTATGATATATGTAAATACCTATTAAATACATATACAGCACTTGCAAGTCTACTATACGTTTTTAAAAAAGTGGTTAATTGCATGGTTTTGCTTCAGGATTATCTGGGTCATTTTTTTACATTTTTAGAATAAATATACATATTTAAAAAAAATGCATATGTGAAATTTAATAACTCTATATTTTAAAGCATAAAATTTTTACGTCCACAAAATTTCAAAAATCTATAACTTGACCAATTAAAAAAATGCTTGGTTTTATTTTTATAAAACTGTGAGAAAAACGCATTTAAAGTTGTATCGTGGTTTTACTATGATTTGATACTTGTTTATAGCAAATCGCAAATTTTTGAAATTGTGACATAAAACCCAGCAACACCAAGCATAGTCGTTGTTAATGTTAATACTTAACGAGTAACCTTTTAATTTTGAGCTAATAAAAAAATCATTTTATCTCGTCTTTAACCCGTTTTCGATCGTATCAAACTTTCTATAAGTATTTTACAGAATGACGTACTATACACACATAAATTTTTAGGTCGGCAAGATTTTTTTATTACACGACTTTTTGAGCTATTTCCACTGTGCTATCATCTATTATTATCTATTAAAAGTAAAAATGTCTATTTAAGTAACTACTGTTTATGATTTATTTACCTTTATTAAATTTGTAGATAATAAACACAAATTACAAATTAACACTTCAGCAAGAGTGACAATTTTGTCGAAACTACAATGACGTTCAAACTTAAACTGATTGTAAAATTGCAAGTTCGGCACATTTATTTAAATATTTTGTCATAAAAGACATTAGAGTTAACCCCTAAATATTACAGTTTTAAAATGCAGACACTGCTGGTAACCTTATGGTAGGTATTAAGGCAATTAACTCATAAACTTTGCAAATATGTCACGCTCCAAAATAAAGGATAATAACAAGAAGTAGATATACAAAATAAGCTATAAAGGGATTATTCAAATGCATAAGAACTTACCAAAGACTTTTCGGTTACCAAAAATCACGTTTTTAGGTGCCTTCAAAAGAACAAATATTACCAATTGCTTAACAATTTTAAATACATAATAGTATGCAATAAATCTCCCCTAAAGATATGTGTTAAAAACAAGTTTTTACATATCTGCGTTTCAGATGTAAATGAATTTAAGCGATGGCTATAATTGACGGCGTCTGTATACGAAATGAATTTCTAAATTTTACAAATATTTCACGTTCAAAAATGAGCAATAAAAATGTTTATGAAATAAGCTTTAAAGGGCTTTCCGATGTTTATAATATTTTTCCTATTTACAGCAACTTTATACGGGCAAATTACCGATACACATATCTCTTTAGAATTCGAATGTAAGAACCCCGAATGGGTATGATTAACGTGACGATGACGAAAACTAGTTAATTAAATCGCGGGCTAATTAGTAGAGCATTTTTCAAAATTAATACGGCATCTTATAGCATTTCGAAAATAGTTATTTTTACAATAAAAAATATTTAAATATTTAAAGATGCCAGCATGGCCGGGCCACCGTCAACCTGGCCCGGACATTAATTAATTAAATTACGGACCGATTAGCAGAGCATTTTTTAAAATCAATACAGCATCTTATAGCATTTTGCGAGCTATTGTGATTTAAAAATTTATGATATGCCAAAATGGCCGGACCACCGTATTAGCTGGCTCGGACAATTCATTATTAAATTACTCATTAATTAACAGAGCATAATTTAAATTAATTACAGCATCTCGGAGCATTTTAATCGTATTATAATAAAATTTTAAGAATTCTTTATGTCCAGGCCAACTTGACGGGCCTCAAATGTGAACCCAGTACCTACAATATATTATACGACTCTTTGTGAATTACGACTCTACTTAGTGAATTTTTGGCACGAGCTCGATAAGTACATTGTTTGCGATTTTAAAATAATACGTGGTGTATATTGATATACATCATATCCATATATAATTCACACGTCACACGTCTGGAATCGACTTGCTGTCATACATATCGCCGAGATTCCCAAGTGACATAAACTGACTACGAAATTCATTCGTGTTCGGTTTTGATTAGAAGATCCATATTATTTTTCATTCGTTTATTTTATTTACATTTTGTAAAAAAAAACTCATGGCCATACACGCGCGCGTTCTTTCCAGCGCGAAAGAATGACGTTTCCGAAACATACGTAAGTGTATTAGTAGACGATGCCATAAACATACACATCTATCACGTATGTTTATCCTTGGTTACTTTTTGATGGGTAAAAAATGTTTTGAAACTGACTTACGATTGATTTGTAATTATTATTATGATCAGTGAGTCGAGAATCGCTTTCGCATCAATCTAATCTGTATTAGTTCGTCCGAGAACTAATTTACAAGCACAATGCGGGGGAAATTTCCGAGCTATTTAAAGCATAACCACCACAAAGAATTATTTTAATGTACAGATAGAAACGTTGAAGTGCTCAAAACTCGTCCCTTATTCCTAGTCGGTCCGCTTTTCTCCATCTTAATTTACCTACCAAATCGTGAGACTTGTAAAATCGATACTCGACAAAAATCAATGTTGCCTAATGTATATCCGTATAGACCAAAACGACGCCGACGTCCTTGTTGTACGTCTGTCGCCGTGATAAATACAGATCGGTTTACACGTTCGCAAAATTAATTGATTACCTCGCAGTCGACACAACCGACACATTTGCAACAACGAGGGTCGTTAAGAGAAAATCGTAAACTCGTCCGAAATCAAAATGTCGAAACCGAATTGCAAGTTAGGGAAACGTTTTTAAGTAATATCTATAGGTACGTACTTACTGAATGTTTCAATATACGACAGCTGCCAGCCTATTTCCGTAACTGATCCGTCCAATCTCGAAGATAAGTTTACAAGCTCAAAGCTTGCGGAATAAGTATCGAATCGCGAGATTTAGCGACCTACGGAAGCTGCAAAACTCCCCCGAAGCTCCTTCATTTATAACGTTTATTCTCTACATTTAAGTTGATCGAAGAAAAGTTTGGGGAAAGTCCGGTAAATAAAGTAAGATCGGCATCGGACAGTTCGATTTTTAATACGCGTCAAAGACAATACTTTCGGGCGATTCGGTTTTTCTGAAACAAGTACGGTGCCAATAAAACGTACGAATTTGGAAATGCTCCTCCGTTTCGTTGTCGAACAAAGTTTGAGTAAGTTGTCAGATTTTGCGGTCTGTATCTTAGCGATATTATCGGCGAGTTACGGTTGTGGTAATTGTAATTACTCCAAGGAGTTGCGAAAGTTTTACATCTAACGTAACGTTCGTCTCTAGATAGTTTGGTTATAGATCGTTCCAATTGCGCGTAATATCACCCCCGTAATGTCAATTTTATAAAAGTCCGTGAAGAATGTTTGGATGTCCCGCGAAAAGGCCAAAATAAATTTGACTGTTTGTAGTTTGTAGATTTTCACGAAAAAGTTCAAATTCAAAACTAAAATGCGCCGTTTATTTTTTGGATCGCACCGACCCCGCTTAATTTAAAGATTTGATAAATGATAATGATTTGATCGGAAACGAATATATAAAAATATACATACTTATATATAAATTATAGAATAAATACATAGTTATTTACGCCTAGTACACAAATTTAATGTGTGCTCTCTACAAATGTATATCACATCTTATAACATGTCGTTGTGGTTTTCCTGTAGTTTGCGTTTCCACGAAGTTTACGCGTGTCTCTTTTTCTATTTTCTGTAATTTCCACTTTCGTGTTTATCTGTTCTATTATAGAAGTTACTTTAAATTGTATCGTCTTTACAATGGCTGTACTTTGTTTTCGTTCTGGAATGATGCGAGTTGATGTATGGTGTTACGAGTTGGTACAATAATTCTACCAAAATTGAAAAAATCCAACGAAACAACAAAGAACTAAAAAAATGCGAAATACTAATTTTAGCCTGAATCATATGATAGGCACTGTAATGTTTATAAACTAGTTCAATTAATGCCCCTATTCTGTAAAAGTTAGTTAACATTATGTTAACGTTAAATTATGTACATAACATCTCTCTGTTAAGTGATGTGTAACATTATAGCATTAAAATCGTATTCTGTAATTGGCAATGTTGAAATGCTTTTAACATTTTTACTAAAAGTTGAAAAATGTATATTTTTGAACCAACGGGATTTATCACATGTGCAGTGAATTGTTTTCATTCCCGGTATTTTCGAATATTGTTTGGATTTGTAAGGTTATTAGGTTATGAGGTTATGATCATGTACCAAAAAATGAAGTGTAACTAATATCTAGGAATATCCAAAACCAAAGTTTTAAACATATAGGCACCCATATGATATGTTATTTAATGTAATGATAATTACCTTCAAATATGCAGGAATAGCACTTGATCGGGCAGTAGATAAGTAAGGTTTTAATCGATTAATTAACATTATTGCTAAGTCTTTTGTAAAGCGAAAGCTTTTTTTGAAACACAAATCTGATAACACTTCAAACGGGTTTTGCGTGTCTCGTAAACCTCTTCTGTAAAGTCGCATACTATTTCTATATAATATATATTAAGGACTATTCCTAACATGTCATTATTCATGTACAATTGAGGAGCGTTTTTTTCAAAAACGATCATGTCCAAAAAATCCTTTTTGTAAAAAACGCTCTTGAAGCGAAAAACCGTTAAAATACGAAAACCGACTTTGATTTAAATGTTCATGTGACATGATCGTTTTTAAAAACACGTTCCTCAATTGCAGTTTATAAAGAAATGTAGTTCCTATAATATATATACGAGTTACCTTTCTTCGTCCTCTTCTAGTAGTATATATGTCATTATAACAATATTATCATCCATCCCTTAAAGATCAACAAAAACTATTGACACAAGAAACGAAAATTACCTGCCAAAATAACCTTACAAACCCAATGTAAAATTGTTACATTCACGTTTTACCTCACTGTTATTTTACAGTGAATTTTACTAACATAATGTTATTAACAGCGGACATTTTCCTTATAGAATTGCATTTTCGTTGCATACTTTAAAATTTTACATTTTTATGTAGTTAACATAATGTTAAGCATAACATTTGCTTACAGAATCACAGCATAATTCTAAGTTCGTTGTTTTTATTGTAAACGAGCTATTTTCATAATTCGTAATCAACGCACAACCGACGATTTACACAAAATGATTCAATTCTAGAATTTTTCTGAATATTCGCGATTAGATCGAACATTCCAGAATTCCAAAACTTTCTATTATTATAATTTTATTATCTCCAGATATTAACCATGTTGTAAATGTGAAGTAACTGTATGTGAACGACTTTAAGGCATTACTAATTTCTTAGTCATTATTTACAGCTTTTTATTAAGTACGCGATGATTTTTCGTGTTCGCTTTTCCTTGCTCGCTACAAGCATGAAAAGTGAATTTTATGTATAATTATCTAATTGTATTTAAATCTTAACTGTAATGTTTAATGTTTTAAAATTTTGCATTATTATTTTGAAAAAAAAACATGACGTTATCGTAACGATTTAGTAATGGCTCTTAAAGACCACAAAGGTAATCTGTACGTGCAGGTTAATTATTTCAAACAGCCTTTTTAAAAACAGACGTCTCACTGACCTATAGATAATGTGTAAAAATCTAAAGCGGATTTAAAAAATATATAAACAAGTAATTTCAAATTAAAGATGCATTTTCGGTCGAATCGGTCCCAAGGGAAGATTTGAAAGGTTAAGACTAGTTTTTTCTGTTTGGCCTAGTTTTTCCAATGTTATTAATACCTATTAATTTATTGTACTGAAATTCCATACTCTAAATTACAGTCTTGTGGCGCTATCATCCGTGTTACATCCCTTTTAGTTATTAATCGGCCATCGATACCATCAAAATTAACAGATAGGAAATCAGTTGAACTTTTTAGCTCGTGTTCAAGGACATTTTTAAATATATATATATATATATATATATATATATATATATATATAAGGTTTATTATCAATAATTATTAGAATCAGGGTTGAATAATAACAAATCTGAGTTTCTCCTGTAAAAAGAGTAATTTAATTTACTGTAAAGATAACTATTATACAAATATTTACATCTTATCTTATTAAACTCACCTGTAAAAAGAGAAACGACATTAAATGTCAATTATTCCAATTATTCTCCAATTACAAATTTTAACAAACTATATATATATATAATAACTGTCATTAGTAATCACTGCTTAGTAATCTACCTTACCCACGCTACGCAAGTGCGCGGGATAATTCAAAAAGTACAATGTACTTTATATATATATTCGTATGAAATGTATACATAAGTGTTAAAAAATAATAATCTAAATATCATTTTGACAATATCAAGTAGCTAACATCGGTAATTTACTTGAAAATTGGTGGGGAGTACAGTTATGGCACGATCTTACAAGGGTAAAACGTATGTTTCAGAGGCCAGAGGAAAATCCTACAAAAAACTCTGACATACTGTTTTGCAGTTAGCGAACAAGGAAACGGGCCCGCGTAATAGGCGATGACACTCAAATTCGGTACGATTTTTAAATAAAACCCCGTCTTCCGAGTTAAATAGCATTTTTGTTTTTAAATTGCACTTGTCGATCGCGCCATTTACCTAATATTCAAATCGTAATTTATTGACGCAAATTCTAATAAAACTCGATTAAAACCGACGCCGTGTGCAAAACTTTTTCAATCCTCGGCAAAAATTGAATGGTAAATACGCTTCGACAACTAAATTAAACTGTTTAATAATGTTCGTCAATTATAACGCGAATCATTTACGAATTTCGCATCAAACTCTCACTTGTGACGCACGAAAACCCGGTGATTTTGACAGCGTGTGTGATTAATTTCGATTTAGTCAAATAATGTTCAGCCGCCACGCTCGCTGCCTAAATGATCTTTTCGTTACGGAATTTCTCATCGGAAACCGTATCGATATTTACTTGATTTCGGGGCAAATCTTTCCGGTTCGATTTTAAGTAAAGTAACGGCGAAATTACATTTATTAATGAAAAAAATTCTAAGTAACGGAAAATAATACATTTTTAGTACGTGAAATCGATTTTTTTTCGATTTGTTGAGTTAAATTTTGAAAATCTCCTAAAATTCCAGTAAAATTATATCGAAACGATAATTTATTAAACGTTTCCATAAAAAATGCGATTAGCTGAAATTGTAGTACTCGAGCGTTCGAAGTCCAAATAACTAATTAAAACACGTTTGATCGATTTCGATGCTGTCATCGCCAGATAACGGAATTCAAATATGTACATTTAGAACATCGTCGACAAAATTCAAACTAGTCCATTAACGGCGCTTTTCTCGTTTATAATCAACAAGTTAATAGTTACAAACCCGCCGGGGTCCGGCACAATGTCCAGCACGAAACAAGGCGATTGTTCACCGAGGTTTGGCAAATTGTTACTAATGATCGCAATTCGCCACTTTAAACCCGACCCTCCAGCACAGAATCACGGCCATAATTCACGGGAAAAGGGGACGCGCGGCCATTTTTATCCATTTCCCCTCGGAGGAAAATCGAAAAGTTATTGTAACGTCGGATAATTTTAGCGACGTCACTTACGGCTCCCGCGCAAAAAGAATTAAACATTTATTAGAAGATGTCGTTTGAAAAATACGAAGATTTTTCATCATGGCGAACACTCGGAGTGCGGCGATGTTATTTTAACAATGACGAGTGTTTTCTCACACCAGTTTTCCCAAACAATACCTGTGCATTAACGAACACGACGAAATTCAACGATTCGGCGCTATTGTATTTTCTATTTGGCACTTTTCGTGGCACTTCCTTTTTATAACGATTACGTGAGCTGCAAGTGTTTAGATTTATCGTTTGCGAACTACCTAATCTATTCGATTATTTTATGGCAACCATTAATTTTTTCTAATCACTAATTTACAACGGACACGTCGAATTTCGCCGCCGGAGAAATAACAATGGCGCTATTTTTTTCAAGTAATTTGACAAAAACTTTAAAAAAAATTCAAGTATTAGCGTATGCCTACCGACGACATTTTAAAATTTGATTTGAATCCCTAGTTAACGCCATCACTTTTCCGTCGAGGAACGAGGGGAAATTTTTCAACGCAACCAACAGCCAAGTTAATTAGAAAGTAATAAATTTTCCTTTTCTCATTAAAAAAAAGCGCCTGTCGTGCGCTATTTCGTCTGTCGACTTCGTCGGCTAGATTCGATTAAATGCCGGGACGACCCTCGATTTAAAATTGAGATAACAAAATAAGAAAACCGATCGAATGCGAAGCGTAATGCAAATGTTTCGTACGTAAAGAGGTTGAATTGAAAGCGCAACGTTAATTTTTCTTATTCTATTTTTAGAGGAGCGCACTTTCCTTTTAAATATTTCATTCGACGAGGCTTGTGTTGTAATCAATTTTTTAAATTGGCGAGACCATCGAGTTTTATGTACCACGAGTTTCATTAAAGTGATAAATTTAGATAGCTTTCCATTCTTTTAGAGCTCCCACTACATCGGATCCTTAATTAAAGGTTGCGGGCTTTGATCTTGATTGATTTAAGTTGGAGCAATTCGTCGATGTTTAACTTAAAACTATCGATTCGAGCGTTTCGCAATTCCTACGATCCCTAATTAAAATTTGTCGGAATATTAACCGGAATTTAATTAATATAATGTTGCAAGTTTAATCCTTTCGAATATGAGAGCTTATTTCTATAGTCGTTAGTGAGGTTACACGAAGGAACCCTACAGCTTTTGCGAGCCCTCTATTCAACTGCTGGCTGTTTAATTATTGTCGAAAGTTGTGGGTTCACTCGCATTCGTGTATAACCATGGTTGGAAAATAGAAAATTTGCGTTTGTTAATTTATTATTTTGTGCGAGGTGTGCGGACGTTCTTAATTGATCCGTTTTGCCCGTACACGAAGGGAGGAGCTTTGTTAAATATACGATAAGCCGTATAAAACGAGAGAGAATATGTGGGTCTAATAAACAATAATTAGGACCCTAATATAGATTACCGATAATAAATACGGTTACTATTAACAATGGATGGCGGCGTAACAAAAGTTTTGGCGATGCAATTTGTCCAACTTAGGCACAAAATTGAACTTGCAATTAGTTGCACCTCGTTATTTGTTTTAGTTTGTTTTTCTTTTTCTTTAGTATTCCTATTTTTGTTGGCACAGATGTATTATAGTATCCTATATCGGCAGTACGTAAATTCACTTTCTTTCCAAGTCTTTTTGATTTTTTTTTCACATGCATTAAGCTCTACGAAACGAAAAACTAGTTTACAATTGTAGTGGATAACAAAAAAAAGCGGGCGAAAAAACAAAAAGAATCAAATTATTAAAAATGTCAATTCATATTTTTGTTTTTACTAAGAATGAATATAATCAATTGTAATTACGTATGAAAGTAATTTATAATTATATAGAATTAAAAATTTAAGAAAGTAACTTGTTTATTAACCGACACAATAAAAGAAATTTATTTATTTCGAAAAAAACGTAACATCAGTACAAAATATTCACTCGCCATCGCTTCATATTATCAAATTAGGACTAAACAAATGTTTCATTAGATCAACGAACAAGGAAGGACTTAAACGCGCGACGGGACTTCTTTAAAATCTCATTGATTAATGTTTATTAATTAATAAATTAATGAAATACAGAATTTTCGTTGGGACCTTGGATCAGGAAACGGTTGGACAATGACGATTTTCAGGCTAGACTTTCTCTGCCGCTAAAGAACTAGCAAAAAAGCTTCCCGTGAAAAGTGACAGAAAAATATTTTAACAAGACATCGGTGACGATTTATTTATTTTTGTTTTTATTCCCATCTGAACTTTTTCCCAGGGGATTTGGGCGACTTAAGTGATGGATAAAGGGAGAAATTCCGCCAGGGGACATTCGAATTATGGAGAGAAGCAACAAGGGAAGTAAAATCCGCAACTATCACTGGAGACTATTGCCGACTTTTGAAGAAGGAAGTCAAAAATAATCCCGTATATGCGATCAAATTTTTTTAGGTGGTACTTACAACCTACTTTGTCTTCAACCAATGTGTACCTACTTATATTTTTATTGTCCCATTATTCGTGACATAGATTAAATTATATAAATATTATAAATATTAATACGAGACTAACTTTATACTGTACACAGGAAATGATAAAAAAATAACAGCAAATTATCGTAATAAAAAAATTTCACGTGTACCTTAGGTATTATTTTACAAGGTCATATTAAAATCAATGTCGCAAAATTATAATTTTATGAAATCAACCCATATGATACCCGAAAAGTAGCGATGCAACGCATTTAGAACAAAAAGGTCGTAGAAATATAGTCGTAGCAAAAGAAGCAATATCGGCCGTGTGTAATAGGTACCTCAACTAATATTTTAAGTCGATACTAAATAAGTCGGGCGTGGTAATAGATTTAAATTCCCAAAAAGTGCCTTTAGTGGCCGAATTTACAAAATCAGTGACGAATTTTGGTTATCTAGAATAATAAATAAATAAACAAATAAATAAAGGACAATAATCTCTCACCGCTCGGTTTTTCCCCTTTATTTATTCATTTACCTATTATAATACCTCATTATAATAGGTACCTATTCTGAAATATCCTTGGAAAAATGAATGGAGGTAGGTATTACGAAACAGCATAATAGTTGACACAGACTTAACAAATAAATGGAACCCCTAACGTAAGCACGCCTTAATAGAAAAAAAAACGTATGTTAGGGTTGTGTGGAAAGAAAGAACTGAAGGGACGAATTCAAGAGGTCGCGACCGGCCGTTCGCAAAATTTTAAGCAGTAAAACGTACACCAAAATTGTTACGATATTTCGGCAATAATATAAAAACAGTTCGTGGAAATAACGTGGAAATTAGTTCTTTTCAACAAAAACACACGCAAGAATTATAAAACGGTGTTAACAACCGATCGAGAAAATACTTTATAAATTAAATAATTCTCATTTAAGGTTGTTTAATTATATTTTAATAATTTTGTATTATGAAAAAGTGTAATAAAACCAATTTATTAAAAAGACGGTATCTAATTGTTGCAAATTAACTTTAACTTGTTGAATAGGATTTAATCGAAAATGTCTCTACTTCCGATCTTGTTTTGCTTCATTTATTTAGTTCTCTTGTACGACATATTTATCGCAAACAGACAGACGTGACAAATAAAATTGCAATTCCCACGAGTAATAAAACAAAAAATTGCGCTAGTTTTAGTGTGCTAAAAAAATTAATTCGATTCGAACTGATTTCAAAATACCCGTACCTATTTAGATAATATTTAACACAAAATAATGAAACACGAATTTAACGCAAAATTAAATTAAAAAAAAAAAAGGTTTAAAGATACGACTTGATGTCATGTACCCATTATTGGCAATCGGCTTTTTCATAATGTCCTTTTGGATCAGCTTGTAGAGTTGAGCCATATCGAAGTTATAATGTAATAATAAAAGAGAGAGAGAGAGACGCTTTATCGAGCTCGACCCAAATTGGTTTTGCATAGAACACCATATTTAACGGACCGTTAAATTACTTTTGCGAAAACGGGCCCTTTACTGCTTTATTTCCTTTTGAATCGATTTAACGGATTATTCCCTAGCCACCTTACTTTCGTTCGGGTTTTTTTTTCTACACATTCGCCGGATTCTTCGGAAGAATGGCGGAATTAAAGTTCGCCGTAATAAGGACGAAAACGAGGCGCGTACAGTCGGGTGCAAAGTTACGAACGCCGAACGCGGGCATTTCAACTTTGTATGTAAGTAGTTGTAATTCGTTTCGCTCGTAAGTATTTTTCGTGGATTCGTTTATTGCGCCGTGCATTGCCTGCCACGGCGCGGCTCCCGATGCTGATGATTCGCGACATTAACTTTTCACCCGATTGTACCTGCACGTGCAGGAATCCTTTTCACTTTTCATAATAAACATATACGTCTTACTTTGCACGAACATTTGCAATTACTTTAGCCACGGGGAGTTATTCGGTAATAGAACCCGCGGCTCATTGATTTATGACCTTTTGGAATTCACGTATAATATCTTAGGTTTGGTTGCCTCACTTCACGTACCGTGAATCTTGACATATTTTATAAATAAAGATGAATTTTTTTTTTATTTCTTATACTCGAACACAACTGCAGTTCGACAGTTAATATACGTCTACAATAATGTTATCTTTGAAAGTTTATTTTGACAGACCACAAACGTTATATTGATTTTACGGAAGGAATTTCTCCGAACATCCTTCAGGCTTCACTTATACCGATTCGGGAGTTTGGTTGGAGCAGAGCGCTTTATGAAATTAATAACTTCGGTATAGTAAATTAACTCTCCTCGTACCTACCACACACGACAACCACTTCTGCGGCTATCGGGATGATCCAAGCCCTTTTCATAATGGAATCGTAATTTGTCCGTAGTCAAATTAGTTTAATCCGACCACGTAATCTTAATTAAGAGGAGAGATGTTCCGTAAAAAATAAAAGTAGTCGTATAAAGAAGTCGCAAATTGAAACTAACGCCGCACGCGTGCGGTACTACTAAAAATTGAATTATACATACGTTTTTTTGCCGTTTCACGTTTGCCAAGGGCGATTAAACGCACGCGGCGCGTTCGTCGTTTATAAGTTGAGCTTGTTTATCGCCCGGTAACAAAATGGCGGTGTAACCTTTCACGGCTCTATTTAAAGGGGCACGTTCAGATTCGGAAGGCCTTCATTATAGTTCTATCGTAAAGTGCCCCTCCTGATGCATAAACGAATGTAAACCCTCGTCACGTACTGGAAGGGCAGTTAATGTAATGAACTGTTTGCTCGTTATACTACGTGTCACATCATCAATCTTAAAATTACTTCATCGTAACGTCAACGGGGACAATTTCCAAATCATTTTTATTAAAAAAAAAAAAACGCGGCGAATATAATGTCATGTTACGTTGATTTGTCGGTTCACGTTAATCCCCGACAAAGGTGTTTAATTTTGAACGTACGTACCTGACCTACACTCGAACAACAAAACAAAATGACCATCATCTGGTATACTTAGACATTATTCCTTGTTCGTTTACAAAAAAAAATTAATTGATCAGACTCGCGACGAAAATGTAAACGAAACGAAAACTCGCCGAGATTTTCTTTTAAAATAAGCTCCTTATTAATAAGCTCGCGGAAATCTAAGTAGGTACTTGGAAACATTTGCTTCGAGGTTTTTAAGAAATATTTGTTGCCATAGGGATAACGTTCAACTTTTCCGAATCTACTTTCTCGAGTAAACTTTCGAATACTTCGCAAAACGAGCCCCGTTATACACACTGCTAACAATTTGAATTTAATTTCAAGTTGTATTCTTTTGTATCTCGAAATATATAGATATAATAAGCGTGCGTTCGAAAAAAAAAAGTTAATTAAATTAGCGTGGAAAATTATAATTTAAGATTATTGCAGTACTTTCTTAATTAAATTCCTATCTAATATAGTATATTACGTTTCGAAATTAATAACGAAACGTCAATACAATTTAATCAAGTTAACGTTATTGAATTTCTTTAAGGGTAGTCGACATAGTATACAAGTAATAAAGACGCTCCACAAAGCTTTTTTGCGGCTTTCAAACGGATTATGAAAATTCATTATTTTAAATCATACTTCAGTGCCGAATAATAAAAGAGACGGTTATGTGGATAGAGAACGTGAAAAGCTGCGACACCGTTCGTTTATTCGAGGCCGCGTAATGTTTTTAACTTACGCAGAGGGCGAATTTTCGAGTTCGCACTCGAACGTACTTATCATTATCCGTTAAAAATTCAAGACTATCGCGCTCCGTCTACTATAATAAATTGCGTTTCTAATCGAAAATATATCGCGAGATACAACGAAAAAGTACGACGAAAAATTTAATTTAAAGTTTTGTTTCAGGTAAGAACAAGTCCTTGAAGATCTCGCAATGAATGAAGCGGAAGTTTCCACGTCGTTGCGTAAATAAGAACGACTTACTTCTGTAGAGGTAGATAAATTTTGGTTTTATACATATAAAATCAAATATATTTATACGGGGCGATTCATAAATAATGCGAGAAACTACAAGGAACGATTTCTTGTCGAAAATCAAGGGGAGCGTTTTATATAAAGTTTATTCTTAAAACGTCTCCTTCGGCGTTACTCCCCTTAGAAGTGGAAAGGTAAAATTAAGTTTCCATTTTAGTTCTCAAACTTGGAGAAATGGCCTTGTCGTATAGTAATATTTTCAATAATCTCCTATCTTTACAAGGAGGTTAAAATTGCAATCCCTGTTGGTTTTCTTTTGAGACTTTTTTCCAAGGCTTCAAAGTTTGGAATTAAAAAAAAAATCTCATCACCATCAAAAAATACTTTTTTTGGCTCTTTCATTGTTCCCGCGAAACATATAGTTTTTGAGTAAAATAAAATAAAATAAGTGATAAACTCGAAACATACCTATCAAATAATATTTTGTTAGTTAAATAACTTTGTCCGTTATCAGAACTCGTCGGCAACTGTTGTAACGTTATTCAACTAAATATTCGACATTCGTTTTTCGTTAATTCAAGTCAAGAGCATGTTAACCCCGAAAGGAGACGTTTTAGGAGAAAAACTTTGCATAAAAAGCCTCCCCCTTAATTTTCGACAAAGAATTGTTTCTTCGAGTTTTTCGGAATGTTTATGAATCACGCGTAGGAAAAGTCCCGTTTAAACTTGTTTGCGTTTAAAGTGCGTGATATTTGTGTTCTCTATTTTGCAATCGTCAAGTATCTTGGGACCTTTACGCCGACAAAGTAAAATTACCGGTCCCCAAACGAAGGAGTGGACAAATTCGTGCTTCTAATTTTATAATTTTCGTTTTCAATTATTTAAAAGTACTTACTTTAATTTGTCGCATTAAAGAGGTTAAAAAGGAAGGTAAGTACGCGAAATACAATTATGTTAATATTCGAAAGAAATAACATATCGCTTTACCCCATTATTTTTTATGCGTGGCAACATCTTGTCCCTATACCGCTCGACAAAGCCGACAGTTAAGACAAATATTATTAATCAAAAAAGGGCCAATCTTCCAACCTTAAATGTAAGATAAATATTCGTAAGTTCGTCAAGTTGCGAGAGACGTTTTATATACAAGTCGTAAAAACTGTTTACGAAATCGAAGACACATTTCACACGTGTTTCTTATCAGATTTGTCTATCGTTGGTTACGAATTTAGAAGATCGTTTTCAAATTAGGCACCAGTTACTATTGCAAAACAATTTTCTTCTCGTCGTCTTCTTTTGCCGAAACAATCGACGCTGAAATTTGTTTAAATTTCGGCGTTTTCAAAATTAGTTCCATCGAACTAACAAAATTATATCGAGCGCGTGTGTTGCAACATAAATGACAGTACAGATTGAATTAATGCCAATAGAAGATATACGTATACTATATTTAATTGTGTTGACCTAAAACCGCCGATACATAAATCTTGTTTAAAACCGCCAGTTATTATTACGTTATACGTCATTCACGATAGGTTCCAATTCACGTCAATAATAAAACTTTGTATTTTTACAGTACTAATAGATTGTAGTTTTTCTTTGTCATCTCGTATGTGCGCAAGGTAAATCATCGGTAGAATAAACCACTTTCAAAACATTAGACTGAATATATTACAAATATACGGTTTAGTAATTTTTTTTATGCACGACGTGCATCGGAAACCTATCGTGAATAACGTATATACCGTAGTATTCGATTAATTTAATTTTTAATTTTACGCTACAATTATTTTAATTGAAACTACGGGTCGTTCAAATTTTATTTCGATGCACGTTAACAATAAAAAGATGACTAGATTGTATATTTGTAATTTAATACATACAAAGTTAGAAAGTGACACATTCTACGGATGATTTCCTGACACGCATTACACGGCAAATAAAGACTACAATAATTTATTAGTACGGGATGACACCACCGTGCGAAACGTCAAGATCTAGTAACCTTTTATTGTCGACGTGCATCGGAATAAAATTTGAATGACCTTTAGATTTGTTTTATGAGCATAATAAAAGGATTCCGAATTAAAATTCCGAAGGAAACAGTAGAAACTAATAAAATATTGAAACAATCAATTGAATTAATATACCTACATATTTATAACTGGAATAAAACTTGCGAGCTGGTCCAATACAAACAAACGTGTGTAGAGGTGAGGAAGAAATCTATAAAGTAATAGGGGTCGGTAGACAATTAAAATGATCGTCATTCGCAAAATCGTTAGAAAAAATGAACATAAGTAATAAGAAACTTTGATAAGTACATTACGAGCCCTATAAATTAAAGTCGGCAAGTGTTAATCGGTAAAATATTTAAAAAAAATAAAGGTGACTAAAGTGGAGAACAGAACACGACGAAAGGACGTTTAGATATAAGACGTATATTTTGTTCACATCTTCAAGAGAATCCAAATATTTATTCACGTATATGTATCTAAATAAAAATAATTAGCGGGAATTAATTTGATCTTTTATGGCTGTAGCTAAAATAAAATAATTTAAATCTAACTCGAAGGACCAGAAAAAGTGGCGTTCCAAAAAAAATAAAGTTGTTTTGCGATTTGCGTCCATTGACTTTTTTGTGTAAATTTTATATTACATTCGGCGAGTGTCGTATAATTTAAACGACCAGGTTGTACATTTAACTCGTTCTATTTTAGATATTTAGGTTCCGAGAGCTTATTTAGAAATGATACCAAACTAATTGAACGAGCATTCGTAATCGGACTCCACTAAGCTATAAAAAAACCTTATAAAACAGTTCATTATCTCTATATACAAAAATAATAAAATATCAAAGCGTCGTAGATTAAATAAAGCAATCAAATAAGTTATTTTGGACGTTCGTATAATAATAAAGCACCGACCAACCAAACGGCATAAAAGAGAACGTATCAAAAGTACCTATACGTATGAGTAATGGATAATAAAAGGGGACTATTAAAAGATAGTTCATGTTTAACACGGTTCTATTTATTTCCCTAATGGCAGTTGTTGCTTAAGTGTTTTTTTATAATTTGTCGATGCTAACGTTTTGTAATAAACATTCATTTTTTTTTTGTTATTTGTTTGGTTTCGAATGGCGAGAGGAACGTTTCGAATGTGAACGATAAAAAACGCGAAAACTATCAGAAGCGCTTCTTTACGTAAGAAAATGCATTAGAGTCATCTAGGAGTCGAATATAACGAAGTTCTTTTGAAAGTAGATTAGTCGGCCGCCTCTTAAAAGATCAAAAGTTCCCTTTTATTTTTACAACATTTCTAAAGCGGTTGCTCAGCTGTTGATGGATAGGTTTATGAATATCGGAGTAACCGTTTTTCTTTATTAATCGAAAATAATCGGCTTAGTTTGCGCAAGAGGTCTAAATATTAAAAAAAAAACCTAGTAAATTTTCTTTATCTGTTCTTGAAAGTAATTGTGCAACTCTGCCTAATAGGTATTTATTTTAAATATTTCGTTGTGATATTTATAAAAATTTTCCGCAATATTCGATGACATTAGAATTTTTAAAGCGACACGAATCTATAAAAGACACGATACCCGAATTAATTCGGTCAAATATTTACACATTAAAGCTAAAATTATATGTACTTTAAAAAGACGTTAAGTAGAGAAAACTAAAACTTATTATTTTTTTAAAGTTTGTACACCAGCTGATTAAATTGTCGACGTAAAGGGACAACTGTGCCATTTTCAATCGTTTATGAAAGCCTTAAAGGCAATCGGTAAACACAATCCTCGCTATGCTTCATAAAACGAAGAGACATTAGTTAGAAGTTTAATAAAATTAATAGATGCAATAAAGGATATTTATGGTTTGAAGCTTGGTTATCAAGCGTAATTGTAGCAATAATAATAACCGAATATCAATCAAAAATATCTTTGATATTACGTTAATCCAATTTTATATCTGTTGTGTACCTTTTGCGCGAATCCGATACAGCTTTTATAAATAGTGAGTGAAATTAGTGGAATTCGCGTGGAAATGGATGGAATGGGTAGGTAGAATTTACTTAAATATTTCGTTCGAACCGCTATAATAAATCAGTATACCTATTTATTCTTATAAAATATTTCTAAATCGTCGATGCCTACTTTGTTTACGTCAGATTATATTGTAGGATATCTTATTAAAGTACCACCGATTAGTTGAAAATTGTTTTTCGTTTAGCTTGAACATTCAAAAAAAAAACAGAAAAATGAAAACATAGGAAAACGCCATTTTACTATGTCAATTATAAATAATACATAAATATTGACAAATATCTACATAATTATACGAGGAACAAGTGAATGTGTAGTAGTGTAGAGCGACGAAAAGGTACATTGGAAGACTACAAAAGAAAGAAGGACTTATAAAATGCAAAAGAATTTAAAGAACGCCAGCGAAAGATAGAAAAAGTAGAAAATAGAAGTGGAAAACTTAATGAACAATATTATAAATATAAAATCAAGAATTGAGATTTTTATTAGTATCTGTGACCTTGATCTACGCTGTATTAAAAAGATCTAATATTAAATAAATTTGAATAAACAGACACAAGACACTTTTTCGTTCAATTGTTGCCGTGTTTAAACAATGCCGACATTGTTCACGCGGGCCACGCATTTTTAATAACAATGCGAGCGTCGTAAATTTTCTCAGATTCAAATTGGGAAAACATTCGATACGGTAAAATATACGACCCCCTTCGAAAACCGTACTATTAACGGTACACCTCTAACAGATTGCACTCCGGCCGCACTTTCGAAGCCTTAAAAGTCGCCGTTAACTATCATTTATAGATATACTTGCGGGTCGAAAAAACGCAGATGCGACGCGCGATAAAATTTCAAACCGATGTAAATTCGAAAACCTTTAAACGGAAAAGGAGCTAACCATAAATTTCTAATGCCCGCCACCCTTCGGCGACCTTCAAACATCCGAATTGAACGCGGGCGCGAGGTGCCCAAAATAAAGTTTTGATAGGCAGCGGAACAAAATTAAGGCCAAAACCCTTAATCTGAAAGGTTTGAACGGAATGACCAGAATAACAATAAAATTTAATAAAACCGTCCGCCGAAAACCGGGCACGTCATTTTTCTTCTCTACATACCGGGGAACCGTTTTTTTTTTATCTTGCGACTGAGGTTTGTTTCGCTTCAAATCGAATCGAATTGAAATTTAAAATTTTAGAACCGAGAGCTTTAGACTTTTCGAAGTTATTGACGACTTTCCTCGGGCGGCAGTGCTAAGGCAACGGCCGAAGGCGCCGCCGCCGTCAGCGTCGCTTCCATCTTACGAAGCTAATCCTAAAATGTACTTTATATGTGGATGCTATAAAATAATTCGACGTAGTTCGCACCCATCCACTCTTATTAGCACGTAGGTATCGCATTGTCTGTTAAGTTAAAAAATTACATCTCAATTAAAATCATTAAAGTCATTAAAATCCGGGAAAGTGTAGATAAAATTAAACGTTTACGAATATCGATCGTCGTAAAGGAAACTCATTAAAGAGAGTAAAATTTATTTACGTTTAAACGAAGAAATTCGCATTGGAAAGGACGAGAGTCCTTGGCCTCGGATCTGGAAATTTTACCGTTGTATTTATGTAGAAAATTGAATGTTTAAAAAAAAGGTTAACTTTCGCGTTTCACGTCTAAAAATCGAATTTAAATTTTCGATGCTATCTTTGAACTTTCGTTAACGCACAGATTTTCCGATTTTCCCCGTTAACGAGAAATACGATCACGTACCTAAAAAACTAGCTCGTCGTCGAGGCAGTCCTTGAACTAGATTTCGAGTTTAACGTTATTATCGGGATATCATGTAGAGGTAGTTACTCATCACACTTCCGTAAGATGCAATGCAACATTAAGATAAGATGTTTTATTTTGTCGTCGAGCCACAAATTGCAACCTGAAAATGGGCGAAAGGAGCGAGAAAATCGAATTGTGCGCGAGACATTAATGCGTGCGTTTTTTAATTTTAATTATAAAATGACGTACATCGAGTAGCAACGCTAAAGGAAATTGTGATGTTTTATTAATGACGTTCGTGAATATTTTAAAGGTATCTACCACGTGTTTACATAATTTCTAAATTGATTTTCTATATGTTTTGCATAATTTCACTCCGTACGTCGAGTTCTAAAAAAATTTACAAACTGCTTTATTTATATCGTCGTGTTTGAGAACGTTCTAAAATTACGCCATCTGCATATTCGTAGTTTTAATGCAAATTTCTTCCACGAATCATTTAAAGATTTACACACTCCGTAAACCAAAATCCAACTCAATTATTTCACTACATTAATATTTTAGGGGAATAACGCGCTATGGCCGACATAATGGAAATATGTAAACGCTTTGCTGATTTACCTTGTAACCGATCGAGCGCTTACTTACTTATTCGGCGGTCTAATAATCGGGAATAACAACTTTGAAATATTTGAAAATAGACTATCGCGATAACCCTTCCCAAAAATTCCAACGAATTCGATCGTTATCCGTAATTAGAGTGAATTGGATTTCTTTTGGTATTTCGAGAGGGCGTGTAGGATAATCACGCTCATCGACATAGGTAATCCCAAAAAAGTAAAGTTACGGTTTTCCTTATCCCGTCCAATAAATGCGGCTCCAACACTTTTTACTGGTCTAGTCGGACACGTAAAGTATGGATAAGGGTGGAAATGCAAAAGAAGGCCGGGAATATTAATAGGATCATTGCGTGGTTCGTTATAATAAATTTTATTAGTTAATTGCCGTACGAGGCGCTGCCCTAAGGCGTGTGTGCCCATTAAAATTTGTAAAATGCATAAAGGTTCGCGTAACTGTAAACAAAGTTTGGCGATATAAAAAATGTAAAATGTTTTGTTGTTGTTGGCGTTGGTTCGATGACACGTTATTGTCGGGAGGTAGACCTTTTAGATCAAATGATTCTATTTTAATAAGTTGTTTGGTCATAACTGATCCTTTTTTTAGATAATTGAATTTAAAATGTAATTATCTAATCAATTATTCAACCCATATTATGCTGAAATTGCGTATCTTCGAACTTTCCTACAAGAAAAAGCTCACGACTAATATTACAAACGCAAGCGTTTTATTTGATGCTTTGATTTATAAGAAACTAGATAAATAATTAATTAATGCAGGTGCAACTGTAACGTTAAATTATTTTGAAGATATTTTATGTATTTTTGTACTGCATCAATCTTCTTTTTGACGACCACCGCTTTTCTGCGGGCGCTTTTGCAAGAAAAATCTCGCTTTAAATAAGTGCGTACAATTTATCAAGCGAGTTAATTAAACCAATTTTCTATACGTCGCCGAGAAATGTTAAAAAGAGAATAATAACGAAAATTATCTTACTAATTTGATATCTCTACGGATTGGTGGGTGGCAAGTGCGTGGAAAACAAACCGCTACGAATAACGTAAAGTCGACGACAATAATTGAGAGCGGCTTGATAAGCTCACGCGGCGTAACAAAAAAAGAATCATTATTATCTTCGAAGCTGGGCAATCGTGAATTTGTAACATGGCTCTCGTTACTCGAATAATTTCGTCCCATCACTTATGGAACAGAACGTTCAATATTATAAGAAAATGACCTTTAGGACATTGTTATTGTCCCGCCAACGAACACGACAGGAAGTCAAAACAATTTACAGCTTTTTAGAGCTTTGTGTTAGAAAAACAAAAGGAACGAACATTTAAAATGCACGCAAACAAAATTAAATCGTCTCGAGATATAGAGACGAAACTGCATTTTAATTTCCGGATTTTTCTGTGAACTTTTAATACCGGAGCTGTATAATTTAACGCAAAAACCTCGATATTTAACTTTTGGGTGTAATTTCAGTCCTCCCGTTCGATCTCAATTTTATACACTAGAAAACGTAGATGAACAAATCGACGCACAGTTTTTTAACTCGCCCCAAGTCCTACATACAACAACTTCTTGAAAAAAAAATTAAATTATTCGACGAATTGTCTATTTTTATTTGAACTAATAATGAATATAATAATTAATCTTCGCAATTAGAAACGTCATTAGTTATTTCAGTTGTGCAAAGAAGAGAGAGATCAAAAATTCAATAATATTCCAACGAGACACTTAAATTAAATTCGGGAATTCCGAACGAAATTAATGCCCGGAAATCTGAAAAAGATAATTCGAGTTCGATGCTCATTTATTTTCGTTATGTAAAGATTTAAGTGAGCCCATTATTGAAGGCTTTACCAAATAAAGCAGAAGCGATAACGGAGGGATGAAGTGCCGGCTTTAATGTTCAAGCGCCATCTTGGAGGACTAATGCGGATTCCATTTGTCATTAATTACGTTATCGGTAAGTATTGTCGAATTAATTTAGGACCGATAAACTTGAAGGATGACGTGAAACCAGGTAAAAATGTCGGCACGTTCGTCGTTCGTTCATGTCGGCCGCAAAAAATGCTGACGATCAGATAAGTTTGTGGCAACCGGTGTTCAAACAATTGACATATCATATCCTTAATCCTTATCCATTATCGTCTATACCAAAATTCTTTGCAATTACATATAGTTATTTGATATTATTCTTTTGGTAGGTTTATGTATACGCAGCCAATGTAAGTAATATAATTATGGCAAAATAAAAGCTTTATAAAATAAAATTAAATCTAAAACATGCCCTAATATTGACCACGATTACGAGTTCTAGAAAAATATTTTAAATAATTAGAAGCTCACCAGTCTCAACTCATCCTCGGCACCGATATCCGAAAGATAAAAAGTACTAAATATTGCAATTCCAATTCGAAAACGTATCAAAAACAACAGTATACTACATAGTAGTTTAAAGTCGTAAAAACTCGATCGACACTTTTGTTTGCACTTTAAACATAGAATAATTTGAGTCATATCGAGTTTAAAAATCAAAAATCAAAAATCCGACGATTCACACGCACACGGACACTTATTGTTAGTTTTATCAAACGTGACTGCGAATTAGCCAAAATCTTGACCTACTATACTTAGGTACATATATTACCTACATACGTAGATAATTAATTAAATTAATTAAAAATAAGATTTTCAAATAAAACTCGATCCTTCGAAAGACAAACGCGAGAACTGGACTCGACACACGTGGATGAATAATTACGTTATCGAAAGCTAAAGCATGTAAAACTTTCCCAATTCTACATTTGGCGATAACTTATCGTTATACATACCTTCGAATTGTTTCGTAAAAGCCTAATATTAAATATTTGTGATTTTTACCAACGTTATTACCTAATCATTATTTTAATATAATTTAATACACCGAGTGTTAACGAAAACATGTAAGTGTTAGGTCGTCATTTTTTTTTAAATTAGGTAATTACCTATTTAACAAATTCAAAAATTTTGGATGGAACTAACAGTATGAAACTAGACTACCAAAAAAGATAGAAACACATATTTTCGACCTAACGTAAGGACAAAAAGAAGAAGACTACAGTAAACTCTCGCTAATTCGGCACATATCAAATCAGGTAGTGTCGGATTACCAAAGTCGCCGGATTAGTAGAAAATTATAAAAAAAACGCATTTAAATACTATAAACTACTGTATTTCTATTAAAAACGAAAAACAGAGCCATAAAATAAATTAACAACAAAAATATATTGTTACTCTCCACCACGCTTGCAAGGAGCCCGCCTGAAAACGCCGGATTACTGAAAAGATCGGATTATCGCAAGGCCGGATTAACGAATGTCTACTGTAATTTGAAATCATAAGACTTATTGTTAGATATAAATTATAAGAGTGCTCATATTGACGTATCTATACAGATTTATAATTACACTTCTGGTTTAAATGCCAATAAATTTCAAATTTTTATATAAAACGCCCTATACATTTTTTGACATTTGGATTCTGTAGAAAACTAGCTTTAACCAGCGACTTCGTCCGCGTGGAATTCGAAGTATTCGAAGGAACATATTCTACAAATTTCGTATTTCAAAGTTAACAAACTGATCAAATTTTTAAAAAGCATACACTCCCCCTTTCAGCCCCTTAAAGGGGTAATTTGAAAAATCCTTTCCTAATGGGTGCCTAATTATAAAAGACACGTATCCTCGAAACTTCGTGTTTTTAAGACCAGTGGTTGAGACTGGCCATTGATAAGCATGTCAGTCAAATGATCAGTCACCCTACATTTTTATAACATATTATATAGGTTACTTATACGTCAGTTTTTAATATATCTACTTAAGTAAAATCTTTTAAATAGGTCAACGGAGACACTTTGCAATTTAAAGAAAAGTAACAAAATTATCTAACTAACGATAAGCTCTAGGTTTCGACATTTTATTTTAGTAAGTGGGCACTTAATAAAAAAAAATTACGAGCTAATACATATTTACGTTGACACTCAATATAGGTACTAGTAATCTATGCAAAGTAATTGTATTATTTTTTAATAACATATGGCACCGATTATCGACGTTTTTTAAAAACATCGTGATTCTTTTAAGTTTACCATTTAACTACGATACGAAGGTACTATCAAAAGCTTTAAAAATCCATTTCTTTTGCCAATTTTGTTTTTCTCCTACTTATATATTTAAAAACAGAATTTTGCCTGTCACTTTTTAATAAACTATTTTGATCGATATCCAGTAAAGGCACTTACATACTAACGACCGTTCGAAACACGCTCGGAGCAGAAACCAAAATTTAAGCGATCTCTTATGTTGGAATCCGATAAAAGACCTTAATAATTACCGTTAAAATCGACCACAAACGTTTCTTAACACCCATTACGGGTAGAAAGTGGGAAATCTACTAATCCGTTTAATGTTCCAGCGATCCCGGCTTTTCGAAAATTTATTTTACCACTACTATTTAAATGTGTCGCTTTTAAGTCCTTGCGTTAAACTAATTTACAACGAACGTTATATTTTCTACCTATTTCAGAGTTTAGAGTTACGTATAAGTATGTATAACATCGAAATCTAATAATAAGCTTGTAACATTTTTAACTGTCATTTGGAAATTAAGGATTTATTAAAATTGTAGATATGTACCTATAACTTGGAACTCAAGTGACTTACAAGTACCTATATAAGAATATATTCTAACAGTAACAGAATACGTTGTAACACTCGGTATATTTATTAAAAACATATCTGAAAAGCTTATCTCCAACTTTGTCACTGCAAGAATATGAGCATTATTTTATAAATTGACAGAAATGAATAAAAATACCTACAAGTGCGTTTATGTTTCTCAAAGCCAATAAAAACCAAGGATAAGAACTAGAAAAATTCAGTTTAAGTACGAGACGAGAATAAGTTTCGTAAATGAATTTGAACCTTAAAATACAAAAGTTTACGTTACTGCTGCCTGATGCTGAAAAGCCTGATGTTTAGAGGCTGTAAATCTCGATTCTGATTGGTTGTTAGTTGTTTAGTAGTTGGTTGTCTTTAAAACTAACAGATTTGTTACCGAATAGACCCTTAACACTTAAAATGCCAACGACTGATTGTAAAACCAATAGCGGTTTCCTTCAGACGGTTAACATTTTTATTTTGCAGACGTTTAAAATATCAATTTACTTTTTACTGACAAGGAAGGTTAGGTAGGTGGAAATCTCAGAAAAATTTTGAAACTGCAGGATTGTAGTACTAGTCAACCCTAATCCAGAGCCGTATTCCGTTCGTGCTCTTTCGCGGTTTAAGAGAGTGAAATCCACCCTTGAAAATTGGAACTTTTTTAGATTATGCTTATTATCTGTGAAACAACAAGGGCTATCGTCAATAAACTACATATTTTTGTAAATGGCTGTTCGAGATCTACATTATGATATAAAAATTAGGGGTGAAAATTTTAAGGGACGGTACTGTGCGTCCGATGCGGACTAGTGGACGCTTAGCTTAACAATGATGGCGCTACGACTGCCACTTGTCTGTAACAGACTATAAGAAAAAAATTAGAAACTTCTAAATTTTTCTATTTTCTACTTTTTCTCGTGATCGTTTTCCTTCCATCGTCAATTTCCAGCATAGATTTTTCCGTTGACTGCGAAAATGTACTATTGTAATTTATATCTACGTAAGGTAAAATTTCGTTCGCGAAATTAGACCGTTGAATGTTTAAGGGGAGCCCTAACCAAGACCCTAACCGAGTCCCTATCCAAGAACCTAACCAAGCTCGATTTTCAGAGAATTTGTGTTAGAGCTTAAAGGAGAGTTAGTCGACAAAGAAAGATCCTCGTCGTATTAATCCTTTGTGTTTGTAATCCTTTTAGAGAACACAACACTCGCGCACTCACACGTAAAAAGGCCTTATAAGCCGAACGAGCACTCCTCGCACACACGAATAATACGATGCCCTAATTTAAAATTCGAACTACTGAAACAAGCTTACCGCTCTTGAAAACAAACGCGAAAGATCTGAAGTGGTTTTGCCAGAACTTTATATATAAATGCATTCGAGTTTATGCGTGGGTACTAGAAATTCAGTTTTATTTTAAAAATATTCAGTTCTTTGTTCACACTACGATAAGCTATGAAAGTAGCATATGTTTTTTTTAGTTGTTTTTGTATTTTATCGGCGACATAAAAATGCAATTAAACTTTTATCTAGTTTATGGTTTGTAATAGGGAAATTTTCAATGCTTAAGGGCACACTGAATAGTTTTTAAATTAAAAATAGGGTAAATTTATAATTCTGCATTATAAAGACAATAGGTAGAGATTATTCGAATAATTTTAATGCATAAAAATACATAATTTTAGAATAAATTTCCTAAAAAGTACATATTTTAAAAATTCTGGATTATTATCTGAGAATTTTGTTTTATCAAATTCCACTTCGACCCTTGTAATAGCCCAAGCTCCCATCGCACAAAAACCTACGTTACAACACTACTAAAAGTTTCTTAGTGTGTTTAAGAGATAATATGGTAGGAAATATCCAACCGGTGGTAGACAATTGAAATTTGTTTTAATCATTTTTGATAAAGTTGATACTTGATAAAATTTATTATAGACTTTAGAGAAATATCAATTATTTAGAATTATAGTGGTCTGCCTCGCAATCCTGGCAGTCCTCACTTCAAATGAATAAATTTTCAATGTCATCTACTGTATAAAACTACATCGCGTTGTTTTTTCCAAATTATAGTTTTAATTGTCCTTTACATGAATATATATGTCTGTCGATGTAAAAATGTACCCAAGTATTGCAAAATTAGGAGTGAAAATTCGACCTTTTTAAACCGCGTAAGAGCACGAACGTAATACGGCTCTTGATTAGGTTTGACTAGTACTGCAATTTTGCAAAGTTTCAAATTTTTCTGAGATTTCCACCTGCCTAGTTTTCCTTGTGTAAGTTCTTCGTTTCATATAGGACAGTTGATTGAAAATTTACATTTTAAAATTACCACCGTTAATATTACTAATTGTAAGTAGTACCTACCTACAATAAAATGCCCAAAAAATTCTAATTTAATAAATGCCAAACGCAGAAAATTTTCAAGTTGAACTTCGCAAGGGCTTATTAGGTTTAATTGGAATTTCGCGTCAAATATTCCCGTGTCGTTTTGGGGCTTCCGATAATAACTGATTCCCGATAGATTTGTTTGTTTTTCCAATTAAATTGTAACGCTCGTTAACGAGAGCTTTTCTAAGAGCTGGGATAACGTAAAAATTTCGTCGTGAGCAAGATGCCCTATACGTAAAAATCATTAATTGCGCTTGCGATACAACTGTCTGTACAAACGTCCTCTATGCAGTTAATTAGAACGAAGCCGTATATTCGCGTAATGGAGCTTTCCAATTAAATAACCCTTTTGATGTCGCCGAGTATGCCCACTGTTTAGCTTAATTAAACTCGAATTGATAAAGAAAACTAATGTTGTTAGGTAAGTATACGTGTTGTACCTGTTGCGTTGATTTTAACTTCGACAAATTAACCAACAATATTATTATAAAGTGGTGGTTCTAATACACGTTTTATAAAGTAACTTGTATGTATTTTGTTTGAATAAACATTAATCGCCCGTTTAGTTGTTCAAGTGATTGTACTTAGGTGACAAAAATGAACAATAATGAATTAAGAGCCATCCGTACCTATTTCTCTTATGGGAGTTCCAATGTTAAGTTCCGCATCCATATCTTCGGTTATAGAAAAGATATCATAATGATTCTAGTATCTGTTTTATCCTTAGACAATTGCCTACAAATTGGTTTTTGTATTTTGTCGATTTTTAACTTTGAAATATGTAAAATCATCAGGTAAATACGCAAGTATAAATGGAGCCAAAAAGTTACTGTTTGCTTAAGCCAATCTGTAGATATATTTTTGTAAAATCGATTGGTGCAAACCAAATGTTGAAATTTTAATAAACAACGTCGTTATCGATGCGGAACTTTTTGATTCGGTTCGATTTTAAATGTTCTCTCCGAGTTTGGTAATTTATGACAGGAATTAAGTCAGTATTCACAAGATCGTAAAAGAGACCCTAAGCTAACCGGCTCGCATTTTACCTTGTTGTTGATTTAACTTGACTGACTTGAAAGAATTATTTTTTTTTATTGTATATGTATCGCATGTTTCTAAGAGCTCATTACTGATACATATTTATTCACTATCCAACTTTACACTGAATTACTCAAAAACCGATAATCTGATAATTTACTACATAATAATTATTATTATATTTATTCAAAACCAGATTTCGCTTTGTTAAAATAACATTTTCCTAGAACCATAATTAACTATAATAAAAGATTCATAACAAAAGCTTTCATCCCACAGGTACAACTCTCTAATCGCATATAAAAAAAAAATAGTAGAAAAAGGTAGCTTCTGGAAGGAATTTCAAAATTATTGTCGATGTCTTAGTTATCTCGTAGCCACGTACCGATCTTGTTTGATATTTATTGAGTTGTTATAGCGCTTTTGGAGAGTTATCCATACAGTATTTTATAAGTGTTTATAATTATTATTAGTGTTCATACATTTTAAATTTTCAATTTTGCAAAAATTTGCAAATTAAAAAAAAAACAAATACTGCAAATACAGTAAAACATTTGTTGTATAATACGCTGTGAACACATTTTCCGTCATTAAAACATGTAAATACATACGAAGATGTTGCGAAGAAAGAAATAGAAAAAAGCATTAATCTGAAAAGAAAACCATGTGGATTATTTATTGACCCAGATAAATTTTATCTTGGAGCATTACCGAATGGTATTTAGCAAGAAACTGAAAGTACCGTAGAAATTAAATGCCCCTTTGTTACTTTTAAGCTAAATCTTACACCGGAGGAAGCCATCCGTTAAAAAAAAATACATTTTGGAAATACCAAAAGGATGGTAGTTATACGATTAACCAACTTCATGATTGGTATTTTCAAATGCAGGGGCAATTAATTACGTGCGACTCAGAAAACGAAGTGTATTTTGACTGTCTCGACTGGAGTAAATAAAATAAAAATAAATTATGTGGAAAAAGACGACGATTTTTGGAACACAAAAATGAAAACTAAATTAGATTACTTTTATAAACATTGTCAACTTCCAGAACTTATAGATCACAGAGTGTGCAGGAATATGCCACTCAGAGATATAAAAATGGAAATTTAATGTAACCCATTGAATAAAAATTGTTTGTGTTGTTTGTATTTTTTATTTTTGGAATTTATGAAATAAGTTTTTAAAAACATTTGAAAATTTCTGAAAAATGTTTCATGGGTGATATTTTATTGTTCACGCAGTGACGTTACGATAGAACAGATATCTACGTTTCTGCCAAAACGCCGCCTGTACCATATTGGTAAGGTATTGTCGTTTTTAAGTTGCAGTTGTGATTTTATTCAATGAGTAATAGTGTCCTTGTAGGTAGTGATTTTGTAAATTATTATCAAATCTACTACCACACGCTCATAAGTATAGATATAAGTAATTTATTCCTTTTGTTTCTTTGCGTGTCTTCATAATATGTTACTCAAATCTATGTTTCTGTTGTTCTATCTATATCACAACTGTTTTTATGAAATATCTATTCAAATTATGAAACCACATTTCCAGTAGAAAACGAATTACTTAAATTATTATCAGCATTATAATTTCGTATTATTACGAAAATTTCATTTAATTGTACGAGTAAACATTAACTAGAAATTAGTAAATTTTTCATTTCTAAAGGTATGTACTTATAAATCATTTTAAAGTTGCATGACTAAATAATAGTATTGAAGGGGATGGCAAAATTGCACCACGTGAGTCGTTCCGATATTCGACAACTCGACAAAAATGGTACGAATTTCAAGGTTACGGTCACTTCGAAGTCGTCGTACCTTTTTTGATTACAGTCCCTACTTAGGTAGCCTAATATTTCCGTCTTACTTAGAAAAAAATGTGCTCTCTCTAAGATTTTTTCTCACGGTACTACTGAGTCCTCTTAAACCCCGGACAAGATGTGTAAGTATGCAAATATACAGGTAATCCTCGTATAACACGGTATTTATGTGTGCAAAGCAGTTTATAAATTTGAGCAGTTTTGATCTACAAATTGTTGTATCGCTTCTTTTCATACACTTTATCATGCGACTTAAAAATCTGTAGGTACATACAATAATCGTTAAATTGTGTCTACTCTGCTTGAGTATAATAGTAATTTAGGTATACATAAAAGGAAAAATACGGAAATATTTCCTTTTTTGTGTATTACCAATTTTGTGTAGTGTCAAGACAGTAAAGACGATTAAAATATCCACTTCTACCCTTAATTTTGATGCATTATGTGTAGGTAATGAAATTTATGTACAATTCCTAACTTTTATAATTTTATGCTAGATATTTGTTAACTATCACTGTTTAAATAACTAAAAAAAAAAAGTACTTTACGGAACATAACCTTATATTTTACATGAAACCTGAACGTGTTCGTAACGATTTCTATAACGTGTGATATTTCTGAAATCTAGTCTCCGCGTTAGTTAACGAGGGCTACCTGTACTTTGTTACGGTAATAATTACTAAAGTTGGCAGTATAATATTAACGATATACAGTCGAAATACCGTATAGGTATCAGGATACACTAGCGATAATATTGGAACGGAAGCATAACAAAATTAAACGTTTAAACGAATGTTTTACAGATTGGAAATGTTTAACGTATAAGTCAAAGACGTAGATTGGAACATCCACACAAATGCTTGAATCGGTGCCAAAAGCTTATTGATTCCGATGTAAAACGTCCCGAAAAGAAAAGAAAAAAACACAATGTAAGTCTCCGAATACGAATCATAATTTACTTCGACGTCTGGAACGTTCGAGCTCATTAAAGGATTTGCCTATGAATGTTTGTTGTTTGTTCTATGGTCGTCGGGTTCTAGGAACTTTTTATTGTGCTATCTATTACGAAGTAAGTGGAGCGCCCTTCGTGTCGCTTTGAAGTTTTATCGAAGTTCAAAAGTTTTTGTCGGGCAGTCCCTCGAATTCTCATTAACTCGAAACAGGATAGTAATCGGATTTTAAGTTTGACTTTGATACGTCTATAAGCATCCGAGAACGTTAATTAAATCGAGTCAGTTTACCAGAAATCTTCCGTTGTTGACGTTCGTTTATAAAATAATAAACGAAGCTACCTACATATAGCGCCGTCGATCAGAGGTGCAGTGTGGAAAACATGCGACGGCGAACTATTTGCACCCTTAAATTGAATTTAAACTAATTTAACTTTGTATTTACTAATGTAGCTTAGCTATAAGCGGATACTCTAATAATGTACAAAAATAATGCACCATATACGACGACATCGACGAAGCAATTAAGTTATCGCAATTTGACGAGGTCCCAATCAGAAGAGAAATTTCCGGGATAATAACCTCATCGCGTAGAACAATTCGGGGCCTTAAAATAAAACTAATGAAGTTTCTAAAACAACTAGACGACGGGTACTGGTGATAAATTTTCGTTCTTTACCGAGGAAAACTTTTAAATGTCCGAAAGTAGGTTTCTACGATATTAACGTTCGCGTGGCCGCTTTTTGATGATGTTGTTTATGGGGCGGTTTCGAATTTACGATTCGGATATTAAAACGGAAAAGCCGAACTTACTGATAATATCCTATACGACGTGCATACGATAAAAAATAACCGCGAACAAATTGACGTTTCATCTGATTGTAATACGATAAGTAATAAAATAACATTTACACGTTTAACAACGCAACGCGTTTTTATTATAAAAATCATAAACCTACGGCATATCGAGAACAATTTCATACTCCGAATAAACTATATTTTAGAAGCTCGGAAAATATCCGTCAAAGAAAATAGAGAACCAGATTTTCCTTTGTCTTATTAAAATGTATTTCGAAATGACTCCCTCCCGTTCTGTTTCGACGTAGATTTTAAAATTTACAACCCATCTGCGAACAAAATGTTTTATAGGCACAATGTTTTTCAGCACCATAAATAGAAAATGGGAAAACACAACGGACACAATTAATAAATAATAAATGCCGCAATTCGCTATAAATACGTTGTCCGTTATTATAATTTAACTTCCCAGCATACCTTAACTACCGTATGAAGGATAAATTAATATGTCGGCGTCGTCCGATTTATATGCAGTGCAGTTAGGGGTGAATGTTTTCGGTCACGATACCGACTAAATTAACGGTGAATCTATTTGTATATTTCAGATGGAAATCGCGGAAAATATTAATTCGTTCTACTTTTCTCTAATTAAAGATTGTAGATTATTCAAAATTTATTGTTAAAATGCGGAAATTTTAAGAAATAAATTTTAACGAGTTAAAAATTTCGATTTAACGGCAGAAGAACGCAAAGCCGCAAAAGAATAAAATTACGTTTAACAGTGGAAAAGGGACAACGAAACTAGAATTTTAAAAGAAAAGTTCTTTGAACGACTTTTTCCACGATTTCATATTTACCGATCCGGAACATTTTACTTTGAGATCGAGCGAAGCGGATCTGCGTAAATGTATGTGTGTTATAAAGACATTCTAATACGAATGGCGCGGCGTTCGATATTATTTGAAACGTGTTCTTTGAATGAATGTGATCAAAAACCTTGTAATATCAATTTTCTTTGCAGTCTTAAATATTTTATAGTGTTTTAAATGTGTCAATGCAATCGTGTAGGTCGGCTAAAATTTGTCGTTCCAAATTAAATCGAACGTCAATATAAATTAAAGACGAGCAGGAATTCGAATGTTTATAGAATTGAGGGGATAAATGTAAAACCGGACATCTCACATTTTGCAACAGTTCAAACTATAGGTTTTGTTCCTTAGAATATGCGTTTGTTTACCTCGTTTGCAACTTAATAACGCAACGCGTTTTTAATATAAAAAAATTCATCGAGAACAATTTCATACTCGAAATGACTCCGAATAAATTATACTTTAGATGCTCGGAAAATATCCGTCAAAGAAAATAGAGCACCAGATTTTCCTTTGTCCTATTAAAATGTATTTCGAAATGACTTCTGCCGGGGAGACTTGACCCGCACACCATAGTACGTAGTTTTAAAAATAACCCTTAGGTAAATTGTGAAAACTTGATTTTAAACATTTTAAAATAAAATACTATTTTTTTCCAAAAAAAAAAATCGCGAAAAACTCGATTTAACGTAAAACACGAATTCTCGCCCTAATTGTTCATAAGAAAATTTTGAATGTTTGCCCGAAATTATTTCTGCTAATGTTTATTAGGTAGAATTTTGAAGACTCTCGAAAACTCTTCATTTTTTGGGAAGAACCCAAAAACTTATTATCAATTATGAGCTGTTATTTTCCCAATAATTTTATTATGCGAAAGTTATGCGAGTCAACTGAATTTATAATCATTTCAATGGTTTTTTTTAATAATTTTAGTAACAACTAAAACTGGTACCTATTGTAATTTGTTACTTATTATGTATTAAAGATATTGCGATTGAGTAAATTTTGAATTACACAAATGCCATAATGATAAATACGTCTAATTCTTATTTGTTTGTTGTATAGAGATATCGACCGCGATCGTTAATCACTTCGAAATTTAAAAATTTCGAAGAAAGTTATTTTTGTTAAATGTTACGTCTTTTCGTCATATATATGTGTATCTACATTACAGAGGATAAAAACTGAAATGCAGATAAATACTAATTGTAAATAAAACTACTTTTATTTTTATCTATAGATTCTAAAGCGCACAATCTGGTGAATTTATACTTGAAATATGAGGTCGTTACGAGCACATCGTTACCCAATTAGCAACGTTAATCCATAACGCCCGATTACTACCGTTAATCTCATCTAAGCGAACACGTGCCACGTATAATTACCATATTGTATAAAGTCTTTGTAACGCGAACATCGAAAAAGCTCGGGCTTATTTTTCGACAATTTATTTTGGCCGCGAAAACTAAAAAAGACGCAGAGATAATGAGAAACATTTGTTATGTAATTTATACAATTACCGACTTTCGTTTGTGGCCTTTTAAATCGCTTTCTTTTTCTAACGAAAACGAGACATGAAGTAGCGACGAAATTTCGTGCATCGATTCATCTTAAAATTTAAGTTTAACTCGCATATAAATTATCCATGGAAACACAAGGAAAATTTAGTAGGTAATTAAGTTACACTTACAAGATTGAGTTCTATAATTAAACCAACAAATTGTGAAATTTCAACGTGTGCAGGTATAAAAATATACGCGTACAAAGAAAAATATTTTTGTTAATTCGCACGCGGCGTAACGCACGTTTCCATCGTGCAACAAACAAATCCGGATTATTAATTTCCTGTCATCATATTAAATTTTCTGGCGTGTTCCCTCTTTGTAACTCATCGATTATTTAGTAGTACAATTACTGGGGATTCATCTCTAGTTTTATTTAGATAATACCGACGTGAAAATATTTATTAATAATTATTAAACAAAATTTTTAAACAATTTTGTTTAACTAAAAGCTATTTTCTACGTCAATTTTCGGGAAACCTTTTAGACAATATTAAAATTGAATTAGATGTGTTTTGATAAAATATTTAAAATACGTCACTTCCTGTGCCAAAATCGTTCCGCTTTTAAAACAAATTATTTTCTGGACGACTTCCAACTCAATCAATGAAAGTCAATTCTTGGACTTATTTTTTGAAACCCAATAATCGTTATAGAAGATTAAATGTTAACAAACACGTTCCTCTTAAGTGCTCGGCAAGTTACAGCAATCGATTATACTGTTGGACTGCAGCTATTCGGTTACTAAAACCGCAAAATTGTTTTGGGTTTAATACTGCATCATTAAAGTGCCGTGTATGTGATGAAGGTTTAGAGAACACTTAAATTAGAAATAGAGGTCGACCAAAACAATGAAACCTATTTTAATTTTATCGACCGCTAATATGTGGAAATTTATGTTCGACGAAAAGGGACCGAAGGGGCAAATTTTCCCGGTACATTCGACGAACTATTACAGTATCGAAGGAAATGTCAAAATCGACGAATGGGTACTAGATAACATACATCACCCGTATACGATGAAAATTCGATAATACCTATATAACTGAAGCTATTCAACGACGTGAACCGTATCAAGAACTGTATACATACGATATAAAGGAAATTTACTACACCGATACTTTCAATAGAAGAAACCAATTGAAATAAAAATCGTCGTCGAAAAAAGCTTCGAACCGATATTAAAAATGCGATTCTCCGTACTAGTAGTTTAAAATTTACGTAAACACGACGAATTTATTTCTAAATTGCACGCGAAAATGCGGTTAAAAAATTTAATTAAACAAATACGAAACGGCAGATTTCTTAAAATCAATCTTTCGTCAGTCATGCGGAATATTAAAAATACTTATCGGATGAACGTTTCCTTTTCAATTTTTTTGTTAAAGTCCCTTTTAAAAATTACGTCAGCGAGCGTTTTGGGCGCCACGGCGCCCGGTTAAAACCGATTTCCCTTTCAGGAATCGAGCCGAACATGGTTTACAATTAAATGTCACGAGATGCTATCACGATGGACTTACGAAAAACTATCGATCGCACTACTTACAAGGGAATTGTTTTTATGTTAATAATATACAAGTTCCAGAATATCGTATTTTCCGGAAAACAACTAGAGCACGAAAATCATAAAACATATAAAGCACGTTAACAGAGAGTTGCCGAAATATTATATGCGCACAGCGTGCAATTAAAATGATTCGAAATGACCTTTCCTACCGCGGAATTTCGAATTTACTCGACTTTTCTCTAACAATAAGAGCTACACTTTTCTGGATAACTCCCATTTTTGTGGTCCCGAGTTTGTCGACATAATTCTAGATCGTGGCCGTTTCTCCGGCGTGTCGGGAAATACGTTCGATCCGCGGTTAAATACGTTTCCGCCCGTGGTAAGTCGAATTTTAAATTTGGCCCCATTCGGCACTCAAAACAAATTTGTCGGAAAAATATGGATGCGATGCGCACTTACTTTATCGTACGCTGGGCGCCGTAAAATTCGTTTATTTTATTGTGATTGTAGATAAGTATGTACTACATGCATGCATAAGTGCTACAAACCGTTGCCAATTGGCAGCACCAACGTCCTTTTAGGTTACTCATTGGAGCATCAAAACATACCAGATATCTGTTTATCGTACTGTAGACGTTTAAAAAAATTGTTAATGGATTTTTTTTTTAAAGACACTCCGATTTTTTTACGATCAATAACAACTAAAGTAAATTTAACGAAATCTGTTTTTGTTATTATTAATTAAACGAAGTGTACCCACTCGAAAATACAAATGAGAAAGTATTCGATTCGGCTTTTGATAATGATATTCAAGTTATTTCAATAAGTTACCGAATAAAAAGCTGATTATGGTTTTGTTGTAAATAATAATTATGTAGTTATTTAATAATGATTGATGGGATTTGATTTTTTGTTACATTAGAAGTATAGGTTTACGATGTTTTATTTTAAAACGCTTTCGGACAAAATAGCGTCGTCATCGTAATTAGTGTAACATTATCGACGCTTGTATAATCAAATAATAAATAGTAGTCGTAATTAAATCAGGGCAGTAACGCTCAATGAAAGCGACGAGATCCTAATTAAATTATTATTCGTTATTTGTTAACAAAACGTTAATTTCGAACGTTATTAAAATATTTAATGGATATGAATTTGTAAATAGTGCACACAGAGGAAAAGGTTTCTTTGAGATTAACAAATATATTTATTTATTGCCGAATATTGTTTTGGATCTAATGCCCAATCGTAAACTTTTGATTTAAACAATATTACTGCATTTATAATAATATCTTTTATATATTGTGTTTGGTAAATTATTTTTTAAATGAAATAAAGGTTTATTTTGAAACAAATAAAAGATTAAATACAACATATTAAAAGCAAAATAAATATTTACGTTAAGGGGAGGGTATACTCTATTCCCGGCGACCATTAGAAGTGAATTATATTCTTTATTTTTAAATTCTACAAAATTCTCTCATTTGGAGATTTTTTCGCCATCAAATTATCTATCATTTGAGTTTTTATAATTTAATATAAAATTATTAATAACGAAATTAGAACTTTTGTACACAATTCAAAATCCAATTTAAATTGCGGCTTCAATTTTACAATCTATAATGTTCAATACAATATCTAGCAGATAACAAGTTTCGATGAAGATAGCTGAAGTAGAAATAGATTTTTTATTGAAAAAATGTTGCGTATAAGTTTACTTTTATGAATAAAATTCAAAATTTCATATATGCGTCAACATATCGAGCTCATGTTTTGTCATTGCCTAGAGAACGTTTTTTTATATCATTTAAGATGTCGATCAAGTTTTCATCTTTAATAGAACATGATAATCGTACAAATGTTTTTATAAAATTTCACAATTAAACAAAGAGGGCTCACAGAAAGAAAAAGAATGTGCAGACAGAACTCTACAGCTCGGCACGTGGTCTTGTTAGAAATATTTATTACCCAAATAATTCTGACAGATATATAAAGGTACCTATATACCTTCGAAACTGCAGGTAAGTTTTAAATTGTTAGAGAGCGTCAGAAATTGCTTTTTAAAAATAAAAACGTTATAGGCACCTCTGCTACTACATAATTTTTAATAATAATAATATGTGTAATAAAAAATAATGTAGTTTGTAATAAACAATATGAATTATAAATCGGCTATTCAAAATTTAAGTGTTATTATTATAAACAGAATGAAATGGTTGCAAATGTTATTAGATTTAAACATAATGTTAAAAATTTCGTTTTGTTTTGTTTTAAATGGCATAGATATATCAAATGTCCACAAAGCCTGGCCCCGCACCATTTTTTCGGAAATTGTAGGGGACCTATATGGAAAAATCGGCGAACACGCACTTACCTACCTATTCCATTATTTTTAGGGCACAATTTTTAATGGAAAATGTTTAGGTGTGTAACCTCCGGGAGTGGGAGGAGGAGGTCAACTAAAAAATTTCAAATGGAAACGCATTTCAAGTCGTATGTCATTTAAAAGCTTTTAATAAACAACAATTTTTAACGTTGATCTAAGATCGATACACCAAACAAGTCATGAATGCCGAATACGAGTACTAAATAAAATTTACAAATAAGTTAAACAATAAAGAAGAAAGGAACGAGGGAAACGTTTATGCTTTGCGCGTACCTGCGCCACCCCGAAAGGGCCAGTTTCGATAATCCGCTTACTTGGGTGCGATAATAACTAGTAATTAGATATGAATCGTTCTCAAAGTACGACGTTCAAAATAAGAACGATGTGGTTTTTCGTTTCCCGTTTATTTCGAATATTTTGCGAAAACTTACTCTCGATTTTAGAGCCGATTTTTCCATCTCTTGGTAAAGCACCACGCACACTTTATATGGAAAAATAGGAACCACTCAAATCGATTTTTTTATATCAATCGACGCGTCTTAATGTGAGGAATAATTATTACCATTGCGCCAAATCTGTAACTTCATTATTAAACCCGTTAATGAACAATTCATTGAAAAAATTTGAGCTTTAAATTATGTCGGAAGTTAATAAATCTGTCGCTCGTTATTTATAGAGGGGTCATGGTAAATACATTTCTAAGAAACGACACAAATGTAAGTAGCAGGTAGAAAACAGTAAAATAGTGCTCATAGAGTATTATATTGTTCGATTCCTTGTTGTTATTAAGAATTTTAAACCCGTATTCATATTGAATTGACGGTAGCATTTAAATTCTGAATTTAATCCTACTATTTTAGAGTCGTTAGAATAGAATTAATAAGGTACCTACTGTAAGTGAGCTTAAAACCTGGAATAAAAGAATTACCTAAAAACTAATAGTATTGTTAGTTACACTTTATCCAAACCTATAAGCAATTTACGTCATCCATAAAAGGTTACTAGATGATGACGTTTCACACAGTGCTGTCACCTCGTACCTCGTATTTTGACAATTCTAATAAATGGTAGTTTTTCTTTATACCATTTAATATGTGCGTAAGTAAATCATCTGTAGAATATGTCACTTTCCAAACTTTAAACCGAATTACAAATAAACAATCTAGTATCGTTTTTTTTATGTAAATTGCATATAGATTTGGACAGGTTGTAATTGTTACAATAGCCACAATTTTATGTGAAAGATTTCTTTTTTGGCGGATATACATAGGCCGATTTTTCAATATTAATGATTTATTGAATTATTTATTACGTTACAAAGTTATTTTAACGTTACTTGACAGAGACCTCTAATGAGGCTGGTCACTAATACTCCCACTAAAATAAAATTAATAATTTGGAGTTACCTATAGATATTTTATGGTGAACATTTTTAATAGAGGTAGAAAAATAAACAGCTACATTATGTGTATTTTTATCTTATATTGGATTATTTTATTATTTATTTATTTCAGTCACAATTTTGAATATTGAAGAATTATTTTTTTTATTGATTTGATATTCGTGAATATGTTTTGTTTTTTATTTGAATTGTTTGTTAATGTTATTAATATACTCTATACTACTATAGACTCTATTTCCAATTATTATCGTTAACAGCAACAGCAACTGTATTATAACAGCAATTGTAAAAAGCAAGCTGATATAAATATCGACGCAGGTTTTCCAGAAGGGCGTAACCCACAAAAAGTAAATTTTCCGGAGAGCAGATGTTGTGTCGTCATGTAGCTATAAGAAGATACGTTTGGCGGAAATACAAATCGATTTTTTCGGTGAAAAAAATCGAAATATTGTTATCAGATTTTAACAGATTATGTCTTTTCATTTAATTCAATAATTCATTTTAACAGAAAGTGTGGGCTACGCCCTTTTGACAAAATGCCATCGATATTATCTTTTTATAGATAGGTACAAATAATCTTTTAGTTTTGTATACATTTTTAATGTGCACAAAGTCAATACCTATTTAAAGAATTATTTCGATCGTTTTAAATCTCAGGCCAGTTTAAGTAGGTAGGTACCGACCCGTCGTTGTTAAGTACCCCGCAATAAATAACAAAGTTGATTTATGGACTCAAACAAATTTGATTTTAGTAGGTTCTCTTTTGCTCTCACGAAATTCTCATAAGAGCGTTAATTAAAGATTGTGGCTTTATTTATATATTAACAAAATTGGCGCAATGATAATAATTATTCTTCACATTAAGATGAGTAAATTGATATAAAAAAATCGATTTGAATGGTTCCTATTTTTCCATATAAAGTGTGCGTGGTCCTTTATCGGTAACCGTATAGGTATTTATTTACCGTGGAAACAGTTGGTCGTGCAAAGTACGGTTAAAGTAAAATTAGATTCTATGGGAAATACCTATCAGATAAATTCAGCAAGAGGTGAAAAAATCGACAATAAGTTTATAAGTTTTCGGAAAATATTTTAAATAAATGGGAAATGAAAAACCACATCATTCTTATTTTGTAATAACAGGGTCATGGGCGAATTCAAGAAAGTGAATTGTCGAAACTGACCGTTTCGGGGTGGCGCAGGTACGTGCAAAGTAAAATGCTGGTTATATTATTTTCAATACGGATAGAAGTAGTGTGTTTAATTATACGTTATTCAAGATAGGTTCCAATATACGTCATCAATAAAACTTCGTATCTATTTTTACATTAGGTACTAATAAATTGCAGTCTTTCTTTGTCATGTTATATGTGTGCAGGTAAATCATTTATAGAATATGCCACGTTCAAAACTTTAAACTGAATATTACAAATATACAATTTAGTCACTTCTTATTGATGACGTGCATCGAAACCTATCTTGAATGTAAAGATTAATAATTCGAACTATACTAGGCAAATCCGTTCTCGGAAAGAATTTCCACCTGCCAAACCAAACGTTTGAAAAGTCGTAAATCGGTAGGTCATAAATAAACCGGGACCGATAATAAGCTTTTAAATTGTCTCTTCAAGGAACTAGTGTTAATATGGTTGTCTATGTATAAGAAATTTGCTATAGTACTATCTATTCAGACGTTTCGTTAAGTTCTAGACACCCTCCTGACCTTAAATAAACGAAATCGTGTTTGATTTGGAAATTTAATTTTTTTTTTAGTTTAAATCAGTATTTGTTTTGGATCAAATAACATTTAAATTGCTCATACATTAAAATCATATGATATAATTTGCATAAATTACAATGAAATAAATATTTTTGGTTGTAACAAAACCTTATTTAAAGTAATTTAAAGTTAAAGTAATATATAGTTTTGTATAAATTATTTGTTACTATGAAACATTTATTTGTGATTATTTAAAAAAAAAGATTTGTATAAAAAATTATTTATTGTAAATAGAAACCTCTGTGCCTTATCTTTGTGCAGTCGTCAAACTGTGAAATTACTATTATAAACAGGGTGTTTGACGAAATAATACGACATTTAGATAACGTTTAACGAGAAAAATGCATTTTATGACATACCGTGTGGTCCTTAGCGTCTATTAAGAATGTTCATTGGCGTACTTACCTGAAAAAAATAAAATAATATTAGTTTACATTTAATTTTTATTTTATCGTCGAACGAAAATTAAAATAAAATTCATTAAAAATGTTACTGTTTGACGAATAGAATGCTAATAAAGAGAACAACGTGGATATTCCTGTAATCCTCCTTAAATGATTGGGCTCTAAAATTAAAAAAAGGTTGCGAGGCTCTGCGTAAGCGTAAAACGCTGAATAGAGGCGCAAACACTTAAATATTAATAATAAATTTATTATAAGTAGATATAAACGATACAGGTTTGATTATAGCACGTTCTACGAAACGAGTTTGATTGCCAGAAGAATTAACCAATTAGTTAAAAGAAAACGTATGTAAACTCACAATCAATTTAAAAAATAATAAGTAGGTACATTATTTCACTACACGGCCATTAACGTGTTAATTAAAAAATACACGTTCGTATACAATACGCTACGCTTACATTACGCTGTTTAAAAAACTAATTAACAATCATTTTGAATTTAAAAGTTTCGATTGTTATTCTCCCTAACTATTTAAGAAATCATGATATCATTCAGTGATACGACTTGAAGTAAGTTTAGGCTGAACATTCGTAAACTACTGGTAAGATTGCGTTGTCACAACATTTTTTTTTAACTGCTAATAATGAGACGTAAAAAATAACGATAAAAACAACGTGTTTCGGGTTTTAATAAATAATTTATATTCGGTAAATTGGTAATTCTTGATTGCTATTCTTTTTCCGAATAACAAAATTGAAGTAGTTGCAAGTATAGGTGCGATAGGTATTACATGAATTCTTTACATTACCTAAGTAATTACTCGAATTTATCGATGTTATTCTTTTAAAGGATTGTTTTCCTCCAAATTAATAGCCGCATTTACTAATGAGCTGCTGATGGAATTACTTTAATACGAGAACCAGATTTGGAATAGTGTATTTAAAAAACAACACTAGGAAGCATTGGCACGATTGGATCGAACTTAATTATATTTTGTAAACGAGAATGTTCGTCCTCAAGAGTAAACCAATTGTAATTGATCTGTGAATTGAACATTCGATGCAGAAAGGGGAAAAATGTGTAATTTAATCTGTATAAATTACAGTTCGTAAATATACTTTTAAGTAATAACTTTAAATAATTAAATAATTAACTATACGATGTTTGAAAATTCGCTTTTCTTAATCACAACTCTCATTGTGAACTAATTGTCTCAAACAAAAAGTAATTAGCTGCCGCTTTTTTAATTCTTAATAAGAAAATTTAGAGAACAGTCCGTTTAGATTTTAATTTATTTGTCATCCTTATGAAGTTATAAATTGACGAAACAATAGACTTCGTCTCGATTAACGAGTTACAATTTAATAAACTTCGCGTTTTTTTTTTTTAATTCGACGTGTACGACATCGTAGACTTAAAACTCGATCTCAAATAATTACGTAAAACATTTACGATAGCACCCAACGTACGTGTATATCAGTTGACATGCCAGAAAATGATTTAAACATTTTATAATTAAGTAATTGTAAGTATCGGGAATCTCGACCGAATGTTTGTATTTATAGGTATGTGGGCCTATTAGAAAGATATCAACACCAATTCTGGTCAGACGATATTTTCACAAATTATTTTATATCGATGATAATTAGTTAATGTTACAACATTGCATCATGTTGCATCATAATCAGTAAGGCATATTTTACCGACTAATTCTCGTTCGGGGTCAACTTCAAATTTTACGTCCCGAGAGATACGAATAAAGCGTCAAAGTTCATCCTTGCATTTCGTGCTCGTCGTTCGTCCTTTTTAGCGCGCACCGAAGTCAACTAACACTAAAAGCCCCATTGAAAATAAAGAGTAAAGGTGGCCTGGTTTATAATTCATGCTCGTTACTCGAGAAAATTCTATTATGGGATGAAAAGGGGCACTGGCACGTTTCCGCGCCAAAACAGGGTCCTAAAAGCTTTAGTACCGCATCGTCTACGTTTATGAATGATTTTAAAAAATCGTAAAAATCTGGTTCGTACTTGCGCGTGCTTGAAAATTTCGAGTTTTAAATTAAGTACTTATACTGTTTCTTTACACGTCGTGCTTTAAAAAAACCTAACAGTTAATAATTAACGTGCAAGCTTCATAAAATGATAAACAAAAAAATTAAAAAAAGTGTCGTTTTATTTAAATCATTTTCGGATGAGAAAAATGCGAGACAGCATTTATTGACTGACCTACTTATGAGAGCAAATAAACATGCAAAATATTAAATGAATCATAATAAAAGCACCCTCTCATGTTGGCGTCGGAGAAAAATCGCTAATTTTGTTAACATGAAACGTCCTAAAATAATCTTTTTTTAAACTTCTCCTTCCTGTTAAAGATTTTATAATAATCTCCCTTTTTTATTTCATCGACAAAGTTAAAAACCTACCGATGAAGGCTGAATCAGGTATAAGTGGTAAACTACGAGTTTTTCACGGACAAAAACGAATTTACGAATTAAAAATTGCGAGTTTCATAAAATGTCATATTCCATTTACTGAATAGTCGGAATCGTAAAAAGATTCTAATTTAATAAAGTTCTAAATGTTGTAACATCAAAGATTCATGTGCCCGTCGGGTCGGCGCGACTTGATTTTTTGTTTTAATTCCGCACACGTGCGTTTCAAAAACTATTTTTAAATAATCTTGTTTACCTTTGTTTTTGTAAACAATCATAAAGGGTGTTTAAAATGTGCCGTTATATCTATCAAGAATTTTTCAAGTTTTCAAATGTTCGCCCTTTATTCAGTTAGTCAGTAATTATAAATTCGTAAAGCAAAAGAGAACCAAAAGTTCGTATACAAAATTGTAAAATGAGACGAACGGACGCGAACTTTTGAAAGCGGACACGTTCGAATTAAAACTGCTTTGATGTAAATTACATGTATTTCGTCGAGGCCCGAACGTAGTTCCCATAAGGTTTGTTCTAACGGCAATTTCTGACTATGTAGTTTCCAATTATTTCGGCCAATAGGAATTTAAAAATTTTAATTAAATTTACTCAACTGTCGAAATTCAAAAATTCTCATTGGTCGCAACTGGTTTTGAAACAGTTCGCAAACTGGTTTGGTGGCGCGTTGGAACAAACCCATGGTTTCTAATTAACGAACCCATCACATTTCGACTTTTAAAATAATTGTCTTAAAGGTTACATAAATGTAATCGTTTGAATTCAGATTTTAAATATTTTTCGTTAATCTAAACTTTACGACTGTTTACGATACCAACGTACCCAGGCGACACACTGCCGTCATAATGTCGTCAATTATTGGTAATTATTCGTCGGCGACGTCGTGGATTCAATAAGTGACGTACGCACGACGACACTTTCACGACGAACATTTGACGTTGTTAAAGAACGACGTTGAGACGTCTTTGTTTGGTCATTCCAAAGCCCTGAATCCTTACTGGAAAAGTGAAGATAAAGACGTTTTGAAGCGTTAATTTAAACCGTAAAATATTCATAATTTTTTCTAACATATTTGTTTTAATCCAAAATTTTAACTAAAAAAAATATATAAATCTATTTTGGAATTATGCCCTGTCGCGTCTATGCGATTAATAATAATAGTTGTATACGTTATAAATACAGTAGTATACAACTAAACAAGTAAGTAAAATCACATCCAGTTAATTATTTTAATCGTGTACGACAATGGCTAGAACTAGTTCCTTTAAAGCGTCACACCACTGTGTATACTGATCGCGCATTGGTTTACCGCCAGCAGTTTTGTTAGGTTAGTGGTTTTACTTTGCAGTGAGTTCTATGTTGTAAATTTGTAAATATTTTTTACAATAATTTTACAAATCATGGCTTTACAAGAAACAGACAAATTGTACTAATTTCTATAGGTTTTAACCTTTAGGTGACTAGGTTATATTTGTGGCGTGAGTGACCCCCATTTCCTTATTAATTTATTTAGATGTCTTTTGTTGGTGTGAAATTTTACATTGTGCGACTCATACAACCAGAAAGCTTTTATCTAAAATAGTTTTTTCTGTTGTGCTTAGTTTAGGCTCTATCAAATGATCTCTATCAAATGATCCTTGTATATAATAATAATATCGATATTTGGTTATTAAGTAGGTAAATCCAAATAATTTTGTGTTCATTCTTTGATATATTAACATATTTTGTTTAATTTCTTAGATTTAGGTTCTTTGTTTGTACTTTCATTTTTGTAATAAAGTAATAATTATATTGAATGTATTTCTATTTTTTTTCACTTTTAGATGCGAAAATTAATGCCTTGGGATTACGACAATGGGACGTCAAATCGACGTCCCATTTAAGGAAATTAGACGTCTTAAATAACGTACTAGATTGGTCATAATTTGACGTCGTTGGGCTGTGACATTAACCCGTCATATTGACGTCATATATACGTCTTTTACGACGTCCCTATTGGTCCCCAAATGGCCAATAGTTGACGAGATTATAACGTACATACATAAGATAAGTACGTACATTATCTGCAATACCGTCGACGTCTATCAATATGATCGACGCCCTAAACTTTTTAACGCTCGAAGCGAGAGTGCTTTTTAAGTAAAGAAGCCTTTCTGGATGACAAAATTAAATCCCACCGCTTTGATCTTTGTTAATGTGTGAAACCTAAATTCCTATTATTTTTAAAATGTGAGAAAAGGCACTTGTGGCATTCAAATTCAATTTTTTTTAATAAAACAACTTAATTAACAGTCATTTTACAAATAGAAAATCGACACTGTTATTAAGTAGTTATTATAGAGCGTTATTACCTACTGTACTATATGTTGTCCCCATTCCATTTGTCGCTTATTGATTCACTTATTTATTGTGGATAATGATTTCTAAATTGTATCCTTTAACGATATAGTTAATCATATAAACAATATAATTCAATAATATGTACAATAACTTATCAGTAATAACATATAATATCTAATGATTGTACTATTTGAATGAAAACCGATACTATCTTGAAGTGATAAATACCTGTTACAAGTAAGTAGTGATTAAAAAAAAAAATTCTTAAAAAGCCTAAACTCAAAACGTTCGTGTACTTCCTGATTATATAATATAAACGTCTAGTTCCTCAACTTAATACGAACTCGATTACAATGTTTTATAAGGGTTAATAACAACAATGATTTCGAACTGTCGGCAATTTGACAACCAATAAAAATTAATACGAAAACGAAAGAGCAAGAAAATTTTAGACGACCCGCTATTTTATTAATTTTTCAATTGGAAAATGTAAAAAAACATTTAATAAAATTTTAGAGAATCGCGAAGAGCCTCTCCAATTATAGCATTCATTCGCCATTAGGTGTCTACTATCGTCAGATTTAATGGAAAATATGTTCAAATAATGCAAAACAAAGTTATGCAAATTGTCTTTTTTATGTTATCGATTTAATATGAAGTGATGGACCGTTCTCATTTTTAAAATTGATCATAAATATAATACGATACCAGATCAAATAAAATTGTTTTGGACAAAAACCGTCATTTTTCTCGTCGGAAGTTTTTATTAAAATTTATTTTGGTCCAATTTTTATTTATGAGCTACTATAAGTTATTTTTAGAAAATACTTGTTCAGTTTGTTATCTACTACTCAATGTCCTACAATCGATAACAAGAATGATTTGCAAATAAATAAAAGAAACATGTTAATTTACATAGGTAAAAATTGTTAGGTAGTGCCTAAGTAGTATTTTTTAATATTTCGTTTTTAATACAGTTTATAACCTTATACGTTGACATAGAAAAATACTCATAAATACTACATAAAAATAGTTCTACTGCTCTAGTTTTGTTCTATCTATAATCAAAGCAATTTCAATTTTTATCGAGAATCGATATTTCCGTTTTTCGAACGCAATATTCGAAAAGTAGCTTTACAATTTGATGACATCGTAATCTGGCGGAACCTGCGCACAATTTTAGAGCAAATAATTTACTTTAATTAGTATTATTTTCAATTTCGCATCATTCATAATCTCCTTTTGTATGTTATAATGACGTGGGGCCGCGGCGCGGCATACAGGCGATGTTCGTTTATTAAATTTATGTAGGCTCAAAATCAAAATAATTATCGGAGAAGCAATTTCGCCCCGTAACGTTATCATTTGAACTCCCCGCGAGCGATCCTCTCCTTAATTCAATTAAATCATAACAATGTGCGGGGTTAATGGTTCTCATTAAATATTCGCGTCAGTACGAAAAGCTACAAATGTTTTCACGCCACCGACACGAATTACATATTCCACGAAACGGTCGTTACAATTGGAATGTAACGAACGTTAAGCGGAAAAATTAAATCATATTTGCATATCTGGTTCTGTCCCGAAAACAAATTAATTACGTGAAAGTCTGACGCATTTCGGAATTTAGTCGTCTTGGAAAAAATTAATTTAAATACCGACGCCGGCGTTTCCGCGAACCCATATTCTAAGTGCAACTGAAATTCAAACCGTGAACGCGAATAAATAAATTTAACTGCAATACCCATATACTTAAAACAAGAAAATCCACAAGAGTAAAATGGTTAAAAAAGCTTCGTGCGATTTTCTTTATTGTGATTGAATCAATCCACGCCCTCATAATACAATTTACCCGATACTATATGCCTTTCTCAAAGAAAAAAGTTCGAAAATCTAGTCGTGGTCGATCCGCGAGACAACGGAACGTTTCAAATTTCAGTCACACGCGTTTCCTTCGTAAAAAAGAATAATGACAGAAATCGTTTCCCGTCAACCAAATATAAGCGGACCCTTATTTTTAAATTATTTGAACAGCGAACGGGACTGTTTTATTTTATTTGGAAAAACAAGACGATATTTCGCGTGGTGGCTTTTATCCGAATAATTGAATTAGATCGACCTACTTAATTTTTAAGATATACGACATCGGCGTCTCGAAGTTCACCTCTTTAATTAGAAATTCTTGTCGCGTATTAGATTGACAACTCCCTCGCGCTACCGGAAATCGAGTTTCGCGATAATTTAAATGCACAAAAGAAAATTTGCGTTAGATTTACTACGTATTTGAGTTTATTGCTCGGATAAACCAGAAAATTTGTTGTTCATTTCCTACCTTTGCCAGAAACTAATAAATCTCGAAGCTGACGTTAAAGGATATGAAATACAAACTTCTGCGTTTGACGTGCTCAACAGCGCTGTGTTTCTTTTTTTTTGTTTTGTTTTTTATTTGAAATTGTGGCCGTTCGCGTTTCCGAACGGAAATAAAGCGGCTTCGATGGTTCATTTTAAATTTCCCCGATTGTCGGTATTGCGTTTTCGGGAATTTCCTGATTGACATATGAATTTCGAGGGAAACTCGGGGTTTTAGGATGAAACGAAGTGTCGGTGGCACGAACGGCGGTAATTGAATCTTTAGCGGTTTTCCACGAAAACTTAAAAACCGTTTTCGACCGGTTTGTCGAATTTAAACGCGGAACATGGGACGTTTTAAAAATTAATCTCTTATAAACTCGTCAACGACCGAAAACGTCGCAAAAGCTGAGAAGATGGTCAGGAAAATTAGGCGATTAATTTTTATAGCGAGATGGATAATCACCTAAGCAAACGTCGTTAGTTTATGGGTGCAACAAGAGCGAAAATAGATTAGAATGTGTATAGTTTATGCTAAGCGTGCAATAACTGACGACAGATCACGATAAAGAAGACAAAACTGCCGGAAATATTGTAGATGCGGAACGATCGTTAACAATTTATTATACACACTATGTATATCTACACATATAAATATGAATATAAACCTTAAATCCACATCTGCCCAGTTGAAATAAAAATCTTTAAGGTGCCGTAACTTACTCCTTTTTTGTTTTAAAAAACCCGTTCGTTTTACGAGCGGTATAGAAGACGAGCATCCCGACAAATTCTATAAAATTTATTATCTTTTTATGTCTCTTTTATCTCCTCATTAACAAGTTTTACATGAACCTTGAATTATTACCGAAGCCTCATTTTAAGGAGCACGAAAAAGGGCGATAAATGAGTTATTTCGTGTTCCAAAGCCCGCCCTACATGCGGCCAGCATTTTCTAGATTAAAACCGGGATTTCTGTTTACTTAAGACTCGTTAGACGATGATTAACTTTTCAACTTCAAATGAAATATGTCTACAAATTCGAAGCGAGGGGATTTGTGAACTTTTTCAGGGGCACGTTGCGTTTAATTGGGAACGATGATGTAATTAAAAATGCGGGCGGGTGCGGCAGCCCCACGGTATTATTAACAAATTAATTTTAATATTTGATATAATCAAAATTTTCGCACCCTAATTAAATAGACGATATCGGTTTAATTTAATACAAATGTATCGAAATTACTTATAATAAATTCTAAAAAAAAAAATACTTAAATAAAATAGAATTTATTATGTAAAATCTTGCGAATGAAGTAGAGAAAAAATAATAGGTACTTTAGGAAAGAATTTAGATAAACTATTAAAATTTTAATGGTGATAGAAGCTCCTTATGCCTAACAAAATTACGTACTCCCTTACGTACTATTCTTACGTACTCCCTCTGTAGAAATTTTCTGGACGAACGTTTTTTCTTTTTAGTGAATTTTGGAAAACAAATCTTATTTATTTGTAGGTATCTGATAAAAATTCGCTATATATATATATATACACTCGCGTCGGTATTTAAGTTGACATTTGTAAATTCTAACGATTCGCATACGTTGTATTAATGGGCGACTTTCATATTTGACCTTTGTTGTTGTTGTGACTGTATCGTTCACGTATCAAATATCAACAATGTATCAGTACTAAACCGATTGCAAAAACTGTGAACAATATTTAATATCTTGTATATCTAGTACATTTTTCTTTAGTCGGAAAGTAAGTTGACATACATAAATTCATTCTATAAATAAAATATTTAACTTATACTTAGTATGTATTAACGTAACTTCAAAAGCAATAAAGTTGAAAAACGTAATTTAATCATATTTCCATAATTGTAAAGTGAAATTTTGTTTATAATATGCGAAAGACACGTGAATTAACACCAGTAGAACGAGTAGAAATATATAAAAGACGAGTAAAAGGTGAATCTTTACAAAAATAGCTTCTAATTTCGGAATATCAAGAGGAGTTAGAAAAATATTTAAAAAATCAATGACACAGGAAAAGTAGAAAATTTACATAGAACAGGCAGAAGAAGACATACAACTACTCGTGAAGATAGATCAATTCTTGGAGAAGTTGCAAAAATCCATTTATTACTGCAAAAGAACTTAAGGAAAATCTTTCTTTGTCGATTGGGATTACGCAAATAAAGTCTCGTGTACACGAATGTAATCTACACGGTCGCATATCAAGAAAACGCCCTTATATTTCTAAAGCAAACGCAATAAAACGGTTAAAATTTGCACAAGAGCATTATAAAGTCAATTTCGTTCTGGAAATCGATTATTTGGAGCGACGAAACTAAATTTGAATTAAATTCGAACAAAAGAAGAAAATATGTATGGAGAAAAATAGGGGAGCTCTTCAAACCCAACTTAGTTACTCAAACCGTAAAACATGGAGGTGGTAATGTAACGATATGGGGTTGTTTTAATAATGAAACTGTGGGCAATTTATTCATTATTGAAGGAAAACTGACGGGTGCGAAATATGTCCGGCTATTAGAAGAAAATCTTTTTGATTCTATTGAAAAGTTCGAAGAAAACGAATCGTTTATCTTCCAACAGGATAACTACAAAAGTAGCACAAAGATTTTTTCATGAAAATAATGTAAATTTACTTCCCTGGCCACCTCAAAGCCCAGATTTAAACATTATCGAACACTTGTGGGAAGAATTAGATCGCCAAGTACCACAGAATGAAAGATATTCAAAAACAAAGTTCATATAAGCATTAAAGCGAGAATGGGCTAAAGTAAGCTCTGATACATTAAAAAAAAAATAATTAAGAGTATTCCTAATAGGCTTGCACAAGTTATAAAAGCCAAAAGTTATCAAACTTCTTATTAATTTTATTATTGAAAATTAAAACGTGTCATTATTTGTAATGTCAACTTAATTACCGTTTTTCAGTTTTGACAGTTATTTTATATTTGTTATTATATGTGCATAAGTGCAATAAGGAAAATACAGAATTTCTAATAAAAATAAAGTTAATAAACGTTAGCAACTATGTCTGTATTGAAAATTACTTTCCCATCTGTATTATTATAATTATTTTCGTATATTTGCAATAAAATACATGTGTCAACATAAATAATACCGACGCGAGTGTAGGAAGTTAACAAAAACTTAAGAAACGCGCCCCTAAAGTTAGGCAGATTCGTCCCGAGACACCCTGTAGGTATTTAATGTAGGATTCGCAGTTTCTATAGTTGCATAATTTAGTTTCAATTAATAAATTATACTTGAACATGTACCATATATTATATTGTAATTGTGATTGGCAGTATTTTGAAGTTGTAATTAGATGTATTTACATAGAGGACGGCGTTTGATACCAATTTCGGTTAAATTACTAACTTATGTATGTTGTACATATTGTTTGTTGTTTTGTAATGCCTTATCTGTCACCAAAATTTATTGTCACTACCTACTAATTGTTGTATCAAAAGCAGCACTTGTTTCACAATCAACGTGATGGTTATCGTTAATTTTAAATCGATAAATATAATATTAACCACACCCCGTAACCCACATATTTCGCATCATCATTCGCAAACGTGTACACATACTTTCGATCGTTCCGGCACAAATTGTTTTCGAAAGAAATTCGGAGAGTTTCGAGTCCACAATCTTCCAAAACTACTATATCCATCGTTCCCCGGGAACAACGATCTAAATTTTGGATTAGTGAAAGTTTATTGATCGATAAACTTGCATTATTGCTGAACTTTCTCAACTCTCCGAGTTGTGTTAGAAGAAGATAATCAGTTTTCGAGTTCATTTTCGGTCAGAGCCGTTAATTGGGACTATCGAATCGTTCTTGACCTTATTCGGTAGAGTACGCCGATTTATAATTAAAAAATAAAATATTTCGAAGAGCCGCGCCGACGTTATTCAAAAAGCGGTAAAACATTTACGACCACCGCTTTCGGTAAACACAACGTTTACGTTCCAGCACGCGCGCTTACACGCAATTCTTATTAAATTTTCACGAACATACGTTGCTTCCTTACTTATATTATTTTGATTTGGTCAGATACGCAAATGCGTTAAATCATAATGGGTGTCCTAAACCAACAGGCTTATATTGTTAACCGTGACTTCCCTTCGAATTTAATCTCAAACGCCCACGGGTGCAGTTTCAAAGGAGGCCGGTAGTTGTAAAATAGCAAAATAATATAATGAAAGAAAGTCCATTTGCGACAAAAATTGACAATTTACTCGGTTATTACGCAAGAAATGTTTTCCCAAAAGGGACATCTACTGAACCGTTAAAAAGCAACTGCGTATTTCGAAGGAAAATTATAGATATCCGTTGTGGGATTTGTGCTTTGGGTCGATGTGGCGTGCACTATAAAATTGAAAACATTTGAGAAATTGCTAAAAGCAGATCGGTTTAATTTAAATCTTTTAAAAGTATTAGATAAGTATTTTGTTTCGCCATCAAGTATCGCTATATTTACACTGTTTGAGTAGGTAGACACCTATCCATTCATGCAATTTACAATAACTCTTTTTTTAATTGTTTATCTCGAGTGGTTTTTCCAAAATTATTTTGCTCTTTTTGTCGTCAGGTTAATTTAGCAATTTTTGCAGTTTGTGCGTTGGTCTGTTCTAAAACGATCTCGCACAGGTCACGACAATTTGAAAATCAATAGGTGCGACTAAAAAAAATCACCAAAAGATACGATAATGTAAACTGTTAATTAACAAAAGTTTAAAATCCAATCAAAAGAAGGAAATTATTCTTCGATTGTTATTTGAAAATCATTCGTTTTACAACATTTTGATTTGCATTCGTTCGGTAAAATGAAGCAACAAACTGTGTAAACTGTGTCAAGATGATCTTTTTAGAATAATTAAATGCGTCTTCGACTTAGATAAGTAACGTTTCGAACAATGTTAAGAATTAAATAACCGTGACTGCGTGTAAATAACGTGAAAAAAAATATTATCGTTAAATAATTGAATCGTTGCTGTAAAAATCAATAGAAAAATTAAAGCCTCGAGAAAATTGCGCACTTAAAATCTTGTGTGGCTCAATAAACGCGCCACTATCATAATATACGGTATTTACACAAATTAAGATTAGAAAACAAGCAACAAGGAATTATATAATATTCAAGTCGGCGCGACGCGGACGTGTTTAATCATTAATTTAAGGGACACTTATCTTTCAAGTTCCGTGAAATGAATTACAAGTGCGAGCCGCTGAAAATTCGCGAAGTAGATGCTTCTAAAATAATCACGAATCGTCAGACTGGCTATTTTGCAAAAATGGAAACGTAACCAACTTGTAAACGGGACACGTCATCAGCATTTTTCGCGCGAAGGTATTTTTCTAATATTTCATTTCCAGTTTTGTAATAATTTTATTGCAGTTTGCGGCGCTCGCGCCCGTTAGTATGCCGACGCTAAGGTCGGGAGATAAATGAGGAAAATGACGTAAACGGACGGTTTGGTTGTTTTTTTTCAAACGTATAACTTTGTAAAATTAGTTTTATAACTTTTAGCCTAGAAAACGCATTAATCTTAAGCGAAAATAGCAAACGTATGTCGGATGTTGCGGATTACTTTTCAGAAAATTCAAAATATGAATTTATTCCACACGAAAATTAAGTAGGTACGCTTAGTTTTTTTTCTTAATCGATGCCTAGTCCGTATGTTCAGAACCTAATTTATAAAAAAAAATTAATGCAGTTTAACGTACAGTGAAAACTCGATTATCCGGACTAATTGCTGTCGAATGTTATTCGGATAATCAAATTAATGTTACAAAAGTAGGTAATGTTAAGTAGATATTTATTAAAAAGGAACCAAAACATAAGAACAAACGTTAAACTTTAAAACAAACCATAAATCAAATAACACGTCGGCGTCGTTTAATAATATTAATAATTTAATATACATAACCAATTCAACCACTTGTATTTATTTCCAGACAAGTTGAATAATTTTTACTGTTTCACACTATATTATGTATTAACTATCTACCTATTTAATTACATAAACTACTCAAAAACGCGAACGTCACTTGCAATGTAATTAGTTCACGTTACCGAAACTGTACTGTATATACATTAGGGGGGACCGGAAAATAATGTCGTTTTTACATTAAATTCAAACAAATTTTTAACAAGTTTTTATTTTTAATCGATGATGTAATCACCCTCGTTATCAACAATCTTTTGCCATCTAATGTGCAAATTTTTAATGCCGGATCGATAAAAATCAATTCGTTTTTGAGCAAAATATCTGGAGATGGCATTTTGAATATCGTCCAAATTTTCAAATTTTTTACTGGATCTGGACTTAGAAAACCACCTTTGGCATTTACAAACATCTAATGCGCTTGGATAAACATCGTAAATGTTTTTGGTAGCAACTGTTACGTTACTATGGCCTATCCAAACCTATATGCAATTCACGTCATCAATAAAAAGTTACTAGATTGTTTATTTGTAATTCGGTTTAAAGTTTGGAAAGCGACATATTCTATAGATGATTTACCTGCGCACATATTAGATGGTATAAAGAAAGACTACAATTTATTAGAACTGTCAAAATACGAGGTACGAGGTGACAGCACTGTGTGAAACGTCATCATCTAGTAACCTTTCATTGATGACGTAGATTTGTACGTACTTGTGAACTTAAAGCATCAATTCAAATATGTTCCTCTTATAGTATTAAAAATTGAATGATTTAATTATTTATAAGTAAACAAGTCGCATTAACCTTAAAATATCTTTGGTGCGACTTTGAAGTACACAATGAGCTGATAAATGGTAAACAAATATTGATGTGCCCAGAAACGACATTACTTTCCGGTCCCCCTAATACTTGAAACGATAAATGGATATGAGTAAAAGTCACCCACTTCCCCCCTCCACTTTTTTATATCAAACCGCGGATTAAATTGATTCGCGGTTTAATTAAAGTGCTCAATTAAAATGTTTCGCGGTTTGATTATCGCGATCACGTAGTTATTTCGCGATTTCGCGAGTTTGTGCGGTTCCGCGGGTTAACTCCGCGATTTGATTGCTCTAATTAATCCGCGGAATCGCGCTTAACACGGCAATCGAACCCGCCAAATAATTGCGTAACGCGGTAATCAAACAGCGAATCATTTTAATTGAGCATATTAATTAAACCGCGAATCAATTTAATCCGCGGTTTGATATAAAAAAGTGGAGGGGGGAAGTGGGCGACTTTTACTCATATCCATCTATCGTTTCAAGTATTAGGGGGACCGGAAAGTAATGTCGTTTCTGGGCACATCAATATTTGTTTACCATTTATCAGCTCATTGTGTACTTCAAAGTCGCTCCAAAGATATTTTAAGGTTAATAATGTGACTTGTTTACTTATAAATAATTAAATCTTCAATTTTTTTTACAATTTTGGGTGAAATGGCCAGCCAAATACTATAAGAGGAACATATCTGGAATGGTATGCTTTTTAAGTTTCACAAGGGTAGTAACGTAACAGTTGCTACCAAAAACATTTACGATGTTTATCCAAGTGCATTAGATGTTCGTAAATGCCAAAGGTGGTTTTCTAAGTCCAGATCCAGTAAAAAATTTGATAAATTTGGATGATATCCAAAATGCCATCTCCAGATATTTTGCTCAAAAACGAATTGATTTTTATCGATCCGGCATTGAAAATTTGCACACTAGATGGCAAAAGATTGTTAATAACGAGGATGATTACATCATCGATTAAAAATAAAAACTTGTTAAAATTGTTTGAATTTAATGTAAAAAAACGACATTATTTTCCGGTCCCCTAATATATACGTAGTAATTTCATGGACATTTGACGTAAACAAATTTTTTCTCTTAATTGCAGCTAACAATAAGTCTCGAATTCGTAATGAAATCGTGCGCAATTGACAATCCGGACAATCGTGAATCCGTATAACTGAGGTCCGGGTAATCGAGTTTTTACTGCATTAACTGTTTCGCTATGCATGATTTCTTTTTATAACTTCTAAAAGTTCTTATAAAAAACCTATCTTGTCGATCAGACAAAGTTCAAAGGTAAAGTTAAATCAATTTAACTTATAATTACGGACAAACAAAAATAATTTTCAACAAAGAGTTAAACTTTCTAAACCGGGAAAAAAAAGAAAGAAAAGAAAAACGTCGAGGAGCGAAGACCAAAGAAAATAAGTTTCTATAATTCCACATAAACACAAGCTGTCGCTAACTTAAGTAGATATTCGAAATTTTATTTTCTAACTCAACGTATCCGTTAAACGTAGGTACATTTTAAAAGAACTAAAAATACGTGCTCGGAATAAAATCGCTCGAGATAAAAAGAAACCGAGGTAAGTAATCGTATATGTGCCGAACGAGGGCAAATCTGCGTATAAGGGCCGTAAGTAATACATATACAGAAGAGGAAGGATGAAAAGAAACCCATGTATCCGTACCTGACTTAACCGAATGTAAAAATATCTACCTTTACATATTCTAATCTATTCAAATCCTACCTAATCGGATTTAATTCAACTCGACGAAATTGAGTATAAATTTTCCGCTGACGCCCCTGCAAATATAAATTCACCGATGTCGGTTATCCTTGAACGTATGTATGTAAAAGTAGGTAAAATTTACTCATTATCAGATTTATACATAGATTTTATTAATTCAAAACATTATTATTTCGTTACGTGCAGTTATTTAAGAATTAGTGGTAGCGTATACCATTACTTTTACTATTTTATTACGTTTAAGGGCAACGGCCACCGCGCGAAACGTGGACCAGATAATGAATTTCCTTACATTTAATTGTTGGCAAAAGTCCCTCTTCAAGCCCTTGTAAAAAGCTTAATTAAAATATTAGGGAGATTATCGTATTTAAGTTTCTAAAACGCCCGTACCGACAATCTATCAGGATGGCGCTGTGTTACCGTATAATGCAATGTATTAATCTTTACAACAAAATTCAGAAAGAAAGCTAATTGGGGTGTATTTGCGAAAAATTACCGTAAGTAACAGGATTTTCAGTCTGTATATGCTTATAAAAATATTAATCATTTTCTAAATAGCTTAGAATTTTGCGCGTAAAATGCTTTAATTATAAAAAGCTCCGCATGAAATATTAATACGTAATACTTTCAGAAGTCAAGTGCTTTAATAATGGGCCGGACTCGAAATTTTCTATGGCTAAATCCCTATAATTGCGCCACAATTTCTGTTTTTCTTTTAAACAAGAATATAATTGTTAACATTACAATAATCCTAGATTTAAGGACCTGATTTGTTAATAAAGGATCTCATTTCGATGGAAGAAATAAAAAGACCAAATATTGCGATGAAAAATTTATATTTACGCTATCGGAAAGATTTTCGCACTTGTTCCTTCAGGCCTAATCGCATTTTCCAAAGCCGCCTAACTCTGCGTGCACGTATCAAATTGATTCCCGACGAGAAAAGCTCTAAATCGCAAACGTACAGGTAATTATACGGTGGAATTCTCGAGCAAGAATGGGGAAAACCGACCCGGGTAAATCTAATTAGATAGCGACTCGGCCCCGTTTCGCCCCAACAAATTGGCGCAATACGAAGATATCTATTTTGTGTAAGTACTATTATTTATAATATCTACTATCACAGTATTAAGCTGTAAATTGCGGACAAAAACTATTTCGGTCGGCGATTGATTTAAACCACTTTTTAATTCCCTATTAAGGAGAACCACCTCGTAAACATTTTGATAGGTTTCGGCGGCCCGGTTTATGTGCCTGCTTAGGTTAAAGAGTTCCGTTTTATAGGTTCGGGAATTGGGAAACGATGTTTGGAAAAGTGCGGGATCGGCGGGTATCTATTTTATTGATGGTCTTCAAATAAGGTGACCGAATTGGTGGTCAAATTAAAAATTTCGCATTAACGCACGAAATGCAAACAATTAAGTAAATTATAATGTTCTTTTTAACAATTGTGCCAAATAATTTAACAATTTACCGGATATAAGACATTTTTAAGTAGTTCGCGTTCTATTTGTTAATAATGGGGATGTAAATAATAATTAAAAAAAACGATTCATCATTAGGTACGTCCGTTTTGATAGGTAGGTGTTATACTAACGTTTAAACGGGATGTTTAAACGTAAAAAAATACGAAAAGGGCTCTAAACGAACGACGCAACACATGCTCTTTACAAAATACGACTGGTATAATTATTGTATTTTTCTAGAATAAATAGAAAGCTCCTACAAGGTTTTATGGATAAGGTGTCTAAAGCATCCGATACCTTTGCAAAATTTTCATTTCCAAAACTCCATTACTTTCGGAGATATTCGGCATTAATTTATAATTTCGCTAACTTTATGTTATGCTGACGAAACAAAGTTGAATTTTTAATTTTTTCTTTTAACAATATTTTGCGCCCGTTCGCGCACCAATTTACATTTTCGGAGATATTCGCGATCACCCCAGTACCAACTTAGTGTTTTTATGACAACAAATATTTTTGCGAAAGTTCATTTTTATTAGATATCCACGAAAACGAATCTTTACTCTCGAACAGGAGAAAATAAAGTTAAAACATATAGACAAACGTTTTTGATACCATTTAAACGTTAAAATGTAGAATACAGACCAATTCATTATGCAATGGGATTGTGATTGTTCTGAAATAGATAGGAGATTCGGTTTCTCTCTCTCTCTCTCTCATTGTAAGCTTCCCATTTGATTAAATAGATTCGGTTGGAAACCAAATGACTTAAGGGTCGTTTTTTTTTCAATTGCTAGTTAACTCTGATCATGAGTCAACCACCATAGAAACAATTGTTTCTAATAATTATTTCTATAGCAAAATGACTGATGGTCAGTCGCTAGTTAACTCTGTTCAATGAGTTAAGTCACAATCAAACAATCAATATAGAAATGATTATTAAAACAATCGTTTCTATGATGATTGACTGATGGTTAGAAATAACCAGCGATCAAAAATCAATATCTTATGGAAAGCGACGGATTGCTCGCTGTCCCTTTAAAGAGACAGATGCTAGAAGTTGCCCCGACACTTTGAATTTCAGAATTAAAGTCTCGATAGGAATGAAATATTGAAAAAATCCGCACAGAGCTCCTCAACATAAAAACATACTATTAAATTAATGTTTAAAATTCCTTCGCCTTCCTTGAACAACGATGTTACTTGCAAACTTAAATCTATAATGACGCAGCTTTGTACAAACAACGTTCAAAAAAGCGAATGATCAGTTCGGTTATAAACATACCATCATTATCCCTTAAGATTATATACGACGTTGTCGTCCTCGGGCTATTTCAAAGGGCGCAATTTACGGTCCCCCAGATACTTACGAAAAGCATCGTTCTTGTAGCGCGGTCATTTGCGAGAGTGTAACGCTTGATGACAATTTATCTGTACCTTTGCGCCGTGCCTTCCGGGCAAATCCGGCTCTGCAAGATGGCAAAGGTCACCACGCGGTCGCGGTAATCGATATGGAAACCTGACTCCGACGTTGTATCTCCGCCTCCGTTCGTTCCGAAACCGTTTGTTTACACTTTACCCGGAAAGCTCGTGTAGGTAAAAATGGCATGCGATTTGATCGATGTAATCTTACAGTGTCGAAATAATAATAATTAACCAAAAGCGACCATTTTAATGGATCATCCCTGGAAAGGGTGGAATAATTATGTTGCGTTTTCCTACTGCTTTACAGCCAGTAAATCATTTTTAATAGGTTCAAGAAAAGCACTAATTGTCACATTATATATTCATTGCGATGAATGGATGTTTTTGTGTTGACGTAGTTTCGCAGTTAGGGGACGGATGTTCACTTTATTTATGGTTGGATTTGATAAATTTATTATCTGACTAACGCGTTATCTTGTAAAGACATTTAACGTTTACTTAGGAAATCGTGACAAATCTCAAATGGATTTTCAATATTGACTTACGATTGGTGATACGTGTCAATCTGTTGTAGATAATGTGTGTAGAGTAGAATGTAAAACAACGGCTTTCTGGAAATCAATAGATACTAAAAAGGAAAGTTTACGGCGATTTTGGAAAATATTTAAAGGGCAAGCGAGGCTAGCAAGAGTAAATTACGTCGTCAAAGCCTTGTTTTAGGATTATCCGAAGCAGTCTAACCTAACGTAGTTGATCAAACAGTAATCCCCGCTTTAGAGTGATTTAGGAAGTTGGGATCCCAGCCTCAGACTAAGCCCCTAACATATTTTTCCGCATAAATTGAAATAGTTGAGCCTTATTATATTATCTAACGTTAAAATGGGTCGGTTGAAACATCAACGTGTGCTTTTCCTAAAACAAACCCTTGATAAATATCTGCAAAAAGTCGACGTGTTTCTATATTTTAAATTTTCTCATTAAACGGTCCCAAACGTCCTTTTCCTTTTTATTCTCGCGTTGTTGTTTTTTTTTTGAAACTTCAACTAATATATCTATCGAAATTGTGCTGCGATATCATTCAAGAACTTTTGATACAGGGTGTAACAAAAGTAACTTACATTGACTGTAAACTTTTTAATTAGAAGGTGTTTGGACTTTGTTCGTTTTTAAATAAATATAATATTAGTTTTCTACCCATAATCGTAAGTCACACCCTTTTGACAGGGCAATAAATATTAGAATTTATGCGTCTGGGAATTCAAATTAGTTTTAGACCACTTGTTTAGATCACTTTGACCGCGACGTTTGAGGTATTCAGACTGAGTCAAATGTAAAATAATAGTAAATGGTAAAATAAAAAATTAGTAGATGGAACTTCTTTGTTTCCATTAAAACAAAAACCCATCCGTAATGGTAAACGGTCCTTCGAAGCTAACATTTTTTGGTCCTTAGAAGCCAATGGGGCTAACAGAAGGAATACAAAAAAAAAGTTAAATACAAACGTTTTCTGATTTATCTAGACGCACGTGATAACACAGTGTAGAGTCTCGATGTAACGAACCCACCGTAACTATCCACTACAGTAAACACAAAAATAAATGCATTGAACTCCGTGTATTAATAAATAATTAGATTGTGTTGTTAGATTACTGCATACTAAAGTTGTAACGATTTATAGGTAAATACATATTATCTTTGGTATTATTATTAAAAGCTATTCCACAACAAATATTCAAAATTTACGGCTGTATCTGCCGTATGCACAGACATTTGATTAGATTTAGTAGCTATTAAATTTAATCATATATCTACGCATACGGCTGAGAATGTTTAAAATTTCAAACGGTTACATACATTATTAAATGTGGTTTTAACGAAAAAATTCAAAAAACGATCTCGGTAATAATATCTACTTGAAAGCTATTGAAGGCAGCACTAGAACTGTTGGTACGCTTAATACATCAAGATTGGCAACGGCGGAAATGAGAGTAGGCGTTGGAGTGTAAGAAAGACTGTATTTGCGTGGTACATACTTTAAATTTAATCTCGTAATATATTCTGGCAATTTCCATGCGAAGCGCTACTTTCTGGAAAATTGAATGCACTTTAAAATTGTTAATTGGCATTTGTTTTTCGAATAAAAGCATCGTCGCCTTGTAATTCTCTTATCGTACACAGGAAAATATTGCAACCGTGTCGTCACACTAAAAAATCGATCAAACTATTGCAAAACAATGCAATTTTTATCGTAAAAATGTCGAAAAATGTAAACGCGAACAATTTATTACTTTTTAAACCACTCTTAAGCATCCCTTTAGCAAAGCACTTTGTTTACTCCACTTCAAATTTCGACTATCTAAAGTTTCAAAGGTCTCTTCAAATCGCTTACTATTAGGGGGACCGGAAAATAATGTCGTTTTTTTACATTAAATTCAAACAAGTTTTTATTTTTAATCGATGATGTAATCACCCTCGTTATCAACAATCTTTTGCCATCTAGTGTGCAAATTTTCAATGCCGGATCGATAAAAATCAATTCGTTTTTGAGCAAAATATCCGGAGATGGCATTTTGGATATCGTCCAAATTTTCAAATTTTTTACTGGATCTGAACTTAGAAAACCACCTTTGGCATTTACGAACATCTAATGCACTTGGATAAACATCGTAAATGTTTTTGGTAGCAACTGTTACGTTACTACCCTTGTGAAACTTAAAAAGCATACAATTCCAGATATGTTCCTCTTATAGTATTTGGCTGGCCGTTTCACCCAAAATTGTAAAAAAAATTGATTTAATTATTTATAAGTAAACAAATCGCATTAACCTTAAAATATCTTTGGTGCGACTTTGAAGTACACAATGAGCTGATAAATGGTAAACAAATATTGATGTGCGCAGAAACGACATTACTTTCCGGTCCCCCTAATATATCGATAACAATACAATTTTCGTCAATAACCAGAATATCCATAAAAATTGTTTTAACTTTCGTAAATAGCTAGATTCGTTGCTACAAAGATGATTTTACTTTCTCAGTCGTTCCTTTATAAGTATAAATCTTCGATTTTTTTCCTCTTTAAATTAAAGCCCTCAGGCTTTTCCATAAGCAAGAAAATCGCCCGTCAAACAAATCAACGCCTACGTCGTTTCAGAAAAAAAAACAGCGAACCAAACATTTTCAGGGAAACGACGCGACGGCGGCACGGCGTCCAGCTAAAACTGGAAGATTTTTGACTTAACGTAGTATTAACGGAGAGCCGAGTTAATGCCGTTTGTGGCAAGCCTCCAGGTTCGAAATGGAAATCGTCTGCAGAAGCTTTAAAAATACGAGCGCAATCAAATCCTTATCTGCAAGGGATAGATTCGAATTTAATTCCGTAGAAATTCCTAACAGCTCTTCTTCGCAAATATAATACAGACTCGTTTAGGATAAAGGAAATCCAAGGAACACCGAAATCGAATAAAAGAGACGCATAAGACTTTTTAAAATCTCTTGACGATTTTTCAATCGGCCTTCAGACGTACGAAAAAGTAATTTTAATTTCGTTTCTATAATTATTTTCAGGAAATTCGACGCGAATAATCATTCAAACAAAAAAAAAGAAACGTTTCTAAATTTTTTATAAAATAACGATCATTTAAATAATATAAACGATAAGAAAAAAACCGACGGCGGATTTTTGTTGTCCGAAGTGTTACAGAATAATTTTGCTATCGATCCGAAGCTTTTATCATATCTTAAGTGTTTAAAATCCACGACATTTATAGGGCGACCTAAAATTAATCGACGCTTAATATGAACTGTAAATAAAGCTTTTCCAAAAGGAAGGGTGGTTTAATTAAAGCACCAGATAAAGGAAGCTTTAACCTGTACCTACTCTTGAGCTGCCCTAATAAAAATTGTATAAAACGTAGCTTTGCCTACTCCAAACTTATAAAAGTTCTCTATTTTAGTCGACTTCAGTAAATTTTGACAGTTATGAAGCGCCGAGAAACTCGAGATTAGTTTTACGGCGACGAACTTGCGAAACGACGTGCGTTCAAAATAAAAACAAGTTCCCGTAAAAATCAAAACAGCTCTAAATATTTACATTCACTTACAATAGACACAAAAAATACATCGAGAAAATCCTTTAATGTCAAATATGATGTATTTCGTGTATTTCGTTCAGATGTTTGTCTTATGTTTGTATATAAATACATAAAAAATAATGTCTTTGTAAATAATAGGGTAAAAAAAGTTCGAACGTTTTTCTCCTTTTTTACTTGCTTTTACAACTTGACAGTATTTTCACACTCTACTTGCTTAATGTTGCGATTTAACGTTACACATTTGTTATTTTCAAATTAGTTATGCAAAGTTTATGTACTGTTAAAAAAAAAGTTAAAACGACATTTTACGAGAGACTACTACGCGGCGGTAAATATTTCGTCACCGTTGTTCTGACGACGAAATTTCCATTTAACATAATTCCCATAATAATTAACCGATAGAATTATTGGACTGGACATTTTGCTAAACTGCTGTATACATAATTACATCATTTCGTATTCATTTAAAACGATGTGGGTAATTACAAAACAGGGACATTTATTAATGTATTTTAATGAAAAATCAATGTTTATAACGTTTTGTTTTATACCGTTTTTTATTACCCGACGTTAAACGGATTCACGAATTAGCTACGATAAATTTTAAAGCGAAAATATAAAAACAAATTATTTTGTTTACAAAAATGAGATCTTTTTGACAGAAAGACATATAACGACATGCCGCACCTACTAATTTTAATATAGTAGCAGTATACGTAACAAAAACCTTCTTCAGAATTGTTAATCATTTAGATGAAAGAATTCAGAAAAAAAAACTTATAAAAATAATTCTATTAAGTAAATATTTACAAAAATGGAGGAAAAAACGAATCGAAACGTCGTTATAAAATCTTTTTCTATGAGAAAGGTTGATATGTAAGGAGATTCATCAAGATATGGCCCGGACTTTAGTAAATAACTGTCCGTCCTAGACCACCATAAAAGTGGGTTGCTGCGTTAAAAGGGGATAAAGTTAATGTTAAAGACGAGAAGAGATCTAGAAGATCCGTTTCTGTGCACAGCACAAAAGATGTGGAAAAAAGATTACTATAGGGAGTATTATGCGAACTGACTAACGCAACCGAGGCAAAAAATTGTGGAGAAGAGACAAGGCTTTGTCAAAAGATATCGGCAGTTTACTGTTTTCGCAAGTCTAGAGTTGTCTACTCGGAAAAATTTCACAAATAGGACTTTGAATTGCCCGAGATTCTCTTTATTTGTCAAATACACCCTTCGATTATTTTCTACTTCTTAAATTAAAACATCTAAAAAAAAAATTTTTCCCCGTCGAAGAGATTATAATAGCTGTCGAGTATAAGTATAATTTATTGCAAAACTTTGTAAGGATTTATCTACATACAGTTGTAGATAGTTACGGCTGAAATTACGTTGAATAAAAAAATTGTTTCTGTGCGCGTAAGTATAGTGTCTTAATATGTATTTATTTTGCAATATTTTAAGACGACGAAAAAATATCAATTTTTATAAACCCAAGTTGAAAAATGCTTTATATAAAGGAATTACAGCCCCTTAACAAAACAGGTCCTTAAAAAGGTCGTTTTTCGAAGCTGTTCGAGAGAAAATTACGAAATTTGATACTTTGTATAAATAATATACCTTACAACGTATCATTTTAAAACTGATTTCTTAAAAATAATTGTCAATTTCAATTCAGAGACGTCCTAAACTAATTGTAAGAAGACAAGTTTTGTTATATTTTTTCATAATTATGTACATATGTAGATTTCCCACTTCTTAAATAAAATACTGGAATTTTAGAATTTTTGCGAAAAAAAAAACGTACGTATGTTTCCATTTTAGTAACAAAAGTGTTTACACTTGAAAAAAATAAAATTATTTATAATTATTATTATACACATATTCATAAAATGATCACTACTATATCTACATAATTCGAGAAATTTTCCGTTCGAGCAATTGTTTTTCGAGCAATTTTCATGGAACCGTATTATTACGCGCCCCTGATATTAAAAGAGAATTAAGTGCGGAAGTCGCCATTATTTATATATCATGAAAATGCGTAGATAGGTAGGATACGTACACACTGTAAATTTGCAAATCATTTTTGGTTTAATGGTAGGTTATTTGAAAATGTAAGTTCGGCAAATCAATAATATAAGATAAAAACTATTACAAATGCAGGAACTTACTTTCAGGGAATTGTATGTTCCATAGAAAACATTTTTCGACCTACATACATAATGTTCATAGAATTGTTTTTTTTTTACCGATAATCAGCTAAAATTGAACGTTGCTGCATTACATTCGGAAAACGTTTTGTTTTTGTTTTTAATTAGATATTTAATTTTTTCTTTTTCAAAATATCAAGTCGTATTTGTCAATGTTTTAAATTATTATAAATTAAAAATGTCACTATATCTTGTAAGACAATGGTCGCATTCAGGGAATTGATGGTTTTAAACATTTTTGGTACTAGTTATTTTTCAGCTTTTAATTCTTAGGTTGATAATTTTGTTTGTAAAACACTCAAATTTTTACGTAAAACTTACCTTGTAATATCTTCAACCTTTCTTCTTACGTTACTGCAAGGGTAATGACTTTGTCTCCGAATTGTAACGTTATAAGCCATCTTTATTTTTTGCATAAACCAAAACATACACAAGCAACATAATTTGTTAGGTTAGAACGCATGGATGCGTCATTGCTTTATTTAGTTATAAAGCGTTAAAGCGGAATATTTATATGCTTTAATGCTTTACTAAAGCGCTGCAGCACTGCGAGTAAAGTAGACACCATAAGAGCATCGCTTCGATAAAACGCTACAGCGCTACCATTCCCTGAATGCGACCAATGATACGGGTAGTAGCCATTAAAGATCTTATTAAAATTAATAAGTCCATATCGGTGAAATTCCGACGGCACATAGCGTCTAGATACGGATAAAATATTGCCTAACCAAAATCGAATATGGAAATACATTGATCGAACTAATAAATTAAACTGTTCACAAAGTTAGTATTTGTCAAATAATTATTTTTAATTAAATTATACGCGTTAGAAGCATCAAAATCGCAGAAAATATAAGTATAATAAGTAGGTACGCCAATAAACTTATTAGAATTATACCAATAATTAATTAATTTAATAATCGTTAAAAAAAAACTGTTTTTTAACCACTTATTATACTGCATTTTGTGATAAGACACTAATACGAAATGTTTATTGAAAAACCCAAATTTCATTATCTAGCTCGTTAATATTGTGATAAAATTAAATATTATAACTGTTGGCCTTTGGTTACATTAATAATTAATACAAACTCGATAGGTAATCAAATTTCCGTGCAAATACCGTGTAACTATATTTGCACACTTACCAAGACAAAATAAGTTGAATTTTTTTGCATCGCAAAAGGGGAAATCAAAACGTAGCCGAAAAAACTTTGGACATTCAAATATTTACCATTAAAAAAATACTCATTAAAATCTAAACGTAACGGTTAGTAGTTTACGCGAGAAAATGTGTTTAAAGCAACCTTTACATTATTCCCCTTTGTTTATTTTCCGTACTAAAGAAGAGTGCCGTATTTTTTTTTTAAAGAAACACGACTCTTTGCCATAAGAGCCCGGAAGCGGCGCTTCTACCACTTCCTACTCAGAGCTTATACATCGAAAAGCTCCTTTCAGCAACGTGCGTCTCTTCTGGCGTATAGGATAGCATTACCCTGTTTACAATGTACTCACTCCTACTTTTAACCTGTTTCTGTTAATATTTTTATCACGTTCGTCATACCATTGACTTTAGATTTTCTTTTAAGTATTATACCCTTATTTAATTATGTGTGTGTGTGTGTGTGTGTGTGTGTGTGTGTGTGTTTAAATCATTTAAATACGCATTATAAAACGTCCGCGATATAAAAAATATTTTTTAGATTTATTTGCGGCCGTCGCAATAATTCCCTGGACGAAGCACATGTATAAATTTCGGTTATACACCGAAAAGGGCAAAATTCAAAAGTAGCAGCAAGCTTTTCGACCGAAAGCTCCAGATGTTACAAATTTTTTAAACGGCGGCGCGACGCAAGACGCAAATAAATCATCGCGAGTTATTAGAGGTTGCGAGGGCAAAATTAATGGATAAACCTGAATTTTATTTTTTGATCGACGGCGACGTTCGCAGACTTACTGTTTTCGAAAGTTCCTTCCGTTTTTCTTTACAACCTCGTCGGGAACGTATTCGTGAGTCGAATACTCATAACGGTATAAGTATATATTTTCGAGTATGCTTGCACTCGCGGTCGATGGATTTAAAGATTTGAAAATAAGAGGAGCGCAATTCTAAATAAAATTTGAGACGCGATCGTGCCGTCTACACGTGCACGTGACGTAAAACGAAATTTCAGAAGCCGGAAATAAAGAGAATTTTAATTTAAAAAGATCAAATTACGTTACCGCCTACGGTATCGAAAATAATCGAAAATTTACGCGTAGACAAATACTACGTTTCGGATACACGAAAATCTTATCTGTAAAATCTAGTAAACAAGCTTGTTTACGTTTAGAAGTTGCGAGGTTTTCCGTAGTTATCATTAATGGGTTGTCTTTGTGGCGCCGGTCGATCGCACCGAAACAGAACCGTGGGGACTTATTTGTTTGCGATCCTTCCGTGATCCGAAGGTTGTCAATAATTTGATATCTAATTTTGTTGCAGGTGTGCATGGGGGGCGATGGGTGGCACTGCGGCTGAGGGGGGGTTGCGGAGGCGGATGCCGTTGCGGCGGTACCGTGGTGGACCTGCTGTGGGCGCAGGGGCGCTGTCCACCCGGGCCATGCGCTACTACCGCCTCTGGATCTACACGTGCAACACGGCATTGTTGGCCGGGTCCATAGCTTTCTGCGGGGCCGCTGCACGAAATCTGCTTTTCGATTACCGACGTCTTCTGGTACCGTCCCTAGCGCTTTATCAGCCTTCGTTCCTTTATGCCTATTTGGCGCTCGCGACCCAAGGGGGGGCCCTCCAGCTTCTTGGATGCGTGGGGGCGGTACGATTATCGGAGAAAATGCTTAACGCTTATTGGTTACTTTTGCTGGTACTGCTCTTCGGCGACGTGGTGATCGGCGCTTTTTGGGCTTTTCGTTTCGAAAGGGTTTGCCAAGAATTGCGGCCGGCTTTGCGTATCAAAATTTTACAAGAGTACGGTTCCGGCGGAGATCTCACTATTTTATGGGACCGTCTACAAAGGAAAACGAGTGTTGCGGCGTCACGGGCCCCGAAGACTTCGGCAACAGAAGCGGTTATCAACTCGAAATGCCGCCCAGCTGTTGCGCCGAACCACTTAGAAGTACCAACGAAACTAGATGTGCTAAGCCGCATGATACAGGGTGCGACGAAAGGCTTATTACATATTTGCGGGATACCGCATCGTTGCTCGCCATTTTAGGTAAGTACCTAATCAAATATCCGTTTCGACACGAAGGCGCGAAAAATGCCCGAAATAATCTTTCAAAACTAAAATGACAATCGAAAAGCTGACTTCTAACGATTAGTGTAATAATTAACGTAAAAATTGCTCCGAATTTCTATTAGTCGCAACTGTACCGCATTATGAATTTACTTACTTGCATATTTTCTGTAACGTTTAAAATAACAAGTACCTATGTTGGCCGCAGCAGAAACGAGCAACCCGTACTTACACATACAGAGTGTCCCCGGAATTTCCACTAAAACTTCAGGCAGTTGTGTTCTCCTATGTTTTTCGAACGAATAACATAACAAAATTTGTCTCCGAAACACTAACTGTTGGTTCTCGTTCACGAGTCAAAAAAAAAGAAAAATAAACTCGACAACACCGTCGATTTACTTTTAACGGAATTAAATAAACACGGTAGACTATTAATCCGTTACGTCAATCGACGGTTACTAACACATAATAATTTTGGAAACTATTTTTAAGTAAATAGTGTACGTATGTTAAAAATCTCGTTGAAATTATTATTTTATTGATTAATAAACTACCACTGCTTAAAATTCAAAGTCAATAACTGTCACTTTAGTGACAACTACAAAAACACAAGTTGGAAATAGTTTTCATCATTGCGATACCCGCTTTACACTTGCTCGAATGGACATGGTTGTCAGATTTAGCTTCTTTCAATTTTATTGCTTCAATCAGTTTTTTCGAAAAATTTATTAAGGCTTTAAATCATAATTCGATGAAGATTTTAGCTTGTCGTCGGTTATTTGTGGCTATTAACCGAATATACGATTTTAAAAATGTTGCCTTTAAAGGTCCGCATGCAAAAACTAATGTGAGCCTCGGAGACAAATTTTATTCTTATAGGTTATTTCTTATCAGAAAGCATAGGAAAACATGGCTACCTGAAGCTTTAGTGAAAATTCCAGGATACCATGTATAAATAATATAGTAATCTTTAGAAAAAACTGACCATAAAAATTTAACCACCTTCTAAATATAAACTGACACGTCGTTGTAATAAGAAGTTTAACGTGTTTTTCTTTAAATGGGCAAACGTGAAACTTAAAGCGACATCAACTTTTTTTAATATGATAAATACATCTTAACAGTAAGATTGCCCTCTTTGTTATTTTCTATCGAGCCCAAACTTTAAGCAGTAAAAACTTCCGAAACAGTAAATCTACGATCGAGTTTTAGGACGATATGTTTAGAAATAATATTTTTATTATCAAAAAATAATTAAATTTTAAATAGGGTAGGTATGTATTTTTATATCCTTACAATTTTTTTGTTTTATGCAGTTAGCTACCTACTATTTGTACTGAATAATGTAATATGTTGTTGAATGTTTATAAGTAGTCTGCATTAGCGAATTTTCATAGGAAATAAACCTATTTTTTAAACAGAACAAGTAGAAAACCAAATTAAAGGCAACAAAAGTATTCTATATCATAATATAGTCCAAAAGTACTTAAAATAATTTTTCAAAATAATTAAGCAACGAAGTAGAGAACAAACGTATCTCGACAAAAAAAAAGATATTTAAAAGTTAAAAAGAATTTTAAAAACTCTCAAATCACGATTATTGTTTCGACAATCGATAATAGAAATTAGGTAACTTTAAACTACAATAAACAAGGGCAGTTTACAGACCATTAGACCTCCACTTAGCTAAGATAATAAATAAAATAGGGTGCATTTTCCTGAAGCTGGGACGTCTAGGATGAGATACTAGTAGTAAGTTTTTGTTTACGAGTCTACGGCCTACATTGGCATCAAATTACATAACGTGCAATTAAACAAAAATCTTAAACTGTTTTCATCTTAAGAATTGCATAGGTTTCTAATTTAATTTTCCTCGAAATAATTTTAAAATAAGGCCATTTCAATTAAATTCGAATTTATCTCGATTTAGCCGACAAGTTCATCTACAGCTGTAACTATACATAGGTATTTGTTTATTCTTGCAAATTCCTTCGACGCCGTTTCGGTCGCGACGTCTCGTCGCGAGTACCAATTAAAATTCATTAAGGACAGTTTTAAAAGTATGCCAATTACCGACTTTCCGTCACAAGTACGCAATTAATTCCCTCGTCCGCTGCAACAATATAGTACATAGGTACGTAACCAAAGTTTGCAAGACCGAAAAGTTAATTAAGCAAACACCTAAAAACTAACTCTACGATCTCGAACTTTTATTAAACACTCTATGAAAAATACAATGTTTAAATTAGCCCGGGAAGCGAAAGATCGAAGAGCTTTCGAGTACGAGAATTCTATATGATGTGGAGAACGCGCCGAAAATTCGAGTTATTTCAGTTTTCACATTTATATAGTCGATCTAACAAAATTTTGCCTCGGTAACATTCGTAAGTGTCTCTCTTTTACGATAATCGAGTTAGGGCCGTCCCTGCCAGTCATTTCCGAAGTAATTACTTTATATAAGATTTTTTTTTGACAAACCGAGAAATTCAATTTATCTCTTTACTTTGTATCTGCCGCGAGTTTGAGATTTTTTCGCATTTTATCAAATTATCGGAAGGATCGTTCCCGTCTCGAACCCTCGACGATTCAGTCCAAATTCGAACCTTATTATTTTTTTTTTGATTTTTATAGGTTACTGCGTGCTCGCCTTCCTTAAGCTGTGCTTCCTGGGGATCCTACGTTACGAGATCCGCGAAATGATACAAAAAATTCGCATTCTCCGCACAGAATTGGACTTGCCAAACGCCAATGGGGCCGTTCCCGGTGCTTTGAGGGCCGAAAGTGCAGAAAGCGAACGTGAATCGCTTTTAGTGAGGCCGGAAAGTGCGGCGTTGTTATCGTCGCCGCCCGCGCAATCCAAGAACCCGAACGGTAATAACAACTACGAAATGAGAGAGTATAGGCGCACTAGTCGCGACAATATTTGACTAAAATATCGCCTGGAGGGCCTGTTCAGCCGTGGTCGATGGAACCGCGAGAAAAAAGGCCCTCTGGCTACGCCTCTGGAGGAAATCTTCACGAAGCCAACGCGAGCCCGACCACGGGACGAAACATGTTGAGACTGATCGAGTAAAAGCAAACTCGAAAGTCGCAGTCACCGTTCCACTCCGTCGTAGAAGCCCATTAGAATAATTACTCAAAAATGCAAAAGTATGGATATTCACCAGACGGTGATTAAATCTAAGCTTATTTAGACGCGCTTAGAGCGCCTTACAAGATGTAATATAGACCAACACGGTATATAAACATACTACAATAATATGTATATGTAGCTGCGTGACATAATAACGAATTAAATACAATAATCTAAAAAAATGCTTAAATTTCTTAATTAAAGTGTAAAAAAAATATCTAAAATTAATTATTGTGAGATCTCCGCAGCTTCCAAGAGGCGAACGGACGACTAGTGGTTAGTGAATGACTTAGCTTAGGTTCGGCAAGGGACGAACATAGTGTTTGCATAACATGAGCTTATTTTCGATAGTGCCTCGTCATACACAGTTACCTAACGAAGCTGATGGACATATTAAAATACGTTTATACCACTAAGTGTAGCGAATTTAGTATTATACAGTACCAATTATTTTTGTGTAGCAAAATTTGATAATTCCGAAAAAATCCTAACATCCACCGAGTTGAAATAAAAGTGGGCTAATTTTGCTACAGAACGAAATGGCTTTAATATATAACGATAAGCGTAGCCGTAGCGACATGCTGTATATACATTATATACTTATTAGTTAATATGAAAACATGCAGTTTGGGAACCGAAAATTATTGTCGGATTTATTTCGCGACGTCGAATCTCCGAAAGTACCAAATTTTCCGTTTCCGCAACTGCAACGATGGGTATATTAACAATTTGATAGTTAAAGCAAACACGCGCGAAAATATACTCACAAAAACACACTAAACCGTTAACAATTTACTTATGTTTAATTAAGGGAAAAACAGAAACAGAATCAAAATAAATGAAATATTAAATAGTTGCCGACAGTGACCAATTTTATCTACCTATTTTTACGCTTCCCATTTTATTACGCGACCTTTCGCGATAGTAAATTTATGTACTATATTTATTGTTAAAAAGCTATGTCATGTTATGCCTGTAAATAGAGAGAATGTACAGGGCGTTTCGTTATAAATCTACTTATCGAGATACGGATTAAATAAACGGTAAAAATCACATTCGCTTCCTAGTCCCGTCGAAGGGTGCACTAATAACGAAACGCTCTGTACATTGTAACTATATTTCAAATAAAATATTGTTAGAAATGCGTTATTTACTCACATCGAGCTCGTTCCCCTTTAATGTGGCGCAACAGTCGATGACGGAGCCGCCAATCACCACCTGAAAATAAAAAACATTATTTAGCTAACGATAAGGTTTTTTTTTTTTTTGAGTTTTATCTTATACATAATGTGTGAAACGGTATAGGTAAGTAAAATAAATTTCATCGAAAGTACCGATATTTGACTTTCAAAAACAATTCGATTGTAAATGCCCGAGATCTATTTTAGTTTTCGCAACTGTTTTTCAACGACAGTCAATTTTCACAAAACTTTACCGAAAAGATAAAGGTATACCATTATATGTCTGTATAGCTACCGTATATTAAGGATTAGCAGGATCGCTAGGGTAAATAAAATAACGACTTAAAAAAAATGTGTTTTGTAATATTGTAAATTATTGGCCCAGCGTTAATTTAATATGAAATTGTTTCTCTGATGTAACGTTACTTTGAAAATAAAATGGCAACATTGAAGCTTCAAATATATATCTAATAAGAATGTACCTAAACTAAATATGCACGTGTATAAACCTATGTGGTTTAATAACTGAAACATTTTTGATACTAGTTAAAACAATTATCGTTTATTTCGACTGTGCAGTGATTTTTCGAAGTCTGTAAAACAAAGTGATCGTATTTGAAAACTACCGTTGTCCCTCACTAAATTAATATTCTAACGTAAATGTGGTTATCTACCAAATTATTTTGATATTTAAAATGCATTTTCGAATTACTGCTTTACTTTAACCATCAACAACCCCAGCGTAAATTATTAAGTCAACAATCGTTTTTGTGGTATTAATAAAAGAAAATTTAAAAAATTTCACTAGGTAGGTAGGTACTAAATAACTTTATAATAATTAATATCTACTACTAATATTTTTCGTTGCTTCTTAAAACTCGAAAAATAGAAATTTCAACGACGATTAGTCGCCAAACGATAGATTTTCCAAAACGTAAACAATTTATATCTAATTCATCTGAATTTTCCAAAAAAAAAGGGCAAGTTGATATGCCTAGAGAATGTATCGGACTACTCATTGTCGGCAGTTTTAATAATTAAACCATTCCCCAAATTTCACTTGTATTTATTGACTAGTTGACTTCAATTTTCTTTTTCATCATAAAAAGCTATTTAAGAAAGAAACCTAAGCTCATATTTTTCTGCGGAATTTAAAATGGAAAACAAAACTTTGCGGCTCCTTGGCCCTTTCGAATATAGCGAATACAAAACACAAACACAATAAATTTCCATTCATTCCGATAAAAGCTTTTATGCAAAAATCATTACTAAAGAAGACGAATATTCAATTGCCGTCGCGACGAGTAAGAATGAATTAAAGAGGTACCGATAACATGTAACGTTGATGGCCCTGAAATTATAAAACAGGCCAAGGAACGTTTTTAAAAAGTCAATTCTAATGTATGGACAAGGAGAATCGATACTGTTCACCTGTTTTACGGTAATCGTGTTTATTAATAAAAGTAACTAACAATAAGTAGGTAGTATGTACATAGTTTACGCCTTTCGACTAAATATAACAGTCATCATCTCCCAATTTTTACATGTAGGTATTACATTTAACACGTTCGTAGTTTTGTTTTTATTTTTAGGTAAAATTTACAAAAATTGGGAAACGTGGGATTTACACTTCGTGAAATTTTGCCTTAGCAACGTCGATGCATGAAATTTAGAATTGCCAAAACAATTATAATTGTTACCTACATAATATTAAATGTATAAATGCAAAATTTTGAAAAGCATTTACAGAGCGTTAGTGTCGAACACCCTTTAAGGTAGCAATATTTACACATTTTAAATCCGAATTGCATTTCAAATAAAGAAATGTCGAAAGAGGATTAAGAACTCACCCCATTCCCAAAGGAAAACCGGTAAAAATTTTCCAGACACAAAAATACGCCGACCCAGCGAACCGCGAACACGTCTCATCAAAATACGAACTTCAACTGATATTAACGAATTAGAAATTATTATTGCACCGACCCTTCCTTTAGAAAACACGCCGATAAGAATTAATAGTGTGCAACTTTATCTTGCACATGTACGATTATCGCTTACGCGAAGCCCAAATACCTATTATACTCGAATATCCTCGATGAACTCGGACACGTGCTTATCGAAATTGAGGTGATTTAGATAATAATATAAGTAAAAGAAAATACCTAAAATGTGTAATCGTAAAATTTGACTTTGAAATTAATCAGTTCGTAATATTTCGGCTACGATGGACAGTGGGGCGGGATACCGTAAAACGTGGCAGAAACTATTTTGATTTATGTAACTGTTTTAACTATTTGGTATACATTTAGATTGAATAAATATTGATCATTTATAATATTTTACAAGTTTTATTTTAAAAATAAATGTAGATAAAGGGCTTAAAAAAGTTAAAATAAAAATACCCCGCAATAATTGTATCTTATAGAAAATATGATCTCGTGACATCGATTGGCTGTTAGATATGTTGTAATTTAGGACCTGCCGAACAAAAAATGTGATACGTTTTGGAAAAATTACAAATGTGACTTTTTTATTTATGTTGATATTTTTCTACTAACTCGTTTCTAAACGACCGCCCTCAATAATTGAAAATCTACGCCAGCCAACTCCTCTTATGCCGAAATTGAATTTGATTTAAAAAAAAAACACGTATCAATGCCCCCCTTACAAAAAAAAAATTCCCAAGAAATTTTCAATCAGAACTCTGAACTCGGACCTCGGTGTCGTCAGAACTCGGGTGCGGCTTTAAATCTTTAATGTGCCACACGCCCTTGGCATTACCCTCGATATCCTCCGGTTCGTATGTTAATGGGGATATTTTCTGACGAATCACCAAAGGTCCTTGAAATTTAGGAGCTAGTTTGGCATTAAAAAAATTTGCGGCATTTGAAAGAGTATAATTTCGTCGCCACACGGTATCGTCAACTTCATATTGGAGAGGTCGTCTCCGAAAGTTGTAGCGAACCCGCGTGCGTTCATATGCTTTATCCAATCTACCTCTCAAATCTTCAAACATTTTCCTAAATTGTGACGACTTATCGACAGGTTCGGCAGATTGACTTTCGGCAAAATTAAGTGGAAAATAACCCTCCCCGGAAACTACATGTTCTCGTCCAAAATTAACAAAGAATGGGGTTAACGCAGTAACCTCATGTTTGGCTGTGCGAAGAGCGCAACCAACTTTTGGTAATAATTTGTCCCATTGACGGTGGTTATCTTTAACGTAGGATGATAGCATAGTTTTTATAACTCTATTTACGCGTTCCGTTGGATTTGCTTGTGGATGATAAACAGCATTAAAAATTATTTTAGATTTATACTGGGAGCACAACTTGCTAAATTCTTTACTTCTATATTGTACTCCATTGTCTGCTATGATATATTGAGGAGTACCAAATACCAGAAATACTTGTTCTTCGAGGTATTTTCACACGGCCGATGCGGTAGCTTTACGTAAAGGGTGAAGTAAAGAGAATTTACTAAAATAATCTGTTACTACTAAAATGAAAGAATAGCCGTGGGTAGACCGAGGTAAGGGTCCAATGAGGTCGGTACTGATCATTTGCCACGGTTTGGTGACGTGCGGGAGATTTCCCATAAGGCCTGGTGGTTTCTTTTGTTCTGGTTTAGTGGCTATGCAAATTTTACAGTGACGAACATACCGATTAACATCCGCTTTTAATTTAGGCCAGTAATATAAGTTTTTTATTTTTTCGTAGGTTTTGTACACCTCTAAATGACCTGACGTCACTTCGTCGTGGTGTTGTTTAATCAAGGTGGCCCTATCGCTCTTGGGTACAACGAGTTTCCACGCTGCGTTTTATTGTAAATCCGGATAATCACACTGAAGGTGTTTGTATAGTTTGTCACCGTCAATTCTCCATTTTGGATATTTCAAAGGATTAGTTTTAATTAATTTCACCATTTTTATATACCAAGGATCTGATATAGTATTGTTTTTAATTTTAGGGGATTTTATGGGGTCTATTTCCGCTACTAGTTGCGGCCCCTAATCAGGAACGGATCTTAATAATAGATCGGGAATAACATGTTCGGTTCCTTTACGATGCTTAATTTCGAAATCAAATTGTTGCAATCTCACAGCCCACAGTGCAAGCCGTCCTGTGGGTTCTTTTAAGTTGTTAAGCCAGATTAATGAATGATGGTCCGTAATTACAATAAATTTATATCCCTCAAGGTAGCAACGTAATTTTTCTACGGCCCAAAGTACTGCCAGGCATTCCCGTTCGGTGGTGGAATAATTTCGTTCGGAGCGAGAGAGCGTCCTACCAAGGTAGCAAATAACATGCTCTCCATCCGGGAGTTGAGGACCAACCGACGTAGTCGGATTAAATAAAATATACATATTGTAACATCTTTGAAATAATAGGACCTCCGTACCCTCCGTAGGAGGTGAGTAGGGCTATGCCTAAATACTTCTAGGTATTAGTAATAGTCTTTTTAGGTCCTAGATTTGGCTCATATTTTTCTACTTTGGATTTTCTTATTTTTGGATTTATTTTTGTTACTGTTTTTGGATTTATTTGTTATTGGTTGAACTTGGATTTTGTTGCCGGAGGTTGACTGGAAAGATCGATTTTAGTTACCACGCGGAATCAGCTAAGTTTAATCAATTGCCGTTCGGAACAATTTATATTTTTGTTATTGTTTATATTAATTATTGTTAACGAAGTGTTTCTCGAGAAGCATTATTTAATTTTGTTTGCTAGTATTAGAACCCGACCGAACTCCACTGTCCCAAAAGCTAGCTGACAGGCCTATAAATTTTGTTTAGTGCTTGTTTACCATTATTAAATAATTATTTTTAGATCAAATTTTATTTTATTTTTATCATTTTTTTTTGCACGTAACAAATGTAATACGTAAAAAATTATATAATGGTCAGTTTTTGAACTACAGTCAAACATGACCTGCGATGGGCGAGTAGATATTGTTTGAGACTATTCATATATAGTGTCTCTGAAATTGGGTTTACTGAACTAAAAATTTCATCTCAGTAGGAAAAAATGTATTGCTCGTAGAATATTCGACTTATTTTGAAAACAAAGTTTATCAAGCAAAAAATTACATTTATTATATAACGTACGTACTTAAAAAACTATCTTACTAAAAAAATCAAAAATATTACTGCTATTAAACTGTTCAAAAATTTTTACAAAATCTTCGTAAATAATTTTAAAAATAAATTAATAATTGAATAAAAGATGGCCTAATAAAAGGAAACGGAGAAAACAGAAAATGTTTCTTCTTCTTCATCAGGTAGACTATTCAGGTATCTTTTTCTATCGTAATTAAACTATTCTAATAGTAAAATTAAAATAAAATTACAGTTACAATAGAAAAAAGTGTAGTTTAGTCGTCTGATGAAAAAGAAACACTTTCTGTTTCGTCTTCTTCGGGAGACGATTCATCTGTATATCGAAAAAATATTTGTTTCCCCGAGCATATATAAAACATCTGTATACAATTGCTTCAACTTTTTTTGTGGGAAACTAAACAATTTACTAATTCAGCGATTTTAAAACACCGACAAAAAACATGTAAAATTTTTGAAATTTTTCGGCTTTCTGCTTCTTCTACAATTGAAGATGAATAGGGAAGAATGAAAAGTTACTTTAAAATATTCGAAATATCGGTCGAAGTTTATTTAAATTATTTTGCAATAAACACAGAGTCGGCTGTAAGCTTTGTCTTATAGGCCATTATCTTCTAATGTCGCAAAAAGTCGCAGTATTTTTTTTTATTATGTAGCAGCTGTATGTATTAACTATACTTCTACGCAAAAAAAGTAACCTGATACAGCTTGATAGTAAACTAAAAGTCAACGACAAGTTGATTTAGTGACATGAAGGAAATGAAATTTAGTCACAAAAAATAGATTAATTACAATAAACAAAATTATGCACGTTAATGAACAATAACTTATTAAATAAGTTTATGTACCTGTAGACTTTGCATCCATCTCGATTTCGACTCACTTTTGTATTAATCATCTATATAAAACTAAACGAAGAACAGAACAACTATTTTGACGTGTAATAAACAATTCATACGAGTTTATCGGAATTGCCAGTTCTGCCTGTATTACACGAAAATATGTGATGATAATAGTAATTGCTTAATCGTATAACATCCATAGATGATTAAGCTATTATAAAATATGTGTTTAAATAAGTAAATATGATATTTCAATTTTTGACTTTCTGCCACGTTTTACGATATTCCGCCCCACTGTGCGATGGAATTATTTGTGGATACCTTTAATATTTTAAAAAATGAATAATCCATCAAAAGCAGCTAAATTAATACAGTGAAACCTCTTTAATCTGGACACCTCCGGGACCAAATAAAATGTCCAAATTAGGGAAGAGTCCACATTCGAGAAGGGGGTCTTCAAATTTTGTTATATAAAAAATACGCATATTTATCATGCAAATATAATCGAAAATTTATTATAAATAAACATAAAACAAATTATTACACGTATTAAAAAATTATTGAAAGAAGTCATTTATCTTTGTCTGTTTTTGATTGCACTTGGCAAACGAAATACAATCTTCTACTTCTATTTGTAAAGAACTTACTATATATATATATATTAATTTTGGATTATTTTTATATAAAAAGAATGATTTTAAAGATTTTGTAATCGATAGTGCTTTAGAAAAATTGGAAATTTTATGTAAATCTTGATATTCGCCGATTTCACTCATATTTTCATCGATCTGATCTGCATCTTCGTTGTCTGATGAATCACTAACGCTAAAAGAATTTATAATGTCTATTATTTCACTCGTTGTATCTTCTGTATGCACTTTACTGTCGATTTCTGCTACTGTATTCTTCTAGAGTCTCTATTTTATTTCTGTCTACTTTTAATAATTTGGCTAAAGTAGCCAAATCTAAGTCCTCTTCTGGATCTTCAATGTTCACCATCCCGTCTACAAAACCAGCTTTACGTAAACAGTTTTTTATAGTGTCATTCGGAACTTGCATCCAAGAAGTTACTATCCATTGAATCGATTGAAGAACATTCAAGCTTTTTAAAAACAAACTGCTGCTTTCGCAAGATTCCGATGACGCTACCAAATGTTTCAACGGTAAACTCCGATAACGAACCTTAGAACTTTTAATAATGCCCTGGTCAAGCAGCTGAATAACGGAAGTACAATTAGCAGGGAAAAATATTAACTTTACGTTTTCTAACATAACATCCGGATGAGCAGTTTCTCGATTAACTTCGGCTGATTCGCCGCAAACAGCTTTAAACGAAATTGAATGACGACTACGAAACTTTTCAAACCGTCCGTTTGAAGCACGAAAATCGTCCAAACCTAATTCTTTTGCAACTTCATTAGCTTTTTCCTGCAGGAGTCGTCCAGATGCAGACAGATTATTTGTACGGACTCGGGAAAATCATTCATATGCAATTTGATCAATATTTGCACCATTTGTTTTTGAGAACTGTCTCATTAACTTTGGATTTTTATTTTCTTGCCATATTTTCCGTAAATCGATTTCTTGTTTTAAAATGTTGGCTACAGTACTGTTCGATATCTCAAAATATTCCGATACTTTTCTAACGCCTCACTTGCCAATCGTGACATGCCAATCGAGATTACTCCAAAGGAAACTTTTCTATTGTGAGTAATAAGCCTTTTCAAGAAAAAATATTTTAACATAAATTCTTAAAAGTCTAAAATGTGCGAATGGTTTTTATTTTTATTTTCTGTTTAATTGTCCAAAATAAAGAGGTTTATGTGTAATAAGGGGCCGCGTGTAACTGTCCATATCCGAATTAGGGTGTTGCCACAATCTAGAGGTATATTTTCTATATAATCTTATGCAAATGATTTGGGATACCTAAAATTGTCCATAATATGGGAGTGTCCACATACGAGAAGTGTCCACAGATAGAGGTTTCACTGTATTAATAATTTGCAATAGAAATTAAACATTTTTTTTAGGTAATCGCATGTTTATAAAACGAAATAAATTTTAACTATCCTAGGTGATGATACTAACAATAATAAGTAGTTGGTGCTTATGGGGGCGGTAGCGGTTGATGTATCGTCTAGAAATATGGACAGCTATCTACAATTTGTTCTCGAAATATTGAAAGTAAAAAATCAGTTTTTATGCCCAACAAAAAGCAGAAGAATTAACCATATTTAATAAAAATTACGTTGCGCTTTTAGTCCGAAGTTATTAAAGTACAGAACACGAAACGAAATAAAAATACAATCGTTTTAAAAGTGGGGTACGTCGAAACACCTAAATCCCATTGATTGTACTTAATTACCTACCATTTATCCTAATATCTTCCTAAAATGTTCCCTATATAATTAAAATTATATCTCAATTTATATTTTTTATTACTTTTACTGCACTATTGCGTTTCATTTTCCCCGTGTTTTCCAAGAAAACTAAATTTTTAAGTGTCTCAACCTGCCTCACTAATAGGGCAGGTTGAAACACTTAGTGGAAACGGTCGAGACAGGGTTTAGAAACGTTAGATAACATAAGAAAGTAAAATCTTAAAATAAAATAAAATCTTTACAAAATAATACAAAATTAAAATATATATTAATCTATCCGTCGAATATTGAACATGTGTGAAAGTGGAAAAGATTTAAGTACCAAGGTATTTATTTATTTAAAAATTAATATTTAAACCAGTATAAGAATTTATTTTACTAAAAGAAAATAAACCCGCAAAGGTATAATAGTAATTATTGTCAAAACGTCAGTTTTTACTTACTCGAGCAACTTAAACCTCGAATCAACATTGTGAAACAAGTGAAAAAAAATAATTTTGAAAATCCACCAGACAAACGATAGTTGTTTCACAGCAGTTTGTCTCGAGTTGCCCCCACAAGACTTTACAATCGAAATGTAATCTAATCTAACCTTAATCGACCATAATAATTACGACATCAAAAGTGAATCGATGCACTTAAACGCACTTAAATACGCTAACGCTCATGTTGGTAATAATTATCGTAAAACATCTACGGTTAAAATAAAGAAATTAATTCAATTTACTTTTTACAAAATAGGAATTACTTAACTAACTAAATTAATCGAGTACCCCGTAAAGTGAACCTATTTGATTCACTTTTTATAGTAGAGTGCAATTTTTGGATAACAAGAAAAAGATTGCAAGAAACCTATTTAATATAGGTGCGCCTACATTTTGGAAAGTTATAAGAACGATCAACGTTTTAAAGCAATAGTTTCTCATTTTCATTTCTCGCGTGTGCTCCCGTAAAATTAGCTTTTTGTCACTTACGCCGTTTTGCCAAAACGCCAAAGATATCATAACTTAGGAAACATATTTTTTCTTTTCAATTGTTTTATCCACTATAATTAAAATTTCATAGAACCTAGTCCCCTTTTTTACACAGGAAGGTAGTATCGACGTTCGCGAGGATTTCGTAGAAGGTGAAGCCCCCCCCCCCCGCGAATGTTAAGCGATTACTGTACTTAAAAATAATGGCCAATCTTACATTTACTTAATCAAAATGTCCTATCTGAACATTACTACAACCTCGTATCTATACAATAATTTATCGAGATAGAACATTTTTACTCGATAAAAACTTATCGATATATCCATGCTTATGACATAGGTAATCTGTATTTTTTTCTTACAATGCCCCCCCATTGCATTTTTCAAATTTTACTTTCAGAGCAATCAATCTTATTTTATGTTCAGAATATAAAAAATTATATTTTTTATTATGGCCTTTCAAATGCCATGGTTATGTCTGGAAAAATGTGAGCGGCATTAATAAATAAACTAAAGCGCATTTATCTCAAAACTATAATTTTGCAGATAGGACGTTTTAACCAACGAAGACGGTATAGATAGATATTTGCGTCATTTTCAAGAATGGATTTAATTTAATATTTAATTAAATTAAATAGTCGATAAGTATTCATTCTGAAAAATGACACAAATAGTTGTCGAGATATTGAAAATAATATATAGTTTGCTATAAATAAATAACATATTGGATATTCCCATTATTTATAATATTATGTAATACTAAAAGAAAGTGTTATGATCGCACTGTGACCGACCTAACAACGACCGTTTCCCTTAAAATCTTAAGTGCCCCACTTTTCCCTATAGATTATTTTAAGTTAGTTTTTTCTACATTCCATTTTATCATATTTGGATTGATTTTAAACGCACGCGGTGTTACCAGAACGTTGTTAAAAATTTTGTGGCGGTATTTTATACCATTACATTATGTTTACAGTCCATTCTAATAAATAATGTACCTAAAGGAACCGTGTTTTAACAGTTGATGGACAATTCGGAATAACAATCCCGAATTTATTAATTTATTAATTTATTATTTACTATTTTGATTAATCGATATCGATCTTATTCGTTTTGACGGTTAGTTTTTCAAATATTAGGTAGGTATGTACCTACCTATAAATACGAATATTAACCCTTTGTTGATTTTGTGTAACGAAACATTTTGGAAGGCGATTATTATAAAGCTCGTTTACTTTATTTCAAATTGTCGACGTCGTTTATACGAAAATAAATTTATGTCGAACATTAAAACAAACGGCCACAGGTCAATAGATACGGTATTACCCAATTTCGTTTGCGATAAAATTGATTTAACCTTAATGTGGTATGTTATGGGCGCACTATATTATTATTTGGCATTGATATAATGCGTGGATATTAAAACAGTCGAATATAGAACCAGTATTTACCCTCGAATATAGTTCTCCATATCAGTTTCTACAATCTGTGAAAATGATGATCCATTAACACAGTTTACATTGTACAATATAGTGGGTTATTACATTTCGGCATTAACTCAATACCGTGCTCGATGCTAATGTGTAAAACAAATGTCACGCAACGAGCCCAAAATTAAAATAATAAACATTTTATTTTATAACATTTTATAGTTAAAATGTTATGGAAATATAAATTAACCGATAATACTAACCGGTCGCATTTCATCTCCATATATTTTGGGCTTTTCTACATTTCCCTTTGAATTATGTTCCAAACTTGCCAACGCTACCGCAATTTCTGTAGCCACTCTCGCGTTATTTTTAATCAAAGCAATATCTGGCCGAATATAAAGGAAAGATATCAAACTCTCGGATTTATAACGGAATGCGTTCTGTCCTCGAAAAAGTACGTAACCCCGCGCCTAACGACATTTAAAAAAGCTTTCCTCGACCAAGATCAAAAGGATACTAGTCTGCAAAGATGATCCCTTGGTCATTTCGGCAATGTGTCCCAATAAATACGGCGTGATTTGTTTACCAGAGACCCCGCATTTTTTGGCATTGGCCATCGCTAGCTCGATAACCGCATTCGTTTCGTCCTCGTTCATCGCGAATTCCTCCGGAACTGGAACGGCAAAAAGCAACCCCGACTTCAGGCCGAATTGCAAATGACATTTAATAATGTCGGCCGCCTCTTTAGCGTCAGAAACATTATAAGGAGCGCAGTGTCCGCTATTGCGGCAATAAAATGCCGGAAATGCCTTATTTTCTCCAAAACTGGCAACGAACACCCCCCGAGTTTCCTGTATCGCAAAAAAATAAGTCGATAAATTGGCTTAGTTCGCCCACAGAGCTTTTGCACCTACGAGATACTCGAGCGTCTTGGGAATGTCGAGGATTGATTTCACGCCGCTGGATATCACGGCCACAGGACTTTTTCCAAGTTCGATTAAATCTGCCGATATGTCGAACGTGCGTTCGCCCTCTCGATGTACGCCGCCAATTCCTAAAGTTAAAGGATGAACATTGAGAGTTCACAAATTAATAATGGGATTATACGGGAAAAAGAAAAATTATTAAACAATTTTAAAGGCAATTCGACCGACGGCCATCGAAACGCCAAGCAGATGATACGTGAGTATTTATAAACTTCCGGGGAAAACCTATCGATTAAATTTCTTATTCAATTAACGAGCATTGTAACGTAAACGAAATGGGGGGGTGAAAAATTTGAGAATATAATTTTACTCGAAGGACGAAAATTAAGTTCGTTAATTAACCGTTCAGCTCACATAGAATTTGTAATTCGATTAGTCGCCCTTAATTACTTTCTTTTGTTTTATATTGTTGCATTAAGGTCCAGTATTTCGAGTCCGATTTATAACTCCGTTTAAAATATAAACCGTTCGGCCTCTATTCGTAGACGGTGATTAAATGTAGTCATTACTAACCACGTATAATTGTTTAGAAACAATAGTATGTGGGTACCTAACTATAATTTCGAAGGAAAAATCTGTGAATATAGCCCTTCGTCACTGTAATAATACATAGTCATTAATTTTAAAAGAATGATCGAAACGAGGTTTAACAGGTTTAACTTTAATCGAAATTTAAACCAAATTGAAACCAGATAGGTCTGCGCTAAAATATACATAGGTCCTTATTAGAAAATATTTTGAAGGAATTTCCTCGAGAAGCAGAATACCAACGCAGACCTGTTAGAGTGGATAAAAAGTAGATCTTACTCGTGAAATATTAATGGGTCCACTTAACTATCGACAAAATTGAAAAAAAGACGTCGATAATTTAAGGTGTTTTACCTCCTGTGGCGAAAACGCGGATGTCCATTTTATTAGCGACGATGAGCGTTCCGGCTACTGTTGTGCCCCCGTTACAACTATTTGCTAGCACGTAGCCAAAATCTCTGCGCGACGTTTTGACAGTTTCCACGTCTTTCGCATCCGCCAGTTGTGATAGTTCGTCGGAATTAAGACCTACTTTGATTCTCCCGCCTATAATTGCAATGGTTGCAGGCACGCCGCCCTACGAAGAACAGATAACTGAAGCTTATCGCCATCTACCGGTCGTTTGTTGAACTTCAACGTTCAAAACTCACCCCCGTCCTAACGATAGCTTCAACATCTGTTGCACACTGTAGGTTATCCGGATATGTCATGCCGTGAGTAATTATTGTCGATTCTAAAGCAATTATCGGCTTATTGTAATGTAGCGCATCCCTAACCTCTTCGTTCACGTCGATCCACAAATTCGATATGTTTCGAACGACCGTTTTGAAATTGTTTTTCGGCAACGCCGATGCGATTTTGTTACACACAGGCCACATGCCATACATAAGTTCAAATCAACAAAAATTGACCAAATTTCGAATACTATCGTTTATTGATTAAGCGCGAATTAAGTGTGTTACTAAAAATAGAATCGAACCTAAACATTGAAAATTTAAATATATATCGAAGCGCATGGTATATGTATATAGGGTTGTTCAAAAGTATATTGTGTAGTGTTGAGTTTGCAAATTAAAATTTGATAAAAATTCATCCATTAGGCGCAACCATAATTAAATTAATAAATAAGTGATCCCCAATAACTAATTGATCATAATAATCGTGGCAACTTATAACCAAATATGTAATATAGGTAATAGGTATACTTTTTAATCGGTAATTAAATCAGTTTCAACTTTACCCAATTGCAAATGTCAGATAGAAACAGATAAAAAAATTTGGTGAGTTTCTATTCGGTTCTATACGAGTATATATTTGATACCGGCATTCCGGACAGACTAATACAAATTATATCAGTAAATTCCATATAAATATTCTGATCGAATTCAATAAGGAACTGATGGAAACAAATAAAACTGCATTAAACATAACAAATATGTTTCGATCAGGTTACGAACATTTTTATGGATATTAGGCAGACATCTGTATATCCATTAGATAGATGTTGCATATGTATGTTTTATGATATCCACTAGATATTATGGATATTCAAAACTGATATCTTTTAGATATCCATTAGATGGTTTTGTACTGCATGAAAATTAAGTTATTAAATTATCTAATTATTTGATTACGATAATCATTGAAAATTGTAACCAAATAGGTAATATTAAGGTACTTTTCAATCAATTGCAAATTTACCCAATTGAAAATGCTGGGTAGAAACGGATAAAAAAATTCCAAAACAGATTAATACAAATTATATCAGTAAATTCCATATAAATATTCTGATCGAATTCAATAAGAAACAGATGGAAACAAATAAAACTGTATTAAACATAACAAATATGTTTCGATCAGGTTATGAACATTTTTATGGATATTAGGCAGACATCTGTATATCCATTAGATAGATGTTGCATATGTATGTTTTATGATATCCACTAGATATTATGGATATTCAAAACTGATATCTTTTAGATATCCATTAGATGGTTTTGTACTGTATGAAAATTAAGTTATTAAATTATCTAATTATTTGATTACGATAATCATTGAAAATTGTAACCAAATAGGTAATATTAAGGTACTTTTCAATCAATTGCAAATTTACCCAATTGAAAATGCTGGGTAGAAACGGATAAAAAAATTCCAAAACAGATTAATACAAATTATATCAGTAACTCCATATAAATATTCCGATCGAGTTCAATAAGGGAACCGATGGAAACTAATAAAACCGCATTAAATCTTACTTTCTTCCGAATGGAAGCTTAGGGAATCACATGCAATATTTAATAACATTTCAATTTCCCGATAGAAACAAATACAGTTTTGAAATCTGCCATATAGATGCTAACATAATTGATACACCAATATCTCGTATTTCATTATCAAAAGTGAATAATCCACGATCATACTTTCTTATATTTCGAGAACTCGCTTTCTTAATATGTATATGTCTATTGATCTTCCTACGATGCATTTTAACATAACAACAACAACATAAAAGGTGATTATATTTAATCGTTTGAAACTTTATTATAAAAACTGAAGCAAAAAAGTCAACGATTGCAAAAGTATAGGTATTCCGATATATTTATATTTTTATTACAAATTGGAATCCTCCAGATATGCCCCTTTTGGCATCCCGATATATACTATTCTGAACCATAAACCGATCGGTTATCGTTAATAATTGTTTTGGTAGGCGATGAATACTGACAAATATTAAACTACATGCACTTACCGATCGTAATCAGTTATTCAATGCAATAATTATCCAAAAGCAACTTGATTCACTAAGATGTCTTAACACAAAAATTCATAGTCACACAAACAAAACAAACGAGCACACTTCACGAACCATTCACATACACACACGCTCACACATTGTAATTTAACTAAAAGTTAATTGTTAGTAGTTAACGAACGCATTTTTTAACCCCGTTTACCGAAATTTTATTTCTAATGTCTTTCACGACGCCGAACCGTTTTAAAACACGCCAGCGCCATTGATGCGCGAGCATCGAACTACTTTTCAAATTTTAAATTTGTAAAAGCTTCGAATTAACCGAATATCGATGTGTTCTCGTTATTTTGTTTTATCGATAAAACGAAATTTCAATTAATTTTAATAAAAATAACAATTGATTGTTGATATAATATTTTGTTTTATGAATCGGTCAGATGCTAGTAACACGATAAACGTTAGTGCGAAAGTTGGCAGAGCTGTCGGTAGGAAATTTAAACATAAACTATAATTAAAACTATTTTTAATTATATCTTTTCTTCGTAAAGCTCGTTAGACGTGGTAATTTTTAAAAACCATGTTAGATAAATTGTAATTTGAATTAAATACATAACGTGCCGCTAAGACATAGACACAAATTTAATTTGACAATAATAAAATAACAGCTTAAAACGTTTTAAAATATTGCCGTATATTAATTAAAAAATAAAATAAGTGAACGTTCTAGTGAGCCCATACCCAATCACGGTTCACGTTTAAAAAATGCAAGTTTGTGTAAATCTCCAACTATGCAAAGTATTTGAAGTACCAATTTATATCGAAGCACCTACATATCCTTTCGATAATAACACCATTAAAATATCCTACTGGTAAACATTTTTCAATTGTTTCTATATGCCAGCGAATAATTGTACGTAATAGAATTATTTGAAGCAACACAACAAAAAAGCCAGTTTACATGGTTAAATTACTAAAGACTAAAGAAAAATTTATTATAGGTAATTTTTATAGATAATTAATTAACTAATCTAGTTTGTATAGGTCATATTTTCTTTGGACAAATAAAAATTATAATGTTCAATAAATGCTCAATTTATAGTAACAGAAAACAATATTTATTTCTTTGATTACTGTATTTTTATTTACTATCCTAAAAATGTACCTATAATTAGAAACAGTTAATTTATAGGTAAATTATATGTATTCTACTAATATAATTTTATAACAGTATATGATTACATTCGACTAGATAAAATTCAGCAATCGATTAACTTGTAGCATTGTTACTACTTATAACAAAATCGGGACGAAATACAATCATGCATAGCTTAATTTAAGCTTAAATCCCAATCGGAAACGTCAGATAATTCCTGTTTCTTCTCGGGAACCTTTGCAATAAAATTCGTTTTGACATTATCTAATCCATCGAATACAGAACTTGCGATGCTCGTAGTGCTACCATCATTGGTCATTTTGTTTTCATCTTCATTAAGATTGAATAGTACTTTCTTCTTCTGCAAAGAACCGGTCGAGGGATAATTTTTTAGTACACCTTTTGCTTGAGTTTGTTCGACTTTAATAACCACATCTTCGTCGCTGCCATTCTTTTTCGGCGTCTTCGATGGCACTTCTGAAATTAAGTTTTCGCGACTTTTGCCTTTTGCCGTGACTGTCGTGTTTAGTTCTTGAATGACGTTGAAATAGGCTTTTTGTGTTTCATCTGTGATTATCGATTTGTTCCTCTCCGTTATCCTTCTGCTGATGCTATCGCTGTCGGAATCTGTGACGTACATTTTGATTTTGGTTCTTTGCTTCCTGTTGCCTTTCTCTTTGTTGAAGCGTTTCCGTTCTTCCGTGTTCGGCTTCTGGCGAAAATTTAACAGAGCAGTTTTCAATTTAAATTTTGTCTGCGAAGAAGCGCCAGACTTCTTTTGTTCTAAAACTGCTTTGTCCACGTCTTTTAAGATGTTCTTGCGAATTAGCATGTAGTTTGTGACATTCTGAGAGAATAAATTGATTAACGATGATAATTAAAACTTTGTAAAGTTATATGGAATCAAAATATTTGCATAGTAAAACAAGGTACAATACAAAAAACCACAACTCTTACTCGTCAAACTATGTTGAAGGCTTATTGAAAGATTGCAAAAAGCAGAGATACGCGAGATCAAACAGAAAGATTCTAAGATTGAAAATCATATTATACTGACTTTAAAAAATTTCAACATAAAATTTTGTGCTTTCCAAAATATAGATAGTACAAAAATTGCCAGCAAACTAAGCGACTAAGAATTTAAGCACATTTTTAATTAAAGAGATTTACAAGCAAGAAGAATTGCAATTTTTAATTGTCTAAAAATCCAAAAACTAGTGCAGAGTCTACTTTTAAAATAACATTAATTTGGACAGCGTGAAAAAGCTACCTTTTTAGCAAGAGACGCTTGATGATTAACAATTTCTAAAGTACGCTGGTACGAACGTACTGGAAGAGTAGTCCATTCAGGAGAGACGCCAAGAGTTTGTAAACGAACATTCAACATATTCTCTAATTCTTTTTTAAGTCCGTACAGAACTTCGGGAGTAAAAGCCGCTTCCTTTAAACTACAATAATCGCAAATCTAATAGTCACATCTTAACTATTGTAAATATAAACCAGTACCTCGTTAAAGATCTTTGTCCCAAAGTAGAGGTTGTCGACGGCTTGATTGCTACCTGCTTTTTAAATAAATCAGTATCGGTTTCAGAATCAGAAGATTCACTTGTTGCACTTTCGCTACTTTCACTATCGCTATCTGCAATAGCATTTTTTAATGGGAATGGTGACGACACGAGTTTGGGAGTTGCCTTTTCAACTTGCTCTAATTTAGAGTTTTCAGCTGTCGACTGATTCGATTTCGCCTCGTTACTCACTTTAGGCAATTCTTTATTTTGAAATATCCTTTTTCTCGGTTTAGGTACGATTTTCGGTGATGCAGCCTTCAAAAATGTTTCATTCGATTCAAGCTTTTGTAGTTGTTGCTGCTCCTCTGGATTGAGTCACTTTGTTTTCAACTAAATTTGAACTACCTTGATATCTATAAAATATATAATACGATATACCTACTGGACACTCGAATATTTGAAAAAATAAATACTTAACTTTTTCTTCAACTATTTCATCAAACTTCGACGACCCCTGATTAATATCAGAATTAAATTGTTGCCCTGCATCTTTCTTCTCTATATCTCGAACGACTTCGGCAGTTTGGCAATATTTACAAACTGTGGACACGACGTTTGTTTGTGTTGCACATTCGATTAACTCCGCCTTATTAATTAAACCGTTCACATCGGTTGCTCGGTCTTCCATTAATACATTCCTTCCTTGACATTTCTCACAAATAATATTTTGTTGGTCATTGTAATTTTGACTGCTCGTTTCAAGATGTGAATACTCCATTTTATTCAAAAATCTATCAAACCACTTCTCATATTTCTCCTGATCAAACTTCTGAGTCTGTAATATTTTCAATTCATTATCTACGTGACCTTTCAACCATTCGAATTTCTGTTGCAAATCAGTCAGAGTAGTATTTTGGATTTCGTTCATCTGTGATAAATTGGAGACAGCTCTAACTCCTCCCGGTTCATTATTCTGAGTATACTTCTCGGTGTTATTTAGCCTTTCTTTAAGTTCTTTTATTTCTAACTGTAACTTATCCGTTTCTACTTGGAATGAAGTGGCATGATGAAGAGATTCGTGCCGTCTCTTGATGTGGGCTGCAAGATAGTCATCAGTTGAAAACGCCTTCGGGCATTGGCTGCATTGAAAAACAGGTCCATTTTGAACGCTGGCTATCTGGCAATTTAATGTAGATTTCAATTCCTTTATCTGCTTTTTGTAATTTAACGCCTCTTGTCGCATTTCTTCGCCATAGAACTTTAAGTTCTTAATTTCCTGATTATGGAAATTTGTTCTAATTAGTTATAAGTAAATTATAACTTAAAAACAAACATAAAACGACCAGTTCTTTACCAACCTCGCTTTTCCGAATCACTTCCTTTTTGATTATTGCCACACTGTTATCCAGATATTTTTTGCAAAATAGCAAATACTGCACTAATAATTGACTAATGTGAAAGATTTTAACGAAACTAGGGTCCAAAATGTTAGTTTGGTCATTGTCTAAAATGAAGTTGATAACAGTGCTTATGTGTTGTTCGAGAGTCGATATATCCGTTTCTTTGATTATTCTATCGATGTCTACGTTTGCTAAAGAAATATGATTTGAATAAGTCCCATAAAAAAACCATATAATGACCTATAACATACCTATATTGTTGCTTACATCCGATTTCAATTGAAAAGTTCTAAAATTAAATCCCAAATCTCGCACTAATCGATTGTAATCATAATTCCACTGGTGACTGTCCTGTGACATTTTTTTATTATTGAAAATAAGCGAAATATTATCGATTATTCTTTTGTAGGTTAATATAAACATGACGCACACGCACACGCACTCGCGGACATTTGTAGTTTAAATAAACATATTGAATAGTTACAGTATACTACAAATCGTAGTTCAAATCATCGGCTAATCTAACCTATAAGATAGTAACTCAAAAAATTAAAATAAATATAAGATGATTACGGCAAGATTAATTTTAAGCAAATTTTTAAACCCTAAATTAATAAGGAAACAAGTGAGCAGATATAATAGCTGTCTTATATTTATTTTAAAATATTTGTTTTATACATAGGTTCTGCTTGCTTTTGCACAAAAGTTACATTCAAGCGTTTCGTTAAATCAACGAGGAATTCATAAAAATGTTTATTTAATTGACGAAACTAAAACGAATAATCGCAATGATTACGGGCAAAAAGGCTGCAATAAGTTTTCCGATCGTACTCATAACTGCGGACAATTAAGGCTCGAAAATATCGGGCAACGTGTTACTTTGTGCGGTTGGTTAGAATTTCAGCGTTTAAATAAATTCGTAGTTATACGCGACGGTTACGGGCGCACGCAATTATTAATTAGCGAACAAGATGTCGAAACCGAGAAGTTGCTATCGACGTTGCCGTACGAGTCGATAGTTAAAGTTAAAGGAACTGTCTTGGCACGACCGCAAGACATGATCAATAAAAAACAAATAACAGGAGAGATTGAAGTTTTAGTAGAGTCCTTCCAGGTACTGAACAAGGCCAAAGTAAACCTACCGTTTAATTTGAGGGAATTTCAAAAAGCAAAGGAGGCTTTGAGGATTCAGTATCGATACCTGGATTTGCGTTTCGCCGAAATGCAAATGAATTTGAGGGTGCGTTCGAAGATGTTGATGGCCATGCGGAATTATCTGGTTAAAGAATGTGGTTTTGTTGACGTAGAAACGCCAACTTTATTTAAAGCAACACCTGGAGTAAGATTTGTCGTTTTGTTCGAACTATGTTAGAATTTAGTTAAGTACATTTTTGTATAGGGTGCTCAAGAATTTATCGTTCCTACTAGATTCCCGGGCCAATTTTATTCGTTAGTCCAAAGCCCTCAACAGTTTAAACAGATGCTGATGGCAGGAGCTATAGACAGGTATTTATCTAGTTTGATGTGATTTAGTGGTTTGAATGGCGAGTCTTAGGTATTTTCAAATAGCACGCTGTTACCGTGATGAAGGCTGCCGGTCCGATCGTCAGCCCGAATTCACACAGCTAGATATCGAGATGTCTTTTACAAGCACAGACGGTGTTATGCATCTTATCGAGGAGTTGCTGCAGTATTCGTGGCCCGATTTCATGGAACCATTGCCGCACACGTTTCCAAGAATCACTTACAGAAACGCGATGGAAAAATATGGTACAGATAAACCCGATACAAGATTTGAATTTTTGGTAATCAAGTAACTAAAGTTGAGCGATATAATCAACTTTATGCTTATAGATAGAGAATTGTACCGAAATTGTTAAACAGAATGTCAATTTGACTACAAACAATTTTGGCGCTTATTGTTTAGTATTTACAGAACCTTCTGCCACATTACCAAAATCAACAAAGCAGAAATTAATAAAAGTGGCAGAAAAGTATGCAACCGTAAAATTTATTCTTAATAAAATAGCGAACGTCGAGGAATGGATCAGGAACATTTCTCGTCTATTAGGCGAAAGCGTTGCTTGTGAATTACAAAGGAAATTTACAATCCAGGATGGAACGATTTTATTTTTGGCTTACGGTAATCGGGAGCAAGTTGTAAGTCGAGTGTTCGACAGTTTAATTAAAATTATTTCTATTTGTTTTTCTAGCTGGAATTACTTGGATCGATTCGTTTAGAGTATGTCAATATTTTAGAGGAACAAGGGAACAAAATTAAGAAAGCAGGCATGCATCCGTTGTGGGTGACCGATTTTCCTCTGTTTGAGAAAAACGATACTCCCGATAGTTTAAAATCAGCTCATCATCCGTTCACCGCTCCACATGCAGAGGACGTGCATTTGTTAAATAATTCACCATTGGAAGTTTGTGCTTGCAGCATTAAAAATGCTGGATTTATTGGATTTTATTGTTGTAGGTGAGAGGGAAAGCTTACGATTTGGTTTTGAATGGAAACGAGGTGGCAGGCGGCTCGATTCGAATTCACGATCCTGATCAACAGGAGTTAATATTTAAGATGCTAAACATCGAAAAATCTTTGATGCAGCACATGTTGGATATGCTTAGGTCTGGTTGCCCTCCCCATGGGGGAATTGCAATCGGTTTGGATCGGCTACTCTCCGTTATTTTACGTACCACTAGTATTCGCGACGTTATAGCATTCCCAAAGAATTTCGAGGGGCGCGATCCGTTAAGTGGAGCACCATCACAAATAAGCGAACACGATAAGAAATTGTATCATTTAGAAATTGTTAAAAGTTGAAGGCAGTAAATATAAAATGATTTTGTAAATTCTGTTCTTAGATTTCTATATTGAGTGACAAATTTCAGTTCTATTTAAAATGTTTGTCAATTAAAAAATATATATTTAAAATCTCAATCTTAAACGGCTGTTTATTTTGCATATAAATAAATTGGCTTCAATCCACCTCATACTGTCCCATAAATCTATTGTAAAACGTTTGGTCGTTTTTAGACACTGTACATATACAAACTATAACTTTGCGATGTGATATTGTTTATAGAAGATGATTTTAAGTTTGTAAAATGTTTGAAATCTGCCATACTTATACAATTTTCAAAATGATACAAATTAAATATTATTAGCCATCAAACTTTCGTATTAATTCTACAAGGTTTTAAATAATTAAACTGCGACTGTCTTGATATCAAGAGGTTTGGCTCGCTTGCAATTACAAGTAGTCGAACCGTTTTATTTTAAAAACACCTCAATTCAAGAATTCAATCTAAAATCCAATGAATTTTATAAAGAATTTTATTTTGGAAATAATGCTTAATGAACACATCGATATTGATACAAATAGAAATATATATACATTTCAAAAATTTTAGTTAAAAACTATTAGGAAACCACATCTTACCATTTGAAAATATTATCAGCTAATGTATCTATCACAAAAAAATACTGATGTCATCCTTTCAGGCAACACGCATTCTAAAAATTTTAATTTACTCGATCTAAGTTTAGGATGGAATTACATCGTACATTGACAAAATTCTTAATTTTACTTATATTTAATTGTCCCATTTGCATAAGTGAAAATATCTCTCGTACACTTGTCGCAATCGAATTTGCTCTCGCTCACGTTTAAAATTTATCTATATTAACATTAAAAGAGAAAGTGATGACAATAAAATGCAGTTTCTGCAATATTCGCGCAGTTACATTCTAAGGGTTCCAAAACAAATAATCTTGAAAAATTAAAAAAAATAGTAAAAAATATCTTCTCATCTTAAAAGCAATAATAAAGTTCTGTTATAACTATTTACAAAAAAAAGTGTACTTGCTCTTATTTAAACAGGTACAAAACACATCAGTTTCTTTTGTGAAACTTCATACACATATAAAATCCTTAAATAAATATATGTTTAGGTGTCCTCGACGGTCGGTAACCAAAATGCCATATTAGTACAAGCCGAAGCCAACATCATGTATTTTGGACTGAATTGAACGCATTGTACCGGACCCGGATGGTCTGCATTCAAAACGCACACTTTAAAGCCCGTGTCTGCATTCCAAACATGTACACGTCCGTCGGTCGAACCGCTGAAAATAAACTGCGAATCGGGACTAAACGATGCTTCGATCGGTATTCCTTTGTTGTTGAGATGTCCTGTGAACGTTTGCAAAGGTGTTCCATGAAATGCGTCCACCAATCTGATTATCGAACCGTTTGTGCTTATTAGTATGGTCTTGCCGTCTCTTGAAAACTTTAAACCGGTCCAGTCGCATTCCTTCTCTTGGGTTAATTTGAACGTGACGAACGGCCCTTTATCGAACGATCGTAAGTCGTACAGTTTTATACTTTCGGAATTGACGCCTGCAGCAAAAATTAGTCCTTCTGGATCGTACGCGGCTATCGGACGACCAGATAAATGCATTAAACCTTGGCAGTTTGGCGATCTTAAATCCCACAATCTTAATGTTTTATCTAACGAACCTGAAAGAAATGTGTCTTCTACTGGAGACAGGCATAACGACACCACCTTCTTGGTATGTCCGGGAAAGTAACGAATGTATTTGTTATCGTGTAACGACAGGTAGCGGATCGTGTCGTCTACTTTTGTCGAACTGTGAATAGCAGTATTTTTTGCATGAGTAAAATGTATTAAATCGACTCCATATTTTTTGCTGTTGACGGTGCGGACCTGCGATCCCTTTTCGCAGTCGTAAATCACAATTTGATCGTCCTCACTACACGAAATTAACGTTTCGCCATTCGGCGAGAAATCGATCGCGTTGATTTTGTCGGTGTTTTCGCGAAAGACTTTCGCCACCCTGAAACTTCGCACCACCTGATCTACAAGTTTCATTTTCATTATGTCAATCCGAGATAAAATCGCCTATTTCGAAAAGAAAACAAAATATGGAGGAGAAAATAATACAACACGCGTTTTAACAAAGATGTCTCGCATGCAGTACCGTTTCCAAATGGTGATAAATGTAAAGTCACTAAGTTAATTTGGAAATTATTATCTATTATATTATTAGTATTGTCAACGGGCAATAACGAGTAATTGCTTTATGCTAGAATAATTTTGCATTAAATTAATAAATTGTTTAATATTTAATTCTAATAGTTGTGTAGTTGCGCTATCTACCGACGTGGTTGCGTTTCACGACAATAGAAAATTGTAATTTATACGACATCTAACGGACAAGTCGCGAAATAATTGCGCCTGTTAAATAATGGTCCTTGCGTTTCTGCGATCCTGTTTATAAAATGCGAAAATTTCGTGTTTTAAATAGCTTACAATTAGTATTAGTAATAAGGTAGTTTGTTCTTTTAATTGGACAATTATTATTTTTTTTAAAGAAAATTTGAAAGACTTTTGAAGAATGCGATTTTTAGACGATTATCGAAATACGTTGATGGTATTAAGTGTAAAAATTGATAAATTTTAATGAAGTTGTCATGTCGAATGCCGAATTTGTTTTTAAATGAAATACAAGTTGTAATTATTAAGTTTACAATGATTTTCGTTTAATTTAATCATTAAAAATGATGGAATGTTTTTAAAATATCTTTAAATCGACCCCATATTTTCGTTTTAATTTTCGTTTTGAAACTCTTTTTGGTACGATTTTAATTAGGTAATAAATTATTTGCCATATCTGCAAGGATATTATAATGTAGACTATTTATAAGTAAATAAAATATAAATAGAAAAATGCACCATCCGAGGTCGGTATTTATTACTGTGACTCGAGTGCGTTAACCGTTAGAAAATATTCATTTCCATGATAAGGAAAATTGGCGCAATATTCAGAATAAGCTATCTCTTGTTTCGCACACACATATACAGGGTATTAGGAGGGTCGATGTCAAGATCGAAGAGGGTGATAAATGAGGTCAATAGGAACAAAAATAACCGTACATGTTATAGTGCAAAGTCTTATGTAGTTATCGAAATAACGACCATTATTCATTTTTTTGCCAATGAAAGAGGCGAAGAGTAGTTAAACACAGATATCACATTGCACGTTTATTATTATTATTTATACTTCTTACTTGTTTACTTATGATAGATAAAAAACGCGTTTTCGCATACTTTACTCGAATAACGCAAAATGAAACACTAAACAAAAGTATCAGAACGGACTCTTGTTATCAGAATACGCCAATAACAACCACAATTGATAGAGATACACCGTTGTTAGAAAGGTTATTCAATGCAGAAGTTTTTAAAACTAGTTGAACGTTATTAAAGTTCGCAAATTTTGCCACAATGGTTTCTAAAGTTGCAAATTGATTGTGCGTTGGAACATTCTGATACTTTTGTTTAGTGTTTCCTTTTGTGTTATTCGAGTAAAGTATGCGAAAACGTGTTTTTTAACTATCATAAGTAAACAAGTAAGATGTATAAATAATAATAATAAACGTGCAATGTGATATCTGTGTTTAATGACTCTTCGCCTCTTTCATTGGCAAAAAAATGAATAATAGTCATTATTTCGATAATTCGTTTGTTCATCCTAACACCCTGTACATGATATATTTTAATTTTATATTACTATATTATCATAAAACAAAACTTGCAAGAACAAAAGACTTGTTTTTGATAAAACCGGTTTGGATTGTTGTAATAATTGTTGTAAACGTTATACATTACGAATATTGTGCACTATTATAGATAGGTACGAAAGAGGACTTTAAAACGAATATCGGTAAAGAACAAATGCCTAATTAAGACGCGATTACCTCACATTAGTTGCGACACAACCGATCTGCTTATTAAAAAGTGCGTTCCCATAACCAATTTTAAAGCTGTCTTTCAAATAAATGTACGTTTCCATTTCAAACAATTACAGTTAATAAAATAATGGTCTGCGATCATATCGACTTAATTAGAACGTTTCTATTTGAAAATAGAGTAGACAAACGCAATTAATTTTGATAGATCGGGTTCAATTATTGCCGTACTTTCTTATATCCGTGGAGGTCCGTAAACATTAATTGCCCCGATACACATTAATATAATTGTCGGCCTTTCCGTCGTTTCTGAAGAGATCGAAATAGCCAGATAACGTAAAAATCGAAAAGTAATCTCTCAGACAACAGATTAAAGTCGCACAGACGTCATTGTTCCGCAGTTAGCATAAAAGGCTTTATTGTGTATGGTGCAAGGATTAAATTCTGAAATACCGAGCTCTTTTAACAATTTCATTTACACTCGGTCGAAAGAATGACGGATCCGGACCCCTCGAGTGTGTTTTATATTCAACGAAGCCGACGCCCGTCAAGACATAGTGTCAACCGGGAAGATTGAATGCTTCGAGTGATTCTTTACGGCAAACGTTTCAAGATCCGCCTTTGAATTTTCCCATAGGATTATCATGCATACGTTCGCAATTCAGGCTAATTTGTTCGCCCACAACCTGCGCTGCTTAGTCCGTCATGATTTCCAGAAGATGTGGCACACTAGATCGGATTGATTAGCCCGTTTCCTCGTCACGCAATCACATCTCTTTCGAGAGCTAATTTTTATGAAAGCGCCAATCTACATCGCAATCGTTTGATTAGGTGTCTTATTGTGCTCGTGATTTTTTATGTATTTTTTTTACGTACTTAAGTAAATTTCGGAGATTGTTGCGCGACAGAAATATTTGGCGTAAGAATTTTAAAATAACAAAAATAAATCCAGTCAAAGAATCGATAGTAGATACAAAGCAACGGTCAATAAATAAATAACAATAAATTACCTAATTTAATAATAACTTGATTCGTGAAAAGTTCAAACGTTCCTAAATAGCAACTATAGTTACCGACTACCACTATGAAAAGTGCATAATATCACGCCAACAAATGTTACCGAAAGCTGACCAGTTTACCTTCAATAGAGATAAGTATTTACCCCTAAAGTTTACAAAAAATGCGAAAAATAGTATATTTATGGTTGTGTATACTCAAAAGAGGACAAATTTCAGAGCCCTATTATTTATTCACGAAAACTACTCCAACACAATCCTTCACTAAAAAATCATCCTTCCGAAGTTTGAATTTTTTTTAATCGCGCAAATGCCAAGTTCGGTACAAAATTTCGGACATAAAGAAATAAGATAGGAAAAATAACGTACGTGACAAAAATGTAATATGAAATCTGTCAAAAATAATAGTTTTAATTTCCGGGTCGCGCGATAAACTACCCTAGCAGCACATCTGAGTTTATTAAACTCAGCATTATCTAAATGTGACATAATAAGCCACATTTATATATGTGACTTTAGTATAAGGTTTTGTAGATATTCTTTAGATGGTTTGTTTAAATATTACAAAATTAGATAATATTAGGATCGATGTGATCTTAGTAAACCATACTTGTAAATAATGTTTTAACGTGATATACCTGCGACATAAAATTGCTAGCTTAAATAAATAGCTTAAAATGGGTTGAAATTTATAACGGAATATTATCAATACCTAGTTTAATTATTAGATATGTAACAACTATTAAAGTGTTATCACTTTTCGTTCCAAACCCAAACTTGGAGAAAGCTGTCTTCATAGAATTTGCTTTTATAAAAAGTTTTTGGGAATTAAAATGGCTCGTTTGCCGGTTTCATTTATAATTTTATTCAACCCTAGAGTAACCTCAAATGCTTGGGATGACCTCACTCTAAAACAGCATAAATACTAAACGTTGAAAAAAGTTAGCAGTTTCGAGTAAAACATAAGCTTGAGTAAGCATAAGGTAGATATTTTCAAACTCTTTAAGTGGGTAATAATCAAAAATGCAAATAGGTAGAACTTTGCCACCTTCGTCATTGTCATTTCTACGAAGTAGGAAACCTTTTCTCAAATTCTTTACGACCCATCTCCTTTGTTTTCCGCACTGGCTATTTTAAAATCACGTAGTTTTATGACTATGCCGCTTTACCAGGCAATGTTGAAATTAAATTTTCTACATTTCTACTGATAAACTAGGTTGTGCTTTTGCCATTTCTTCGAAAGTTTGACAATAGGGAATCATTCTTTGTCTCAGACATGTAAGCTAGTGCGTAACCAAAAAGTACCTACATATGTATAAGCGACTGAGAGCTAGAGTCCGCGAAAAAAACTACGAAACCTACTTAAGTTATGTATTTTGTAATTTATTATTTTTTTACAAACTAACCATATCTAGATACCTACTGTTTATGTTACTCTTTTTGAAGCAATAATAGAAAAAAAAATCATTTGTGAAACATGGGAAAGTGTTTTTTCCAATATGGCTGTGAATCTGTTGATTTAGTTCGGAAAGCTACTTACTAAAAATCTAAATAAGAGGGTGTTATGGTTTCCACCCCGCCAATATATTAAAACCGACGAAACCTTTTCGTTTTTCATTAACTTTCGATCATTTTTTTTAAGTTGCGGGATAATGTGAATTTAATTCTAAAATTGATTTAAATAAATGCTTGTTTTTTGGAAAATATTAGTTTATCAACTTGGTATATATAGGTACAAGGTTTAGGTATATGGTACAATAACTATTAAGGTAAGATATCGGGGCGGTTCTGCACATCGAGATGTGACGTCACTCGTGAAAGAATCAGAAATCTGACAGGTACGTACTTGCACGGATGACGTCCTGCGCGGGTTGAACGTGTTTAGAACATTCGGATATCCTACCTTCGTAAGTTGTTATACCAAGTATAGGTACCTAAGCGTATATATTTGCTATTGTTAACCCTCGGTCAATAGGTACCTAACGGGACATCGTATCTTGTTGCTTGACCAAAGTGGTGTAAATAGAGGGGTATCAGTTCACTGCAACGAAGCGGATAGTGTACTTCTATTTTCAATGTTCAATAGTAAGTATTATAATACGTAAGTCAATTTTTATGATCTTATATATTACATTTTATTTAACATTTAATGTTTTATGAAGTCGTGGGATGTAACATTCTGGGAGCAATTTAAAAAACATACGAATTAAGCAATTTGAAACGTACGTCGATATTTTCGATCTCTTTTACAATGCCAACTTCTGTGGAAAGAGAAAACGATAGCCGAACGCCACATTGCATTACTTATTACTTTCATAGGTGAGTCATACTCCATTTTGACTATACCTACTTACTTTAGTATTTAAAAACACGAACAAATTAAGTAGAATGTACTTAAGTAGGTAATCTTTGTTATTAGATATTATTTTTTACTATTTTCTTTGAATGATTAATTATATTAATTTTCAGATAAACGTATCATATTATCCCATCGGAGAAAAAATGCCCATAAGACAGATTACTGCTAAATGGTCAAATTACTAACTCACATTGTAGCCAATAAGTACAAGACGCGGACACGGCGTTAGAAAAAAGAATCAACAAACCGACATTCTGTGACCTGAAAGTAATGAATGTATTGTTGGTAAGTTAAATATAAGTAATTTTTGTATAGTCGATCGTGTATTAATGTGTAATTTAATTTTCAGAAATAATACGACGAGTGTTGTACACCATTCATGATGATAACTATAAGAAAATCCGTCGGCATCTATTTGGCAAATACAAAAATTAAACAATGATACTTCACATCAACTTTTTCATATTTTCGGTATTTTCATAAATATAAGTGTTATTTATAGATCTATTAAATTTTATTTGATTGTATGCACCTACTTGATAAAGTCCAAATTTGTTTTTTGATTAATTATTTATTTTCAATTTTACACTATTTTTGTTAAATACGAAAATTTCTTTTTTGTCAATTTTTGTATTGTAAGTATTGTTAACAAAAAGAAATTTTGTTGGAAAATTAGAAAAATTGTGCCGAAACATTGAAAATAAATAAATAATAAATTAATAAATCTGGACTTTTTTATCAAGTCTTTATATAGGTACTTTTATTAAAATGAATTGAAATTACTGAAATTAAGATATTACTGAAAATATGTTTAATTCTTTATTATAATTAGTATGTACTACTAAAATATTTTATATCCTTTTTTAATAATAAAATTATAAGATAATATAGTAGTTTCTTATTTATACCACTGTAACATAAGTAAAATAGTTCCTAGCAATATAGATTTTAAATAATTCGTATACATATCATTTTCTATCAAACTTCATTTCAAAGTCATCAAGATTAAACAATCAATTTTATTAAGAATGCGTTTGTTGTTATTTTTGCAATTCGATCACACAACGACTGACGCCTTTAAGTTTTTTAGGGTCAGTTTCTCAATAGCCGATCACTATTAAACCTCAGTTAATCACTACGTAGACAATTGATGGCCGACAGTGATGATAAACTCGCCGTTAATTTTATTTAGCACATTTGTTTAATTACGTCATTTTCATTTATATAAATAATACGTTTAACATTTGCTATATTGAGTTGTATTTGAGTTTTTGAGCATTTCAAGTCGTCCTACTAATTTTTTTCGAATCGGTTATTTATTTAATAATTGATGGGTTATACGCGAGAATTAGTTATTAATGTAAAACCATTGAAACCCAAATAAAATTTCCTGCAGTTTAAAATAATGTTCGTATAATTCAATTGAATAAATTTCCGAAGAAACATATTTATCTAAATTTTAGGCAAATGCTTTCACGGTACGATGACATGTTTTGAACTGAGGCTATTTATGTTCGGGAATTTAGGAATTTTATAATGCGCTCCGCGCGTATATCGTTGTTTATGCGTTTAATAAATAAATTAAACAATCAAAAAGTAATATTTTCCACTGATGTATGCAATATTTAATATGGACGGTGCGCGCGGCCGGTAAATATTTTGTAATTTACATAATTTACGCGTTATCTCGGCTTTTATCTAAATAATTACACAACCGAACTGGAGAAAATACCCAATAAAGAAAAAGACATCGAAATTTGTGGCTAACGAAGTTTTTAAAATCGACTTCAAGTTGTAAACGGAACGTCATAAAAATGTCGAATTGATGCTTGTTTTATTGAGTACCACGTTGCATCGTGTCGGCGTCGGTCGTCCTGAATTGAATAAATTGAAAAGATATTTTAATTATCTCGAGTACAAGCTCGAGAAATACGAGAGGCTAATCAAATTTTAAGTGTTTTCTAAAATATTTTTGATTTGAAGCTACAGGGAGTGCCGTAAATTGTATAGATATTATAAAAGTCAATAGGTACACATTTTTTCTATTATCAGATTTAGAACACGTTTCTTAGAATTTATAATGAAAAGATACATGTCAGACGAAATAAATACACCAACAACTGTCAAACAACTAGTAGTACACCAGCAACCCCATAACGAAAGATGAAGCTCGTTACCATTTCAAAACGTTTTATCAATAAATAACATTTTCGTTTCTGAGAAAATAAATAGTTTTCATGTGGTTCTAGTTTTATCAAACCGTGAAGTTTAAAGGGCAATTTTTATAAAGTGCGAATATCTACCAGAAATTATTAAAAGTACCCGAACTCACAATCAGGCAAGATTTATTCTTGTGGAGGTATTTAAAAGAGAAAAAACCGGACGTAAAATTAAAAGAATATGAATATTTCGCATTGAAAAATATTTACGAAAGGACAGAACGACGTATGTATTTAGGTATACTTTACCATAACAAACTGGCGTTAAAATTAAACAAAGTTTATTACTATAGGCCGATTCACGTTAGTCAAGTTACTTGACTTCAAGTCGCTCGAATTCAAGTAATTTGACTAATGGGAACTAGCTATTTACTTGACTTGAACTATTATTTATGATTCAAGTCACATAAATAACAAGTTCCCATAAGTCGAATTACTTGAATTCGAGCGAGTCGAAGTCAAGTAACTTGACTAATATGACTCGTCCACATCAAACAATAAAATGTGTTTAGTTTTAGCTAAACCTAATTGTTTTTTTTTAAATGAAGTCTAAATAAGTATTTAATAAAATATCTATTGTAAATTTATAAAATGCACGTTTGAATTCAAAAACGCAGTATCTACGCAAGTATCTAAACAAAATAACCAGCGTCATATCGATCGCAAAATGAGTTGTCGGAACAAAACTCCAAAACTTTAATTGGGCGTGTCTATATCATTTTTTTTTAATAAATAAAAATTAAAGTAAAAAAGGTTCTATAGGCCATTTAAATTTTATTCCCACGCACGACATCAATGAAATGATGATTAGATTGTACTTATATCTGTGATTCAGTTCAAAGTTTGGAAAGTGACATATTTTATCGATGATTTACCTGCACACATATTAAATGGAAACGAAAACGACCACAATTTATTAGTATATGTCGGTACTGCAAAAATACGAGGTACGAGGTGACACCACTATGTGAAACGTCATCATCTAGAAACCTTTTATTGACGACGTGAATCAGAATAAATTTTTAATGGCCTTTATTAATTAAATATTATTATGTTCTACGTAGTGGCGCAGATTTATGAGTTTTTATTATACTTTTATAGAACACATGTTATTGATCAAGTTAACAAAATCACTGTTTCTATAGATTACAACAATAAATTGTTGTTTAGAAATCTAGTTACAATAAGCGGGTATTAAAAATACTTATTAAAGTATAGTAAAAAAACCTTGCACAAAAGCAGACGAAACAAGATCTTTTATTCCTCTATGAAACCTATAGTTGTTGTTATTTTATGAAACTAAATTTAATTTCATACACATAGGTATGTGTATCAATAGGTAAACGCTTTGTGGCGATCAATTTCATTTTAGGGTAGGTAACTGTGAAAAACGACATTGTTCGTCCTTTTTCGTTTGCAATAAATAAGTAAATTAAAAAAAAATTAGAATTGATCGCGGCCTTCTTTGTTAAAACAATGCATAAAAAATCGAAATATCAAAAATTTTGCAACATTTGAATTTGACTCGTAGATTCCCCCCAAAAAAAGTAAAATATACTGGCTGTTCTATTTAAAAAATCAAAGTTAATGGCATTTCCAGCGAAACTAACAGTCGTATTATTTAAATCATATAAAATATCACTTAAAAATTATAACTAACGTCTCTGAGGTGTCAAATTGCAAATAAGCAAGTTTATAACAATTATCTGATATAGAGATCTATATATTTTTTGTTACTAATCGTGCGTCTACAACTAACCTAAATAGATTGATAAAAAAAGACGACTCACCCATATTTACTCCAAACTAAAGGGCGCCCCCGTTTTCCGGTCCTGAAGTCAAAAAATTCTATGTAGATCGTACTACTTTTACGTGTCACATTCTAAAAAATTACTTTATAGTTATCGCAACAAATTTTTTTATGGAAAATCTAACGGAAAGTAACTCGGCGACGAAAGTAAAAATTTGTAGGTACGAGTAGCGAATTTCCTTCCGCCTGCAATTTCGCATTTTGCTGCGATTCTCTGAATTATTTTGTGGAATGCAGTCCCAAAATCTATTTAATTAACGGGCGACCGAAAAGACTTTCAGTCTTGGTTGGCCGTGGAAAGATAAAGTCATGTCTTATTATTAGCTTAAATCGCGTCATAAATTACTTCTTATCATGTCATTGGTAATAAAATTCCGACATGCCTTTTCATCTTTCCACGGCCGACAAATTGTTTAAATACGTATTTAATTTATAGGCTGTATTATTTAAACAATAATATTATTGCGTTTTTCCAATGCACGAAGCACGCCGTGTCGCGATGATCAAGAACGACCATAAAGAGCAAAAAACATCTGATTTTGGCGTTTGGCTGTTAACACCGTCCACAACGTGCGGTGGCGAAATTACCGTATTTACGATAATGCAAATAATTAAGCGCAGATTTGATCGACAATCTAAACTACTAAGCGAACCAAAGAAATTCTGTTGCAATTGTAAGCGAATATGGAGGTACAAAATATTGGCATTTCGACGCACCCTCTTTCTTATACACTTGAAGCTAGTGATATTTCAAACTGAACTTGATCTGTGAACTTTAAAATACTCAGGATAGACGCCGTAATTAGTCCGCATTCACGTATCAATCAAATTAGTACCTTTTCACCTTTGTTGGACGGCATTGAGATCGAATTGCGTGCCGAAATTTCCAGAGTTTTTTACGAAAACGACGATAAAGGTCAGCGGGGTGGTAGTACCACGTGTTGTTTAATTTTTTTGCCGTGAAAATGCCGATCTCCCGGTAGGTACTCGAGATTTCTTTTGCGGACTTTGCTAAATCCGTCACAGTTACTTAGTTTCTTCATTCATCCGAAGTTTCTGAAGGTGAGAAAGGAATCCGTCCATTCAGAAATAAATTGAACCAGATTAGAGCTCGCCAAAACACTACTTTCGTTTCTATCGAGGTGTCAGTCAGACCTTATTCGGACGGGCAAAGCCGTTACAAAATGAAATGGAGGACGCGATTGACGTAATGTTGCTTTTAGGTGCTAATTCTGACCATTTTGGAAGTGTCTGAGCGTAAAATAGATAAGTGACATATTTTACATTCCTCGTTAAAGTAGATATTGTGAGCCGAACAATAGTACCTTATACCATTGTACTCTTCGGAACTGGCCAAAGAACGAACGACAAGTGCAGGTTACAATCGATTGTAACAATTTCTAAAGGTTGCGCCTCCGGCTTTGCGATCTTAAATAAACACTCGGATAACTTTCAAAAGATTTCAAATATTTTCAAACAACCTATTTCGAACCTAAAATAACACGGATTCTTCCAATTAAAACGCGAGTCCGAGATACCTACCTATACTTATAAATGACAGCGCCGCCGATGACAAATCAGCCGCACGCGAAATAAGACAAACGTTATTAATCATCCCAAATTATAAGCATATCGGAACCAACTCCCGCGTTTAATATTTTAAGGTGCGCTATCTATGTGACGCAATTGCACGTATTAAATTTTTGATTAAACTACCGTACCTAATTGTGATCGTGCGGTCGGCGTGCACGCGCGCGTCCCGAGACGCTTTTACACCTGATCCAGAAGGAGTTTGTTTAGAAATTGTGGTCACAAGTACTTATTGTTTATGCACCGTTGATCAGCTGTCAAGTAGCTTATTGTGTTTCTGCACTCAAGTGGTTTTGTCTATTGGACATCTTTAAGTAGCGTTAAATAAGACGCGCTCTTTGAACCGTGGCCATCTCGACATTAATCTAGAGTTAAAGGTGCAGCAACGGATTATTAGCGCAATGGTGGCCTCATCTAGATTGTTATTGTTATTATCCCGAACTAATTGTATCCCGTTGGATCGAGAAAATCGTAACCGATCCGATATAAATTCTTTTAATTGCGACATTAATAACGCATTCCGATAATAATTGTTCGCCGGAACGCTGAAAAACTGTTCAATCACATCGCATGCTGTTTAACATTTAGTAAAACCAGATCAAAACTTACACTTGTGCTTGTAAATATAATCGAGTAATCAATCTATTCGGAAATTCGCGCAACGAAAAGCCCATTCCGTTCGTAATGGATTTTAATATTCTAGACAGGATTTCGAAATGGCACGCCGCCGGGCTCTCGTTTTTATTATTGAAAAATTACGTCTCTCCACGGTCGACTATCGAAAGATTTATAAAAATACCAATTATACGAACACAGGTTTAAGAAATTAATGTTCTATTATCGAATTAAAATTTCGAACGGCTAAACGGTAACGGTTTATGTATGGTTATTTTATTTTAGAGGTACGAATGCAACGATCACGAGGTCGACTTTCGTCAATTCATTTTTTTTTTACTGACAATCAGATGTGCGAGCCGTTTAATATTCGAATATACATATACGGCGTGTCTGGGATCCTTTGATAGAGCTTAAACTAAATCACAATAGAAACAGATATTTTAGGTAAAAATTTTCTGGTCGTAAGAATCGCATAATGCAAAAATTATTTTCGCCTATACAGGGTGATCCAATTATGCGGTAGAGCACCCGACTTTATTATTTTAAATAGAATGGCCTAAAATCTACGACCAAAAAGTCGCTTTAGATTAGCTCATCCACGTTTTTCCACGTGGACTTCGGGATGTAGGGGTCGTGAACTCGTGGAACGCAATTAATTAACGTCTATTAAGCTGACACAGCCACTACGGCACAATCGAATGAAACCTGTTTAGAAATTTAGTGCTAATTTGTTGCTAATTTGTTGCTCTATTACCGATTTTGTTGCTCCAGCCGTTTCGCCAAAAACCATGGCTGTGCTAACTTAACACTTAAGCTAGCACAGCCACTCGCAGAAAATACAAAAAAAGTAAAAACGAGGAGGTATTTCTAAACTACTATTTTGTTGCTAATTTGTTGCTTTATTGCCGATATTATTGCTACATCCTTAACAGGAAAAAAACACCCCCACACCAACTGCAATAAAACAACTACTTAAAAATTTCGATTTTCTTGATAAATTTACTGTAATGAATTAGTTGCTTTACATTATATTATATCCCAATTTTGTTGCTCGACCCCTAATACGAAAACAGCCACCCCTAGTACTTAAAAGCCAGCACAACACATTAAAACTTAAAAAAATATCTATTTTTTCGATAGATTAGGCCTTTATGATTTAGTTGCTCCACGTTCTAGTATATCCCGATTTTTGTGCTCCACCCCTAGTACGAAAACAGCCCACCCCTAGTACTTAAAAGCCAGCACAGCACTTTAAAACTTAAAAAATATCGATTTTTTCGATAGTTTAGGCCTTTATGATTTAGTTGCTCCACGTTATAGCATATCCCGATTTTTGTGCTCCACCCCTAATACGGAAACAGCCACCCCTAGTATTTAAAAGCCAGTACAACACCTTAAAACTTAAAAAATATCGATTTTTTCGATAGTTTAGGCCTTTATGATTTAGTTGCTCCACGTTATGCTATATCCTGATTTTGTTATCTCCACCTCTAATACGAAAACAATTTCTGGTAATAGGGATCAACGTTAGGTAGATGTTTGCAAAAATATGTATTACTTAAGGTATTTTATGAACAATGTATTTTATTTAGTATCAGGAACAAAAATGTATTATTTCTTCCGTTAAGATAGTGGTAATAAGCCGATATAAACAACTTTAAATGAATAAAACCATATATTTCGGCTTTGTTTGGGGCTATCTTCAGTGGTAACAATTATACAGACGATGGTAAACAATTAACAATTAAACTGCTAAACAGAATTTTTGGTTCTTGAACTAAACTAGGTAATCCTTATGAAACTTTTCACCTTGAATTTAAATCTGCGTTTAATTTTTTCTATCACGTGGAGTTTTTGAAATATATGAAGTTGAAGTTCCACTGGAGAGTGTAATTATAATGACATGAGGTAATTACGGATTAGCCATAAAAAGTTTTGGGAATATTTAATAAAAAAATATTTTACATGAAAGCTTTGTGGATAGAAACAATATCGATTTGCCCCCTTTGCATATAAAGTTAGGGCTGATAATGAATTTTATAAAAGGTATGGACCGTGGTGAAAGAAGTTTTCAATACATAAAAGAAAAATTTCCAAAAATCAGCGAAGCTAAGATAAAGGAGGACATATTTAAATTAAATATATGTCTTATAGTTCACCGATATAACTCAAAATAACATACTCTTAAAATACCTACCTTAGGTAATAATTCTTCAATATATTATATAAACTAGTTGCACTTATACCTATCTAACATTTAAAAACAATTGTTTCATGTATAATTTATTCCCAAAAGAACAGTTTTGTTCTATAGCAGATATGTATAACACGCAATTTAATAAAATTTTAACTGCCTGATATATTAAACGATATTGTTCAGTATGACATCTGGCGAAAATATCATTAAAAACATTAATAATACATTTTTGTTCCTGATGATAAATAAAATAAATTGTTCATAAAATATCTTAGGTAATACATATTTTTGCAAACATCTACCTAACGTGGATCCCTATTACCAGAAATTGTTTTCGTTCTAGAGGTGGAGATAACAAAATCAGGATATTCTAGAACGTGGAGCAACTAAATCATAAAGGCCTAAACTATCGAAAAAATCGATATTTTTAAAGTTTTAAGGTGTTGTGCTGGCTTTTAAGTACTAGGGGGTGGCTGTTTTCGTATTAGGGGTGGAGCACAAAAATGGGGATATACTAGAACGTGGAGCAACTAAATCATAAAGGCATAATCTATCGAAAAAATCGATGTTATTAAAGTTTTAATGTGTTGTGCTGGCTTTTAAGTACTAGGGGTGGCTGTTTTCGTATTAGGGGTGGAGCACAAAATGGGATATACTAGAACGTGGAGCAACTAAATCATAAAGGCCTAAATCTATCGAAAAATCGATATTTTTAAGTTTTAAGGTGTTGTGCTGGCTTTTAAGTACTAGGGGTAGTTTTTTCGTATTAGGGTGGAGCACAAAAATCGGGATATAACTAGAACATGGAGAAACTAAATCATTAAAGGCCTAAATATCGGAAAAATCGATATTTTTAAGTTTTAAGGTGTTTGCTGTTTTCAAGTACTAGGGTAGTTATTTTCGTATTAAGGGTGGAGCAACAAAATTGGGATATAAATAAGAAAGCAACTAATATTAGCATAAATTTATCAAAAATCGAAATTTCTTCGTATTGTTTTCTGCAGTGAGTGGCTGTGTAGGTTAATTAGACGTGTTATAGCAGGTGAGCAACTAATATCGGCAATAGAGCAACAAATTAGCAACTAAATAGTTTATTCTAGAAATATCGACTCTCGTTTTCTTTTGATTTTCGCGACGTGGCTGTGGAATAAATTTGCAAAAACGTCGATTAAGTTAGCAACGTGAAAAGCCTGGATTTATTGTGCAAATCACGCTCGTAGAACAAAACTCGAGGAAGTTAACTAACATTTTAAATTACACTAAATTTTATAATACGTTTCATTCGATTGAAGCGCGTACCGTGAAGCTGTGTCAGCTTAATAGACGTAATTAATTAGCAGTGACGACGAAGTCCGTTAATAGTGCAATCGCGCCGAGAAGCGAGGGAGTTAATACGTTTTATATTCTACGAAATATCGAACTTCGTTTCTTGTCGAACGGACCGTGGCTAGCGTGGGAAATGAAAATTTTGACGAAACAACCGTCGAAAGATATCGAACAAACGTGAAAATGCGCCCTCGAGAATCTTATTGTTAGTCAAAAAATCACGTACTCGTTTAAACGACAACCTCCAGTAACGGTAACGGTTAACCTTAACAATGTTTAAATATACAATAAAATTATATAACCGTCTAGCGAGAAGCAGCGACCGTAGAAAGCAACATTATTAGAGTCCTTCCTTGGCTACAAGTACAAGACTTGTCCGTGTTTGATGCTGACGGAGAATCGTGATAAGACGTGAGTGATTGTTCGCGATAACAGTAGTGGCTACTGCGATTTCGCCTGATTTATTACGAGAATCAGACGCAAGTGGATTCTGCGTTACTCATTACCGCGCACGCATTAATCATAAAACTTCATCTTCGGTCGGACGCGCGCACTTGCTCGAATTCCTTAAAACAATTATTTCGCGATCGGGAGAAAATCGACGCCCGTCAGCCCGACACGGACAAAAAGATAAATAATTTATCGATCGTTCTTCCGCATAAAAAATATCTTGATAATATGCTAACGACCGAATACGTTCATTTTATCACGGACAATTTATAAATGGACGTGTTGTAATTGAAATTGATAAGGGGTGTTGATAAATTATGGAACGCGAGATGCATCGATAAAAATTACAAATCGTAGTTGTCTTAACTCGCATACATATTCAATAGAACGGCCGACAGCTCTCCATAAAACGGGCCTCGAAGATTGTCTATCGATTTCTATACGTGTAAAAGGGCATCGCATTGTTTTGTAAAATAAAAACAATTACTTTTTCGACTTACGTAATTGTTTAATTTCGTAACTGTAGCGCCGTTCAAGAATCTGTTACGAAACGATATCCAAATAGAGATTGCGCGTTAATCATATTGTACATTAAAAGTCGCCAATCTAATTTTATCTAATTTTTTAAACAAAAATCAAGCTATCTATGTAATTATTAAAACATTAAAAAATATCTCTACTACGAACTATTTTATTTGGGTTGGTTGTGAGCGCAAGCCCCACTTTAACAAAATATTGGCTCACAAAAGCTTCAACAACAAAGGCGAAAACGAATACAAATTGATCAAGAGATGCTACGAATTGAAACACAGAAGAATTACCGAACGAAAGTTTAGTGAATCGAACGCGGCATTTCCATACTAACTATATCTACATTTGTATCGATAAGACTACAAATAATAATTAGGGTGCAACGCATGCAAAGTGTACTTCAACTCACGATCGGACATTTCAGTTCCTGATCACCTGTATCTGATACAAAGGTTACATTATTATTTATAAACGAATTATACGCTATTTAGAGAAGGTACTTGAAAAACAATGGGTAAAGAGCATAACAGATTTCTCCCCGGCGAACTTATCGAGACCGACACTTCTTTGATATACATACATTGTCATATAATAAATTGGGAGGAGAACAAAAAAAAAGATTTGCTCTTAGTCATCGTCTAATGCATTTTACGAAAGTAGACGTAACTAAAGATCTGCCAAAAGCGACCTCGCGGATTAAATTCCGAAGATGGGATAGGCCTACGTGTATCTTATGTTCTGGAATTACGGATGGCAATGAACGTGGTTACACTTGACAATATCAGACTATTATTCTATCAATTAATCAAAGCAGTGTGTAATAAAATACCCGCATCGTTCGGTCTGTCGCGGACGACCGCTGCCGATTAGCGGTTCTAGACAGTGATAGATCGCCAATCTGGAGCTCACTTAAAAAAAAAAATACATAAAATAGCTTAAATCTTTGAACACTATTAAAATTTGTCGACGCTCGAATTATCCGTAAGTTGCGGCACATTGAATTTTATTTAAATTTCATATCGTCAAGTATACCTATGTAAAAAATATACGAGGTACAAACTTATTGTTATGTATCAAAAAATCGATTTAATTAGAATCGAAAAGAAAACGGGAAATCTTCAAATTTTTTCGACGTTACCCGACAAACTTCTGTAAATTTCGTACAAAACGTCGAAGTTCGCGTGTGCGGTATTAGATAGGTTTAAAAAATTTAAAAAAAACTGTTTCGTCAGCGCGACATAAAGTTAGTACGCAAGTAGTCGAAATTATTAATAAAAAAAATACTGGCAAAAAGTCGGCGAAACCAACATACATTGTTAATCGCGAATATCTCCGAAAGTAACGAAAATTTCGAATTGAAAGTATGAGCGCAAATTGGGGGCAAATTATTTAGTTTATTTTCAAAATTTGCGCCGATAGTTGTTTCGCCAAGTTCACGTGCCATGCAAAATCGACGATTTTGTCAATTTTTGGCCTTGGTCACTGATCATTAGCCAGCAATAATGTTTTATTGTACGTAGATAGGTACTACACACATATTTATATAGTGTTAGTAAGACAAACATTCATAGTTGCGGGTGGATTCGAACTCCAGGTCGTTGGTTTACTAGGAGAGTGTCTTAGCTCTCTAGTTCACACCGCGGTTTTCTTTTGCTCTCCAATGCGTTCCTAAATTACGCCTACACTTTGCTAAAACACATTTATATAAAATCTTCTTCTTCTTCCATGGCTTACAGTTAGTATGACTTCTTTTACACCTCGTTTCCACGCTCTTCTTCGATATTTACGTTTCCTTTTTTCCGAGAGGATTCCACCTAAATAATTTCTTCGGCAATCTGTTCGATTGCATTCTTTGTACGTGTGACCGAGGTAACGAATTAATCTTTTTTTCTTCTTCTCTCCGTTTCTCAACTTCTGTCGCGTCTATTATTTGTCTAATTTTTTTACGATACGTTTCGAGAACTTCATTTCGTGGATCTATGCTAGAACGCACAGTCGAAATGGTGATACCAACAACACGCGTCGGATATCGTGGCCATTAAAATATACTGTCATTTTTGAGGCCTGCATTTCACTTGTTTCAAAGATCTCGCTATCTTTTGTTTCGAGCTCCGTGACCCGATACGGCTGAATGACCTTTTTTCTAGTTCAGGTGGATGTATTTCTGGTTTCGAGCTTATCTCTCCAAGACGTTATTAAATTTGACGGCGCTTATACGTGGTCCACTACGTTTCCTGTTTATGGATACAAAATAGTGCTCGAATTTTGCATCGTAAACAAATCCGGAAGCTCCGGAATTTTTACAATTATACGACCGTTAAACTTGAAATTAATTTCGACTGACACGTACGCGATTTAATTTATCTCTTTAATATAAACTTATTAATAAACGTTCGGCTTTATGAGTATTGCGAGCGAACCTAACGCGTTTTTTGCCCACATCCGATAAAAATCTACATCGAGCTGCCAATTATTCCGCTGATTAGTGTATTTCTTACATAATAAGCATCCAAGAAAGTAACAAGTGCAAAGTCGATTTATGAATCCGGATTTCGTGGGACCACACGCGCGGATTTCAGCCGCGCTCCGTTCGTTCGTTCGGAATGTTGCAATAATATTGTAAAATTCGGTTGATAGATCGCCGATATGCCTCGCATTTTTCCAACAACAATAATAATCAAAGTGTCTATCGAATGCCTACCTGACACAACCTTGTAAAATTTTTCGCTTGTCAATATTTTATCCTACGGCCAACTGAATTTTAAGCACCTGACAACTAGAGGATATCACAATTTCAAGATAAATGATCCATAAAATTTAGTTAGGCGTGGTTTGATTAGGTTATAGTAATTAAGGGGTAATTATATTTGCGTTTCGGCCTCACGGTGTCACCGGTGAAAAATTGACACGATCATTTTGCGATAAGGCTTTCGGGCGCACCAAAAAATTTCGGGTCAAGATTATCTGAATTTTGGCACAGTTATGATCGATAAACGGCAAAGATAAGGAACTGTAGGTGTATTTTAAAAATCTGTACGTACTAAATATGCGGAATAAAACAGAAGGGCGACAGTGTTGGCGATTTGCTGTGCGTTCGACTCCATTTATCTATAAATTGGGTATTAGGTTTTGAAAAGAAATTTTAAGACGAAAGTGCGGTTATAACAAAATGTTAGAGGAATTTGAGCAATGACGTGAGAAATGAACGTTTACGAATACGTAACGGTTTTAACGGTGGTAATTGAACTTTGGGCACTTTCGCGCACCCAAATTTCGAGTGTAGTCGAGTAGATTCAGGGTTCGGTAAAACTTAAACCTCTAAAAATTTTTGGGGTTAACCCCTTACCAGGGACCGTGTGCCCCTGGTTTTCCTAGAGCGATATCGAAAAACTTATTGCACCATTTTAAAGACCTTTATACCTTAAATTATTATATTCAAACAGAAAATAAAATTCCTTTATTCCCATCGGTACAGGAATAAAGGAGCAATATTTTTCATGGGAAATACGTCTTTATTCATTATCCGATGACGTACCAAAAAGTATCACCCGGCGTTCTCCTACTAAAAATAATAATGATTAGTCGCGATAACAAAATATTTTTACCTCTATCTGGCGAATTATTGTTATAAAATGGGGAATTTTTATAAAAACGCAAGTAAGTAATTTGTTGCATTATTAATTGCGTAATAAAACATAATATCTCCAGATAATGGATTCACGATTGCGTTAAATGAATGGCACACTCTAGCAAACACAGAAGTGCTATCTGCATCGTCATTAATATGAGAGCAGATATGTATCTGGTGGTTAAGCCGCTACCGTGCATCTGACAACCGGTCAGCTTGACAAATGACAGCACCGGCCGTTTTTAATTGCTTAACCATGGCTAAATACCGTTTTAAAACAAAACGCAAGGTCCTATTGCCTAACTGTCGCGCGAATGGATCGCCTCGACGCGGATTAAAATTCTTTCATCGTGTCGTTCGCCGACGACGGTCGATTTCCTTGGACTTGAACCTGAATTATTGGATTTTCGTTGGTCAAGTCGAAACGACCACATTTTAATGCAAATTGAACGCTTAAGCAATTTGCCAAACGTTTACCAACGCACGCGTCTCAATTTTATCGTCGCTTCCGACTTTGAAGGCATGTAAAGAGGAAGTAAACGAAAAATTAACTATACAGTAGTGGCCTTAAACAAAATTTATTTTAATGTCATTTACCTCAGTTTTATTGTCAAGTTTCGAAAGGACAATTTAAGAATAATTTTGCAATGATGCACGTTCATTATCCGGTCTCTTTATGTTTTTGAAGTTGTAAACGAGTTTGACAACGATAAAAATCGGAATAGCGACATAAAAGGACAACTTTTTTCCCCCCGACAAAACAAGCTCCAATAAAATTTAGTCGATTGAGGCTTTTAGCATTTGTATCGGAGGCACGTGGCCGACAAGTTTTTTTAAGTTTACTTCTTCGGCGCACAAAAAGCGAAACACCTGACTCGCGTGAAATGAGGTAACCGAGAACTAATGCTCGTCGACAAGAACAAGTGTCCACTTTAAGCGACGGAAAATTTTGTTATATCAAGTTTCTAGCACTTGTAAGATACGCTTTCGCTCGAATTGTTCGTCGCAAAAGTTTGGGAGTTGTTGACATTTTTCAACGTCCAAAACAGATTATTGACTTACGATAACGATAGCGAAAGTATTTAAGTAGGTGTTGATTTGCAAGGGCCACACGGTAACGTGTCTGGTTAGTTGCTGGTAAAATTGACGTTTATGGTTATCTAAGGAATTTTCAACACTCCGAAGCCTCGTAACGTTGGCTTTGACGGCCGTGACAGCGTTTATGTTTAGATTTTCAATCGATAACGACGATTCTGTAAAGTTTTCGATTTTATGTTAACACGTCGAAAAACGGGGATTAGTTTAAAATTTTAGACGGGTTTTAACTTCCGTCGAATTTACGGAAATTTCAGTTAGGTATGTGATAAAAACTTAAGGGGATAGTAGATGGAGTTTTGAAAACTATTGCCGTTGCGATGTCGCTAGTGTAGTTCCACCGATCCTTCGTAATAATAGACAACTAAAATTTCTAATATCTTAACACAGATGTTTTCTAAAAACAGCAGGTAATAAGGTTTCGGTGAAGTAGGCATAATAGTGCCCAACGTAATCCCTTCTCATTGTTACTGAAAGTATTTACAAGTAGGTAAATGTATTTTTAGATTCTAGAATTATTCAACTGCTGTCGATTTACAAAGTCGACTTCAACATAGCATAGAATTTCAATAACTTGCAAAATTCGCTAATAAAAGCTACATTTTTTTAAAATTTATTTATTATAAAAGCAACATGATTGGTTCGAATATTTTATATATTACGCATTGATATCGCCGCAGGCCGAACGTTCCGTGAAAATGCGTCTTACCTGTTTATTTCGCAGGATTATGTATTGTTATGAGTATACAATCATAAGTATTATACAAAAGTATATTGGTGCCCACGGTGATATCAATACTGTAACCCAACGGTTCTCTACCTTTTAATATTTGTGATCCGACTTTCCAAAACAGTTTTAATCGCGTCCTCTTCCAAAGATTTTTGGCGCCTGAAATTTTTTTTCTATGTCTACTTTTTTAACTGCTGATATTTTTTGATGCTTTTGTCTTTTTAAAATGTCTTCGCGACTCCCCTTTGTTATTTCGCGCTCCTTTAGGGGAGCGCCCCACGAGTTGAGAACCGTTGCTCTAAATCGTTGCATCAATAAACTGGTCATTTTAGTTTCTTATAAAATTATAAAACATCAAATACATAATTGAAATTGGAAATAGGTACGACGGAACTATTATACAGGGCGTTCACAAAATGACGCATAAGTTTTCCAGTATGTTGCAGAAGACCCTTCAGAGGATATGAGAAAAATAACTAAAAATCTATTGTTACTTTTAACAAAGTTGTTAGCAAAAAATTATATGTTAGAATTGGCAACATCTCAAATACCTATATCCGGCAGTAGAGGTCTTTATAACAGAAACTTTTAAAATGTTAATAAAATCAAACTAATCTTTATAGTTTATTTAAATATTTTTGAGGGTCATTTACTAATTAGGTATGAGACGAAATAACATGTAAATCTAATATAATAAATAATTGACATAAGTTAATATCTAGTCTCTCTCTATCTACTTATAACGAATCAAGTGTGACAGAAAATGTTCAGATTGTGTACTTAATTATTGTGAGATTAACTGTTAAAAATATTTTAATTTGTCTAATATCTTAATATGTTAATTTGTAATGTACGAAAAAGCGATGTGGGTAACGTTTTATTTATTTTTAACATCGTTGCCAGATTCATTTTTTGACTAACACGATAAAGATTTGGCAATTTATAAAATACGATTTAAAAATTAATCACCAATGATTATGAATTACTTTGGCACGAAACAATAAAGGTATTTTAGCTTTTTTTTGGGAAATATTAGTTTTAAAAATTTTGCAGAAATAAAGAAGTTGAATTCTCAACTTTACTTTTTCATACCGACGAGAACGGTCAAGGAGGAACTTTATAATTTTTTGGGATTCTCCGACAGTTCCCTTGGAATATACTGGAGAGTATATACGTAATTTTCTCACGACATACTTTACATTAAAGTTTTATTTTTTTTCTCTTGAGATGAATATAATAAATTCAAATTTTACGATTTTTTAAATTAAAACGATAAAGCATAAATTTTAGATAACCAAAAAACAGATAATAGTAAAAACCACACAATAAGTAAGGCAGTTATGAATTAGTATGATATTTCATAATCTCTTTACTTTAAAATTAAAAAAAAAATTATCACTTTTTTCAGATTATCTCAAAAACGATGCATTCTATCGAAAATTATAAAGAGATATGATGGACAGAGAATTGTATGCCGATCCCAAAACATATTTCATATTACCGATCAAATAATTAATAACGGAGATAACTCACAATCAATTTAAAATCTTTGATTAGCAACTATTTTGAAACAGGTCGCTCAGTTTGGCTGATTAACGAACTCGTTCTTTGTTTTCTTCAAGACAATACACTATCTAACTTTCAGCCTCCTATGATCAAAATTGCGATTGGAATCGTGTTTACAAAATTTATTATATATAGATATATGACCGATCCAAAACAAGCGAACTATATTTTCGTAATCCACGGGTCGAGATCAGAGAAAATCTAAAACGGCACGTCCGAGTCCCGTCATCAGACAGGCTGAAATAATTATATTTTCTATGAAAATTCGATAAAAATTAATTTTTAAGTATTCAACATTTTTACATATATACAAAATACCTACTTCAGCTAAGTCCCTACCGACAAAACAAATTGTAAAGCAGAAATTACTACTTATTTTACTATTATTCGTTTCTTTGACATATCCCAAACAATGCCACCTTCGATATTTATGGTTGGGCTAATCTTCTGAAAAATACCCGCTTTCCGTTTCTATGCAAATAACTAGAAGTATTATTTAGCAGGTAAAAATACATTCACAAATACAATATTTTTAAAATAATAGGAATATACCGATAATTTCTTAATTGCTAAATTGTTTTAGATGACCGTTGCTGTTGTAAAGTATATGTTATAGTTACTAAAATGTTATATTAAAACTTCAGAAGTTCATCTCTCATCAAATAGATTTAAACACCGAAAAACTACATTTTTTTATTAACAACAATAATTAAAATCGTTCTAAATACGACACTGTCGAAGTGTACGTGCCGATTTTACTTCTCACCCTGAAAAACACTATCGTCTATACGACTGCAAAAAGAACAAGTGAATATTGAAATTGTTTTTCAAAAAAATACCGGAAAACCGATTATTTTGTTTATCACTTTGAATAAAAATTAATAAATGTAAGAGCAAGAATAATCTTTTGTAATTACGTTTATAATAAAAAAAAAGTTTCATCGATATTCATCTTTTAGATTTATTAAGTTTTAAGTAACACTGCAAATCCGTCTACTATCCCCTTAATTTCTGCGTAAATTTTGAACAGAACAAAATTGTTTATTGAATCTTTGTAGGTAAGGCGAGATTTTTGTTGAATTTATAACACGAGAACTTGCGCCAAACTTTGTTAAAAGTCGGGCCAATATCCAAGAATGCTAAACAACAATATTTGTTGTTTTTAAATTGTAATTAATCTTATTTAGTTCTTGAATTTTAATTCTCGCCGTAGGAAGACGGCCGTTTTGGCGCTTCTAAAAAAAATCTTCAATTTCCTCATCGTTTTATACGGCCGGTGCTGCCGCGAATGGCTGTTGGAACACATTTCCTAGATGTTCTGTAAAGGCTTTCGCTTTCTTTTCATCTGATTTTGCGTTAATTACGGAGAAAATTACCTACTTAAGGAATTTGAGTTTTTCCGAATTTTCAACTCCCAGATGGATAGCATAAAATCTGTCCGCGCCGGAACCTATCGAAATAAAATGAAACAGCCAGAGGTGACGAAACAAATTGATCGCCGCTCTCGTAAATATTCCATTCGACTGATTAAATTTAAAGTCGAAATCGTAACTTTTCGCCGCGGCCAATAAAACGCGCAGGTACGGCAGGTTGGCCCCCCGGCCGTTTAACTTGGAAATCGCATAAAATTCGCCAAAATAAAATGATAAACAAGAAATTAAATGAAGAATGCGCATAATGAAGCGCGACTTTGATAGCATCCCGTTCGAATTTTATTTATTTTACGATCGCATTATTACGTTTTCGTTGTATCGATAATCGCGCTCGACGGGAGCCACCCGTAATAAATTATTTTTTTTCCGGGTTACCCATTACGAGATAGATTCGATTATAATTGCAAGAAGCATTACCTAAGTGTAAGAGGAATTTTATGTTCTACTTCCCATCGTGTTCTTTTTTTATCCTTGCGCGCATTAAAATTTCTCTACTAATAAATTATTATGATTAAATATTGTTTAATGCTTTATTCTTAGTAGATTAGCAAAAAATGTAGTAGTTAATGCGTCGTTAAAATCGATTAGAACGCTGATGGAGTTGAAAAACAAAAGTCGAAAAAATCCGTTTAGAAATATGCTAATCTTTTAAGGACGATGTAAGCGAATCCGCGCGCATCAATTTGTATCGCACTTTAGTTAAGAGCGAAACGATGTATTGAACTAATATGGTTAGGTAGTCTCTTCTTTAACTATGTAGTTCTATTACCTATTGAATAGATATTAGACTCTTATGGTACAATACTTAATCTCCACTATCGCAAACGAACATCTGACCTATGCATAGAAACAAGATCATGTCGTTAGCTGTGTGTACTGCACCAAATTTAGGAATAACAGTTTTTGAAGCTCGACTACGACTTCCTTATAGACAACTTGTCTTAACAAGAATCGGCAGACGTCATTATTCTGGTACGGTTTTAACGAAATTATACAGCTGGATTATACTGGCGGGACGAGGGGAAAATATTTTAAACGGTTTCCAATTTAAAATAGGACCAGTTCTCGTTTTACGACCGATTTCAAATTTATAGAATATTAGTTCCGCATACTGTTATAGAGGACGGAGATTATAAATTTTTGACTACTTTGGATCAATTGTATTTAGTTAACATTTATATGCAAATATTTACAAATATGTCAGAAAAAAACTTTTACGACAAGATAAGTTAAAGACCTCGACGCCAAAAATTTTCCTTCGCCTTTTTATAATTAAAATTCTGATTTGATTCCAAAGCACTATATGGGAGTCGAGTCACGTTATTCGTTAAACACGTTAAACGCCATTTATAATAATGATTATTATTATCGAAATTTGGCGAAACACTTGTTAGAAACATTTTCTGGCAATGGTCCCTCGAGCTTAACAATTTGTAAAATTGAGAAATTAGTACTAATTTTGACAACAATAATTTATAAAAGAGCTTTCGTTAAAAGTACAATTATCGTTACGTTATAGCTGTTAATCTTAAAAGTATAAGTCGGCCATAGGTATAGTTATAGTGTGGGAAAACAAATCTAAAACTATTTGTCCTAATAACTTAGAGAGTTATGACGAATTAAAATTCGACCGAAATAAATTGCTCATTAAGTATCAATTATAATTTTTAAGTAGTTACATAAAAAAATGATCGAAACGTGCTTTATGAGTAACGTCGTTATAAATGAAAGATGGCACAGAAAGATATAATATAAAATATTATTATCTTGCTCGCACGGGAGAAATCGTCGACGAAAAAAACGTTACAAATCAAATCAAACGTAATTTTTGTAAGAAAATGTGATCGTGGCCGTCAGTCATCGTAGCTCATCGAAGCTCAGGTTAATTACACGACGTAGAGTCCTTAAATGTAATTGTTTTAGTCACGATATTGAGAAATGTTTATTTTGGGCAACGCTTCCTTGTTTTAAATCAATCTAAATTTTCGAGTAGGTGGACAATAGATACCTACATCTTAATCCGCGGGATCAGCGAAACACTTATTTTTATTAATCGGCGATAGGTTTTTTTCGGTTCATTCCAGCGCTCAGCAAATATTTGGTTATTTATTAAACGCGATAGATCAAAGTGCCGCTGGTTAACAGTTTAATTAAAACGCGATACGTTCCTATAAGTTGTTTTGGATTTTAGTTGGCTTGGCGTCGTGGAGGCAAAAAAATAATTAATTTTCGCCTATTTGGAGCACCGAAGTGCATTTTAAATGTGTTTAGTTTTTTTTTTAAACGTTGTTAGTTTCGAGCGCTCATTTGAAGCGAACGAAAATCAGGATAATGCGTAAAAATGAAGATATTTATAAGCAGGTGGCGATGCCTACAAACAACGTATAAACATTAAGAACTGTCTAAAGGTAGAGGATGAAAACTATGGAGTTCCTTTTAGCGAAATTTCATAGAAAATAAAGCTATTGCCGTCTGACTGATTACGGGACCCAGACGTGTCCTTTTGGCTTTTCTCCAATCTCGACTCCTACATCACAAAAATTTAGGTCATTCATTTTGGGTCGGTCATATTATACATATAACCAATTTCTTGTGAACACGATTGCGGTCGCAATTTTGACCGTAGGTGGCTGAAATTTGGAAAGCGTATTGTCTTTACGAAAACGAAGGAGGAGTTCGTTAAACAGCCAAATCGACCGACCCCTTTCAAAAAAGCGGCCGTTCAAAACAAAAAAATAAAAAAAATCTAATCTCCGTTATTACTCGTCGGATTGGTAATGTGAAATGTGTTTTGGAATTGGCATAAAATTCTCTACCGATTACGTCTCCTTATAATTTTCGATAGGATGCACTGTTTTCAAAATAATCGAAAAAAAGTGATATATTTTTTACTTCTTGTAAGTTTCTCTCGTAAATATTATTTTTCAAAAAATATATTTCTTTAAGAAAAATCAAACAAATAGAACTTTTTTGACATGTGACACGAATATACGATACCGAGGCTTGCGCGCGGTCGGATTTTGTTTTTTGTCAGTGACTTGTTTTCGACAACAATCTATTGAGCGCAGTAGCTCTCATTTTTGTGAGTTACGCGTACCATCCAAAAAATATCAAAAAATTTCGTACCACCACCACGTTTACAAAACTTTCGGCATCCAAATAAAAAATATAAAAAACCAGTATAAAATACCAATTTAAGATTATTTGAATAATCATTATCTACTGCTTTTATACCGCAAAATAATAAATTTACTCTATTTTTAATTTAAAAACTATTCGTCTGATCCTTAAGCATTGAAAATTTCCCTATTACAAACCATAAACCCGATAAAAGTTCAATCGCATTTTTATGCGACCGATAAAATACAATGCAACTAATAAAACATGTGCGCCACCTACTTTCACGTGATAACTTATCGTAGGGCGAACAAAGATCTGAATGTTTTTAAAATAAAAACGTAATTTCCTAGTACCCATGTATAAACTCGAATGCATTTATTCTGATTCTGGCAAAACCGCTTCAGATCTTTCACGTTAGTGAACGAACAGAAGGTATAGAACGGAAGTGCTTGTTTCAGTAGTTCGAATTTTAATTTTAATTGTGTGTGCGAGGAGTGCTCGTTCGGTTTATAAGGCCTTTTTGCGTGTGAGTGCGCGAGTGTTGTGTGTTGTGTTGTGTTCTCTAAAAGGATTACAAACAAAAAGGAATTAATACGACGAGGAAAGGTAGGATCTTTCTTTGTCGACCAACTCTCCGTGTATTTATAAAGTGTAAATACATGGACCTTTAAGCTGTAAAAGCTGTTAGGTAGGCTCGTGGAATAGGGGCTCGGTTAGGGTCTTGTTAGGGATTTGGTTAGGCGTCCCCTTAAACATTCGACGGTCCAATTTCGCGAACGAAATTTTATCTTAGGCGCGTTTTCGCGATCACAGTTGTTGGTGAAACACAGTGAAATATGAAGCGTATAGGTACGTAATAATGTAAGTTAGCAAGTCAGTGGAAGAACCTACGCTGGAAATTGGTGATAGAAGGAAATCGATCGATGAGAAAAAGACAGAAAATACAAAGAAACATTTATAAGTTTCTAATTTTTTCTTATAGTCTATTACAGACAAGTGGCTATCGCAGCGGAAGCAGTGTTGGTCTACATTTTATGTAAGTATTAATAAAAAAAAATTCTTTTAGGATTTTAATTTTTTTTAATGTTATTTGATTTTTTTAATTTTTCTTATTTTCAGAAATTTTACCATTCGGATAAAAAACGAAATTCAAATTTTTGATTGTCACAACAATTTTTAAACAATTTAGGCTGACAACGAAACAAAATTTGTTCGATTAACTTTTTATTTTGCCACCTCTTTACTTAAAAAAAAAGTCTGATAATACCAGTTTTTTCGTGGCATTCTTTCATTCTCCTTGTTCTAAATTTTCCCCCTTTTTCTACTAAATATTATAATACTTTCATGCAATTGTGGTAACGTTCAACGCTATAAAACTAAATAAAATTAAAAAAAAATAAAGTCAAAGCCCTTTATCTGCGAATTGGGCTATTCGCGGTCTTTTTACGAATCATGTAAATATCGAGTTTTATAATAACGCTCACGGTTATCTATGTGGGTGCAAACTGAGACGACGTATCGCGCATTTTGAGTAAATCCATAATTGAAAAATTATTAATTTTCCTAAATGTAATTTATGAGTTTACAAAGAATACACAATAGGTATACATATATGGCACCTTGTTTTGTCGTTCCCCAAATTAACGTAAATAAAGGAGGCATAAATATAATTGGAAAAGGCGAAGGAACAGGTTGCACTTGTCTTGCGGGGGATGTCGTGATGGATGATTACGCGTGTAGCGTTCGTGAGGGCCTCGCGGCGCCACACGTACATTTATTTCAACAACTCCCATACCTCTCGCGGACAAATAATTTTCATCCTCTTTAATCATTAATTCGTACCGAAGTAACTTAACGTATTAATCTTGTTGGTTCGAAAAAACAAGGAGGAATAACATGTTTTCTTATCTGAAGCTTTTATAGAGTACTGTTTATCGGCAGTTGGCAGTTTGACGCTTTAATGGTGCTCTGAAATGGAAGACGGTTATGTCGAAGTTGCCTTCCCGATAAGAAACTCGAATCCTAACGAGTCCGATAGCGATTATCGTTCGCAATATTGTTGGAAAAACCTTTTTTTTTTTTGCTTTATAGCACCGTTTTCGTACTAAATCTACATTTCAAAAGCGCCGGCATCAAACGTATCTTTCGGGGGACATCGCGAAAAAATGTGAATGCGAACTTGTGTAATATAAGTGACCGGACAGCGATACACGTTTCAGCTAACAAAATTCCGAGCTTACAGGAGGAAGTCTCATCTATCATTTTGCCGAAAGAATGTTGGCGTTTCGACCGTTACTTATGCACTTTACGGAAACGAACGCTCCAATACTGGGTCAAAATCAACTTGATATATGTACGTATTTACGGCCGCGTTACTTGTAGTGCGTTCAAGTTTAATTTAGAGGCCTATAGGATGACCGCCACCCACTTGCAACGTTTCCGGATTCGCAATTCTAACAAAAGTGTAGGCATACATAATAAAATTTACTGGTTTCGTAACTAGCTTCTTTTATATCGTAAAGTTTTATTTTAAGTTGTTTAGGCAAGAGGAACCAGCTTTTAAAATAACCTGGACGATCGGGACTTTCGAAATTGTCGAAATTACGCGAAATCCGTTTGTGTCGTTCGTCTTCGACCATTAAAAAAAATTGCTCGTGTGAAGTAAACGCGTTATCGAATTAATATTATTAATGGACGGCGACAAGTAAAACAAAAAGAAAATGTTTTCTTCTTGGATGAGAAAATAAAACCAGGTCTCGCGCAAAATTTCAATAACGAGTAGTATGCGCACCAACGACCATAGCAGTTAAAGCACGTGTGGTGTGCCGGTACAGTATGGGTATTACAAGATTGTTCGAATTGAAGTTTACGAGTCGTACATGACTCACAAAAAATGTTGTTTGAGATGGTTTTTCAAATTTGTCGATGTTACGGATTTTAAAAATTATTTCTCTCTTGTTACGTTGAGCAAATTGGTCATCACTGGTATATTACAATTAATCTAAATAATTGATCAGGACTTACGGGGCAAGTTTATTTTTGATCCGCTTAACCCAATTTTATCGTCATACCTGACCTTGTAATACAGTAATCATTGTATGAACAGAAACCCGAATCCGTACATTGAAAGAAATTTCGTAAGTAGATTCAACCAAAAAATATTGTTGGGCAACAAAAATACTTTAGAATTGTTATTTCAATTAAGTAGAAATTTTTACGAAAGAATTGTTTCGTAAACTATAACTTCTGTTAATTTTTACAATGTAAATGGTTCATTTTATTAATGAAATAACTATTTTCGTTAGGCGTTTCAACAATTATCGCAAATGGTTTATTTTAAACTGGAAACGTGGGTAGAAGACGTCACTTTTTTAATATTAGATAATTGTTATCAACTGTATATTTTTGACGGAACTACCTAGTTGGTTAACATAACTTAAGAAATGCGTTCTTTACTATTAATGAATTTGTTTAGTTTAACTATAAATTAACTCTCTAAATATTTTTAAAGAAGGTTGTTTCTGTAATTATACTTAAAATATTATTATCGACATCTATTGCCATATTCAGGTTCTCGCAATATCAGTTTATCAGTTTCTTATCAGATATATTTGAATATATTTCTCGAAACAATAAGTGCTTTATCTAAATTAAGCAAATTACATATGTTAAATTTTTTTCGCGAAAATATTAAATCGACGGAAACGCGAGTAGTTTGTCATTTCTTTCTTTGTTGTACATAAAAAAACGAATTTCCTGGTAGATCCGGACTTGTTCTAAACATTTCAGGTGGGGTCAAAATTTTGCCAAAATCATGGACTATAATAAGGTTTTTTTTTCGAGGTTTCTCGAAAATTTTTAATCGGCGGAAACGCGATTATCTTAACTGTTTGCACTGTAAATCACAGTTATAGCAATTTTTAGATAATTAATTCGACTATATTCCTACGTAGACGTCAAACGATATATTCCTTTTGGTTGATTTTATCAATCTCTTTCTTTCAGTTTATAGGTATGGTACGCTCGCCACAGAAAAAATAGGGCAGTAGAAGGACAGAATTTTAAAAATGTTTTGTTGCGAATCGGGTTTTAAATAAACTGTTTGCAAGTACATAAGATTAAGCCATAAAAGCATTGTTACCTACATAGATGAGGTTCTAAAGATGTTAGGTATCGGAAAGGTTGAAATAGCCTTTTGCATTTTAAGACGAGCCCTACCTTCCAGTAAGCTAACAAACTTCAATGTAAATCAAATGAAAATCCACATTTCGCTCTTTTTTATGTTTTAGAATAATTTTTTTATATGCTGTTTAGTACCAAAATCATCAGCACAAAAAAAGAAATCATCCCAAATCGACGAAATTATCGTAAGACGTCAAAATTATATAAATATATGACATTTACTAATCCGTAGTAAAATAATACAAAAAGGTTACAAAGAGAACAATGTATTGAATTTACGGGTTCTACTTGTTGTTAGACGAGCACGTAACAGGCAAACTTCATCCAACAAAGTTGCGAATTATGATTTTTGGCATTTCTTTACTTATTTCTCTAAAGTTAATTTAGAATGTGATCGTTATGAAAACAACTATGATTTTGATAAAATTACTATTTATTATATCCTTGATATTTTGATGCTTTTTTAAATATTTTTCTACAATAATGTCAATGTATTGAATTATATATTGATTTCCTTCATCTACAATTATAATTACTGATGAAGTCTAAAAATACATTTTAAAATATTTGTTTCCAGTGAAAGATGTGTCCAGTATATCTGTCGATACTCCATTATACCGCTTTCGTCTAGAACCTGTAGATTTAATTCATTGTTTTGTTTCTAACCTGTTTGTAACCCTGTTTTATTATTAAATGTAATATTTTTGATATAATTTTGACGTCTTACGATAATTTCGTCGCTGTGGGATAGTTTCCTTTTTTGTACTGATGATTTCGATATCAAATATCATTAAAAAAAAAATTTTCTAAAACATAAAAAGTGCGAAATCTTGATTTCCATTGAAGTTTATGAACTTACTGAAAGGTAGGGGATCGCCTTAAAATTAAAACTAGTGACCGAATGCTTACTTTACTATATACTTCTTTTAAAACTGTGGTAATAAGCCAATATAAAAACTTGGAACAACTAACATCATATATTTCGGCTCTGGTTGGAGCTATCTTTAGTGCTACAAATATATAAACGATGAAAACAATTAATGAATATATAATATATTAATTCGGCCAAAGAATTGTATCTTTATTACTTTACTATACACACAAAGAATGATTACATATACTTCGTCCAAACCTATATGCAACACGTCATCAATAAAAGGGTTACTAGATGACGACGTTTCACACAGTGCTGTCACTTTGTACCTCGTATTTTGACAGTTCTAATAAGTTGTAGTCTTTTTTTATACCATCTAATACGTGCGCAGGTAAATAATCTATAGAATATGTCACATTCCAAACGTTAAACCGAATTACAAATAAACAATCTAGTAACTTTTTGTTGATGACGTGAATTGCATATAGGTTTGGATAGGTCATACCTACTTACATAATTATTTTATTTATCGTTTCTTATTCTTGGATATAAGGTTCGTAGGTTAAATAACACATATAGTAATTAAGGACACATACAGGGTGTTCCGGGAGGATCTGCCAAACATTAGGGGCGCGTTTCTTAAGTAATTTTAAACAAAAAAGCTATAGCAATGTATAGGTCCGATTTGGAAAAGTTATGGCTTGTTAAAGAAAAGTCAAGGCAAAAAATCAAAAATGCGATTTATTAAGTTTAATTGCGGAAGCACTATTAACAAGACGAAATATTTTTCAAGCTATGTCAAATTTTGTGTGTGTAAGTAACCATTTTTTTATATAAATCTACATGTTATCGGTCATATCGACGCAGTTTTTCCAAAAGGGCGTAACCCACAAAAAGTAAATTTTACAGTAGAGCACATGTTATGTCGCCGCGTAGCTATAACAAGATACGTTTCGCGAAAATATAAATCGATTTTTCCGGTGAAAAAAATCGAAATATTGTTACTAGATTTTATCAGACGTTGTCTTTGCTTTAAATGCGTAAGATAGTCAGAATAAGTCATTTTCACAAAAAATGTGAGTTACGTCCTTTTGGCAAAACGCGATAGATATATTATGTCGATCAATAAATTTTTAAATTTACAGAAAGCATAAACTAAACCTGCCTACCACTTGCTTCTAAAGTATTTTGTTGACAAAGAGTTGTCCACTTTGTAGGTAACGATGATGATTTATGGCTTACAATAATCCCTTTTAAAAATACAAGCATTTTACGTAAAACCCAATTCACAACCAAACATTTTTAAAATTCTATCCTTCAACTGTCCCGATTTTTTCTGTGGTAAGTGTACGATAATCAAGTACGTATTTCTAAAAAGCTAGATGCCCACCTCTAAACTCGTTACAAAACAAATTATCTAGCCACTAACTCGACGAATTTACAATGTTCAACTTTAGCCGCCAGTTATTCCACAAACTTAATTAAACCTAAATAAAGTAATCAAGCCCAACTTCTAAACAAGCCTCGGGTAAACGTGAAAAAAATTTAATCAGTTCGGCGTAGCAGTTAAAAATAGGATGTGGCCAACTTTGAAAAAAAAAGCCCATCGAACCGAAATTGTCTAGCCTTACGCGCATCTAACAAAAATAAGTAATCAAGAACAAAAGAACTGTTCAAACAATCGACTTTCTAGCGAAAGAATATCCGCATCAGTTCGATGCGAAGTGATTAGGGTATTTTAAAATTAAACGGCCGTCGACTAATTAATCTAAAAACGTCTTGTGAGGCGAAGCATCCATCTAGAACACACGAAGAACTAAATCAAGTTGCGTGCTCTATGGTCGCGTGACGCAGAGGTCAGCGAATGGCCGCCAAAAATGCGTTACAGGTGCGCAAAAAATAGTTTTACAGTTACACAAAACTATTGTTCTTATCTGATTCAAATTTTCATTAAAAAAAGGCGCGTGGGAAAGAGAAATTTGTAGGCATTTCTCGTACTTCTCGTTAAGCCGGTGTGTGTGTATATATATATAAAATACGTTATTAATTACGATTCTGAAATAGCAAGTAATTAAACACCTAATATCTTTCTTATTTTAATATAATTTACGGCGTAACACTTTATAGATTTTCCGATTATCGATAGCAATGATAAATTTGGCGTAGATGTTGTGTAATTTCACTTATAAATCAATTTTTAGCGAGTACTAAGGGGAATTTCACTTGCAGAACTTCATACGGTTCGTGAGTTGTAAATGTTTTATATTCGTAACAAATAGCATAATAAATCACACTTATAATTATCAACAACTTATACTACATGCAGTAAATGATCGACCGCCACGCAACTACATCGATAATGCAACGTGCAGAAAGCGATATTTAATTTGAGCATATATAGGAAATATTAATTGCCGTCGTACAATTCCGATCGTTATAAAGAAGTTAGTTTGTATCTATCGTAACTAACATAAGTGCGGATTTAAAAAAATTCGCCGTATACACTTGTCGACGACTGGATACCTATACTTACTTAAAAGGAGCCCGTTTAAAGGCTCATAAAGTAAATACCGGTACCTTATTAGACGAGTCTTCTTCAGATGAATGAGTCAATTTTGTTAAATACAAAACCCGGATGTAAGTAGGATGCGCTCGTTAAGTCCGAAATTTTTATTTGATTTTATGACCGACGCGTTTCGATTTAAATTGATCCAGAGCATGAGACGTTGTTTGACCCGGAGCCATTCAAAACCGACGAGCATTATAATGCATCTATACGATCGTGATTTGTGAAAACCTCACGGTCGGGACCTCTAATTTCAATTTAATTAGATCGCATTAAGTCGAATTATGTAAAGCGCGTTTTTCTGATAATTCGATATCAAATTAAACCGAGTCCGTCCTAAATGGGAATTTTTAATTTAAGCATCGTCTATAGGTGCTTATTTTGTTATTTTTCAATTACCAAAAGCACGGCGGTCGTACCAAGATTGTTTTAAATATATCGACATTTTTCCTACGAATCTGTCTGACTTTTCCTCAATTTCCTCAATCACAACTTTAGGCGCTTGATCTTGACGTGGAAGAAAATAGTTGTCATCGATTGTTTTACACGTTTTAATGTCGGATACTTATTCTAATCGATAAAGAAAATACCAATTATAAAATAGGTCACATAATATCGACGTAGTTTCGGTAGAATGACTTAACCCGACAAAAACCAGATACGTTTTACAGAATATACAAACCGATTTTCTGATGGAAAAAATCGGAATACTGTTAGCAAATTTTAACAGATGCTGTCTTTGCTTTAGATGCATAAAGTAGTCGGAATACCTCATTTTCGCAAAAAGTGTTAAGGTTAAGTCATTCTGCCAAAACGCCATCGATATTATAAAGGACGTGGTTTATTAAATACCTATCAATATCAAATGGAAAATTGAAGAAAAAACCGAAAAGACAATCAACTAATGGCAAAGTGTGAGGAATCCATAGCTTAAGAAATTTGGTAATAGAAAGTATTCGACTTTTGGTATCTTTGTCGAGGTTCACAATTGTGCCCTTAAAGCTGGAAGATAAATTGTGTTTAGGTACTAAAAGACCATTTTATCTCTTAACATTGTCTATTCTAATCGTAAGCTTACATGTCATTTGATTGAAAAACTTAAACTGAAAACAAATTAAAACATAAGAAAGATAATGACTAACACAGTTGGAAATCTATGGTGTATTACAAATAAAAGGAGAAACAATAGAACAAGCAACCGCGTATACAGAGTGTTTCATTGAGGACGTACCAGCAGGTGCAGAGTAACAAAAGACCTTAATACACATCGATTTGAGTCTCATATATGTCAGACGAAATTTGTTAGTTTAATAACACTGTTTTTGTCCACAAATTTCATCATTTTTGCTAAACTATTGGTACTAGTGCCATGATTGTTTTATGATCCTATTATCCCGAATACCCGATATTCTTTATTCGAATTAAAAACACCTATTGCGACAAGAAAATAATCTTTTAAGCATTTTATTGAAAATCAAAAATTATTCGTCAACTTTAAAACATTCTAGCGAAAAATAAAAAGATTAAAAAAAAATTGTATTCGTCTTAAGAACATACATAGCCCATTGACTTTTATATAGTACGATGAAGTGCACATATGGTGAAGTGCGCATTATCTTTCAGACTTCATTCAGCTTATATCTTTATAACGAATTGATTCTACGAAGAAAGTCAATGATGATAATCTTTTCTTTTCGAAAAATTGCGAAAAGCCGAATTTTACCTTCTTTCGCGCCCCTATAACAATTTTTGCGGACGCGCCATCGAACGGGTCTTTTGAAGTTTAGTTTAAAACATAAAAATCGGGCAATTTTAAAAGCGCCGCCTTCGAGAGCGCAAGTTAAATTAAAATTAAACTGTCCCCGTTGTTCTAACTGTATGTCAAGTACTTTCGCAATGCTCATTACGGGGTAAATTAGGTTAAAACAATCCGATACGGTAATGTTCATTAATTTGACCCGCGCGTTGTGGCAATCGGAAAAACGATTCCGATTTGGGTGCAAGCATGTGTGTGTGTGTTGCGAGTGCAAGTTGTTAATGTGTCCATATCCGAGTTTATAGTCACGATTTTATTATTATATACCTATATTTGCCAATTTTTCAAGTGTACACCTAACCGTTATTATGTAAACACAAGTTCGCTATTTTTTTTTCGTTTCCAAAAGAGCTATAGTATTGCGAACGCGTTTGAAAATTATACGTCCCGTTCTTTTGCAAATCAACAGCGCCGCTTTAGAGATAATTGATTTCCGTTATAAACTTTAAGGTTGAATTGGCCGATACACCTACACGTAAACGTGAGCTAATATTATTGCCCGTTTAACCCCGTAGATGGAATCTTTATTTAATAAGCGCGGCCCATATGTTAGATTTCGAACACTTGACCGTCACACTTCCAAATACATACCTACCCATTAAATTCGTTAAAAATAATTAATGAACCTCATTTCTCATATTACACCCGTACACAGCATGTTGGATCGATTTCCCAAAAATAAAAGCGGCCCCCGTCCTTATCTCGCCCCACAGGATAAACGGCGACAAACGTTGGGTCGGTAAAAAGTTGGAATCCTTGATGTATCATTTAATTAACCACCCCGATAATAATTGGAACCGGTAATTTATGACGAAACGTCACGTGCCTTACGCGCGCTTAACCATCTGCGATCCAATTTAGAATCGAACAACAGTTGCTATACACCCGAAAGCGACGGTCATTCGTGGTTTATTGTTTTCGGTCGCTTTGTTTTACTTTCGGTTTTACCTGAACGTCGGAAAAGCCCTCTTCTTAATTGGCAGACACCTGTTGTGTCTTTTGGCGCGGTGCATGTCGAGAGGAATTCCAATTTTCGTGTGGGCTACCTACCTTGTAGGCGTATTAGAACAGATGATGGCAATTATTTGGTAGTCGATAGGCTGCCAGTTCACTTCCTGATCGAATTACAACGATAGAAATAGAAAAAGAAGCACCGACGAGAAAAATAAATTAAGAAAATGCGCCCAAAGCACCTCGCGTTTTTAGATTAATTTATTTCGCAATTTGGAAGTGAGGTAATTAAATTGCACTTAATTTGTACTACATAACCCTGGCGTGTTCATAAATAACGAAAACTGTGAATTACATAGTGGATAAACTGAAAACGAGGCGTGTTTTAATACTTTCCTTCTTATAAATAATTTATTGGCCTAACAACTAATCGTGTTATAAAACGTAACAGTTGCAAAAATCGAAGTCGGCACTGTCAATGTATTTCTCGTTGGTATTAATTTAAATAATGGTGCTGATTATTTATGGTCTCAAATTAACCGATACAAGAAGCCAACACTGAAACTATTTCAAACGCAAAATTTGTTTTTCCATATTTGCTTATTTGGAACGTGAGAGAAATGCAACTATTTAAATTTATCGATCTAAGGAGGCGATTTTATTTATGCAAGCATCGAGAATACGTTCGAAAACAAACAAAAAATTCCAATAATACAATTTTTACCGAGCCCGTAAAATACAAATCGACAAATAAATACGTACTTGCCATCGTAATGATAGAAAGACCCACTCGCCAATTAATTACGTAATTAACTAATTGAACTAGTAAGCTATATAGCGCATTTATGTATCCCATAGCCCATCATTCAATCGATTACGTCACAAATAACGATTCCGGAGCCGTTTTTATGTTTTTAAATGGGCACCTATCTGATCGTTATCTTCGACTACCCGCATGGCTGTTACAAAAGAAGACATAACAAAAGTATACATTCAATTCACCAAAAAACACACGAAGGGTTAACTATAATAATTATTGGTACTTGTGTAGCAAATCATTGTTATGATAAACGAATACAGTCGTTCAGCTTTTTAATCTATTCTTATAGCCGAGTCCGGCCACCGGAGTTTTCGTTCAGAATTTATCGACAACCTCGAACACAATGTTAGCTTAAAATTAGAACGTAAAATGATTTTCGACGGTTTTAAGTTTTTATTTTTTATTGTTTGCGCTTTTTGGGTTTGTAAATAACATTAAATAAAGTTGGTTTTGTTATCCGCGAGCTTTTTATTTTAATTAATTTTATTTTATTTTAATGTTAACACACATTAATGTGTGTAAGTAGATGCGACTCATTTTTAACGTGTAGATAACTAGTGTGTATCGTAATTTTTTATTATCCTTCGATTTTCCCCATTTTAATTTTTAAATTATTATAAGTTACATCGGTCTGTATTTTAAACATGCGAATGCGTTTGACTGATAATTAATTTAAGATTGTCTCGAAAAAAAAACATCTCTTGTAAAATTATATCTACCAGAGAAATATTCTCGAGAGTATTTTATAAGAATTAAAAGAAAAACATTTGTATCGGTTTATCAAAACTTTCAAACACTTTAAATGTTTGATAAAGAATATGATGACAATTCTAAAACACATTTCGATAATTAATAACGGAGAAACGAAAAGGCCGTTTAAATTTTTGATCGGCCACCATTTTAAAATGGGTCTGCCGATTTTTCTGGTTAACGAACTTGTTCTTCGTATTGGTAAGGCCAACACACCGTCGAAATGTCAACCTCCTACGATCAAAATTGCGCCCGTAATCGTGTCTACAAGATTTGATTAGGGCCGATACAGGGCGTAACAAAAGTAACTTACGTTGACTGTAATTTTTTTAATTAGAAGGAATACGAGAAAATGTCAATTTTAAAAGTTTCACGATTTACCTAGATACACATGATAATTTACTTTGCTTGTTTGCATACAGTTTTGTTTCGTTACTGTGGTAACCAATTGGTTACCGTGTTGTTGTTTTATTTTTCGAAAAGAACATTTTTTTGTCTCTATTTATTATGTCGCAATGAAAAAACGTCAAAATTAAAATAATAATTGTAGAAAAGAAAATGAATAAAAATTAATCAATCGAAAACTTATGACAAGGGAATTAAGACCTTATTCGGGTCTTAATTAAGGGTGTAGTCCACTTCTAACAAGATGAAAGATGTGGAAATAAACCGTTTAAGACCAATTAACTTATTTAATAAAGCAACCTTCGCACAAAAACAACTTTTTTTGTTTTTTTTTTTGGTAGTTATACGCGATGTTAGTTGCCGTCGAATTTTCCCGTTTTGTTGTTCTATTTCGACGAACGGTCGTTGTTTTCAAGATTTAATCTGAATCTCGTAGTCGCCGTTCGATTTAGCAACTAACATGGTAGACCACAATTTAAATTTATAAGATAATGAATTCAGTTCGCTGCCACAATATTTATGAACGTTCAATTTGAAATCTTTATCTGAAATCCACATAATGGACGACGACAAAAATATTTTCAACGTCCTACCTATGCATACCAAAGCACCTACTAACCAGGTATACATTTGGTTATCGGTAAAAAGATATCTGACAAAGAATCTATGACCAGCAAGTGTTTAAACAGTGAATGGTGTCCATTGATAACAAAGACATTCAGAATAAGTTCACATGTTTTAAATACGGGACATACAATGGGTAGCCTTGTGCGTAACCCGAAACCCAGCCGACACAATAGCCGCTCCTACGAACGGGCGCATTTTTTCCTTCAAATGCATTTTCTCCTGAGAATTATATCCATTCGTGTTGCACCTGAACAAGTTCACTTGTTCCCTTATTATTTTTGAAAGGCGCCCGTACAAAGGTGGGTGGCGCTTTCACAAAACGTTACCTTTATGGAATTCATTTATAAGCGCTTTGTTTCAAACGTTAAAAATCGAACTTTGCTTAATTTAATTAACTCAACAATGAGGTTATTGTTTACGTATTAGATCGGTTGTCTTTTACGAAATAAATTACCTGCCAATTTCGCATTTTAAACGACGCAATTAAGAAATAGAAAACCGATAGTTTGGTTCGTCTAATACTTTTCAACGAAAAAGCGCGATTTGTTTATAAACAAATGATTTTCTATTCGGCAGTAAAAATGTTCGATCTATGTCAACGACCAGAGCAGTGACCATATTACGTTACACTGCACTGTATTATGTTTTTACACTTACTTTACACTTAACATCTGATATAAACCACAGCGCACACCTGATTACACACACGCACACACGTTACTTTAATTACTAAACTAGTCGAAAAAAGATTTAGTCGTCGCGTCGAAAAGAAATATTTACATGTATATCGGAAAACAAGGAAGTGAAAGATAATTTTCAGCGCTCGTTTCATCCTTGATCGATACCGAGTCCCAGTCGAGGTCGTCCGTAAAAATTTCTTTCAAGACATTTACCTACCTGCCGATCGCTGCGGGCTACTTAAAGAGCACCTGTGTTTTGCTACCGATTTTGGACGAGGGACGGTGGTTGTTTTTACTTTTTGCGGCCGTCTCGTCGCGAGCTTTCTGCGTCCGCCTGCCGGATACCCATAAGCTCATGATCCTGTTTTCCTGTCCCACGATCCCGATGTTCGCAATTTTGTCTCTTTTGCCCCGATAATTGGCTTAGTTCGGTTTCGGCATTTTTTGAATCCATTCGACGGACAAAGCGTTTTACAGAAGATTAACATTCCACGACGTCTTGGAAATGTTTGTCGATCCTTTATTATTTTTCGAATACAAAGCGTCGGCAAATTAATTTTGGAATTATCCACTGCGATCTTAGGCGGATATTCGGTCAGCACTGGTCGAAGACATTTTTTGTACTTTAGAAACACGCAAACCTTGAAAAGTTTCGAATAGGGAAATTTATGACGGCGCATCCCTATAAGGCAACGATCAAATTTTGCCGAGGCGCTATTGTTAAACTTTGTTAAACCATCTTAGCATTCTAAAAAGTTTTGCAAATAAATGACATACCTACATAAGTACACTATGTCGAAACAAAATTAATATTTAAGAGTGTTCATTACAGTTTAAAATTCTACAAATATATTGCAGTTTTATACAACAAGTACCCATGAATTAATCGAGAAAATAAATTTGTACGTCTTTTAATATCCGATAACGATAAATTTAACCTACTTTTGTTATTATTGAAATAATATTGTCGTTAATGATGGGCAATAACGCGAATAAATAAATAAATAAATGATGAGGTAGTTAAGAAATTTCGATTTGTATTTTAAGTTGAATGAAAAAAGTGTTATGTAGATTTATCTGCTATGCATATCTACATATTACATTATTACGCGAAAACTGTAAATAATTACATGCTTAATTTTAAATCTTAATTTTTAAGCAATTCGAGTCAATTATTCATTATTAGTCAATATTATCGAGGATCCAATATACCTATAGATAATTTTAGTTTTTTTTAAGGGATGCCTTAAAACCTTCATCGCCTTCAGTTGTTAATAGTTGTTTTACTTTTGGTGCAAGAAAATATTAACCTCAGAATCTAAGATAAAAAATAAAAGGACGCGTCGACTAATATGTTACTTTTACCTATTGAATATTTATTCAAAAATAACAATTTTCAATATTTTTAACAATTATTTTAGATTTGTCGAATTTTCAGATGTCAAAATTTCTAGAGCTCTACCACTATTATCTACTGGATACGCAAAAATCAATTTCAAAATCATAATCGAAGAGTTCAAGAGTTTTTGTATAAACGCCATAGAAATTTTGTTAAAAAACTTCGGCCAAAAAAAATCGACGAAGGACAAGCTAGCGTTGTTTCTACATATTTATATAAAATTAAAGTGTACCCAACGTTCGAGGTTAACTTAACTTAAACAACGAATAGAATTTGTAAATTTCACGTTCGAGAAAATTGAACTTTGATTCGATTTCTTGTGAAGAAACAAAAGGCACCGAAATTGTGGCACGGAGAAACTATAATTTTATTTTTAAAGACCGACCGACTTTTGTTTTTAATTATACAGAGTGGCCACGAGACCCGGACCAAGCTTATAAACTCCTATGTTTGCGAACCGATTGTTTTAATAATTGGAACATGCATATGAGACGTAATTTTCAATTTATTGATGTGTAGAATCCGTGTTCGGTTTCGATTTTTGAAACGGACCACCCCTGCATATTTTACTATTTTTGGGATCTACGGACCAAATTATATTTGATTACGTAGACAAATTTTCGTTGTTTTTTCAAAAATAATTTTAAAATTTTTATTTTTTTTAAACGCAGGTCACTTGGTATCACTTCTGTCGAAACTGGAAATCGACCATTTTGGCTCTACACGTCAATAAAATGGAAATTACGTTTTATATGCATGTTCAAAATTTCAAAACAATCGGTTCATAAACAAAGGAGCTACAAGAGCTTCGCCCGGGTATCGTGGCTACCTGGTATAGAAACATTACTAAATTTAATTATGGCGAGCTTCCGAAAAGAAAATCGAAAGTGGTAAGTAGGTATAAGTTAGGTATCTACTTGTGATTTAATCAAAACATTATTTCGCTTTTTAAGTTATTCGAGTTTATTTTGTATCTGGGAAAAAACGGTATTTCCTGATAAGTACGACGTATTAAGTTAGCGCATCTACTTATAATTTAATCAAAACATGATTTCGCTTTAAGTGAGCTTCGAGTTTATTAATTGTATACTGGGAAACAACGGTTAATGTTCCTAGATTGAATCACGACGTTAAATCGATCGCATAAAAACGAGTTCCAAAAAAGGGGATATGATCGTAAGTGACCTAATTTACCTCTAATTTATACTAATTACAACTCTTAACTAGTATTCTAGTTGAATCAATAACATAAATCGATCGATAAAAACGAGTATCCACGATTTAACGCGTGGATGACTCACGTAGATTACACGTAATTACCTCTAATTATCTAATTACCTCTAACTAGTATTTTTAACAATAACATAAATACCTATATATAGGTATTAATTTAACGCGTGGTGACTCACGAGAACACGTTTACCTAATAGCAAACATAACAAAATCTTGGTTGTCGAAAAACGAAAATGAAGAAACTCGGAAACGATTTTGCACGTTTTGCAAGTAACCGATCTAAGGAGTCTGCCGAAAAGAAAGAAAATAGGCAATACAAACAAAACAACGCAATAACGGCCGTTATCGTCGTTTTACATTAATTATTATTAAGCTACCAAATGCCGGTCAAAATTATAACATTTAAATAAGTAGAAACGCGTGCCCTACGCGTCGTGCATACACAACATCCGGCGTCACTGGCGCGTGCACCGCGTCCAGGACAATATGGCATCTAGAAAGTAAATTAATTTAAATTGTACCCGATGCATTTAAATAAATTCGTGGCGGTTCATTAAATTGAAGCTCCTAATGAAGAATGACGTGCACAACGATCCGCCGATGCTGGAAGTCGGCGACATATGCGGTTCTGAAATCGAACGAAGCGTGTAAAATTGTCCTTCTTGTGTAACGACGTTTTGTGCATTCATTCTCGCAGATGATTTAATAAGGAGACTTTTTACATATAGGAGCAGGTTGTTTCGTAAAAGTGCAGAAATTACAATCTAGAATAACGTTGTGTGGTCTTTTCCCGTTAGTGTAAGGAATAGCCGAGTGGAAAGTATAGCGACATTTACACCTGACTTAGTGGTTACCGATTTAAACTCGACTGGGTTGATTAACTGCAATCAACGCTGCAGTTGACACTAATCACTCTTAATTTAATGAATAATTAGGTGTAAAAAATTTATTTCGAATTACTCGACACCTCTTTGGTGCAACTTTTCACCTCCGAAGTTCATCGATTTACCACGCTGGAAATCGTACCGACAGCGACGGTCGTCGGTCGAGTTTCACGTTCATCCACCGTGAAAAGTCGTTATTATAGGAAAAATTAAAAATTCGAAATTGTTCGACGAAACACAAAAATGCAAAATTCGATCGTTAGACAACTTAACCATATCGTTTCGCCTTTTGGACGTCCGGCCATTTACTCCTTTATGGAAAATAAACATAAGAATGCGTTTTGGGGTTGTCGAAGTGTGATGTGGGTGCAGGTGTCACCTGGCACACGACTGCGCGTTGACCACCACGTGCCATCGTACTCTTGATGAGCTCACAAGCGTAACCGATAGATATACGGCGAAAGATAATGCCTTAGCCGTAGGGTGTTGGGCATCAGAGGGTGAAGGGTTGTTTTTATTAGATATAAACCTCGTGAATTATGGAATATAACGAATTTTGGAAAGGTGTTCGAAAATGTAATTTTACATCTTAAAATTGAATGGGTAAATTATGGGAACAAACCCTACAGTGCGGTACTACCAACAATAATTACAACAATATAGTTTCCACGCTTTAGTAGACATGTCCACTTCGTCAATTACATTATAATTGCAGGTTTTTTCTGTGAAAACTCGAAATTCACCTGTCTTTGTATCCTGTACTCACCACCAAACGTATGAATGAATGATCGATATGTATATGTGTTCACCTGTTTCCTCGCATGTTTAATTTGTCGTAGAACAAAACGTAATCCACGGACAGCTGATGCTCTTAAAGCTGATTTTGAAAATACGTCATAATATTTTGTCATATTTTTAACATCTAATTTATAGACTGAAAATATCGACAACCACAAGTTGGACTTTCAAGCAAAAGACAACCTAAGACGAATATCCATATCCATATAACAAGATAATCCATAAAGTAACGTTAATCATCATCATCAATCACATTCAGAAATATTGGCCGAAACGCCATTGAAATATGTTTCAACGTTCAACTTATATCATTAAAGTACGCGGGAGCTTTTTTTTTGATTAAAAAAAAAATATTTTAATCTAAATACGGAAATTTTAAGTTACGCCCATCTTTTATAAAGCAATTCGCCGTTGTCTACGTTTAAATAGTTAATATTCATAAACTAATAAACTTACAATAAATAAAAATTTGTTTTAGTCATGTTTAAATATAAGTATCTAGTTTCAAGTTTTATTTTTAACAACTCCAAGTTGTTACGTTAACAAAGGCGGACAAGTAGAAATGTACTACAATTTCTTGTCGAGATCGATTATTAGATAGCTATTGTTAATATTTAACATGTTAGCTAAATAAGTAGGTATTTGTTGAGAAAATATCTGAATTTTACTTTATCCTAATGTTACACGTTGGACGTAAATTTCCTCATCTACCTTCGACCTAAATCTAGTTTCTTAAACATATAAAAAAATTGTTGGTTTTCAGTAGTTATCTATCCTTATTAAAATGTTCCCCAACGGCGTATCGAGTCGTTCGCGTTTTCCTGGTTGTACTGTTTGTTCTAAATACAGTATGACGTTCTCTTGTTTCTGATTTATGACCGTAACAAGATAAAGATAAACTCAAAACAACAGTAATATACCATCTTTTAAAACTGCACGATTAAAAAATAGGCGACGGATAGACAACAACATTATTCAATTTCAAATTAAAAGATATAAATGAAAAACGAAACAGTATGTCACTTTTGAAAATTCGAGCAAACTTCGAAAAACGTACAATTTCATATTTGTTGTGTCGTAAGCAACGCCAATTAAAATTTCATTTTTTTTAATGTATGGATAAATAACCGTCGTTTCACAGTATCGTAAACATGGAATCTGCACGCGCGTCTCACCTGTCGTATTCATGACCGCCGGTTAATGGTGCGCTACCAGGACACTACCAGTGCATTATTGTAAGGTGTTGGTATTAGAGCCCCGCGAAACCGGCCAACCAGAACCCCAGAATATTTCATTAAAACATTTCCGATTTCGACTTCCGCGCCGCACACCTGTCCTCGCGCTCGAACTTCATAACAAATTTATTTCGCCGTGCTATCGGGGGTCCTTGTCAATTTTTTTTAAAGCGCGGCTAAGGCGCCGAAGAACGAATTTAAATATACGGGTCGATTTTCACCTGCACCCGCATCTTCGTCACCTCGACGGTCCACAACATGCTACGGGAGGAATTTAATCTAATCTTGGTAAGTATGCGTACCTACGGTTGTTTTAATGCGAACAACAATTGCGAGTCCAGTAAACTCGAATTCGTACCTACCGGAAGGAAGTCCTGCTCGAGTGACCGCAAGCACAAGCTGCATTTGAAATCGGAAGTGTCCGTACAAGTGGCGCACCTTGCGTCGTTACGGTCAACGATCAAACTAATAAGCGGGGCTATTTTCTTAAAATAAACGATATGCATAGATATTTCATGCCAGAATCGTTACGAGCGCGGCCTTTTAAACCATAAAAGGACATAGGTGACGAATCGACTTGTTCTTAAAAAAATAATATATATTTTTACGATTATGGCCGTTATTGTTGTTGAAATATTGTTAAAAATTGGCATTTAAATTTAAAGTCGTAAAACAAGTCAAACTCGCACGTATCGATGGCATTTGACAATAAAAGGCAAGTTACACAATCGACATTAGATTTTAACTCCTCTTAATAACAGGAAGAATAAATAAAATCTATTATTTCGTTTACGAATTAACATGAATGTTCTGTTTGCTTGACCTAACAACCTTAAAGTCGAAAATGGAAATTATGTCAATTATTATTTGCGAAACTTTCGAAATTAATTAATGTTCGGCTTTTGTTGCCAGTTTTGTGAAATGTATTAATTTCAGGTTTTAAAATCGGCGACTGCGACGCCCACGCCAGCTCCTTTATTGTGGCTTTTTATAATAAAAAATCGAGGAAAAAATTTGCGAAGCGAATCGAGTTGACTGTTTTTTATCATACTCCTTATATACGATTAAACATCTGCTAATAACTAGATAAGAGTAATCCAATAATATTACAACCGGCCTTCTCAAAATAATTTTAACAGTTTCACGATTTTCATTGATATTTTTTTTCTTCGCGAACAATAGAATAAGGTCATTTTCAATGCGAGTTGCAAGAAACAATTAAGTTCATTCTATAAACGGAATACATGAGACTAGTAGTTCTGTCAGAAGAGTTATTGGGGGAATTATGTTGTTAATTTGTAAAGTGATAAAATTCATGTTTAAATAACTGCATTACCTACTATATAGTACATAATTTTAATTTAGCAACACCACAAGATTATCACACAGTTGTAATTTTTATACTCTTTTATGATGCCTACAGTTTCAAAAATGAATTAAGGTAAAATGGTAATTACTAAAAGCACTGTTAGGTACAGTAAGGGACTTATTTTATGTTGTAGGCAACGTGAGTACGTATGCAACCAATAGCGCAACGACGGAGCTAGTCTTTCCGTTTATAAATTGATTTATTACCGTTAGGTCGGTCAGCATTGTTGTTTGAGAAAAATCGAAACCAAAAGTGGGCCAAATAAAGAGAAACGTGAGTAATAGTACTGATTATAAAAAAGGAATAGAAAAATAGTGTTGTTGGCACAAGACAATCTCGCGACCCCCTGCTATCGATAACCACAATTTTCATCTAACTGTTTTTCGTCAGATCATGATAACACTAGGTTTTATGGGTCTTCTAAAAGACGCCGCAAATTAGTTCGCAACGAAGCGGAATCGAACGCTTCGAAATCCGTCAAGATGAAATCAATAAAAATAAAAATATAAAGACATATTATCATAAATATGTGACGTTTCCGTTTCCCCAATCGTTTTCATCGAATTGATTTTAGCGGATTCCGTTCGTTGCATCAATTAAAAATAATTCCGATATAACTGTACTTATTCGTGAAAAATGTGAAATTATTCAACGTAGAATTTTTTATCAATTCATTTAACGGATGAAGGTTGAAAATTAAATATTCAATAATCTTCAAGAAAAGTTCAATTTTTGAAAAGAGCTTCCGCCGCTAACGTTTTTTTTATGTAAATAAACAGAATATTGAAAACTTGTGAAGTTGAAGAGGACCAAGAAGTGATTTAATTATCGAGAAGTCTGCATATCTTCAATTTATTACTCTCATCGACCAAATAAAGCAACGTGATCTGCTTATCTTATCGACGATGTTCAAAATACGTAATAAACCGCACTTTTACAATGAATACCTACTTAAATAATAAACAAGTCGCCCACGCGGCGCCGCGCGCAATAATAAACAAACCAAAAACTTCTTCGACTAAACGAACGGTTCCGGCGACACACTTACGAAAACGTTTTGTTCCTTGTGTGAAATTACAATATATAAGTAATTATATTTAAATGAGGAGTACCGGGTATCTGTTTATGTTCTGCTGCTAAAGTGGCGCCGAGACAGCGTAAGCGATTCCTAGAGACGCCTACTACGCTTTGTTGTTATTTATAATGCCATATATACATACATACATACACAAGTAACGCATTACATTTTGCATTAACGTCGCGTCGTCGTGCCGCGCCGTTCACTTTTTCCCCGAGAAAAGAGAACTTCCTACGTGCGCCTTATACTTACGTTTGCTCGAATTTTTCCCCAGGTAATCTATATTTCTACCAAAATTTACAGTTAGAAATCATTTAAGATTGGTATACATCCACCGAAATATAATTAAAATCTAGAATTACACCATAAATTTAAAACCTATCTGAGATGTAGTGGAACACCATAAATATCCCAGCGTGATTCGCTCAGGAGCAGTCTCATCTAGTGAGCTAGGGCTAGGTGGTCCCAGATATCATACAGTAAAATATTAATTAATTAACATTTATTTGAAGATTAATAGTTATCGACGGCGGATTCGGCAATTTGTAACGAAATACCCGACCTTATGCATCCGTAATTGATACGTTAGGGCCGGGCCGTCGCGTCGCCTTCGAAACAAAAGCGCACCTTCGCAAATAGTGCAGCAGCGCGGCGACGTCGTAAATTAAAAACCGATCCGTTGAAAGCTTAAACACAAAAGCTAAGCACATGTCGCCGAGAGAATTGTTAGCAAAAGGCTATGTCACGATTCGCTCATTACCTTTAGATGTTTTAATTACCAATAGTAATTGATTGTTACCTCGCTATCCTGCCGATGGCCACGTGCCGCTTGCTCAACAGATGACATAATAAAAGCTCGCATTAATGCTCCATTCTTATTTACATTTACAAAAGATTTCTAACCGTATTAGAAAGCGAAACCGTAAAAGGTTAAAAAAATATTGGACGTTATAATAGAAAACTAGATAATTTCATTTCTTCGAACGACGACTTGCTGTTGTTACGCCCCTACCTTTAATTAATGGAATTGACGTTATGTTGATTTTAGGGCGGTCTCGATTCAGTATTAAAAAAAAATATTACGTAAATTTTGAACATACGTTGTAGGTAAGCACATATACTTATATAAAAATTAATGTGATTGTGATTGTAATATTATCCACATTTATAGAATCACACCTAATTAGACTGGCCAATTGGATGTCCCAAAGCCAGAAAATTAAAAAACAAATCAAAGTAAAGATATGAAAGAAAGCGTGCCTTTGCACCAGGAGCGCGGACGCATTGAAAAGGTCGCAGCAAAAGTGTTAAGGATCGTTAAAGTCTGGATCTGTACTCTAAAATTCATATCTAAATATTTAAATTAATATAAAATTATGGCCTATTCAAACCTATATGCAATTCACGTCATCAAAAAAAAAAGTTACTAGATTGTTTATTTGTAATTCGGTTTAAAGTTTGGAAAGTGACATATTCTATAGATGATTTACCTGCGCACATATAGATGGCATAAAGAAAGACTACAATTTATTAGAACTATAAAAATACGAGGTACAAAGAGACGGCACTGTGTGAAACGTCATCATCTAGTAACCTTTTATTGATGACGTGTTGCATATAGGTTTGGACGAAGTGTATATAGGTAGTTAATGTACTTTTCTAATTTGTTTTTATGTACTTAGGTATGTAATAAACTGTCACTCATATAAACACGAATTTTCTCCATTATTTCCTTGATAGATACGATGATAGATGATATACGATGATATGATATGATGATAGATGTTACAATAAACTAATAAATTGAACTAGAAAACTTAACTTAAACAATTTAACTTAAAAACGAAGTACTTTTAAATTATTATTAGTCTAGAATCTGTTTTCGACTATTACATAGGTACTAATATAATGAATTAAAAGAAAAGAAAACCATGTGAAATTTAACAACCGCAGCCCCAGACAAAAAGGCAAAATCGTGCGATATTTAAGTCGATTCTCTTGGATACGTTCACTAACAAATTTTCATCGAATTTAGGTTATTGGTCCTTCGTTAAAATGTATCTTAAGGATGTTTTGTAGGTAATTTAGCCAAACTATTCCGCTATAGGGGCGCCACTAATACTAAGCGAACTAGTGTATTCCCCTATTTTTTTATGTTATCATCACTACCCGAATAGTTGAGGACAATACGGAACCGACAGCGATCCTAGAAACGCCTTGGTTTAAACGGATTAACATAATTTATTAGCTCTAGAATCATAAACCTTCGGTCTACGAACAGACTTGCTGTTCTGAATTTTCTGAATAATGTAAAAATTAGTTACCTACTTGCTACTATTAAAAAGAAAAAGATTTTTTTGAATAAAAGATTATTTATTAAATACAAAGAAATTAGAAACCGACACATCGTAAGATAATTCAAAATTAAATGTATTTTTACGCTTACGCTCAATATACATTTAGGGCCAATCTTTTCATCTTCCATTTAATTTAATTGACACATATTTACCATAGAAACGTTTGTTCAGACAATTGTTTCCGTGGTAAAAATTTGTCAAGTAAATTTATTGGGAGGTGAAAAAATCGACCCTTAGACACAGGTGTAACTCAAGCTTCAAGTTATTCCACGACTTATAAAAATTGGTTTATAAAAAATGTGGAAAGTTTATAGAAATAGATGACGTCATAGGTCTTTCGACAGTATTGATTAGCTCAAAATATCGTAAATAATCGTAATTAGTTGTACACGAGATATCTACTAATTTTTTTTCATGTTAGACCATAAAAAAACATATACCACATAAAAAATTGTCAAACAAAAAAATAGAAAAAAAAGTCTCATTTTGTTGTAGGCCCTAGAGCCCATTAGTTTAGTAGGGTAGGCTGCTGTTTTTTAGCTGTACGGCAGCAATACAAATAATACATACATACTTACAAATTATAAACTATATACAAATAGAAAAAAGGAGAAGAAAAATTTATACAATTTGAAATCGAAAATATTTATTTTTCTGGTAATGGAGTTGGTAACAAATCTTCCTTTGGATCTCTAATTTTAAGATTTCTAGAGAGCCCAGGGTCAATTATTTATAAAATATTTTGAAAATGTTGAAAATTCAAACTATCGAGCACTAAAATTAGATAGAATCTGAACGTATTTTGAAATGTTTCAGTTGGTCGGGGTTGGTTTCCAGATGTGTCAGTAACTGGTCGACAAAATGTGCCAGAATTTATGTAGCAAAATGTCTTATTTTACTTGTTACTTCTTATAACAATAAAAATTGGTGGCCCGGCAGGAAAGTGGTATAAAGCCAAGTTTGCGTTATATATATATATATATATATATGTATATATATATATGTATATATATATGTATATATATATATGTATATATATATGTATATATATATGTATATATATATATATATATGTATATATATATGTATATATATATGTATATATATATATGGCCTATCCAAACCTATATGCAATCACGTCATCAACAAAAAGTTACTAGATTGTTTATTTGTAATTCGGTTTAACGTTTGGAAAGTGACATATTCTATAGATGACTTACCTGCGCACGTATTAGATGGTATAAAGAAAGACTACAACTTATTACAACTGTCAAAATACGAGGTACAAAGTGACAGTACTGTGTGAAACGTCATCATCTAGTAACCCTTTTATTGATGACGTGGGGATTGCATATAGGTTTGGACGAAGTATATATGCATTCTGCTCGTAATTTACTATTAATTCGTAATAATTCGTATTATATCGTAGTTTACGTGTCTTTAATTCAAATTAAGGACATGAGTTCCGCTACTCTTAATTAAAAAAAGTTTGTCTACTAAACTTATAGGTACCTACAGATAATTAGAAGGCATAAATATTATAAATAAATATATTAATTACCTAATAAGTATCTAATTATAAATATAAATAAATCCATCAAAATATAATTACGACTAAAACTACCATTTCAAAATTTGCGAGTCAAACTTAAAAACCGTAACTTCCACTAATCGTAAGCAATAAAGATTTAATGCTTTCGGTATTTATCAAATGTTTACCTCCCCTACTGACCCACGTGCGGTAGAATAGTATTTTGTGAGTGGGAGAAATTAGACGGAGACAAAATTACGGGATGAAAAATCGAAAATGCACTTGATTTCTAATTTCGGTGTTAATTTGAAAATTAAAAAATGTCGATGAAGTTATTAAATTAAACTTGAACGTAGATATTTTAAGCTATGCAATGAATATAATTTTATCGCAGTTAAGTATTTTCTAGGACGACAAATTAAGAGTTTGTGTAAACGTCATTTTTGTAGATTTTTATAACAGTTATAATAAACAAGTTATTGTGTTTATTGCAATGAAAATATTTCAATAAACAGTACATTGGCTATTCTACTGGCAATACCAAAAGTTTTCTAGTTCTCTTACTAGATTTCAAGATATCTGCGAAATTAGATTTGAACTTTGAACGACAATTACTGATACATACATTTGTTTTTTTCGAAAAATTTTGCGTTTACTACCATGTAAACATTATAAATTATCTATATGTGATAAAATAAACAGAAAAAAATAATTTTGAAAATCTGTACCAAACACCCTTAAATTCTGGGAGGTGTTTTAAATTGTGTTCAAATATGATCGCTTCATTTCGATTTTACAGTAGGCACTTTTAAAACCGGATCGCTAGGATCCCGGAAAATAACGAACGTTATTCCTTCGGTGTTTCTGCCTCCGGTGGCCCATATTAACTCGTCGAATAGTTCGATCCTGTTCGAGCAAGACCAGTTACTTTGCCAAGTACAACCTATTACTTGACGAATAATTTACAATATTTTTATTCGGCTAAACTCGACGGAGTTTCTAACACACCTCGTATCATTAGAAACACAATAAATTGCTAACATTGAAACATCTGCACTACAATGGATAAACGAGTAAACAAAATTTATCTTACGGCCTCAGAACAACAGGTTGCTACAAAGCCGTAAATATATCATCTTCGTAGAGAACAAAGAACCTCTTTAGGTGCCGTTTGACCTCTTTTACGGAACGATTATTGCAACGACTTCGATTTAAGGGTCAAAATCTGGGTCATTTAAAAATAGCTAGAGTTTTTCGTCGGTGCCATATCGGTTCAAGTACTAGATAATAATATATTTTTCGCGTGGTTTCGGCGTAAACGGGAAAGGGGGCGGTGCGCTACACCTGCAAAACTTATTCCCAAATTACGACGTCAATTGATTGATTAACCGTTCGATAAAGAAAATATTAATTAAACCGTGCAAAAAAGTGTGCCAACGAATTTCGTTCTAAATATTATAATCGAAGAAAAATCAACATTAGTCAGCACATACGACGATCGCGACTTCGACAAAAAAAATTGAAGTAGATTGCTTTTCAAATATGTAATTAATTAGCCGTAACAAGTAAAATCTACTGAGGCTCAGGAGGCAGGCGATTACGTGTAAATAAATTAAGAATTTCGTGCGGCTACGCCACGTTAAGTTTAAGTTTGTATACTTTACTATATGGGTTTCCCAGCAGAGCAGTTTGAAAAACGATTTTTTCTGTTTCAAAAAATTGAATTTGGTAGATATCGTAACGTTTTAAATACCTAAACCATAATGGTTTTCAACACAAAGGATGGTGCTTTTCCGATGTTCACGTCCAAGCACTCGACCAAGTCTGGTTCTACAAAATACAGATGTAAAAACCATAGAAATATAAACTTAAAGTAAACGAAGTTTCAACAATAACGTAGGTATCGAAACTGATTTTATACAAAAGATTTAAAATTTAAAATTCTAAACCAGTAGCGTACATGTTCACGTGGGGTTCCGTACGCCACTGCGAGTGGTCGGACCGCATTCCGCGATTCACTTGTTGTCGGTACCGGTGACTTCGATTATATCTTGGTGCTTTACTTGAAGGCTCGTATACAATCCTAATAGAGCCTACGTACGCGTGATATATTGATTCGTTTTCAATGCAATTTGCGTTTTTAAGGGGCATTAAAGATTCCAGATTACCGTCGAGAGTTTCTTACTCTCGGCATATTAAAATACCCGCTGAGTACGTGAGCACTATTTACAACAATTTACGATATTACGAGAAATATTTTGCGGTTTTACTAATTTACTCGATTCGAAAACGAAAAAAGCCGACTATTCCATGTAACAGGTATGATTATAAAGTAAACGATTGCAAAAACGTCAATAAATCCCGCGTTAGGTCAGCGTAATATACATTAATCCCACCTAATTGTCTAATAACTCAGTTTAAACGCGAGAGTTCGTGTCTTGCTCGAACGTTGATGTCTCCATCACATTTTTCGATTTATTTTACGGCCACGTTTTTGTTCATTTCTTTTTCCGCGGAGAAACGTTAGATTTAGATTAATAAAGAGCCTTTTACTTTTTCCCGACGGTTACTGATAAATTTCGAGAAAATGAAGCAATTAAATCCTTATTTATTTCTTAAGATTGCGTTTGATTATAGTTTAGTTATTTAAAGATATACACGTTTACCGGTATTTATGATACAAAAAAGTAGTTAGATTATTGTGAAAGAAAATAATGAGATATTATCGACGCCGAAACGTGTGCTAAAAACGTATTCGGTGTTATATATCACGAATAAATCGATCATCCTTTCAACGCCTCGTAATTCTTGACGTTGTTTGTATTTATCAAAATTATAATTAGGTAATAACAGCTTTAGTTGCTATTTTTTTTTGTTGCGCAACTTTCCTTTTAATCGTCGTAAAAATAATTCGAGATCGGTCGATGAAATTTCAAATCGAAATACGTTGGTCACAATTACACGTGAAATGCATTAAAAATTTGATCGTAAACTCTTAGTTCAACCTTAAGTGACTAATAAACAAAAGAAATACCTTAACATTTTACATTACAATACCTACAATAAAATTTTACTTTATTTAATAGTTATAAATCAGTTAGAGACTGATGTGAAGTAATAAAAGAATGATCTTCGACATTTAATAAAATTTTAACGGCCGCAAAATTATACAAGTACGGACGTCCCAATTTAGTAAAAGCAATTTAACCACAGATGATGATAATTAAACGTTCCGACTATATACCTACGAATGTTAGATACGCCGCGAAAACACCAATTCTCCCATTAATTTAAATGTTAATAATACAAAGTTTCAAATTTACACGACCATATTAAGTCATGGCGTTCGGAGAATTCTCTCTTGATATTTCAAGCACATACTCACGTCAGATTTATAACTGCTGGGTAATTACGGAATAATTCTACGCATTCCGCTAAAATAATAAAACGTTGCGATTCCGATAATCATTTTATAAGTAGATGGTACGGAGCAGAAAAGAGTAACCTGTGGGTACGACAACTTTTAAGTGCCCTCGTGACAGCTTTAAAAAGCTCACTTCTTATGATGGGCATTGATGATTGAGTGTTAGATTCTTGACCAGTTGGCCTTGAAGGTCGTGCGGATCGTTTAACAGTATTTTTGCAAAATTTAACAGGAACGCATTTCCTATACCAGTCAACTTTCGCGCACAAGAAACATTTCGATTTCTTATCGCGCATCGACGAAAACCGCCGGCGATATGTAACCGATACGGAATTGAAATTTAACGTGGGTCCATTCAAACGCCCACGTTATAATACGTATTTAATAATAATTAATTATTCATATTCGCGTGCTAAATGGACACTTGTTTTCGCACAATAACGGTTACAACAATTATTTTAACATTTAACCTCGAGTTTCTTTTAAAAAGTTTCCCCGCGCTAGATGATAAATTCCGCGGTTCCTCGGCACTAGTACGGATTTCTGGTTGATAAACGGCCAACTAAAGTCGCTTCGGAATGTCACAATTTTAAAGGTTAATCCATCGGCGCCGGCGCCCCGTTAATAAATAACTGATAAATCAGGAAATACTGTAAGAGTTGCCAAATTTATGTGAGTTAATTGAATACCGGCGATGGCCGTTTTTTACATTTTTTTTTAAAAGAAAAAAGCGGGTCGACGAGAGCCATTTACATAAGTTCAACACAATATGACGATTTATAACTTGTCACGGAAGGCGTGTAGGGAAACGAAATCAATAAGATAAATCAGTTACCAAATATCAAAGAATTATATCAAAAGTTTTCGGGAGTTCAAAGGTTGTTTCAAAGCAACGGGGGGGCTCACTTCTACGGTTCCCCCCAGGTGAGCGTGGTTTTGTCGTCGTGTGTCGCCGCCTATCGGGCCCGCAATTGTTTATGATATTGCTGATTTTTTATTGACACGCGGACGTGTTCCAGCTTTTATGGTCGTTTAACACCTTCGCCAATCGCTTTCGAAAATCAGTTCGTACAGTTGGCCGTTGGGAAAACGGATTACAGAAAGCACTTGGACCGTAACAACAAGAAGAATGGGATTAAGAACCGGCAAAAAATTGTTTAGAACGTTAATTAAATTGCAACAAACGGTATGCGGAACTTTCGTCCGTCACATTTTCGTCTCCGGACACTTTCTTTCTTTGGCCGTTTTGTCGGTATTTGTATTTTATTTTAATTTTCTTAAGGCGAACGTCGATATGTACATGTATGTTGTTCTCTACACGACTTATGATTATAATGAGCAAATGAACCTCTAAACTTATGAACATAATTCACAAACAAAACAAGGGACAAAAATTTGACGTAGAAGATAACGATCAAAGACAAATAGAATCGAATTTGCACGAGAAGTGTGCTAATAATGTCTTATAGACGAAGTTCTCCTTTTTTTTTTGATGAATTTAGCGCAGTCATCGTGGTTCATGAAGTCAGACAGAGGTGAAAACTGCCGAAAACGCTAATTTAATCAAAAATAAAGAAAATCTAAATTCGGTCGTATCTCAAGATTTATTGAATTAATAATAATAACTGTACGATAAAACTATCCAAGAATTTTTCTGAGTTATTCATCAATAAACATGTCCGAAACCGATTATATTTTATTACAACTTAATAAAATTAAAATAAATACGGACGTCAAATAACTTTGTTGGTGTACAATTAAAATGATAAATATATATTAAATTATTCAAAATTTTAGCTCAAGTGATTATTTTATAAAACCCTCAACTACTATGCACCTACTAATAGAATAAGTTTCTTTGCAGTATTTCCAACAGTATCTTAAAATATAAAATATGTTGATGTTTTATCTAACTAAATAAAGTCGATATGTGTATAATTTAATATAGGTACATATTTTATTAAAAGAATAAAATACCTCTACACTGTGGACACCTACCCAATCCCCTTTCCCTAGATGCTCAACCTCCCCAATCATGACACATCTTTACTACAGTATCAAAAATCTCAAACCAACCACCAATTAGTAAAAAACAAGTTCATAGAAATCATCCACCGTTATCCAAATGCAACTATAATTTTTACCGATGCCTCTAAATCTGAACTTGGCGTAGGATGTGCCGTCGTCACACCTGACGAAACTCTTCAATATAAGTTACCTAACTCCTTCAGTTCCTTTTCCGACGAACTTTATGCACCACTCCAAGCCTTAAAATACAGCAGAAAACTCCAAAAGCATCATATTTTAATCTGCACCGATTCCCTCAGTTCAATCCTAACTCTCCAACAAACTTACCCCAAGACCTCATTACATGAACTTATCCTTTACGAACTGTCTCGACTGCCGAAAGAAAACATCACCTTCATCTGGATACCCTCACGCATCGGAATAGCAGAAAATGAATCAGCAGACGCCGCATCCAAATCTGCAATCCGCACTTCAACATTTCACCAACACGCCGATATAAAACTTCACCTCAAACTTCACATATTCAACTTCTGGCAAAATATCTGGTCGCAAACTAATCACAAACTTTCCGAAATAAAACCTTCCCTAAGATTCCTCCCCATAGAAAAGAACAAATAATCGGTACTCGTCTTAGACTTGGACACTCCAAACTGACTCACGAACACCTACTTAAACAAGAAGAACCACCGATATGCGACACCTGCCACACCATCATCACCATCAAACATTTAATTTTATCCTGCAAGAAGTACGCCCGAGCAAGATCACTAAACAACATTCCAGACAATATTCACGCTGCTCTAAACGACGACATCGAATCCACCATCAGCTTTATTAAATTTATTCAGATCGCAATTTAAAATAATCATGTATATAAAATGTAATTCCAATCAATGTGTAAATCAAACCACCAAATCTTTTACGCTAATAACCCTTAGAGGTTGATGCGAAAATAAAATAAATAAAAAAAAAAACTCAAATAAATACGCGGTTTTCAAGTTCGGTTAAAATAATAATGAGAGACGAAGATGGATGCGCCCCAAGGAACGTCTAGGAATTTGTGCCGCCGCAATCTGTGGGGGAAACAAATTAGCGGGTTTCGTTCGATTAGCGTGAACATTTCGAAAATAGATCAATGCGCCGCCGCCGCCGTCGCGTCGGCGTCGTTCTAATTGCGGCCCCGCACGTCTCCAGTCGCACTTCTCCCATTTCCCGAACTGCGTAATTCAAGTCCGTATCGTATCATTCGAAAGGTCTCATCCTGTTCATTTTGTTCGAGATGTGAGTGCGCATTAAGATATTTAAATTTAAGTGATCTCCTTTATGAGCGGCACATCTGTGTTTAAGCGATTATTGTTCCTCGATTTCTAAAGGCCAGGAATGCAGGTTTAATAAATAGCCTTTTTGATGGCGTAATTACACGGCAATTGCGCGGCGCATTGTTAGAAAATCGGTAAAAAAATAAATTGCTATTAATGAATAATGTAATTTGCCAACACTGTTCGTTCCCGGACACAAAAGGAACGTTAAAAAAAAAACAAAATTAATGATAGCGATAAATTTATTACTATTTTTATTGATTAAGATTGACAACTAGAACCTGTTGCCGTTTAAGAAGTACATATCCAATTTATTTTTTTGATCGCTCTTTGGCGCAAATTCAATTTGAAATATTAACAACGTAATAAATTTCGTAAAATGAGCGGATATTAACGGACATTTTTATATTTTCTATAATGTACGCGTACAATCGAAAATTTACATAAATATCCGTGTAAATGCAAATGTACATTTATAAATTGATTCATCTGCTAGTTAAGAAAATCAATGGTCGATTGAATACTTCATATTAGATATTAATTCGGTATTCACACCTTGAAATTTCGATAAATACGACGACGACGTTCGTATTTGGAAATCTTGACGGGCACATCCTTTTAAACAATTTTATGACACCACAGTTACATTCGAATAGCGCCGAATATTACCCGCATAAATCATCTTTACATAACGAATAGAATTGCACTCGTACAGATTTTTCTTATTTCTTGGTTAAGCACTTGTATTATTATTACTTATACATAAGCAATGGGAATGTCCTATATATTATTATTTATTTATATAAAATTATATTTTTGATACTTCGACATATTAGTGTCATTTTCAAAAATTATTTTATTTTTTAAATTAATTTCAATTTTAATTAAATTAATAAATTTTGTTTATCAATGTTTTATGAAAAAAGTCTGTTTCTATCAATCAAAATTTGCAAAAATTAATACTTAGAAGAAAAACCACAGTGATTATTTACATATCCTACCTTAGGTACCTACATAAGTTGATGAGAATTTTCAACAATTAAACTGCCAGACTTGTATAATTAAGTAAAGATGTAATTGAAGGAGTTAGTCATAGTTTTAAGTGCATATTCTTAAAAAATTGAGTTAAGTGGCGTAAATTGTAGATGGCATAAAAAAAACAAGTGATTTTATTAATCCTCAAATATAGTACTACGTTAACAGGTTGCCCATAATGTTCAGAACTTTGACAGACAATATATCGAAATGTATATTTCTGCACTTAAACAATGACAAAAAACAATTAACGAAGAAATTTATTTTGTACTGACTGTTTTAAGAAAAAAAAAAGATTTTCTGTGGAAACCCTGTTAACGTATTAGGTTTGATTGGCATATTTTATGGTCTTAATTGGTTTTACATGAAAGTTGATAGTATATAATGTATAATTTATTGGTCTTTGATAGAAATTTCCGTAACTACATTACTTCACCTTTAATTTGAATGTGGAAAATTCCACAACGTCCGTTCAACGTTAAGGGAATTTATGGTTTTTAACGAACATTTGTAAATAGAAAATTACGGGTTAAGTCGAATAATTAATAAAACTTAATTTCCATTGCAACTTGACGAAAATATATGAGAATTACAATAAAAATGTGTTTGTTTTTTAATGGCATTTCCCAATGTTACAGCGTAAGTTTGTTAGTATTTCCCATTTCCCTTTTAGAAAAACTTAATGACTACCAGTGGCAATTTCATGATGGAAATTAATGATTTTAAACACGGAATTTCATTAAATCATTTAAGCTTTTTTGTAATGGTTTCTAATTGTCATTTTCAACCGGGAAGACTTTAAGAAACATTATGTGGAAAGAGGTGTTTAAAGTCAGGTGACAAATTAAAAAGCGAATGTGAAACCAAAACGATCGAGCTTTACATGAAAATAAAGACTTGCGGAGAAAAATTCGAGTTAACTCCTCAAAGCGCTCATCGCGATTGCAATAAAATACTAACATATTCGAAAATGGTCGGAAAATTGATAAAATGATCATCAAAACAAATTAGAATTGTCGATTACAAGTATTTAAACCGTTCTATTTTTACCGTTTAATTTTGACTTTGCCACTAAAAGGCACCCGTTTGAAAAATCCAGCAACGGTGCATTACCCTTACTTTGATTACCCTCACATACATTCCAATTTGCTTTTTTCGGCCAATTTGACACTTTAACTCGTTCTAAAGTTAAAGCAGATTTTTATATAGATAATTATTATCTAACTGTTTGTGAAAAGCGTCGTAAATTTTGTGATCTAAATTAAAGATTACTTTAGTACTTGTTGCAAAACAAAAAAATGTCGGAGGGCTAATTTACGACAATCAAGCGCCCTTTAACAACTGAAGTGGTGACAAAGCAAACAATCCGCGAGTCCTAGATGTTTCGATTTCAATAGATACTAATAGTTGAACCAACTAAATGCTGAACACATGTGGGCCGATCTAGCGATGGATGACAGTTATAAAATAGTTTGCTAAAAGAGCACGTGTGTGTGCGCACTACTGCTACTTCCGGTTCAGCCCCCCTTCGAGAAACTTCATTCCAGACACCCCCACATATTTTATGAGTTTTAGTCTATTACAATATTTGTTCCTTGTTATCCGGGATTAACCTCGACGTCCACTATGCTAAATAAGCACGTGTAAATTTACTGCAAATTCCCGTAGTTCTGAAGTTTATAGTATGTCACAAATTGAAAACGAATTAACGCGCATATGTAAATCGAATACCGCACCGCCGGAAATTGTTTATTGCTCGCCGATTAACATAAAATTGATTTACCTATCGTTTTTTTATGAAAATTAATAAATGGAAAGGCGGAATCCGGGAAAGACAATGGACTGCGTTTCCATATTAGGCGCACTGTGGGGGAGTCCACATAATAATTAGGTACGAGATGATCTCGTAATGCTTGAATTTTCGATATTCCGAACGTGTGTGTGTGTGGTAGATAATCGTTATAGACCAAAAAGAGCAGATACATAATTGCCGATGCTAGTGTAGATAGGTACATAACGTTTACTTTACACTTTTGAAACGTTCAAGTCGCTTTTTTTGCTAAGTAGACCGAAAGAAATTGTAGGAAGCGTTCAATTTTTAACATTTAATCGAAGTCGCTCCCTTGATACCTACTTTCCATTTTTAAGTCGCGTGTTTTTTATGTAGACAGAAAGCGATTGGGTGGTTTAGGTGCCTCGTTGCTTCAACCTTTAACCTCAAGCCGGATCCGGCTGGGGGGTAAAAATAATAATTGACAATATCGTGCATCGAAGTAGTTTGATGATGAAATATGTAATTCGATGGAGTATCAAATCAATCAAATACAGTCTTTTGCGCTCGAATTGTATTACTTACATTCAAAATACCATAAATACTTACTAGAAAAATATTGGAAGTAAATTAAAAAAATTTCGGCCTGCTCCGCGACCATCTTCAGGGTCCTCTCAAGCACTAAAAAGACGTATTGTAATCAAAAATTTCAAATTAAATTATGTATTATCGAATGATAATGGAGCAGACTACCGAAATATTGAGATATGTGCATGTGCACGAAAGGTTTTGCCGTGATAATTAAGAGTGGTCAAGAATACGGAAAAGTGAAAACATGCGAGACATCTGGAGGAAAAACGTTCACAATTTCATTTTATAATAAAAGCAGGTATATACATATAAACATTTTAAATTATTTAAGGAGACGAAAAGACTTTTATCTTGAAGGTCCCGTACTTAATCATTGTACGAACACATATTTAAATTTCAGAAAAAAGACAGAATATAGATAAAAACCTCCCTTTTTTTTTCATTCGGCCAATAAAAATCAAGTCCCTTTCTATAAGTGAAAATAATTTGGTTTAAAATTTATTATTGGAACTCTCAAAAACCGCAGGACTTTTGCTCGATCGAATTAAATAAAAATGGCGATCGTCGCCGCGCGTTTTTAAACCAATGTCGGTCCTTTTCAAAAACTAATTCCGTTTAAATTACCGGCTAATTGCGCAAATCGGAATTTTCTAAATCATAGTACTTACTAGCTTTCTAACTTTATTTAAAATCGTAAAATCGAAACGGCGCCATAAAAACGATTCAAAAATTAAACGGAAATCGTTTACGTAAAGATCAAACAATAACACAATCCACGACGGAGTTTCTCTTTAACGGCTTAAAAATCAATGCACAATTTAACATTCAAAAGAAAATATTACAATGCAATTTAAGTATTTATTGTTACGCAGATATTAGTGATAATCGGTCGTTCAAGAAGCCGTTTTCGTTTCCACGTGAACTATACGTTCGATCGATCACGCTATAATTATAATGATAAAGTGGAGAAACGACTTTCTAGGGAAAAAAACTCGAAAAAAAGAGGATTAATATAATCGATCGGTAAATAAATTAAGATAAAAAAGCGCCAAACGTATAACGAGCGTTTTAGTAATTTATCCTGCTTACGATTTTGCAAGTTTTTGTTGTACCGTTGATGCGCCGTATTAAGACGTGAACCTTTAGATCAAAATAGCCGTGGTAATAAAAAAGCTTATTTGACGGCAATTTGTTTCTTTGTCGCCGCTTATTTATCAAACATTAACTTTTAAATTGTCGATATTAATCGAGGGGGATTTTTCTACGAATAATTAAGCTTGTTTAGTGAACTTCGACTGGTCTTTATTGGAATATTTTTGTTTAATCGACTTTTGAACTTTTATCGGTCCATCACGAAAACGTAGGTACACGTTTATGCGGCCCCTTTTTATGACGTTGCCTTGTATTTTTATAGTGTACACCCCCCCTAACACAACACGTGTTCGCCGATCTTACGCGACGTTTCCTTTTTAAAAAATCCACAAAAAACTACCTGCGCGACTGCACTCTTTTTGCTATATTCGGCTTTATTTCAGGAAATCAACCCCAACCCCACAACCCCGAGGACCCGGCAGTCTTATTACGTTTCCTATATTTTTTCGACTTCCTCGTTGCATAAAAAGCGGCGCGGCGCAGCTTCTTTAAATATAGAAATGGCGAACAAAAAACGCCGGCATACGCTTAACCTGAATTGGACGTAAGGAGGCGTGTTCCTCATGATATTTTACATGAAGAACTTCAATTGTCTAAATGCTCGGATAGATGTAAATTTAAATTTACATATTATGTAAATTTGATGAACACAAGAGGGCAGATGTCTAAAATAAATTTGACAAATTAGGTTACGTTGTTCGCGTCCGCTCGGATAAGCAACCTGCAACACCCTTGTACTCCTAGTTCGTTTCTTTCACGACAACGAGAAGGAGGTGCAGTAATCGGAAAGAGGTGCGTCTCGTAAATTAGTAGGCTACCGTGGTACTTGTATACAGGGTCATTATAATAAATAGCGGCCATAAACATTTTTCAGTAGGCACCAATTTTATTTAAATTTATACATGGAACCGCTAATTCGTATTCGATATTCGTAAATTTCTACGTTTTCCGTCTATAATTAATTTGTCGAAATGCACCTAATTCGTATTAATTAACATAGCCAACACTAAAATTTCTTAATTAACGATGTCCATGTTTAAAACGCCGTTGCATATAAATTATTTATTTTGAATAATTTGTTAATGAAATGTTAAACAGTCTCGTTATTGGAGATGGAATTGAAATTTAAATTCTTAAATTCGACGAAACGAATTAATGAGAAAGCTTACCTTTTTTTTAGCAGGACGAGGGGACGTTTCCATGTACGTAACACCTGTAAATAAAAGAAATAATCATTTTAAAATTTGAAATTTAAAATAAAAATTTGGTTAATAAGCTTTCTTATTAAATTATGCGAGTTTTCAATATAGAGAACACCTTCGGAGTATTATACTGTTTTTTTCTAACGATTTCTATATAAATATCTATAGGTGCATACAAAAATTTTTTTTGAAACAGAATGCCCAGGTAGAAGAAATAGTGTAAGTATGCCCATTCTTTACAGTTTATAATGTAGGTAATTGAAAACAAAACATATTTTTACGCATATTTTTTCAAAAAATTAATTATTCAACTGAGTTTTAATTAAAAATAAAAATAATGTCCGTCATGTGACGTTCGTTTATTTTCTATGCACTCCTGCAGCTTTTCTTTGAATATTTCTTGGCGAATGAAATTTTTTAACTCTTAGATGTTGTGCGGTTTATTTATATGTAAACAACTCTACAAAAAATAGTCACATACGAACAGGTAAGGGGAAAAAGACGGGCGTCATATGACGGTCGTCACTTATCGGACACAATAATTGAAAAATATTCAACAAAAACTGCATCGTAAAACCTTATTTTTCTATAATTAAATGTTTTTTAAATTGAAAATTTGCCGATTTATTGTTATGCGAAAAACACGCGTTTTCTCTGTCGCATCCTGCATTTATAATTTATGATAATAGATATAAATCAACGAATTAATCATAAGAAAATATACAATAAAAAAAAAAAATAATATTAACGTCATTAGAACCATAAAGATTAGAAATAAAGGCTCAAATTATGAGTACCTATAGGTAGTAGAAAATTGGACAAGTCTTTTTTTTTGCTTGTAAGGATACGAATTTGACAATTATATTACTAATATAGTTAATTACAATAACGTAGGTATTCAAAAATTACAAAATTTAAACATCGTAGTCATGTTGTATATCAAATTAAAGCCCGTTAAAAACAGAAGAGAATGACAACAAATTGAGCTCTCTACGTCAAATAGTTTTTAAGTTACGGATTTTTAAAGAGATAAAGGATGTTGTCATTTTTGAGCGATTTTTGTTTCTTTTAAAATCGGTACAAATAGGTACAATGAATAAATAAAATATGTTACAAATCTGAAATCTTAAGGTCCAAAACTATTTCCAGTCTTCGCCCTTTCTTTCACCTCATTTAAATCAAAGTTACACAATTTGCCCAAATTCATCACGAATACATCGCTTTCGCTTTCGGTGTTTGGAGTTTTCTACATCGCGAGGATCAAATTTAAAACACCTACAAATAGAAACCGCGAACGTGTGATTGATGTCCGGTTGTTTTTCGGAGGTCCGTTCGACCGATCTGCGAAAAAATCCAAAATCGAGCAAAATCGCGAAAGGCCGTTGCGATTAATTATTGAAAAGTTGCCGAACACCGCGCATTGGCGTTAAATTTTGAAATTAGAAAATAATTTACGTAACGTGAACTTTTGCTGTACCCTATATTGGAAGTTATCGAACGTATCATAACTCTATTAATCATACTGACGGTATTGTAAGTGCAAAAACATCAAGGATATAATGCTTAGTTTGCATTGACACGATTGGAACGAAAGTGTTACAAAAACTTTATAGATCACAACAAAGAATTAATCCGCAAAGGCAACACGGTCGTGAACCACTGACAGGTCCATTATTCTCGACAGTGCGAAGTTAGCTCGTTAACTCTATCAGATTTTGATAAAACCACTTTAGTAACGTTCCCTTCGTGGCGTGTTTTGCAAATTCGTCATTTGTACCGCGCAACGCGTCGCTTTTCATATTACGAGTTGAGAAATAAAATAATACGACAGGCTTCGGCGCCTAAGAAAAATGACGGGCACGATCGACGTAGGATTTGATGTTTCCGAGAAGCCGCTCCTGACGGTGGCGGCGCTGACCTCTTTATTGTGACATGAAAGAAAAGGTCTTCCTACGTGCGTGGACGGTGTCTATTGTTAGTCGCCGTTTGTATAACGTATTTATTTATTTTATTACGAATTGCACAGGTCTTTTTGATATTCCTACGTAGCGCTCCATTACATACCGCGAGTCAGGTGTGTTTATGGCGACACTGATTTATAGTATCGTCCATTTTAATAAGCGGCACTAGATTAAAATATGCGGAAGGTAATCCAAGTCTCCGTAATACTATCGTTCATTAACAAGTAGAATTTATCCGTTTGAGTGGTAAATTCGGTTATCGGTCATTAACAGGGAAACTAATCAAGCGGCAGCAAAATTTATAATTCCCCCCCTACCCGAACACGTGTGTACATAATACGACCTGAAATATAAGAGACCGGTATTCCGTTAAATAACTCGTCGTGACTTGAAGTTTCCTAATAGATTTTAAAGTAGCAACTCCACCTAATGCTCCCTGACAGGATCAACGTTACTGAATTAACAGGTAAATATGTATACGTGCGTCTATTACTTAAACCGGCTAATTAACGGTAAATTTTTGTTTATTTTCAAAATTTTATTCAACCTCCATATATATATATATATATATATATATATATATATAAAAGTTGCAGATTTACGTCCGAGTCGAGCGCCTTCTTTAGACGTCGTCGTGTAGGCGATCGTCTACGACGAGATCGCTATGTAACAGTCAGTTTATAACAACAATCTCTGTATCATGCTTATCATCGTGGTTTCTACAACCATTTACAAGCTTCACTATCCGGATCTGTCCACCGTAAGAACGTTAGGTGGTTTTATATGACACTAAACTGCTCAAAAATGCAGAAAACGCGATTTGATTTCGAAAAATGTTTTGAGTGTCGATTTTTTTTTTAAATCCCAACGTCGAATCCGTATATGAACGACGCCACCTATATTACGTAAAAGGTAAATTAGTAACTAATGATGGTATCAGTTTACGTCTCTTAAATTATGAGGTAGTACATTTAAACAAGTAATTGGATCGTTTTCTTAATAAGCGAACGAGTATCGATCGTTAATTTGTACTTTTAGTTAGACGTTTCGGACCGTTTTAACATAACCAGTTATTAACCGAACAAACGAAACATCCTATTTCGAAAAGTATCTATGTATTAACTTTGAGTCGCGCTCTATATAGATATACAATTACGGATTACGAAAGTATGATTAAACAACGATAACAAGCTGTTCAATAAATAAGTAAATGTAATAACGCCACACACGGACTTTTAAAAGCGTTGATCTTTAGAATCTAAAAAAAACAACAAACTCGAACGTGTAAATACGTGATTGCGCCTAATAACGTTAAAGGTCTGAGGTGTCCGTTATTAATTCGACCTAATCGGGCAGACCGTATTATATCACAAGCACCGACAGTTCCCTATTTAGGAAACACAATTAAATCCGTACAAGTTAAAAATACGAAGTTCAAGGATCAAATTGCGGCCAACGTATATATATATATATATAGGTGTTGCCTTTACAAACATGGAAATGTGCCCTTCGTGAGTTTCGAATTTTTACGGTATCGATGGTTTATTAGGTATAGATACCTACAAGAAATCTGCCGTGTCGGAAGTAATTGTGTTCTTCAATTGTATGTAGTGTATGGGCTACGAGAGAATTACTTATTTCAAGGCGCAACTTATACTAACCGTACCATTAAAGACTTGATGAAGATTGATCGTAAATGATGTAGGAACGTCAAGTTCAAAAATGGAATGTAAATAAATTACGAAATGTTATGTAACGATCCGTGGATTTTTCGATAGCGACCTTTACCGAGACATATCGAATTCGAAAATTATTTATTGAAAATCACCATTTCCGAAATAAGTGAACCAGAGGCAAAATAATTGCAAATTGTATTACCGAGACGCGCCGCAATAAGTGTACGTAACGTACTGCGTTTAAATAAGGCGTAAAAATACCGATTTTAGCCGTTTAAAAATTATAGTGAAAGGAATTAATATTGTAACGTTAATGACTAAAATGTAGATAATAGCATTAATCACCGCGATGACTAATTTCTAGAAGGTGCTATTTATCGAACGATACGCGGGATCATAAGGTTCTAAAAATCGAATGTTCGCGAACATTCGACGCGCGCATTATATAAAATGCGGTCGTCGCCGAGAATGAGGGCAGTCAAGTTTAAAGAGTACAAAGGAGAACTATTAACGAAAAAGTGCGCGCTTGACAATTTAAAATAAATAAACTATTAAAGGAACAGTGTTTGTTGTTAATAAATAGATTTCAGTGAATTAGCTTCTTGTTATAAATAAACAATCTGTGTAACGAAATGTTAAAATAAAAAAAACAATTAATGGAATGTTACAATATTTTAAAAAGCCCTAAAACTTTAAGACGTTTATACCAAATTATTTTGTTTTCAATATGGGTTTTATAGCTACCTATATAAAAACTAGTAGGTTAGGTACGAGGGTATATCAAATAATTCCCGGAAACTTTTCAAAACTTAAATAAAAAAATAATACATTTTAAGTTAAAAGATAAATTCTAAGAAAAAGATAAATAAAAAAATAATACATTCTATCTTTTTCTACTAGCACATTTAAGCACATCTAATTCAAAACACTTCTCCGTACGGCGTCGCCATCGTTCTACGCCGTCTCTGTAAAATGTAGGGGAGGGTGCGATTTAACCCGCAATAAATAATTAAGGATTGAGGTTTATACAAACGTTTATAAAAACAACCGTGCCAATAACAATTAATACCTACAATAAGCATTCTCGCGATGTAAAACGATTTGATTACGTATTGTGGACGATTAACAACATTAGCTATAAATTGGAATCTGTGAAAACCCGCGTTCGTTTGATATTACTTGCTTTATTATTTATACACCTGAATGAACTTTTAACACCGTAAATACGAGACGATATAGTACTGTAATTATTAAATTAGTTCGTTAAACTTTCCTGTTGTCAAAATAGGCAATTCAAACAACTATAATCGCTGAAGATTTCAACGATCGCGTAAGCTACGAACCCGAAAAATATACGAGTACACTTCGTCCAAACCTATATGCAACACGTCATCAATAAAAGGTTACTAGATGATGACGTTTCACACGGTGCTGTCACCTCGCACCTCGTATTTTCACAGTTCTAATAAATTGTAGTCTTTCTTTATGCCATCTAATATGTGCGCAAGTAAATCATCTATAGAATATGTCACTTTCCAAACTTTAAACCGAATTACAAATAAACAATCTAGTAACTTTTTGTTGATGTCGTGAATTGCATATAGGTTTGGATAGACCGTAGGTAACATTTATGTAAATGTAAGTATTTAATTATTGTAAGTACAAGAATATCACGTTTGTAAAATTTTGAAATCTTTACATTTTTCGAAAACATTTCTTCCCTATTCTACAAAAAAAAACAAGCTGCTTAACAATATTTTTTGACGCTCCTACAAGAACAAATAATTTTTACGCGACAATTAAATTAAAGCACTAATATTAAAGTTTTATCGGTTACGGTTTGTATTTTATTACGGTAACGTAGTAAAGGTTTTTTCTTAAACGAAATGTTTGTCATTTTTAGACTAAAATTTTCGACTATTAAAGTAACGAACAGATTCCCTAATGCGTTTTCATCGCCAGAAGTACCAGCAGCTTAAATCTTTCTGGCGATTTATTATTTTCAAATGTTTTGTTATTACATTTTAGCAGCTCGTTTGTTTATTTATTTTCAATCATCTATTAGGTTGTTCCCAATTTCTCCCTAATTTAATTTTTTTTAAAGCATGCGATTTGTTGTTTATTACTCCAAGTATTATCTAACTTTTTTGTTTTTCCGTCTTTCATTATAGAAATACAGGATAGGATTATCCTTAAATAGTTGACCAAAATAAGGGATCGAGCGGGGCTCGTCATAAGAATGAAAAACGTTTCGATAAACGTTGGTCCAAAAAGGTATCCATCAGTTAGTTCAATAGTTAGACATTTTCAACAACTTTTGTAAATAAAAATAAAATAAATTTTCTTTTGTTTCGTGGCTTACGTTTTTTTTTTTAATCGGGTATTAATAAATAAATGAATCATAACTCCTGGGGGATACTTTTATGGATCAATGTTTATTGAAACTTTTTTCATTCTTATGACGAGCCCTGCTTAATCCCTAATTTTGGCCAACTATTTCAGAACCATCCTGTATATGTACCTAATGATTTTGATTTGCGTTTAATTTTCTTTTGACGAAATCGTGAATTAGTACTTGATATTATAAGTCATAGATTGGAATACTATTGTTTTGATCGTTGTATTAATTTTACTGGACTTGACAGATTTTTGCAGTAAAAGTCCACGATTTGCTAAAGCATAAGAAAAAAATAGCGAACACGTTAAGTTTAAAAACAAAGTTTCACCGTCAAAGTTTGTAATTAAATAATCAAACGAATTTCCAAGAAAGCGATCCCCGAAATAAATCTAGGATCTGGGCCAAGGCTATAAAGACAACGCTGACTAACGAACGTTTCGATCAGAAACAATAGACGATAATATAGTTGATATAAATTACAAAATTTAACAACATCATTTTGATTTGAACAATGGCACGATTATTATATATGTACATAATATTTAAATTGCCGGGTATAGCTTTCAACGGGCTAGTTAAATGCGCAATAAAACATTGGAACGACAGATATATGAATGCGTAAACGAGGTGGAAGTAAATCCAGCGAGTTCCGCGGAAAAAATGGAAACGACGCGATTTCTTATGCATACAACAACGCCCGCAGATCGAAATAATAAGTGCCTACTATAAGAAATGACAATGATCTCCTCGTCCCATCAATTCATATGCAGAAATATTCATTAGCCTGACAGTTGATACATGACCGTTAATATATTGAACCTATGTATGATTTGAATTAAACTTTTGAATGTTTACAAATTGACCTGTAGGCGTTATTTATTACGTACTTGCGCTATTATTTGCGATCATTTTGAATTGATCCATCGAAAATGTTCCAGCGCGCAGTTGGAACCCACGCGAATTTATGTTTAAAAGATAATGGCGTAAAACCGACCTCAAAATTATCACGTGTACTAATGTAATGTGTATTAACGGTTTCAGAAATTTATCGAAGAACATATTTGGCGAACTTGCACATTACCGGTCGTGTTCCGAGATATTGGTATTTCCCATTATTTTCGTTTAAAACCTGAAACGTCGTTCCAGTTTGTCACCCCATCCATCTTTATCACGGTTATTGGGTTGGAATGCGTGTTCTTGATCGTTCTCGTGATGCTTTCTTTTTGGGGCTTCAGAAAATCCACTTTAGGCGAGCCTTATGTGTTTAAGAAGCAGATTACTTGTAATCTATTATCGATAAATTTGAATTTCAATTGCTGGTAGTACATAAACAACCCAGCATCTATTTTTGTCATAAAAAACCGTAGTTCACAGGATGTAAAGATGTCTCTCACCTTTTACCTCTGATTATGTATGTAGATGCGTTCACCTGCCGGGGGGGGCAGGGTCGGGTCAAGCTCCCGCGCGTGTGGGCGCCACAATGGGCAATCACTCACCATCTCAAGACACGCCATATAACCTATATCTCATGTTGTGGCTATATTACACTCACACACAACAGGTCTTATAAACTTCACACGTTCCCTTTTTTTTTCGAAATAGTGTCGATAATATTTATTTGTGCCTCTCGGGGCAAATATCGAGAGGCTTTTCTGGGAATCCACAGATTTTTGAGTAGTCGTAAACATTTTTACTGGTGTTCGTGAAAAGGTAGTTATATTTAGATTCGTTGTTTAAAGATCGACAGGTCTAGATGGCGAGTGGCTTTAAACCTCCTTGTCCCTTTAGGCTCCATTAAAATTCTTATTTCTAGTTTTTTATGAATAGACTCGGATTTGCATAAGGTCACGGTTACGATACGAACTCCGTACCGAAATAGACCTGTATGTATTAACAGATTTGCTTAAATGAATCGGTAGTAATGCAAATAAAATCGACACGTTTCCATCGGATATTCATTCGGACGTCGATTTTTTTATATTGAAAATAATCATTGCATCGACGCACGAAGATTTAATCCCTCAAATTATTGCTTTTAAACATCTTTTCGTTTGTATTATACTGATTTATTAGACATTTTGTTTATAGTAAAGATTTAGTTGAGTGCCGCGAGTGTATTCTATTGACGTTGGAGGTTAATTGCTTCGCAACTTATTTCAATAAATTAATTTAACTTGCCATTCACACATGACACATTCGAACTTCATCGTTAAAGTCGGAGTTAAAAACCGATTGGCGGCGGATTTGACTAAATTTTTGAGCGGGCATGTTGTCATTCTATATGGCATATTTAACAACGTCGCACACAAATATTCTTGACCATATCCGGTGGGTTACACGAACCTAAGACTTTTTAGAGCTGCATTGAGTTGTCGGAGAATGAAAAAAAGAGCTTTGAAAAAAAAGAGCACGGAAGCAAAAGAGATGGGCGTAACATTTTACGATGGGACGCCTGAGAAAATGGATCTCGATATAGGTATCTCAATTATTAAATCGGTTCAAAGGGCACGCTAATTTCGTACCACCTCGTGATTTATTGCTCTAATTGTAAATTACGGTTTAATTCACGCTAAAATGCCTACATAAAACTTGCCACGATTAATTTAACTGCCAATTATTTTAATTGATTTAATAATCAGTATAGACATATCTATTTTTACTTTTAAAACATTTTATAAATTAACGGGTACCTATTTTGTTTTTATAATCGTGTATATCGTTATTTTAATATACCTCCTAAGCTGCTAATAATCTTAAACAATGTCGCGACTTTGCAGTTTCTCAGATGTTAGTTCTTAATTATTTAATATTTTTTTACTTACATAACTTGTTTAGCTAATCGGATTTAAAATTTTTCCGTTTAAGCTCCGACTCTTTATTAATTTCCGTATGGGTAAGATATAACGACGCAACTTATTTCCTCGTGCGTTATTGCATTTAATTTCCGATTTTCGCGTTTTAATTTTAAACCCAAATAAAAGGACATTTCAAATTTCTCCTTAAGAAATAGAAATGAAACGTTACAAAACTTACTTAAATTAGAAACTCGAAAAAAAAAGACGACGACGACCGAAATCACCTGTTGTCGTAAAATTTCGTGAAAGTGGGAAAAACGCCCACGCCGAACATTTACGTAATTCAAATAAAATTATCATATAAAGTTTAATAAAGAATGTTTAATAAACGCGAACTATTCCTAGAAAGTTGATGAAATTCGCCGATTAATTATAATTAATTTTTTATTTCCATCGACCTGTCATCGTCTTTAAAGTAATTTAGAACCTAGCCGAAACGTCGTAAATGTGCGCGGTTATAATAAGACAGAATTAGCTACTATACGAGTAGTACAGGTGCTATTATAATAATTATTTCATTCCGTTTACGGCAACGGCGCGCGGCGTATCCCCACAAGTTAAAATTTGTATAATTTACTCGGACTGTAATTTAATTAAGTATAAATTAACGTTATTTATGTTGATTTAGTTTTAAGTACCTACGTGTTACGTTTAATTTATTATCATTTTAGTGTTACTGGATATGCAAGGTTTTTAAGTAGGTATAACTAGGTATCACTAATTATTATGGGACGAGACCGATATATGAATAATAAAATAACAGTTTTACAATTATTAGTAAGAGTTTGACATTGCAAGAATGACAAACTTTTTATACCTAAAAACCCCCGTTGGTAACATCCTTCTTATACTACTGCGACCCTTATAAATCGTCGAGTTCCTCTACTTCTTCATTTGTCTTTATTTTCCATCTAAATTTCGTCAAACTATTTTATCGGTTTTCTCAAATTATTAGTTTTTATTAAATTTTCTAATTGATATGTTTTTAAAACGCTCCCTCGTCATTAAAAAAACATCATAAACGACGCGTGTAGTTAAGAGACGTAGGTATTACACTTAAAAAAAAAAGTGTACAACTTATACAGGGTAAGTTAAGATGGTAGCGCACCCCATTAGTTAGTTGAATATTTATATTAGAAAAATATTTTCTTAACAAAAAATGTTCAGAACGATATGTTGCATAATATGAGACTCGATGAGATTTGAGCAGTTTTTATTACACCGTATAGAGAAAAAATAGTTTTTCCAAAAAAATGTAAAAATATGCAGGGTGTCATTTAAAAATAAAATGTTACATCTAACTGCTCAAATCTCGTTAGGCCCTGAACTAAAATAAACGTACAATAATATAAAACATATCAATCTAAGAAAATATTTTTTTAATATGAATATTTAACGAAGTAATGGGGGGTTGCTACTATCTTAACTCGTCCTGTAGATATGTAATGAAAAAACTGATATGATTGAATGTAAAACTTTTAATCCATCCGACCATTTTTGCGTGAAATAATTAATCAAAAAATATACCCTTCAATTATTTTTATAGTTACTTTAACGATTACTTCACCGCTTTACGACTGTTCCCTTACAAATTGTGCAATTTTTAACAGTGATAAATCTTACAAAAATATTGGCACGCATTGCGAAAAATAAAATATTGTTAGTAACTATTGACTATTCAAATGTAGGAAGAAAAAGTGAACACAAAGTAATGATCGGATCACGAAATCCACTCTGGCGTTCGGACAAACGAAATTAAAGTTTCTAACGAATTTCCGATACAAAAAATATTATCCAACTAATTAAATGCATATTGAAAACGTACGGTTCACAAATGGTATAATTTATCGGTTTACATCTTGTCAGTGCCGTTTATCTCCATCTTCACCTACACAATCTCAGCACGATGTCAAAAGTAAGAGTTTCATACAGAGAAATTTAATGGCAATTTTGCAATTATTATATTTGATTAATTGGGAATTGTCGTTGAATATTTGTACAAAAAAAAGTATGCCGAGTTTAACTTTTTTTTTATTTCGTTGCCTAATTGATTAGTTAATTTATTTTGATATGCGTAACTAATAGAATAAATTGTTTCATTAATTAAGTTTTTATTGGCCGATTCGTGAAAACGATTTATAGATTGAGGTAATTAGAGAAGCGGTCGCTTGATATATGTATGTATGTATATGAGATACGTATGTGTAGGTAGATACAGGGTGTCTAAAAAAATCACCATCGAATTTTATAGGATTGTGTTCTATAAATCAAAAGCAAAAAAATATACGAACATAGGTTTATACATAAATATCATAAGCATTATAAAATTCAAAATTACTTCGACTTAAAATTTAGTTGATATTATCAAAAATGTTAAAAGTTTAACGATTATAAATGTGGTGTAACAAAATCCATAACATTATTCTTTACACTAGCCTGAAAACACGAATAATGAATATTTCATGGCGCCACGCGTCAGGTTTAACCATCGAATACTTTGTGTGAGTACGAACATCGAGGTATGTATGTATGAAGCTGTTGTAAACAATTATTATGCATTTAGAGTTCACAGATTCTAAAAATAGTTTTACTTAAACTTATTTATTTTCAAATAATTTCATATTATTTTTTCTTGCTGTATTAATTATAATATTTAATTAATATATATATAAATTTTTTAATTGTACATATGCTAAAGAACAAAAAGGACTTTAAAATTAAGATGTAAGGTACCCGAATCCAATGTCGCCTAGGATTCAATATGGCTTATTACGTGATATAATATCGATGGCGTTTTGGCAGAACAACGTTATGATAACGATTTTAAACTAATAAAAATGTTAAAAAGTTAAAAAACAATTTTTCTGAGTTTAAACACTTTTACCAGGAAATATTTTCTAAATTATCAAATAAAATTTGGTTTCTTTTTAACAATAAAAACATTGTCGTACTTTTTACTGCGACTATGTTTCTTATAAAAATTAAATTTAATTAAATACTGAATCTATGGCTCTGAAATCTATCATAGCAATACAAAAAATACCTGTTGCATTGAATCTTTTGGCCTAGGTAATTTGATTATTCAATTAGTTACAGGATTTTGTTAGATAATGGTTGATATAGTTGAAAAAAGAAAAATAATCTTTATCATTTTAATAAGCAAAAAAAATGTATAGTGCTCTATTTAAAATAATAAAATTGACTTCGTTGCCGATGAAACCGGAAGTGATATGATGATGTTTAAAATTAAAAAAAAAAATAGATTTTTAACCCAAATTTACTTATGCAAAAATTCATTTTTGTATCTCTAAAATCTGTCGAGTTATTTTAGGACAAGTTGGCCGAATCACCCGATATATTGCACTTTCAAAAGACGGTTAACACATCAAAATTAATTGAAGCCTAGATTAACAATACTTCCTACAAAATTATAGGTGAACTATACGGGATGTCCCGAAATTAGCCTGCCTGTCAAACTTTACCAGCAGATTTTACGTTAAAAAATAATGCAAAAAGTTGCAATATTACATAGGTTGAAAAATGCAGTTTTAATGTCAACCACGTGATTTAATTGTTTTTTTTTAGAAACGATTATGGTTTACATACACAATATTCTTCTCGACGTAATTTTTCGTTGGCAAAAAAAATGACAATTTATTGCATTCAACAGAAAAACATACGTCGATGGCAAAAATAAAGGCGACGACTTTTACGAGACCCGCCCTAGCTTCACGAGAGTTATACGAAAAAAACGTTTGTAAACAAAGAAATTCGCAAAACATTGACGAAAAAGTATTTCGCCGCACCGCGCCGCGTGACCACAATGCGCATGCAATTTCTTTTTGGCCGCGCAATAGCAGGCCATATTTTATTTTATCGTGAAAGAGGCTTGCAAATAAGTCGTGAATAATGACATAAGATTCACGTAACACGATAGTGTTTATTGTTTGACATGGAGACCACCGTGTAACTGTCGACTTTACATATCACACATATGACCATGCGCACCTGTCTCGCTCCTATACATTGAATTTACACAGAACAAAACAATGTAGCGTGGCACGTGATTGACGCTTAAAATTCCCATATTGTACATTATTTGCGTTACGATCGATGATACATGCTTTACGTAAGATCTTTCACCAGAAATGCATCGGTCATCTCAGCAGCGTATCCAAAAAAACTACATAAAAAGCCTAATCGTTTCTAGCGGCACGTTAAACTAATACAATATGAATGAATTTGTCTGACGATTGCAACTGTGTTTTTATTAATAGTTGACAGTGTAAGGTGTCTTCGAGTGTTGTATTGCCGTATCGGACAGGATATAGAGACCCACGTAAATTCCGCTGTGGGTGGGTGATTTAAACAAATCGGATTGAAGAGGTGTGGGTCTCCACCTGATCGCGTCTTTCTACAAAGATCAACGGCCTACCATTCTCTATGCTACCGTTTCTATCTACTGTTTTCTAATAATCCTCGGTGGTAAATTACCTACGTTGTTGTAAAGTTTGAAAAATTCTCACAACAATATCGAGGAGAATTACTATCGCAAGAAGTAAAAGACAGACGACGCCCTGGAAGCTTATTGCGTTTTTACCGTCACGGTGATCTGTTTATTTGCCTACGTAGACTTGTCGAGATTTATAACGTTTAATTGTTTATCGAAGGAGTGTCACGCAATTATCCTAGATTTTGTTAAAAGTACAGTGAGGAAACAATCGACCGCAATATTCTACGGTTTCAGTCACGCTGAAAAAAAGTATGTATTATATTAGGTCTTTGAATAAATAAGTGGAAAATTCGGTGCAAAACCACCCAAGTGCATTTTTAGTTCGAAATGACTTGAGCGTATTATACGATAATTGAAACTTAATTTTGTTTAGCAATAAAACAATCCACGTGATTATTCTGATTATTATTACGTGATTATTATTGTGCCATTTATGATCGAGAGAAAAAACTTTCTAAAACCACCCAAGTGCACCTTGCAAGGGAACACGGGCAACTTAAAATTCAAAAACTCTGCAAGGTTGTTTATTTACACCTTATAGGTAGAGTAAATTTTGTAAAACTGACTCGCCGAAACTATTGACTTTATAGAAAAATGATAAAAACATAAATCGTACGAAATTTTCTCTAGTTTATTTTTTCGTACAAGTATTTTTGTCGTAAAAATGAACTGCAAACGGGATTTTGGTAAAAAACTCATTTTTGGCGTTTTTCCTCATGATGGTGGCCAAATCCCGGCTCGGCAGATCGTGCAAAATTAGTATGTCTTTCAAGAAATTAAAATAAATACTTAGAATCAAATTTATTGCAGCTTGCCTCCATTTATTTCCACAACGACCTCTTAAAAACGACTTATCGACTGATCTATCGTTTCCCAATGAATAAATAAGTACTACCCTGGCGGCACACTGACGTTATAATGTCGTCAACTATTGGCCATTTGGGACCCAATGGGGACGTCGTAAATGACGTATATATGACGGGTTAATGTCACAGCCCAACGACGTCAAATTATGACCAATCTAGTACGTTACTTGAGACGTCGATTTGACGTCCCATTGATATAATCTCAAGGCATTAATGACGCATCTAAAGATGAAAAAATACAAATGCATTCAATATAATTATTATTTTATTACAAAAATGAAGGTACAAACAAAGAACCTAAATCTAAGAAATTAAACAAAGTATGTTAATATATCAAAAAATGAACACAAAATTATTTAGATTTACCTACTTAATAACCAAATATCGATATTATTATTATATACGAGTAATACAATAATATGTTTAAGATAAGATGTAAGTGGTAAATATAATATAAGATATACAGTGTGTCCACGAGTTCTGGGATCCTTTGATAAAGCTTAAATTAAGCACAATGGAAAAAACTATTTTAGATAAAAGCTTGATGATTGTAAGAGTCGCACAATGTAAAATTTCACACTAACAAAAAGACATATAAATAAATTAATAATGAAATGGGGGTCACTCTCGCCACAAAAATAACCTAGTCAGCTAAAGGTTAAAACCTATAGAAATAAGTAGAATTTGTCTGTTTCTTGTAAAGCCATGATTTGTATAATTATTGTAAAAAATATTTCTTCCAGTTTTTTAATTATTTAAAATTATTCGTTTTAACTTTAGGTGGCGATAGGCTGATTAATTCTTCAGTTACCGTTAAGAAATTATATCAAAATTTACAACGTAGAACTCACTGCAAAGTAAAACCACTAATCTAACAAAACCGCTGGTAGTAAACCAAAGTATGATCAGTATATACAGTGGCGTGACACTTTAAAGGGACTAGTTCTAGCCATTGACGTACACAATTAGAATAAATAACTGGATGTGATCGCATTGACGCGATAGTGCATAATTCCAAAATAGATTGATATATTTTGGATTAAAACATAAACACGTTAGAAAAAATTACGAATATTTTACGCTTTAAATTAACGCTTCAAAACGTCTTTATCTTCACTTTTCTAGTAATGATTCAGGACTTTGGAACGACCAAAAAAAGACGTCTCAACGACGTTCTTTAATGACGTCAAATGTTCGTCGTGAAAGTGTCGTTGTGCGTACGCCACTTATTGGGTCCACGACGTCGCCGATGAATAATTACCAATAATTGACGACATTATGACGGCAGTGTGCCGCCTGGGTAGTAACTTAAAAATTGAAAAAATCGAAGGCAGAAGTAATCGTTCCTTTTAAAAACAAGAAACTAATTGGCCAGCCGAATTTTACGGTACCTAACCAAAAAGAAATATTTAATCGTTATACATTAAGTGGCACTTTTTAAAAGGAACGAAAACGACTTAAATTTTTTTACAGAATTCAGGCGCGTTCGCAGATAAAATATTATTCCGAAGATAAACGGCCCCATTCGTTCCATTCATCTTTTACCATCGACTAACATCAAGTAAAATACGTTTTGAAACAAATTCTACTTATATAACAAGTTCCTGGACGTGTAATCATTACTCTTTTTTGTTACAGTAGTATTGTCTCGACTGAGTAATGGTTTATCTAACCGTGTTCAATTACAAGACATCGTCGAATAGAAAAGATATGTTTATCGATTGTAGTTGCCGAGATCGAAAGTTTCTTTGCGATCCACGAAGTCGCAGTAGGTGGACCACAATACTTACGGGTCACAGGTCAAATCCACTTACAGAATTCTTGTCTGCTTTCTAGTAAGAATACTAGCAAATTTAACAATTGTTCGGAAGACGATCCAGCAAATAAGAAAGTTCTATTTTCGTGGATAATTAAGCCGAAAATTAAAAATAATACCCCCCCCCCCTCAGAGATAAAATCTACTTATTTATACGAACCATTACGTAAACTCAACTCATGTAGTTCCCCACCCACGCCGCCATTTAAATAAAATAATAACAATTCCTTTGAACCGGTCATAAATTAGGTAAGTATAGTTTTTATACGAAATTAATCTGATAATAGTTAAAATTTGTTACTTGTAAACATTATCTAGTTTTGATAATATCAACAGTTTAATTGTTGTTTTGGTTATTAAACTGGTTTAAATATCTTCTCGCGAGTATCCGACGCGCCATGCTTTCGCACCGAACCACGTGAAACGACCTAAAATATTTATCGACAAACATATTAATTAGCATAATTAAAACGTCATAAACCGAACGGTCGGAATAACTTTATGGAATCGTTAAATGTCCGTCAAAAAATTTATAATCCAATAGGTATTTGATGTGTGTACAATAAAAGTTATGTTATGTTTCTTTAAGTTCGCATTATTGCTTATAAAAAAAAATTATGCAGTGATAACATCATAAACGCCCACCTACATATCTTAAATTTTTTCGTCAAACGCCAGGATTTGGTGAATTGGACAACGGCAATTAAAATCTTGCCTACTTTTCGATCCTACTCTGGCGCTAATTAAAAATTATTGATGGATTAATTGTTTAAAAATAGGATGGGCATTTTACACGCTAATTTATGACGCAAGATAAACTAGTGACAGATCTGGGAGTCTTTGCTGTGCGATTTGAATTGATCGACGTCGGAGATGTCGGATATGCGACTTTCCCGTTCCGCCACGTTCTACGCCCACTTTCGCACGTAGCGAAAAGTTTTTTTAGCCATTTTCGCGATGCTAACCAAACCGGTCGTTCGTTTTCCTCGAACCTCGTAGTTATTTAAATGTCAGTTTTAGAACAATTTTTACCAAAGTCAGCAATAACAGCATTAAAACGAATGGAATTTTAATTATCTAAATGAGGAGGGACAAGTGCGACGTATTGTTGCGCGATCTCGCGAATTTATCCGCGGAATCGCGAAATATTCCGCGGTTTAATTCGCGTTTTAATCCGCGAATTAAAAACAAAATGGCGCTGGAAATACCGGTATTTTACTGACGGGTTCGAATCGCTACGAAAAAGCTCTACAATTGCATTCAGATGGTGCGGCGCCGGACTTGATTTTCTAAAAGGGTTTCTGCAGAATTATTAAATAATTAAGTGTATCTACCTACACAAAACGTTCATAATTACATCGTTCATGAACTTGAGTGCTTCGTAAAACAAACAATCCAAACGCTAGCTAATTGACATCTCCTACAAAAACTAATTACCTACCAACAAACGTAGTACGATAGACACGAATTAATAACTGTGAGGGATCGTAAATTTTTGTGGGCCATCAATTAACGGATAATTGCGGGCTTATTGGTCCATAAGAATTCGTCGTGGCGCGTACACAAAGCGACCCAAGAAAATCGTAAAAACTCGCTTAAATCGCGCGCATATATATATCGGTCCTTCAGTTGTTGATGGCATTCTTTCAGGGAAAGCGCGCACTCGAAAACTTTTCGAACAAACGAGTGGTACTCAGGTTAATAACGCATCCGTGCATAAAGGCCAATTTAATTAGTGGGGATCGGTCGTATTTTATTCAATACCTGCGGTGGGCGGCTAAGGAAACAGGTTGATGTTCAAACCATATGTGTCTACACAATTAATACAAAACCAAACAAAAATACGGCATGTTTTATTCATAAAATGAATCATTTACGACCTACGTCAAGCTGATCCTTACTGGCTCCGTGAATTTGAGGTTAACAAACGCTTTGTTATTTGATGAATTGTTACTACAAGTGTTCGTCGTATAACCTCGATGTATTGTGGTGATAAATTGAACCTCAAATCGGAACAGTTTTTACCATTAACGTGTTTACTTTATTTCATAAACGTCTTTGCGCAGCGAAATTACCGCGACTTATGGCCTATTTCCAGAGCCGTTGCCGCTTTTTTTTTTCTAAATAAGATATACCGAGTTTAAGTAAAAGTTGATGTGATTATGAAGAAATACACACGTTACATTCTAGAATGCGAGAAATGAAAGCTATGTCTTTTGTATTAGATAAAACTATAATATAAATCTAATCCGTAGACATTTTATTGACTCGATGACAGGTGAAAAAGTTTAATACTGGATCGTTTAATTGCTTTTTAAGAATTGCTTTTAACACTTATAGAAATTGACGTATCGAGGTTTACTTCTTAACCTGACATTAATGTCTTTTCGTAATCAGATTACAGTTGTGATTGTCTATCAGTTTCATGCACGCCATTATGTAATTACTGTTAAATAAAAAATCGCTAATAAACACGTTAACGCAATTTAACGGAAAATCGGACGTAGGCTACGAATAAAATCCTATATTTACGTACCATTAAACGTCATATTTACCGATAATAACCCGGCGTTTACATTCAATTAACCTTATTCTCGGTAAAAATTTCAAAAAAAAACTCCACTAATGGCTATACCGGTCCGCTAAATGTGTATTATTCGCTTTCGTTTCGTTTTATAAAGTTATTTAATCCCAATTACGAATAATTTAGTAGTAAATCAAGCGCTCGTGGCTTTAATTCGACACACATTGTTACCACAGAATACCAACTAGTGTAAGGACAAGTCAATCATGCAGGACAGACTACTGATCTAATTTAATTACAAACGAGTTAGATTTTATCTGTACAAGCTGTTTTTCTAACAAATCACCGCTTCTCGATCAATACTGGTTTCGTTTGTCGGTATTGAATGGAAACGATGTCAGGTAAAGACAACTAATACGTGGATTTTTTAATTCATGTAGGCAATCGACGACAAAGAATTTAAAGAATGTCTAATTTGTGATGCCAATTACAAGTTAAACGCCAAGTTATTTTTAAAGCACTTTTTACATCGCCCGACAATTTAATACTTAAGAGGAGATGTTGGCCGCAACTTCGTTCACCCTCATTTGACCGATTCACATATATTTTTAGTCCTAGGCGATTATAGTAGAAATGTAGAAGGACTAAAGGTAACTAACACCTCAGAAGATCTAAGATAACTGGGCGACAAGTTGAAAATTTCTCGGAAGCATACAAACCATGTCAAAATAATGCACAAGTTCCTTTAAAGCTTTTTCGTACGGTCACATGTTGAGATATTCACCCCCAAAGTTGCAAAATAAAAATCATTCTTTTAAAATAGGTATCTAATATTTTTATTTGTTGTTGGAATTTAATAATTTTTGGTATAGATACATAATAAATGAAGGTCTTTAAAATGGTGCAATAGGTGTTTTGATACTTCCTTAGGGGAGCCAAGGATGCACTACCCCTAACATTTCTAACCTCAAAACGTTCCAGAGGTTAAAATTTTGAAATTTTTAAGTATATTTTCTGATTTCCTAATAATAATAATTGTCTTATTCGTTATGAATGATTCATTTTACATAAAATAAACAAGAGTGCCTTTTTATCCTAAAAATACTGGAAAATACGAAAATATCTTTAAAAATTTCAAACCTAAACCACCGAAACGTTTTGAGGTTCGAAAGGTTAATGATAATGCACCACCCCTAACTCCTCCTAAGATGATATCAAAAAAACCTATTGCACCAGTTTGAAGACATTCATTTATTACGTACGTTTACCAAAAATTATTAAATTCCAACGATAAATAAAAATGTTATTTAAAAAAATGCATGGAGAACTCCGTTATCTTAAGAGATACGAAGTCGATTAAATTTGGACAAAGTTGTGCATTTTTGTACTGATTAATAATGTGGAAAAAAATTCGTCCCGTCATTTTTAATTTCAAAAATAATCGCGAAAAAACTAAAAATTGACATTTTCGTCTTTATTCTTTTATACAAAAATCAGTCAAGTTAGCCACTTCTAACAGAGACTTTATTCAGGCACTTTTTAACGAGAAATTGAAAAATATTACATTTGCACTTAGAAAAAACAAGCAACGACCGCCAACTTTGGTTTTTCTTATGGACGCCATATTAAATTTATTTTCGTTTGAATGCAGATTTTTCTTCTGCTTCCAAAAATATATAATACTTAATGCTTTTATAACCAATTTATCAAAATATTGTGGTTTTTACGATTTTTCTCAGATTGCCATGAAAACAAAAGAAAATATTTATTAAGTACAATAACAAACAAGTTAAAAGCAATTTAATTTAACAGAAAAAATATGCACTTTATAATACACGTTCAAATAGTCCACCCCTTTCCTTCAAACATAACTCAGCTCGTTTGCGTAAATTTAAAATGGCCCTTATGTCTCATTTTATTTCTTAAAGTACCTATTAATAATATTTAATCGAAGTTCATTAATATCTTCTGGTTGTCTTGTAAAAATTGTATCTTTCATCGTTCCGCATAAAAAATAATCTAAAATGGAGGCAAAAACAAAAATTTCGATATTCAGTTTTCACGCGAAATTTTTGAAATTAAAAATGGCAAGTCCAGTTTTTTTCCACATTATTAATCGGCACAAAAATGCACAACTTTGCCGCAATTTAACCGACTTCGTATCTCTTAAGATAACCGAGATCTTCATGCATTCACACGAAAAACGAGGACCCTGTATATATAAGTAGTATTTGATAAACTAACAATTTTCGGTCTGACATTATACGAAATTGAAAAGACCGCAACGTGTACGGTTCGTGTGTAACTCCTTAATTGTTTCTAAAAAAAATCAATAATAATCGAAACTGTTAAACATAACATACTTATTTCAAAATACTTATCACTTTTGGTTTGATTGCAAAACCTAGCTTATAGGAAATACAAAACGTTTTAGGTATTTGTAAAAGCTCGCCTAAAAGATATCGTTCTAAACGTAACAAAAAAATAATTTTAATTAATTAGGTATATGTACCTAGTTTTTATTTTTAGATAGGTATTACGAAATAAAATAAATGAATCATAAATAATGAAAATTTTTCGATAATAGTTGGTTACCTTACTCTAGTTTCGATGTTACACGAAAATTGGAATGTACACAAACAAACTACTGACATTTAATAATAAAACGACATTCTAGTCAGAAACGTAACGATGTTTCCACAAGTTTACCATCATATCACTAATCACTTATAATTGCAAAACGTTTGTAAAATTACTTTTTTTTTTAACTATATGCCCTTTACGTTAAAATTTGAACGCGTTTTTATAAAAGCTAAATATTTAAATTACTTAATGAAAATTCTAACCTTTTGTTGTACGTAAGTAGATATAAAATTCCGTCGTAAATCATTCGTAGTTCCATTCCGAAACGGCCTCCGAGGCCGTTATTAACAAAAGAGATTCGCTCGAAAGCCTAAACGATGACTACGCGCGCGTCTAAACATCGCAAGAAATCGAACACAACTAACGCAAGGAAAAATTTTCAAAAACTTTTACCTACTCCTATCTATAACCGTCATATGTAGTTACATAAAATACCAATTTTCTTTGTTCAAATTTCACTTTAAAGGTCACTTTATCAGTTTACTGACGCTTGCAGGTTTACGTGAGATGCCGATGTGTGTTTTGTATTCTTATCAGTCAAATGTGTACAATAACACGTAGGTGTGTGGTCGTAACTATTATAAATTCCTCTAGGCATCACATTTATTTAAATAAATAGCTATCGTTAGAAAATTTAAATTAAATTGCACAGGTTACACGTTCAAAAGGGCATAAACCACAGATATTTTTAAAAATAATTTAACTTCTGAGACAACTCCATTTTTTTAATGATATTCGATCAGAAACGTAAACTGTTATTATTATAGGATTTTTTTACATAAATGTCATTCATTAATTATTGTTACGTCACTTTGGCTGTTTGATGTGTCAATTTACAAAACACATACCTACATTAGAAGAAAAAAAAATTAACCAACGTGTCATGTTCAAATGTGAAAAAATGGGATTTAAAAAAAAACAGGACGTTTTCGACTAACTCGAAAACCGCAAGACTTTGGTACTAAGGTATGTTTGGATTAATGCAGTCGAAATGAGCTCCCCCTGTCACTTCCGCAAGACTTTGCGTCGACCTTCCAAACACCCTGTATAGCAATAATAAGCAGAATTTTTGATACACGTCCTAAATTAACACTTATAAATAATAATTACTGTTGGGTACCTCATCCACGTAATTAAACAAACAGTCTATAGCTTGAATGTACGTATTCTAAAAAAAATAATAATTAATTTAGTAAGTACAGTTAAATGAAGCTGTCGTTTATCCTTTAATATAATTAGTATGTAAATTAGCTCTTTATTATTTAATTAAATGGACCGTTAGTAATTATTATTATTAATTAAAATAGTGTTCACGTAGGAGTTGTTTATTTGTTTTTATTAATATATTTGGTTAGGGAGCGGTCAGTTGTGCCATTAATGGCTTGCTTGTTGTTTTAAATAACGTGACATTATTTAATAGATATGGCCAAAAATAGCACAAAATGTAATACCTATCGAGTATACGTTTATCAAAAGCTACAATGTTGGTTAACAAAAAAAAATTGAATCGAGAGTCGCGCATTTTCTTTTAATCCTAAAAGGCTCGATAGATCTTTAAAACGTACAAACGATCGGCAAAGAAATATGGAAATAAATAAGGAAGAAATATTGACCCGTATAATTGACTCCTCGAATCTTTAATGCAACAATTAAAAAACCTCGAAACTAGATATCTCGTATAATGTCCGCGCAGCTGGATTTGCACTGAAAATTGTTGTTTAAAATATGCGAATATTTCTGGAGCGTATACGCTAATCGCTGTAGTATTCGTTGAAACGAAATAATGGTGTAAATTGCACCTTATAAAGATATGTAAATTTTAAGCTGATTTTTCACAAAGTTTTTTTGAAAGACGTTATTCGAAAAAAAAGGAAAAGAGGGACGTTACAGGTGGAAATAAACGGTGTTTATTTGGGTAACAAACGTAAAGTGCACCTACTTACGTCTATCTTGTATTATAGAATTGCACAAAAGTCCGTATAAATGAAATTACTTATAGTTATTACTGACGTTATATAGTGAATATTAATTTTTAGTTCACTAATTATATCAAAGTATCGAAAACGAAACATTAGTTTTCAATATGTTATTAATATGATTATTAATTTTTTTAGGTAAGATTGTTTACATGTAGCTAAAAGTAAAATATACAGGGCGATTCATAAATAATGCGAAAAACTTAAAGCGTCAATTTCTTGTCGAAAATTAAGGGTGTCTTTTATATAAAGTTTCTTCTTAAAATGTCTCCTTTCGTAGTTATTCAAAAGGGGAATCTCTTGAATTAATTAATGACAATAATGTTAAATATTTAGTTGAATACAGTTATAACACAGTTGTCGACAAGTTCTGACAACACGGACAACACTATTTAACCAATAAAATATCAACGAACAAATTGATGTTCCAAGTTTCACTGCAATGTACGATCACTTATTTTATTTTTTTACTGGAAAACTGTAGGTTTTGTGGGAGATATAAAAGAATCAAAAAAGGTTCTAAATAAAGCAAGCTTTAAAAAAATTTTAAATTAGAAAATTTTAACCTTCCGAAAAGTCTTAAAAAAAAACCAACGGTGGTTGCAATTTTCACCTCCTTATGAAGATGGACACGGTTCAAAATATTACTATAGGAAACCTTTTGATAAGTAAAAATCATCTACGACCCTCTACATTTGAGAAATAAAATGAAAACTTAATTTTACCCTTCCTCTTTTGAGGGATGTAACTCCGAAACGAGACGTTTTGAAAAAACTTTATACGAAAGGCCTCTCTTAATTTTCGACGATAAATCGCCCCTTAAAATTTTTCGCATTATTTATAAATCACCCTCTATAACCTCAACTTAAAACAAAATAATTATTTCAATGCTTGGTCATTAATGGGTTAAAAATAAAATTGCAAATGTTAAAAATACTTATTGAAATTTAATTTCATCAGAATAAATGTTTAAAATGCTATTTATTGTTAACCAATTGTAAGCAGTGTTATCTTTATCTCAGCTATATTAAGTTAAATGAACAATATTTTCTCGAACGTCCTGGGAAATATTTATTAAAAAAATAATACATATTTAGTAGTATTTTGTGCAGACGCAGATCCTATTTCTAACGCAATTTATACGACCATCCACTATATGGAGAAAGTTATTTCTGGATTTCAGGCCACCTGTTAGTATATCGATAAATTTACGGATGATCACTTTTCACTTTTGATCAATTTAGTAGATACAATTGGAAAAAAAATCAAATTACGATAAGCGCATAAATAATGTGGTAATTGATAACTTAAAGAAAACACATGGTCAGAAAGCGAAGGCAAAAATACGTAAACGAGCGTCTTCTCTTTAATTCGCACAGAACGAAGAATTTATTTTAAAAATATAACAGCGCATTTCGCTAATCATTTTTTACGACACAATTCGCAATAAAATTTACTGCGTTGGGCAATAAAAAAAATACTCTTTTACCACCTACTTGAATTTTAATAACATCATTACGAGAATCCTATTGAATTTAATCCTGCATAAATTTCGCGTTAAATTCCGATATTAGGTAGTGCGCTTTCGGTTCTTTTTCTCGTTGGGCACGCCGTTTAAAAGAAATTTGACGGAAATTTTCGTTGCTTTCCTGATTAAACTGAAACATCTAACCCCGCTAATCGCTTTAACCGACAATGTGGGATGTTGGAATTCTCAAGCTCTACGTTGCCATTAATGATCGATTAATCATCATTTATTATAAAAATTTGTAACTCGCCGTCTTCGCGCACATTTTATTTCTTCGGACGACGTAGGTGGACCTAATCGAGCGATTGACATAATCATAGGGCCGCAATTAGACACTGTTAAATCCGCAGTAAGACACGGGTTGTGTTGTTACGTTCGCGATCCCTACGGCAAGTATTGTAATCGAAGACAACATGAAATTCGTGAATACCTGAACGCGTGGGTGTAACCCAGTTCAACCAAACCGAAGATGTGAAACCGAATCTGCGAAATAGAAAGTGCTACCTCTCATTCATTACGATTTATTTTTCTGTCGCTTAAATTGGAGATATATACGATTCGCGGAAGTGATCTTTTATTTCTCTATGTTCGTCGTTCTCTCCTCGTTCTATAGATTTATTCACAGATGAACAGATTTGCGCAATTTTCTTTCAGACCCACTACCAACGAATATCTCATGTATTGTAAAGGCGCGCTTAATTTTCAATCGCAATTGTGTCGAATGGCGAAAGTAACGTTATAATTCGAAAATAATAAAGAAATAATTTAAAATCTATTTTAATGTGCTTAATGACCTTTTAAAACTATTGTGCTGTTTAGTATTTAATTATTTACAAATCGCTGTTAATGCAAATTCGTTTATAAAACCGTGAAAATTTTAAGACCCCGCATCAGGTGCTAAACAATGGGATAACGCCGTAGAATTTAGCGATTGACAAAATTCGGAGAAAAAAAAAAGTCTAAAATAAACATTAGGATAACACGTCTCTCGCGCATAATTTGGTTTTATTGCCCGTGCACAGTTACATATTAATGAATTAATTATAAAAGCGATCGCAAAAAAGCGATGCATATGCAAAATTGTTTGAAATTAAAATTTAGATACAGTTACCTAACGTATTTGTTTTTTGCCCGAACATTTCAAATGAAAACGTTAATGTGAGAATCGAAAAAGAACAAATTTGCTAAGCTGGTGGATAAAAGTTGAAGATGTCGGGTGTGTCTTTTATTAAATCGTTTTTATTCAAATGTTTGTCAATTTCATAACTGATGCATGTTAAAAATTAAAAACGAATAAGTAGATTTTCTAAAGTAGGTATAAGGTAGGTTATGCAGGTATACCTGCATAATGTAACCCTCCAATTACCTACATCGATACCAATACTGCAGGCGAACGATCAAAAGAAACTGATGCAACAACACCGCAGATATTTTTTAAGTAAGAACAATGCAAAACAAGTAAACAACCATCGCAAAAATTAAATCAAAACGAGAATTCAAAAATATTATACTACCGGGCGCGCATGCATTATTACGTAAATTATTTTTTTCGCTACCTAATTGCGAAAAGTGTTTAATTTTCAAATTAAAATGTAAAGCTCGTTTTCACAATACGTTCTTATAAATCAAATATAGAATAACACGATCGAGTCGATCAAACCCCGCCAGTAGGATTTTAACCGAAATTGTCGTATATGGGAGACCGGAGACTTCAACGGCGGGTCAGACGCGAAACCGAACATATTCAGTTCGAAAGTATTTTTTTGATCCGCGTTTTACCAATTAACGGTCGCGAACAAAAGCGTCCAACACATTTACATTTTAAATCAAAGGTCCGATTATGCAATTTCTTCGAAACGGCTGCGCATCTCCCCAACCCACGAGCGAATTCCAATGAATAATGAATGTATGCAAAATGCCGTCTAATGTGTGAACAGATACACACACACACGCCGGGTTGTCGAACAATTTTTTAAACGAAATCACAGGTGTTTTTATTCAAAGTAATTTGTCTTACGCCCGCGCGTCGAGTAGGTACCTACCGATGAAAATACGCTTATTTATTATCATATTTTTTTTGCCTTGTGGGTCCAATCGATTAATTAAACAAAATTAAATTTTAGACGGCAGTTTTATCGATGGATAACGAAGTCGTACGTCGCGTGACGACGATCGGGGGTGTCCTTTTCGCGGAGATGGACAAATTTTAGATTTATGAAAACCATCGACGCATGTTTACGTTAAATGTCGCTGGTCTGCCATAATCTAGTTTAAATAATAAACGCAATTAGGAGCACCTACACTTAAATTCATCGTGTTTGGCATACAAAGACGTTGTAATCGTAAAATAGTGTCGGTAGTTTTCAGTAGGTAATAAACTAATAATAGCAATTTTATTTAATCTGTGTAACATAAACTATAAATATGTAAACACGAATATACCTACCACTCCTATCTATGTTGGTTTTCTGTAATCATTATTTATTGGCGGCTTGTTCGATTTTTATGGTCTTTTACTTTGATAGAAAATTAGTAAAGGCTTTAAATTTAACTGTTGTAGGTGTAAGTGTGCTGGTCGATATAAATTTATTTTATTTGGTTCTAATATCGACGGTGCTATATTGTTGTCGATTTTATTGGACATCGGTTTCGGGTTTTCTAATTTATTTATTGACAAAGGCTTTATATTAGTTTCGATTTGGAAGAAATACGTTAACAACCGGTGTTTAGTTTTCAACGTCGACTGTCCAAAAAAACGTTGCCCGTTGCCAGAGAAACGGAAAAACAAAATAATATTGATTTTGATAAACAATTTTTGTTATTGTACAAATGTGACAGAATAAAACATTTTTTCTTTGCGGAACCTTCTCCGTATTTAAAAGCGCAACCCTTAGTTGCACGAGCGTACCCCAACATACAACCGGCAATTATTGCGCCTTGTTTTTCACGAAATGTACCTACTTCCGAATTTACAAAATATTTAAACAAACATTACTTCGCACACTATTTAAAATTGCATAACTGTTTTCGATCGTTCAAATTAATTAAATTAACCTTTAAAATAGCTAGAAAACTAACCGCATTTTTATCAAATTTTTAAGAAGGCAAAAGTATAAATTTTTGCACGGCTAAAAAAATTAATAAAATTCTATTTGATTCGACAATAATTTAAATTCGTGTTTAAAAAAAAACGATCGATTAGATACCTAATGGAAAAGTAAGGATAACCTCACAGTACGCACCAGCAAGCTTTCATTTTATCGAAAACCCCTAATTTCTAAATATTAAATCTAACCTAATCTTATACAGTGTACGGTTATTTTTAGCTGCAGGAATGTAGCTCACTTCTAAAAAATTATCATCAACCTGACATAAAATTTGAACTTGAAATTTATTGCAAACGTTCACGATTACATCCTAAGTATATCTGTTTCGATCGTTTTTTTTTATTCGAATTATTATGAATTATTTACGTTATTCAAAAACGTATACAAATTGCTACTTTATAAATAAAGAGCGGTCGTTTTTAAAATCAACTTAACCTTGAAACGTATTTAAAATGTTTATCGTTCTGTTGCTTTTTAAATTCTGAAGAGTCGCGTCAACTTCGGATTATTTAATTCGAGACTGATACTCGGGAATCGCCCGAATTTTTCGACCAAAATTTATTTTCATGAACTTAAAAGCTTGTCACTTACTGATCGTGAATCGATATGTGTGTCTGTATCTGGGGTTTTTTTAGAAAATTTAAAATTTCGATTTCAAATTTGAATAAATCAAAGCGGAACAGGAGAAAATGACAGGAAGTACTAATATTTTTTTCCGAAATCGATACGTGCGTCTGTACGGATTTTCAGACTGTAAAATTGCGAATTCAAATTGATTGTTAGAATGCATTGCGTATCCGAACATAAAATTTTACATCTCTTTATGAAAGGTTAAATATCTTTTAAAAAAATTTATTCGAACGATAAAGAAAAATTTTCAGTCAACTTTCGAAATTTTAGGTCATTTTAAATAATAATAACCACCCACAACAGATGAAGCTTGTATAATAAATAAAGCAACGGATTAAACGTATAACTCAAAGTTGAGGTTAAAGGTCGAGCAAGCCGCGAGTCGTAAAATCGGACTTAATGTGCAGTGAACTCTCGGCATTCCGTAACTCGAGGGCTTCTTTATTTTGTTTAAATAATTCATTCGGTCGTTACGGGGGTAAAACGCGTCTACTCGAAATACAGAACTTCGTCGAGTCGAATACGCCTTTTACGTGTACTTGATTAATATGAAAAATTAACCGAATCTTGGGACAAAACGAAGCGAGGTAATATTTTTAATAAATTATCCCGATACCAGTCATTAACCTGGTAAATTAAATAAACGAGTTGCAAATACGGTCAGACAGGTCGCGATGTTCGAGTTTATGATTAAGTTACGAACACGTGTACTTTTATTTTAATATTACCTTCAATTTGTAAATTGTCAATTTTTCGACCGCAGAAACGTGCACATATAGCCGCATCTATTTTCGGCCAATTGACGAAAACTCGAGGCCGTTACGTAAAAATTCCGCAAAACTTCAAGTAAGAAACGAAAGCGTTAACTAAATAAAAATACGTTATTTATATAACGAGATGGAAGGTATTCGCAAACGTATTAAGTTTCGAAAAAATAAAAAAAATCTACACTTATCGCTGCCGGAGCTAAAACGTTGCCCGGACAGAGATAGTTGGAGATTTTGGTGTAAACAATTCGCGACGGTCGAGAAGATAAACACACGGGAGAATGGTAAAATGCTGCGCGAACCTGACAACATGACGGAAAAGGTCTTTAAATCTGTGTTCGGCCGTGATTGTTTTTAAATTTTAAATTCGGACACGACGTCAAGTTGCGACAATGTAATTACTCGCGGATACCTACACGGTCTGATAAATGGACATCTGGAAAGTTTCGATGCCCTTATTAATCGAAAACGCGTTGGTAAGTTGAAAATTGGAAGAAAGAATACTTAAGTTTGTTAGTTTATTTGCAATATACTTTATACGGTCGTTTTTCTACTGTAAATGTCCGTTTCATTTTAATTTTGACCATCATTTGCAACCGTATCTTCATACGTTACGTTCAAAATAGTTTTAGATTAGAATGTGAAATTACTTTTAAAAAACACTGGCACGATGAAAAGGACTAAGTTGTACATTTTCTTTGATTTAATTGAGTTTTGAAACGATTTTTTACAATTTAACTGTAAGTTGTCTTTAACTGTAAGCTTTTCCTCCAAAAAAATTTTCAAAAGTAAAACGACTTTCATTGAAAATATTTTTTCTTTAATTTTGTTGTTGTAAATCAATTTTTAAGAAAGCCAGTCGTCGTGAACATCTAATCATTGCAATCTAATAATTGCATTTATTATCTGAAGTTACCTACATTTTAAGAAAAAATAAATAATAGCCCTAGTATTTCCTATTCGAAATCACCAGATCGTAAAGTACACATTTAAATTAGGAATTTCAATAAATTTTAGAAAAATAAACTCAACAATTTGACATCGAATTAATGACTTGAATTTTTCGAATTAAATTCTTTAGAAAATGTTCTGCAATATCCCTAAAAAAACTCGGCAATTCCAAGAGCGTATAGAAAATTAGATCAAAATTAATTTTAAAACTCGCTAGTAATGATTTCTCTTATTCTATTTCTTTGGTCTCGCCTTTTAATACGCAACACACAAGCATCGCCTATTTACTTAGCAGTGAAAAATTTTAGTTTCGATAGAAAACATTCGAATTAAAAAACTAAATAAAAACAAAGATCACTGTACCTTTTCTCAGCATCTCCATAGAAGGTTCCGACACGCCCATAGATAGTCTTTGTCCACCGTAAACGAAAGTTTTCACAAAAACGAAATGTACACAATCGACACGACGCGACGCGACGCGACGCGACACACTAATTACGAAACGTACGCAACGAACACGACGCGACACACTGATTAATTACGAAACGTATTGGAATTGGCCGTTGTTCGTTCTTAAAATTTTGATAAGACTTCTGACAGGTCGTTGGTGTGTAATACAACAAATGAAGCGAATTCGTTGCATATCCAAGTGTTTTATATCTGAAAAAAAAATTGATTTTAAAATAGGTAGGTATACTTAATAAATTTGTAAAGTCTTAGAAAAATAAATGGCAAAAAGAAACTCCACAATATTGGGCGACAAGTTATCTTAATATTTTGGTATTAAGTTGATCGTCACAAAATTGCATGTTAAGTAATTTATTACTATTTATGATAATTCTATGTCAAATCAACCAAAATTTTCTAAAATCTGCAAATCCGCATCTCCAATTTTTTAAAAATTGAACACATTATTAGTATAACGTTTTAAATTTTAGGTCCACGCATTCCCAAAAAATTCGTATTCGAATTTCGCATGGTGTTGCATAAATTGATATATCTCTGTTAATATTGGAGCTAAAGAGTGATTTTTTTTTTACATTTTGTTCAGAAAAGTGCAGAAAATGTGAATAATAGTCTGCTTTACGTTATGTAATTATTGGAAATATTTTATTTCTCGAATTAAAATATTAAAACGCGAATATTTCAAAAAGCGACGCTTTAATTTTTCTAAATTTTTTCGAGTTCCAAATCAAGAATCATGAATTTTTTTTCCGCGCCTTCGAAATAATTGTCCAGCGACCGATGTGTATAATTTTCGTACTATTAGGTGAATAGTATTTTATCATCACGTGCGATTCGATATCAAACAATTTATTTTTTTTGAGTTTATGAAAGAAAAATTAAAAAGCATTTGGATGAAAGCGCTCCATGAAATAGGGATTATCTTCTGTACTCTATACTAACCAGAATAAACGCCAGAGCGCGTTGGAAATCATCCCCTTTTAATACTCAGAAAGCGTTATAATACAGGGCGTCTAAGGAAACGGCGAGAAATCTTACGGAAGCGTATAGAACACGTTAAAATGTAACTTCAAGTCTCTATAAACTTTTTTTTTGCTACGACGCTCTCCTGCCGAGATATTGGCCCACAAAGTTGAAATGAAAAAAATAATTTGTTTAGGTACTACATAGGTAAATAACACTTTTATTTTTATTAAAATTTAATCGCGTTTGGTTTACATTCATAATAAATAAAGTATTTCAAAACAATTTTATAGAGTTTTTGATACCACTTTAGGGAGAGCAGGGACTCACCACCCCTAACATTTCTAATCACATTTTTCTTTAGGAGATTAATTTAAACAAAATTTAATTTCATTGTCGGTTTTCCCAAACATTTTAAAATAAAAAAGGCACTCATGTCCATTTTCCAGAAAATGAGCCGTATTCCGAGAAAAAAAGAGTAACAGGTGAACGTTTATACCGGTAATTATACTGCTACGCACCCCGTGTACTAAATAGATGGTTATATTGAATTAGGGGGCGATTTCCAAAGGGCTCTGATGTTTATTGTAATTAGTTCAGGTATAAAATATACCCTTATTTTACCAGGATTCGGCATTATTTTTACACTAACAACCTGGACTATACAAGGAGCGGTTTCATCCAAATATTTTTTGATTTTTCTTTCATAAATTCAAAAAAATTAATCGTTTGATATTGAGACACGTGTTTTCTAAAACAAACATAAGATGATAAATTAGTATTCACCTAATAGTGCGAAAATAATGCACATCGGACGCTCGATAATTTTTAGCACATTTCACGAACGTCTCAAAAACGTATCCAAAAAGCCCGCTTTAACAATTATTACTATACAATAATTACCTATATCTGAAAGATTTTCGACAACCTATCAACGTATTCAAATTCGGTTACACGCAAACCGTCCGTCTCAAATTACTTGCGCGTATTTTTATGCGCGTTGTAGAAAAAAAAAACTTAATTATACGAAATTGATGTGATTGACAGCTTGGGAAAACCTCGTTCTAAAATTATTAGGTATCGATCTATATTATGTGTATATTTGTACGTATACTAAAACCGTTCTAGTTTACATCTAAAAGAGTGATCGAACAAAGACGTGACTATCATAACCTAAAATCAAAGGCGATCGAGCAAAAACGTGGGAACCGAAATTATGAAGTTTAAACAGTCGGAGAACTAAACAACGCAGGTCGTTCTTTTATTTCAGCGAACATCTACATTTTAAACGCAATTTGTACCACCACCGGGGTGTTTTAACGAGGCGACTTTATTGTAGAGAGGCAGAAATCATTCAGTTTGTTCGACGAGGTGACGTTAGAGTCACTTCCGCTTGAATACGTTGTAAAGGATAATTTCTTAGAGAAACCGGAAGTACGTTCAGTAATGCACACGCCGTTAAATGCTATATGACTCGTTCTATAATTGTAGAGTTATCAAAAGGTATATATGATGTAAATTGTAGGGATTAAACATCGCCGCCAATTATGGCAATTTTGTAAGACGTAATCGTTAGATTTCTATTCCACGACAAACTTGGCTATTTCGCATAATAAATCATGCGATACTTTCGCCTCACGTAAACAAAACTCGAAACGTCGATCGGGCAGTAGATAATATATTTTTAATCGAATCGTCGCTAAATTATTCTGATGGCAACGGCGAGCGCGATATTCTGTTAATTTAAGAAATTAATTGTAATTGCGTTTTAGACGATTTCGGTTGGGATGCCGCAAAATTTCATTAAGTTGCTCATTAAGACGCGTCAGTATTTCTAAGATAAACTGCTTCGGTTTCGGTTTTTGCCCCGTGCCGTCCTTGTGCCGGAACTCACTTCTATACACAACTCATCTATAAGTATTATTTAATAAATTAAAATTAGCATTTATGGCATGTCTGAATATTCCGCTCCAACGTCAATTACATTTGAAAAGTACCGAACACTTTATTAAGTGAACTATAATATTAATTGTGAACTTCCTTAATAACATACGTACGTCCATTTAATATTTAGCGAATCTCAAAGAGTTTGGGTCTGACGTTTATTGTAATTAGTATGGAGTACAAAATCGCAAAGTGCGCGCGGTTTTCTAGAATATGGTTTGTTTTGTCGAAAATAGGCCAGGGCACCTTTTTAATCTTTCACCGAATTAAATACTTGGGGAATTCGAAAATACCCTTGAAAATTGAAAAACTTAAACCTCCAAAAAATATTGAAGTCGGAAAAGTTAGAGGTAGTGCACCCGTGGCTCCCCTGAGGTGATATTAAAAGAACCTATTAAACCATTTTAAAGACCTTTATTTATTACGTATGTATTATACTAAAAATTATTAAATTCCAACGAAAAATTAAATTGATTTTTATTTTTCATCTTTGGGGGTGAATATCTCGGCAGGGAAGCGTCGCAGGAAAACGCTTATAGAAACTTAAGTTCTAATTAATTCTTAGACACCCTGTATTATAACGCGTTCCGAGCGTTAAAAGCGAGTTATTTTGATTTGGGGGTGGCTCCGAAATGACTCTATATAATATACCCCTAAAATTATATGCTTGTATCACTTGGACTATTGCGATGCATTATTGTAACAATTAATTGAAATTTTTATTAATTATTTAAAGTATCCGTCTTTAGTATCAATTATTATGAAACCGGCGCCGGCTCCGGAAAATCACAAACTATCTGAAATACCCACGTATTCGATAAATATGGTTAAATCGATAAATTATTTAAAAACTTCCTGTAATGAAGCGGTACCCGGTTCAAAATTAGTCATGCGAAACAAATTGATAAAACGAAGGTAAAGATTAGTTACATGACAGTTCGTCTGCATGTGTAGATAATTGTTATCTCGTTAAATGCGGAACAATAAAAGTAGATGATATTTTCAAAAGAATAATCGGAACTCCTAACTTAATAAATTTAGTATAGGTAGGTATTATGTATATTAGTTGTTTACAAAATACCTAAAATAATTTCATGCTTGCTATATGTTGCTAACTAGAAATGAAATAGAAATATTTGTTTTTATATAAAAGATATGATTACCTACTAAAATTGATTTAAATGAGTTCGGTTATTAAAATATTGTAATATTTGACATTACATACCTATATGAAATTATGTACACTTTATCCAAACCTATAAGCAATTCACGTCATCAATAAAAGGTTATTAGATGATGACGTTTCACACAGTGCCTCGTATTTTTACAGTTCTAATAAATTGTAATCTTTCTTTATACCATCTAATATGTGCACAAGTAAATCATCTATAGAATTAGTCACTTTCCAAACTTTAAACCGAATTACAAATAAACAATCTAGTAACTTGTTGTTGATGACGTGAACATCATATAGATTTGGATAAGCTGTAGCTAGGTAAAATATTATTAAGTACCTTTTTCAAATTTTTGTTCAATAAGAATCCCTCGGACGTAACATGAAAGTTCACAATTTAAACGTCTATTTGCACAAAAAGTTATTACACGCGAACCGAAACACAAGCACAAAAATAATACGCGATAAACAGGAAAAAATTAGTTTACAATGTAATAATAATAGCCGAAAATCAATTCGTCCACGTTAAACGATAAAATCAAACTGAATACAGGATTTTCGTGTCATCACAAGTCGACAATGTGTTATTTATCTATTGTTATAGATTATAGTACACGTGTGCTGATCCCGCTGCCCGTTGTGATTAACACATGTTTATCAATATTAAGTTTAATTTTAATTTTCACTCGTACATGTTCAAAACAATATTTTTAAATAATTTATTTAAATCGTTTAATTTCTATTATCTAAAAAATTATTTAATTCGTAAATTAATTAAAAAAATATATTTAATTTGCTATACTCATTTAACAAACTACACTTTTTGTAAATAAAATATTTTTGGAAGTAAAATTCAAATTTCACGAGAGGCTTAAACTGTTATTGTGGTAGTTGGAATATAAACCTATGAAGAAAAAAATCACCGAAAAATGACGTGGTATAAACAAAATTGACAAACTCGACAAAGTATAAAGTGGAAGAAACGTCACTTTCTTCAGATATCTATGCTTTTCTCTAAATTCGTCATCTTCCCCATTGTCTTTTAAAAATTACTAATATTTTTGTTAATTAATGTTTAATTTTCGTCCCTCGTACGCAGCGAGCGATACGAGAACGCGATTCCCCCCAAAAAAGAACGCCACATTTTCCGATTTATAAATAATAATTTTTTGGCGTTGCCGTCGGCCTAACATTCGTAACTCGATATTACATCCGGGTACTGCGCCGCCTGTCGTTATGTGTTTAATATCTACAAGATTCGCCCTGTTTAGTACAGACGACGCGACCCACCCCGAATTATTTTTAATATTTTACTGCGCGGATGTCCCATTCATTGGAACAAGTGGCAAAAACTCGTGCAGCCGTTTCCGTTGCCGGTACTAGCTTAAGAGGGTTGTTATGCGATGGATTAAAACAGGTCCATGTTCTTTCGAGTGCAATACAAAATATGTTAGTTCATTATTTTCCGAAAGCTCGAGTCGACCAAAAGTCAAAATATCTAAGTATGGTGTTAAAAGGGTCGACGAAATTGTTAACGTGTAATAAATTCATGTAGTAAGTACTTATTTATCTGATTGTAAGCTGTCAAAACGTTTATATCTTAATCGTCCAAGTTTGGCTTTTCTCGGTAACATCGCAAACTAAATTTACATTAACGAAGGCGTAAATATTATTATTTATGCGTCTGTATGAATGCATCGGAGAAAAGAAAATGCCTACGTTATATAAAAACATACGTAGTGGTCTATGAGACTATGAATGACTCGTGTACGTCGTAAATTGTTCGATTCGAAAATTTTCAAATTAACAATTTCGAAGGAGCATATTTTATTTAATAAACTTTAAGACCGGTAGTGTAGGAAGATATGTGGTAGGTGTGTACCGAAACCCACCTAACAATGCTTAAGAGAATTATTAATCAATTTCTTAAATTCGAAATTAGTATCCTAATGAATAATTGTTTGGGAGTTATTGTACTGTTGCGTACTGTCAGCGTATCGCCGAATATGGTAGGAAAGGAGATTTTTACGATAAAAACTGGTGAAATTGTAGATTTTGATGTTTAGATAATGTTTATTTTTATGCGATTAATCTTAAAATGCAAGGTCCTTTTAATTTAGAAGAAAAACAATTATTTTTCGAACCTTGAACCTACAGATTTCAATTGTTTTTGTTTAATATGGAGAAAATAAAAATTAGCATTAGTCCCCCGCAGGCTATGTTTCACTCCCATCGGGCTTTTCGATGGTCCCTAAATAACCTTAACATTTTCTTTAACGGATTTTCACTTTTGTTTTCATCTTATCACCTTTCGTAAGTTTGTAGTAATCGCGTTTTTTTAAGTTGTAACAGTTGTTGTTGAATTTTTGTTGTTTTAATCTATAAGTCGCTTACACATTAACAAAAAACTTTCACACAAAATTACCTGACGAATAATAAAAGAGGTTAGTTTACGTACACGTATAAAGATCTATTAAAAACTTCCTAAATTTAATAATTTTCGTAAATCTTTTTCTTAAATAAAATTAACGCAAACGTCACATTTCCATTAAAATTTATTAGGCATAGAAGAAAATTTTAGAAAAGAAAATAGTATAATTCTTATTTAGATTGAATAACACATATCAATTTTTATAAAGTGCTTGTATTTAGAACGTTGCGTTTAAATTTTTTTTTAATTACTAAACTGTAACTGGCAGACTCTTTTTTAAAAGTAAAACCTCCTTCAATAATTTCGCTAACGATAGAGTGGAAATTGTTGTACTTTTACAATCAATTGATTTCACTTACTAAATAAGGAATAAATGAACAATAAATTGATGTTTATGAAAAAAACGTGTTATACCTACATATATTACCGTGAAAGTGAGAAAGTTAATTAATAATTAACCTTAATTTTTAATTGCTTTTTAATAATCGAGAAGCAATTATTTGCTTGATGGGTCACGACGGTGAGATAACGTAAAACAAAAGAAAATCGAGTGACCATTTATTGCCAATTGTATCATTTTTATGTTAACCGTTAAATCGACAAAAGAATCGAAACATTTTCAACGTAGATAAATATAATGATCTTTAATGAGGTGCGTGAACTTGACGAGACAACTATCGGCGTAAATTCTGAAAATAAATTAAATAATTGGGGCGCCTACGAGCGCCCCAATTTTCATTTCAAAATTCTCATTACTTTCGGAAATATCCGCGAAATCAATCACCGAATTACGCAATAATCCCGCCAATCAAAGCACGAATAAATTTAATTCGCGGTTTGATATAAAAACGCTGGGGGCCAAGTGACGTCCCTCCACTAATGCCCCACTTCAAGGTACTGTATCTCGAAAAGGATGCGAAATATACGTAGGTAAGTTGTGGTATATCGGCATATTTTCAGCTCGGCAATCCGTGGTCAAGCGTTGTACAGACTTTTCAGAGACACCCTGTATATTTATTATTTACATTTTCGATAATTAGCACCTATTAATTAGACTTTAGAAGTTTTCCGTTAAAATTGTTTAAAATCGACATTAAATTCGGCCGCGGACTACAATTGGCAAAAAATAGTTTGAAGGTCTTTGTCAAGTACAACTAATCGGATTATACGGCGTATTAAAAACGACGTTTAACAACCGAAGTGGGTTACGTGAATCTTATTTAAATTAGACGCGGCGGCACCGGGCGAGATACCTGCGCGTCAATTTAAATGCGACAACACGAATTATATAGCAAAATGTTTTTGTGCCAAAACGTTCGGGCGGAAATCTCAAATGAGCAGCAGGTCGTATATACGCGCAGGATTATGTTGGTGAATGTCAATCAGTCCCGACGATTTCCGGTGCCTCCATGTGGTATTGATGATTTTCGGTGGCCGGATCGAGCGATTGAGACACCACGACGACGTGACGTGAAATTACTTCGACACGAAAACAGTTAACAGACACTTGCTTTTCTACGTAATTATCCGAAGCGACGCGCGAAATGTAATAATTAAACCGCAGTAGAACTATTTTATTGGTAACGGCCGATTGCATCTTTTACGAACATTTATAGCTTTGCACCGGGCGTATAACCTAGCGCTGCTGTTACGCGGAATAGTGTTGCGATTTTAGGGATAGATACCTAGCACGCTACCAGAAAATATGTATGTGTGTGCATAAGTTGTGTAGTACATACATACGTTCGGTACATATAAATTTCTATTTTTCTTATAATCAGATGGAGATGTGCTCGTTTAAATACGCCACGGATAACTTAGGTGGTACGCTGAAAACGATGCATGCATAACTGCCGATGCATTTTTTACGTCCGCAATTGCGCATTAAAATTCTCGAACTTGAAAATACAAAACGGGCCCCAACCGAAAACAGGTGGACCGAACGAGAACAGGTCGGGTTGAAGTGTTTAAGAAACAAGTTAAGATATCGGGAGCAGGTATATTTCGTAAAGTTTGGATACACAGACTGTAGGGATGTTGGGTCAGGCAGGGCGTGACCGGATCCTGGGAACATCCGTGGCCCCCATCTGATCACACGGGAAACGGAAATAACCGACTTACTGGTCACTTGTTGCGCACCTTTTCGTCATAAAAAGCGATCGAAATTTTTTTGTTCGCCGAAGGTCAGTCGCTCGTGTGCGGTATTCAAAATTTGCACTTCACAAACGGCGACAGATGTCCCAGTCCGGTTTTTTACAATGTCTACAAATAGAACACTGCGAGATTCGATTGCAAGTCGTCGTTCCCCCCAATAGGTAAACTAGAAAAAACTTTTCGCCCCACAAAATGATCCGTTCGTTGTGAACAGCGACGTTACGAAGTGATTTTCGGGATGCCCACACGAAAAATCAGAGTATTCAGAATAAACACGTAACTATTGTTGAAGATTTGCAACGACAAAAATCACAACATAACCGCCATTATAATCCCGTAAGGTTGACGAAGTGCTCGTAAAATAACATTCATTGCCGCTGTGCGTCTGTAAAAATCGTGGGTCGCCACAACGACAATACGGGAAAAATGTGCCAATTTGAAAAATCGTTCGCATCAGGTTGTGCCGACCCGTACGTAAATACGTAGTACAAACGAGTCGAAATTGCGGGCATAAAATTCTCGCAAGCAAAACGTTACGTGTTAATTAATCGGACCTTAACGAGGCTCTCAAAAATAAAGCACGCAAACAACGAGTAACTCCTCCAATAAAGGAAACGTGATGAAATCGTAAATGGTTCGCATTTGAAAGTGTAAAAAGTGGGCACCTGCAGGGCTGCCACATTATTAACCACATACACCTGTTCCAAGGTCAACCGTCCAATCGGAATTTCTAGCAGGTGAATTCTTTATAATTTATTCTTAATGCCAAAACAAAGCGTATCCTTAGCTTTTTAACATTCTGACGCTTCCACCGCGATAAAATTTTATTTGTTAACACTTTAAACGTTCGCATCGGCACCGATCGGACGGGGGGACTTTGTGTTTCGAAAACTTTTTAATTCACGTATCCCTCGAACAATAAATATGTAAAATACGGGCGTTACAGGTGTTTCTAAAAATAAATTAATTTATTGTAATAATCTCTCGTTAAGCGAGCCTGTCAAAATACGCGACACACTTAAATTTCCGTAATATAATTGCCTACACTTCGTTTTGTTTATTATTGGGCAATGGTAATATTTTTTGCGAGCGGTTGACATTCAAACGATGCAGTTGGTGGTTGTTATATTATTATTGTCGCGCTACCGATTAATGGGATGCAAATTATGAAGGCGTGTTTGTTTTTGGGACAAGCTATTTGTAATAGTCGACGTTCGCTTGTTCGAAAGTTACAGTTTGTTTCTAACAGAATTAGGTTGAATTATTATTATTATTATTAATTTATTGTCGTCGATTATTAAATTTAATTTTTAACGGATAAGACGATAAAACGTTGAAATTAAACTTTAATAAAATTGATGTGATGCGCTAATAATAGTAATTTAAGGCAGTTATCTCGCGTGTTTTTCGTTAGTTGTGGAAAAAATGAAGGTCGTACGTTGGCTCTAAAATCTGGACAAACAAAAAAATACCTGACACTAAAAATCATTTTTTTTTACCCGACCTAAAAATGTTAGTTTACAAAAGCGCTCGGACACCAATCAGGACAAGTAAAAGGACGAGAATTTTTTCCACAAACGGCGTCTCTGTAGGTGATGGTGTCCTAAATGGTTTTATTAGAGCTACAGCCGTGGCAAATAGAAGTTAATAAAACTCAACGGGCATTTGTAACGCAAATTAAATTAGATCGATCAATTAAAAAGGGATCAGTGGTGACCCTTTACCACTAATAAAATCTCAAAATTACTTTTAAGCAATAAAACAAAAATAAAATCGCTGTACCTTTTTCAGAAAATCTGCAGAAGCCTCTGGAACGCCCACGGGATAGTCTTTCCACCACTGAAAACGCGAGTTTTCATGGAAACGCGACGTACCGTACCGAATCGCCGAACGTATTTAGAACTGGCCGTTCCCACATGTTCGATAAGATTTCGTACAGGTCGTGTCGTGGCATACAGGTGTGTGTATCTGTAACCGAAACGAGCTCGCTGCGTATACCCGTGTTGTATCTGAAAAAGACATTTCCTTTAATTAAAATTACGAATTTGTATTTGATAGCGGGTAGTTTTAGAAAAACAAATTGAAAAATGAAACTTCACATTTAGGAGTCAGTTTTTTGTAAAAAAATAAACTTCTAAGCGATTTTCGATTTTGATTGGTACGTTCCTACTTAAATTATTGCACAATCTCAAAATAAAGATTATCCTAACCTGATAGGTTTATCTATATTTAATTTGATTTCAATAGTAATTGACTTTGTCTTCGTGTTCGATTTATGATCAACGCTCGTGTAAATTAGAAATTAGAATAAACGTCGGCGACTCTATCAAAATAGCAATAAATTCGATTTATCGTCGAATAGGTCGTTTCTTCTAAACGAATGTCTACTAATAAAGTATCTACACCTATAATACAGTTTCACCTCCATATACAGCACCTGTATTTTAAACAATGAGGTTTAGGATTCAAGCAGTAAATCTAAACCATCGGATATCTTTTAATATACGTATTTAAAATGAAATTATTGTAAACAAATCTTATCAATCTAATAAACGTTGTTTTTCTAAATGAATAACTATGTTAACTTCCTCAAATTTAAGATTATGTGATCGCTAAAAAAATAACGACTCGTATGTAGAACTAATAAAAATCTTGAGATTTTATACAAAAAAAATTGATAGCGCATTTCAAAAAATGTTAACCTTTTAATTTTTTGGACCAACCTGAAATTTTGCCGCAAAGAACGCAATACTGATTGTAATGAAAAAAGATTGGATACTACATCGAATATTTGTTGAGGTACCTAAAAAGGAACTTTTTGATTTTTCTTAAATCTTTTTTATGAAAACCGTCCTTTTTGTCTTGGCCGTTAAACTTTGTACATAAACATACTCTCAGGGAAACCCTCTAAAATTAGACTTATAATCATTCTAAAATATTAAAAATTACAAGCTACCAGTACGTTTTCGAACATTCACCGTGACACATGTGTTTCGTTATGAAACCAGTCATTTGAATAATTGACCGTATGATTTCCAATTCTATATTTTTGTTTATGTCACTGAATTATTCGTTCCAAGTATCTACCATTTTTTTGTTTTATAAGTACTTGGATAGATATACAAGGTGAGTTAAGACAGTAGCACCCCCCCGCCGATTAGATCGTTGAATATTCATATTGGAAAATTATTTTCTTTACAAAAGACGTTCAGATCGACATAATGTATATTATTATGAATTTATTTTATTTCAGGGCTTAATGAAAGAACAGTAATATATTACTTTTTATTTTTAAATGGTACCCTGTATATATTTTATATATTTTTTTTTTAGAAGAACTATCTTTTCTCTTTATGGTGCTATAAAAATATTGTGGGATTAGATAACAAAAGTACACTGTTAAATACATTTAAGGTTGAAAAATGACCGATTTCGCAACCACGAAATAAAATATACAAAAAATTTAATACGTCTTTATACGTAGTTGTCACATTTTAACTAAAATAATAGTACATTTACAATGGTTAACAACGTTTATTTATCGAAAAAATGTGTTGGTATACACGATTTGAGTAACTGGTGAACTAAATCAAAATATTTTTCTAATATGAATATTCAACGACCTAATGAGTGGTGGGGGTGCTATTATATTAACTGAAACCGGTATAAGTGGTCGTCGTTTCGTACTTGTTTTGCTAAATCGTTAGCTATTTCGTTGTCCATTAGGCCGATATATTATGTTCTCTTGTCCATACTTTGTAAGCATAAACGCTTTGATTTTTAGCTTAAACTGACAATGAATTGTAGCTGACGGATTTCACATAAAATAGTATGATCATAACGAGGATTGGATTTTATCTAAAGCGCTTTTGATATCCGAAAAGATTATGAAGTTGGAAGCTGCTTAATTTAAGCAGTATTCCGTAGTCGCTATTAACGCGTTCATAAAAGTAGCATTTTCATTATGAAAATGTTGAGGTTTTGTTCGAACTTTACTTCGTTTTTTTTTGTCGACATACATGTGTATGATTTTTTTTAGACTGAAGCCGATTACCCGTAGTTCCTTACATCAATTGTCCCGCACGCAGAAACGTACTTAATTTAAATTCGTATCGCCATTACGAAATTTCTCATCGGCGAATCCCCAAAAATGGGCCTCCGCTATTGTCCTTATTAACAGTTGAATGTAAAACCAGGTGTGTCAAGTCAAAACTGAAACATCTCATCGTAGATTTTCATTTCGATTACACTAGGAAGTATTATCAAAGTTGCAATAACACGAGTAGGAGTTACAGTCCGTTAATTTTTGATTACAATTCAATGGAAATAATACGATCTACATATAAGCAATTCGAAGATTAGAATCGGACGGAGCATCGTAATATTGAGAGGTTGACGTGACAAACGCATACCGATGTCTTTGCCGCAGCACGGAGTTAATAAGAGATAGATTTCGCAAATCCAGGTCATCCCGATGGGTTGTAAAATAGAAGACACCATTACTCGGTAAACCATACGCTTTCGAGAATAATAATTGAATACGGTGTAGAATATCGAGTAGATAGGCATAGCGAGCCCTCGAATGGTTTACGTATCCTGTTGTTAATAAATTTTGCGTCACGAATAAGTAATAATATGCTGGTGCAACAGGTTACAATATAATAAATTCTTTACTCGAGCTGGTTGTAATATGTAACATACGAAATCACACGTGTTTGTTTTCGGCGAGATCGCCATTAATAAGGCGCCAACATTCTTAAGCAATAATTAAAGTAAAAGTGATTTTAGAAAGGTGAAAACGTCCCGACCACCTTAGCATTGTGTTCGTTTAATTAATGCGACACCTTTATTTTCCCTTTATAATATAAATTCTAATGCGCGCGTAATTAAGTTCTGAAAAGTAGGTGTAAACTGTAATGGGTTATTGCTAACTGCTTTAGCGCGTGATCCTGTATTTGAAGTACTTCGTTTATAAGTGCCATTTGCTACCGATTTCGTCCCGTAGTACCGCTTAATTTTTATTACGGTCCGCCGCGACCGTTTGCGATTGAACATTTTTGCACCCCCGCTAAAACTAAATTAGGCGGTATTCGCCTAAAACGGACGGTACGTACATATTAACCAGGATAATTTCGTTGGCATGCATACTTTCACAATTAACGAATTGCTTATTTTAAAACTAATTTCTCGAGTTGATTTCCGGCCAAGAGAACAGATTGGAATTTTATAGCTGTAATCAATATTATTAATTTGTTTTGTCTACGCTTTTATTTCGAATAGTCGGACTTTTGGATCATTTAAATTTAAATTTATTGAAATAAACGCATAGTTATAGGTAATAATAAATGGCGGGGTCGGGAATTTTCCGTTTCTGAATCGAACAAAATTTTTATCGGTCGCGTAGTGAAGTATTTTTGGATTGGGCAATTATTGAGACATTCGGTTTAACGATGCGCCGAATGTAATGATGTTTAAGTTAATTTTATTACACTTGTTACTCAAATTTGATTGTTTTTTGTAATCTTTTCATTATATACATATAGGTTAACAGCGTGAAGTTGACCGTCACTTTTTCGAAAAGTAAATGTTTTAGCCAATAATTAGAGTCATAGAAACAAAATTACACCGCAAAAATAAAAAGCTATACCTAGTAAATTAAAATACAGTCAAACTTCTATATAACGAACTTTTGTAGAGTTATTAAAATAACGTTTACCGAAAGGTGTTCTATAGCGAATATTTTTTCAAAATTAATCGATTTCGTTATAGGTACGTATAAAAGTTTAAATGTATTTCCAGGACTGAATTTTATCAAACTGCTTCGACGAAGCTTGTCTGAATTTGAAATATTTTTAAGAAACTGTAAATACAAACATCACAACGTCGGGTTTAAAATACAAGATCACATTCTAATATCATAAACATTATCGACGACTAAGCAAACAGTAAAATATTCGTTGAACAACCAGACACAATACAAAACCAGAATTCAAGGTGTTTTCAACAAAAGTTCGTGAAAGCCGAGTTTTTTCACTGCCGGATTTGAGGATATATAGAGAGACACCAAGAAAACATTAAAAAAAAGGCAATAAAATAACAAGTTTTGAACTAGAATATTCAATTTGAGCCTATTCACCGAGATTTTTATGAACACGTTTCAAAATGCGAAAGTCTGTCATCTCGAGATCTAAAAGCGAGGTAAAAACCGAAAGGGTGTGTAACCCAGTATTTTGAGAGATTCCCATGTACACCTAGTTAGAGCCGGTGGCCACCGTCCTTTGTCAAACAGGTAGAGATCGCATTCAGAAATAAATATATTGTAACATGAGTCTATTTAAACTTATTAAGGGTGCCCGTTCTATTTTCTCGTGTTATAAGGACAATTTTCGATCAACTTCTTCGACGGCATGGGAAGGAAACGTACAGGTTCTTCGCAGGAAGTATTTTAAATGCCTGCCGTTTATTTTTGCTTTACACTTGAGGGTTGGTAATGTAATATTTCGGTTTACCTGCGGCGCTTTCTTACACCTGGCGCGCATTAAACGAAATACGGTTTATTTATAATCAATTTTTAATGAAATCCCCGAAATATTTGCGGCCAAAGGTGAATCGTTAACATAATCGTTAACAGTTAGTCCGCGGAAAGCCAGAAATATTAAATCAATAAATATCTATACGAATGTGAAAAATGCGCGTTCATAAAATAGGTTTAGCTTAATCAGCGAAATAATAAAAAATACGCGCGTTGATTGCTTCATTGGTTTTGATTACCATAAACGATTAACTATAGGATTTCGTTGCCCAAATAAACACATGCCTCTAATCATTTTATTGAACGCTTAAGAGAGTGAAAATTAAAAATTATATGCAAATAATTCAAATGTGGGCACGTAATAAAGTTTTAAATTTCTTTATACGAAGAATGCGGATAAATGCTTGTTATTTTTATATATTTTTTTAATTTTAATAGGTAGCTAACACAATTTTGTATTAAGTTAAAAGTTGAATCCGTGATTGCGCTTTTTAGATCACGCTAATTATCTAATAACCCTCCTCCTCCTCGTTACCCACAATAAGTTTCAGCTTGATTAGAACTCGAGCTAGATTTTGAACGTGGAAGATGAACATATCGGTCGCTACACCGCTGGCGCCTACGGTGACGGTCCTAAAATAATAAATAAAATAAGAGAGATTCGGCGCGCGCGATTAAATATGACAATCTTCCTTAAGATTTCGAATCTTCGGAACGTCCTCGATATCTATTTTTATCGGCACTCATAAAATACGTAGGTGTAATTGGGAATTTGGAAAAACGTTCAGTCGCGGAAACGAAATTATTTCATAATAGGCACAGTCGCGGTCATAATTAATTTCGCCGACAACGTTCTAGGCGTTCAACGTCAATCATTCTAGGCTTTTGAAGAGGAAGATATGCATAGATTTAACGAATTATATTTTTGGTTGCCCTTCCAAAAAGTACTTAATACTATTCGGAAATATTTTTGCAGTTTCGCGGTACATGCGGTTGAAACACAATGTGGGGTCAAATCGACCACATGTGGACTCGAAGGGTTAATAATATATATATGGGACATATAATGACGTAATAAAGTCCTTGAGGTAGGTGGTATAAAAGACCATTGGTGGTATTTTGAAAGACCAATAATTCCGACTTTTGATGCGTCGAACTTATCATTTTAACGACATTCGCTTGCGGGTAGTTTTCAGTTCATTGTACAGAGTAGAATAATTTTTATACCAGTTTTTGAATCGGAGACCACTCAGCTGCATTCGTACCTATCTCACCTGAATTTTTAGAAACACCACAATTTAGTAACAAAAATTAAGCTCTACTGCCTGTGAACCTTCTCGATTTTCTGAAAGCTCCCCAACAAAGCTCATTTCCTCAACGAGGAAATCCTCGATCCTCCACTCCTTAGAGCGTCAAGCTTCTATCAATAATAGTAAACAAAATCGTAAACAAGTATCGATAGCAACCTCTATGCCGTAAATAATCCGAAGAGTCAATAACCAATTAAAATTCGAGCAATTATTGTTGCCAGTATAGTTCAAGGCACGCGTTTTACATAAATAAGTCCACCTTGAACAAGCCCGAAGACAAGTGGCGCCTACCAGATCCTAATCGATGAAATATATATATTTTTTTTGATCGAACGGTTATCGGAACTTGCTATGCAAATCGGAAAACGCGTGGGTCACTATCGAGAACACCTCCGCGCCGAAGAAAAATCTAACCCTACTTTCTCCGCGGGCATCTTCCGACGCCGAGTATTTTTCTAGCATTTAAAGGTTAATTACTGTCATTTATTAGTTCGTTTGATATAGTGACAGCGCCATTCAATTTATCATTAACCGATTTTGTACCTGTCAAACTATTCAAAGCTACGAAATGAACCTAACATACACTTTCTAGTTTGATATAGGAAATTACGTAATATTTTTCACAGAATTGTAACTCCATAGTTAGTAACATATTCTTTGAAATTTAAACAAGACGTATGTGGGTTTCCTTTGTCCGCGCCATCGATTATAATACGATTTTTTATGCAAGAGGTTAAATGGAATAATTGAATTACTTAACGTTTTAAGGTCCTCTTTGAGAACGATCGTTATTATTATTATCATCATTGTATAATGCATGTGTGGAAATCGTTTAAGGACGTCATTTGTTTCGGTCGATCGCTTTTCGTGGGGGTCGAATAAAATAGTGGATTAAAAAGTTGTTTGAATTTATCAGGCGTGATTTTAACGATACGATGAAGGGAAACATATTTTTAAAAAAATCGACGTCGATTGTTTTTTAATCACGCCCCGTTTTTTTTTAAATCGTTCGCTAAAAGAAAATCGATTCGTCAGTGTATTCCTATAGACCTTCGAAACTGTACTAACCGTAAATCAGCTTATCCTTTACAAATAAGGACTGCCATTAAAGCTATTGTGCGAATGTTTTGAAAACAGTTTCTAGAATACATGCCGTTTTTTACATACGTCACGAGGTATCGTTCGAATGTCCTTATACTTCAAAATCGTCTTATCGCACTATCCGGATTCGGATAAAATAAATAATAGTTTAATTTTGTTATACTCGCAATCTTCTTTGCTTATCGAAAAAGAAGCTCGTTAAGCACATTTCGATGTGCGCTGGATAGTTTTATTATAAACGACATATAAAGCGCGCATTTGCATTTTTACTGAACGTGAGCCTATACAGTATGTCGCTACGTATAAGGAAAATAAGCAGTTTGAGGAAGAATATCCAAGTAAGTACAAAAGATCTGAACATATACATATAAATATACTTTATGTCGTATTTGCAAGTACAGGTCGATAAAATATAAATACCAATATTAAATTTATCGCCCGGTACCGTAAAATATGACCGTACGGTACACCGTCGGCGTTAGATTAATAATACATTTATCCGTATACATCATAGTCGTGTCTAATTGCATACAATAAGTGACTCACCTCTTTCTAATTAAATAATTCATGGTAATATAATCGGTTCGCTAATTATTCACTAGTCATTGTCAAAAGGTATTATCTACCAAATGATTATTTATAAACATGTAACGTTGTAACGTATAGATTAAAAACGTATATGTAGGTACGCGCCGCCACTGGAATTCAAATTCGAAATTCATTTTCACTTATCCAAATAAGATACGTAAACGTGTATCAATGTAAATCGAAATAAAAGTGTAATGGAGCGTTTCTCTTACAAGTGCAGTATGCAAACAAGGTGCTACAAAAAAGCAGTCGGGACTTTAGCTCAACAGAATCGCAAAATACACGTACAGACCTACGCTTCGGCTTGTAAATGTAGGTATTGAGTGTGACAGCTCGAAACATACCTGAATCGTTGGAGATTAAGTTCTGTGAAATTTTCAGGACGTAGAATAAATAACAAGTTTGTGGGAAACTAGAGTCGTGACCGCAATTTTATGAGCTTTCGTTTACTTTGGTTTAATTTGCGACTCGTGTCGTTTTCGAAAGTCCATCTTTTCGCTCGACGAGCGACAATCAAAAAATTGCGATCGCGGATATATATTTTTTTTTGAAAACGACGCGCCTGGGTGAAAAAATAACGAAAATTTTGCGCCACTATTGCACATTTGCAAATTTTAAATAAACCAAAATTACTTTTTCAAAGATGAATTCCATTTAAAAATTCGACAGACATTAAGATATTAAGAAGACGAGGTTATTGCACTCTAAGATTAAGATTTTTCTCAAATCGGCCTGGAGGTAGATTTATTGGTTTTCCCGATCAAGTCTCTCCAAAAATCTAAATCGATTCTACCAATCCACGACCTTCAAATGGGCGACGGTCAACATGGCCATATTAAATGTTTATACATTTAAGTGCCTTATGTGTTTTCACATCATACTGGGCCGATAATTTAAAAAAAAACTGGATAAAAAACAATCGCCGATAAAAGTGAAAATAGTTTTTTAACGTTCGTGCTGCATATCGTCGTATCATGAAACGTACACCGTATAATGAGCTCGCTACAACCTTTCAACACCGTCGTGAATATCAAGCACCTTATTAATGATACATTAAAATATTTTTTTGATCAATTTCGAAATTAGCATATGTAAAACACGGCGTTCGAGAGGGGCATACCTGTAAGTCATTCTCCGGCCACGTTTCTGAATAGAGTTATCGAAATGCCGTATTAATGAATTGGCGTTTTTTTTTCTCCGTCAATTTAGCATCGGTAAGAATTTTATTTTCCGACGAATAAAGCTACAGAGTTGTAGAGGAGCACAGCGGGGCGGCACCAAATGTCGGGGTTATGAAAAGGGTTTCTCGAATTAAAAATTGCAAATAGCTTTTCGACGGTCCTTCAGCCACGACATAGTCTCCTTGTGATCTTTTATGTTTGATTATCTGACATCACAATTATGCTTTTCGTCTGTACGTACTTTTGTCGGTTTTTTTTTGTTCAGTGCCATTATGAGAAGTCAACTGTCGCATACTACCAGGTGATGGTTTTTGTTGTACTTACACTACAAACGCCATCGAGTGGCTTAATTAAAGTTCAGCGAACAGAAGTTTTGAATAACAATAAATATTGCGATATAATACGAGTCTGGCGATTAATTTTCCGCGTAATGGCACAAATGGCCCCGATAACTCTCGAGAAGAGAGTGTTTACGTGTTAACAATTAGTAATACCGAAATATTGCTTCTTTCTAAAACACGCGGTCTCTTGAACTCGATGTTGCTGTCACATAACGCAAGCTTAACGGTACAGCACCCGCGGTGCAGTCAGCGATCGGGTTCGATCTCGGAAGGGTCATCTGTTCTTTTAATGACATCAGATGCTGCAAGAGTTTTATCACATTTTTCATCGGCACTTGTGGATGCTATATTATACTCGCGGACTTCGGCCTTGTACGGGAAGCTTTGTTGTTGGCGTACTCCATAATATTATAATTGTGACATTTAAAACATAATAAACGACGATCGCAATTAATTTTATGAATTCCTTTGTGTAGGTTATAAGTTAAGGGAACTTTAATGCGTCACCGCAACAGTCCCGCAGGTGGTAATTTTTAAATCTCGGACACTCGGGGAAAATTTCGCGTAACTTGCGGAATGGCCCTCGTATAACGTGCCCCAAAAAAATAATAGTAAAAATTGAATCGCCGCTGTTGCGTAAGTCGCGCCAAGTACAGAACGACTAGAATAAGAACGTGTTGCCTTACGTTGGTTGTATAGATAATCAGCAGTACGGACGAGGAGAATAAAGCCGCTTAGTTGCCGATGTTGGGAAGTATATTTAGGGCATCTCTGCTATTAATCGGGTGTATGGCGTGTTATATTCCTACAGCTTCTGTACCAGTATTAGTCCGTGATAGATGGAGCTATTACGGGGGACAAGCCGGCTCGAACTACGTACGTGGACACCACCGTGCTTCGGTTTTAATTTAACGATGATCATTGCATGCGGAAAATTACCGTGCTAGTTGCCGTTAACGTTTTGTAATTGCGCATTTATTAAGTTTCGATCCGCATTGCTATTTTGATTAGGTAGGTACTGTAAAAACCTGCAGCCTTGGTTTAATGAACGACATCCAGGTTTCGTCAAACGCAAATAACGATAACTGGTAGGAATAGCATAAACAAAAATGTCTAAAAGTTCGACAGTTTCATTTGGTATTTGTAGGAGGATTAATAAATGTTACTGTTCTTCGAGAGATCACGGTTTGATTGTATAGGTAGATAGGTTTTTAAGTTTTTCCCCTACAAACTCGGAAAATAAGTGGGCAAATGAGAAGTTAGGAACAAATTCTATATCGTACCAAAAGGTGATGACGAAGGTGAAGGTTGTAAAAAACCATTCCCTGCAAAGCCAATATTTATGGGTGCACCAGAACCAGAATATAGCTGATTATACTGCGTGCTTTTTTTATTATCGGATAAATAAATACCTAACATATTAAGAGAAATTTTCTATAGAGACTTTGTAACCAATCAAACGTTTTTACTCCAGAATATAACGTCTCGATTAAAATCCTTTAAAAAAATTAAACTAGCAACGACAATAAATTTGAATAACGACGTTTTAAAATTTGGTCTTTAAAAATGTCGGACAACAAAAGTCAAATGATTAACTCTGAATTACTGCCAACAGACGCCCTTTACGGTCCTTTCTTCTTGACCTCGTGTACCAGTTTCGCGAAACTAATTGCACATATTTTTCCCCGTCCACAATTACTTTACGAAATAAGAACTCATAATTGGTTTATAACAAAAAAAGGACGTTAAAATTTAAGTACCCAAGCACAGGTGTTTCGATTACGCGTTCGTCTTTGTAAAAAAAAGTCCATAGCGTCATACGTGCGGCGTATCTCCTCTCTCCGGTTCACTAGATCGCCGTAAATTTGCAATTCGCTATGCGCAACAGCCGCAAGGATTAGTCTCCCGTACGCTGCAAAAATTCCCGTCGAAACCACATATTTATTGCGGGTTAATCGCCCTATTCTCCTCTTATTTTCTCGAGCCACCTACAGCACATTATTTTATATTTAGCGTACTTAACTTTAATCGCGGGCGTTTCGTTTTTTTTGTAACCGTCATTAATAACGATTATCGTACAGGTGGACGGGAGTTACGTTGAAATAAAGATGGTAAATAAGAAATACCTACTTAAACCGTTCTATATTTCGCTACAGATATACGTTCAGGATTAATGGTAGCCAGGTCGAGCTTGTTGAGCTGGCGGCAATCACGTTTATACCGGTATTCATTAAGATAAGTACCTAATTCATTCAAACCACAGTGATTTTAAGATACGAAATTGAGAATTTCCTATAGTTTACCAACGTCTTTCAGTCCAATTCCAATCAATTGAGTAATTATTCCGCTTAACCGTTTTGGTGTAGGTATATAAATGATAACCTTGTAATACTTACGCTCCAGGACCGGGAAAAAAAACAAAATATCACACCGATATGATCGATGATGCGCATCGATCATTTAAACCGGACTCGCAATCAACTTTGTAATTGAATTGAAACCGTTCGGAACGTAAATACCGGAGAAAATCGACGGCTATTGCGGCGCAATCTAAAGCAAATGAATAACGAAATAATTAGCGGACTCGGACTATCTATAGGAATAATTAACTACGTTTTTTTGCACGAACCACTTTTTAATTTGAAGTAAACATATGTTAATGAGACAAATTTATCAATCGACAAACATTTAGGTAGGTAGTAATAATTTGCCCGTCTATAATGTTTAGTTTTACACAGTTCAAAAATTACTGTTGCCAACGTCGACAGGTTGTGTTGGGGAATTACCCGATGTGAACGAGATTCTAAGTTGTCGCAGAATTGATCAAGAAACAGGTTAATATATTACCTGTTATTATATATAATATAATATAATACCTTATATACCTATAAAATTATGCGAGAAATACTCGAAGTTAAAATGGGAAAAAGACGGAATTCGAAATTATGCGTGAAAAAGAAAACGTCGATTACGCCCTCATAAAGTTCTTCAAAAATCACCTCGTTCTTTCAATGAAAAAATGTAACCTTCGTAACACGTTAAAATAATTTTGATCATTAATTATCGATGTATAGGTAAATTATGTACCTATACATTACCTGTATATTATCCACGCAATCTTAGTAAATGATAAACTATCGCCCAATAGGGGAAATTATTTTTCCTCGGAAGTGCTTAGCTGAAGATCGCACAAATTATCAATATTTCAACCTTTGTAAAGACGTCGATAAAGTTACAAGCACTAGTACTGAACGTCAAGACAACGGGGCCATTTTCGAAGAGGTCGCTCAATTGTTTTTGTTGGTGCTCTTCGTGTTGAAATCATCGTCGTTGCTTCGCAACAACTCCACGAAAAGTTCCACGTTTCCCCGTAATCATAACCACAAATATAACGACGAAGACACGAAAAGCTTCGTTGGTCTGAACCGAGGCCAATTCAAAATCAACGAGTCCGTCTTGAACTCCGGAAAAATTTAACGAAAAAAAAAACACCTAATCATACCACAATACTTACTAATTGTAAACCTAATAAAATTTATTTTATTTCCGACGAGAGATTTTCGAAAAACGTGACCGACGAATATGTTCAAAATAACTCAATTTTAGTGTTTTTTTTTAATTTGACTTATACGAACAGACATAATGTTGTTTTTATCTATTAAAGACCGGAATAGTTTTTTATGATTTTTTAAATAATTAAAAAAATTCAAGATAAATGTTAATCTATTGACCCACAGTATCTAGTTTTAAAACAGATGAAACGTTGAAAGTCTACTGGCCTACCCCGTTAACGCATCATTTAAAAAAAATTAACTCTTTTTAGGGAGGAAGGAGAAGTAGTGGTACGTAGGTGACCCTCGATATATTAGGTAGGTACCTACTCATTTTTCCATCTAAACTACATACAGTTCTTCAAAATTCTAAACTGATCCTATTCACCCCATTCTACGCAACCTCAGGAAAATAACAAGCCTGATCGGCTTAAATCAAATTAAAATTTTTGCGGACTTCCAACTTCCTGAACGATCTAGTCGCGTTTTATTTGCTTGTTTTTGCGGGTCCTGTCCGAAAATGAGAAGAAGAAAAAAAGGTTATTCGAATTCACAATAACCGTTATCGAAATTGCGTCGCCAATGAAGCGAACCGAACGGTTTTAGCTAATAGAAGAGGTAAACAAAACCGCGCTGCCGATGCCATACCGTCGGGAAACCGCGTGCCATTAATAAAACATTTTATTAGCTAAATTTTTCGGCAGGGCTTCCGAAAGCCGCACATACGAGCACGACGGGGGCTATCCGCTCGATCTTAACAGTATTTTTTAATTCGTTACAGAAGCCATTTCTCATTAGTTTTAATGTTAAATACGTAGAATTGACGTGTACGAGGTGTGTTTGTGTCGAACATAATTTTTTAATTTATGAAATTTTATGCCGATTAGGCTCGTAATAAATATTTAGACATTTACTATAAACTAAAACCTCTGGCTAAAACTATAAAAGTTGGTAATAAATTTCGATGCCGTGTTGGGAAGTTATCTGTATCTAATCGTTGAATACTTTCTAAAAGGAAAATTATATTAGTACTCGTAAAGAGTAACCAAAGTCTCTCGTATTTATTATTGACGGTTCACAGTGATTGAAGAGATAATTGTGGTAACGTTTAATTTTCATTTTGCAATTAATGTTATTAGAAGTGCAGAAAATCGAACGAAAACGATGGCGAGCGCGCTTCCTTTCTAATCGCTCGTCGACATCTCCACACTGGAAAATGCAAAATACAATCGTTATTCGCACGTAGACTTTATTAACAGTCGTATTTGCGAATAATTTAAATTTAATAATGCAAAATTTTATGAACATAATCCCACCTTTATTCCAGTTTATGCGGATTCGATTTTATCTGGTTATTTATCGCGTTTCGTGGATTATTCAAACATTTCCTATTCAAAAACAACCTGCACGACGACCGAGACAATCGTTTAAATATTTCATAAAATTGAACCGTTGCGCGTGGAATGTTTAAAAAATTTTATTTAAGTTTAAGTATCGGCTTTAAACTGCAAGTCGATGCACGAAAACGAAAAGAAAAAAAATCCATCTGGCAAGGAGTATCGACTTCGCCGCCATAATTCTTTAATATTCAGGCAATAATTTACATTTCTTTGTTGCTAACTGTTCCCTACTGGAAATTTTTACCATATTTAAAACGTGTATTGTGCGGAGGTCAAAACAACCTGACCCGAGACCGAATCACACTTTTCGCACAAAAGAAGCGATTTTCATCGATTAAGTTCGATAGTCCTTTTAACGATGGGTAGGTGTACCATAAATTGTTATTAGATGTGATCTCGTTTAACGCGATGCTAAGGGGATTCAATTTGTTTATAACAGTGTAATATCAAGTAGCACGCTAAAAGAATGTTGTGGGAGTTATACCTGTTCAGCACGAGCCATCCTCGACGAAAATGACAAGCTCGGACCTGATCGTAAGTTTAAGACAATTCTACCACCCACACTCGAAGCGAACCGAACAGGTTTCCTCTTGACGTTGGCCAAACAACCTGTGTGCACCATATGGTGTTCGGTCGTGTTCTTTTTGCCCAAGACTTTAATCTTCGACGGATTTCACGGTTTATTTATTTAAAACCGTTTTGCGTTTGTTAGAAACCTAATTAATGCGACCCTCTCTTCCATCGATACCGAACGAAGGAAAAGAAAGCAAAAGTCACTGCCCGAGTTACAACACCGGGTAATTAGGCGCAACAGGTGAACCGCGGACGATGCGGCCTTGCCTCTCCGGGAGCAGAATTTTTGGAGATGCCGACGCCGGTCGCAGGATTTGCACGAACTCGTAAAGCGGTAATGTATTCTTATTGTGAACGTGGAGTACATTGACACACCTGTTCTTTTAAGGAGTTTCTGTAATTTAATTCAGAACAGGTATGTTTAGTAAGATTGTATATATTCTTCTTGTCCGTTTCAGTATGCATTATCTACTTCAAGAAGAGATATACTCGAACGGTTAAAAAGATACGGAGATATTTGTGTTCTCGTACGTCGTTTTCCCATGAGCATTTTGCTCCTCGTCGCGAAAATCTCGCATCTTTTATCAAGTTCGTAATAGAAATCGCGAGAAATGCACAAATAAATCTTAGGTAACATGTTAATAACTTCTGCAATGCTTATTGTTACTTAGAGGTACTGCTAGAAAAGTAGTTCGGGCCCGTTTCGTCGTTTTTTCACTAAGTACGTTATAGGTCGATTAATTGACAGATAATTTATAATTAACATGTATGTAGGTACTGACTGTTGCTTGCACAATATAGTGTCGGAACGAACAAATTAAGAAAAGAAGGCGCGTGCAATCAAATAGTAATTATTTCGATCTTTAATCCCAGCGTGAAGTGTTTCTTTCGCACTAATCTTCTTTCCGGAGGCACAATTAATTAAGGGACAGTTAAATTAACCGACAACAAAATTAATGATCGAATTTTATAAGACAATACATCAGCAGGATTGATTACTGCCTTTCGTTACTGAACTACTTTAAGATTGTATCGTGGAGTTGTGTGGCTATTTGAATTTATACAGTATTCATGGATTTTTTCAATGTCTCAGAATAAGAAATATCGAAGTGTATTAGAATTGTTAATAGTCTGGTAGAACAATAAATTATATTATCTTTTGTATTCTATTCTATTATACGATTAAGTTCAACGACAATTTGTTATAATACTATGATTACGAAACACGCAAAACAAACTATAATTTTGTATTATCCTTGACGCTCCGAACTCTTTTCCCGTGTAATCTACCATACACACGATCAGAAACGGATGTTCTATTTGCTCCGGCGAATGACATCGAACACGATCTTTGAAAATCAAATATATGCATTATGATTATCAAAAAAAATACCTGGTGCCGCCTATTTATTTTTTATTCACAAACGAAACCGTATCTATGTACTATCTACACATTATCAGTCTGAACCTGAACTTGAATAATCGTACAAGGTTCCACGCACAACATCCGAAGCTGCGGTTATCGCCGACAAATATTGAATTTCCTCATCGAAACGTTTCCGATTTTTAACGGTCGAGTAAAATTACGATTCGAATGACGCCTAAATGAAAAGGCCCCTCGATCGTATAGGCGATAGGTGTCGCGCGAAAACACGATAAGGCACATCTTGGTCGACAAGCGTTGCCGAAACGTGTCCACGAATAAGAAACGGTTAATTCATTTTTGCCACTGCGCATGTTATACAAAATAAATGTTATTCGTATTTGTATTTATTGTTTGATAAGCAGATGCCTAAAGGACGATTCAAAATCGTTTTCTTTTTCTGCCATAACCTAACATCAGTTTTACCATTTTTTAATTTATAGATAAATTTGTTGCCGATACGTAAAATTTCAATTATAACCAATAAGTACAGCTTATCCAAACCTATATGCAATTCACGTCGTCAACAAAAAGTTACTAGATTGTTTATTTGTAATTCGGTTTAAAGTTTGGAAAGTGACATATTCTATAAATGATTTACTTGCGCACATATTAAATGGTATAAAGAAAGACTACAATTTATTGGAACTGTCAAAATACGAGGAACAAGGTGACAGCACTGCGTGAAACGTCATCATCTAGTAACCTTGTATTGATGACGTGAACATCATATGGGTTTGGATAAGCTATACCTATAGTTTTATTTAAAACTATAACCCAACCGAAAAATTACAACTGACATAAACAGCGATCACTAATTTTATAGGAGATCAAGATAACAAGATTAAAAATAATTCAATAATCCAAAATTATAAACAAATAGGTAATAGTCGATGTTACGCCTTATGATTATTTCTTATTACCTGCAATGGTTTACTTTAATATATGATCCGGCTAAAGGATCGGCAACTTTACGTGTAGGTACACTTCGTCCAAACCTATATGCAAAGCACGTCATCAATACAAGGTTACTAGATGATGACGTTTCACACAGTGGTGTCACCTCGTTCCTCGTATTTTGACAGTTCCAATAAATTGTAGTTTTTCTTTATACCATCTAATATGTGCGCAAGTAAATCATCTATAGAATATGTCACTTTCCAAACTTTAAACAGAATTACAAATAAACAATCTAGTAACTTTTTGTTGACGACGTGATTGCCATATAGGTTTGGATAGGCCATATCTATCGAAATTCCAAATATTCTAATTCTATATACAGTGTGACACCGGATTGACTTTGAGATAGGTGCAAATGGCAAATAATTTTGTAGTTTTTAAATGATACTCTGAGACCCAGCCCTGCTTGATCCAAAACTAAGATGCATTATGAAAAAGTTGAAATAACTATTTACAAAAATATATAGTTTGTTGGCGATAGCTCTTGTTGTTTCACAGATAATAAGTAAAATCAAAAAAGTTCAAATTTTCAAGGGTGGATTTTAAGGTCCCTCAAGTTGGCCCGGACATAAAGAATTCTTAAAATTTTATTATAATACGATTAAAATGCCAGTAAAATGCTCCGAGATGCTGTAATTAATTTAAATTATGCTCTTTTAATTAATGAGTAGTTTAATAATGAATTGTCCGGGCCAGCTAATATGGTGGCCCGGCCATTTTGGAATATCATACATTTTTAAATCACAATAGAAAATACTCGCAAAATGCTATAAGATGCCGTATCGATTTTTAAAAATGCTCTGCTAATTGGTCCGTAATTTAATTAATTAATGTGTGGACCAGGTTGGCGGTGGCCCGGCTATGCTGGCATCTTTAAATATTTAAATATTTTTTATTGTAAAAATAACTATTTTTGTAATGCTATAAGATGCCGTATTGGTTTTGAAAAATGCTCTACTAATTAGTCCACAATTTAATTAACTAGTTTTCGTCATCGTCATTTTAGTCAATAATAGGTAAAGTAATAAGTACCTATTAATTGTTGTATATTTTCTTATTAAAAATATGTTCTAATAAAGTAGTGTACTTACTGCCATGATCTTTTTTTCTATTTTATTGCTTCTGGTATCCCGTATCATAGCAATACATACATAATAATACACAATACTATGTATATAAAATAACAATTTGATATTCTGTTTGGGTGGCGCTAATTTCGATAAAAATAAAAACTAATTAGTCTAATTAGAAGATAAGAAAAGCAGTATTAAAATTAAGTATATAGTATAGTAAATTAAATATATGTTAGTAAGTACACTACTTTATTAAATGTATTACATATTTTTAATAAGAAAACATACAACAATTAATACGTACTTATTTATACTTTACCTATTATTGACTAGAATGATGATGACGAAAACTAGTTAATTACGACTATCTGCTTAAAAAAACAATTAAACTGAAATGATATTAAATACAATATCTATTGATTTTAATGTTTTATAAGTACTTACATAGTTTTTAGTTAGTTTTATTTATAATAAGTTTTATTTAATTTATATATATTAACAAACTGAATTTATGTTCTCCATTTTTGGATTATTTTTTATAGATAAGTACATATAGGTATTGAAGATTATAATAGAAGGTAAAAATCAAAATTTATAGAAGCAACATTATCAAATATTGACGAAGCTTGACAAAAATAAGCAATAAGTTAATTTGCGAAACATGTTGCAGAGAAAAAGATTAGTGAAATAACATAATACAACATAAACTATAAATAACATAAGTTTTGTAGAAATAATTTCAGTTTAATAACAACTTAATCTAATCATTTGTCTATACGCCCTCTTATTTACCGTTTAGCTATAAAAGAAACATATTATATACCTACAATAATTATAAATAGTAGGTACAAAACATATTCAATATTCAAAGTAAAAGGTTACAGCTATAAAATCAGATCAGGTATTCTTATGATAAATAAAATAAATATAATTAAATAATAAATTAAAATAAAGAAAATAATAAAATTATATTGATATTTATAATTTTATTTCTGATCATTGCGATTTATAATGGAAAAACGGAAAATAAATATTTTAGAAATTTAATATTTTATTTAATTTAAAAAAAAACACGTAGACAATAATATTCCTACAATTTTACATACTTCTAGAACTTACTAGAACTACTTCTAGAACTAAGTATTTTACAGAATGACGTACTATACACACACAAATTTTTAGGTCATCAAGATTTTTTTATTACACGACTTTTTAAGCTATTTCCACTGTGCTATCATCTATTATTATCTATTAAAAGTAAAAATGTCTACTTAAGTAACTACTGTTTATGATTTATTTACCTTTATTAAATTTGTAGATAATAAACACAAATTACAAATTAACACTTCAGCAAGAGTGACAATTTTGTCTAAACTACAATGACGTTCAAACTTAAACTGATTTTAAAATTGCAAGTTCGGCATATTTATTTAAATATTTTATCATAAAAGACATTAGAGTTAACCCCTAAATATTACAGTTTTAAAATGCAGACACTGCTGGTAATCTTATGGTAGGTATTAAGGCAATTAACTCATAAACTTTGCAAATATGTCACGCTCCAAAATAAAGGATAATAACAAGAAATAGATATACAAAATAAGCTATAAGGGGATTATTCAAATGCATAGGAACTTACCAAAGACTTTTCGGTTACCAAAAATCACGTTTTTAGGTGCCTTCAAAAGAACAAATATTACCAATTGCTTAACAATTTTAAATACATAATAGTATGCAATAAATCTCCCCTAAAGATATGTGTTAAAAACAAGTTTTTACATATCTGCGTTTCAGATGTAAATGAATTTTAACGATGGCTATAATTGACGGCGTCTGTATACAAAATGAATTTCTAAATTTTGCAAATATTTCACGTTCAAAAATGAGCAATAAAAATATTTATGAAATAAGCTTTAAAGGGCTTTCCGACGTTTATAATATTTTTCCTATTTACAGCAACTTTATACGGGCAAATTACCGATACACGTATCTCTTTAGAATTCGAATGCAAATACCCCGAATGGGTATGATTAACGTGACGATGACGAAAACTAGTTAATTAAATTGCGGACTAATTAGTAGAGCATTTTTCAAAATCAATACGACATAGCATTTCGAAAATGGTTATTTTTACAATAAAAAATATTTAAATATTTAAAGATGCCAGCATGGCCGGGCCACCGTCAACCTGGCCCGGACATGAATTAATTAAATTACGGACCAATTAGCAGAGCATTTTTAAAAATCAATACAGCATCTTATAGCATTTTCTATTGTGATTTAAAAATGTATGATATGCCAAAATGGCCAGGCCACCGTATTAGCTGGACCCGGGCAATTCATTATTAAATTACTCATTAATTAACTGAGCATAATTTAAATTAATTACAGCATCTCAGAGCATTTTAATCGTATTATAATAAAATTTTAATAATTCTTTATGTCCGGGCTAACTTGACGGACCGTGGATTTTACCCTCTTAAACCGCGTAAGAGCACGAACGGAATACAGCTTTGGAATACAGTTGACTAGTACTACAATCCTGCAAAGTTTCAAATTTTTCTAAGATTTTCACCTGCCTAACCTTTCACACACCACAGTTTCACCTTTTTATCAAAGTTGAACGGTTTTTCCGCAACTTTGCATAGTGATATAATTCTTACTTTTAAACAACTTATTTAATGAAATTTTATCGTATCTTTAATATTAATGGTCCTTTTACTGATGTTAATTTTTAAATATTTTTTAATAAAACACCCTATATAATATATATATAATATAGTAATATAATATATGTAATATATAGTAAGTAAATAGAGTTATTTCAACTTTTTCAATTGTACATCTTCGTTTTGAACCAAGTTATTGAACCACATTATTTGTCATTTACAAATATCGCAAAATCGATCCGGAGACACACTGCATAACTATACAATTTTATTAAAATAAAATTCTCTTGACAGTTGCTATATACTTTGTTCATCATTACAAAATTACAACTCAACAGTCGAATTTACGAAGATGAATAAATAGATATAATACCTGCTATGTCTAGAATTACCTGCAAAAGTATTCAAAATTAATAAAGAAATAACTTTTTTTTCTTTCAACCTTTACAACTTTTCACTTCTTTTTTACGATTTTTTACAATTTACGATTCTAATATATAGATATAAGTAATTATATTTGACCTTAATTTGTAATCAAAAACGTAAACATTCGAAATCGAAATCGATATCGAAGAAACAATTGTAATTTTTTATCTGGATTAAGTATTTAACCGTAATATCATGAAAAGTATAAAGGGTGCAAAAATGTGTGACACAACGCGATGTAGATAACCCCTTAATAAATGAACGGCTATAATAATTCATCAATTTCCACTAGTACGTTGTTAAAGTTAGAAATTATACATTTTCGTACTCAAAACACTTACATGTGAAAATTTTAATAAATGTTCAAAGTCGTGAGCCGATCGAAATAATCAACTTAAATATATAAAATACGCTTAACGTTCATTAATAATAATGGAACGATTGTTAAATTATTTACAAATTTTTAAAAAAGAAAGGCCCATTTTTAATCTTCGCACACAAATCGCGATCGAAAATTCGGGAACCGAATTTTTCCATGTCGTAACCTGTACCGCTGATTACGGCTCAAGCTGTTTGATAACCCTGGTGACGTGCGAGTTCGAGACAAAAAACAATGCGAGATTTCTAATAGAATTTATCTATATTTAAATTGTGTTTTATTCGGAATTAAGTTCGTCTAATTTTTGTAATAAATACAAAATAAAATTTTAACATATCTAATAAAAACCACGAAAAAGGCAAGTAGGTAACCTAAACTGCATTTAAATATTCTTTTAAATTAAAATATTAAGACGGTTCAAAAACAAAAATAATAATTACTTAATCTACCTATTTTGTGGCTACATCGAAAAATATTATAAATTAGAAATGCTGGAGATTCTATACACCTACACGCATTGTACCATTTTCGAAACACCTTAAAATTTTAATCAATTTTAGAAGTAGCGACTTACCTACTGATTTTTTGGGCGTTCCATGTACGTGGTAGGTAACCCATTCAGGTTTGTTCGTTTACAATTCTTAAACAAGCACAACACGTATGTATCTATGTATATTTAACGTCCATTAATAATACGAACCGATATAAAATTATTTACATAATTTTCAAAAAAGAAAGACACATGTTTAACCTTCAAGCAAGTACCGCGTTCTAATTAATACTAAAATCGAGAGCTGAACGTTGCCGGTCTGGACACTTGCCGGCGATTATAATGCACGTATTTGATAAGAAGACAGCGAGCCTTGTTGTTAACCTTGACCAGTTTGTCTCGAGAAAACAATAGATTTCTAACACCTTTATAAAATTTACGAAATGTATATTTTTAAAGTACCTATGTAATTTTTACAAAGCGTGCTTTTAAATAGGACCAAACCGACGTAAAATATCGTAGAAAAAGCAACTTATAGGTAAAGTAACAAATTAAATCTTTCGGTCATTTTGGTACAACAATTTTTACGGTAACTGTATCCAAATATTATCGAAAAATAATACAAATTAAAAACAAAATAAATGACTTACCGAAATTTCTGGGAGTTCCACGGGCAGTAAGTAAACCATCGAAATTTGCACATGTACAGGTTCTGAAACAATCACAGCGTTTACATTTAATGTCCATTTCCAACAATACGAGTCGAATTTAAACTATTTACACAATTTTTAAAAGAGCAAAGCACATATTTAACCTTACATATACACGCATCGCGATCAAATTAATACTAAATTCGGGAACGAAACGCTTGCAAGTCGGCCACATACCCCTGATTACAACTCGAGGTGCTTGATAACCTTGCTGACGTACGAGAGTTCGAGACAAAGAAAGTGTGCGAGATAAATAATTAATTTTATCTCAATTGTGTTTTATTTGGAAATATCTAAATAAAAATATTGATTTAAAATTTTCAACGAAACCATGTTCGTTTGATTTTGTAATATGTACAGTAAATCATACCGTCAAATCGTAAATTTCAAAATATTAATTTCGACTAAATAAAAAAATGAAATTTTTAACGAATTACACGGCCTTAGATAGAGAATTTTCAGTTGTCATATGAACCAAAACATTTTTTCCAATCATATTTTCAATATCGATCCAATTAATCAGGGCCAATAGAGGTAATGGTAAACTTAAGGGTGCAATAAAAACATGATCTGAAATTATTTAAAAATTATTTTAAAAATATTTTTGTCAGTTTGGTGGCTTTATAAGGTGGAAATGCATATACGTCTAATGTCGCGAAAAGTTTGATTAAATAAAAGCATTGTATTTACAAAATACTACAGAACGTTTCTTTTCGGCCCATCTGCGTATAACGGACGAGTTTTTTAACTTGAGACTGCAAAATATCTGGAGAATTAAGCATCGAACGAAAAAAAATGTTCGACGTGAAAAATTGATAGTTTCGAGGGGGGGTCGTTCTCTGGAGTTAAGGCAAGGGAGACGAGCGCCCCGAACACGGCGTCATCTATACGAATCGAATAAACTGTTTCAGACGAACGTTACGTATTTTCGACGTATTACTCGAATCTGCAATAATAATTAGGGGTTCCCATTGAAGATTTCAATGTCGCCCCCGCCCAATGGCCCCCTCGAAAATAATAACTTTTGATGTCGAACATTTTTTTCGCACAAAATGCTTATTTCTCCGGATATTTTACAGTTTCATGGTAAAATAACTTACCCGATATATAAAACGAAATGTAAAGCATTTTCACATCGTTTTCATTCTGTCTCAAAATCTTGGGGTAATTGGGGTAAACAATAGAAACTTTGTTGTTTTTTTTTTGATAAGCTTTCAGGGACAGAAATAACCGTGTATTCCGACAAAACATTTTAAATTATTTTTAAAGATCAAACTATTATAAACTCAAACTCGACTTTGTAAAAGTGTTTCCCATTACCCCGATTGAACCTATTTAAATTAAAATTATTTGGCTTGTAGAAATCCTCCTTTCCTAGAAATATACCCTTTTATTGTTTTCAAATCAAAAATATATTATGTCATAATTTATTAAAAGTTTATGATGTTGTAATATAGTTTTAATTTAGTATTGTTTTTTAATTGTGATTTTGAGATTTTATACTGTTATAGGAAATGATTGACTTGTTGATTTGTGATTTTATACAGGGTGTGCAGAAAATAGTGGAGAATCTCTCGGGAGCGTATAAACCACGTCAAAATAATGCTACGAGTTCCTATAATTGTTTTTCCTACTGCGATCCCTTGTTAAAGTTGAAAAATAAAAATATTTTTCTTTTAAATAACATTTTTATTTCTCGTTGGAATTTAATAAGTTTTGCTATACCTACGTAATAAATGAAGCTCTTTAAAACTTTGTAATAGATTTTTCGATATTCATCTCAGACGTGCCAAGGGTGCGCCACCCCTAATCTTTCCAACCTCAAAAGTTAGCTAGTCTGAGTTGATGTCAAAAAACCTATTACATAGTTTTAAAGACCTTCATTTATTACGTAGGTATACTAAATATTAAATAAAGTTTTAATCGCCAATGCGAAAATGTTTAGGCGCGAATAAAAAAGTGACGTACAAAATAAAGAAAAAAACGGTAAATTTGTTTCAAATATTGTTTTCCATTGTAGGTGGCCCGTTTATTTCCCACAATCTTCCATCTAGCGATTGGTCACTTACAATTTTGTTTAAAAAATAATAATTCTCCAATCGCTTTCTTTAACAATTGGATTCGGGCCATGTCCCCGAAATTGATTCACAAATTTAAAACCAACACGAACATCATTCTTCTCGATCGGGATTTATTACGATGTCGTATATAACAGCGAATATTAAACGCGGATTGTCAACATGAGACGGCATAAATTTTGCAAAGCTCGTCTGCGTATTGACGAATAGATATCGATATGATGCCACACGGTAACCGTTCGGGATCGAAGGAATTTCTACCGAGACATAAAATCTATTCGAGAAAGTTATCCGATTTATGCATATAAATATTTTCCGAGGTAAACAGTAAAGTTGCGTATTTGCAATCGATTACGACGCGATTATTACCAAGCGTGACGGCTATCATTCGAATTTGTCACGAAGATTTTCAATCGCGAGCTTAATTATTCGCGTATCACTTGCAATGACAGTAACATATTATTAACTTGATTACATGATAGGATCTAAACCTATAATTACACTAATTGAAAATGATTGGAAGATGAAATCAGTGCTTCGCATTTCCGACACGTATTATAATAATTATCAGCAGTTAATCGTTAGTTTTTACTGGACGTTGTACAGATTTGGTGGTTGTTTACGACCCAAACAATAAATTGTGATTATATATTGTTTGTATGTAGGTACTGCGTTTATATTTATAGTTTATTGATAGGTATGCGCGGGATAGGTATATAACCTGTTCAAGGTCTAAATAGATAATACATAAAGCGATATTCTTATCATTTATAAGTTCTTGCGCGCATGCAACAAATGCAACAGCATTATCCGCCAAGTGCAATGTGGGCATTGTTTCGAACCTGACCTTAAATCTTGGTGACATCATCAATAAATAACAATAAAACAGATGTAAAATTACAATGACTGCAGCACCTACACAGATAAGATGATGCATACAGGTTTATATCGTACCCAATACCTATCTCATGGGTGTGCGATTTGGATTAGCATACAATAGACGTCGTACCGGAATTATTTTCATACTTCCCCAAAATACGCCCCCAATTTAAATAATGGGGGTCATCTCGATATTTGCATAAGTAATTTTCTAACTACTATACAAATACCGAATAAGGTCAAACGGTTATTTTTCTACCGTAATTGGGCGCTTCCTCAATTTTTTTCGCGTCCGTTGTCGAAACGGTCTAAAAAGAAAATGAATCTTGGTCGTCTTTTACTACACCTAGTTGCAAAGTATTTTATTGTGGAAAATGCCCTACGAACTCTTATAGACCATATCGTTCAATTTTTCTTTACAGTTTCTCTTCAGTTAATGGTCTTGGTGTTTATCCTAATCGTCATTTGAAGTCTGAGCGATCAAAAGTAAAAACGAAGCGACGAAATTAGATTGTTTAAGGAAACGACCTAAGCGTTAGTAATTTACGTCACAGAAAGACTAACAATTTTCATAGTTTTTAGGTTAATACGATTACCTGATTTAATTACCAACGAGCAACTATTATATTATTGGAAAACATCGATAAATTGAAAAGCGGATTCGTTACCTCGTTATAGCTTTCAAAAATTTCGATAAAATTCCTGGCGAGGAACACTTTTGAGACTATTTAGGTTTCACTCGGGTTTATTTCAAGAAGAGGACGTTTGCGTTTATTTTTAATACTTTGATTTGTTTATATTATCGATGTTCTAAACGTGCACTTTTTGATAATGATTCAAGTTGATGTCCTTTCTCTTTCCTCGCGACCACGCGCTAGTTTAGCCACAATTTTTTCTAGTATGTAGTAGAATAAACGTTCAGGTGGTTAACAAACATTTATTACTCGACGAACTCTGCCCCGCTATATATTTTCTAAACGTACTCGGTCAGATATAAATCTAGACAAACGTAACCATAAAGAAACAATTATTACTTCAGCAACTTTAAAATTATTACTAAGTCCGGCTTCCACGGATTTATGGGGTACCATCTCGTTATCCGTGAAAGTTCAATTATATAACAGTGTTTTCATAATACCTTCAATAAATAAATGCTATTAAAATGACACTGAAGAGGTGTCTCCTAACCAGCGGAAGACGTACAGATGCAAAAGACTGCATGACTCATGAAATCTATTATACATTTACGGACGTCTGCATTGGTGTTTATGTGATTACATTTGAATGTATAAATCGATTTGGACTTAAAATGTTTCAATATCGATTCCGAATACGAACGTGGCGTTATCGAGAGAACATCAAGCAGGTTCGTCTAAGACATGTGGTAACCAAATTTAATTTCGGTATCCAAAATGTAATGAAGTAATCTTACGCGTACAGAACCTCCAAATTCGGACGCGGGTGCGGTTCCTATGCAAATGTAGTGGATCAAATTTGTTCGAGTATTATTTATTTTCCACGACGATTTCGAACTCTCGAAGTGGGACGGTTGTCAAAACTTTAATGCGATAACACACGTAACGTTGCAACGATTTTAAGAACATTTTGTAAAATTGTGTTTAAAAATCTTTTGTAATAGCAAAACACCTACAACTTCTGGCCGAGGTCCGCACGAATAATAATAAAAAAATAACTTAAACGAATAGTGTACGTGCACGAACTTTGCGATCTCGCGTATGGCGCATAGATTACCCGTTTATTAATGATCTCGGTACTCATTGTTAGCAGTTAGCCAACATTGACTGCAATTTGTTTAAATACTTATACAGTATCTTTATATGTGCAACAATAAACCTGCACGACTCGCGAAATTGTCGCTCTCTTAATTGTCTGATTTGGTACACCGCCATATAAGGACGCGGCGTACTCGTTCGGTGACATTTTCACGTACCTACCGAATGTATTTTTGGAGTAAAATTACACGAAGGGGTTACGCAAAGGCTTTATTATAAGGCAAACGTAGGTGGAAAACAAATTTCTATAATAAATAATCCAAAATAGTGCCTACTTGAGGTTATTGTCGCGAGCACTTTTAAATTCAAATGTAATTAATTAGCGAGCGTCGAATTAATTATTTAAAGTGTTAATGGCGAAGACACTCCCCCTAAAGTTATAACACTATATACAGAATATACACCTACGCTAATTGTCTGTTTTTAATCTATCGTAGTTTGTATTAATAGCAGGTTAAGAGGCGGGCCTCAATTTATGAATATTAGTTGACCTAATTTGCATTTTTCGTCGGAAAATTACATTAAAACCCATACAATAACATTTTTAAATAAACTCCGCGGAATGTCAATGAAATATTAACTAACGCAATGATTCATAGTTCGTTTGCGTTTTACAAACGCGTGAACGTAGGTCGGCAAATAAAAACAATAAATTGACGGACGTTATTTTAAACAACTCGGAGGAACCGAACGATATTTCAAAGTCATCTTAATAAATGAATGTACATTATGCAATTTACCAACAATGCCTTTGCAAATGGGAACATAATTATCGCCAATGCACTGACCTTTTGGGTTGAAATAATAAAAGTGCATCGGTTGTACAGTCTGGACGTAATATATGCAAACGTATCTAATTAATAATAAATAATAAATAATGTTCATTATGTGTATGGATAGGTAATCGCTCGATTGTAAATAAACTAGAGAATATCGAAGTACCTATACTACATAATATGAAACTCGAGCGATACCGTTAGCTAATAGCTAAAATTTCGACTGTAAATAATAACACAGGGCGATTCAACTTGAAATACAGAAACTTCAGAAATCGATGGGCCGATGAAAAATAAGTGAAGTTTATTTTAAAACATTTTTCGGAAGTGTTAAATTTTCGAGATATATCGTATACAAGATGTTTTCATTTAATAACGCACGCGTCATTTATTTACATTAGATTAACCTCTAAATAAAATATTAATCGGTATTACACTTGAAAATGCCTACTGTAAAAAAAATATGTAGAGGTAGTAGTTATTTTAATAGTAAAGAGCTTTCGAGTCTGATTTATTCGAAAAGTATAAAAAATATCGAAGCTTTAAAACAACACCGACGTCTTGTTCTTCTAATAAAACTACCTCAAAAAATACATGGACGTAGAAGTTGTTGAGTAAAAAAGTGGTTCAATTTTGTTTTAAAAATAAAAATAACGAGTTTAGTTGAGCTACTAGTTTATAACGTTACAGTGTATAGTATGATTCGCGTTAAAATTAGCATTCCACAATTTAGGTAAATTGAATTCCGTCATTATTTTAAGTTCTTTGTTGTTTTATTGATATTTTAATTTTGGAAGAATTAGTGTAGATTTGTAGCACCATAACACTTATATTAGTTTCCTATAAAATCATTGTCGTTGAGAGGAAATCTTTAAATTAAGCTGGGTCGAAACGACCCCAAAAATAAACGGTGTATTCTACTTTTGAAGACAATAGGAAGGTTAAGATAAACTACAGTTAAATGATAAGTAATGCTATAATGAGATGAGAAACAATGTAAAAATGAAAAGGAAGTGTGTTATGTTTTTTCTTGGGATCGGTGAATGTCCAAGACTATTAGATGATGCATATTATAGACCTATAAAAACATACGTATGTATCGAGAGATGTTTAAATAAATCGAATCCAACATAGGTAGCATGCAGTTAAATTCTCTAAAATATAATATATGTGCCCAATCACTTACTAGCAAGACTGTTTTTACTTTTGGAGCACCGTCTTAACACAATCGAGTAATGTCAGTCTATTGCCGTTTTTATTTTCAGAACGCCCTCCTCCATGTGGAAAATCCGTCATGCTTTTTTATTTTATCGACTAATATCATTAAAACGCGAATTTCGATTTTTAACCAGCTGTTTTCGTTAGTAAAACTATTAATAAAACTTCACTACTATCCCCCTAAATTGCCCGACCCGAAACAGTCGCGTTTCGTTTTTCAATAAAATATAATCGCACAATCAAACGATCTTTCGCACATTCGTGCAACGGCAATTTTTATCTGAAAACGGCGACCACATACGGGTCCCGTTTGATTCGGCAAAATTAACGAATTTAGCGGGCGCGTTTTTATGCTGGACGGGAATTACGTCGCACAAAGAAGCGCGGCGGTTTCCTAATCGAAATAATTGAATTTAAATAACGAACATCTGTCTAAACAAGGTTCGACCAAACATCGATTAATTCCTTATTTACCTGTAATAGTACCCGCGTTATTCATAAAATAATTACGAATCGTGAGTTCGATGTACGTCCGTTATCGCATTTTAGTTTAGAATAACGTATTGGAATTCCACTGTTAATCCGACTCTCGATACAAATGAATTTTACAAGCACGAAGAAGTGGAGCAAACTTTCTAAAGAGCAAACTAAACAAACCACCTTGTTTCAATAATTTTTTTTTATTCAAATAACATAAAAATCTTTATAAAAGTCATAAAAAGTAGATGATACTACATAAGGCACTATACAATGGCAATTTATTTTTTACTACATAATGGAGGAACGTTGTTATGTCGCGTTCCTCGTGACTAGATTATGCGTCGATCCTTTGGTAATTTACAACAATTTCGGAACGACATGTCAAGTAACATATATAGATATAAAGATATACACGTGGATTTACAAAAATATATTAGCTTTAATACTTATATACATAACGTACGTGTTATAGGAATTATATTTGTACACTTTCATCAATGTTCAGTCTTTTTTAAAGGCACCTTATGCAAAGAATACTGTTTGAAACAAAATAAACTGAACTCGCAAACTAAAAAAGAATCAAATCGAAAAAATAACGCTTAAGCTTCGGAAAAAACCAATAAATAAGTAGAAATAATACTAAACGAAATTCTAATACATTTTGTCGGCGTGCAATAAACTTCCGGTGCCGTTACAGCCACCTTCGGCGTGCTTGGTGAGCAGCGACATGCGCGAAAATGTTTTGCTGCAGGTCGGGCACGAATATTTCTTGACGTCCGAATGCGTCTGAAGGTGCGCCCTCAAATTTGAACGATCGGCGAAAGCTCTGTTGCAATAGGAACATGAGAACGGTTTTTCTCCGGTATGAGTACGAATGTGGCCCTGAAGTAGCCAGGGTCTCGAGAACGCCTTGCCGCACATGGTGCACTTACACGGTAACGTATGGGTTCGGATGTGCATCTTTAGGGCGCCCAGCGACACGTACACTTTCTCGCAGTACTTGCAGCTAAAAGATTTTCTGGGGCCGTCTCCGGCCGCGCAGTGAAATTGACGGTGCTTGGAGAGCCCGGAGAACGTCGAGTAACTTTTACCACAATCCGGACACTGATGTCTGATACCCTGTCGACGTTTTTCGGAAAGGTCTTCCGCGGTCGTCGGTGGCGGAGACGTCGTCGACGAGCTGGGACTGAGGGAGGATTGATCTATGGAGGAGTACATAGTGGGCCGTAAAGCGAGAGGTGCCAGAGGTTGGTTGTGGACGTGCGGATGTGGAGGAGAGCAGGAACTTTCGCTGTACGGCGACGTGGGGCTCATGATTCCCATGTACTCGTGGTGGTTGTAATGATAAGGTATAAAAGGGTGATAAGTTGGCGGGTAAAGGGGAGCTACGCTTCGGTGCCACGTTTGGGGAGCGTACTCGGGACTGATCGGGGGGTGGTATGGAAGGCAAGGTTCCGTTTTGATGGGCTGATACAGGTGATGTGTCGGAGAAGGCGAGGATATCGGAGGAGAAATCGGCGGCGAGATCGTCGGGGATGACGGCGGAGAAACCAAGGGCGAAGCAGATGGAGAAACCGTCGGTGAAACCGACGGCGAGGTGTGACGGCCGGTTCTACTCAAATCTTCCGGCTTCGTACTGAGATTTTCAGGTTCATCTGCAAAAAATACGTTTCGTCAGTAATTTGGTCAACGAACCCGACCAAATTTCGACCGTTATTTAATTGACGCGATAAAACATTATCGGGCTTCGGGAAAAATCGCGAGATTCGCCGAAAAGTAGATAAAGTTGCAACGGATTTCCTTATCTGAATCGATACGGGTTCTCGAACTGCACTTGTTTGTTTCCTTACATTAAGAAAAATTCCGAGCGCGAAATTTACAACTCGCAGATTGAACGTTCGATTGTATATTTTAAAGATAGCACGCGACCTAAGACCGATAACTTCCGGGAGTTCGACGTTTCCGTGCGCGCTCCGGGTTATCTTTCGGATAACTGTTCGAGTTAAGTGCATCTATAAATTGGTTCACATCGATGCGTTAAGGAACGTTGTAATTCAAACACGCGGAACTTTAATAGACTAATCGTGTTAACCATTGGTTTCGCGGCGATAATTTACGAGCGCGATCGGTACGAAATATAAAAGTCGATGCTTACCTGAAAAATCTTCCGTGAGATGCACGGGCCTCTTCTTCAAAGGGCAATGGCTGTAATTTTTAGCCATAACGCTGATGGGCATGCTGTCTAACATAACACAAACACTAACAAATCCAATAAACGATACGCAAAACTGATGCACTGTTAACAACAAATAAAATCCATAAAAGGGCAGGCGGAAAATTCGAAATTGTAAAACGTAAGCGAGCGAACAACGAGCAGCTCTTCGAAACGTTCGCGGTGTTACGCCGCACGACGGTTAAAGCAAGTCTGATGTAGGAAGCAGATTTACCTGTCTAATAAGTGGTTCCCTTCTCCAAAGCACCAGCTGCCTAGTGCACCGTGCACGTGCCATTCAACCAATCGCGTTTCTCGGAAAATACGACGACCAATAGCCGGTAGGGCTTTTCACTGGTGGGGGAAACAGGTGCGCTACTGAATAGGTCGGGGAAGTACACTATTGACACTATTGTGCACCACTGGGTGCTTTGGGTCAGGTTTTAGGTAGCTGCATATTTATTTTTAAGTAGCAAATTCCGGACAGTACACGCCAATTTTGAAAATTTACAATATTATTTTCGTTTGATAAGTAGGGTGCGCGGGTCGTTGTGAAATTTCTCCACTTTCCAAAATCGTGGAAACGAAAATAAACAGTTTAAAAATTTGAACTGTTGAACCGATCATTAAGCCTTTGTTTATTTGTAAATATTTAATCATTATTGATTCATTTTCGTTTACTAATCGTTTAACGAAATCGGCTTATCACTTTAAATATTTAAATTTTTACAATAACAATAATTAGGCACGTATATTAAAATTTTCAACGGAACAATAAACGTAAGATAGGACAAGGCACAAAGAACCATTTTACCTTTATCGGCCCACATACAGGATGTCCAAAAATTCTCCTGCCAAAGGAAAACGTCGAATTTTGGAGATGATTTTATGTCGATTTGAATATACACAAAAACGCTTATTAAGGGAGTTACGGCCCTTTGAAGACGATTTGTTTTCAAATATCTTCAAAATCTCGTCAATAGCACATTAACTAATACAAGTATACAGAATTTGGTAATATTGCGAAACTTATGTGTATGCAAGGAAACGCGAAAAGTTCGAATTGATTTTTCTCGAATATGGTGCGTCATAGCGACAGCAAACAAGAACACATTAATGTTAGAAAAAATACTAAAGTTTCCAAATTGGAGGTTAGAAATGTCAAAAAGTCATAGATAAACAAATTATGATTTATAATGGCCGTTAGCCCCCCAAATAAAACGCTTCTGATCGCAATAAATTAAAAATTAATTAATGTGTTAAATTTGATATTTTTTTATTAACAACGTTTTGGAGGTATTTGAAAAACATTGATGGTAAGCGCCATCTTCCTTAAACCCAAGGCTACAACTCCCTTAGAAAGCGATGATTTAATTAAAATCGACATAAAATCATTTCTAGAATTTAACGTTATCGACAATTTCGTTTAATTAATCAAAATATTTATTAAATTTTGGCGACCGACGAAACTATTGTTTTTGATGATTTGGTGGCGAACAAGACACCAAATTCATCAGCGTTTCTTGTAGAGTCTATACAACCTCTACCACTTTCTCAAAAAAAGCAAAAAGCTCGAGATATAAATAATCGTTCCAGTACCTTTTTACTCTAACAGTGGGAATTTATGAGTTTGAGTTTGTGAAGATAAGACTGATAATTACATTTTAATTTGAATGTCAACATATTAATTAGGATAGATGTGTTTGTTACGATAAGGAAAAGCCAACAACACGGTACTTATACCTACCAAAATATTCAAAATCAGAAAAAATTACTTTGGCGTATTTCGCGCTGCGTACGTGAATCTCTTTTAGTTTGAAACATAAGTTGGGTGGAAATTTTGCGACGTTTAAACCCCGCTCTACCCTATAGTATGAGATAAGCTGGCTCGTAGCAGGAACATTATCGCAAGGTTAAATCGCTTCGGGACACATTTCTGCACATGTCGCATATACCACCGGCCATTGCCGCAGGGGTAAACGGGGCGATCTCCCTAACCAGGGGGGTGCTCGTAACGGTCTACAAACGCAGCTGTCGAACGCGTGCCTGTACTTTACCTATAACTACAACCGCACCGCCCATATGTGTTGTAAGCATTACACATCAGTTTTATTCTATTAAACGAAAACTATTATCTCGGTTAAAGTTTAATTTCAATTAGATAAGAACGACGCCCAGTGTCCACAATCCGGACGCGTCATATTCTAATGGAATTGGCGTTTTCAATTTTAACCCACAACAAACGAACCGTAACAATTTATTGCCTTTATGGCGAACGAGCATATCTAACCTAAAGCAATCTTGAATTCTTTACGGACAGTCTTATTATAACCTCTCAGCTATACCTATGCAGAATATTGCAATCCATACTAGAAATATAAATCTTTAATTCTATATTCTATAAAGATATTTATTTTAAAAAACTGTAACAGAACACATAAATCTATTGTTCGCTCTTTGTTATTTTAATACAAAGTTACTTAGGTACCCATACCTATTTATTTAATATGTATTGAGATAGAACAACGTGCATAAATAGTTTGTCTTAGTCGTTTGAAATCGTACACCTTCATCGCGGAATTGCATTAACTGAATATGATTAACGCGCTATTAGACTAACAAACTGATGCTCAGAACTTTTAAAATTATAATCTATTCCTGAATTCCCCATAGACAGATGCGTGCAATCTTTCGCCTCCCCTTCTAACGCACCCCGAAAAGAATAAAGTTATTTTTATGGAAATGTGTGAAAATCGAGGCCCGCCCTTTCAATCGGTTAATTAACACGAAAGTGTCGCATCTTCTATAAAGTTAGTTGGTACCTAAAATTAACCGTTTTTTCTTTTTTTTTTGACGCCGTTGCACTTATGTTGCATAAAGTTTTACAGGACGGCGATTATAAAATGAATATTACCGTATTTGTTCGTGTATATAAGCAGCACTAACAAAATGTCAACATGATAACTTGGAAAAACATCTAATTAAATGTCGTCATTCCATCATCAGTTACTTTTTTGGGAAAAAAGTGCGGTCTATACACGAGCAAATATACGGTTTGTTTAAAAATCCCGCATAAACACTTTAAAACCGGATAATATACCTATAATATTACAATAGTATTTAGAGAAAAACAGGGGTACAATTGCGGTTCTAACGTCCACTCCCTAATACACTGTTTTTCCTTTTATATTCACCGTGAGAACTCTATTTTGTGGAACCGTGTTCCTAGTTGTCATATACGGTTGCGCTCCGTAATAAACCGTAAAATAATTCGAATTTTTAAAAATCACAAACAATTTTTTTTAGGAAACAGATTTTTATTGAGCGAACAGTGATTGAAGGGGCGCCGGGGCAGTTATTGCTCTGTTTTACAATTAGTTATTTCGTAATATAAACACACATTTTTGACCGATTTTAAACGACTTTTGATTTATTCCAAAACGTGTTTAATCATATAAATTACCTATTTGCACAATTATTGTATTTGGAATCACATCCAGCGTTTTTTCTGCACCACCCTCGTCCCTATAAAAATAATACCTACACTTACTGAAAAAATGTGTTCGTCAAATATTTCAGAAATTGATTAATTCGTAACTAATGGAGGGCAACTCGTTCGCAGGGCCCAAAAACCGGAATTTTCGGATGGGGGACGCGTCTATCATCAACTACTGACGATAATAATATTTATTCATTGAAGTCGTTCTCCTTTAAGGAGCAGTTAGAGTGAATGCCAACGGTTGTCTAGTTAAAGGATAAAGTGATCGAATTTTCGTATTATAAATGACCTGCGACCCTGAATTAGGGTCAAATATTCAAACTGAAAAAGTTCCGGCTTCCGGCTACGCGGTCAAATTATAACCAGAAATTCCAATAAAATACTTACATTAAAAAATCGTTACAAGCAGATGCTGAACATTTTAAAGTAAGAATCACGATGCCGCAACTATTGTGTACAAAACAGATTTAGCATCTGCCCCTGAAAGGTGTGCCCTTAAAAGCGAATTGACACCCCTAGGTCATACGATAGCATGTACTTAGCGAACATTAAAGCGGGCAATTATCTCTAAATCGAAATTCCAAATTAATTTGTAAAAATAACCGTTCCCCGTTCGTTTCGATGACTATATTTAACGTGTTATAAAGAGAAAATTATAGGTATGTATTTATATTGCATGGGAAAGTTATAACTGGCGATTCTTAAATCGTCTTGGGAACGATTTGTTAATCGCAATTTTTGGGTATCGTCAGTCGCATAATGGTGACTATTTATAAAAGAGCAGGTGAGATATAAGAGAATCCACGAATATCCTCAACTTATTGATTAAGCAACCTAGAAAACGACAACGGTGCATTCATTATCGCGAGATTAAAGCACAATATCGTTTCTGTTCATTTAAATAAATATAAGGGTTGATTATGCCGAAATCATAAAATACATAGGTGTAAGGTGTGACCAGACACCGATTCTTTTGTACCTGATTTCGATTACAAGTGATACGCGTGTAAAAATTATTTTTGGAGGTTTAAAAAAGAAATTTTGGAAAAAATTTTAAATTTAAAAAAATAAACTTTTTGGCGCCTTTTTTTTCTTAAATTTTTTGTTTTAAAAAATTTTTTTTTCCCGGGTTTTTTAAAGGGCCAAATTACCCGTTTTTAAAAAAATTTTTTGTTTTTAATTGTTTTTTAAAATTTAAAACCCCCCGGGGGTTTTCAAAAAATTAAAAAAAAAGAAAATTTTTTAAAAATTTTTCCTTTTAAACCAATAAAATTTTAAAACGGGCACATTTAAAAAAACCTTTTGAAGCCACTTTTAAAAACCGGAAAAAAAAAATTTTCCCTTTTGAAAAATATCTTTTTTTTAAATTTTTTTTTTGAAAATTAAAATTTTAAAATTTAAATTTCGAAAAATTTTTTTTAAAAAAAGAAAAACTCCCTTTTCGTTTGTTTAAAAATTAAGAAGGAAAATTTTTAAAAAATCTTTTATTTTAAAAAAATTAAAAATTTTAAAATTTTGGGTTTTTAAAATTAATTTTTTATTTAAATAAATAAAAATTAAAATTTTAACCCGGGATTTAAAACCAAAAAATTAACCCCAAAAAAAAGGGAAATACTTGTAATTAAAATTTAAAATTATTTAAAAATTTAAAAAATTTTAAAAATTTTCAAATTTTAAATATTGAAAAATTAAAAAATTTGATTCTTTCCGATTTATTTAAAATCAAACTTTAAATTTTAATTTTAAAATTTATTTTATTTTAAAAAATAAAACCAAATAAAATTTTAAACCCATGGAATTAGGTTTTTTTGAAAATTATTTATAAAACATTTTTAAAATTTAATAAAAAAATAAAAGGGAAAAAAATTTTGGCGAAAAAAAATTTTTATGAAATTTCCCGGAAAAAGGGCTTTAAAAAGGGAAAAAAAATTTAAAACCCCAAATTTTCCCAAAAATTATTTTTTCAAATTAAAATTAAAAATTTTCGGTAGAAAAAAAATAATTTGGTTTAAAAAAAACTTTTTTTGGGTTTTTTTTTTAAAAATTTGGTTTTTTAAAAAACCAAATTAAAGGGGGTTTTTTGAAAAAAATTTCAAAAAAAATTTAATGTTTTGGGGTTTTTATTAAAAAGTTTGTTTAACCCAAAAAAACTTAAAAAAATTTAAAAAAAAATTTAATTTAAAACGTTTTTAAATGGGCAGGAAAAAGAAACCCAAATTTTTTTATTTAAAAATTTATTTTAAAACCCCGTTTTTTCGAAATTTTTCCAAAAATTTTATTTCCCAATTTAAATTTTAAGGTTAACCGAATTTGCCAAAGGGTTTTCCAAATTTTTCGATTCCCTTTGGGAAATTTTTATTTTTTTAAAATAATTTTTAAAAAAATTTTAACCCAATTTTTTACCCTTTTTTTTAAATTTTCCCAAATTTTTTAAAAAAATAAAAAATTTAAAATTTTTAAGAAATAAAATAAGTTTCAAACCCCAAAAAAAGGGGCCGTTAAATTAAAAAAATTTAAATTTATTTTTTAAAAAAAATTTTTTTTTCATTTATTTTAAAATTTTGAAATTTTTGAAAAATTTCGGAAAAATTTAAAAAACGTAAATTTTTTTTTTGGGAAATAAAAGTTTTTTAAAACCTTTTAATTAAAAAAAACCCCGGGGTTTTAAACCTTTAATTTTCCAAAAATTTAAATTTTAAAAACCCTAACGAAATTTTAATTTTAAAAAATTTTTTCCCCGAAAATTTTCCGGAAAAAAGCTTTACCCAAAATTTTAATTTTTAAATTTTTTCAAAAAAAAATAACTTTTAAAAAATTTTAAACCCAAAAGGAAAAATAAAATTTTTAAAAAATTTAAAGTTTTTTTTTAATTTTCCCCCAAAAAAAAGGGAAATTTTATTTTTTAAACCAAAATAAAAAAATTAAATTTTAACGTTTTTTTCCCAAATTTTTTTAAAAAACCTTAAAAAATAAAAAACCCATTTAAAATTTAAATTTAAAAAATTTTTTTCATTTTTTGAAATTTAATTTAAATGGGGGTTTTAAAAAACCAAATTTCCCAAAAAATTTAAAAAACCCAAATTTAAAAATTTCGAATTTAAAACCCTTTTAAAAAATTTTTTTTAAAAAGTATTTAAAATAAATTTTTTAAAAACAAATTTTTTTTAAATTAAACTTCCTTTCGGTTTAAAACCAAAAAGGGAAAAAAATTTTTTTAGTAATTTTAAAAAATTTCCAAAGGTTTTAATTTTTTTTTTAAATTTAAATTCCCCGGGAAAAAATTTTAAAATTTTTTTTAAAAGGGGTTCTTTTATTTTAAAATTTTTAAAAGTTTTTAAAAAAAAATTTTGCCCAAAAAACCCCTTAAAAAAGTTTAAATTTAATTTTGTTTTTTGGCAAAATAACAAAACCCAAATTTTTTAAAAGGATTAAAAAAACCCGGGGGTTTTTTCCTTTGGAAAAAAATTTTCTTTAAAAAAAGACCTTTTTCCCTAAAAAATATTAAAAATTCTTAAAAATTTTTCTTTTGGGTTTTAAAATTTTTAAAAAAAAGTTTTTTGCCCCAAACCTTTTTAAAGAAAAAGTTTTGGGGTTTGATTATTTGGAATGTAAATTTCTTATAATTAAACAATTTTAAAAAGAAAGTCGGTTTAAAATTTTCAAAATTTACCCAAAAAATTTTAAATTTTTGGGATTTTGTAAACCCCTTTAAAAAAGGAAAAAATTTAATCCCAAAATTTTAAATATTTTAAAAAATTTTAAAAAATTTTTTTCCTCCTTAAACGGGTGTTTCCAAGGTTTTAAAAATTAAAAAAAGGAAAAAAAAAGGGAAAAAAAAAAATTTTTTTTTCCCTTTTTTCCCAAAAAATTTTTGGTTTTGCCAATAAAATAATTTAAAATTTTTTGAAATTTAATTGGGAACCAAAAAATGGATTTACCGTTTTTTAAATTTTACCGGCAAAATTTCCCTTTTTTAAAAAATTTCCGTTTTTTTTTACTTCAAAATTTTGTTATTAAAATTTTACCAAAATTTTTTTACTAAAATAAAAATTTTCCCAAATTTTTTTTTTTTCTTTAAAAATTTTTTTTTTTTTGGGTTTTAAAAAAGGAAATTTTTTTTAATCCGAAAAAACCTTTCCAATTTTCAAAATTTTCGGAAATTTAAATTTAAAGTAATATTTTGAAAAAGGGGATTTCTTTTCAAAATTTACAAAAATTTTTAATTTCCCCCGGTTAAATTTTTAGCCGGGAAAAATTTTGGAAAACGCTTTTTTCTTTGTTTTAAAATATTTCCCAAACCTTTTAAAAAATTTATTTTGGGGCTCAAACGCCTTTTTTTCCAAATGGGGAAAAAAAAAATTTTATTTTAAATTTTTAAAATTTTGAAATTAAATTGGGTTAAAAGTTTTTTAAAACAAATTTTCCCAAAGGGAACCTTAAAAATTTTAAAATTTTTCCCGGTTTTTTAAAAAATTTCTTTTCCCTTTTTGGGTTTTTTTTTTTAATTTAATTTTAAAATTTTTGGAAATAAATTTGAAATACTTTTAAAAAAAAGTTTTCGAAAAATTTCAATTTTAAACGGGTTTGGCTTAAAAAAATTTAAATTTCCAAAATATTAAATTTTGTTTTCTTTTTTTATTTAAACCATTGTAAAAAAAATTTTAAAGGTTTAAGGGAAATTTTAAAATTTTGTTTTTTTTTTTAACTTTAATTTTAAAAAAGGCCCGAACCGGCCATTTTTTAAATTTTTGAAAATTTCCTCCAAAAAACCCTTTTAAAAAAATCAAGGGGCCCTGAAATTTTTTTATTTTGATTTCTTTGTTAAAACCCAAAACTTTTTTTAAAAAATTAAAAAACCGGGTTTTCCCGGGGAAATTTTTTAAATTTCCCAAAGGCCCCCCCCAAAAACCCAATTTGCGACCCAAAAAAATTTTAAAAAAACCCACCTTTTTAATTTTTTGGGAGAAACATTTTTAAAAAAAACCTTTAAACCCAAAATTCAACCACAAAATAAAATTCCCGAAGAAAAATTAAAAAAGAAGGGTTTTAGTAAATTTTTTCCCATTTTAAAAATTTTAAAAAAAAAAATAAAATTTTTTTTTGTTTTAAAAAAGGGAATAAAAAAAGGTAAAAAAATTTTTTTGGGGAAAAAAGGTTTCCAAAAAATTTTAAAAAAACATTCCCCAAAACTTTTTTTTAAAGGCTTCCCTAAAATTTTACCTCCAAATATCCTAGTTTTTTTACCCGGTTGTTTGAAAATTCCGTTTCCCCGGGACTTTCCCAATTGGGGGGGCTAAAGCCTTTCTTTTTTCAAAAAAAGGAAAAGGGTGTTAAATCCCCCATTTAAAACATTTTTTTTAAAAAGAATTCCCAAAAAACAAAACTTTAAACCTTTTAAAAAATAACCCAAAAGATAAAATTGGATGAAAAAAAATTTCTTTCCTTGGGCGTTTTGAAAAAATTTGGCGGAAAAAAAATTTTTAAAAATTGGGTTTTTTAAAGGGAAAGCCCCTATAAAAGGGGTTTTGGGGAAAAATTTTAAAAAATCCCTGGGCTTTGGAAACCCATTTTAAATTTTTTTTTTTTTGATTTTTAAAAATTCTTTGGTTTCCTTTGGTAAAATTTTTAAAATTTTTTTCCCGGGCCTTCTGAAAAAACCAAATTTTTAAAAATTTAAAAAGTGGCCCCGGGAAAAAAATGTTAAAAAAGGGTTTGGGTGGAAATTTTTTAACCTGTTTTCAAACCTTTTTAAAATTAAGCCCAAAGCCGATTTTTTGGGTTTTTAAATTTAAATTTCGTTTCCGGAAAAAATTTCTAAATTTTTCTTTTAACAAGTTTCCCAAAATTTTTAAAAAAAGAGGTTTTAAATTTAAAATTTAAAAAGGGTAAAAAGGGAAATTTTATTTAAGTAAAACTTTTATTTTTTTTTTAATAATTTTTTAAAATAAAATTTTTATTTTGGTAAAAAAAAATTTTTTATAAAATTTAAAAGTTTTAAAATTCCCAAATAAAATCCCAAAAATTTTTTTGGTAATATTTAACAAAAAAAATTTTTAAAAAAAAATTAAATTTAATTTAAATTTACTTTTCTTTTTTAATTTAAATTTAAAATATTTAAAAAAAATTAATACAAAAAGGGGCAAAAATTTAAAAGAATTTTTATTTTTTGGGCCCAAAATTTTAAAAATTTTTTAAATTTAAAAATTAAAAATTTTTAACCGGGAAAAAAATAAACAGATTACTTGAAAAAGGGGTTTTAAACCCTTTTTTTTAAATAAACTTTTTTGGTTTAAAATTCGAACCTTTTTGGAAAATTTTAAAATTTTTGGAAAGAAAAAAAAAATGAATTAAAAATTATTTATTTTATTACAAAATTTTAAATTTTCCCCCGACAAATTTAAAAAAAAAAAAGAAATAAAAACCAAAAAAACCTTTTTTTTAAAACTTTAAACCAAAACCCGTTTTTAAAATTAAAAACAAAAAATTTTTTAATTAGGAAATATAAAAAAATCCCATTTCCCGGTTTTGGGGTCCTTTTAAAAAACCCCCTTTGCCAAAGAAAAAAATTTTTAAAAAACCGGTTGAAAATTTGTTTAAAATTTCCCAAAAAAGGGGGAAATTTAAAAAAAAATTAAAAATTTGGGTTTTGACAGGGCGCACTTTTTTTTAAAATTTTAAAAAAAAATAAAGGGAAAAATTTTTTTTACCATATTTTAAAAATTTGTTTTAAAAACCCAAAGTTTTAAAATTAAACTTGGGGCCCAAAATTTTTAATCAAATTTTAAAAAAAAAACCCTTTTTCCTAAAAATCATTTTAAAACCAAAACCAAAAAAAAACCCGGGAAAAAAACGAAAATTTTTTTTGGAACTTTTTTAATGAAAATAAACTTTTTTAAAAAAATGTGTAATTTTTAACTTTATTTGACCTTTTTATAAGAGAATTTTTTAAAAAGGAAAAAAATTATAATTTAAAATAAACCGGGAAAAAATTCGAAAATTTTTAAAACAAAATTAACCCAAAAAATCTATCCAAATTTTCCCTAAAAATTTTTTGGAAATTTTTAAAAAAATAAACTTTTAAACAAATGGCCCTCTAAAGGTTCTTCCCTTTTTATTATTTAAAAAAATTGAACAAAAGGGCCTTCTTTTAAAATTGTTTTACAAAGATTTAAAAAAAATCTTTAAAAAACAAATTTTTTCGGTTTTTTTTTAAATAAATGTTTTAAAAAAATTGAAAATACAAAAGTGAAAAATACCCAAAAAAAATTTTTTAATTTAAAATGGGTTTAAAAAGCCAAAAAAAAAAATTATTTAAATTTAAAAAAAAAGGGCATAAAAACAAAGAAAAAAAAAAAGGGAAAAAATATTAAAAAAAATTTGGCTTTTTTTGTAAACCCCAGAAATTTGAAAATTATTTTAAAACCCTTTTTTTAAAAAAATTAATAAAAATTTAAAAAAAAAATAAAAAAAATAAAAAATTTTAAAAAAAAGATTTGGTTTTTAAAAAGGAAATTGAAAAAATTTAATTCTTTTTAAAATTTTGTTTTTTAAACATAAAAAGTAAATTATCAATTTTTAGCGTGCATTTAAAATTAAAAAAGGGGATTTATTTTTTTAAAACATAAAGGAAAAATTTTTACGAAATTTTAGTTTAAATTTTTAAAATTTTTAAAAAATTTCCGGGAAAAAAATTTTTAAAACGCCAAAACCTTAACGAAACCTTTTTAAGACCAAAACCCAAAGGCTTTTCCGCTTATTTTGGAAAATTTCCCGACTACCATTATTGGGGAAAATGGTCCCCAAAATTTATTCGAAACCAAAGGGTTTAAAAGGGAACCGGTTTGGGAAAAAAAATTTTTCCCAACAAAAATTCTTTAAAATTTACCAAAACAGGGATTTATAAATTTCGCAAAATTAGGGATTTTTTGGAATCCAAATTTTTTAAATTAAAAATTTTTTAAAAACTAAAAGTTTCCCTTTTTAAAAATTTTTAAAAAATTTTAAGGGATTTTAATAATTTTAAAACCAAAAATTTTTAAAATCTTTAAAGTTAAATTTTAAATAAAAAAGGCTTAAACCAAAGCGGGAAATTATTTAATTGGTTAAAAATTTTTAAAATTTTGAAAAAATTTGCGCCCCTTTTTCCCTTTTTAAAATTTTTTGGGGTACCGCCCCCAAAAAGGGTGCCCCCCTTTTTAAAAAAAAAACCCCAAACCCCAAAAAATGGGCCCAACAAAAACCCCGGACCCAAAAAGGCATTTTTCCAAAAGGAAACCACCCTTTTCAAAGCAAAATAAAATTTAATTTCCCAAACCCAAATTTTTAAAATTTAAAAGGGTTTTCCCCCAAAAAAAATTTTAAAACCCCCTTTTTTAAAATTTTAAACCAGAAGGGAAAAGTTATTTATTTTTTTTATTTTAAAAATTATTAAATGGGCCCTCGGTTTTTTTTTTTTCCCCAAATTTTTTAAAGGGGGCTTTTTGTTTTAAATGCATTTAAAAGGAAACCTCGAACCGGGGTTTTAAATCAACTGGCTAAACAAATTTTAAAAACGAAAAACCCCCGAAACCTTTTAAAATTTTTTTCCCAAAACTTTTAAAAAATTTTCTCGGGTAAATTAAAAAAAAACCGATTTTTAAAGTAAAAAAAACCCCCGGGAAAAAGGGAATTAACCGGAAATTTAAAAAATTTTCAAAAATTTAAAATTAAAGAACCCCCAAAAAATTTAAAATTTTGGCCCGAAATAAAAACCCATTTTAAGGGTTTTTTATTTCTTTTTTCCCGTTTATTGGTTCTTTTTTACTTTTACTTCTTTTTTGGGGAAATGGGCCCCAAATTCGGGCTTCCCAAACCTTTGCAAACGGTTTAAACCCCAACCTTTTAAATTTTTCCCTTTTCTTTAAACCCTTCAAAATTGGGAAAATTAAAAATTTTTAAAATAAAAGGGGGAATTCGAAAATTTAAAAAAAAATTTAAATATGGGAAAAAAAATAACGGGGGCGGAAAAAAATCAAAAATGTTAAAACCCAAAACCACGGGCCCTTTCCCCGGCCAATTTTCCCTTACGAAAATTTTTTCCCCCAAATTACCCCGTTGAAACTCTTAACCCCGCAAACGGTTTAATTTACGGGTCGAAAATTTATAAATTTTAGAAAAAAATTTTCAAACCAAAAAAAAATTTTTTATAAAAAAATTTTAAGAAAAAATCGAAAAATTTAAACACCAGGGCGTTGGTTTTTTGTACAATTTAACCCTTAAAAATTTTCCCTTTAAAACAAAATTCGTTAAAAACAAAAAAGGGCGAATTCCAAAATTTGAAAAAAAAAATTTTAAAAACAAATTTTCGGCCCGAAAGGGCCGAAATTTCAACCCGTTAATTTAAACCCTGTTAAATTTAAAACAAACCCAAAACAAAAAACCGTCGAAATTTAAAAATTTTAAAAAAAAGAAGGAAATTTCGTTTTAGAGATTTGTTTTTAAAAAGGGTTTTTTTTGGGGGTTTTACCAAAATTTACAAAAGTAAAAAGGGTCTTTAAAAAGTTTCCTTACAAAAAGGAAATTTTGGGAATTTATAAATGGAAAAAATTTCCAAAAAAAAAAATTTGAAACAAAGGCAGGAAAAAAAAACAAAGGGTTTTTTAAAAAAATTTTTTGAAAAATTTTTAAAATTTTTTTAAAAGGGGGGGTTTTTTTTAAAAAATGGGGGAAAAAATTTAAAGGGGGAATTTTTTTGGGGGAAAACGGTTTTTTAAAAATTTTGGGGGCCGCAAAAATATTTTGGGTTAAAATTTTTAAAATTTTAAATTTTAAATTTTTGAAAAATTTTTATTTGGGAACCCAAAAATTGGGGTTTAAAAAATTTAAAGGGGGTTTTTTTATTATTTAGGGGTTTTAATTTTCAAATTTTAATTTTTTTTTAAAACAAATTTTGGAAATAAAAATTAAAAGGAAAAATTTTCAAAAGGTTTTTAAAACAAAATCCTTTGAAGATTTATTGGTTTTTAAAAAAGAGCCCAACAAAATTTTGAAATTTTTGGGTAAATTTAAAATTTAAACCCAAATATTTTGGGGTTTTAAATTTTTTAAAATAGAAAATTTTTTTTAAACATTTTTTAAAAAATAAAAAATTTTTTTTAAATTTTTTCCTTTAATTTAAAGGGTAACCGGTAATTAAAAAAACATAAAAAATTTAAAATTTGTTTTTTGTTTTTTTGGTTTATTAGTATTTTATTAAATTTTTATTAATTAAACTTTTAAAAATTTTTTAATAATAATCAAAGAATTTAAAGGCCCCTAAAGAACCCCTTTAAATTTTAAAACCCAAAACCTTTAAATTAAAAATTTCCAAAAAATTTTCCCCTTTAACCCAAAATTTTTTAAAAAAAGGTTTTAATAAATTAATAAAATGTTAAAATATTAACTTAAAATGTTCCGGGATTAAAATTGTAAATCAGTTTGTAAATTAAATTTATTAATAGAAATCATTATTTTTAATAATAATAGGCTTGTATTAATATAAATTTATATGTGTTTTAGTAAAATCCGAATTGCAGAATATAGAAGCGATTAAGTCGCGCAATATAAACGTTTAAGCCTGTTTCGGTTACGAACGAGCAGATGCATCGACGATGATGTGACTGTATTGGTTCAATTAGATGTTGACCTCCTGCGGTTTATTAGTAGGTGCACGATAACACATCTGCTTTTGGAAGCACCGCGTCGTGTTTGTGCGTTAACCAGGTGCACTGATTACTTGTAGGGTTTAAATGAATACACATTAGATTGGTTTCGGATTTGTTTTCACTTTCCGTTAGTTTTCATTTGCATATTGTTAACAGACCACGCCACGACGAGAATTATAGTCATTAAAATGATCTCACGTCTGCTTTTAATGATGTTAAGTATATTTTTATTTTCGAATTTTTAATTGTAAAAATTCGTTCGTTGCAGAAAGATCTGATTACGCGGCAGAGATCAACGGGGACTGGTTATCAGAATATGTCGGTGCAGCTCAGCGATTGTCCCCAAATCTAAAGCGGCCCCGTGCAGGAACCCCCGGGACATTTTCTACTAACCGCGTGCAACTTTTGAAGAAGGCCGACCGTAGGAGCTGACCGTATCAAAAAAGTAATCTCCAAAAAATAATCATCTAAAATTTAATTATTTTTCTGTATTTTGACAGTGGAATCTAACGTAAAATCGTTTCGCATTGAAGATATTATTCGAGCAATTTGTGTTCTATTAATTAAAGTAAACGTTAATCTCCTTAAAATATTCTGTTTCGACTATAAATTATTTATTCACCTGAACGGAATGTAACGAACCTGCGTTATTTGTCGTTTCGATAATTTCGACAAAAAAATTAATTAATAGCTAAATATCAACTACATATTTGGTATAAGCTCTAAGCTCCAATAACTATAATTCATTTATTTATTTAAAATTCCATCGAATTTACATCCGGAAGAGATTCGAAACCACCATAAATTTAATTCAAGAAAATCGCGCCCGAACAAAAAATAGTCTTAAAATACTACGTTAACTGCTACCATTGATACGAAATTATTAAAAAAAAAACACATTAAAACCTCCCACTAATTAAGTTAATGATAGAGCAGTGAAGTGACTTTGAAATCTCGATATTAGAAAAAATAAATGAAAATTCTGCATTATTGCTTCCTGTATTATATTTATTGATCTATACTTGCGCTTATTACGGGATTAAAGTAATTCACAGCCATTTTATTAAAAGTTAGTTACATTCCCGAATCCGCGATAGACCAGGAAGTAACGTTTCTATAGCTTGCAGCACTTCATAGCGCAATTAGAGGTAAAAATTTAACATCGAATACGAATCCACTTGCATTATAAACAATTTTATTCTACGTAGGTACGTAGTTAACAAAAGAAAAATTGAAAAAGTGACCCGCCATCATTAATATTTATGAAGTCCGAAACTGCGCACTTGCCGGGACGGATGATGAGAATCCGAAGCATAAAAGTTTGGCTACCAAAATTGCCGCCGTTAAATTTTTAATTTAAAAATACATTTACGCGCATGACCTTTGTTTATGTGTGTCAGATTCGTAGAACGCTCATCAAATGTCAAATAATTCATCATCCCGCCGCCTACTCGATGAGTCACGGCGAATATAATATTTTGGCATCGCATCTACAAATTACTTCCGCTTCTTTTTAAAATGTTTGTTGTGTTTAATTAGTTGTAATGCAGGTGCCTAAATTAGTGTATCGTTATGCCGCGCGCGCTGGCGTTCGGCCGGAAAAAAATTAAACGTTTCAAGGAAAACCGCAATAATTGTCCGATGTAGTACTTGGATTCGAAGCTTTTCGTAACCTACTATAAAGGTACTTGAATCTAAAAAAAAAACAGTACGATTTTAAGTAAAATTCACGTAGGTATATGTGAGATCTGTAACTTCAACGATGCGTCAGACGCGAAACCGAACTTACAATTATAGATATTTATTAGGTATCTATTTAGCATTACACGATGATTTGTCAATTAAAATTTCCGTTGTTGTCAGTTACTTGATGTTAATTTTCGGGCACAATTGCCATTTTCCCGAAAATTTCACGAATGCTTGTAAACGATCAAATGTAGAATAACACGATCGAGTCGAACAAAACAAAACTAAACCCGTCAGTGCGATTTTAACTGAAATTCCCATACGCAAACCGGAGGCTTCAACGACGCGTCAGACGCGAAACTTAACTTATTACCTAACATTAACAATCAATTATTTTCTCAAATAAAATTAAACCGCCAGTATCTATCTATAACCCGTTTTTGTTGTTGTTAATTACTTGTCGTTAATTTTCAAAACTAAACTAAACCCGTCAGTACGATTTTCACTGAAATTCCCGTATAGAAGACTGAAGACTTCAACGATGCGTCAGACGCGAAACCGAAAAAAGGGGAACGAACGGTTCCAATAAACGTACATCAAATGATAACTACTAAAAAGTAGGTAAATTATATTCATAAAAAATTATTTCTATGAAAATTTTCATTGTATAGATATATGAAAAAAGTTGAAAAAATGATTCGAAAATACGAATATCATTTAAATCACGTAGGTATTTAATTTTTTTAGAGTAGATATTAGCTATTTATCTAACATTACATAATCATTTTCTCAAATAAAATTAAACCACAAGTAGGTGTAACCCGCTACCGTTGTTGTCAATTACTTGACGTTAATTTTCAGGTAAAATTGCCATTTTCCCAAAAATTCCTATGAATGCTTGTAAATCAAACATTGAATAACACGATCGAGTCGAATAAAACCCGTAACCACGATTTTAACTGAAATTCCCGTATGGAAGACCGGAGACTTCAACGACGTATCAGACGCAAAACCAAACTAAATCGACACCTAACATTGCACAATCAATCATTTTTTCAACACTACAACACTAAAAAGTAGCTATCTTTGTAGAAAAAAAAATATAATCATATAGAAGTTAGAAATAAATAGGTAAATAAGTACGTATAAATATTGAAATATCTCATGATTTTCAAAGTTCATTCAAGTTAAAAGAAAATCTTCACGCCGTAGGTATAAAAATATCAACCCGCACCTTACCATAAATAACGAACGATTTTATTCTGACCATTAAAGTTTACATAAAATAGATATTAATGTCTTAACGCAGATTTTATTTGGAAATCAAACGCTAATCTTGTTTAACTCGCGTACGCAATACACCATAATTCCTGTAATAAATTTATATAATAAAACAATAGCGACTATTAGAACTTGCTTTTAAATGGGCTAGGCAAACTCGGAACAGTTCCACTTTATATATTACATATATAAATTATTATTTAGTTCGTTCGTAATTTAATGCTCGCATAAAGCGATGTCGAAAGAGTCGGTATAGTCGCAAAACAATTTTATTTACAATTGTTACGCGTAATTTTAAGCTCGTTCAACACGGAATGCCCCGAAGGGAGCGGGTTATAATTGCCGATGATTTGTGGTACGATTCGCAGTTGCTTCCGGGGATTCAAATGTATCAGTGTTATTTGTTTAATAAGATTCTAATTTTAAACAAGCTGATTGTATTATCGATTAACGTCTTCCTTGTACGTACGAGTTAAAGTATCGTTGCTTAAATTAGCATTCCCATTTATTTCTAAGAGATAAAAAAAACCGAAACAGAAATACAAAATAATTTAGCAATAATTCATCTTATATAGTCTTACAAACGCGCTTTTAATTGTAGACCGTCATAAATTGAACACCCCGTGGCAAGGTTAACATTCCCCAGATGTCCACGAAAACTTAATTAATTCCGGTTCTTCGTATTTACTTTCGTTTTATGTTCTGTATAGGTTTGAACTAATTTCCGCGTCATCGTTTTAATAAGCGGGGTAACAATTTCAAGAAGCCTTTTAACGCATCGCCCTATAAAAAGTTTAATTCTACGATCCCTCGCGCTGTTTCCACAGTTTAATGCAAACGATGACCGACCGATTAACAGCCGAGCCTTTATTAACAGTTAGCGATCTATAATTTTGATTGAAAAACCCTAACCGCAGTAAGGTGTTTTTATACCTAATACGAAAGCTTTTATTTTTTAGCCGAATTTTCGTCGGTTTATAAAAAGCTCAAGTACGGTCTAGTTTTTTCGTCAATGGAACAAAAAAATATACTTATTTCAAATGTACAATAATTATTTTTAATCGCTTTTCGATGCAGTTTCGAAAACCCAAAGTATTTTAAGAAAAATATTTTAGTTAAAAAAAATAAAAGCTTTTGGCTTTGCCTATTTATTTTTCTCTATTTTTATGTTAGATTTTAGATAATTTTTATTTGTTTTCAGTAGAACGGCGATTACATCGTTATGAAATAAATTACTGTGTAATTACGTTGTTGTTAAAATAAACTATTTATTATTTGAAATTAATCTTTAATTTTATATAAAAAGAACAGTACTAGAATTTATAATTAGAAACTCCTTGCATTTTAAATTTGTCGATCCTATGAAATAACTTTACTGTGTGTTATCTATCAACATACAAAAGATGATTCAAAATTCTTTGTAAGCACAAACTTTAAATGGAAATCGGAAACATAAAATAAAACCTCTCCTTGAAATGATGCCCTCTTCAGCAATAAATAATTTTGATAAGTACTTAGATAACAAATATCTTCTGAAAAACATATTTTTCTTTTTTTCGATACCATATGAAAACGAGTTCGTTTCCGTATATGTATCTAAATCTAAAAAATTATAGTAGGTAAAGTTTTAAAGTATCGTTTTAGTAATTGGTGAAAAATCGACGTGTACTATTATCAATGTGCACATTAAAAATTAATTTTTGTTTACTTATAATACCTAAGCACCTAAAACGTATAAATTTTATTTTACGTGTTATGTTAACAGCGTAACCTAAAAAAATTATATCTATTCTACAACGAGCGGATTGCTTATCTTCTGTAAATTATGATTTGCAAATAGTTTATTTAAATCCAGGTAGAAAATTGCGCTCCTAATTTAAATATCACCTTGAACATTCAAACATTTCCCTCTAAATTCTATTTACCTGTATTTGACATAAACAGGATCAAACATAACATTTCTAATTATTCAATATTTTCGCTGATTTTAAAAATGATGGAAAAACTTCTAATATATGTAATCTAACGATCCCGTTCATGAGATCAAAATCTATTATCGGCAAAATTCCTTTTAGGAAATTACTAAACTAGAACAGTGTCACATTTACATCATTTAAACGTAGGTGATAACAACTAAATTTTGCGAATTAATAAATTATTTTTAGTGAACAAATTTAGTCGGGTTGATATTTTTGGAAACTTATAAAGAGGGTTTAAATCGACACGACAGAGTTAGCCGTTTCCAATTTTGCAAAAGATTAAGTTTGTGGTGGTTCGGATAAGTTAGTAGAGAATAAAAGTAAGTCATTTCGTGTATGAATACAATTTAAATAGATTGTCGTGCTATATTGTTCATGAAATACTACATTTTATTTGTAAGTTTTGTGGATGTGTTGTAATACCCCGTTCCTCGGTTACACATCTTCAAAGCTCGCTGAGAAACAGGTAATCGTTATAAATTTTGAAGATATTTTTCACAAGCAACGTTCCGTTAACTGTTTTCGGGGTTTGCTTACTTAAACAGTCAGTTACAAAGAGCAAGTAGTACTTAAAAAGATCATATTACACAAAGCACCGGTCACCTGCTTCTGGGGGAAACCGTTCAAAACGAACGGGATTATTGTTTAGTCTTGTCATCGAGAAATAGAAAAGACCACAAATGTGTTTCATTTCCTAAAATAGGTTCAACAACGCCCGCTTTTTTCGACACTAACTATAATTAGATATGAATTTCCAGATTTAAAATTACGAGACGTTTTAAGCGCGATTTTGAACCAATAGAGGTATCCGATCTAATATCGAAGGTATTTACCGATTGCTGATTTTCTCACGCTTTGTTATTTAAGTATACAAACGTAACCCGTTTACATATTTACATACTTACATTATTAAGTGGATTTATCACTACAATGTTGTTATCAAAAACAACTAGATACATAATTTATTGTAAGAAAGTAAATAGATAATGATCACCTATATTGAAATAAATGATGGCTCGTTTATTCTTTAGAAAAATGTGTGGATGCATTTATTTTATTAACTACGTAAGTACATGGTTCAATTTGATAAAAAAATTTAGATTTTTTTTTGAACATGTTGCGTCGAAAAAAATAATACTAAACCGTTAACTTGTTCTCTTTTAGTTGTCCGATCAAAAAGTTGTGTAAAGCTCTATAATGTGAGAGTTATTTGCATATAAACTGGGGTTGCAACGTTCAAAAATAATTTCACAAAAATTACAGCCTACTCATGTTAATTTTATTCTAAATCATGATCGTTTAATTTTCAATTAGGACCACGAAACGAATTTCTCGGCACAAGATCGCTTTATCTCCAATATATTATTTTGTTTTCAAATATTTCACCACCCATAAACAATAGTAAACATTTATAAAACATTTTACTGCCTAGGGAGCTGCGCAATACGTCGACAATTAATTTATCTGTTGCACTTTAACCTCATTCGGAGCTTGCACGCCAAACCGCAAACCGAGGCCGAAATTTTATTATTTTCAAACAAAATCGAAAAATTCGACGAATTAATTGCGGTCGGCGTAATTACGTCGCGGACAATTTTTGCACCACGCGAACCGTGTCACCGCGCCAAAATAATTGTTCCCAATTTGCAAAATGAGCCCAATTTAAAATAGAAGATTCTAGGAACGGACGCGTCGGTGCCTCATCTACGTTTCCAATGCGTAGGTTAGTTAAAAAGGCATTTCCTTCACGAAAATATTTACCGAGGATATCTAAAGTATCCAAAAGATTCGATATCCGAAGCTAACGATAAGCAATCCAACGTCCCTACATGTACTCTAATCAAGTTGAGTAAATAATTTCAGTAACGCATCTATATAAAGCTTTTAACTTTGTCACTTTCGTGTCTTATCTGTCATGACAGCAGACACTTCGTCTTCAGATATTTAAATCTAAAGAAGATAAGGCGCAAAGTTGTTATTTTTGTCGGCTTAGTTTTTTATGTGGTCCCCGAACGTGTGCAATAATTTTCTACCTTTAAGAGCCCGTAACGCGGCAGTTCCGTTTTAACGTTAATTTAGAACAATGGCCTTCCAAAACAACACCTTTTAAGAACAAAAAGACATTCACACGTTATACAATCGAGTCTTGTATTATATTTCAATGCAATCGTTCGTCAAAAGCTGCATTTCAACCATCGACTATATCATAGGTCATTGAAAATAAAGCTCGGTGGTCGTGCGCCAAAGCCCACCTGCCTAGTCTTTCAAATAGCAAAGGCACCATCCCTCGCAACCCCATATGTGCGAGGATGTGTGCTGCTAAAATCGTCTCTACGTCCCTATTAAAAAGGAGCTTTTACAAGTGCGCCGGCACGCGTCCCACGATGACCGTCAGATCATAATATGCATCTGCATTTTCGATCGTATTTGCATTAATAATTAAACAACTCGAATTGAAACGTCTCGCGTCAAAATTCAACCAGATTCAGCCCCAAAAAAAATCACAATAAATCCTCGATATTTGTGAGCGCATTAATGAACAACGCGACGATACGGTCGTTTAGATGCCAAACGTAATATAGTCAGGTGACAAAATATAAAATAAATAAAAGTGCATAAATCACGATCGCTGTAAACGGGTGTCGCATATGTGTAGTTAAAATATCGGAATTCGCGGCACAAAAAAATGTGTCAAATGAAATAATTTACGAGTCGGCTGTTTGCAGAAGTTGTGCAGCGAATCGCCAAGTGAATGAATGGAAGGTCTTTAGGGTGAATGATCCATTCCGGGCCGGAACGTGAAGAAAATCGGACCTTAGGCCGTCGTGCCGTAAGGCTCTGTTACCTCGCGAACGTCGGAGTTCCAAAGTTACCGCTTTCTTGGTTTCTATTCTTCGAAATCGGCCTTTGTTGATTTTGAATAGCGCAGGTTGCGCTTTGTACTCAACCTGAGCCTATTGCTTTCGGATTTTGTTTTGTTGCCCTACGAAGACATGTGTCTTGCGCCTTTTGCCAAATAAAAATCGAGAATTTTTATTAAGGTACGAACGTTAAACCTGTCCCGACCTTCCCAAGATAAAAAAACGGCAAATACACCACTTCCATGTAATATATCAAGCAGAAGAGAGACTTCGTGCAGGTCAGCAGGAGACATCGTTTTAACTCGGCTCGGCTTACTCTTCTAGTAACGCTCGATTTTGTACGTAATTAATTGCCTGGATGAAACGGACATGATTTCATAAATTAAGGCCTTTTAATAATCGTTACTCGTTTATCCGAATCGTACGCTGGACGTCTAAATTTTTTGCGCGTATCAATCAAAGTCGGCCTTAAAATTAGTTTTGTAGATTTTTTTTATATAATAGCGATTTATGACGTAACAAGTATAAATTTACGAAGATTATCGCCGGAACATGTAACATTTTTGAGTAGAGGTTAAAATTTTCTACGCGTTTTTGAAGCAATAACCATTTTCGCAATTTCGTTTTTTTTTGTTGTTTTTGACTCATTGTTAATTTTTTTACCATTAGGTAGTAATCTTGTAGGTCGATTCTTTGGTCGAAGGGAAAAAAAGTTTCAGAAATTTCCATTTAAACTGTGGGAAATGGACCTTCAGAAGATGAGCTTAATGTCCTAATATTATCCAAAATACTTTAGAAATTGTTGTGTACATATCAACTTAAACAAGTCACTAACGTAAGTGATAAAAAAAACATCAACTAAAGCGTTTTAAGTGGAAAGTTTTATCTGATAGTTCCTTGTTTTGCAACTTAAATAATGAAAGCAATAAAGCGTCGATTTGCGCCGATTTTCTAACGATGAAAGTAATACATCTCGTACGGCGAATCACTATAATTATTGATCAGCGGCGCGTGATAATTTTTTTTTATCGATGATTTAACGAATTTGTTACGCACAAAATACGTTTTTAATAATAAGTTAAGATTGTCTTGTAAATAAATCAAATGGTTGAAATTGTTTTTGGTAATTTCCGTTTAGTTCCCTCACAAATATAAGTGACAAAGCAATTTCACTCGAAAAACAATAATCGAATTTTAAATAACCTAACTTTAATTTTAATAATTTTGGTAAAGCACTTTCACTATTTTTGTTGATAATAATTTTTACATTTTCGTTTAAACTTTATTCGAGATAACTCACTGGAATTTCTTAATCTCCGCGTAAAGTAAATTACACGTTAGAATGGAGATTTAGGTGAATATACTCCACATTTTTTAAATTTATTTCCATTACCTATTACGTGATGTACAATGTAAAATTATACACCTTTCAATTGTTAGCATAATAAACACTGTTAATGTATAATTGAACGGTACAAAATAATAATAGAGCGGCAAAAAACTAAAACGAGTTTCTAGTACGCTCCCTTTAAAAAGGAACATTCGCATGAACATTTTCATTTCTAAACGGCAATCTTTTAAAATTATACTTAACAAATCGGAATGCCTAGTAAAGTTCGTTTATCGACCTATGTTAGATATACATCCCAGAAATCCCTCAGTACGTTCCAGCAGCTGTAGCAGGACAGGTGACGTACTCGAAACCTGCACTCTCTAACAATGTGCACAATAGACACATATGCAGAGGTGGGTCGCTAAATCAGGCATGTGCCTGAACCGATTTTGTTTGTAACGAACTTTTTCCCAATTGTACATCTGGAACGGTTACCTACCATTTGAAAAAAAAAATGAATCTAAAAAATCGATATGAGTTTGCGATGACATTTGGGTCGAAATCGACTTTCTTTCCCTTCGGACGATTTAAATGAAAACAATACCGATAAAGGCCGGACCAAACCACCCTCTTCCTTCCACACATCCTCGACACGTGTGCCCTCAAGACGCGTGTCTACACGTGTGCGCGCCGCCTACTAAAACGTGGTATCGCGAGACATCTGCCACAACGCTCCCTCGGGCTACCGTGATTACACTCATCACGTTAATCAAATTGATACACCTTGAACTAACCATAAATCATCGGTCGCTTTATAGCGTTGACTACTTATATAAAAATGTTGTGCATCGCTCGTCGATGCCCCAGAAACGAGCGAAATTTAATAATTAATCATCCGTGAGCAGGTTGATATTAAAAAGTGTTCGTAGATGATTTGTGGTTTGGGTGGCATTTTCTTCAAAACTGTTACGAAACCTGCGTGACATTAATTAGCAACCATCGCGCTTCAGAATTCACTTGTTTGGTTTTTATAACATTTAATTTCGTTGCTGGACATTATAATACCTAATATACTTTCTCGATCAAGTTTCCTTAATGCAACTGCAGCACCATCGCAGGTATTTCCAAATTGGAAGTGTTTTATTAAACGCGGGTAACAGTAGTAATTACGTGAGCGAATGTAAAGCTGTCGAGTCCTCCAAAAGGGCTTTTTTTTTAATCGAAATGTGTGGCATAATAAAAGAAGCAAAACTGTATTCAGGTCAAAAGATGGCATTTATAAAATTCGCTAAAATACGCACAAGTGGAAAATCCCACGTGGAAAATCCAGACAAATTTTTATTGTGTAACTTATTTAATCGAACAAATAAAGCTTTTAAAACAAAATAAGCTGCCTAACTCTTGCAACTTGATAGATGACGGTTCGTTTTTATCATAGTGTACTGTAATAGATATTAACGATACAACCCAGGCGGCACACTGACGTTATAATTTCGTCAACTATTGGCCATTTAGGGCCCAATGGGGACGTCGTAAATGACGTATATATGACGGGTTAATGTCACAGCCCAACGACGTCAAATTATGACCAATCTAGTACGTTACTTGAGACGTCTAATTGACGCCTAATTTCTTTAAATGGGACGTCGATTTGACGTTTAATTGACGTAATCCTAAGACATTAATGACACATCTAAAGATGAAAAAATACAAATGCATTCAATATAATTATTATTTTATTACAAAAATGAAGGTACAAACAAAGAACCTAAATCTAAGAAATTAAACAAAGTATGTTAATATATCCAAAGAATGAACCAAAATTATTTGGTTTAACACTTAATAACCAAATATCGAAATTATTTTACGAGTTCAATAAATTTTAAGATAAATGTTAAGAATTTCTTCTTCTGACGACGAGTACTCTACTCGTAACGTGACGAGGAAACGCGTAACATTCTTGGTATAACAACGACAGCAATCAACAAATTTTATAGGTGCGAGGAAGAGTGGCGCCTCCCACCGGTGACGTCCTTTCTCAACTTTAAAATTTAACAAAACCTACTTTTAGGACCGCTTAGTGAGTTTTAATTGTAAATCGTAGTTACGTTTGTAAATTTTCTTTAAATTAAATTTCCAAAAATCCAACAAAACCAAATTGCCGCTTGTCATAATTCGTGTTTACGATTTCAAGATCACGTTCATTCAAGTAGACCACCGTCCTAACAAGATTTCTTAATAATTACCGAAGAAAGAAAACCGTGTCGGCGACGGTCGTCGAAAAATAAAACGAACGATCCCGGCACAATTACATTTTTGAATACGACCGGCCGAATCCTTTTGTCCTCGACGAATAAACACCGTCAAGCCGTACAATTACGATGATGACTATTAAATACCGAACCTCGACAATACGAAACCGTTAAAGAATCTGTTATTCGGGTGTTACACGGCCGAGGTTTGTTGTTGCACTTGCGAGAGAGTTTTCACCTGATTCGATTTAAAAAAAAGAACAATCTGATTTATAACTAATAATTTTATCTGTAGTAGATACCCGTCTATAAAGTTTTGAAAGGCTTTAATAATAAAAGATTTATGATTTACAATGTACCGAATGCGAGATATAAAGCAGCAGGTTGTTCGGTCTCGTACCACAATAAGAATCCGTAACTCCTTCGTCGCGCTCTCACAATATACCATTGTCGAACAATGACAACTCAACCTGATACACTTAGGCAAACACGGCCTATTTCAATGCGCGCCGAAGATATCTAAGATGACCATGACTCAATTAAAAATACCGGATTCGACATGTTAATTGCTGTGCTAAAAATGTGAAATATCACCCACGACTTTGAAAGTTCAACGTTGACCAATGTCCGAATCTAATGAGCAGTTTATTATTATTTATTATCATCGAGTAACGGTTACGTAATCGAACTAGAATCGATTTCTGCTCAATAAAAACGTAGTACGCGCGTTTTTCTAAATATTTTCGACCATTTTTTTCGTCCGTAGAGCTATTAAAATAATGGATCCATTTTAACGCCATTTCGCAGTCCCATATTTTAGAATTTGAAGCATTCCTCGAGATAACATAAAAGGCTCTTAACACTTTAGTATCTATTAACGCCGAATATTTTTGATTCGTCCAATTTATAGGTAATGCGAAATCTTTTATGTTGTTATAATTTATATGTGGTGTCTTGTATCGTCGAGTGCCGCCTCGCGTGAAAAACCGAAAGTAGAGATCAACGTTACCTCAGCAAGAGGATACGAGGGATTATGAAGGATGTGAAAATAAACTTTTTCTCGTAAATCTCGTATTTTCATTTCGATTATTTAAAATTAAAATTAAATTTTCTAATTGAACATACCTACTACCTAAACGTAATAATAGGTACCTAACTAAAAAAAGCCGAATATAATTGAAAAATGCTCGATAGGTAGGTTAACCGATCGCGTTTCGATTTTGCAGTTTTATTTAACCGACATCAAGTCGAAATTTCATTGGAAATTTTCGCAACAACATGCGTCCTTAAGAAACAAACACGCGCGTTTTCATAACAAGACGCACGCGTAGGTGTAAACGTCTGCGGCCTCATCCACGACGTAATAATAAAGTCGTAGAGTGTAGAAAACAACTGAGTAATTATATTGCTTTTGGAATTTATGAATCGAACGGCGCTGCCGGCGAAAGTAGCCATAGCAGTTAACAATGTCCGTCTATCCCTCACCTTTACGGTTATCGTTTCTGCGAATATGAATATAAATATTTTTCAGGCATTGATCTCTTTCAAGGATTACTGGGTTGCATCGATTACCATACACGGATGTCGCGTCCTTCGTGATACGTGTCGCTTAATTGAATCTGAAGATATTGCCAGCACTACGTCGGCGTCGCCGGTACGTGCTTTTTCCCGAACTGTTTTAAAAAGTCCGGCAACGACGCGTGAACGGCACAGAAGTAAAAAATCAAAATCTATTTACACTTCTACATAATTATAATGGGTTATAAATTGACGTGGTACCATGTTATATATGGACGCGGTATTATTTATCATATCTCTCAGAACACATTTCACGGTAACGGTTCAACGATTAATGCCACAATTAAAAACAAATAACATATATGTTCTATTTTAAATTGGTTTCCTACATCGTAAACGAAACGCAATGTCAATGGCTTTCACGACGCGCCACGTTACGACATTTAGGCAACAAAATATTAAACGCGATTTTAATTAATTGCGTTCTTAATTACATTTTAGGTAGGGGGCGTGTCCCATTGTTTGTAAACAATTAGAAAACCCTGTAATGACAGCGTTTTAAAAAAAACGACACGCCCAAAATAATAAATTAAGTCGGAATTGTAAGCGAGACTTAGAATCTGATTAAAATTTCGAACGTTTATTGAGATTCATATGTAATGGGCATAACCGGCAACGATTTTCTTTCCGATGACGCAACGAATCCAATTAATTTAAAATACACTCCATTTTTAGCTCTTAATGGTCGCAATAGACAATCGGGACAATCTAATAATAATTAGTAGGTACAAATTACCACATCTGCTCGAGCAGGTAATCGTTTGGCAATCGAATTGTTTATTTGGAATCGCAATCACTTTATTATTGCACGCCCAGTATAAATATGACCATAATCGTTAGATTGATCGGATTGGAAGGTGGAAAAGGTTGGGATATATTTTGTTTTAATTGTCAGGTTGCTTGTGAGCCGTACTTATTCTAGTTTCGGCTAAAAGTGCTCAAAATAAACCATTCTTAAACTTTATTTTTCTCATATTAATGTAGATTAGCCTGTAATATATTCAGATCTAACTGCCTCGGAGTTATTCTGTTTTGGGGAGCTAAATCGTTAGCAGATTTGTACTAGTGTCGAATTTAACTCGACAATCTCTAATTGTAACTGGCCAAAGAACAACCTCAAGAGAACGAAGAAACAAACACCGCTCGTGATGTTCTTTTGTTTTCATGGCATTCCTAGAAAACTCGTAAACACCAAAATATTTTGATAAATCAGTTATTAAAACTTTAAGTGTTATACAATGTTTTTGGAATCAGTTAAAGAAAATCTGCATTCAAACGAAAATAAATATAATACAGCGTTCACAAGTAAAACAAAAGTTGACTTTCGCTGCCTGTTTTTTCCAAGTGCTAGAGCAAATGGAATATTATTTTCAAATTCCTCGTTAAAAAGTGTCTTAATAATGTTTTGGTTAAAAATCGCTAACTTGATTGGTTTTCATACAAAAAAATAAAACACAAAATCTCAATTTTCAAAATATCAAAAAACGGTCACCTGTATAATTCGTTTATGTATATGTTATATAATTTGTATATAATGTGTATTTGTGTGTAAATTGCTAAATTAATTAATAAATTAAGTACATTAAAAATGCAAATAAAACATAAAAATACATTAATGTAAATGAAATAAAATAAAAAGCATTTTTTGATCAGTTTAAACAAAAGCGGAAAAAGCAGAGAAGAAGAACTGTCAAGTTATTATTTATTAACCAACAAATGGGAACGGCCCAAAATCGATTAGTAATCTAAATTTGACAATTAAGCCGTTAAACGGTACTAAGATTCTCATAAAAAAGCCAATTATTATTTGCAAAATATTCTTGACGTATTACTTAAATACGTAAATGGATTTTTCATTGTATTTTTAATTAAAATTTTATATTTTTATTTTAATTTAAAAATTTTTTAAATTTATTTATTAAAATATTGAATACCTAATAACGCAATATTTTAATAAAAAAATATTATTCCTTGATTATTTTCAAATAACAAATTACCTATAAAATAAATATTTTTATCTAGAAATCTAAAATTACCACATTTGAATATTTAAATTGCGGCAGTTTTAAACATTACGCATTTAAAAATATCGAAACTCTTCAAAGCATTGCATGCCTGTATTTATCGTTGAAAGAAATCCGAACTCGACGAGGACACTATTCGGCTACTTCAACTATTCTCACAAAGCTTTATTAACAACGAAAGGATTACAAGGGAACTCGTGCCGTGACGCTCGTCCATCGCCTCGGGCGCATTACGTTCTTGGCCGCCTGCACTATTTATATAGTGAGCGATTATTTAATAGTTTTTGAAAAATTTGAATTTTAAAGTTCCTTTCGCATTTGTACCTAAACAGTTTTATACGAAGAGTGTTCTAATGAGAACTTTTTAAAATTTGGCGGTGATATCGTTAAATAAAATATCTACATTTTTGAGCATTTTTTTTAAAGGGAAACCCAGTGAGGCACCCTCGACGAAATTTTTTATGTGAACGTTCAAAAAACAAATTTTGCCTCGAATAAAATTGAAATAGCGTTTCTTTTATACTTATCGATAGTGTCTGCGTAGTGGCAGAGTTGGAGATAAGGTGCGGTCCGAGTTTGAGCAATGTGACAGCTTCGCGATATTGCCCGGTGCTACGCCCCCGCGGTAACCTGTCCGCGCATTTAGCATATTCATAAGATTAAATAAAGGTAGACCGTGGAACAACTAATACGATTCCACGTGTTGTCTGTTGGCGCTCTTCTATCTTTACAAATGCTTGTAGACATTCGTGTTCGGCCGCGCAACGAGTAGATCCGCCCGGAGGCATCAACCGCGAAATGATTACTCATTAGCGATTAACTGATTAGGATTTAGTGTGACTGTTGAACGATATGTTTCATTAGGAGCAGGCCGTGTTAGCCAACAGGTATTGGTTGCATGTTTATATATCATAATATGTAAACCGAATCCGAATTCGAATCCGGGTTTTATTTTGCTACTTCTTATGATTTGTTATTTATTTATTCGATACGTGTAAATAACTGGTTTTTAAATTGAAGCGAAATCGAAAGCGTCGTCGAACTTTATTGCACCATGTGGAAGATTCAGTATTTGATTTTAAATACAATTTATTTACGAAAATCCTATGTCGAAACAGAAGGGGCGAATTGATCAAAATATAGAGAAACCACAAGAATGTCTTCAATCGATAAGTCACAAACTGGACCCATTAAAATCAACAGTATTACATATACGAAAGATCGATTACAAAATTAGAAACAACTTCGACGATTAATCACAACAACCGTAAACTAAGAAACGCTAAACGCTTAAAATAAATTTAAATTGAAAATATTCGTCCAGATCCGGGTCCGCTGTCGAGAGGAAGAATTATTGCGGAGTAGATATTTTGATATTCGGTATATTGAAACCAAACTGGTTTGCACTGCGCTATCTAAAAAAAAGTGCTCTAAATTTCTCAATAGTTTCATTAGATAACTTTTAATCTACAGTTGTCTAAATTAAATTTATATAATAAAATAAATCATTGAGAACATGTATAAACAAAAAGTCCTTACAATATTTTATAAAATTACGTAATTACGTACACCATATTTCTCACGAATTTCAAACACCTCCCTTGGCTATATTATGGTTTCATTAACGCCTGACATAATTTTTCGATTTGTTAACCGAATTTTATTCGGTAAGTATTTTATATTTATTATGTGTGCCGTGACCAGCAGGTCTGTTAGTAGTTTAGTTAACAATCGTCCAACGTTTTCCAAATGGAAAAAGAACAACAAGGTTACTCGCCACAAATAAGTAATTAAACTGACAAAAAAAAGTGCAAGTCAATTAACAGCTTGTAACTTCTTCAGACCAAGAAACAAACGGGCGAGCTTTAAATGGGCCTTAGCCATGAAAATTATTACCATAATTACTTCTTTGTCGCTACCTAGCTGCAACCTAGCACACTCGATGTTGAATCAATTAAAGCTGTAATGTTACTTTTCAAAATATGAATGCGACCGTAAAAGAAAAATGTAAATTAGAACATAAGAAATACATCGCGTTTTATTTCAAGGTTAAATAGTAATTAAGGAGGTTTTATACGCACATGGTAAATTAAATTGATCAAGCAATTTTGATACCTGTGTCCGATTGTGAGATAAATGAGGGAAAACAATAAACAAAAAAAGGGTATCGAGATTGAGTTGAAACGTTGTTAAATCATATCTTGAACTAAATCCATCCGAGTCAGTCTCAGCGACTAACTAAGGGCTAATTAACTAGCTCAGAGCAATTGATTTGAAAAAAACAGAAAGATTAATTTGTAAATAATTAATTATTATTAAGATATTGAAAAACATGAATAATCATCGGACTCAATCGAGTTCAATCCGATACTATCAAAATCGGCCGGCCCTTGGTAATTAAACTACTTTACCTAAACTTAAAAAACTAAGTAGGTACTTAGATAATTTACTAATTAAATATACATTGTGTTACAAAAGTAGCGCCCGGAAACCCAAAAGAAATCGAAAGTAAAGAGGGATAAAATTTTCGTTGACCTTCCTTACAAATTTATTATTTGGAAATAACACAACGCTGAAGATTGTGAATATGAAAATAAAACAATTTACGAAAGGTGTTCGAAATCAATGCAAGCTCTTGCGCGGTTTAACAGGACCCATTAACCCTCGCTAAGATGCGTTCAATTATTGAAGCGACTGCTATATGAAAACGGTCGATAACGTCTTCTGCTTCCGAGGTAAACATTTTCTTCGAGGTATTCACATAAAAAAATCCACCGGATTGAGGTCGGGTGACCTAGGAGACCAAGTACCTAATTGCGCCACCCCTTGCAATTCACCGGTCAGGAAAAGTAGCATTCGATCAATTTGCAAACGCAGTTTTTCCTAGAGCACCGCGTGATATTGTAAGAGAAAATGTTTCGACACTTTCGATTTCTTTTAGCTTATCGATTCGATCCTTGGACGAACGCTACTTTTGTAACGCCTTGTATTATATCAATGAATAAAATGAACGATCGACAAATAAAATGCAACATAACGTCAATATTTTTAATCATCAAAAAAACCCATAGAAGGGAATTTTATTTCGGCCAATAAATCATTTGTGAATAATTAATATTTAAATTTAGAAGAAAAAAAAACAAATGGAGATCGTTACATAATTAGCGCCTTATTCGTCAAATTAATTTTCGCCACCTTTAATTACTGAGAAGTTTAAGTTGTTTGATTCTTCCAAATTTCGATAGGAAATGTTAATCCGTTTTGCGTCCGTTATTCAATAATAATAAAATTAATGAGATCCATAAAGACAGACGTCAACCAATAATAAACATTTGATATGCCCAAAACGTACTTAAATACATCGTGCAATAATTCAGATTAAACGTCCTCGTAAATATCCAAAACGGTAGATATTAAGCGAACATCTGCATATTTATTTGACGTAACGTACCTACATGTTTTGTAGGGTGTATTAAAATATCAACCAGCAATATCTTTTATAAAAATGGTAATTCTTCTACTGTGTGTGTGTGGGATAATGGTGGGAATTAACTGCATTTGTTGATTTTATTTATCAATAAATTTTACGAGCCTTTCGATTAGAGAACGATTGGCAGATTCCGATTTAATTCGTTTATTGAATGACAAACATCCATTTTATTTGTTTAGGTTAAAATAAATTCTCGAATTCCGTATTTTTATACGGCAATAAAAGTTTACAGTTAGATAGCTCACGTAACTAATAACCGCAATTTAAAAACATTACAATACGTAGGTACAATAGAAGTAGCTTTCCTGTAAATTTATTGCCCATTTATTGAAAATGCCCCGTCTCCACTTTCCTTTTTTATAACCTAGGCGCCCACAATTATTGTACGGATCTTAATAAAAATTTGTCAAACAAGATCTTTACGCAATAAATTGGCCGGTTACAAAATATTTTATTTAACGAACATTTTCACGTCCAATAAAAACGATTTAGATATATTTAAAAGAGCAATTATCGCGAAATTTTTACTCGAAGTCTCGTAAATTGTCGCGTTTTCAGGTTAATAAAGTTTAGTGGCTCGATAATTTCTAAACGTTGTATTTTACAATGAATGTCAATAATTGTGCAAACGGTTAATGAGCGTAAGCGTGGGAAACGCATTATATTAAAATTCTATAAAAAAAATTAGCTCCAATTTAAATTTATCCCCGCATAATTCGATCGTAAAATGTAATTTTTATTATAAATAACCGCGGCAGAGTCGATTGGGTCGAATCGTTTCTATTTAAAAATGCACGCCAAGAAGGATTTGGACGAATACCTATACGTATTATAGAGATAGGAAGGTTTTTAACGTCGATTTTTTTTCGTTTAAATTATAATAAATTTGATATGGAGGTTTATTTAAATGTTTTTTACTATTTGGAAAAAATTAGTTAAATAAGTTTGATTTTTAAATATTAAACTAACAGACAGTGAAGATAAAATACACCTAAGTTTCACCTTCGGCAAACCAAAAAAAAACACAAATTTGAAAAAAGTGAAATGGAAACCGCATTTAAGCACAAAATGCAAGAACTAAAGCGAAAATAAAAAGGGTGGTAGGTTTCTTTTTTTGGGGATAACCTCAAAGTTATTATTTTAAAAATTTTCTTTTTCTATTTTTGCAAAACAAAATTTTCAAAATTTGAAGAATTTGTTTCGCAAACTAACAAAACATATTTCCTTTTCCCCGCCTTCTTTGCGAAACAAGTGGAGGTTCTTGCGCCATTAAAATTCGTTTGTTAAAAATTACCAATTCCCAAGTGCACACTTGTGTTAAAATGGTCAAAAGTAGATATTCATTATTTTAAATTAAAATAATTTAAATTTGGACATTATAATAAGGTAAGTGAACCTGTTCCAAATTGGTTTAGGAAACGTTCTTTTTCAAGTGGATGCAATCCTCTTAGTAAATTTCCGATAAAAGAAGGTTTCATTTCATAGAAAAGAGTTAAACAAATTTTTCTTCCCGCCACTCGCAAAAGCCTAAACTAATGAAGAGTTTAAACGCTTGGCTCTAATAAATTAGCAGCTCAAAGCATGTGTAAAACAGTACTTATCGATTAATTTGAAATTAAGATGGAATTACATATGTTGTTGGAAAGACATAACGAGAGGCGCTTATGAGATGCCCAGTACTGGCGGTCAAGGAATGCCACCTTAAATTAAGATTCGCTTTTTGGCCGCTACGGCACCCCTACTTCAACCGGCTCACTATTTGCAACCATTGTTGAGGTTAATGGTCTGTGGAAAATTGCGCGATTAAAAAACGAAATGAAGGGTTTTATTACAATAAAAGACTCGTCCTCTAGTGGTACAATAAACGTAAAAGACCCGAAAGTATCACAAAAATTGAACTTTACATTTTTATTTTGAACGCACACTCGATTCTGTGATTCAAATAAAAAATCAGATAAAGTGATGAATGCTGAAGAATTGTAGGTTATGTTCACAATAATTAAGGATAAAGGAGGTAAATTTTAAGGCCTAAATCGCCTAAAAAAAAAGCGTAAAATATATACCTTTTAAAGTGGTGTCGCAAAACCCAATGAAATTTAATACGTATTGCAACTTCTGAGAACAACAAAATGATGTTTAAGCTCGTTTTTGTTCCGATTAAACAATACCGGGTTTTTGTCCATAATTTACAAGAACAGGTATTGGAAATTCTTTTTACTTAAAGCCCTAATTAAGTATTTTCTAACTCTTCAAATTTCGCTCCTTATTAAAACCGAATCTGATTTAAAAAATGTTTAATAATAAAAACTGCCCAAAAAAAACAACCAAACTCTATTTTCTTAATTGAATTAAATTAAATTTTAATTATTAAATTGTCCTAAACGAAATATTTTCAAACATTATTGTATTTATTAAAATTTAATTAAAAGTCTCTTTTATTTTTTAAATTTGACAGAATCGTATCTGTAAAAAAAAATGAACGAGAAACGACCTTAAAAATTAAATCAGGATTATTATTATTGCCTTATTTAAATGGGCAATTTTAAAATTTAGTTTAACATATTTATGTTTTAACATTTTTAACTTTTGATAATTCGTTAGCCCTGTTAAGGAAATAGTAACGATTAAAATTTTAAAATCAACTACTGTGCATTAGAAACATAATTGAAATAAACCAAAATTTGAAAATTGAAGGGTATTATTCCGTGCAGTATTTTAGATTTTAAGTACTGCAAATAAAAAAAAAAGTATTTTATTTATTGGATAAAGGCAATTTAACCTCCATTATTATAAACGTATTGCTTATTCCACATTTCAAAACAAAGGACCTTACTCCGGAAAATTACCCAAAGTAAAAACGAGGTATTTTTCTTTATATTACTAAAAGCCTGTTTTATTATTTGTTTCGATTATTTGTCGTTTCGCCATTTTAACAGCACCCCGTTTTTTTTTGCGCCTATACCGTCAAATTGGATATTATCGGTTAAAGTAAAGAAGTGTAATGATTTAATTTATTAAATACAATTTCATTTTATTTGTAACATTGCTTACTTCCAGGTTAATCGGGCTTTTTTAGCAAGGCACGCGAGACTTTTTTTCTTATTCGCACGAGTCCGGAGCTTTATTAACAAATTGGCTTAAAAAGTAGGGTTCATTATTTATAGTTTAGGTTATTAAGAAAAAATGTGCTTGTGCAGTTTGGAAGTATTATTCATCTTTAGGTTTTGGAATCTAGGTCGGTTCAATAAATTTTTAAAATTATAATTAAAACCAGCGCCAACGATTAATGAAACTTTAAACTTTTCTTAAAAATTAATAATTTAAAGTTTTATTAAAAATATACATTGCTGAAATGGAAGACGTTAAATGGAGTTTCAAAAACTACTGTGTAAAATTAATTAATTAATTTAATCAGTTTCCGAAAATTTTATAAAATGAAGTGAAACACTAAGAATATTTTTATACCACAAAAAAACCTTTGCCTGCGCGAATTCGTCCACTCGAAATAAACGAATTTGGCAGGATTCGGCCATAGAGTTAAAAAGGTTAAGAAGTAGTTTAATTTTTCTTTAATTCATTATTTGCTTTTTCGGCCTTTTGTGTTTTCAATTAAACTGTAAATGCAGAAGGAAAATTAAAAACAATTAAATTGTGTTAATTTAGTAAAAACTAGTAACCACCTGAAGAAATCCAAATATAGTATGTTTTCCAAATTTTTTAAATCATTGAAATTTTAAAGTGATTGTTGCCTAACTTTTGGAATTTAATGAAAATTAATTTAATAAGGAAAATTATTTGGCCAGAATTAATTTATTTTTTTTAAATTTTGGCAATCCAAATTTAAAAAGAAAAAAGAGTTTAATTCAATTTTATCAACCGTGGTGGGAAAACGAAAAAAAATTTTAACATAAAATTTTTAATTTTCCTGCCAAGAAACAAGTAATAAATATTTAAAAACACGTTTTTATGGAAAATTCAGGAAAATTTCAATTTAAACAGAAGAAAATAAGTCCTAAAAATAACGCCAAACGGTATTGCAAAATTCAATTAAAATTCACAAAATCCCTAATGAAAAATAAAAACGGAAATTTAAAACTATTAAAATTTTCGTTTTCCCAATTTTAAAAGATCGTACTTTATAAATTGTAATTAAAAAAAAATTCTTGGAGGAAAACATCGAATTCATTTTGACCAAGTTGACAAATAATTTTATTATAATTCGACCAAATAAAATCCGATAACAGTTTTTTAAAAAGTTTAATTAATAATTTAAATTTCGCATTAAAATGGTACAAATTTAAATAATTTCTATTATTTCCTATTACCTCTATAAATAACAAAAAGGAGTTCCGTTTATTTTGGAGGTTATAAGTTGTTCGTGATCGCAAATTTTTCACAATTTGTATAATTTGTTAATTTTACTTCTTTAAACCATTAGAATTTTTCTAGACAAAAGTCAATTATAAGAAGTTTTTATAATGTTACATAAATGACTATTTTGTGTTTGAAAAATTCAATCTTTAAAAACCCGAGACGATTTAAAAACGGATTTCACGTGAAATTATTCGATGATTTTTAAAATCTGAAAAAATTAATTTAGTTTAATCTTTGTAGGTAAGTTTTAAATTTGTTTCTCTTATCTTGTAAATAAAAAAAACGAAAAAAATTTTTTTTTTAAATTTATTTATAAAGGGAAAATATAAAGCAAATCGCAAATTAAAACCAAGATTTGTTTTCTTTACAGCAACCAAATGAAAACGGATTTCACGTCCGTTTCAATTAAAAAGGAAGGAAATTTTCAAATTTAAATTTTACTAAAAGCCATCAAATTTAAATTAAAGCCCTTAAAAAGTTTTCAAGTGGCAATTAAAATAATAAAAAGCACCGCCAATTTTTTTCTAAAAGCGCTCTTTTATTAACCGTATCCAAAATTTTAATAAATTATCGTATTTAGAGTAAAAGGGCCAAAAGGTTTAATCCCAAATTTTTACCGAAATTTAAAGAGGTTAGTTTTATTTTTAACAATTGGATTCCAGTTTTAAAAAGACCTTTTAAATGGAAAAATAAACCATTTTATTTCAAAGAAATCGGAAAACTAAAAATAAAAAATGGATTTTTATCCTTAATATTAAATTTTTTATAGATAGGTATATTAAAAACTCGGGAGGCGTTTTCAATTCTATTTTTAAACAGATCTTAAGAACGCCTTTGCCTACTACTACCTCAGAAATTTATAATTTTTGGAAAACACCCTTTATGTATTTATTGGAAAGAATTTGGGGCAACTTTTCTTTCATTATTCAATAATAACTTTAGAATTTAACGATTTCATGCTCGGTTACCTCAAATCACTTTTCTTTAGTTTTATAATGGCTTGGGGTTAATTAAATTTAAAAATTTAATTTAATTCACGTTTTTAAATTTTTTTTATTTAGTTTTATTATAGGGGTTAATGAAGATAGTTTTAAAAACAAAATTAAACCTTCCAAAATCATTCAAAAAGGGGCAAAATCGAAAAAAAAATTTAATAAAATTTTTAATAAATTTTAAGGTCCTTTTTTAAAATGGAAGGTCTTTTAAATAAAATTTCTTTCCTTTATTTTCGTTTAAGTTTGGCCTTTTTTAAGGCCCTATTTTGGGTAAATTTTGGAAAACTTTAAAACGTTAAAAACCGTACAAAAAAATTTCTAAAAACAAAATAATTTTACGTTTGAAGGTTTTAAAATAAATAAAAAATTTTAAATTCATTTTTCTTTGAAGAAAAAAGAGAATATGGGATTTTTGTTTTTCAATATTTATTTAAAAAAAAATAAAAAGTTTTATTTTTTTTAATTTGGTTACTTTTAAAAAAATTTCGAAAGCCTTTACCCCATTATTAATTTTATTTTTTAAAGTTTTGCCCAAATTATTTTTTTAAATATTTAAAAATGTTTTAAAATAAAATTTTTTACAACCGTTGGGGTAAAAAATTTTTTTTTAAACACCCCTTTTTGATTTTTTTGTATTTTAAACCAAGGTTAAATTTAAACCCCAGTTTTTAAAAAATTAAAATATCAATTTATTTTTTTTAATAAAAATTTTTTTTTAAAATTAATTTAAAATTTTTTCGTTTCAATTTCGAAATTAAGCCTCCTTATTTTCCGGGTTTTTAAAACCCCTAAAGTTTTAATTTTTTTAAAATTTTAAATTTTTTTTTGGAAAAAACCGTAATCAAACCCCAAAACCTTTAAAACCCAAAAAAATTTTAAAAATTTTAAATCAGGAAGGGGGGGTACCGTTTTTAAAAATTTAAAAAAACAAAAATTCTTTTTTAAATATTTTAATTGAAAATTTTAAATTTTGGGGTTTTTTTTAAAACCAAACCAAAAAAAGGGTTTTTTTAATTAAATCCGTTTTTTTTAAAAAAAAATTTTTAAAATTGAAAAAAAATTTTTTTTGAATTTTAAAAGGAAATTTTCCCCAAAATTTTGAAAAAAATTTTGCCCGAAAAACTTTCCCTTTTAAAAATTTACTATTTAAAACCTAAATGAAAATTAAATTTTAAATGTTCCAAAAAATTTTAAACCGGGGTTTTAATTTCTTTAAAGCAATTAATTTAATTTAAAATAAACCCAATCCCGGAAAATTTTAAAAACTTTAAATTTTTAAAAATTTTTTAAAAAACAATTAAAATTTTTTTTTAAAAAAACCAAAAAATCTTTTAAGGCGTTCCAATAAAACCCGTGAAAAAAATAATTGAAACACGGGAAATTTAACGGCCCAAAAAAAATTTAAAACATTAAAAATTCCAAAAAAAAATTTTTTTAAAACCCCGGGATTTTTGGTAAGTACCCGAAACGCTTTAAATTTTTTTATAAAAAAAAAAAAATTTTTGTTTAAAAGGGCCCCCTTTTTCTAAATTTTTCAAATTTTTGCCGTTTATATTAAATTTAATTTAATTTTTAAATTTTTTTTAAAAACCCCAAAAAAAAAGGTTTAAATTTTTGGTTTTTAACGTTTTTTTAAACCCCAAAATTTTAAAAAAGGAAAAATTTTGGGAAATTTTTTGGGCGATCCCGCCCCAAAAAAGGGGTTTTCCTTTCCCAGAAAAAAGATTATTTTGTTTAAAAAACCGAATCCCCTTTTATTTTTATTTTAAATTTTTTAAAAAATTTCCCAAAATTTTTAAAAAACTTAAATTTTTAAAAAAATTTTTCTTTTTTTTTTTAAATTTAAAAAAAATTTAAATTTATAAATTTTCAACAGGGGGCCTTAAAAACCAAAAAGGGACAAAACCTTAAAATCCCCCTTCCCCGGAAAAATCAAAGGGGAAAAAAAAATCAATTTTTAATAACTTTTTTTCAAAATTAAATTCCCCCCAAAATTACTTGAATTGGGAAAAAATTTTAATTTTTTTAAAACGGTAACTTTTAATCAGGAAGTTTCCCCTCCGGTGTTTTTTTAAATTTAATTTTTCCCCCTTTTTTTGGGTTTTAAAAAGAAACGAAAATTTAAATTTTTTCCCTAAAAAAATTTAAAATTTTTAAAATAAAAACCCAATTTTTTTCAAATTTTTGGTTTAAATTTAAATTTAAAATGCCCCTTAAAAACCAAAAAAAAATTTTCCAAGGGAAAGAAAAAAAATTTTTTTTAAAACCGGGTTTTTAAAATTTAAAAAAAAAATTTTTCTTTTTTAAACAAAAATTTTGCCCCAAAAAACAAAAAAAAATTAAATAGGGTTTAAAACCCTTTCGAAAATTTTAAAACCGTTTAAAAATTTCTTGAAATTTTAAAACCGGCACCGGGTTTTTTCCAAACGAAAAGAAAATTAAATTTAAAAATTTTTTATTTAGGTGAAAAAAAGGAAACTTTAATAATAAAAAAATTTAAAATTTCTGTCCGGCTATTTCCATTTCGGTTTTTTTCCAATAAATTAAAAATTTTTTTCTTTAAATTTTTAATTTAAAATTTTTTTTAAGTCCTTTTTAAAAAGGTATTTTCTGGGGGAAGTCTTCCATTTTAAAATTTTTCCAAAAGTAATTCCTTTTAAAATTTAATTAAGGGTTTTTAGTTGAAATTTCGGGAATTTTAATAAAAATTTAAAAAACCCAAAGAACAAAAACAAAAAGCTTTTTTGTTTTCTGGAAAAAAAACTTTAAAAAATTTTTTTAAAAAATATTAAACCTTTTTTTGGTTTAAAAATTTTTAAATTTAAAAACCCCTTTCCAAAAAAAAAAAAAAAAAAAATTTTAAATTTCCTTTTTAATTTAAAAAGGAAAAAATTTTTTAACCCGAAAATTTTTAAAAATTTTTTGGTTTAATCCTTTGGGGAAAAAAATTTAAAAAATTAAATTTCAAATTCAAACCCCGGGTAACCGAAGTTAAATTAAAAGTTAAAAAGGATTAGGGGAAAATTATAAAAGGATTTTTAAAATTAAACTTTTCCTAAAAATTTAAAATTTCATTCTTAAATTTAAAAAATTTTTTAAAATTAAAAAAAAAAAAACTTTTATTTTTTTAAAAAAAAAATTTGAAAATTTAATTTAAATTTTAAGAAATTTTAAAAATTTTAAAAAAAAAAACCCCTCGATTTCTTTTGTTTTGCCAAAAAGGTTAAAACCCAAAAAAGGGTTTTTTAAAAAACAATTTTAAAGTTAAATCCCATCAAACAAATTTTAAAATAAAGGAAAAAAAAAAAAATTTTTTTAAAAAATTTTTTAAATTTTTAAAAAATTTTTTTAAAAATTTTTTAAAATTAAATTTTTCCCTACCCAAAATTTAAAAAAATTTTTTCCAATTTAAAAAAAAATTTTTTTTAAAATTTAAAATTTTTTTAAAATTTCTTTAAATAAATTAAAATTTTTTCCCCTTTTAATTCCAAAGAAATTAAAGTTTTTTCCCAAAAGGGGCCGCCCCAAATTTTTTAAAACTTTAAAAAAAAGGTTTAAAAACTAAACCCCAAAATCTTTTCCTTCTTCCCTTAAATTTATAAGGGGTTTTTAAATTTATTTTTAATTTAATTAAAGGGTTTTTTTATTTTCCTAAAATTTTTAAAAATTTTTCAAAATGAAATTTTTAAAAAAAAAAAAATATATTTTAATTTTTAAAGGGGTAAAAAACGAATTTATTTTAAAAAAACCCCAAAATTAAAACTTTTTACAAAAAATTTCGGGAAATTAATTAATTTGGGTTTTAAATTCATTTTAAATTGGGGTTTTTCCCAAAAACTTCCCTTTTAATTTAAAAAAAAGGGAACCCCAAAATTTTAAATTTTTGGGGGAACAAAATGTTTTTGCTTTTTGGGGAAATTTTAATGGGAAAAAGGGTTTTCTTTTCCATTTAACAAGATTTTTAAATTTAAAATTTTATTTTTCCTTTTGGGCATTTTTAAAAAAAGGGCAATCCAAAATTTTTGAAGGGTTTAAAAAATTTTCCTCAAAATAAATGTTTTTTTTTAAAATTGAAATTAAAATTTTATTTTGAGCAAAAAATTGACCCCTAAAATTTTTAGTTTTATTTAAAATTAAAATGGAAAATTGTAAAAGGGGGTTTTTTAAAAATTTTAGCCCTTTGGGCCAACAAATCCCCAAAAAAAAGTTAATTAAAAAATTAAAATTTTCCATTTAAAAAAAAGGGCCTTTAAAATTTTTGGGAAATTTCTTTTGGGGTTCGAAGGGGTTTTTTTGGGGAAATTTTTAATTTGTTTTTAATTTATGGCCAAAAAAATTTTAAAAACAAAAAAAATTTTATTTTTTGTTTTTTATTTTAAAAAATTTTAAAAAAAAATTGAAAAAAATTAAAAAATTTAAAAAAAAATTTTTTAAAATAAAATTAAAAAAATTTCCATTCCCAAAAATTTAAAATTAAAAAAAATTTTCCCAAATAAAACCAAAATTATTTTTTTTTTAATTTTTGGGGGGGGAAAATAAATTTGTTAAAATGAAAAATTTTTGGAAAAAAAATCCAAAATTAATTTTTCAAAAAAATTTAAAAACCATTTAATTTTAAAAAAAAAAAAAACCCCTTGGGAAAAAAATTTCCCAAATTTATTTTTTTTTTAATAAATTTTGGAATTTCAAAAATTTTTTTTTTCAAAAAATTACAAAAAAATTTAAAATTAAATTTAAAAATAATTTTTTTTTTTAAATTAATTTTAAAAAGGAAAAAAAAGGGACTGAAATTAAAATTAAACCAAAAAAAGGGGAAAAAATGAAAAAAAAAAAAGGGAAAAATTTTTTAAACCAAAAATTTTAAAATTCTTAAAAGCTTTTTAAAAATTTTAAAAAATTAAATTAAAATTTAAAAAAAAGAAATTTGGCCAAAAAGGTAAATTTGAAATTAAAATTTTTTTTTTTTTAAATTTTAAAAAATTTAAAAAAAATCAACAAATTTAAAAAAAAAAAATAAAAAAATAAAATTTTCGGGAAAATTTTTAAAAAAAATTATTTTAAAATTTAAATTTAAATAACAAATTTTAAAAAATAAAAATTTTTTTTAAAAGAAAAAAACCCCTTTGGGAAAATTTAAATTTAAAATGGGGTTTTAAACCTTCCTTTTTGGGAAACTTTTTTCAAAATTTTTAAAAATCCCGGGAAAAAAAAGAAATGGAAAACCCTTTGGATTTAAAAATTTAAAATTTTTAACAACCCAAAAAAAAAAATTTTTTTTAAAGGGTTTTCGTTTAAACGCCTTTGTAACGCCTTTTTTCCCCAAAAAACGGGCCCGGGAAAAATTTTTAGTAAATTTTTTTAAAAAATAAAAATTTTAAATCTTTGGAAAAAATTTTAAATTTGGAAAAAAATAAATTTTAAAAAATTTTAAAAAATTTTTTTTTAAAACCAAATTTTGAATTTAAGGGGTTTTGACTTTAAATTTTTTAAAGTTAAAAATTTTTGCCCTTTAAAAAAATAAAATAAGGTTAAAAAAAAATAATAAAATTTTTCCCCTAAAATTTTTGGCAAAAATTGGGATAAAATTAAATTTAAAAAAAAAAATTTGCGCCTTTTAAAATTTTTCGCCCTTTAAAAATTTTAAGGGTTATTTAAATTTAAGGGAAATTTAAAAGTTTTCCCGTTTTTTTTTTTTTAAACCTTTTTAAAATTTTTCCCCAAAATAAATTTCCCGGCCCTTAAAACCCGGGAAAATTCCAAATTTTAAATTAAGGAAATTTTTATTTGTAGTTTAAAATTTTGGGGGTTTAAAAACGGAATATTTTTATAAAAAATTTTAAACCGTTTAAAATTAAGGGTTTAAATTTTTATTTTTAAAATTTTTGTTTATTAAAATTTTTCCATTTTTTTTAAATCCCCTTTTTTTTGGAAAAAAATTTTCCAAAATTTTTAGCAATTTTGGGTTAAATATTTTTAAATTTAACAATTTTTAAAAAACATTTAAAAAAGGAAATTTTGATTTAAAAAAGGAAAAATTTTTTTCAGGTTAAAAGGCTTAAAAATTTCAAACCTTTTGAAAATTTTACAAAATAAAAAATTTTAAAAACGGGTTTTAAAAATTTAAAAAAAAAAAAACTAATTTAAATTTTTTTTTAAAAAATTTTTTTAAAATTTCCCGGGGTTTTTGGGGAAGTTAAAATTGGGAAAGAAAAGGAATTTGGGAAACCAAAAAATTTTAAAAATGGAATTTTAAAAATCCCTTTTTTTAAAATTAAATTTATTTAAATAATTTTATTTTTTAAATTTTAAAATTTTAAAAAAATAAATTTTTTGAAAATGTTTTAAATTTTTTTAAATTTTTTTTAAATAAAATTATTTAAAATTTTTACTTTAAATATTTAGGGAAATTTCAAAAAATTTTAAAAAAATAAAGCCAAATTAAAATTTATTTTCCCGTTTTTAAAAAAAAAATAAGATTTAAAAATTTTTAATGGGGTTGACAGGGCTTTAAAAATTAAAATTTTCATTTTTTTTCCCAAAAAAGAAAAAAAAAAACCCCTAAAATTTTTTTAAAAAATAAAATTTGGTTTAATTTTCTTTGAAATTTTTTTCCCAAAAACAAAACCAAACCTTTTGTTGCCAAAAATAATTTTCCTTTTTTTTAAAATAAAAAGGAATAAATGTTGAATTTAATTTAAATTAAATTTTATTTTTTAAAAAATAGTGGATAAAAGAAAAAATTTTTTAGAAAATTTTTGGGTTTTATCCCGGGTAAATTTTGTTTAAAAAGGTTTTAACCCGGGAAAAAAAAACCATTTTTCCCGGGTTTTTAAAAAAAATTTGGGAAAATTTAAAAAAATTTTCAAATTGGTTTAAAATTGGTAAAAAATTTTCGAAAAAAAAAAGATTACAATTTTGGGCAATAAAGCTAAAAAAATTTTTAAAAGAGATGAAAAATTAATTTAAGGAAATTTGGAAAAAAAGGGTTTTCCATCAAACCCCCAAAGAACCCTTCAAAATGGGCCCCTTTTTAAAATTTTAAAATAAAAAAGGGAAACAAAGAAATTTTTTAAATTCCCTGGGAAAAAAAACCCCGGAAACCCAAGGAAAAAAGAAAAGTAAAAATTTAAAATTTTTTTAAAACCCTTTTCTTTTCAAATTTTTTGGAAATAAAATGAATTTGATTTTTAAAAAATTAAAAAAAAAGGGGAAATTTTCAAAAACCGCGTAAACCCAAAAAATTAAAAAGTAAATTTTTAAAAATTTAAATTTAAAGGAAATCAGAAAACTGATTTAATTTTCCTTTTTTTAAAAAAATTTTTTTTTAATTTTAAAAAATTTTTAGGGAAATTTTTAAAAAAGGGGTAAAAATACAATTCCCCCCTTAAAAAAATTTTTAAAAAAATAGCCTCCCTAAAAAACCCAAGTTTTTAACTATTTAAAAATTTTTAAAGAAAATTTTGGAAAAAATTTTTTTAAAAAATTTCCCATTTAAAATTTTAAAAACCATTTTTAAAATTTGAAAAATCAAAAAATAAAAAAAAACCCTTTTAAACTTAAAATTTTGCTTTTAAAATTTAAAAAAATTTTTTATTAAAAATTTTAAAAATTTATTTGGCCCAAAAAGGAAAAAATTAAAATTTTAAATTTTAAAGGGAAAAAAAAAAAAAAATTCGAAAAAAACCCGCCTTTATTTTTTAAAAATTAATGAAATTTAAATAAATTTAAAGGGTTTTAAATTTTAAAATTTCCCATTAAAAAAAAATGTTTTCCGTTTATTCCTTTAAAAAAAATTTTCTGAAATAAAAATTTTTTTATTTATAAATTTTTAAAATTTTTAAATTTAAATTTTTTTGCAAAACAAAAAGTTTTTTTTTTAAAAAACTGGGTTTTGGAAATCTTTAAAATTGCTTTAAAAAACCTTTATTTTTTGGTTATTATTTTTTAAAAATTTTTTTTGGTTTTTTATGTTTTTTTGGGGTTTTTATTTTGGGAAAAAAAAAGGGAAATTTTTTTTTTAAAATTTTGATTTTTAAAAGGAAAAAAACCGATTTGGAAATTCCATTTTTTTTTTAATCCCAAAAATAAAAATTTTTTTTAGGAAAAAAATTTTAAAAGTAAAAAACAATAAATTTTAAATTTAAAATTAAATTTAAAAAACCTTTAAAAAAAAAGGTTAAAAGGTTTCAATAAATTTAAATTTTGAAAAAAAAAATTTAAAACCCCCGTTTACCTTCCTTTTTAAATTTCCCCTTTAATTTCCCTTTTTAAAATTTTTAAAAATTTGGGTTTCAAAGATTTTTTTAAATTGGGGTTTTAAAATTTTTATTTTTAAAAAACCAACCCATAAAAACATTTTAAAATTAATTTAAAAGTTAAAACCCAAAAATAAATTAAAATTTTTAAAATTTTTAAATTTGGGTTTTTTTAAATTTAAATTTTAGGTTTTAAAAAATTTTTAAAGTTTTTTTCAATTTTAAATTTTAATTAAGTCAAAAAAGGGGTTTCCTAAGGTGGGAAAATTTTATATTTAAAATTTTAAAAAAAAAATTTAAATTTAAAAATTTTTTTTTTAAAAAAATAAAACTTTAAAAAATTAAAAATTTAAAAAACCGGGGAACTTTAAAATCCTTTCTATTTTTAAAAAACAAAAAAAATTTTTTAAATTTAAACCTTTCATTATTTTAAATATTTTTAATATTTTGGGTTTAAAATTAAAATTTTATAGGATTTTTTTAAAAAAATTTAAATTTTCCCGATTTAAAAATTTTAAAAGAAAAATTTAATAAATTTTTAAGGTTTAAATTAAAAAATTAAAAATTTAAATTTTAATTTTTTCATTTTCTTTTGGGCCAAAAACAAAGTTTGAAAAAAACTTTTCCCAAAAAATAAAAATATTAAACCCTTTAATTTTTAAAAAAAAAAATTTTTTGGTTTTGAAAAAAATTTTTTTTGACAAATTTAAAAAGGGATTTTTTTTAAAAATTTTATTTTTTAAAATTTTTAAAACTTAGCCAAATTTTTTTTAAATTTTTTTTTAAAATTTCCCAAATTTTATTTTTTTTAAAAAAATTAAAATCCTTTTAAATTTTTTTTAAAAAAAAAAAAAATTTTCCCCGTTAAAAAAAGCATTTTTTATTTTTTAAACCAAATTTTTTCTTTTCCTTTAAAAGGCAAAAAAAAAAAAATTTTTTTAAAAGGGTTTTTAAATAATTTTAAAAATTTTTTGAAAAAACATTTTTAGTAAGGGAAAAATTTTGCCCGAAAATTGGGAATTTGTTTTAAATTTTTATTTCAAAATGGGAAAAAAAAACCCCATTTTAAATAAAAGATAAAAAACAATTTTTATTATCCCAGGGGTTTAAAAAAATTTTGAAAAAATAAAATTTTATGAAAAATTTAAATTGGTTTAATTTTGAATTTCCTTTTTTTTAAAACCCCTTTAGGGAAAATTTAAAAAGTCCCTTTACATTTTTTAAAATTTTTTTCATTTAAAAAACCGGGTTTTTTGTATTAATTAAAAGGGGTTTTTAGGCCCAAAATTTGAAATTTTAAAATTTTTTAAATCGTTTGGTTTTTTATAATTTTTAATGTAACCGGTTTTTCCAAAAATTTAAAGGAGGGAAAAAGGTTTCCGGGGTTCGCAAATTAAAATCAAATGAATTTTTTTGGGAATTTAAAAAACCGGATTTTTTAAAATTTTAAAAACAAATTTAAAAACCCGGAAAAAAAAAATGGAACTTTCAATTTATTTTAAGACAATTCCCGGGAAATTTAAACAAATAAAAAAAAAAAATCTAACAAGGGCCAAAATTTGGTTTTGGGCCCCCAAAAAAATTTGAAATTTAAAAGGGGGTTTAAATTTTTTTTTCCCCAAGAAAATCTTTATAAAATTTTAAAAATTTAAATTTAAAAAAAACCGGTTTGGGTTTTCCCAAAAAAATGGGTTTTTTTTTAAAAAATTTATTTAAATTCGGAAAAAAATTTTTTTCCCTTTTTGGCCTTTTTTTTTTTTAAATTTTAAAAAATTTTTTTTGGGCCAAATTATTTGGGGAAAATCTGAATTTTTTTTTTAAATTTAAAATTGGAAAATTCAAATTAAACAAAATTTTTTTTGGGTTCAAATAAAATTTCCAATTTTAAAAATTTTTTACCGCCCCTTTTAAAAAAAAAAAATTTTTAAAATTTTTTTTTTTATTTAATTAAAAAAATTTTTAAAATTTTCCGAAAAAGGGGTTTAAATTTTTAAAAATAGTTTCCTTTTTTTAAAATTTTTAAAAATTTAAAAAAAAATTCTAAATTTTTAAAAATTTACAGAATTTTATTAAAAAAAAATTTAACCCAAAACCCAAAATTTAATTTTTTTTATTTTATTTAAAAGGGCATTTTAATTTTTAAAATTTTTAAATTTTAAAAAACATTTTTAAAAAATTTTAATTTTAAAAATTTAAATTTTTTGGGAAAAATTTAAAAATTAAAGTTAAAATTTTTCCTCGAAGGTTAAAAATAATTAAAAAACCCCAATTTAATGCAAATTAAGGGTTTAAAATTTTCTTTTTTTTTTAAAAATTTTTTTTAAAATAAATTTTAAAAGGAAAAAATTTTTAAAACTTTACTTTTAAAATAATTGGGAAATGAAAAGGGAAGGGAAAACCTTTAAAAAACGAAATTTAAAACCTATTTTTAAAACAAAATTTTTAAATAAAGGGAAAAATTATTTAAAAAAGGGAAAAAAACTTTTTTTAATTACAAAATTTTTTAAAAAAAAAAATTTTTTTTTGTTTTGGGCCCAAAAATTTTTTTAAAACAAATTTTTTCTTTTTTTAAAATTAAAATGGAACTTTTAAAAAATTTTGGGGAAAAGTTCTTAATTAAAAATTTAATAAAAACTTTTTTTACCCTTTGAAAACATTAAAACTTTATTCATATATTCTTGTATAAATCTTTATAACATATTCTTGAATAAAGACCAGTTCAAGCCGCATTCCAATCGCCCTTTTTACTGGCATTAGCCCTGAATAATACTTTATACTAAGAAAATTCAAGTCGCATTTCTTGAATAATTTCTTATAAAAAGCTTTAGACAACATTTATTTAAGCAAAATTGTTACTTGGGATATCTCGTAAGATCGATAAAATAATTTCAAAAATCCGTAAGTCATTATTTCTGTTTTTCTAGAATAAAATTGGGCATATAAGTAAAGTTTGATTCATTTTAAACAAGCTATATCGAATTAAACGCCCATAACTTGTTTTTTTTGCTCGTTATGGGAGTTTAATCTCGTCAAATGAGAAAATTGGAGTGGCAGAAGACTTTTTTATTAATTAACAAAATTCCACAAAAATTTCACTAAACCAAGAAAATCACATTTTTTTAAAACATAACACATTGATGTAGTAACTTAACCCCTTTTTGGAAAATTATGAAATTACGCATACTTACGTAGGAGTTGAGTGAAATCCGTTAGGTACTTTTTGAGATATAAGCCTTCAAACTTAGCCGCCAGAACTTTTTATTTCTATAATAAATAAATTTCAATGTTGAACGGTGCGATACCGGTGCAGCGATAAAATCAGGACTTATAGATATTATTTTTACGATACTTTGCTGCTTAAAAATTTGAGAGAACTGATATGTAATAGAAGTCGTAATAATCATGTAAATCGGCACCAAAAGGCGCCGCCGCCGCGCCGTAAAAATTCAGGGCAAATACCATACTTAAACAACATTTACAACTCGAAATAATAAATTCGCAGATTAATACCAATAAAAATTTTAGACATTTATGCCACCGCTAATAACAAATTTTAGTTTCAAACGAAATAATTGAGCAACAAAACGACGAAGAAAATCGGGACAACGCCCCGAGACCAAATAGTTTCCTAAATCGAATCCTTACCCAACCAAAGCACTTTCTCGAAGAATTCTTTTTTTTAAGATGAAATAAGTTAACTGTACCGATAAAATCTCTACAAGCGAGCTGCGGGGAACCCATCTATTAACAATAATAACATTTGTGGGTGGTATTCGAGGAGTTCTACTTTTCCTGCAACCTGTTGAAAACGACCTTTTGAGTAAAAATCGCCTTTAAACGTGGAATTTATTGAAAATTGGCACTTTGCAAATTAATTGCGATACCAGATAACAAATCCTTAAATATTCCACTAAACAATTTTTTTACATCTCGTAATGAACGTAAGATATGTCTAATAAAAGTAAATCGAATGGACCACGTGCTGAGCTACTACATTACGCCACCTACACAACCTGTTTTTACTGCTACGCCCGCCGTTAAATATAATTTGCAACTATTAGTAATTGCCGTATAAAAACGGAGCACCATTAATTCCTTTATTACAATGTTCCGTAAATGCGAGACCATAAATGGATAACATAAATAACGTTCTTATACATTTCTTCGACCTCGGACAATTCGTTCACTTTTACAATCTACCTGTGCGCCGCGCCGAAACTTACGAGAAAATTAATAACAATTAAGAAACCATTTCCGAAAATCAAGATAAATTAACTGGGCAAATTCTCCGATCGGTCCAAACTAAATTAATGGCCGTCCCTTCGAAACCAAGGTGGTCTAAAAAAAATTTACTTTTCAAAAACACTGCCCGTCTCGCAAACCCTCGAGTTTTCTAAAAATTGAGATAACAATCTGGACAACGCCGCAAACGTGTCAATAATAACATAGCAGAAGCGTGTTGAATATTAGAAAACACAACATAATAAAGCACCTTCTCGTTATTTGGCCATAAATTCCATATATAATAGCAGCACGGGTTACAGTCGATGGCCGATGGCTCAGCTCCACTCTCGGGGTGCAGCTGCCCTCCATTACATTACGGCCCTCCTACATAGACGAAATTAAAATTTAATTTCCATACGCCACAAAAAACGCGGCTCTCTATGTCGGCAAATTAACAAAAATTAAATTAGGTACGTTAAACTACGCTAAGGAGCCTTTTCTTCGTCGTTGTCATCATTTTTTTTCTGCTTAAGCAATTAATTGCTATCTAGGAACAATGTTCTACCATTAGTAGTCTGAAGGTTGTTTATTATTTATCGACGATTCAAATGCTTATTTTCACCTCATAATTTAATTCGAGCATTAAAAAATCAAGGTTTTTACGGCGATATCCGTTTGAGCTGAATATTTTCTGTAAATTCCTTTACGCAATCAAAATTTCGTCCCCGTTTTGTCAATATTCCCCGATTCTATGTCTAGAGCAATAAGTTTGAGGGTTCGTTGTTTTGGCAAAAATATTTTTATTAGACTTTTTTAATAACCAACTTAAGTCAATAAGGCGCATCCAAAAACTGTTCAAATAACGATGGGAAATAATATTGCGATCGGTGGACATGAATTTCCTCTGCAAGTGTTTGTTCGCCATTTAAAGGAGTGCCTAATCCAAAACTTATCCAAGATAATCATCCTTGCGACAGTTTATCGCTTCGTTAAGTACCGTGTTATTAAATTTCTCACTACCCCGCCGAGTTATAAAAATCCCGATAAAAATGACAATGACGAGGACGGAGAATATCGCGATCTGAAGTAAATTGGCGGTCGAAAGTTCGAATCTTCTTAACCCACGGCCGTTTGCGATTATCGTTATAAATTTACGACCGAAATTTTCCCCGGAAACTTTTTGCTGCCTATAAGTACTTAAAACTGCGAGAGGTAATTGGCCTCTGTTTCACATCCAACCAAATTCGACGCAGGTGCGTTTTCTTCGCAATGAAACTTTACGATCGCACCGAACTTAACTGCTTAATATATTTGGGCGCCGAACTGCCAAAAAAAAAAAGATTAATTACGCGCACGTCCGTACTACGAAGCGTACGACGGGTACTATCGCGACGACGAGATCAAGCGCAAGGCCGTGACTTCGCTTTCTTTAATTAGTGGATGATAAGCACATATTTCGGAGGCAGGTGTAAAATTGATACGGACTCGTGGATGATTTTTCATATGGTATTTAATTAGCGGTTATATAACTTACACTGGCTCCTAGAAAAAAGCTCGCTTAATTATATTAAATTAATTACTATGATTTATTAGTCGGGTGCGTTTTTAATAACTGGATCTATATATGCATTTTACCGATTGCCCTAATAAATTTTCCTCCGTATTTTACGAAACCTATGGTTTTAAAGGTGCGAAAACGGGCGCCCCGAGGCTAAATAAGCTATTACAAACGCGCGCAACACTGTTAGCACAAGATTGAAACGGTAATAAACGGTATGCACGCTTCTATTTAGGATTAACCGCCACCTTTAACCGTGTTATTATTGTATGTTTAAAATACAGCTAGGGATATTGCGGATCGTTAGTTCTGGACAACGTAGTTGTTAGCTTTGTTAACTATATTTCGGTTACTTCCTAATTTCTCGGCACTTTCCTTTTAAAGACCGCTAAAATGTTACGTGCAACCCTTTACGTTTCTCTAATTATTTAATTATATGTATGGGTGTTACGACCGAGCATATCTATACCGGAGCTTGTTGGAAAAGCTTTTATTTAGACGTTAACGCTTTAAGACGCTTATTACCGTCGCGATAAATAGCCGTGCCTTTTTTCGAAACGAGAAAAATCGGCCTTAGAAAGGTTTCTTCAACTTAACCTAGTTAAAAACGGGCAATAAAACAAAACAAGCCAACAACGTCCATTTATCACAACCATCATAAAGCGGAAATTCCTCGGCACAAAAACCTAAACATTATATCGAATAAATAATAAAGCTGGTTTAATGCGGAGGGTTGGTTCTGATTACAAGCTGTGCGATACCAATTTAAATTCATTAATGATGTGTTTAGACGCGTAATTATGCATATAGGTAAGTGTCGACGGTTAGATAATGATAATGCCGTGTCGGTTACGCAACTGTTACACCTGGGTCGGACTTTTATATGCCGTCGAAAAGGATGGGACGATTAAATTGGACATTTTAAATGGTGAAATATACGACGAGAAAAAGTGATTTTATTGTTAGCTTAATGTGGAAATACTGCTGGGCTATTTAAATATTTTCCCGAGGGCGATCGATGATGCATCGAGCAATTTTAATGTTTAGTGGAGTAACGACGCATAATTCCATGCTATCATTAAACTACGTGTGAAATTACCATAATTATGATTAATGCGCTCACATCTTTCACTCTTTTCTTATGCTCATGTTTAATTTATAGAGATTATTAAATTACCATTCTATTTTGATCTACTTTAGATAGTATTGTTTTGAAATGTAAAGCAGATTGAGATATATAGGTACTCGCCCGATTGATTATATCGAGTAATTGATGGTATCCCGTTGATTTTAGTTTGAAGTGATGATTTTAACAGATAATAATTAAATGTTGCACTTACGTATTTGTAGAAAGATGCTTGCTTTAAAAAAAAAACATACGCTTATTTTGTAAATTTTAAAAATCTGGATAACAATATGGATAATATCAAACATAAACAATGCAGATAAAAGAATGCGAGTTTGATAATAAAAAGTAACTAAAAATGTAGAACAAACGTAAACAAATATAAAAAGATAGGTAAAAAAAAGTAAACCGTGCACGTACACTTCTCACAGAAAAAATCGGGACAGTTGAAGGATAGAATTTTAAAAATGTTTTGTTGTGAATTGGGTTTTAGGTGAAATGCTTGTATTTTTAAAAGGGATTATTGTAAGCCATAAATCATTGTTACCTACAAAGTGGACAACTCTTTGTCAACAAAATACTTTAGAAGCAAGAGGTAGGCAGGTTTAGTTTATACTTTCTGTAAATTTAAAAATTTATTGATCGACGTAATATATCGACGTATATATTGATCGCGTTTTGCCAAAAGGACGTAACTCACACTTTTTGTGAAAATGAGTTATTCTGACTGTCTTACGCATTTAAGGTAAAGACATCGTCTGATAAAATTTAATAACAATATTTCGATTTTTTTCACCGGAAAAATCGATTTATATTTCCGCGAAACGTATCTTGTTATAGCTACGCGGCGACATAACATGTGCTCTACTGTAAAATTTACTTTTTGTGGGTTACGCCCTTTTGGAAAATCTGCGTCGATATGACCGATAACATGTAGATTTATATAAAAAAAATTGGTTACTTACACACACAAAATTGATATAGCTTGAAAAATATTTCGTCTTGTTAATAGTGCTTCCGCAATTAAACTTAATAAATCGCATTTTTGATTTTTTGCCTTGACTTTCCTTTAACAAGCCATAACTTTTCCTAATCGGACCTATACATTGCTACAGCTTTTTTGCTTAAAATTACTTAAGAAACGCGCCCCTAACGTTTGGCAGATTCCTCCCGGGACACCTTGTATGTATCCTTAATTACTATGTGTTATTTAACCTACGAATCTTATATCCAAGAACAAGAAACGATAAATAAAATAATTATGTAAGTAATTATGTAATCATTCTTTGTGTGTATAGTAAAGTAATAAAGATACAATTCTTTGGCCGAATTAATATATTATATATTCATTAATTGTTTCCATCATTTATATATTTGTAGCACTAAAGATAGCTCCAACCAGAGCCGAAATATATGATGTTAGTTGTTCCAAGCTTTTATATTGGCTTATTACCACAATTTTAAAAGAAGTATAGTAAAGTAAGCATTCAGTCACTAGTTTTAATTTTAAGGCGATCCCCTACCTTTCAGTAAGTTCATAAACTTCAATGGAAATCAAGATTTCGCACTTTTTATGTTTTAGAAAAAATTTTTTTTAATGATATTTGGTATCGAAATCATCAGTACAAAAAAGGAAACTATCTCACAGCGACGAAATTAACGTAAGACGTCAAAATTATATCAAAAATATTACATTTAATAATAAAACAGGGTTACAAACAGAATAATGAATTAAATCTACAGGTTCTAGACGAGAGCGGTATAATGGAGTATCGACAGATATACTGGACACATCTTTCACTGGAAACAAATATTTTGAAATGTATTTTTAGACATCGTCAGTAATTATAATTGTAGAGGAAGGAAATCAATATATAATTCAATACATTGACATTATTGTAGAAAAATATTTAAAAAAGCATCAAAATATCGAGGATATAATAAATGGTAATATTATCGAAATCGTAGTTGTTTTCATAACGATCACATTCTAAATTAACTTTAGAGAAATAAGTAATGAAATGCCAAAAATCATAATTCGCAACTTTGTTGGGTGAAGTTTGCCTGTTACGTTCTCGTTTAACAGCAAGTAGAACCCGTCAATTCAATACATTGTTCTCTTTGGAACCTTTTTTTATTCTTTTACTACGGATTAGTAAATGTCATATATTTGATATAATTTTGACGTCTTACGATAATTTCGTCGATTTGGGATGATTTCTTTTTTTGTGCTGATGATTTTGGTACCAAACATCATATAAAAAAATTATTCTAAAACATAAAAAAGAGCGAAATGTGGATTTTCATTTGATTTACATTGAAGTTTGTTAGCTTACTGGAAGGTAGGGCTCGTCTTAAAATGCAAAAGGCTATTTCAACCTTTCCGATACCTAACATCTTTAGAACCTCATCTATGTAGGTAACAATGCTTTTATGGGTTAATCCTTATGTACTTGCAAACAGTTTATTTAAAACCCGATTCACAACAAAACATTTTTAAAATTCTGTCCTTCTACTGTCCCGATTTTTTCTGTGACAAGGGTACACCATAATATAAAAAAAAATAATTTCCATAGGATACCATTGATGTCCCATTATAAAATTTGGCACACAGATAGTCGATGAATGTCGTTAAACCTTGTAGTTTTTCAAAAAGATAAAAAGGAGTGTTTTTGAGATTTAAAAAAACGGTTCTTTTAAGGTTCACAAAAATTAAAAATCATAGTCGTCCTGCATGCCGAATTAAAGCCCATTAAAACAGAAGAGAATGGCTCTGAATTGAACTCTCTAAGTCAAATTGTTTTTAAGTTACGGCTTTTTGAAAAGTTGAAGATGTTGTCGAATTTGTTCGATTTTTGCTTCTTTTAAAATCAATAGATCGAAAACTACGAGTCCAAGAAATCTGAAATTTTGTGTTTTTCGTTCTCTCGATATGTACAATAAATAAATAAAAAAATCTTACAAATCCGAAATCTTAAGGTCCAATGATATTTTTTTATTGGTTGATTTGACGTGGAACGACCCCTACATCTAATAATATTTTTATCAATAGGCGTTTTTATGCCTTTCGGTGTTTTTGTAAAAAATCCTTTTTTTTGTAAAAAAATCGTGTAGCGAATATATAGGTAGTCGTTACTATTATTTAAAGTTGACAAATTTCATCTAATTTTATCTTTATTTGAAAACTAATTTTTAATTTTCTTTCGAACAACAGTTCAATATAACGTAAACATGAATCTGTAGATGAAGATATAATCTGCTCGACCAATAAGTATAGATGACATTGCTTGCATACACCTATCTGGCAATTCTAACATCGTTTATTGTCGCTTATAAACTAGTCTCGGCAATGAAAAAGATATTGAAATGTTAACCTGTCTATAATGCACTTGTCCAATCATGTTGTAGCTCCAAAGAAAGCAACAACATCAAATGCATTCACAGAACTGAAACGTGTAGATATTCTCGTTTTTTAAATATAATATACGTGATTTTTTTTAATTTAATTAATTAATTTTAATATCGAAGGGACGAAAAGTGACATAATCAAAAATGCGCTTGAACAGTGCTTTTTCTTATCGTTAAAACAACAAAAACGATCTAGGAGATTATCAGTCGATGGTTAAAAACTCAATCGCGACGCGGGAAATATGGCTATTCTGCAATTGTAAAATTTGTCCCTGTACTGTCTCGACAACGTTAAAAGCATTTGATGTTACTATTATCTTTACATGTAAGCGTGTATATTACGTTGTATAAACTTCGCAGCTGATTAAGATATAATCTCTGCTGAATTGGTACCTACTGCCAATCACTTGTTACGATATGTAGATCCTGATATTCGTGTTGTTGTAACGCCACTATAGTAATCGGGAAAAACACATGTCGTGTAATAACACCGATTTTGGGGAAATTTCTCGATTAACCCGGTTTTAATTGGTTTTTGATGAAGTTAAATTTGATTTAAAAATATACTACGGGTAACTATTGTAATATATTAAAATTAGTAACTTTTTAACTTTTTTAATTTAACCTATCTTCGAACTAAAAGCACGTAATGGTTTAATTTTTACGCGTGACTGTTGCTTCGATAAATAAATAATTTAAGACTTTGTTGTCTTTATTTGTAACGAATAAAGAATATCTATCATAAAAATTATTGTATATTTCCAAAATTGTGGTAGATACCGACGCATCAGTTGCGTGAAAATGCGATTATGATCAAATAAAATAGTGAACGCTTGTATGTAAATACCTACCGTAAAAAAAGAAAAGGCAATCATAAAATAAAATACATAGAAAATAGCCTTGAAATTTAGAAATCTGGAGATTTCGAATGGATAACGCAGATAATGAATCAAAATAACGCGGTTTACTGAGTAGTAACTGTTTTATTTACACACAATTCTAAGACCAAAAGCAATTTTTTTGTTTAATTAAATTTTAAACATCATCGCGATTATGTTTCGAAAAAAAAATAAGTCTACGCCAGAATATTTGCAAAAAATTTGTTAAGTTTAACGCGGAACAATCGATCACGTAAAAGTGCACGAAACAAAACGGCACTAATTCGAAACACGTGTACTCTTTGTTCGAATTTCTCACCTGCTCGCGCACGCCCACGCTCACGCAAATCCAAGTATGTAGGTACTTAATTGAGATGCAATTTGTGTGGGGTGAAAATGAACGAAGCGACTCGTTTACTTGGAAAATTAGGAAAAAACCAATCTCGCGTGCGACCGTAGACGGAATCAATTTAAACAATGTGGGCGGATCTAATTATTTCGAACAAGCAGAAAGTAAATCTAATCATAGATGAATGAAATATTGTTTGTATTAATTAAAGTTACCTTAATTGATTATTGACTAAATGTTATGATGATTTATTGCTGAAGTAATCCCATTTCGTCCGAGTCGATCCTATTAATTTTTACAGGTGTAGCAGTCGTATACTGTCCGTATTTGGATTATCATTGCTACTTGTTATTACTAATCGAATTAAATCCGTGTCCATACTTGACGACGTTATTAATCTTACTTACATACGTTAAGTAGGTGGAAATTATGCGACGAATTCAATTCGTTTTATATTAAAAAAATATAATGTCGCCAGTCGTTTTAATTTTAATATTATTAGTTAATCTTACATAGGCTGGTCTTAAACGGTTAATCGGTCAATCGAGATTCCGTATCATCAGTCAAGATAATTCGACGTCGGTTGCGTTCAGCAGCTACCGAACTAAATCAAACTTAATAAATCAGCGAGAAAGCAACGAAGCGAAACGAAGAGAGCCAGTCAGGCATACAACGAAAAATGTATGAAGACGGAAGACGGCACATAATCGTATCACGAAATATATCTACAATTTTACTAAAACAACCTTACGTAGTTTGTAATAACGTGTATACAAATCAAATTATGTTTTAATACGGCGCAGTTAAATTGGATGTGATTAAAAAAATGCTCGAAAACTAAAATATTCCGCAAATAACAAAAAATCGAAAATTTTTCACAAAGAACGAACTTTCTCGACTAGATGTTGAACTATTTAACTCTAGTACTTTGATGTGATAGAACGGCTTAGATTTTTACAGCCAGGAATTTATGAGCGGATCGATGGCCAAGATAATATGGTAAATTTTGAACGATCCTGACATTGTAGATTCAAATTTGACGATTTTTTGCTTTAAAAGGCAAAACTTAGTCTAATAATCTTATCTTTTTCAATAATATGTATAAATGTGCCCTTACATTAATTTGTTACGGTGACGGAAGCTTATTTTGTTTTTGAATCGCATTTGCTACGAATTGTTATTAAATTAGATCAGGGATTACGTTGAAAAAAGTCAAACAATTTGTAGAAGAATTAAGAAATAAATATCTACTATTAATAATCAGGTACAAGAAAAGGCAATTTTTATTAATTTATTTAATATCGTTAGGAGCAAAGATATGAGGGCAACCATCTGATTACAACAACCTTTACGTAATAGCATAATCAAATAAAATGTTTTAATTGTTTTGTATTTTTCAAACTGATGAATATTGTCGTGTTTTTCAAAAAATTCCTCTTGTTAGAAAATTAAAAAAGAAAAAAATGCAACTCAACAATACGATTGTTTCTTACAATTAATCCTTTTCAAACCAAAATATCTAATTTTGCAGTAAAATTAAAATAACTCGCTTTACTTGTAATTTAAAATAATAACTAAATTTTATATTTTTTTACAATATGTGCAATTTGACAAATTATTTTCTCAAATAAAATTAGACCGTCAATGCCAAAACGTAATAAAAAAATAGAAAGGAATAACTCGAATTAAAGCAAAAAAAAAAACGAAAACCAATTTACAAAAAGGATCAATAACTATCTAATAGGGCGAGGCCAATCACGAAATCAGTAGCGGACGTGACGTGCATAATTTTTAATTAATCGTGTATGAGTACGTACCTACATTACTTAACATCGTAAATCATTTTAATTTCTTCAAATTAAGGACGGCGAACAATAATTTTCGGCAATTATTATGGTTAAAAGTATTTTGTAATGCTTTTTGGATAAACTCGGCATTTGAAAAAACAACGAACAATTAGCGAAACAGTTTAGATCGGTCTATTTCGACAGGTGAAACTTCTAACCCATTGTTCCAAATACCTGCCAACTTCGAAGGGTTCGGGGCCGTCATAACTATTTAACGCGCGCCATTATTAATCAATTCCGAAATATCCGAAGATATAATTTAGCGACGAAATGCATTTCGATACGTTTCCATTTTGAAAATTTATTATGAAACATGTAACTGCAATTTCCGATAAGATCGGGGTTACGTCCCAGGTCATAAGAATCGCCGTTTTTATTATATATTAACTGTAGTTTAATTATATATTTTTTATGTGCGTGAATTTTGATTGCTTCCCGCATTTTTTACGACTATCTCCTCCATCAAAATTTGCTCCATGCTGAGATTATCTTGAGATTATTTCGGCGTATAATGAAATTAAGGTGCCGCCCTGTAATACATTACTTACAACTGCTTTTATGGATACCTACAAAGTTTCAGTTTTCGTTCCAATTTTGTTGAATTTAATTAACTTTTAATACCTACAGGTAATACAATTAATTTGGTAGATACGCGCGTATTTCGGTGCAAGTCTAGAGGTCAAATGTTTGAATTTAGTTACGAGTTTTATTATTTACTTAATATTTTAGTTAGAAACTAAAAATTCCTCTAATGGAAATTTCTACAGACTGCTTTTCGTAAAAGGGTAAAAATAGATAATAACTTTATCGACATATTGTTAAGAGTACTTTCTTGTGGACGTGGGCAGATGGGTTTCAAAGCCTACTCTGAAATTACAGAATTGTAAATATTAAAATAAAAGCATCCACAAAATGTTAAAAAAAGCAACTAATAAACTTATCGTCGGCGTCGTGTTCGTAAAGGGAAAACAATATAAAATATTTATTTTCGATTTTAAAATATCTAGACACCTACTGGAGATTAAACTAAGAAAGTCATCTATAAATGGTATTAGAAAATAAATTATCAATCAAATATCTATAAATTAATTTTGAAGAATGCAAAATTTCGAGACCTCTTTAAGACCCACCCCACACCTTCATACAAAAAATTTATTAGATAGGTACTTAAAATGATTTCGAAATGAATTTGTTTCGTGAACTTTAAATGTCGTCAATAATTCGGGAGCCTTTTTTAATCCGAATAAGTAGGTACTGTACAAAAATCTATTGTTCTTTTTTTTGAATAGGTCGAAGTTTCTATGTCACCTACAAAAATTTAGATTACATAAGTATACAAAATGTGCATATTTATATTATATTAAATAGGAAGGTACACTAAAGGATGTCGACTCCGCAATGTCTAAAAATATTGTATTATAATTAACACATTTGTATGTTAACCTACGAAATAAAAGGCTAGTTGTAAATAATTTAATTACAAAAAAATTCAAAGAAACTACCTAATTTTTATTCTATATATCTACTCACGTAATTAATAGAAGTTCCACTACCTATAGAAAACTTTTAATCGATTAAAATCTTAATAATAGACTAAAGACCTAGACCTTAAAATATACATACTACCTATATAGGTGCGGAAACTTATTAAATCTTAACCGCAATTTAGTTTATTATAAATTTAAAACTCTAATTTATTTGTTATATATGTATATGTAACGAGGTATGTATACCTCGTATACGTATATGTATACACATATAGTACCTACATATGCATAATGGCGTTTTGCCAAATGGGCGTAACCCACACTTTTTGTAAAAATTAGTTATTCTGACCATCTTATGAATCTAAAGCAGAGGCATCATCTGTTAAAATCTAGTAACAATATTCCGATTTTTTCCATCGGAAAAATCGATTTGTATTTCCGCGAAACGCATCTTCTTATAGCTACGCGACGACACAAAATGTGCTCTCCAGTAAAATTTACTTTCTGTGGGTCACGCCCTTCTGGAAAAACTGCGTCGATATCATTTTGCCATACGAAAAATCCACGATAATACATACTTATAGCAAAAACTGAACGAAAAAATTTAAAATTCGCATTTAAACGACCGAAAAAGCAATAGCACCTGAAATATTTTATATTCAAAGATATACGTAGGTATGTACGTAGTACCTATATCGGGACTGTCGTAAACGTATACGAAAATCAGATAATCTACGTGCAGAAATCTGTGAGTCGTTCGATATTTATGCGCATAACGCCCCCGAGAATTTTCGATGGCCATCGCTATCACATGACATTTGACCCAGACTAAAAAAAAAGTAAAATGAGTGACGAAATTTATTCGAGCTTAATCACAAGTACTTGATTATATAATACATGTGTATGGTAATTTCAAAATCATACCGAATATTCCAAACGACCATCGTTGATGCATAATTAAATAGATGTCTATAAATTTGTATTAACTATTAATTTTAATTACATATTGTTTCTTGTATTACTACCTTGTATTACTTGTATACCACCTATAGCTTATCCAAACCTATATGATGTTCACGTCATCAATACAAGGTTACTAGATGATGACGTTTCACACAGTGCTGTTACGTCGTACCTCGTATTTTGACAGTTCTAATAAATTGTAGTCTTTCTTTATACCATTTAATATGTGCGCAAGTAAATCATCTATAGAATATGTCACTTTCAAACTTTAAACCGAATTACAAATAAACAACCTAGTAACGTTTTGTTGATGACGTGAACATCATATAGGTTTGGATAAGCTGTATCATGCTAAACAATAATCATCCATTCAAAAATCGATTTGTATCAAATTGTAAAACCTCGAGAAACTATCCCGTGCACCGTACCGAACAACATTTGAATTTTCGATGTTTAAATTAACTACGAAACAATAACGATAGCATTTTGGCAGAACATCGTAAGCGTCACTTTTTTCGAAAATGCGTTGTTTTGACTACCTTATGTAACAAAACATTTCGATTTTTTCCACCAGAAAAATCGATTTGTGTTTCCGTACATACTGAGAAACCGTTTTGGTGTAATCGAAACCACCGTGAATACCGTGCAAAACACCTGCGATGCGGCAATAGCGTGTAAACTATCCTTAGTACCGAACACATAGCAATGAATTGTGTCGCGTTGCCATACGTCCAATCTACATCACCACAAATCACAAACTGCAAAAATCATGGAAAACAACCATATAACCAGTGCCTGCGGTGCAATTACGAAAGGTAGTTACGGTACGTTTCATTCTCTGTAAGAAAGTTGTATCGTTAGTATCGGAAAACAGCAAATTAGTGATACTTACGATGTCCTGTCTTGATATCTCGTTCAAGAATAGTATCTAACCTCCGTACAATTCCTTTTTCCATACAAATCCATGACTCCATCGCAGAATACGTACGTTACTTGGTTTCGAACGTGCCCTGAATTACCTATATACGCGGTTTCCAGGAGGTATTTGTTTATAGTTACGCTACAACAGAAAATATGCGCTCTTGTAAAATTTGCTTTTTGTTACTTACGATGCTCTGCCATCGTCAGAACCTCAGAAAATAACCCGATGAGTCTTGAAAAACCTTTTCAGATTCTTTAAATCTCTTTTGGTTTTCATCCGCTGTGTAGTAGGTAGAGGTACTTATATTACAGAAAAACCTCAGGTCTTAAGATAAGCAAAATCGTTAATGATGCCCACAATCAACACCTGTCTATATGGAAGCCAATAAAAAATTTCTATTAAAAAAAATTTTAGTCAGAATTGAATATGAAGATGTTTTGGTAAATTACTGACAGACAAACTTGAATTTGGGTCAAAATTAACAAACTATAAATATTGGAAAAACTCCAGGATTGTAATACCTAAATTCAAAAATATCAAAAAAATATGTATAGGAAGAGTACAAGTAAACAAAATAAAAAAAAAAATGAAACGGTCCCATTAGCATCCTAGATAATATTATTCATCATAGTTGGATAACAACTACAATTTAATTATGTAATTCAAATAATAATTACCTAGGTAGGATTAGATAGTAAGTAATTCGTTGACTCACCAATTGAATTATGTGTTCAAAGAAATATTTCTATATGGGAATTATGACCGTGAAATTAGACTATGATTAAGGGCAAACGATTACCTTGAATAACTGTTCAAAATATTTAATTGATCGAATTCGATCGGCTAAGGTTTCGTCGATTTCTTGGAAGCAATGCATTTCACAAATATATGAACATAGACGTTTGATTAAAAATCAGCAAAATAAGCGAATAAAGCCAACCGCGCCGGTGGCGATGGCGCCACCAAACCCTCTCACAGATGGGAACTAAGCATCTAGCCGACTATTATAAAATAATATCATACAGCTAATAAACCCATATTTCCATTTCAGTAGGATAATTGACTGTTCTCGATTATAACTGAAAAATATCGCTTATATGAGAAAACGTATCGAACAAAAAATATTATACGTAGGTAAGAGTCGTTGTTAAGTACAAGTGTGAACAATAATCGACCAAAAGCTCTACGTGTAAGTGTATAAACCACCCATGTATTTACATATAATGGTTAACAATGCGTAATGAATCACTCCATTTGCAGAAAGGTTACCGTAGCAAACTTAGATATCGGCAGACGCATGTAGGTATATAACAACGCAAATCTATAACAACGCGTTGGCGTCGTCGCCAAATTATGTTACAATTCATTCGTCATTTATATACCAATTTATAATTCATTTATTCGCGCATTCATGTTCCGGGATATTAAAACGATCTTATTGTGGTTTAATTTGAAATGGTAAAATTAATGCGTCTAGATAATATTGTTATTATCGATGAATTTATTTGGAAATAACGCTAAGTACGTTTCTATTGAACGAATCTAACCGCATTATATCGACGCGGTTTTTCCAGAAGGGCGTAACCCACAAAAGGTAAATTTTACAGGAGAGCACATTTTATGTTGTCGCGTAGCTATACGGAAATACAAATCGATTTTTTCGATGGAAATATCGGAATATTGTTTAACAAATTTTAACAGATAATGTCTTTGCCTTAGATGCGTAAGATAGTCAGAATAACTTATTTTCGTAAAAAGTGTGGGTTACGCCCTTTTGGCAAAACGCCATCGATATTTTACTATAGTATAAATCAACGAATTCACGTGGTTCTATGGATTTTAGTTAGTCTTCTTAATTCTTCGAAATTTGATTATGGTACGACCTAAACCGATAACAATCGCCTATGTTTGTTTAAATCGTGTGCAGGGGTACCTTTGGACAGTTAGGTGGGGGTACTATTGAACACTGTTCGAAGGTACGACTAAATAATTTAGGATTTGTTAAGATTTTTATAAAGAACCAAGTTTAAGCGCAACGTTCAATTTACTTTTTGAACTATATCGATGGGCGCTTTCGCATAAAATTTAATTGGGCGCAATTAATAATTCAATTAATTCAATGTGGACATTTTCCGGTCTATCGCCTCTTGAGAAACCAGAAGAGCTCAACAAAAATCCGGTCATTTTCTTTTCAAGTTGTTTATACCGAATCATTTTAATAGGTATTTAACCCCTTCGAGTCCATCGGGCTCAAAACGCAGTTCGCTGTATTATTCCAGAATTACTTAAAAAACAAAAGCTTTTTGTAAATCGTTGCCACAATTGGCAGCATGAACCTGAAGGGGTTAAAAGTGTCCCCCAAGTGTATTGAATTATTTGCTTCAGTTATGTATGTTTTGATATACGGTCATCTTTTAACGAAAATATTTACAAGTTTTACAAGTTTCTATTACGTATAATTTCCTTTATACTACACGACCCTGTTGACCCTAAAGTAACTTCTAATTATTAGTCGAATTGTAGCTTTATCTTTATCTTTAACATAGAACAACGACTCTCGCGAACTTCGTCGTGCATGGAGTTGTATTTCTAGTGGGTTGTCCAATTTTACATATGTCTAGTAAGTAAGACAAAATAAAAATTTCTATTTTGTCCTCTTTGCTCGTTCAGCTAAAATGCAACACACTATATACTATAATTTTTCCAGACATTTAACAACGGTATATGCTCAATGAAAAACAAAGGCGAGGCAACTCTCAACTATTAATTTAACGACACTTCCAAGTAAGAAATAAAATAAAATTGAATAGGTAAACAATAATATTCTACGTGAAAAAATAACTTCCAACCGCTACCTGGTTTAAAAACGGGAAATTCTCAACAAGTAAATATTCAATAAATCAAATAGTGGCGCACAAAAATACAAAAAATTAGCAGCTCTCATTTAATTTAAAACTGTCTACCTATTTAATGATGAAAATCGTCGGCGACGTGGATACGGTCCTGGCAAAAATTACGACATCAACTGACTCCATGAAGTTTTCACACCCAAGTCACTAATTTTAATATTATGAGTACAACATTTGATAATCGGTTTAGTTGAAACATTACAATTATTAATGTTTACGACAATTTAAGATCTTGCAGTACCTTAACCTAACTAAAAAGTTTTACACTCGCGAGTTGTAACATCAACTTTAATCGTACTATATTCGATTGATTTTAAATTAACGATTAATTAATATCCGTGACTTTACAAAGTTGAATTAAATTTTAACTTTAATTAAGCTAGTATTCGATGATAAACAAAAGAACTATCAAGATGGCGCAAATGAACTAAGTCACGTGAAGCAACTTACTCCGCACTAACCCGATTGCGATCCGATTCGAGCCGACTATGACTGATGTCCTGTAAACGCTTATGCAGTATATCTTGCAATAAAATGTTATCTACATGGTTATTTATAATTAGATGTAAAAATTTGTATATACATATGTATTCAACAATTGCGCTAATTTTCTTTTCTATCTGTTCTCCTTAGAGGAAGAGCCTGATAAGAGGCGACGACTAAACGATAGCAGGCTGCTACGAAACGCTTTAACTCATACCCGGCTCTCCGCAGCGGAAAGTATAGCGTGCAGCCTGCTATCATTTAGACGCCGTCTTTTATCCGACAGCCGACTACATGTAAATGGGTCTTACAAAGTTATTCAGTCTCAAAGACATGTACATACACATTGGAACTGTTTTAATAAGTAACCCACCTATTGCATTTTTTTAGCGAATTTTCATACAAAATATAACTATTGCAGCCTGTCTGATGACGGGACCCAGTCGTATCGTTTTGGATTTTTTCTGATCTCGACCCCTAAATCTCAAAATATAGGTCGTTCATTTTAGGCCGTCATATATACATATATGTATGCATATAATATAATTAAATCTTGTAGACACGATTCCGGTCGCAATTTTGTCACGCAAATTTGGACACTATATTGTCTTTACGTAAACAAAGGACGAGTTACAAAATTGCGGTCGATCAAAGATTTTAAACTGTTTGTGAGTTATCTTCGTTATCGATCTACTGGATCGGTAATGTGACATATTTTTTGGAATCGGCATAAAACTCTCTTTGTAATTTTCGATAGAATGCACAATTTTCGAGATAATTGGGAAAGTGATAAAAAAGTTAAAAATTCTTATAAAAATACTCTTGAGAATATTTTTCTACCGAATGTAATTTTACAAAAGATATATTTCTTTAGAGAAAAATGAAAAAAAGAAGTAGTTTTGAAACATATTAGATGGAAATTCGATACCGAAGCTTGTGTGCGATCGGATTTTATACCTATGTATTTAAAAATAAAGTTATTATTTTAGTTGGCGTGGAAACAATAGTATACTAAATGGCCAGACGTAGTCTGCGTTGATTGTTTCGTGCCTATAAGGTCTGTGCAATAGCATAAAACAGCTGACCTGACAACTTTAATGGAAATAACAGATGTCGCTCGCGTCGGGTACTAATGATAACTGTAATGATTATTTGCAACTAGAATTTTCATTTAAAGTGCGGAATTCACAGTAAATAATATGAAGCTAAAACATTGTTGTGTGCCTAATTGCACACAAATAAATAGAAATAAAATTAAAATGCACCAATTTCCTTCTGATATTACATATAAAAAATTGTGATGTAAAAAAATATTTAATGTAACAGGTAAATAATTGCTATTTCAATAATTCATTCTTACTTAACTCCTTATTACTACTTAATTATACATTTACAGGACACAATATTGAACCCAATTTGTATGTTTGCGAAAAACATTTCGAAAAGAGTTGTTACTATCCCAATAAATTAAATCAAAGGTATAAATTAAAAGCAAATGCCATTCCAACTTTATATTGTCGTACAACTACCCTAGACTCTACCACTCCTGATATAGATCCTGTACGTCAGAAAGAGTTCAACAATATCAATCCTAAACAGTCATGCACTACTATGGATGTTAATTGTATATCCACCCAAGATCCTGTCACTCCTGTCGATCCTATGAATAAGAATACTGAATGCCCTTTGCCTTTTCGCTTTGAGCTAACTTCATCAAGTAGTGATACAAAAATGCCATTGTGCAATACCGAAAATTCATTACCACCCATGTGCTCAACGATCCTAGTCGATTCTAATTGCAATGAGAAAGTTGATGAAATGAGATGAATTACAAAGTTTACGTTTACAATTGAAAAAGACAAATCAAAAATATAATTTTTTTAAAAATTCTTTAAGTTCCCATTTTTCTTGTTACGATCATAAAAATTTAATTACAGACATCATTTTAACAAAGAAGAACTAATTAAACCATTATTTTCCAGTTACTGTAACACGCAAAATGATAAAGTAATTAATCAAAATGTATATTCAAAACCACAAACTAGAAAAATTTTAAAATTATAGTCTATAGATCAGTATCTACCATTTTATTAAATATTTCGGAATAATTTCTTGTTTACTTTACGAAAAACACATTAATTGTAGTTGTAATAGATATAAAACGAAAACACAATTTTATTTTTCAATTTTAAAAGTTACACCAAATAGTCAAGTTCTAAACCATACATAATAGATTTCATTAGTACCCGACGCAAGCGCCTTTAATTGTAAGTTAAAATCTATTGCACAGACCTTATAAGCACGAAAACAATCAACGCAGACGACGGGCCAGACAAACGTTTTCGTGCAATTGTCAAAATTGCAATGTAGATATTTATTAAATAAAATGGACAATTTTCCTCCACGAGAAATCGCAGATGATCTCCAAGGAATCTCGACCTAAACACTTCGGGTTTTTTCTTCTGCGATTAAATAGAATTCAAATTAATTTGAACATAGTACAAAGTGTTTATCGATAAATACTTTAACGCTGTAACACTTGCATTTAACATCGAAAACGATTCGTTGTGAGCATTTTTACTTTAGATTATTGCTTTAAATTTGTTTACAATTGTTTTTCTTAATAAATCATACCTACCTTTTCTGTTATATGGAAAATATGCGGATTTTCTTGACACAATATACAGGGTGTCCAGGAAATGGTAGCAAATCTCTCGGGAGCGTATAAACCGCGGCAAAATGACGACACGTTACTATAATTGTTTTTCCTACGGCGCTTTCCCGAAGAGATATTCACCATCAAAGTTGCAAAATAAAAATCAAATTTTTAAGTAACATTTTTATTTTTCGTTAAAATTTAATAATTGTCAATATACCTAGGTAATAATTGAAGGTCCTTAAACCTGTGTAATAAGTTTTTCGATATTTACTCAGTGGAACCAGGAGTGCACTACCCCTAATATTTATAACTTCAAAACTTTTTAGAGGTTTAAGTTTTTAAAGTTTTAAGGACATTTTCGGATTTTCCAGACATTTTAGGATACAAAAATGTACCTTGTTGAATTTCGATAAAATGAAGTATTAGATAAATCTTCAGTCAAATACTATTAATAAATATTTACTTTAAATTTAAAAGTTATTACAATTTCAAATTAATTAAGTAGATAGGTTCTTCGAGTTATCTTGATAATTCTAAAATAACAATTATTAGAACGCACAACGTCTAACTTATCCGGCCTTACCTGTTTAGCACTTTCGTATAAAAATTCGGTCATCGTAGTGCCAGCTTGTTGAACCATCTCATAAAATGTACTATTTTTATTGTTTAATAATAAATACGGATGTTCGAATTCCACCGCCGATCCAAGATTCATAACCAAAACCTTGTCGGAATCCATAATTGTACGCAAACGATGAGCTATCGTTAAAACGGTACATTCCGTAAATTTGCGCCTTATGGTGTCTTGAATGAGTTTGTCGGTTTGAAGATCCACGTTCGCGGTGGCTTCGTCCAAAATGAGAATTTTATTTTTTCTAATCAGAGCTCGCGCCAAACAAACGAGTTGCCTTTGGCCTACGCTAAAATTTGAACCGCCCTCGGACAAACTGGCGTTTAAACCCAGCGGTAAATTTTCCACTGCGTGCTTTAGTTCCACTTCATTTAAGGCACTCCATAAATCTAAATCCGAATATTGCTCGAACGGATCTAAGTTTTTTCGAAGGGTGCCATAAAACAACAACGGTTCTTGAGGAATTATCGATATTTTAGAACGCAATATGGGGAAGGAAATTTTCGATATGTCTATATTATCTATAAATATTTCACCTTCGGTTTTTACTAATTGGAAGAGGGCGTAGATTAGAGAGGATTTTCCTGCTCCCGTTCTTCCGACGATCCCTATTTTCTCCTGGGGCTTAATACTGAACGACAATTTTTTGAGCACACGTGGATTTTTCGAAGAGTATCGTAGCGAAACCGATTCGAATCGAATACCTCCTTCTTCCGGCCAAGTTTGCGGCGGATCGATTTCTTGCTGATTTTCTTCCCGTTTTAGCTTCGTATATTCCATGATTCTTTCAACGGAAGTCATTTGATTCTCTAAATCGCTCCACTGGCGCATGCCCCACTGAAAACGGTCAGTTAAGTTTAAAGCTTGAGTAATTGCTAAACCAACATCGCCACCGCATTCTTCTACAAACGTATATAGTACCTGCTTAAGTATTTATTTCTATCTAAAATCTACTTACCAGATTTCGAAATGAAGAAGCTAAAAGTGACTGTCGCTAAGTAGACGAGGCAAATTATGTCTAACCAGAAACTGAACGCTTTTGAACAAGTAATGTACATGTACCAAACCGAACTGTGCGTATCTTGAAGATCGTCGAACCTTTTTTCCAAATAATTCTGAGCCTCGTACGCCCTTATTGTTGATAATCCTTGTAAGGACATGGTTATCTGTTCGAAAACCGGACTACGAGCTAAAATAAACAGTTACCGACAAATGCATACATTGAGATAAAGTGAAGTTCGACACTTACTAATGCCATCCAAACGTTTGACATTGCGACTCGTCGCTAAATATATCACCCTAAAGATGTAAAATACGACAAATATTATAACAGACACTATTAATAACCACGGTTTGACTAAAGACACAACTACCGTTATTCCTATTATGTTTAAAGCGATCTAAAAAGAAAATTTTAACACACGTCGTAGACATTTATAAGCTTACCTCGATAGAATTTAGAGCGATCGTCGGTAACGCCTCGTCGACAGCTCCCATATCTCTGGAAAATCGGTTTAAAATTCTACCGGACGAATTTGTATTAAAAAATTTAATCGGCGAATAAATAATATTTAAAAGCATGTTGTCGTGTAGCTTAATCGAAGCCCGCATACAGTATTTATACAACGTGAACGCGCCTATCAGCGTTAATATCGACATGAAAGCAACTATACCGGAATAAATGTAGGTGCAAGTTTCTCTCGTTAATTCGGAAAACTCTTTCGTGGAAATATATGTAGCGTTCATCTCTAGATTTTCCTGTTCCAAATTAACCCTGTAAATTTTACATTTTTATTAAAATAAAATGGCATATATAAGTGTACTTACCAAAAAGTAAGAAAATAATCGGCAGCACTTAACGACAATTGAATTGTAATGAACACAAACAATATAAGAATCGCAATCGCCAAAGAACCACCGGCTTTCATGTAGAATAAGTAAACATCGCCCGCGATAGTACCGTAACTTCTGTGTTCTTTCGATTCGCGCGGCTCGCCTTCCTCATTTGTCTTACAATTATTTGGCGAATTCTCTTGCGTATCGATATTTTGGTCAATTTCGCTACCCGTGTCCTCGTCCAGCTGCTTCACAAAATTTATTTGGGAACTTTTCAGAACGTCGTACGTTCCGCTGGCGCATACTTCGCCGTTTTCGATGAAAAATATGTTTTTGACGTTTTGGAGGTACTGTAATTGATGCGTGACGAGAATGGTGCATCGATTTTTTAAAAAATTTAAGATGCACTCTTCGAATATTTGTTTTCCCACTTGCGAATCGACTGCCGATAGCGGATCGTCCAGCAAATAAATGTCGGCTTCCTTGTACACGGCTCTCGCCAAATTGATTCTAGCTCTTTGACCTCCGCTTAACATCGTTCCCCTTTCGCCGACGAGAGTCCTATCTCCGTACGGAAGAAACGTAAGATCCTGCTGCAAAGCGCACACTCTTAAAACGTCTTCGTACCTTTTCCTATCCATTTTTTGACCGAAGAGTATATTCTCTTGAACGCTTCCCGAGAAGATCCACGGATCTTGAGCGGCGTACGATAATTTACCAGTCACGGATAGTTCTCCTGTCCAAAAAGAAAATTCCTTTAAAATGACGTTTAATATGCTTGTTTTACCGCTTCCCACGGGACCTATTAGAGCTACGCATTCGCCTTGTTTCGCCTTGAAAGTAATATCGTGCAAAGTGTCGCATAAAGAATTTAAATTCCATTTCGCAGAAAGATTTTTTAGTTCGACGCTCTTCTCCGCGGTGAAGCATTTGCCGGATTTGCATTTTTCCTCGTTGTTCCATTTTACACGGTGCACTGAGAACGGGCACGCGAACGGTTTCGATCTTGAATGCCTCTTCGTGCAACAGAAACTCCTTGAATCTGAATATCGACACGTTGAATTCGGCCAGCTCGTTGACGCCGGACAAGAAGTTTTTTGCCATGATTTGTTTGATGATGTTGTAAAAGGCGGTGACAACGAACACGTAATCGGCTTGTAGAAGATTGCCCGTCAGAAGGTACGTTAGGATGGTCAAGAAGATCGAAATTCTTGTGATGAATAGTAGGATGGATGATAAAATTGCTTTTATGTTGGCCATTACACGAACGTTGACTATTTCTTGCCTGCAGTAAATAAACGGAATTGCGTTAAGGTAGTAATCAATTCGTTGTTTTAGTTAAATTCCAATACCTATTCAAAAATAATAATACGAGGTCTGACCAATAAGTAATGAGACTGATTTTTTAGCCGCGCTTGTGGTAACACTGCGAACCTGAAACTTCGGTCGGTTAATCTCTCATCCCTCCTCTATTGATACATGTGCTCGCGACTTTCGTACGTTCGTTAGTTCTCCAGCTGTGTTGTGTTTTCGACAACGTGTTTGTAAGGCGTGTCACGAATATGGAACGACGTAATATTGAACAGCGGTACGCGATTAAATTACTGGTGATGAAAGTTAGTATTTTCAGTACGATCCCGAAACAAAACGGCAAAGTCAACAGTGACTGTCTCCTGGTGCAGCCAGACCGAAGGAAGCGAGAATGAGCAAATCAAAAGTGAAAACGATGATGATTTGCTTCTTTGACAGCAAAGGAATCGTGCACAAAGAGTTTGTACCACCTGGGCAGACCGTCAACCAACATTTCTACCTGAAAGTACTCGATCGGACTGTGAAAACGAGTCATTAGAGTCCGTCCAGAGATTGCCAAAACGTGGATCCTTCATCACGACAATGCTCCATGCCATCATGCCTTCAGTGTGTCACAGTTTTTGACCTCTAAAAACATCGCAGTGTTGCTGCAAGCGCCCTATTCGCCGGATGACTTCTTCTTGTTCCCCAAACAAAATTAGCCGTGAAAGGAACGCATTTTGAGTCCATAACCGACATCGCCGTGACGAGGGTACTCCAGGACATTCCAGTCGAAGCCTTCCAGAAATGTTACGAAAGCTGGAAGAAACGTTGGAACCAGTGTGTAGTTGTGGGAGGGGAGTACTTTGAAGGGGATCACATCAATGTACCTTAATTTTTAAATATACGTATTTTATGGACTTAGTCTCATTACTTATTGGTCAGACCTCGTACAAACGAAACTAAAACTGAAGCCGTAGACAAGCCACTTCGATTAATTTACAATATAGATCTTTGATTTGAAGTTTGGAAGCTGATGTTTATTTGCAAAAATTTGGCGGTTTCATAATCAACACTAAAGTTACTTTTTAAACATTTTTTAAGGGATTTTAAATCATTGTAACAGACATTAAATTTTAAAGTCACTCTAGTTCTATTATCAAATTGGGGCTAAAGTCATTTGTCTTAAAACGTATGTAATATTAATGTATTAAAACTCATTATTAGTAGATAATTCCCAACATTTTCAATACATATTTTGCGAATTGATTTTTCACCGAATTGCAATAGTATATTTATTAAAAAATACTAAATATGTTTTGTCAGTTTGTTTTCTATTTAGGAGACGATAAATATGCAGTATTGACAAGTTAAAGAGCGTGATTTACAATTTAATTGTCGCTTATTTAATTGATCCTTAATCAATAAGTATTACCTGTACCTACTTACGTATAGTACTCAAATACACTGGTGAAATAAATTAAGAGAATTTGCATATTTTATCGAATACGATAACGACGATAACGCGAGGCCACATAGAGCTCTTCTGGTCGACGAATTTCTCGAGAGTGAGGATATTCGCCGGATGGATTGACCAGCCAGGTCTCAGACCTCAACCCTATAGAGCATGTCTGGGACGCTCTGAGCAGAGCAATTGCAACTCGCAACCCCCCTCCGAGAACCATCCAGGAACTGAAAACAGCGTTGGTGAATGAGTGGGACCAATTGCCACAGATGGTGAAATGGCACTGATAAACTGCCTTATTTCTAGTATGACATCACGCTGCAAGGTGTGTATAGCTGTAAGAGGGGACCATACCCCCTATTAACCCATTTCTTTTGTGTATTCTGCAACCGCAGTTTCAGACCTTCATACTCCCATGAGTGTTACGCACAAACATGTGTGTTTATTATAACTGTTGAATGTTTATTTTGTTTGTATTATATCAACCTATCTTCACACTAAATTTTATTAAAATCTGTCCAGTAGTTCTGGAGATCGTAGATAAAATATGAAAATTCTCTTAATTTCTTACACCAGTGTATAAGGCACTCATCTATTTCATTACTATCTATGATCAATAGTTTGGCAATTATGTGTCGAGCAATATAGAATATATTGAACACACTGTATACGCACTAACAGATGGGAATAAACTAAAGATAATTAATTTTGATACTTATGTTAGGCAGCGGATGAATAATCGAGATGTTATTGTTGAGTATTGAACTCGTTCAAACTCACCTGCGTATTATTTTTATTAGTTTGGCAAAGGGCTTCTCCCAAGTGTACGTTTTTATCACTTGAATGCCAGATATGATCTCGCTCATCAATCGAATCCTTTCGTCTGTTTTGAGGGCGGTCTTCATTCGATATTCCGACGTTTTCGTGGCAAGATACACTGAAATCACATAAAAATCGTAGAATTTGACATCGCGAGGTCGGCAAATGACAAACCTTGAAGTGGAACGAAGAATGCCATAAGAAAAATTCCAACAGTGGACGTCAATCCTAAAAGATTGTACAGTATGATAATGATGATAACAGTTTGAAGAGGGCTAACCCATATTGTATGAGCATGAAGAGCGGCACGATCGCATCTATTCACATCGTTCGATAGTAAATTAATCGTTTGCCCTACGGCTGTACCTCCGAGCGCGGATTTACTTAATCGTAACGATTTTCTGTAGATTAGAGAGCAACAGGCAACTCTCAATTTCATACCTAAATGTTGTAAACTAAGCATATTATTGTGCACTAGGAATGTGTTTACGAACGCTGCCGCCACAATCATTCCGGCGTAAAAAATAGCTTCTTGTTCTGATATATTGTTGTCAGATTGTGAATAGTATTTCATTAATTGGAATAATGCTAGTGGCTGTAAAATTCTTGAAGCGAAACGAAACGTTAACGTATAAAATTATAACAAATCATTTTACCTTATAATTAATTGATTAATTGCATAAGGGATTCCCAAAATAATAAGTTCTAATCCGAATGCTCGTAATATGGCTTTCCACAACGAAGGACTTTTACACGTTAATTCCTTCTCCCATTCTTTTCCAAACGATTTCCCAGCTTACTCGACGAATGCTCGTCCAAGTGTTCCGGTATATCATCCTCGTCGATGTTTTTTCGATAACCCTTAACGAATGTGGGTAATATGTATCTAAAACGGCACAATTTTAATACAACAATTAACGCGGTCACGGTTGTCACTTACGCAAAAATTAGCACTGACAATATGTTGGCATTTTTTCGAGGATTTATTTTGGTTTTTCCCATTTTCAAAGATGTAAATTGTTATACTACGTTTGCTTTCAATTAAACACCAAATAGTTGACTGATTTATTGATATTGTAACTACAAATGAAATTTAAACACCTAAGTTATAGGCATCGAAAAGAATAACTGGAAAGGTTCGTAGTTCGTGTGGCATTGATATTTCGTAAACAACTTTCAACTGCTTTTGAAAATTTGCATAATAAATTTCAATATTTTTTAACAAAACATTGCATGACAAAGTCGTCACGCATATATTCACGTTATAATATCGTAATTTATCAATGAATCATATTGAATACAAAGTACTTATTTAATTTTTCAGTAAACTCAAACGATCGACGAACGAAAGCGGACTTTTAGAAACTAAACTGCTTAACTTACGATCATTTTATAACTTATCGATAACTTACGCATACGTAAATACTTACGTTGCCTCGGAGATAATGAAGATCAGTTACGACTTCCCGAACTGTTATCCAAGAAATAAAATGTTAACATTTTGTTGTTCACTTACCTGTTATTTTGAAAACTGTAAAATTAATCACATTCCGAACGTCTCCCAAGACGTTTAATAAAATAGTTGTTACGATTAACTCGATCATCAAGTCTATGAACTGAACTACGATAAAGTGCTATTAGAAACAATTTATAATGAAGATGGAAAATTTTGAATCTTTTATTCTAGCATTATCATTATCTCTATTGTAAAGTTAAGTGATATGTAAATAGTCATCGTACCTTTAAGTGTCTAATAATTCCACTGACATTTAAAATTTCACACGCTTTTTGTTACACGTGTGCTATTATAGTATGTTATAGGAATATATGAAAATAAATAAACAAAATTTCCACGAAGGTTCTTTACAAATGGAAAATTTTCAAGCCATTCAAAGACACCACCTCGATCTATATATACATACATAAGTATCTATATGTAAACCTTAAAATGCAATATCAGATTCGCGGGTAAATAAACAAGTTTCAGTGATATCAACTTTCCTTACACAATTTTTTTAACGATCATTAATTTTTTTTAATTTTTCTAATTTTAAATGGAACGTGTATCAGCGATAACAAAAATTCTTTTATTTTCTATTTAAAAACTTTATATTCGTAGCATTTTAATGTAATAAAAACAGGTAAGTATCTACTTACTATAGGTACTTATCTATCTATCTATCTAAAACAAATACATATTTATCTAAGTACGAAACTTCAAAAAACTAAAAGAAAATAAATATTACAAATTTAACATATCGCCAATGCTAATAAACAATTTTGTTGATTTTTGAAAACCACTAGAAGCGAACACTAACCGATATATTATTATAGTGCGACGTTCTTAATACAGAAATAAATACACATATTAGAATATCGTTTATTTATATGTTTTTTAAATACTACACACATTTCTATGATTCACGTTGTAAATAATATTTTTTTATCTCTAAAAACATCTACCTACGTTTATATTTTATTCACTATTTATGAGGAAGAATCAACTAATTATAATTAGTACAAATATACGTGGCAAAAGCTAAGTTTATATTTATAATATATTCAAACAAACAAAAGTCACGTTTTTTTTTATTTATTTATTTAGATGACAAAATGTAATAAATTTCTGTTAGTTTAATATATAAACAATTATCTGAAAATGTTGAGTTTCATCAAGAATTACCCGGAATGAACACGTAAATAAATCATATTTTATTTTTAACGTTTTAGCTTTGGAAACCATAAGTGAATTGAAAACAATAAAAATATGTTTAAATACACTGACTTTTGACTGTAGTACATATACATGTATTTGTGTATACCTACATATTTCATAAAATCTGTTTTTAGATTAATTTTTATGTACAATTAAGTCAAAATAAATAACTTTAATTGGCGTCGCATATATTATGTGGAAAATATTTTACATTTACGCTGACATTTCTTCGTGTCTAGTAACAAAAAACAAATACACTATCTTAAAAAAGGGAAGCTATTGTTAAACGGTTGTTTTTTTTTGTTAAGGACCACGCACACTTTATATGGAAAAATAGGAACCACTCAAATCGATTTTTTTTATATCAATCGACGCGTCTTAATGTGACGAATAATTCTGTAAACTTCATTATTAAACCCGTTAACGAACAATTAATTGAAAAAATTTGGGCTTTAAATTGTCGGAAGTTAACAAATCTGTCGCTCGTTATTTATGGAGGTCATGGTAAATACGTTTCTAAGAAACGACACAAATGTAAGTAGCAGGTAGAAAACAGTAAAATTTTACTCATAGAGTATTATATTGTTCGATTCCTTGTTGTAATTAAGAATTTTAAACCCGTATTCACATTGAATTGACGTTAGCATTTAAATTCTGAATTCAATCCTACTATTTTAGAGTCGTTAGAATAGAATTAGGAAGGTACCTACTGTAAGCGAGCTTAAAACCTGGAATAAAAGAATTGCCTAAAAACTAATAGTTTTGTTATAGCTTATCCAAACCTATATGATGTTCACGTCATCAATACAAGGTTACTAGATGATGACATTTCACACAGTGCTGCCACCTTGTATATCGCATTTTGATAGTTCTAATAAATTATAGTCTTTCTTTATACCATCTAATATGTGCGCAAGTAAATCATCTATAGAATATGTCACTTTCCAAACTTTAAACGAAAGTACAAATAAACAATCTAGTAACTTTTTGTTGATGACGTGAACATCATATAGGTTTGGATAAGCTATAGTTACATTTTATCCAAACCCATAAGCAATTTACGTCATCGATAAAAGGTTACTAGATGATGACGTTTCACACAGTGCTGTCACCTCGTGCCTCGTATTTTTACGTTCTAATAAATTGTAGTCTTTCTTTATACCATCTAATATGTGCGCAGGTAAATCATCTATAGAATATGTCGCTTTCCAAACTTTAAACCAAATTGCAAATAAACAATCTAGTAACTTTTTTTTGATGACGTGAATTGCATAAGGACCGTAATTGTTATAATAGCCACAATTTTATGTGGAAGATTTCTTTTTTGGCGGATATACATAGGCCGATTTTTCAATATTAGTGATTTATTGAATTATTTATTACCTTACAGTTATTTTAACGTTACTTGACAGAGACCTCGAATGAGGCTGGTCACTACTACCCCCACTAAAATAAAATTAATAATTTGGTGGAATTACCTATACATATTTTATGGTGAACATTTTTAATAGAGGTAGAAAAATAAACAGTTACATTATGTGTATTTTTGTCTTATATTGGATTACTTAATTATTTATTTATTTGAGTCACAATTTTGAATATTGAAGATTTATTTTTTTTATTGATTTGTTATTCGTGAATGTGTTTTGTTTTTTATTCGAATTGTTTGTTAATGTTATTAATATATTAATAGACTTTATTTCCAATTATTAGCGTTAACAGGAACAGCAACTGTATTATAACAGCAATTGTAAAAAGCAAGCCGATATAAATATCGACGCAGGTTGTCCAGAAGGGCGTAACCCACAAAAAGTAAATTTTACCGGAGAACACATGTTGTGTTGTCGTGTAGCTATAAGAAGATACGTTTGGCGGAAATACAAATCGATTTTTCCAGTGAAAAAATCGAAATATTGTTACCAAATTTTCAATAATTCAATAATTCATTTTAACAGAAAGTGTGCGTTACGCCCTTTTGACAAAACGCCATCGATATTATCTTTTTATAGATAGGTACAAATAATCTCTTAGTTTTGTATATATTTTTAATGTGCACAAAGCCATTGCCATCTCATTTAAAGAATTATTTCAATCGTTTTAAATCTCAGGCCAGTTTAAGTAGGTAAGAACCGACTCGTGGTTGTTAAGTACCCCGCAATAAATAACAAAGTTGATTTATGGACTCAAACAAATTTGATTTTAATAGATTCTCTTTTGCTCTCACGCAATTCTCATAAGAGCGTTAATTAAAGATTGCGGCTTTATTTATAAATTAACAAAATTGGCGCAACGATAATAATTATTCCTCATATTAAGATGAGTCGATTGATATAAAAAAAAATCGATTTGAGTGGTTCCTATTTTTCCATATAAAGTGTGCGTGGTCCTTTGCAATCTTTAATTAAAACGTTTCTATTCCATCTACCATAATTAAATTTTGTCAATATTAGTAAATTTTCATATGAAATAAAGTAATTGCGATCTGGCCCAAAATAAATGACGTATATTTTCGTGAACTACTTTGGGTTCGTCATCAGACAGGCTGCAATAGCATATTTTCTATGAAAATTCGCTAAAATAGAAGTAACAACGTCTAAACCTACGCTACCCGAAATACACCAATAACTCTAGAGATCCTATTTTATTCAAAATAATTCCAGTAATTATAACGCATTCGGAGGATAAAATCGGAATGTTTTCACCTAAACAATGTATTAGTTCGAATACTAGGAATAATCGTCGAAAAAAACAACACTAAAATCAGTAAAATTTAATATTCTAATATAGATTATATATTATCTAACATTTTAAATTATCTATCTGCCAACAAAATTCTTAACATACACTAACATCTATCAATATCATCTATAATAAATACACTAAATTTAAAAGTTATTGCAATTCCAAACTAGTTAAGTGGGTAGGTACATTAACCATAGGTACTACTTTTAAGCATAATTTTACGTTACAGATACTTCTTCCTGTTATCTTGATAATTCTAAAATAACAACTATTAGATCGCATTTAACGGCCAACTTATCGTCCCTTACCTGTTTAGCACTCTCGTACAAAAATTCTGCCATCGCAGTACCTGTTTGCTGAACCATCGCATAAAATGTACTATTCTTATCGTTTAATAATAAATACGGATGCTCGAATTCTATAGCCGATCCAAAATTCATAACCAAAACCTTATCGGAATCCATAATCGTGTGTAAACGATGAGCTATCGTTAAAACGGTACATTCCGTAAATTTGCGCCTTATGGTGTCTTGAATGAGTTTGTCGGTTTGAAGATCCACATTCGCGGTGGCTTCGTCCAAAATGAGAATTTTATTTTTTCTAATCAGAGCTCGCGCCAAACAAACGAGTTGCCTTTGGCCTACGCTAAAATTTGAACCGCCCTCGGACAAACTGGCGTTTAATCCCAGCGGTAAATTTTCCACCACGTGCTTTAGTTTTACTTCTATTAGGGCATTCCATAAATCGAAATCCGAATATTCCTCGAACGGATCTAAGTTTTTTCGAAGGGTGCCATAAAACAACAACGGTTCTTGAGGAATTATCGATATTTTAGAGCGCAATATCAGAAGGGATATTCTCGATATGTCTATATTATCTACAAATATTTCACCTTCGGTTTTTACCAATTGAAAGAGGGCGTAGATTAGAGACGATTTGCCTGCTCCCGTTCTTCCGACGATCCCCACTTTCTCCTTGGATTTAATACTGAACGACAATTTCTTGAGCACACAGGGATTTTTCGAAGAGTATCGCAGAGAAACAGATTCGAATCGAACGTTTCCTTCTTCCGGCCATGTTTCTGGCGGGTCAATTTCGTTTTGGTCTTCTTCCCGTCTTATCTTTGTATATTCCACGATTCTTTCTACGGAAGTCATTTGGTTCTCTAAGTCGCTCCACTGGCGCATACCCCACTGAAAACGGCCGGTTAAATTTAAAGCCTGAGTAATCGCTAAACCAACATTGCCACCGTATTCTTCTACAAACGTATTAAACGTACGTAAATGTTTATTTCTATCTAAAATTCAGGTACTCACGAGATTTCGAAACGAAAAAGCTAAAAGTGACCGCCGCTAAGTATGCCAGGCAAATTAGGTCTAACCAGAAACTGAATGCTTTCGAGCAAGAAAGGTGCATGTACCAAACCGAACTGTGTGTGTCTTGAAGATCGTCGAATCGTTTTTTTAGATATTTCTGAGCCTCGTAGGCTCTTATCGTTGACAATCCCTGCAAAGACATACTCATGTGTTCGAATACCGGGCTACGAGCTAAAATAAACGTTTGTCGATAAATACGTTGTGACGAAAATGCAACACTTACTGATGCCATCCAAACGTTTGACATTGCGACTCGTCGCTAAATATATCGTTCTGAACATGTAAAATATCACAAATATTATGGCAGATACAACTAACAACCACGGTTTAACTAAAGATACGACTGCCGTTATTCCTATTACGTTTAAACCAACCTAAGAAACAAAAAGAAACAATTAACACTTATTGTACCTAGATTTAAAACGCTTACGTCGATACAATCTAAGGCGATCGTCGGTAACGCCTCGTCTACAGCTCCCATATCTTTAGAAAATCGATTTAAAATTCTACCGGACGAGTTTGTATTAAAAAATTTAATCGGCGAATAAATAACATTTAAGAACATATTGTCGTGTAGCTTAATCGAAGCTCGCATACAATATTTATACAACGTGAACGCGCCTATCAGCGTAAATACCGACATGAACGTAACTATACCGGAATAAATGTAAGTGCAAGTGTCCCTGGTTAATTCAAAAAACCCTTTCGTGGAAATATATGTGCCGTTCACTTTTTCGTTTTCGTGTTCCAAATTAACCCTGTAAATTCTAAATGTTAATAAAAATAAGACGAAACACTAGCGTACTTACCAAAAAGTAAGAAAATAATCGGCGGCACTCGACGAAAGCTGAATTATGACGAACACGAGCAAAACAAGAACCGCAATCGCCAACGATCCTCCGGCTTTCAAATAAGATAAATATACATCGCCCGCGATAGTACCGTAACTTCTGTGTTCTTTTGCTTTGCTCGGCTCGCCGTTCCTATTTTTCCCGTAATAGTTCGGCGAATTCTGTTGTATATCGATATTGTGGTAGATCTCGGTACTAGTTTTCTCATCCAGCTGCTTCTCGAAACCGATTTGTGAGCTTTTCAGCTCGTCGTACGTTCCGCTGGCGCATATTTCGCCGTTTTCGATGAAAAATATGTTTTTGACGTTCTGGAGATACTGCAATTGATGCGTGACAAGGATGGTGCATCGGCTTTTTAAAAAATTCGATATGCACTCCTCGAACAATTGTTTTCCCACTTGCGGATCGACTGCCGATAGCGGATCGTCCAGCAAATAAATGTCGGCTTTCTTATACACGGCTCTCGCCAAATTAATTCTAGCTCTTTGACCACCGCTTAACATCGTTCCTCTTTCGCCGACGAGAGTCCTATCTCCGTACGGAAGAAACGTAAGATCCTGTTGCAAAGCGCACACTCTTAATACGTCTTCGTACCGTTTCCTGTTCATTTTTTGACCGAAGAGTATATTCTCTTGAATGCTTCCCGAGAAGATCCACGGTTCTTGGGTGGCGTACGATAATTTACCCGTCACAGATAGTTCTCCCGTCCAAAAGGATATTTCTTTTAAAATAATGTTTAATATGCTCGTTTTACCGCTTCCCACGGGACCTATCAGAGCTACGCATTCGCCTTGCTTCGCCTTGAGAGTAATATTGTGCAATGTGTCGCATAAGGAATTTAAATTCAATTTCGCAGAAATATTTTTTAATTCGACGCCCTTTTCCATACTGCAGCTCTGCTCGGATTTGTTTTTTTGTTCGTTGCTGGTTTTAGATGAAGGATTAATGACGGGCACGTGAACGGTTTGATCTTGAGACGCTTCCTCGTGCAAAAGAAACTCTCTGAATCTGGATATCGACACGTTTAATTCGGCCAATTCGGTGATGCCGGACGATAGATTTTTTGTCATGATCTGTTTGATGACGTTGTAAAAAGCCGTGACAACGAACACGTATTCGGCTTGTAGAAGATTTTCCGTTAGAACGTATGTTAAAATGGTCAGAAAGATCGAAATTTTTGTGATAAATAATAGGATAGATGACATAACTGTTTTTATGTTAGCCATTGCACGAACGTTGACTATTTCTTGCCTGCAATAAGTATAATACGTAATTTCATTAAATTAGTAGGTATACTTCGTCCAAACCTATATGCAATCCACGTCATCAATAAAAGGTTACTAGATGATGATGTTTCACACAGTGCTGTCACCTCGTACATCGTATTTTTACAGTTCTAATAAATTGTAGTCTTTCTTTATGCCATTTAATATGTGCGCAAGTAAATTATCGATATAATATGTCATTTTCCAAACTTTAAGCCGAATTACAAATAAACAATCTAGTAACTTTTTTTTGATGACGTGATTGCGTATAGGTTTGGATAGGCTGTAATCAGTTATTTTTTCTAGAGTTCTTCGAATTTTAATTCTGCAGGGGAACGTGATTATTTATAATAAATTAATTTTAGTTTTAATTGGGCAAAAAATTATGAATGTGTTATTAAATATTATGGACCCAAAATACCCTCTATTTGGACATTAAATGGTAACAAATAAAAAGAGTTTAAAAGTGTTATGGAAATGCATTAGCGAAGAAAGTGCAATAAAACAAATACTGGTAGTACATCATTAATATCTAAATATACCTATTTTTACATATTTTTAATGTATCTATCTATCTAAAAACGTCAATAGCTAGTTTAGTGTAGTTAGTTAACATAGGTAGATTAGCTTATTTAGGACCTAAATAATTTAAAAACTAAAGTTAAAAACATTAAAATCTCTTGCAAAATTGGTAAAAAGAAATTTGAACTCAAATAGCACAGGATATCGAGTGAACGTCCGTTTTATGTCCTTGTGCTATCTGGGAAAATGAAAAATAGGTAGGCATCTACCTAATTTGTTTTAAAATTGACAGTCTGCGTATAAAAATATTTAAACAACAAAAAATGCAAATGCAATACGAATATCATGCATATTTTAAAGCGATAAAGTTGTTTTTAAATTTTCTTATGTGACCTTAATAGACGAGTTTGATGTAAATTATAACGAACAACTTTAATCAATGATTTAATAAGCAGTTTTGAACAGCAACGTATTGTCTTGTCTGCTTGTCTTTTGACATTTGATTTTAATCGTCACGGTCTACTCCAGTGCATAAAAATGTAATTTAATGAGTACTTTTATGAATACAATTAAATATCTCAAAAACTACGCGATTTAAACATAGGCCATCTCTTATAAAAATCGAAGAGGAGGAATAACGCTATCGAATAGGGTAACAAAATAGGGATCGTTCTATTTGAAAAAAAATTAAGTTGCCAACACTGACGCAAAATTAAAAAGTGAATAGATATTAATGTAGAGGTTAAACAATTACATCGAAATACTTATAATATATAGGATGTTTCATTAAAAAAAATCAATTTTCGAGTTACACGGCAAAAATGGGACATCCTGTATTGCTGAAAATAATTTTAGGAAGTATAGCTTATCCAAACCTATATGATGTTCACATCATCAACAAAAAGTTACTAGATTGTTTATTTGTAATTCGGTTTAAAGTAGGGAATGTGAAATATTCTATAGATGACTTACTTGCGCACATATTAGATGGTATAAAGAAAGACTACAATTTATTAGAACTGTCAAAATACGAGGTACGAAGTGACAGCACTGTGTGAAACGTCATCATCTAGTAACCTTGTACGGATGACGTGAACATCATATAGGTTTGGATAAGCTACAGATCTTTTTAAATCATTGAATTTTTATCAGATAGTTTTTTCTCCATCTTTAACGATCGGGGGTTCTAGAAATACTATTCGTACTGTTGCGGGGCCTGCACTGCGTACCTATTTGTATTTAATGAATAATTTATAAAAGTAACAATGACTAACGTTTTAATTAAATATTTGCCGAAGCAAGAAAACATTATAATTTATGAATTATTTCTACTGGAGTTCGTATACAGAGTGTGTTCTTAAAACAATACGTCAAATTTAGCGAATATCTTACCTATATGTTAACAATTACCTAATTAATGTGATCACATTCGATTCAATTTTTAGAAAAAGTTTGTAAATAGTTAATTATTTAAAAAATATTTTTTAAAATGTATCGACAACATTAAACGATATCTGTAAATGTTTATCGTATAATTGTGAATGACTCGATTCAGGAACGTCCTATGTAATGCAGATAAAAAAACCGGTAATATGTGTCGCATATTTAACTTTTAACTCATTAATTTAAATAAAACATTATTTATAAATATTTAAATGATTGTATAAGCGCCTTTACGATTGCAAACGCGAAGTTGAAATACGTAATACTGTACGTGGTCACCTATACTTTATATTTGATTAGATACTAATTGTTCATAATGTATCTAGTAGGTATTTATATAATTTTACAAATTAGAAAACTAAAGCATTAATATACGAGGCTTATTTGGCCCCTAAGTAATCATGTTGAATTCGCATCAGTGAAAATATTACTACTTACCCACATTTTCTTCTTTTAAATCTCTTATGACCTATTAACAATTTATTATCATTCTTAAAATCATTCTTATTATCGTTCGTTTCTTTTTTTAATTTTCGAGCAATTATAACTCGTCCAATATTAATTATTCGTGTTAATTTCGTTGTCTTCGTTTATCTTTGTACCATTTCGATAATCTCGTAATGTGGAACTCGATAATTTCCAACATTTTGTTTCCATATTTGGAATAGATTTTTAACCGAATTGCAATTAAATAGATTAACAATTATATGACAAGCAATCGAAAAAGCGGTGAAAATAGACTTGCACACAGACATACACTTGCACTTGTAACAGATGAGACAAAAAATAAACACCTAGTTGCAAAAACAGTTCTTCGATGAATAATACCGACAAAAGACAGAAATAAATGGAAATACGCGACAAACTGGTCGAATTTGCGCTCACCTGCGTACGACATTTATTATTTTAGCAAAGGGCTTCTCCCAAGTGTACGTTTTTATGACTTGAATGCCAGATATGATCTCGCTCATCAATCGAATCCTTTCGTCTGTTTTGAGGGCGGTCTTCATTCGATATTCCGACGTTTTCGTGGCAAGATACACTGAAATCACATAAAAACCGTAGAATTCGACATTGCGAGGTCGACAAATCACAAACCTTGAAGTGGAACGAATAAAGTCATAAGAAAAATTCCAACAGTGGACGTCAATCCTAAAAGATTGTACAGTATGATAATGATGATAACAGTTTGAAGAGGGCTAACCCATATTGTATGAGCATGAAGAGCGGCACGATCGCATCTATTCACATCGTTCGATAGTAAATTAATCGTTTGCCCTACGGTTGTACCTCCGAGGGCGGTTTTGCTCAATCGTAACGATTTTCTGTAGATTAGAGAGCAACAGGCAACTCTCAGTTTCATACCTAAGTGTTGTAAACTAAGCATATAATTGTGCACTAGAAATATGTTTACGAACGTTGATGCCACAATCATTCCGGCATAAAAAATAGCTTCTTGTTCTGATATACTGTCGTTGGATTGTGAATAGTATCTCATTAATTGAAATAATGCCAGTGGTTGTAAAATTCTTGAAACGGAACGAAACGTTATTAACTTATAAAGTAACGGTAAATAATTGTTGTACCTTATAAATAATTGATTGATCACATAAGGGATGCCTAAAATAATAAATTCTAACCCGAAAGCTCGCATTATGGCTCTCCACAACGAAGGACTTTTACGCGTCATCTCCTTTTCCCATTCTTTTTCCAAACAATTTCCCAACATACTCGACGAATGCTCGTCCAAATGTTCCGGTATGTCTTTCTCGTCGATGTTTTTTCGATAACCCTTAACGAATGTGGGCAATATGTACCTGAAACCGTAGCAATTTTAAAACAACAATTACACGGCCACGGCCCGTTACTTACGAGAAAGTTAGTACCGATAAAATGTTGGCATTTTTTCGAGGATTTAAGAGTTCCTTTGTTATTTTATTTTTTCCCATTTTCAAGGTGATGGTAAATTGTTATATTTCGTTTGGCTGGAATTAAAATCCAAAAGATTTGGTTAGGTATAATTGTTTTACCGATGATGCAGGTATAAGTAGGTACCTATAAATAAAATACAAATAAATCGGAGCATAGCATCAATAAAAATAATACATAGTAAAGATTACTACTAATAGTGTTTGTAGTTAGAGTGACATTGAAAATAATAACTTTCAATCGTTGTTTTCAAAAAGTTGCATAACTTTCAATATTGTCCCGGTAAAATATCAGGCTTTTATTTAAATTGGATAATAACAATTATGTGAATATTTATCGATGAATCATACAAAGTAAACGTACTTAACTTTTTTTTGGTAAACTCGACGGTCCATGAACGAAAGTGGACTTTTCAAAACTAAACTACTTAGACACTTACGTGCCTTTTACAACCAACCACTTAAATAAATTGTCTTGGAGATAATTTAGATCAATTACAACTTAAAGACTTATTGCCAGGATATAAAATGTTAAAATTTTGTTGTTAACTTACAATTAGATTAGAATGACCCTTGAGCTGTTTCAAAAACTTAAAATTAATCTCGCTCGGAAATAAGCATGTAACGTCAAGCCGTTTGATACAATAATGATTATAATTATTAACTCATTTATCGAGTAACCTATTAACTACGCTAAAATGCTATTAAAAACAATTTAACATAAAGACGGAAATTTTTCTATCCTAGCATCATCTCTATTTTGAAATTAAATGCACAATAAATAGTAATCGTACCTCTATGCAATTGATAATAAATCCACCGGCATTGAAAACTTCACACGTAGCTAGCTAAACCTGTGCTCTTTGTACAAGCGCTCTTCGATACTATTTTATATCGACGCTTTGTAAGGAAAATGTGGAAAGTTCGAAACGCGTACAGGCCGTTCAAAAACCTTTCAAATACAATATCGCGTTCGCGGGTTAGATGATAACATAACCGTACACATTTTTTTTCGAAAAACGCAATTAAGAAATATGTCGATATATTTTTTTAACAGACTTGCTTTAGTAGGTAACCAAAAAATCGATTTGTTTGCACCAATAGTGCCTGCTTTACTTAATGTAATTTTATTATATTGACTGTTATGTCAAAAAAAAAGGCAATTTTGACCTATATAGCCACCAACTTGACGTCTAAATATCAAAAATTGATTTAAGATGAAAATCGGCACCGATCCTTCATTTTATTTCGCTCGTTTAATTAGAGAAAAACTAACTATTCCTTCAAGATCGACATTTTCCGATTACCTATACAGTTATTTTATGTAGGTATCAAAATGACAATTTCGGCACATATTTTGGCACAATTTAAATTTACCTAATTGAAATCAAATTAATAAGTAGAAATAAATTAATAATATCGATATTATCCACTTAAAATGTGGTTGTTTCCTTTGAAAAGTTCAAAGACACTCGAATTTATTTTTATATATATATTTACACCTGTAATGAACCGCGAGATAAATCAAATTTATTTCAAACATAACTTTTGCAACTAGTCTGGAAAATTTGTAAGCGCTTGCATTTTCTTACGGGCAACGGTAATTAAAACAGTGAATTTCCTTGACTTGTCATCTAGATAATGCATAAGTTATTTAATGCATTTAATCGCATGAGTACGTTTCCATAATTAACTAACAAAAAGATTATCATTATCGACGACCCATAACTACAATGCCGTTAAAAATAATTTATAGTAATATTTTGATGTGTTCTATGAACCCTCGAAAGATTTTCCACGATTTTCTGAACACCTTGTATAGTACAATTCTGCGAGGAAAGTTACAAACAATGTTAATTTGATCGCGAGGATTTTTCACAAATGAACATACAAAAAAGATTAAATGTTTTCATAAAAGTATCTAACCTACACGTTACAACACCAACACGTAAGTGAATTGTTAAAAAAAATCCATTTACCTAACTTCTTAAATCAGCTGTCATAAATTTTAAAATGACAATGTGACATGAATTTGTCGATGGCAAGATGTAATGATTCAATGACAGTTATACATTATTATGCTTATGCTTATTTATGGAAAGTTTGTGTGAGGAAAAGACACCAAAAATGAGTTTTTTACCAGAATCTCTTTTGGGGTTGATTTTACGACAAAAATATTTATATGGTAATATAAACTAGGGAAATTTTCCTACAATTTATGTTCTTATTATTTTTCTGTAAAATCAAATAGTTTCCGCGTGCCACCTTCACAAAGTTCACTTTACTCGACGTACACTTTCACGTAACTCGACGTTAATTAATTAGCATAGAAAATTACACTTTAGTTTTCGAACATTGTTACGCGGAAACTATCGACTTTATAGAAAAATGATAAGAACATAAATTGTAGAAAAGTTTTCTTATAGTGTATTTTATCACGTAGGTATTTTTGTCGTAAAATGAAACGCAAAAGAGATTCCGGTAAGAAACTCGCTTTTGGCGACTTTTCTTCACGATGGCGGCTGAAGCACAGCCTGAATTTATGGGAACTTTCTTCACTTCCTGCTAATTACTTAGGCCGAATTTCTTAAAATGCCTTGACTAGAAATAACATTTAATAAATACTATTAGGTTGTTTAACTGGTGTATCTAAGCTTGCAACGCTTTTTTATCAGTTTATCTTTAAAAAGTATTCCTAAAATTATTAGAAAGTTGTTTTACCTTTCATTCTTCAATTTTAATCTCTATAAAATTGTACATACTAAACCGTAATAACAAAAAATAGGTAGGTACCTAAAAGTTGTGTAAAAATAATTAAATTGGTTTAAAACCATAGATTTCTAATTTCCATAAACTGAGTACTTATTCCTGTACCTATACGTTTAATTTCCCACTTAAAAAAGTTAAATTGAAAATAATTTCCTATATCGGTGTTTAAACTTCCAGTTATATAGAGCGGAACTCTCGAATTAATCATTCGCAATAGACTTATTATCTAATATGTCACGTTTAAAATGCTATAAGTACTTATTTCAATTTTAAATCAACAATCCCACCGTTTAAACTTCAATTAATATGATAAAGAATCATTTTTCGGATGTTTAAAATAATATTGAAGTACCTGCACGTGTATTAATCGAAATTTCTTGTTTATTTTTGAATTCGTGATATTTTAAAACATACTTAAGTATCTATTTTATTATTTTAGGTGTTTGATATAAATTAAATAAACTTGAACGTTTTATCACGTAAAAATATTTTATCTAAAGGTACCTATCTAGTTATGACAGTTAGACACGATAACTTCATATTCTAATTTTAAGAATAATTGTAGGGTAGGTAAATAACTGTTTTTCAATTTTTCCGAAATCGAACTCGTACCAACTCAAATAATTCTTATTCTCTTTACAAAAATTACTGACGCCAAATAAAAATCATCGATACGAACTGTAATTCAATTTGAGTGCCTACGTCACGAAAACCAGTTCGATTTATCAATTTGAACCCTAAAAATTGCACTGAAAAACTCGTATACGATGTATCTTATTTGCCAATTTAATAACAATAAGTTTGTAAATTGAAAGAAAAGATCTTAAATTAAAAATTATTCGAAAAAAAATAAAATATATTTACCACGTAACTGATAACAATCGCTAAAAAAACGCTAATCGTCCGTAAAAATAAAACAAACCACTCAAGTTTTATCGGACATGGTAGGACTAATAACACCGTCAGACTTTAAACCGACAAGACGATCAACAAATTATTGGCGAGTACCTATACTTTCATGTTATCTAACGGTTAGTTTAACCGAAATCGAGATGAAAACATGACAAAATAACAATAAGTGGGTCTGCATTTGAAATACTTTCATTACAAGAAATTGTTGTAACGACCGAACCACAGACTCTTGCTTAAAAATCGTGGAAAAACTGTTACAGATTAATTTATTGTACAACAAATTGCTCTATCTTATTTATAATCGCTCCTTCGAATACTTCAATACTTAAATTTTTATCATTTAAAATAATTAAAAGTGAACGCTTTTTGAACGAACTCAATTGAACTTTTGAAGTGAAAACTTGGAAAAAAAAAACGTAAAACCGTTTTAATGTTCCGAAAATTTATTTCGTCGAATAATAGGCAAACTTAGTAATTTTAAAATAAATATTTTTAATAAGCAACATTTTTTTGGATATTTTATTCGAAGAAACTCTAATAAATTAAATTAAAGTAACACCATATAATAAATAATCGTTTATTTTTCCAGTGCTTTACATATTGGACGCAACATAATTTCTTACCTAATTTTAGGCGCTTTTAAATTGAACTTTTTCACAATAAAATTACCTCGATCTTGTTCTTATCGTCAGATAAACGATTTAACGGTCACTGAATATCGTGATGAACTACTATATGCGCAGACATATGTTAATTATTATCTAAACATACTTTAAGTATAGGTACTAAATGTAATAATGAAATAAATTACTTAAATATATTAGGTAAATAAATGTTATTTCGTATATTTCGCAGTGTAACTCTAAAATAACAATAAAAGTAATTATTATTTAAAAAATTATAATTCACATATATACCCACATCTGCGGCAATTTTTGTTAACGTTTCGCACAAGGGATGTCCCGTACTATTCACCATAGAACGAAACAAACCGTTTTCGTCTTTGATCAAAAGAAACGGATGATTAAATTCCATCAGTTTTCCAAATTCCATTACCAACACTTTATCCGAATCCATAATGGTATGTAAACGGTGCGCCACTGTTAGTACGGTACAATCGACAAACCTTCTCCTAATCGTATTCTGTATCAGAGAATCGGTTTCCTGATCGACATTGGCCGTGGCCTCGTCCATGACCAGAATTTTATTATTTCTCACTATAGCGCGGGCCAAACATATAAGTTGCCTTTGACCGACGCTGAAATTCGACCCACCGCCTGCCAATTCTACGTGTAAACCTGACGGAAATTCTGCAACGATACTTTTCAGCTCGACTTCTTCTAAAGCGTTCCATAACATCTCGTCGGTGTGTTCGTCAAACGGATCCAAATTTTTACGAAGACTTCCCGAAAACAACACCGGCTCCTGAGGTATTATAGAAATTTTAGAACGTAATCTTTGAAAGGACACTTTCTGGATATCCACGTCGTCTATTAAAATGTTCCCTTCGATCTCTGTAAGCTGGAACAAAGCGTTAACGAGAGACGATTTTCCAGATCCCGTCCTTCCAATTATTCCGATTTTTTCTTTGGGCTCGATCCTGAAACTTAACTGATTCAACACGTAAGGGCGGGACGTGGAATATCGCATCGACACCGATACAAATTGAATACTACCATTTTCTGGCCAGTTCTCGGATATATTTATTTCCTTCGAGCACTTTTCCCTGCAAAGTTGCGTATATTCCACGATCCTCTCTACTGAAGTCATTTGATTCTCTAATTCGCTCCACTGTCGTACACCCCATTGCAATCGCCCAGTCAGACTTATGGCTTGAGTTATCGTTAAACCAATATTACCACCATATACTTCTAATTAAAACAAAAGAAAAGGTAATTTAATATCGTTACAGTGAATTCGCTTACCATTATCTGAAATAAAAAAACTAAATGTGACTATTGCAATATAAACAACGCAAATTAAGTCGATCCAAAAACCAAACGCTCTTGCGCAAATGAGAAATAAGAACCACGTCGAACTGTGATTGTCTTGAAGATCGTCAAACTCATTCTGTAAAAGATCTTGAGCCCGAAACGCTCTTATGGTGGTCAAACCTTCCAACGAGGCATTTGTATGTCCAAAAACGGGACTTCGTGCTGCGATAGAATTTAACATTAGTTCCCGACACGTGAAAATTGTAATACTCACTGATTCCTTCCAAACGTTTAACGCTGCGGCTCGTTTTCAAATAAAACAACCGTAAATTGTAAAATAAGATTAAAATAACAATGGACACGACCAACAGCCATGGTTTTACGAAAGTTACTAGCACAATCACTCCCATCACGTTTAATCCTATCTAAAAAATCGTGTTTTCAAAAAACGAAACGTCTCTTAAACGAAAACTGACCTCGATACAGTCGATAACAACGGAGGGTAACACTTCGTCGACAGACCCAATATCTTTCGAAAATCTATTCAGTATTCTACCAGACGAGTTAGTGTTAAAAAATATCATAGGTGCGTGCACGATATTCGAGAACATCTTGTCGTGCAGCCCTATAGAGGCGCTCATGCAGTACTTGTAAAAAGAAAAGGTTCCGACTAACGTTAAAACGATCATAAAACAAAGTATAATCGAATAAATATAAATGCAGTCATTCCTCGTTAAACTCGAATAATAACTTCCAAGATCGGATAAACTTTGTTCCACGTTAACCCTAAAAACGACCGTTTATCAACACACTCCACGACATTTCGATGCTTTTACCAAAACGTGAGGAAATAATCACACCCACTTGCCGAAACTTGCGTCAAAACCATTACTAATATTATGCAGATTATCGTAAATAAGGACCCTCCGGCTCTAAGGTACGCCACGTAAACGTATGCGGAAATAGTGCCATAAGACCTATGTTCCTTAACTTGACTGGAACTTCGACGTATCCTTTTTCCTCGGTATTATGGAGTTCTTCCTGAATTTTCTCCGACAATTCGTCTTTCTCTTGTTTCGTTTCCACCGTAATATCTGCACAGCTCGCCATTAATTCCCGATACGTCCCTTTCCCGACGATAAGGCCATTTTTGATAACGTACACGAAATCGACGTAATTCAAATACTGCAACTGATGAGTTACCAGAATCACGCACTTATTTTTTAGGAACTTCAAAATGCAACTCTCGAAAAGTTTGTTTCCGACGTTGGGATCTACCGCGGACAACGGGTCGTCCAAAAGGTAAATGTCGACGTCTTTATACACGGCCCTCGCTAAATTAATTCTGGCCCTCTGGCCTCCACTCAGCATGGTCCCCCTTTCGCCGATTATGGTTCTATCGGCGTGCGGTAGCTGCAGAAGGTCCTCTTCTAAAGCGCAAACTTCCAAAACCTTTCGATACCGTTCCAAATCCATTTTCTCTCCGAAGAGAATGTTTTCTCGAACGTCTCCGTTAAAAAGCCACGATTCTTGAGAAGCGTACGCTATGGTTCCTTGTACGCTTAGTTTACCTTTCGTTACGGGTAACTCCTTTAAAATCACACTTAAAAGGCTGCTTTTGCCGCTTCCTACACTACCAATTATCGCGATTAGTGTTTTACTTTCAATCTTTAAATTGATATCGTATAGGGTATGGTCGGCAGGACTAGATGGCCATTTAGCGAAAACGTTCTCCAAGTAGACTCCTTTTCTGTCTACGGTACTGGTTTTCAGTCTGAACTGATTACCGACTTCCTTTTGTAGAAGGAAGTTCCGTAATCTAGATACCGACACGTTTACTTCCGCTAATTCCATTATGCCAATGGCAAAGTGTTTGGTCACAATTTGTTTCAAGATGTTGTAGAAGGAAGTGACGACGAAAACGTATTCGGCTTGCGGATTATTTCCAGTTAAAACGTACGTCAGAATCGTCAGAAAAATCGAAAATCTCGGTATGAACACCGTGAAAGACGTCATCACGCTTTTAATGTAGGACCTTACGCGTATGTGTTTAATTTCCAACCTGCAAATGACAAACATATTAATTGAAAAAAAAAAGAAGAGAAACGAGACGAATTGAACGCGAATGCTGATCCTAAACGGGAATCACGATGTTGTGAACGTCCCTGAAACTTGAACTTCACACACATTCTGCGATTTTTTCTATAATTTTTTCAATACTTGCCATCCCGACGATTACTCACGTTTAAATTTTGTACTTACTTACGAAATTTCGCGACCAATAGCGCGAACGATTTTTCCCAGGTATACATTTTAATTATCTGAATTCCAGAAATAATTTCGTTCATAATTCGAATCCTCTCGTCGGTTTTATTAGCCGTTTTAACTCGAAATTTCGAATTCATTTTTCCCAAATAAACTGAAACGATTTAAATTAGATATACATAGATAATTGTCGCAAAGCTAGTTCGGTCATACTTTGAAACGGTACGAACAGCACAATGAAAAGTATTCCCACCGTTGATGTTAGACCAAAAAAACTGGTTAAGAAAATACCAACGACAATAATGTGGATGGGACAAACCCATAACATATGAGTATGCGTGGCGCGGTCGTACATATTGACATCGTTGGATAGTAAATTTATAATTTGGCCCACCGTTATTTTCTCGAGAGCACTTTTATCCAACTTCAAACATTTTCTATAAATTAACGAACAACAAGCCACTCTCAGTTTCATTCCGAAATATTGCACGCGTAGCATGTGATTGTGCCCAATTAGCACGCTAACGAACGACGTGGCCACTATTAATCCGGCATACCAGCGAGCTTCATTTTTCGAAACGCCGCTGTTCTTTCGCGTGTAATATTTCATAACTTGAAATAGCGCCAACGGCTGCGCCGTTCTGTTAATAAAAACGATATAAATCGTTAAATAATCTTAAGAGATTTCATTTATACTTTATAATCATTTCGTTGCACAAGTATATTAAACCTATGATAAAAAATTCGAATCCGAAGATTCTCCTCAATGCTCTCCATAGTGACGGACACTGGTGAACCAACTCTTTCTTCCACGCTTCCTCTAATTTATCGCCCAATATTTTGGACGTATGTTCCTCCAAATGTTCGACCATATCATCTTCTTCGAGATCTTTCTTGTTGCCCTTGATAAGAATCGGTAATACGTATCTGAAACGTCACTATTGATGTTCAAAAATTACAGGTAGGTTATGGGAAAAACTTACACGAACAATAATAACGATAATAGATTGGCGTTCTTTGCAGGATTTGGCTCTTTTGGTTTCATATTCTGTTTATCCGGATCTGTCGTTTCTATCATGATAAACGATGTCTCTGAAACGGCCAGGAATGTAAAATAATATGCAGTATAAAATGACGTATTCCAAAATTTAATTTGTTTTAAATGGAAAAACGCGGTCGGCGTTTTTCAGTTTAATTCAGTTTTCCTTTAATTCAATCTCGCGTCGCTTTGCCTTGAAGATATCTGTTTGACGTAAGTTTGGTGTTCGCAAGACGTTGCGTTGGCACGATTAACGGATCTTCTAGTTTGTTATTAAAATTTTAAAAACCGTTTGTCAAAAATAACGGAATATTTTACCACCTTTTTGTTGAATAATGTTGTGTCACGTTTAGTTATCGCTAATTTGTCACGGGAATTTCTAAAATTATCAATATACCTACACATTTAGAAAGTTAGGATCCTATAAATAGCAATGAAGCCTGATGATTATAAAATGAGTTCCTTGAAAATGCACCGGTCCTGTTTTTATAGGGAAGACGGCAAACATTCTAAATCGGAAGTTTCGATTTATTTTTTAAACTTTATTAGTTTACTAAAATATCAGTGTTTTTATTTGTGCGAATCGTATTATTGTGAAATATTTTATTAATAGACGTCTTTAGTAGCTTATGCAACAACTGTTTGTTTACATTCGTCGAGTAAATAAACTCGAAAAATCGTGCTAACTTCCGAACCCACAAGAACAGAATCGGTTTTAACGAAATTCTTTTTTAAATGTATGTTATATGCCAGGGGGGGGCCAACCTGCGGCTCGCGAGCCACATGCGGCTCTTTGAAGGATTATTTGTGGCTCTCGATAAATGTACCCGAGTTCCCTTTTCATTTTTGTGCTATTATATTTAATAAATATAATTTCTGTAAAAAAAATTTTTTTAATACCTTTTTTGCATACCTTTTAAATACGTATTAATTGCGGCTCGCGAAAAATTTCAAATTTTGAAAAATGGCTCGGACTATCAAGGAGCTTGGCCACCCCTGTTATATGCGATTCCGGTTGGCGCACTCAAGTATCTGCATTGTTTAAATAAATATTACAACAAAATACGGATTTTCAAAAAAACTTACGCGATCGTTAAATAAAAATATTAAATTTCTTTAAATAACATTTAGGTCTAGTACAGATGACCAGCGTTTTACGCGCGTAGAGCGCTCATCATCTGAACTAGGCCTTAGTGTAGATACGTAATAAATTAAGAACTTTAAAATGGTGCAATAGCTTTTTTGATATCACCTCAGGGGAGCCAGAGATGCACAACCCCTAACCTTTCTAACCCCGAAATATTTCAGAAGTTTAAGTTGTTAAACTTTTATCTACATTTTAGGATTTCTCAGTTATTTTAGGATAAATAAGATACTCTTGTCTAATTTCCATAAAATGAACCATATTCTAAATAATATTTAATACATAATTATAAATAATAAGTATCTGCATCTCTGATTCTTTATGTATGTATAATTTCCTCGAATATCATTCATTTTATCGAAATTAAACAAAGTACTACTTTTTTATTCTAAAATTATTTTATTGGAAAATGACCTTAAACATTTAAAAACTTGTTTATTTTTCGTTGAAACTTAATAATGATGGTCTTTAAAATGGTGTAGTAGGTTTTTGATATCAGCTCAGAAGAGCCAGGGCGCACCTACCCCTAATCTTTCTAACCTCAACGTTTTTCAGAGGTTTAAGTTTTCAAATTTTTAAAGTTATTTTCGGATTTTCCAGACATTTTAAAATAAAAAACGGTAGTTTGTTTAATTTCGATAAAGTGAACCGTATTTGAGAAAATCATACATAAAGAATAAGAGATGCAGAGTATCCTAGATATTATTTAAGTGTGATTTTCTCGAATATGGTTTATTTTATCGAAATTAAATAGGTATTACCTAGATAATTAAAAGTTAAATTAACCAGCACACTTACATGCATCATGTTCGTCTCCAATAGTTAAAAATCACCGACTAGAAACGTAATCCATCAATATTAATAAATTATATTTATGTTCAAATAATCAACCAATAAAATTAATTCAATAAAAATAATTACCGTCAAATCTTTTACGTCAAGTAAATTGTTAATTTTGTAGTTGAACGTTATTTCATTTATTAAATTGACCGTTATGTAAGTTTCTCAAAAAAATTTATCTACACACAAAATAATTATGAACGTCTCTTATAAAGTTATAAAGACGCTAAGTTATAAAGAAGTTATAAGTTTATCTTATAAAGTTTTTTATGAAATAAATAAATAAATAGAGATATATATACTGCGAAACAATCCAACAGTTTGCCCAAAGTTACTCAAATAACTAATAAAAAATTATTCACGACTGTATTCCCAACGTAATCCACAATTGATACATAAAATTGGCAAACAGTTATTACAAAGAATTTATTTTTACAACAATAACTGCACTTAAGGATTAAAAGGTTTTAATAACCAAATCAAAAATTTAAATAGAAAAAATCTTTATGTTCACCAAAGTTTAAAAACCTTTAAAAATTCCCACATAGTTTTCACGTTACAATCGAAATTTCGCAAAACAACCGAACATAATAATGTAGGCAGTTTAAAAAAAAGAGCTAAAAAAATATACAAATAAAACGACTACTTCACCGAAACGATGTTTGTTTACAATTTGAACTTACCTAATCGTAAATCGTCTTTAAATACCATTGCAAACCCTCGGAAATTCTCTATTTAGGTCATTCCTATTACATCAAACATTGTTAGCAAAATTAACCGCAAGAATGTTAACCAAGAAGATGGAATAAACGTGGCAATTAATGTATTAATTACGGTTGGTTATTACGGATCTAAATATTGACAATTATCAACTTGGCGAACAAAACCAAAAGTTATACATCGTGATTAAGTATTTAATTATGCATTTTTATTTTATTTTTAATACTTTGGCCAACAGAAAAAATTACTTTTTAATATTTTTCCATATATTACGACCCTTTGTTAAGATCTTTTTTAGTGGGTACCTATACTTACATTAAGGATGAATTTCACACCTCGTTATGGCAGTTTACTTGTTACTTTGTTAATATTGATATCAGATCGATGAATTTTTTTTATCGGCTTTATAAAACTGTTTAGAATGACGCTATCAACATTAAAAAATTACTTGTACAAAAAAAAACATACAAAAAAATGCAAATGTAGACATTTTACAGGAAAATATAACTGATCGCGCCATTTACAATACATACTTTTAAATGAACATTTTTAATACGAAGCTAATATACGTGAAATCGAAATCGAATGGAAAATGATCTCTCTCTACATCGATTTTCTGTGTTATAATTTACTAATTAAACATACCTAAGTAGCTATTAATTGCTATTTTCCAAGAGTGTCGTAAAAAACAAAAAGAAAGTCCAGAATACTTAAATATCAATATTTATAATTATTAATAATATTTTACATGTAAACAAAAAAGGAATCGGCAATGAACCAGAAGTACAAGAAACGTTTATTGTAGGGAAATGTACAGAAATAAATGTTTTAGCTTATGTTAAAGTAAGTAATGCTAAGTGCCCCAAAAAGAAAAACTACTGAGGAATTTGATATAAAATCATGAAAAAGTGCCCATTTTCGCAAGACATAGTTATAAAACAATATTAGGATTTAAGTAAATAACAAATGTGATAATATAAAATTATAAAAATGCACTTTTATAATTTTTCTGTCCTTTCTTGAAATAATTAGATTGCATTATATAAGATATAAGATCGCTATAAATATTTTAACCAATGTCATTAAAATTAAAATTTACAATATTCTTGTAAAAACTCTGTAATTACATTTATTTCCATATAAACAAGTCCTATAATAGCCGAGAAAGAGATTTCAGAAATTACGATGAGAAAAGACACAAAACTCGAGCAACAAATTCCGGCATAAAGAAAGACAATTTTGGCGTTCTTTCTACGAGGATCGCAGAAGAACGAGGAGGTACTTAAAATACCGTAATAGGCAAAGTGGATTTTCGTACCATCTACGGACACAAACATCAACTACAAATAAAAACCAATAGCAATTGTTAATCTAGAATCGTTTATGGTACTCTGTAAATCCCGTGTCCTCGCGTATTTTAAATACCTCTTCGTTCTTCTGCGATCCTGGTAGAAGGCAATATTTTGCTTTCTTTATGCCAGAATTTGCCACTAGAGTTCGTATGTTTCTAATTATATTTTTGTATCCTACTCTCTCAGCGGGGCCCGTTCTAATTAAATTATAAGATATTATTAGCGAATTTTTATAGAAAATAAAGCTATTGCAATCTGTCTGATGACGGCACCCAAACGTGTCCTTTTGACTTTTTTCCGATCTCGACCCCCTAGATCACGAAAATATAGGTCATTCAATTTCTTGTGGACACGATTCCGGTCGCAATTTTGATCGTAGGAGGCTGAAATGTGGACAGCGTATTGTCTTTACGAAAACAAAGGACGACTTCGTTAACCAACCAAATCGACCGACCTGTTTCAAAATGGCGGCAGTTCAAAAAAAATTCTAATTTCCGTTATTACTCGTCGGATCGTAATATGAAATATGTTTTGGAATCGGCATAAAATTCTGTACCGGTCATGTTTCTATAATTTTCGATAGAATGCACAATTTTCCAAATAATCGAAAAAAAGAGAATTTTTTTTTAAATACATATAAATTTCTCTCGTAAATATTATTTTTCAAAAAAATGTATTTCTTTCGAGAAAAATTTAAAAAATGGAATTTATTGACATGCGACATGAAAATTTGATACAGAGGCTTGCGCGCCTGTCGACTTTTTGAGTAAGTAGGTAATCAGGAAACTAACCCAACTGTATCTCTACCCCCACACCTTGCCTTATTTTCATTTTGTTAGTAAAAGAGATGACAAAATAAAAAGTTAATTGATCAAATTTTGTCTCCTTGTCAGCAGCTTAAATTGTTTAAAAATGTTCTGACAATCAAAACTTTGAATATCGTTTTTTATGCGTAAACGAATGCATTGAAAAGGTAAAATCTTTCAAAATTAGATAAATTAAAAAAATCAAAAAAACATTAAAAAAAATGAAATCCTGAAATATTTTTTTTTAATACAAACTTACGTAAAATGCAGACTAACACTGCTGCCGTTGCAACTGCTACTTGTCTGTAACATATTATAAGAAAAAATTATAAACTTTTAAATTTTTCTTTGTATTTCCTACCTTTTTCTCGTCATCGTTTTCCCTCTATCGCCAATTTTCAGCGTAAATTATTCCGTTGACTGCGAACTTGTATTATTACATATCTATACGCTTCATATTTCATTGTATTTCACCAACCACTGTAATTGCGAAAACGCACGTAAGATAAAATTTAGTTCGCGAAATTAGACCGTCGAATATTTGAGGGGAGCCCTAACCAAGACCCTAACCTAGGCCCTATTCAAGAACCTAACCAAGCTCGATTTTCAGAGAATTTGTGTTAGAGCTGCAAGGTCCACGCATTTAACACTTTATAAATACAAGGAGAGTTAGTCGACAAAGAAAAATCCTACCTTTCCTTGTCGTATTAATCCTTTTTGTTTGTAATCCTTTTAGAGAACACAACACAACACATAACACTCGCGCACTCACACGTAAAAAGGCCTTATAAACCGAACGAGCGCTCCTCGCACAGACGAACAATACGACGCCGCAATTTAAAATTCGAACTACTGAAACAATCACTACCGCTCTGTACCACTAACGCGAATGATTGTGCTGGTGACAATCCCTCCTTTAGGGGAGGCACCCGTGTACTTGAAGTACACCCGTTGACAAATAATATCGTAACGGACAATTTGCATATATGGCGTGAGTTACTTGCAATGTAGTAATTCCAGAACCCCCAGCGAGCCTCCCTGCTGGATCCGTTTCAGCGATTGGGGAGGCGGTGAAATAAAACGATCCCGGACTGTACGAGATTATTTAATTCAAGCTATTCCCTAGCCCAGGACCCTTCCACTGCGGGACAATATTTAACTGATAATGTTACATCTAACACATAACACGTAACATGTAACATGGACAATTCGCATTTATAATCACACCAGAACCGCTCGCCTTTCAAGGTACTACTCAAGAGCCGATTAATTCCACATACATTATTCTGTGGAGCACTTGCGCTCCCAATATTTAAATCGTAAAACCGTTACATCGTAACATGATCTGAAGCGGTTTTGCCGGAATTCTATATAGAAATGCATTCAAGTGTATACGTGGTACTAGGAAATCCCATTTTTATTTTAAAAACATTGAGTTCTTTGTTCGTACTCCGATAAGTTATCACGCGAAAGTGGGTGGCGCACATGTTTTATTAGCTGCTTTGTACTTTATCAGTCGCATAAAAATGCGATTAAATTTTTATCTGGTTTATGCTTTGTAATAGGGAAATTTTCAATGTTGCGGGGCACACGAATAGTTTTTAAATTAAAAATAGAGTAAACTTATAATTTTGCGGTAGATAGTGATTATCCAGATAATTATAAACTGGTAAGTATTAACGAATTTTCATAGAAAATAAAGCTATTGCAGCTTGTCTGATGACGAGACCCAGACGTATCCTTTTGGCTTTTCTCCGATCTCGACTCCTTGATCACGAAAATATGGGCCATTCACTTTGGGTCGGTCATATATATATATAATCAATTTCTTGTGGACATGATTCCGGTCGCAATTTTGATCGTTTGAATTTCGATATCGATGTTTATACGCGGTTGAATTTTTCATTTAAATTTGGAAGTTTTTTTAATATCCCTCGTATGTATAATAATCGTCACCCAAATTCAAATTTGGCTCTTTTCGATATAAACAGTTGGCAAAATGTGGATCAATGTTTACAAGACAGGCGCACATCATCAAATAGAGCTTGTCAAAAATGTCATAATTACAAATATTTGGTGTTTGTAGCTTTTTCCTCAGTGTTTGTTGTAAATATTTATTAAGTGCGAATATGTAATTTATTATTGTAGTTTAATAGTGTATTTTATCAATTTGAAAAAGTAAGTGCCTATTAATTTTAGATAAAATTTTATTTCTATTGTCTGTTTATTTTTATTTATGACCAAATCAACACTATATTTAGTACGTACAATGATATTCTGAATTAAGATTAACATTTATTAGCAATGGAGACCCAGTGCGTTCCCAGTGAATTACCCATTGAAGAATACATCAAACCGAACTACGATGGACAAATGACATCTAGTATTATATCTCTTACGTCTAGTCTTACTTCTCCCGTCGATTCTGGAGTGCAGCTGTTGGATAGTGAAAGCGAAATTACTTCTTTAATGTCGATGAGTGGAATCGGTTGTGAAATCGAAACCGGTACTATTATAGATAGCGAAGAAATTTGTAAAAATACAGAAAGTAGTAAACCGCAGTTTATAAGAGCCAGTTCTAAAGATAATAAAACTATAACTGCAATTCAGTCACAAATCATTTGTAATTCAGAACCAGAATCTTGCTACATTAAAGATAACAAAATTAATGCCAAAATCCTAGAATGTGCAAAAGAGGAAGCAAAAGTAATTATAAAGAATGTGGAAACAACAAAACCAAAATTACACATCATGACGAAAAGCGATATTGATAATCATAACACGCACCAAATGGATCTGAATACCTCACCTGCAATACTTCCTGTCGGTTCAAGTATTATACCTACAAATTCTACAAAACCCAGTACCCCAAGCAAACAATTCGATAAAATAAATTATCCAGTTTACAGTAAACAAATACAAAAACAATCAAACGAAACAATGTATGAATTAGAACCTATAATTATAAAAGATAACAAAGAAACTGTAAAGAAACTACAAACCAACGATGAACTTATGAACATCTCTTTAACTAGTTACGAACTATTAGATTATACCCTTCAGAATATTAAACCTTTGGAAAATCATAATACGGACGACATGCACGTTAGCATGTCTGAAGAAGTAAATGAGTCGCTTAAAGTTTTAGCACCTCCGGAAAAACTTACGCAAACTGTAGATATACCTTCAGAGAAACAAACTAATCCGGCAGCAGACGATCAAATCGTATTTAGAAGACAGCGCAGAAAAAAATCAAAGTCTGACACGCCAAAGAAGAGAGTTTCGTTTCACGAAGACATTTTGAACAGCACCAAAATCGACGACGTCCATATTAATCATGGTTTTATTACACACGAACCCGAGTTATCTATGAGCTTTTTTGAAAGAGGCTTTACCCGAAAGCCGGACGTCATTAAAGGTAGATACAGCTGGGCGGCTGAAGGCGATACCCCGTATTATCATAAAACGGGTCAAGAACGCGAGGTAAAATCCGACATTTACATCCACCACGCCAGATTTTCCTCTACGTCTTCGAGCTCGAGCGCCAGCATATCGAGCTCCATCGACGAGGAGGATACCGGCAATTCAAATTCGGATGATGCTTTTATTAAAAAAGAACCCACACAGAAATTACCGAAATCCAGTTGTCTAAAGAAAACGTCAAACAATAAAAAACACATCGACACCAATATAGTTGAGGAGGAAACAAATTTGAGAAAGAAGAAATCCGAAGCGAACTTGTTAGATTCGAATATTTTTGGAAGTTTAAAAAATATATTCAATTTTTCCACGTCGGTACCTTTAGCAGAACGAGGCGTGCCCGAAGGCCAAGAAGACATTACCGTATATGCAAGTTCAGATACAGGTGTTAAAAAGCAAAGGAAATATTCTGGTGGCGAATTTTCTGTTCCCAAAAATTTCAATAGTTACGAAGTGCAACCGGCACCTGTTAAGAAAATTGGCAATTTAAATCTCGAGTTGACCAAAACCAATCTGAAACTAACAAAAAGCGAAGGCTTTTATCCCAATTACCCGAATAATCAAGTTTTACCGAATAACATCATACTTTGCGACAGCAATGTTTACGAACACAAAGGTATCAGCTATTCCTACGAATATGAAAAATTTCAGAAAACCTTTGAACAACAAAACAAACCGAAAAGTTCGACTGTTTATCAAATGTTATTGAACGAATTAAATTTTTTCAAGAGGAAAGAGCAGAAAGAGATAGAAAATGTGGCCAAGGAAAATTTCGAAATTATGAACGCCATTACGCCCATTAAAGATACAAAATCTGACGATAGTCAGGACGATAAGAGCACGAGTATAAAAAAGTATGCGTCTTCCGCCACAATTGATTTTTCCGACAGCGACACCATTTGGGATTTTAGCGAAACCAGCAGTCACACTCGTCATCTGAATTCGCCGAAACGTAAATTAAGTAGAGCCAATCATTGTTCGGCGCAGTCGTTTGATGACGACGCCCAAGTCGCCTCCACCAAGTCTTTGCAGAGTTTAAAGCCGTCGTCGTCGAAAACTTCGCTTATAAATAGGTTTCTTAAAAATGTGACGATGAAAAAGATGATGGACATGAAGATACAAAAGAAGCAGAAGAGCCATCGTCGATACATGAGTTTGTATGTTTCGGGAGCTAAGGCCAACGTCGAGCTCAGTAAACAGTTGGACTTTGAGATCGAGAGAGAAATTGTAGCAGCTAGAGAGAAGCAGTATCAGTGCAGCGAGTTACGGAATGCTCATATGTTGTATCGGTTCAAAAATGAAATATTCAGGCACTTCTCGGAAGAACTTGTGCGGGTGAGTGTTTAAATGGCATTAATTTTACTTTATAAATGTCAAAATAAATGTCATAATTTATTGACTGTAAAATATAAAAAAAAATTCCTTTCCTAATTTCCTTTCTACAAACATGCTTTTAACTTTTTTAACAATTTTAGCCCTACTACTGCTTAATTTTAATTTAATCATTTAATTATTGTTATTTTGAAGGTATTTCCTGTCAACAGTTCTTATACTACAAGTGGAGAAAATAAGCCACTGATGGTTATTTTAAGCAGCACTACTTTATACATAACAGGATTTAAACACAACAACACGTACTGCAACTATTTCGTGCTCCCCTACACTGAATTGAATACGATATTGATTGGTCCCAATGCTCAAACGATACATCTCTCGAATTATGACAACGACATGCAATGCATCGTAACAACTGGCAGTGAAAATTTAACAAACGAACTGATCGGTCGATTAGAAATGGCCGTGCGCAGAGACATAAACAAGCCACAATTGCCGGCGGTAAAACAGCTGTCTATGAGAGATATGGTGAATCTTCGAAAAGCTATTTGTAAACAGACCACAGTTTCGAAGGTAATTAATTTGAATTCGATTTTATTTCAATAAAATAATTGCTTGCTTATACATAGGAAGAGGAGTATTTCCATTATAGCGTTATCAGTATTCAGGATTATAACAGCGACACTTGCGAAACGCCCTTGGGTCCCAGTAAAGAGGGCCCTTTGATGTTTAAACTATCGGAAAACGATTCGCGTTGGGAAACCGCTTATTTCATTTTAAAGTAAGTTATTAGTCCATAATGACAAAATGAATCTCTCTAATTTTTAATTCTTAAATTTATTCAATATCTAGAGAAGTGGATTTGCAATTCTAAAAATTTTTAGGGCTGGAATATTATACATGCTATCGTCGCCGTCTCACCGACTGCCGATGAGAGTGCTACCACTTATCAATGGAGCTTGTCAAGGCGCTTGGCGAGTTTACATTTGTACAAGACCTCACACTTTTCAGGTACAAGTCGGCACCACCACTCTTCATTTGGCTGCACCAGACGAGTATGTAGCCAGCGAATGGTTGCAAGCTTTAGTGCATGCCGCAAGTAAAGTAAGTGTAGTGGCAATTTCCAAATCGCCATTTACTTTCACGGCGACGCTTTCAGACTTACAATCATAGGGAAAAGATGCCGGCCCAGTCGTGCTCGTTATTAATGACTAGTGATCATATTCTAACAGTGCGTGAAGCATTTCCTTGTACGCTTAGTTCGTCCTTGCCGTTGAGAGAAACTCATCAGCCCATTAAAGGGGCACAGGCCATCTCTTGTGCCGCCATTGCCGATATAACGGCATTCAGATTACCGTGCGCCGAACAAAGTTGGTGTATTTTGGTAAGTTGCGTAATTAAATATTTCGAAACAAAACAAAAAATCTCCCGTTGTATGATTGAGAACTTTTATTTCGTAGGAATTTGCTTGTAGAGAGGTACACGAAAGCAGCGGCGATTGGATACTGTATTTTGCAACAAATTCCGAATTAGAGAAATTCATAGCCACTTTAGAGATGTTGTGGGCGTATCATAACGAGCAGGTAAACATATATAACGACCTATTCCAATAGTTTTACGAAAGACAATTAAGACAATTTTCTTGTAGGGCGATTGTTTTCCGTTGAGTACGATCCCCGAAACAGATCCTTTGAATAGGAAATGCGTCGACACTTACAACATGATTCAGAACACATGGTTGTCTTTGCAAATAAACTTTCAATCATTTTAATTACGATAGTAACCAAATATTCCATGATCAGCGGGTGTACGATATTAATTATATTTTTATTATATTTTTTATATTAACCATTATAGTAACAGTTCCAGTTTGTTTTCTTTCAAATTTTATTTGTAAAGCAAAAAATATTACCGTGCAATATTGCCGTTTTGTTACCTTGTATTTTAAAAGTATTTGCTCACATTGTTTTTTTTAAATAAGTATAATTATTTTTATTACAATTTTAATTTGTGATATAATTAAGTATTCTAGTCTTTTTACATTGAAACTCTGAGATTGTGATAGATTTTGACAGATAGGATTACCATTATGATTATCATGCTTGGATTTGATCTAATTTCGCAGTCTACTTGTTTTGGAGATAAGCGTCCATGTGCTCACGAAGCCAGTGACCAAAACAAGTGCATTTCATTTGAAATGTAATTACCAATATTTTCCACATTCAATGTTAATATTCGTAGTAAACATCACAAACATTCCGACTGCGAAGGTTGCCCACAAAATTAGATCGAATCCAAGCATAAATTAATATAATATGATAAAGCTTCGTAACTTCAGCATATATAATGCAAACAATGTAGCCCTAGTTATTTAAAAGTAATTAAGGAAGTAATTCACGGTTGCCTTGTGAAAAAACCCAAAGAATGACAATTTTATTTTGCAGTATTTATTAAAGAACAGTATAGTACATTAAATACATGTGTAATTAAAATTGTCTAATAACCACACAGAATTTTAAATGTAACGTGAATGAAACCCTTATACTAGTACTATTAATTGGAAGACCCTACACGTAATAGTAATAATACCTAATATTGTATTTTGTTAGTGCGAGATACAAGTAGAAGCTGCTACGAATTTTGTAAGTTTGTAGCGATTCCACTTTTATCTTAATATGTCCGTAGTAAAAATGTAATCAACAGTATTTATAATTTTATTGCTTGTGCTGTTATATGCACCGTAATAATCTTTAAGCAATGAAATAAACTGTACCATTAATATTTTAATTCAAGTGAAATTCCATTCTTGTTTTCAAAAATAATTGTGTATAGCTCAATTCTGTAAACCATTAATGCACGTGTACATTTACAGTTAGCAAATGTTTTTATCATAATTAAGTACATGGATATTAATTGGTGTTAATTAGAACATTCATAATTATGTTAAATGAATTTTTTAAACGAATTAAAATGCAGAAGTTACTTTTAAAACTTGCAGAATGGTTACTATTTAATTTAGAGAATTATTAAATTTATTATAAGTTTCGCAAGTTGTTAACCATTTAACCAAAAATTACCAATAGCTTCATAATGACATCGTATTTAATTGAAGTTTAATCAGTGGTATACTTAAATCGAAGTTTTATTAAAATGAAATTTATAAGTTTTCAGTAAACGAATTTTTATATGATTTACAAATAATTTATACAGAGTTTGTTAATTATTTCCACATTTATATTTGTAATTGGATGTTTCATTATTTAGCAACTTTAATGGTGGCAATAGTCGCCAAATTAAATTGTAAACATTTTCTAAGAATGATTAAATGTGTAGCTAGATGGTATTAAAAATTAGTATATTATGGAGGAGCGTAGCAATACTGTGTTTTAGGCAATTTACTTTTGATGTTAATATTGGTGCTTTGTAAATTAATTTACATATCGTCACATTTTATCTATTTATTCTAAAAATGTTGATTTGTATTTATCACAATGGTGGTGCTATTTTGTTGCTGTATTTGATGAAATAAAAATTACATGATTTTTATGTCACGTCTATAAATAAATTTCAAATAGAAATTGAAAAATAAAGCAGTTTTAATAAAATGAACTATTCTTTGATTAAAAATGTATTATAAATAAGTTCTTAACAAATTAATAATTAATCAAAAACTGGAGGTGGTTTATATTTCCGATTAGCTTTAGCCTTTTCAATGTCAACATCTGGATACTGCTCTTTAACAGCTTCAAGATCCATTTTTGGAAACCTATTCAATAATCCAATCACGTGATTGAAATCACGCCTACAACATAAATTGTAAGTAACAGTTGGAATATTTGTAACGAATAGTATCATACACTTTCTTCCTTCTGTTTGCGATATATTCTTTTTCCTTGTATTTCAACAAAAATCGCTTAATATCGTCTGGATGGCACTTGACCGATTGTTCTTCTTGCCATTTTTTATTAATTTCCTTTGGAATCGAGTGCTCGGTCAATCTATAAACGTAAATTTCTGTAAGAAATTTAGTCAAAATCTCAAATTGTACTTACTTATATTCAACAGGAAGACCGAAAGGTCCAGTAATCGTTTTTACCTCTTGTTCATAATTTTTGCCAGTTTCTAGCTCGTGGTAGGCGCGATTACGTTCTCGTATTACCGCCTCTAAATTCTCCATTGAATCGGCAATCTTATCTAAGCGTTCTGGACTTGGAAATAATTGTGTCTCTCTTTTACATTCCTCTTCCATGGTGAGCAACATGTTTCTTTCTTTTAATAACACATACCTATAATAACACAACTGTAATCTGTAAAATTAAAAATGCGATCTATATTACCATAATTTGTGTAAATCGCCGTTTGACTTTAATCTTAATTCATCTTGATTCCACGAGCGACCCGATTTGACTTCGGTTTCGTTCCAGTTCTTTTTGTCGTCAAAGAATTCCATGAGATCATTCAAATTATTCGTGGTGCTCAGGTAACGAACGCTGAAACACATTTTTATTAATGCAACATCAAAATCAGTGTTCAAAATTTATAGGTTAGAAATGAAAAATATTAATCGCATAAAACAGCATTCTTACCCATTTTTATTTAACACGTTCTTACTGAACGGAATAGAAATAAAAGCACTTTTCTTATATAATCTGCAAAGACCACAGATTTTTATAAAATTCGCCATCACAACAAAAATATTTAAATAAACATGCACAAAACAAATATTTGGAATAGGGGGGTATTATCGGGGTCCGCCATATTGAAAAAGTAGATCAAATGAAACCAATATTAATATACATTGTTTACGAAAACGAGGCATCTTTACGAAATATTCATGATTCGTATAAATACATCCAACCTTCTAGTTTTCAACAAACTCGTTGCGTTTTCTTAATAAAGTTAAGAAATTATTAAATTTGCAATCAAACAAAAAATAGTATTTTAAAGAAATACGTCACTTCAGGGAATAGAAACCACCTTGAGTAATATTAAATAAAACATAATTACGTACTACAAACACAACGTTAACAATTAAAAATTAACCATTTTTAAGAACAAAGGGCATAAAAATTAACCTAAATTACTATAATCTAGGAACATTTTCCTGCTGTGTTTGTTAAGTTGAGTCAATTTGTAGTTCCGCTGTTTTTAGAAGGATGGCAGCAAATTTTTGCGTTGTCAAACGTATAATTTATGAAATTTCATCCAAAATAAATATACAAAATTAATTAATTTTTAAATAAACCAATGCCTATCTTATTTAGAATTAAACGTGGCAACAGCGTAATTACATTTAACATTTGGCTACAAGACATTTATCATATGCTATAATATAGAAACATTCGTTTTTATTGGGTAAATAGTTTTTATTTAATTTTAAATAATTAAAAATTTAAATAATTTTTTAAATAAGAAATTAAATCTTAATTTCATGAAAAGAAACAAAAACAAAAATTGTAATTCAAACGTGTTTAAAAGTAACTAAATATATACAAATCGAACATAAACCATAAAAATACAAATTGCACAAAATCTGAATAATCAAGCAAGTAAACTTTTAAATGAGGTATATAACAATCAGTCAATAAAATTATTTGGAAATTATGAACACAAATGCTTCGTTCGTGAAAGAAGCTACTTGCCATTGTTGGCAAAAAATAGTTACCGTTAAACGATGCACGATAGATAACCCCCATGTTACAATTCGAAAACTGGTTGATTTAATGCGACTACCGATTTCAGCCCAATCATATGAAAGACATTTAATAATTCTGAACGAATTCATAGAATCTTGTACTTATGCATTCGTATCCTTTTTATATTATAAGATCCTAACTCAAATACTTTTTTCTTAATATCACAGTGGATAATAGATTTACCCTACATTATGCAAGTACTGGAAATGCTTGTAAAAGAACAGAATAGTATATGTTTATATAATGAACCGCTGATGCAGTTACTGTTGCTATGTGCAATAAAACCGTTAATGAGAAAGGCTTCAGATGTTATCGAATTTAACCGAGATCTGCAGGAATATTTTTCTTTCTTAGGCAAGTACACGAAATATTGTGTTTAATTTTTATACTTTATTTGTATTTTGCAGGTTATTTACTGATAAACATTCAAAAAATGGAATTAAGAAATGTAGTCGCCACTGCTTTATGCACACTCTTAGATCCAAATAACCCAGTACCGGAACACTGCGTTCCACTAAAAACCTGCTATAATGCTACCGAATCGAGCCAATTGCCAAAACTCGTAAGCCTGTTACTAGAAATTGCAGATGAAAATTTATACATTAAGTTACTGGAATTAACTTGGCATATGGTTAATATATCTCCGATTGTGTGTAAGATTTTTATTTTTATTCAAACAGTAAACCAGTTATAAACCAAGTATAATATTACTATATAGGCCGTACAATGATCAACGAGAAAGCAGTCGACTATTTAATGGTCAGGATGAGATCGACGTGGAGGGAGAAAACTTGTGCTGCAGATGAGCTTGCACCGTATCAAAACTGCAACATAACATGCAAAATACTGTGGACACTTCTAGATTCGTTCAAGTATCAAATGCATTTCGAGAAAAAGTATCACGGGCCTTCTTTTCAAGCCCTGAAGTACAGGGTGTGCCGTTCGATTCCAACATACTTATATAAGTCGGCTTTTATTTCAGAAGTATTCGCTTTGCATTTCAAGCATTCACGAAAAATAAGAAATGCGAATTAATCAGGAACCACATGCTGGGAATTATTCTGCAATGTCTTCATTTGTATCCAGAAACAGAAATATCTTCCTCTGGTTTAGGACAAGGTAACTGTTAAAATGCGATTGATTGTGTTTGTGAAATTGTAAATGACAATTTAACATTGTAGATATTTCCATACTTAGCGTAGCTACAGAAATAGGAACAAAAGGTACTTGGGCGTCCGAGATAATTTTTAACACTGCCGAAGTCAATTATCAGTTTAAAAAGATGTTACTTTTAGCTATATGTTATTGCACCAAAACTGTAGATACATTAAAGGTATTGCTTACTTACTTTATGTAATTTAGTAAATATTTTTTATTCAATCATTTACAGTCTCTACACCCGAAGAGAATAATTCCTGGATTATTGAAATTAATAACACCCGAAATAAGTAATATTTGGCATCCCGAACAGCTTACTAAATTAATATCCTTAACAACGTATACGCTTCAGGCACTTGTGCCGCTATTGCCTGACGATTTTCTGGATTGTAACGGCTCTTTAAGGTAAATTACAATAAAGTTTGTTAGATTTGTATTTCCGATTCATTTTCAGATTACTAATGATGTTGGATTATTTTACATTAGAACCATACGATATAAACACTCTAAAGGACTGTTTAAAGACATTGCATTGTATTTCATCCCTTAACAACAAAATGCTCAATAATTTACAAAGTCACAATGGATACGTAATTTTGTTACGTAAATATTTTAATTTCCTAAAATTAAATTAAGGCCAATGTCAATAATTTATAGATTTGTGCGATATCCTGTTATCCAAACAAATTTTATCATTAATTGTACAGAAGTGCCTGGCATATGCATTCTCCATATTAGAACATATATATATTAGATGTAACAACTGTTCGTCATATTCTGTGGATCTTTGCATAAAATTTATGGATAGGGTCAACAAACCAAAAGCCGAAGATCCACTAATTGATCCAAAGTTTGTTATTTGCGGAATCGATTTCTTACGCGAGTGTATCGTGTGGAACGACGATAATTTACAAACGTTTACGACAGTCGGTGGTGTTTTTAAGTTATTAGACATTGTTCAGGTATTGTTTTCTTTAGTAAGGAAATTGCAAACCTAACTTTAATTTTAGCAAGGAATATTTCCCATCAAATTAATATCATTAACCACTTTGGTCGATATGTGTGACATTGGTTTATGTTTGCCCCATTTGTTGACATGGCGAAATAACAAACAACAATGCTTATCCATGTTGCTGGAAATATTCAGGGAAGAGAACTTCAAGCTTCGCGTTCGAACATCGTTGCATGGTGCAATTTCAGGTAAAAATCGAAATCTTCTAAATGCACTATATTAATTTTTTATCCTACATTTAGACATCGAATTCCCCATAATGGGTCAACAGCAGTGGTACGAAACCTTCTACACCAACAAAGACCCTAACACAAGCCCGGCCACGATCGACATGTTGGTCAGTTGCAGGCCCAAAATTTATGCCATAATTCATCTAATAAACAATCGTCATGAACAACGGGCCAGTATAATAAACGAGCACTTCTTAATTTATAACACTCACAAGTTATCTACTCAAGATCAAGTAAAACGTTTAAGTCAGAATTAACTAACATCACTATATAAATCAATTGGTTTTTAGATAACCCTTTTATTGGCCGAAAATTTCTTATCCCTCAAACTGGGAGAGGTGTGGGTGGAACTGGATAGAGATTTACAAGAATGCGGAATACGACCTTTGGCAGTCGATAGTGAATTGATTGCCATTCTCGTCAACAGATTCCGAAAGTGGACGTGGCACATTAAAATTGCACAAGAAAAATTGCTTGATGATGAGTTAATAAATGTACGCATTATTTTAGCGAACGAACGCACAATTATCGTTTAACATGTTTTCACGATCAGGAATGCAAAGTCGAAATGGACATGTACAATAAATTGCGCGATAGCAAACTACAGGAATCCCTTAAGGCACTACACAATCTACAGTTTATTGCGAGGACAACAGAACGCATGTTCAGATTAATTGGCAAAATGAAACAAAATAAAGAGATTAACAAGTCGTTTATTTTCACCGAAGGTGCCAAACATCATAATACATACATGCACGATCTTAAAGTAACTGTAAGTTGGTTTTTTCCATGTTCGGCTCAAAAATGTAATTTCGGTTAAATTACAGTCGGTTTTTAATCAAGACGTAAGTATTCAAAGTGACATTATTCGGCCTCTGAACTACGAAAAATTTTGTGTAAGGCCAGTGTCGCCGTGTGATGATGACGAAGATGAAATGATAATTGAAGATGATTCAGATGTTAGAAAGTCTGATAACATGTGCGAGTACTGAATTATATGGCAATTACTTAAATATATTTTGAAATTGAAATTGTTTTGTTTTAAAAAGTTAAGACATTTACAACAAAACTTTATTAAGTGAGGGTTTTAAAAGATAACAAATGTATTTATATCATATATATATCTAACTATTATACAAATATAAGCTGTATTTTATTTCTACAAGTAAATTTATATATAGCTTATCCAAACCTATACGATATTCACGTCATCAATATAAGGTTACTAGATGACGTACTGCCTTCCTCGTATTTTTAGATTTCTAATAAATTGTAGTCTTTCTTTATGCCATCTAATATGTGCGCAGGTAAATCATCTATAGAATATGTTACTTTCCAAACTTTAAACCGAATTACAAATAAACAATCTAGTCGCTTTTTTGATGACTTAAATTAGATATAGGTTTGGATAGGCCCATATACTTGACATTCATATAGTGGAAAACTATATCTACATTATAAGAAAAATATGACTAGAAATTGCAGTCTATGATATACTTATAATAATTATGTAAATGAAAGACCGTATGGTGTTAAAACAAGTCCATTCAAAATAAATATCACAATTATGGTTGTTTTGAATATATATTGAAAACAATTATACTCGTATAACAAAATAGAAGTTTAGAATAGAACAAATTTACCTACTGATAAAAATAGTAACTGTTTATAATTGACAGCAATTAGATTAAAAAAAGGACGTTTTATTAATATGTATTACTAAAACGATATGTGCCTATATTTATACCAAAATATAATGAAAGTGTTAAGTACAGCAAGGGTTTCTCTAGTTAAAATGAAAACATTATTTCCAAAAACCCGATTGCATTTAGAAAGCATCTTTATATCGTAATATAGCACTATCGAACATACAAATATTACCGATTTAAAAGCAATGACTCGAAAAAAAATTGTTTATTGCTGGTAGTTTTTCTCCATCTTGAAATTATGGTGGTAATCGATACAAATTCTCTTAATAAATTTTTCCTCTTTTATGTACAAAAATGAGGAAACAATTACAAATATACCTACTTTAACAATAAAAATCGAACGAATATTATTTTTATCAGTAAGTTACAAAAATTGTTGTGAAACCTGAAACTTGTTATTTAAACCTTATATTACATCATGATAGTCTTAAAAGTTGAAAATAAAAACAAAAGACAGTTCCACTTGCAAATTACAAATGTTAAACTTCTTAAGTATAGCAAATTGACAAAAATGGTAATATTACATTCTAGCACCTCGTCGATAACCCATATTGATTGCATATAATATATATATATATATATATATATACAAGAAATGAGTTATTATATGACATTTCAATTGAAAATTTTACAAATTTCCCCAATTCTAAATATAATTATTTATCAAGACCAATGAATTTCATTTTGCAAATACTACATTCTTACCAGGAATAATCTTTATTAGTGCCTGACAAAAAGGCACTTTTAAGTATCGAGGCCTTATCTAAAATGCCAACAGTAACAATACAGCTAAAGCTTAAATTTGTACCTCTAGAATTGAGGAATCGAATTTACATAAGACAACTGTTTCATTCTTACCTTCAAAATATTCAGTCTCGCATTATTTTGTTTCAAATTACAATTATTGTAAAATCTTTATAAAATTTAAAAATAAAAGTATTGGCAATACATTAAGAATTAACGGTGTATTGATGTAACATCAAGTTTTACAAATTCGAAGTCCGATATTAAATAAATTTGCAATTTTGTTGTTAAGGCCCTACTCGATTAGTTCATGTTTTACAACAAATAGACATGTTAATACTTATCATTAGTGCTAACATAAAACGTGGCAATTGTTACATGTTTATCAAACAAACGAGAAATTAGTGTTCAGAAAAGTTAAGATGGGATACTGCATCCCGTTATTAATAGATAAAAACAACTCTTAACGTCTCAAGAACATGAATAACAAAGTAAAAATTTTTGTTTGTTTCGTTGCTTACAGTATCAAGTCATCTATGTACAATTATATATCTTTTATACTACTATAATTATAGATACAGACAAAAATATTTAAAGACATCAATTGTAAAGGTCAGAGAAACATAATATACAAATATTAATATTAAATAGGTAACAATTCGATATCGAGGAATGCATTTGACTGCAATAATTGTTTCTCAATTTTAGAATATTATCTTGAAAGGGGCACTTCTTAATAATTATCAAGCTGAAAAACTGTGATTACAAAGCAATCGAAAATATTTTAATACTAATATTTGTACCCAATGTTCCTTCTTGAGATTATTTGAAAATCAATTAAGATTCTACATTATAACTTGCATTTGTTTACCTACTACGTGGAGCAGAACTCGAGCTTGCGTTGTTTATATTTAATTTGATAATCTTTAGCTTCGTAATGGAGGGGCGTTTGAGTATCTTTAGGAACAATGGGAAAGCAACACCACAGTATGAATGCAACGAAAGCCACTATTGTTCCGATGAGCAATATGAAGTCCTCGATAGACTGTAACAAAATTGATTATAAACGTGGGGATTAATGGACTGCATGTTAACACAAACTTACTGGCTCGTCTCCTAAGATTACATTGTTTAGAAGGTAAACAAAGTCGTCGAAAGGTGTAATCAGATTCATATTTGAGGTTAGTTACATTTAAAACTACATACTTATTAATCGATGGAAGTATTAATAGACATTCTTTGTATTAACTTATTTATATATTATTTTTGATTTCGATCGCTTTTACGGGTTATATTATCATTTTTAGATGTTTTATGTATTATCGAAAATTAGTTGATCGAGTACATTGTGAACAAACTAAATATACAAAAAAAAATCTATTATCTGCGTTATTGTCAAATCTAATTTATGTACCTGTTCACACCGTATTTGAAACGATTGACTTTCTCATACGTTTCAGAAAACTAGTAGTCATCTATGAAGTCATCAACTACTAATATAATTATAGATATAGACAAAAATATTAATATTAAAAAGGTAACTGTTCGATATCGAGGAATACATTTGACCGTAATAAGTGTTTTTCAATTTAAGAATACCATCTTGAAAGGGGCACTTCTTAATTAATTATCAAGCTGAAAAACTGTATGAGATTACAAAGCGATGGAACATATTTCAAAATATTCGGCATATTCGATTTGGCAACGTCGCATATTAACTGTCAATTTGAACCAACGTGAACCACACTTTACATAAGTTTTGTAAAATTATGACGTTTATTTAGTGAGGTTTAATAGTTTCAAAGTTAGTATTTTTCTCCGACGAAAATGGAGTGGACGTGGTTATTGTGGAAAAGTTTTTGTGCTCTATTTGTATTTACGATAAATTTACAAGTGTTTGGATTACAAGGTATGAATTGCACGGCACCAATGATTTTGAATTATTTTTTTAAGTAATCCTACATTATTTTAAACGTATTTGTGCATGTGGAAAATTTGCGATGCATTTTACTTTTACTTTGGTTTGTTTTGTGTCTGTATTATAATAATTTTTGACATCCCGAGTTAATTTTTGTTACTATTTTCGTGTCGAAATCTGCACTGTAACAGGTACATAAACTTGTTCCTGTTTTTGCTGTGGTTTTTTTTAAAATACTTTTTCGTTCGAGATCGTCAGGTTACTTGGTTAATTAATATTTGTTCAAGATTCTAGTTTTCTATCTTATTTATCAACTAATTTTGTAATATCTTCTGGTATTACAAAGGTATGTTTTTCAACAAGTTTTGTGTATTTAAACAATTGATTACTAGGAATAGTCATCGAAAATATGAATAAAACTTATCAATCACCTTTCGATGGTTTAAAACATCGGGGAATCCATCGTAAAATCTGGCATTTTTAAATTGCAGTCACCGATTAGGTCATTGGACGTCTGCATTCGTAGAGACGTCCTTGATAATTAAAGAATTAAAAAATCACATGGTGAAATTAAAAATTTATTATAGGTACTAATATCTAAGCCGATCCCGATCATTTTAATAAAATTACATTATTGACTAGATCAAATGTTTACTACATATTTTTTTAGATAATTTTATTTTTAAATTAAATATTTTTCGTTAAATGAAATTTTATGTTCGATCAAATTAAAAAAAAAAAATTGCTGTTCTTGCGTATCTCATCTGAAAACATTCTCATTCTTATATGAAAACAAAAGTGATTTTGTTCAATATTTCATTTATCGACTATTATTTGTTTTTATTTCAATATTGTAGTTAGAGTGCGTTTTAAATGTAACGAATGTTTTTGGACTTACATGGTAATTTTTTTTCCCTCAAACTATATATTTTCGTGTTTGCAACGTGATCAAATTGTTTTTCTAAAATACAAAAACAATAATAGGATGTCCACGTTGTGTCGAAACACCAAACTTATTTTGTCTTATCCCTTAAAAAATTATAAACATTACCAGTACCTAAGACGGAATCCTAAAGGAGACCATAATATACTCTCATTTTACGATTTAAGTCAATATTGCTGATCTACAAACAATATGTGCAGCTCTGCAACTGTTATTTTCAATAAAAAAAGAAAAAAATAAAGAAGCAAAACACATTATAACTTAGAACTGTACAGGTAAAACTTAAGACAAGTATGAGTGTCTATGTTGGGCTTAACAATATAGGCAATATATGGACTTTTTTTGAAAACAACGGTTGGGTTTTACATAACTTGAATATCAGGTTTGGACTTGCAATTTTTCTATTTTTTAATTAACTAACTCCAACCACGATTAACCATGAAAGGTTTAATCGTTACGTATTGAAACGGCTGTGGTTTTCCTCATATTATTATTTTTATATCTGGGAGATGGTTGTATATAATACAAAGGAAATGGAACAATATTGTGAAAGAATAACTAAAGATGTTTTCTATCAAAGTTGTCAATTAGGAAGTTTGAGGAAGCAACATATATAAAAACACCAAGCTGATCCTAAGGGGACGATCTCTGTAATTTACATTGTGGGATAATTTTAAAATTATCGAAAAGCTGTACGACAAAAGCCCATGGGATTTTTAAACTGCAAAGAACGATTGCAACTTTCGATGATTCATCGATGGATGACAATAAATGACGTAAACGAGTGTCAGTACACCCAGCACGAAGCTAACGATTATGTATATAATTTGTCGAGGCTCATTGTTAGCCACCGTTTTCTCCGTTATAAAATTACAAAAACGCGGGGTTTAATTTATTTCGCTCGTTTGTGGTCAAACAGATAATGACGTGTCAGTTTCATAAGGTGTTTGACCTAGTAGGCTGTCCGAGAATCATGCCATATCGAAAGTGGTCCCGTCCTCGAATATTCCACACGAAAAAGTTTCGTCATTTTTCATTTTCATTGTTTTCGTTCAATTTATCACAACCACGCAAAATTAAATGGCCAACATAATGACTATGTTGTAAATTATTATACGAATTCGTCTTTTGAATTTATCGTTGTACGAAGGCCGTTCGGCCTGCACGTAAATTATGTAAGGTACTTGGGTACTCGAAAAATTATACTTTCTGGCTCATTTCATTGATTTCTCACTTTCGCGTCCACCTACGTAGGTAACACGGGCGTTTTTCTATTTATGTAGATATGTATGTATATAGGCGTCGCGTCGGTGGAGTTGTCGAAAAATGTACGTACGTACCGTTATTCGCGAATCGCTGAATTACGAAACGTCGTATTGTTTAAAATTATCGAGCAACAACATTAGTTTATCTTACATAATGAAAATTCAAAAATACAGCTTTTTTATTGTAGTGACGTGTATCGGCATTGACCAAGTATACTATATTACGTTTTGGTGTTTACTCGTTAAACTGTTTTTATCAGCGTGTTAATAGAAGGTCATCGAAACAGAATTCACCGATAGATTTTAAAATTATTTTTACCGTTCACCGATCGGTCAATTGCATGCACTCAAAGAAGCCCAAATCTTACACCACTGGCTTCATTTTAGGGGTTACGAGGAAAGTGCGAGATTTGAGGCATTTAAAGAAGGTAATGTCACCATACGCAAAGCAAGAAATATTGCCTACAAGAAGACATTTTTAGTCAAAATGCAAAATTAACTTTTTAATTATGGCCTAAACTGAGAACCGAACCCCACTCCATTTCGATTATCGATGACAACTTCCCACTGCACTTGTTTTTGTTTTTTTTTTTTAATTCCAATATCTTAACTTTCTTACTTATTAATTTTTCATCAAGAACTTTTAATTTTATGATTTTTGAAAATGTTTGTTGTCGACAATTAACGTTTTCCGAACAGACGACACGACGGCAATGCCAACTTGATATAAATGCTGGTAATTATCTATTAAAACCTTTGCACAAAATACTTTCTTTCATCCGACTAATAAATGAATGTCGAAGTATAAGTAATTATTTGAGTGAAAACAGGGACTGATTTGCAGTTGAAATGATAAATCGATCTCGAATTGAATGCTTGTAGACGTTTATATTCAGTTGCCATCGGCATCTGTTCCAAAGTTTAATCTTTATTTTATTTGAATATCTTATTGTTAGTTTTTATATTAGGTCTATTTTTACAAAACGAATCGCATCTTAAATACTGTCTAAATCGGAAACAAATAGGTAAATTATTATTTAATCATATAATCTATAACAAACTTGGCCCTTCATCAAAAAACATGTCTCCTTTCAATATTTTGTTTTCCTTCTTCAATATTTAGTTGAATAAAGTTGACAACGAGCAATGCTATTTAAAAAAATAAAATTACACCAAATATTGATATGTTCCAAGTTTTACTGTAGTGTACGATCACTTATTTTATTTGTTATTAAAAAATTGTAAGTTTTACGGGAAAAATGAAAAAGCCAAAAAAAGTTCTAAATAAAGCGAGCTTTCAAAAGGAATTTTCTAAATTGTAAAGTTTTAAATCTTCAAAAAGGTCTTTGAAAAAACCAACAGAGGCTGTATTTTTTACTTCCCTTGTGATGATAAGATATAATTGAATATATTACTAAAGGAAACCTTTCGATAAGTAAAAATCATGTACTAAATGTCATTGTTCTACAGTTCTTCAAGTTGAGAAATAAAACAAAAACTTAATTTTACCCTTCCTCTTTTTTACTCCGAAAGGAGACGTTTAGGAAAAAGTTTTATATGAAAGGCCGTCTTAAGTTTCGACAAGGAATCGCCTCTTGAAGTGTTTCGCGTAATTTATGAATCACCGTGGTAGGTAATCAAGAAACTAACCGCACCGTATCTTTACCCCCACACAGTTGCCTTATTTTTCACTTTGTTAGTAAAATAACTACAACAATTGCCTGAAAGTATTAAATTTAGAACAAGGAATGAAGAATGCCAAGAAAAAACTGGAATTATTAAAATATTTTTTTAAGTAAAGAAGTGGCAAAATAAAAACTTAATCGAGAAAATTGGGCATTAAACATTTTCATACACACAATGCGCCAAATAAATTAAATTTACTTTTAATTCAATATTGATAATACTTATCTAAATACTTAATACGTATCTATAATGCTTATTTAAAATAAAAGAAATCATTCCTGTTGATATAAACTAGAAATAAACTAACTGCAATAACTGACTCGATTATTCTTAAAAAAAAAAAGTTAAGAATTAATTTTTGCAAATTTTATTATTCAAATTTTGCCTCTTGTCAGTCTAAATTGTTTAAAAATTGTTGCGACAATCAAAAATTTTTTTATCCGTAAACGAATGCATTGAAAAGGTAAAATCTTTCAAAATTAGATGAATTCAAAAATATTACAAAACATTGAAATCCTGAAAGAATTTTTTTTTTAATATAAACTTCGGTAAAATGCAGACTAACACCGCTGCCGTTGCGACTGCCACTTGTCTGTAAGAAAAGTATAAGAAAAAATTAGAAACTTATAAATGTTTCTTTGTATTTCCTACCTTTTTCTCGTCGTCGTTTTCCCTCTATCGCCAATTTCCAGCGTAAATTATTCCGTTAACTGCGAACTTGTATTATTACGTACTTATACGCTTCATATTTCACTGTATTTCACCAACCACTGTAATTGCGAAAACGCGTCTAAGATAAAATTTTGTTCGCGAAATTGGACTGTCGAATGTTTGAGGGGAAGCCCTAATCAAGTCCCTAACCGAATCCCTATTTAAGAGCCGAACCAAGCTCGATTTTCAGAGAATTTGTGTTAGAACTTAAAGGTCCACGTATTTACACTTTATAAATACATGGAGAGTTAGTCGACAAAGAAAGATCCTCGTTGTATTAATCCTTTTTGTTTGTAATCTTTTTAGATAACATAACACAACACGCAACACTCGTGCACTCACACGCAAAAAGGCCTTATAAACCGAACGAGCACTCATCGCACGCACAAATAATACGATGCCGTAATTTAAAATTCAAACTACTGAAACAAGCACTACCGCTCTGTACTACTAACGCGAAAGATGTGAAGCGGTTTTGATAGAATTCTATATATAATTGCATTCGAGTTTATACGTGGGTACTAGGAAATGCCACTTTGGGAAACATGCAATTCTTTGTTCGTTCTCCGATAAGTTATCACGCGAAAGCGGGTGGCGCACATGTTTTGTTAGTTGCTTTGTATTTTATCGGTCGCATAAAAATGCGATTAAACTTTTATCTGGTTTATGGTTTATAATAGGGAAATTTTCAATGCTGAAGGGCACACGAATAGCTTTTAAATTAAAAACAGAGTAAATTTATAATTTTGCGGTATAAAGACAGTAGTTAGTGATTATTCAAATAATTTTACTGCATAAAAAATACGTCGTTTTAGAATAAATATCCTAAAAAGTACATATTTTTTATCAGACTGCACTACGAACCCTGTATTCTTGATTTTCATAAAAATTTCCATTTGGGTGCCAATTTCGCGGAGCTCACTAGAATTAAAAAAAAGCGGGACAGACTTCGGTTTGAAATTTATAATAGTAAATACCAATTCATGTCCCATATATTTAACATGGACTTAACAGGTCGGTATAACATTTCAAAAAAATGTTTATGTTATATAATAAATTTTCTAAAAAAAATTATAAAATCGATTTACAAAACTACATTTAAATGTTTTTTTTACGTGAGATTTTTATTTAATTAAAGACACCGTTATTTCGTTGCTATAGCTTATCCAAACCTATATGATGTTCACGTCATCAACAAAAAGTTACTAGATTGTTTATTTGTAATTCGGTTTAAAGTTTGGAAAGTGACATATTCTATAGATGATTTACATGCGCACATATTAGATGGTATAAAGAAATACTACAATTTATTAGAACTGTCAAAATACGAGGTAACAGCACTGTGTGAAACGTCATCGCCTAGTAACCTTGTATTGATGACGTAAATATCATATAAGTTTGGATAAGCTATAGTTTACATGCCTTTTATTTCAATCTTTCTTGAAATTATCGCAAGTTTTCGGTAAGGTGTTTATGATGCACGTTGAAATATGTATATGTATAATGTACAATATGTAGTGGATTACACAATGTGGGCAATACACACAATAATTTTAAGTGTCATATGTTTATTTTCATAATAATAATAATAACAACTGTTTTCCCAGAAAAGCTCTACCTTGTACATTATTGTTTTGTAAATGAAATTATAGCGTGTCTTTGAACGAAACTAACGTTTGTTTTCCTTTATTTTTTTAAATTTTAACACGTATTGAACAATAATAATAGAACCGAAAGTTTCATTTAACAGTTTCGCTTCGCGTTTTCGTATTTTCTACGATAAACAAACAACTTTATGTAGTTTTGTACTATGTTGGGCCCAACAAAACGTGTAGATATGTATGTAAAATGTAATACGGTCTGAATAATTACAAAATATTTTTAATTAGTGCTATTCGTTGATTTTCTGTTTCGAGAATAAGCGGCGTTCGGTTGCCGCACATTAATTTGTTACTATCTAGTTTGATTTACATACTTTTTAATCTTAATATAGCTTAAATTAAGATGGTTGAAATTTTATAATGTTTAACAAGTATTTTGAAACACCTTTCTACACAGTACAGCTGTAGGGAATTTTTTTACTCTAGAGTGCTTCAACTCTGGAAAATATAGCTTTTATAGAGATCACCGGTGCCTTGAAACAAAAGAAAAACAATTTCGACTCTATATAGGTGATTTCATTATTATTGGCGAAAACCTGGTTGCGCAGTAGAACAAGTGGGCAATCATAAGATGTTTATGGGAGCCATAATCGGCACAAAATCACGTGGCAATTCAAATTGTATTGCATGTGCTTATGCTGCTGAAGCGAGCAGCAGTGAAGGGCGGAATTATTTATTAGCGAAAGTAACCACCTTTCCTGGCCGTTTTTTCGCCAATTATAATGAAATTACTTATACCTAACATAAAAGTTTTGCTAGGTATTAATTTAGAATCACAGAATTTATTTTGGCCCCACGTTGGGCGCCCGAAATCTTGAACGCCGTAGCTCGTTTTAAAAGGCATCGCAAATTTTGGCACTGCATCCCTTGTATAACATAATTTACGTTTCCAATTTAAATGTAATTCAAAATTTAGCGTCCAAGTAGAAATTTGTCAGAAACTTAGAAGAAACTGATCTCCGCTTTGTGCAATTAAAAAATAATTATGTTAATTAAGTCTCGTTAAAATAACTTTTAAAAAAACACTTGTTAGCTCGAATATAAAAAAATAATAATTAGAAATTTCAGATAAAATGTGCAAGTAGTTATAATACATAAGTCATGGTCATGGCCGTATACGTACGTGAACAATCATTGTATTGGTTTAACTATTACTCCGGGGAGTCGTAAGGTTGCATTTTAACGTAACTATTTAGGTTAGTTAGATATGATGCACCATTGGTTCTTGTTAAAGGCATAAATACGTTACGACCATTTGTTCTGTAAACAAATAATTACAGATTGACAGAAGTATATGCGCGCTCGATATTTTTTTATTCGCTTGATTTGATTTATAAAGAGTTCTACGACTTCCAACTGTTTTTGACGTAATATATCATCACTAATTTGTTGTTAAAATACGTTGCCAAATTGAACGAAATGGAATTACAGAGTGAATAATTGATAATACTAAACAACAAATTAAAACTTTTTTAAGACTGATTCTATAAAGTAGATATATTAGAATATATAACGTAGTACCCTGATTGCGAATTCTCTATCGCGTATCGATTTTTGAGTTATAGGATATTAATTTTTGATTTTAGTTCAAAAAGTGCACATAATAGAGGTCGAAATAAAAAAATAAAAGAGACTTATTTGAAAGCAATAAAGTATTTTATTTACAGAAATATACATTTAATTGTAAGATAAAGCTGCCGTTTATAACGTTTTTATATGACGCTCTCATACCGCTCTCTAACCAACAGTAGTTAGTAGTCCAGCATTATTGCTAGAATTCGTTTGTCTTGATAACATTGTTATGTTTTAGGTATAGTCCCGGCAAAACCCCTTTCATGATTCCTCAGTGACAACATCTAAATTTTTGAAAAAATAAGTTGTAAAAGACATTTTACGTCAGTGTGTAGATTTCGATTAATCTAAGTTTTTCGCAGTTTTCTAGCTTCCGTTGCCTAAAAATTGTATTACGATTTTTTTTTTAAAAGACCTCCAAGCATTCGGATTATTCGAACGTTATTCGATTTTTTTGTTATTTTTCTGATTTGCGATTTAACAAATATTTGAACAAAATTAGTGAAAAAATCAACCGTACATTAACAAAAGGAGAATTGAATTGAATTTGTTTTTAAGGATTTTTTTGCGCAGAAAAAATCTTAACTCAAAATCCTCGTGTGCCAAGAATTTTTTTACCTCATTTTCGTGATCAGTACATAGCAATTTACAAAAAAAAACCCTCTTTTTTACTGGTGTAACTTTATAACAAAGTGAATACACCTATAAAAAAAATTTATCGTACAATTAAAAGTTCTTTTGAAGTTTTGTTTTAAAATTTACTCAAGTGAATCATTGTAAAATTACAAACACTTACCTATTGTGTTTATTATGTTTACCTATTTGTTTTCTCTTCTTTATGTACGCATGTCGAATTGATGTTTATATTTTTGTTTTATTTCGTTTGCGTACGTGCTAATTTTGTTTCAAATTAACTTCTTGAATCGCCTCCGTGGACTTTTGATATTGTTATAGTTGAACTTTGATATTAAGGAAATTAATTTTTTACGCAGTGTATGCCTACATCGTTCGAGTTCGAGAAAAAAGCACGCTTTTTTTTCTCGAATAAATGTCAACTTCAACCTTTACAATTTCTTACTATCGAACTACGAATAATCTATATTGTAATTTTGTGAATAACAACATGCAAAGTTTTAATTAGGTATTTTTGAAATTATATTGTCGTGGCCTACTCTAAATAATTGTTTAGCCTGCATTTTTCAACGTTTACGTAATATAATGTAGATAATATGTTTTCATAAAAAATTTATTTAAACGTTTCAAATGGACTTCAAACTCTACAGGGAATGCTTTGTTTGCGGAAATAAACTTGAATTTATGCAAATGGAATAATGGTTGTTCGCTTTCAACGATTTTTTATGTAACCATTATTTCTGTAAATAATATTATAAAACGTCGCTATTTAAATTATCACTTTACACCTACATACGTATACGTTATTCCGATTAGTCGCCTGCACACATATGATGTGGCAAAAAAAACTACAATCTATTATTTAGTACTGTAGAAATACGAAATACGAATACTGCGTTTTTCATTTATGACTATTAATTGATTTTAAAATACAGTCGTCCCTCGCTATTCGCGGTTTCACTTATACGCGGTTGCATTAACAAACTTTAAAAAAATTGGAATAAAATGGATCTCTTTTCAACAGCCGCTCGAACCGCTGCATAATGAAAAGAAAAGGCAAAAACTAGTTACGCCGTTATTAAAAAAAAATGAACTTTTTGATAAATTTAAACGTTTAACGTAATTGAATCAACAGTGCGTTATATAATCTAATAATTCAAAAAGGCCGTTTATCTTAAAAATTAACATTAAAATAAGAGAACCCTGTTTTAATTAGTTTTATTGTTTTAGGGCCATTTTGTTCTAAATAAAAACATTTTAAGATTTTGTGGGTGTTTTGTGAACGTAAATATAGGTTTAGTTTTACTATTCGCGGCAAATTCGAAGAACGTAACCCCGCGAATAGCGAGGGACGACTGTAAATTACAACAAACTGTCACCCTTTATTTTTATTTTATAAATTATGCTTGTGAATGACACCTAGTTTGTCATCAGCACCATATTATGTCCATATATCATAATGGAATTGAATTTTATATCTTGTTTTCCGTTTAGATACACGGAATCATTTTGGTTCGTAGTAAAACAAATCCCAATTGTCATTAGAAAATAAAACTGGAATGATATTTAGTGCGAGCGTCAGTTAATTATCAAAAATTCGGTATTTACGACATTTTGTCTACCGGGTGTCAAGGAGTTCACTAGCGCCCCTCTTTTACCATTTGTTTTTTAAGCTACCGAAATGAAATTCGGCACAGTTGATAAAGAGGCAAAATGCCAAATTTTGACATGATATGTGATTTCTTCGGACATCCGGTTTGGCCGCTCCCTGTATATGGAACTCCCTGTATATTATTGCATTTTCGGAATCCTGGATAAATTCTGAATAGGCTAGCATAATTTTGGCGAGTTTTCTTGGCGTCTTTTCTTCAAGATGACCGGCTTTATGAGAACTTTTTAACATTTTCATCGGCATAGGACCAGTTACGTAACAACTGTGTCAAGTTTCCACTTTCCACTAATTTCTTAGATCGATTGAGTTTTTTTATTTTTAATAAAATGCTTCGATCAAAATAATACGTTTTTCCTTTAATTAATTATTTAATCTGTCCTAAGGCGTGCATGCTAAATGTAATTTATATTCATTACATTGACATTTTCCACTTATTTTTAATTTATTATAACATGTGCCACGAATGAAGTCTTTCCTTTTCTAGAGTAGGTATCCGGATTATTTCGATTTGTTTTGGTAGTGCTTTATATATGGATACGAATGAAAAATAACATTTTTTCCCAGTCGATTAAAATTCGCGATGGAAAATACTTCGTTTCCATTTTTAGTTTAATAATAAACATGTTGCGGGCTTATTTCAGGGAAAGTACTAACTGGATTAATTTCAGGTGGCTTTAGTCATTCGAACTTTCTACCTTCGTTTTCGACGAAGCGGAAAATTAATTTTTTCCATGGCGTACTTTATAATTTGTTTGCACGCGTTAATGGCGATGTTTGCACTAAATTTTCGGTAACAAATCACGAACACCAAGCAACGCGGGCCTTTTTACCTCGACAAGAGGCATTAATTTTATAAGCACGTCACTCCTGTAGTCGCGCGAACATTGGTTAATCTGTTTATTTTGTTTTGCGCTATTTTTGTAATTTTCAAAAACTAGTCGAGCAAGTTTAAAAATAGAAACGCAGGCGCCATCGGCCCGATTGCATATTTTCATTGACTACATACATTCGTGCTGTCGAGGATTTGTCGTTTAGATTTGCTGCACGTGTTTTCTTTTATAATAATATACACGGGATTTCTTTGATTGAAGTGACCACCAATCGAATTGAATTAGGTTTATTTTTATTTTACTTTATTTATTTTTTTAAGTGACAGTTTAAATTAATTATTTATTGTTAGTTTGTTTATAAATACATATTATTATTATTATTATTATATATTTATATCTGTTTATCGATTTTACTGCACCTAGATAATATTTACTTATCGATGTTTAGACTTTTTTATACTTTTTAAGTTGTTCATATACTCTTGAATGTTTCAAATAGCTAACAAAATGCAACAACGTGGCCATGAAATGAATTATAGAAGGAACGTTTATAATTTTGTTACCCTAAAATGAACTAAATTACTTAATTAAATTAAAATTAATTAAGTAAATAGGTAAGGGTTTTTATTCTGAAATTTTACCTTTTTGGGTTTTACCAAATTATTGTTAGGCTTTTAATGTTAATTGTCATTGAAAAAGTCCTCGGTCTATTTCGTCGTTTTAAGGATTATTTTCATATTGTGCGTTGCTGTAGTAAAGTAGTAAATATAGTAAAGCCGCAAACGTCAGATAAAATCGTCCAATTTTCTTTTTATGTATCACTCAAAAAAAAATTCGATGTAACGCGTCCAATGAACATACATTAACGTACATTAGATAAAAGTACATTACAAACGTACATTAGATAACTCTTAAAAAGTAACGAAAAATTCGTTATTTCGATAAAAATTTTCATTGTAGGTATGAAGAAAGTTATTAGGTAAAGTATTTTGTTGAGTGAGGCAAGTACGTACGTTATTGCACAAAAACCTCGATTTAATCGACGCAAATTAGGTTTTGAGTCTTACGACGTAACTGAAAAAAAATCGTCAAAGTGAGAGATACGCCCTTCGGCGGTAGTTAAAAATATTGTTTGCCCGAATTTTTCCGTGTCCCATAAAATTGGACAGTCCTCGCCCTTATATTTTAAATAATTCAAATTTCGTAAAATAATTAAGTTCGTGTTGATCGTTTTGAATTAATTTTAGGAACAATTTTTTTTTCAAATTAATCGATATAAAACATTGAATTTATCGCGGTTCTAAGTTAATTTCTCATTAAGATTGTTATCCTACTATCGTCTGAACATCTTACAATTTTGCGATTGGCTTTAACTTCATCGAGGTTAAATGACTTTCTCGGAATTAGGTTAATGCACAATACTCGCTTCGGTTTTATGTTCTCATTAATGAGCGCATTTGTAATTGATGGTTTTATTGACTTTTACCGTGTCTGTAAAATCTGGGAATACGGTTGTGTTTTATGTTTGTTGAAGATAAATTTGCTTAAATACGTATTAGGCACAAAGGCGACGTTTTAGTAGTAGGTATTGTCATACCTCATCGGGATCGTCATTAGCCCATAATAATTATTAATATAACACGCTGTTAAATCAATAGTCTTGTACAATTTTTGTGAGGTAACTTAACTTCTCGGAAATCGTTAACCTCTGTTATTTTTAGGCTATCGATTTGTTGTTTAAATAGAATAAAAGCTCGAATTACGTTAATATATTGTTGTAATCGATAGGTTTCTTTGGCAGTTTACATTACGTCTACTTCGTACATAGGTATTTATTACAAATTAAATATTGCGCAAAATGTACCTAATTTATTTTTGTTTTGCCACGAATTATCAGAAATGCCTTATTAATTATAACTTATACAATCAAACTTTTAAATTCACTTAACATCGGTGCAGTTACAATATTGCAAAAAATTCCTTGACGTTTTCCTTTCCTATGACCGTGTAAAGTAAAAGTTTTTATATTTTTTTAATTAAATTTTGTTGTATTAAAAAATATTTGTATGTACAGGACAGTCCTCGGTTTTACGTCAGGTTACGTATTAGTAACTAGCGACGTAAAACGAAATGCCGTTAAATGAGATACATTTTTTTTTAAGAAATAAACCAGTATTATTTATGAAATTGTCGTAAGTATCTTTAAACAAAATAATGCTTCCATTTGGCTTTTTTATTCTCTTGGATTTCTCTATAAGATTTATATACAAGAAATGTTATTGTTGACTTCAAAACTTCGTCGTTCAAAGTTATGATCATTTGATTCAAATATTTGATATGGTCACCTTTACTTTAAATTTTCGTCTTTCCGATTAAAATGTGTTACCACCAACTTAGGAAATTAATTTCGTTAATATCCGCCTATCTTTGTATACGCCAATCAGAAAACGATAGTTAGACCGACATGACAAGCATGTCAAGTTTAAAATTGATCGTTTTCTGATTAGCGTAAACAAAGATAGACGGATATTAACGAAATTAATTTCCTAAGGTGGTGGTAACAAATTTTAATTGAAAAGACGAAAATTTAAAGTAAATAGAATTATATTTAAAATATCAAATATTTTTTGATACATCAAATACATATTTTATCAAAGATTGTCGAGCAAAAAATAAATTAAGGTCATTATCACTCGGTCATTAAAATTAATTTTTAAGTAAGTTTTCTTTTATACAATATACTTATATATAACATTTTTACGAGTACGTAAAACGAATTATAGACGTAAATATGAGGAATGATGTCAAAATGTTGTCAGACGTAAAACGAGGACTGCCCATATACCTTAAATGTAAAATTGAAATTCTAAGGAACAAATTTCAAATTTGTAATAAAGTGACGGGAGCTTAATAAAGCTTTTTAATTTGATAACCGTCGTAAACAATTTCATCTTCATATAGGTAAATCATGTTTAATGAAAACGGGAGTTGTGGTAAAAGAAAATAATTTTGTATTACGATACGTAGGTAAACATTTAGGTCAAGTTCATTTTGCAACCTTGCTATTAAAAAGATTCACGATAAATTCCCGTCAATTACCTCCTAATATATAGGGCAGCAATTATTACTTACCCACCTTCGATTAGGGTTGCCCTTGCGTCGAATTTAACAATCGATACATAATCCTTCAAGAAAAACTCCACGAATTATATTATTTAATATTGTTTAACTGGCGTATGATTTTTAATTAACATTTTTATTTTAATTGTAAACGTCGAAAGTAACTTAAAACTTAATATAGACGTAAATAATTTGAAGTTACCTAACATCGAAATGATTGTTGTTATAGAAGCGTTAATTTACTTAATTTATACAATTAGGCGGCGAAAATTTAACAAATTGAAATAGAATTCACGGTAATGGTTGATTATATAAAAGTGGCACTACGCCCAATCTTATTGTTTAACAACCCTTTCTTTTTCATTGTTTTATTCCGTCGAGTTTATGTAGGCCAGGAAATCTATTTAACGACTAGTTTTTCTACAATTAAATTAGAAATAGCCGCGCGGCTTTTTATTAGAAGTTCAAAAATAAACGTAAACATCCTTCATTTTAAAAACCGTTCCTGTTGATATTAAATTACATCGTACGTAAAATTCACACATCATAAAATAAACAAAATAATAAACAGGAACTTTGTTAAATCGGTGGATAAAAAATACGAATTTCGATTTTAGTTTTTAAGCGTTAGAACGTAAATAATATACTGTAGGTTGAGGTCGATAAAAATAATTTTTGGAAGTTCGTGGCGTTAATAAACCTCGTAAATTATGGTTTCCCGCACATTTACAAACAATCGCATAAAATACAGTTGAAAGTTTTTTTTAATGAAGTTTCGAAAAATAATAAGTAAGTAGTGGGACAACGTGCCAAAAATTTTTGAACCTAGTATCGGTGCGACGAAATGTTTATCGGCTTTGAATTGAAAATACATTCACTTTACGATTTGTTCATCGATTTACGACGGACTTGCAATAATTAATATGAACCAAATTATTTATGTATGGTACATACACTTCGTCCAAAGTTATATGCAACTCGTCATCAGTAAAAGGTTACTAGATTATGACGTTTCACTCGGTGCTGTCACCTCGTACCTCGTATTTTGACAGTTCTAATAAATTGTAGTCTTTCTTTATACCATCTAATATGTGCGCAGGTAAATCATTTATAAGATATGTCACTTTCCAAACTTTAAACCGAATTACAAATAAACAATCTAGTAACTTTTTTTTATGACGTAAATTGCATATAGGTTTGGATAGGCCATAGGTGAGATAACGGTGGGTAATTTTGCTATTTCTTAAGCTTAATAACGTATGTTAACTTTGAATTTTTAAACAAACACCCTATATATCTTTAATAGGCAGGGGGGTATTTATGTTCTATAATAGAATTTTTAATGGATCTCACGTTGATTGAAAGATTTAAAAATGTCCGTCCTCCATATTTAAGGAATATCTATATATTAAAAATTAGCGTATTTCTGTAGAATTCAAATATGTATTAAAAAATGTATAGGATGTTTTATTTAAAAATTCAAAGTTGACATTACTTTCGGTTAGACTGGAAATGCAATTAAAAATCTGTACGTATATAGTTGAACTAATGAGACCGTGCACTTTCGTCATCAATGACGTTTATTTGATACGTCGTAATGCCAATTTGAATTGTGAAAAACCATTTAAAGAAGCTTTTTGTGTTAAAATATGTCATAAAAGCGTGTAAGGTCGTGATACGTAATATTATACTTATAAGTTTTATTGTTTGTATTGTCCTAATTTTTGCGAAAACAACGAAAGCAGTTTGAAACTAGAGTTTTTTTTTTAATTCATTAAGATCTACTTATGAAACTAACGTGTTTAGATATAGTACTTATAAATCGACAAGCATGTTTTTCGTTTTATCGTGAATACTTGTCTTGACGTTTAAAAATCATAACAGAACCTCGAACATGTCAACCGCTATACCAAGAAGATAACACAGTAAATTGTGATGTCATTACAAATTAATGACGTAACTGCACCGTCTCGTGAATTCAACTATATCTACATTAAAATTTGCGCACTTTTCCCTAACTATAATTTCTAAGTGCTAAACTAAAATTTTATTTTACTAGGGATGCAATTAAAAAATAACGAGCGTCGACCCTCGGCCGCGTGATATTAATATATGTTTTTATCGGCTAAAGTTGACTACGATTAATAAAGGTACCTCAAAATCGCGAAAAATTAATTAAAAAAAAGATTAAAAATCACCTTCGTATTATTATTATTTATCATATTTTTACGCAGGCATTTTTTTTCTGGCAATTATGAAATCAGTTGTAGGTTTTGCACAGTTAACGTAGCAGCGTTTCGTATCATCTTTAGCTCTAAGATATACAGTATTTTTCATTATTTTTTTTTTAATTTGAAAAATAAGCAGGCGTAATATTTCACGTTTAATTTCTACCGTAGAGAAGTCCTGCTCTGTGCATTTAGAAAAACACTTTCGACTCAAGAACTTTTTTCATTAGTTTAAATCCTTATCTATCTGTTTATAGGTGATGGATTACTAAAAAATTTAAAACGTTCGGCCCACCAAAATTGTGCGGACGATAGCCATAGAATACTAATTAATTACATACATATTTTTATTCATAGATCGACATGTTGTTTTTGAAACGATAAACGTCATAATAGTAGTTACGAAACACTTATGCTAATTACGAAATTTTGAATTGTTATGGTTTAGAGGTTGCTTGGTGATAAAAGTGCGGTTTATACGACGAAATTTGATTTCGACGCGGACCTCTTCATTTCGGAAATCGTCCAATAATTTTTATTCGTTCAACATTTGAAACATCGTCGGATGAATTTGTTTTAAATTTAAAAAACAAACTGTACGACAGAAGTTCAATTCGTTGATCGTCTAAAAAAAAACGTTCGCGTTTATAACTTCAACGTGTGGACCGCCTTCCAGGGATTTTGACCGCGATTAAACTTTCAAACAAAACGTGCTCCGACCATTTTATGAAAGAAGATCTTTTCGCTGCACCATTAAACGTTCTGCGAATGGTTCAAAATGCACGAAATTGACTTTTTAAAGTCTTCGGTATTAAAATCTGCTCGAGCAAGATGAACGCGACTTATCCAAATTATAATTCATAGAGCATGCACGGATGTGAACTGCTCAGAATATAACCGGATGTTGGTTTTCAGTTCCCCTCACGAATCGTTGTGCATAGTAGGTGAATTTTTAAATCGATTGCGAAACTATGTATTTTTTGTATGTACTTAATCCGCACTTAACGGATTTTGCATCGAAACTATATGATGATCGTCGTTTAGAATATGTTCGGAAACGTTTAAACAAATTGACACGATTGTTTCCAGTGAAAACAATAAAATTTCGAGACTTCGCCATTTACGCTCGTTGATTACTCAGAGTTTCACTTGGATGCGCTCTCTTAACGAACTTAATTGCGAAAATGGATCTGTCTGAAGTGCCTAGTTTGTAATGGGCACTGAAACTGTCTCCGTATAAAAATGCAAAAAGGAATGCTTTTTATAGCGACTAACGATCCTCTCGGCGGCTCTCTCTCGAAACATCCGCCGAATTCAGAATTTGCTGTTAATAGGTACGTACTTACATCTACTCTCATAAAATTTTACGTTGCTTCCGGCATTTACGAAATGCAAATGAAATTCCAACTTAATAAAATTTGGTTTGTTTTTTTTTTGTTACGACGACCTCTCCAAATGCATAACGGAGATCGTCGTATAAAGAAAAAATGACGAAGCTGAAAATTCAAGTGCGGTAATTTTTTATATTTGATTTTGGAGGTTCTTCTTTTACGTTCAACTGTTGTGAATACGTATAGGTCGCGTGGCACGACACGTTTTATACAACAATACCCATACGAAGGTATTACCTATGTTACGGATTAAAATTTAATATAGATAGATCCATAATTACAGTTGCCTTCGGTTTATCAATTATCGTTCTAACGAATCTCATTATTTACTGGTATAAATTTCATAAAATATATCAGATTGCAACTAATGAATCGAGATTGTCGGAGCAAATTGGGGGTCGTTGTCCTTTTGAAATTTCGTTTTTGGTATCATCTAACTCTCATTCGGCAATTTTCCATGTCAGTAATGATCTACGCAAACAAATAACTCGTTTTTATAGTAATTTTCTTGACGTCGACGTAATCGACCGAAACTCGCGTGTCGTTATAAACGTCGGTCGTGGTACCAATCTTCATTTGGAATATTTAATCGGTATTTCGATTGCGTTTTATACACATAGATCATAACGAGCGATTGTCGTTTTGTAAAATCGGACATAAAAACGGAGACAAACTGTTATTGTTCGAAATGTCTGGGTCAATACATCTCGAGTGGCCCAGGCTGGTCGCTCGACTATTTAAAAAAAAAATTAATTTTTACTTGCGTTGCCCCCCAAATGTTGGTAGTTTAAAACCAAAATATTTTAGTTCTATCTTAACTCGTTTGAAAATGACGGTCATTTTTGTTTCACGCCGCGCGCCATTCTTTGCGGAAAACGCTGTATTTCGTCGCACAGTTCTGGAACTAAAACTATTATTTTTAGAACATTTCACACATTTTTGTCGCGTATGTTATTTTTCGTATATGCTCGAAATTTCACGCCAAAATTCACATTTGCGATTACAAAAAATTCAAACTTCGGAAGACGCGATTTTTAGGGAAATAATTAAAACTGCGGTCTTCGAATGTTCTTCACAAATACTTATGCTAGGGTAGTTTGTGGAAATAATGTTATTTGTCCCCTTTTTAGTGCACAACCCCGTATAGTAACTATGCTATTTTTCGCATTTTTTGTTTTAATGGTAGATAAATATCATGGGTGGACAACCTGATAAAAATTTAGATAGTATATTGTATCATATAGGTTCCTATAATTGTTTTCCTACGATACACCCCTTCTTCTTCACGTGCCTATCCATTACTGGACTTTGGCGATCGTACTGGCTATTTTTACTTTATTGGCAGCCGCTCGGAATAGTCCTGTTGTTGATGCAGAAAACCACGTCCTTAGATTTTTGAGCCATGATATTCTTCTCCGTCCGGGTCCTCTCCTTCCGTCGACCTTTCCCTGTAGTATAAGTTGGAGCAATCCATAACGATCCTCGTTCCTCAATATGTGCCCAAGATATTCGAGTTTCCTCCTTTTCACTGTGTTAACAATTTCCAATTATTGGCCTATTTGTTCTAGTACACTTTTATTCGTGATATGGTCGGTCCACGATATTCGTAATATGCGGCGGTATAGCCACATTTCAAAAGCTTGTAGTCTCCGTATCGAAACCTCAGTTAGCGTCCACACCATACAGAAGCACATTGAATACGTAACATCTTAGAAGTCGGATTTTAATTTTTTTATTCAATTCGCGACATTTAAATAATTTTGACATTTTGATGAAACTTGTCCTCGCCTTTTCAATTCTGCATCTTATCTCAAGCGAGTGGTCCCATTGGTCGTTTACTGTACTTCCTAGGTAGTTGATAGTTGTGGCTTTTTCAATAATTTTTTGTTCTATCCTAAGTTGGCCGTGTGTTGGCCTTAGTGATGACCATGTATTTGGTTTTTTTCATATTGATATCGATTCCTAATTCTTGGCTAGTTTGTGATATTGCCTTGATCAGTGTTTGTAGACCTTTTAGATTTTCTACGAATACTACCGTATCATCGGAAAATCTAATATTATTGAGTCGCTCTCCATTTAACAATATCCCCTCTGTCAAATCCTTCTAGAGCTGTGGTAAAAATTTCTTCAGAATGTATATTGAACAGGAGTGGGGACAACACGCAACCCTGCCTAACCCCACGTTGTATTTCCATGGCTTCCGAAAATTCGTCTTTGTGTTTTATGTGTACCTTCTGGTGCCAGTATAGGTTTTGTATTATTCGGAGGTCTTTGTCGTCGATTCCTATCCGTTTCAGTATATTGACAAGCTTATCGTGTTTTACCTTGTCGAATGCCTTCTGAAAATCTATGAACAGGCATGTACGTCACAGTTCACGTCTCTACAACGTTGGAAAAGTATCTGCACGCTAAATAATGCTTCGCGCGTGCCAGTCGCTTTCCGAAAACCGAACTGTGTGTTCCCCATTTGGTCTTCACAAAGTGGATACAGTCGTTTAGAAATGTTTTTAAGAGATGGCTCATTAAGCTGATTGTGCGATAGTCACTGCATTGCGTCGAAGTTGTTTTTTTATTAAACACTATAAAATTGGATTTTAGCCAATCATTTGGTATTTGTCCGATATCATAAATCATGTTGTAAATTCTTGTGAGCATTTTAATCCCGTTATTGTCTAACAATTTGAGTAGATCTCCCGGTATTTTATCGGGTCCAGTAGCTTTCCTATCCTTTGTCAATGAAATTGCTTTTCGGACCTCGTCGTAAGTTATAGGTGGGCCCGCAGTAAAGTCTGTTGCTGGTGGAATGTCTGGTCTGTTGTCTCTAAATAGCTCCTCAATGTATGTTTTCCATGTCTTTATAATGTCTTTTGTTTCTGTTACTATTTTACCTTGGTCGTTGACTAAATTACCTAATTATTCTAGGTTTGTAAATTCCTGCAGCCTCCTTGACCTTTTTATGTAGATTAAAGTGGTCGTGACGTTTCTCTAACTCTTCCAGTTCTTCGCATCTCTCGTTCATCCAACCATCTTTTGCCTGTCTGATTTCCCTTTTAATTTCCTTGTGAATTTTGTTGTATTCTGTGGTACTGATTTGTTTCATACACCCCTGCCGAGATATATTCATCCCAAAGTTGAGAAATAAAATAATTTTTGGTTATAAGTTCGTAGTGAATGAAGGCAATACATATTTAAAATGGTGTAATAGATTTTTTGATATCGCCTTAGAAGAGCCGAGGGTTTTCTCAATCACAAGTTGTTTCGAACATCAAGATTTTTTAATGGCATTTTCGGATTTTCCAAACAGAACTTTATTACTAGTGCGTCGCTGCTTTTCTAACGCTCTGTACATATAAAGTACCTAGTTTTCTCGAAAGACTTGCAGCATCGATATTTGTATAGACTGTGGTGATTGGGTAATCGAGATCAATAACGCCCGAAGAAGGTCCGATCAAAGCCAAAACGCGCCTTTGAAGTTCTATTCAAATTTTGCTGAAATTGGAAATTGTGTATATGTAGCACACACGGTTAATTGGAAAACCTTATGAATGACACAAAACCGCGCCCTTCCAATTAATTTTCCACTTCATCGGCCACTCCGGAACTTGACAAGTTTATTAATTTGCAAACAATAGTCTATACATTCATGTTTATGTAAAGAAACGTCGAGGTTATCCCGATTAAAAAAAAAGTAATGAATATCGCTTGCATGTCTGTAGGTACTACGTAAGTACAACCCCTACAGTTTCATATCGGGACGTCTACATTTAGTTCGATGATCTAGAAAAATTATTATGGTTAATATACTTCCGGGGTCACCGTTTGTATTACTATAGATTGAAGCAAGGTTTGCGGTATGGTAGTACCTCCTCATTACAGTAATTACCTCTTGATACCGGTTTAAACGACACTAACAACAAAACGGTCGGGTCGCCTTCTGTGTGTGGTATTTTAGCTTATTTTTTTATGAAGAGGTAATGACCGGCTTAGTGGTGTTTGTAACCAAATATTTAACTTGCGGTTTTAAGGTTTCTTCCGATTAATTGTATTGAATTACCATTTACGGTGCGACAATTCGTTTTTATTTTATCGTTCGTATACTTGATCGGTTATAGTCAAGTGCAAAAGACGAAATAAACAGGTAAAACTAATTTTAAAGAGATCTGCGTAAACCGTTTCGCGATTAATTTTATTTATCAAAAAAAAAATAGACGATTATGTTTGAAACAATGAAAGTAAGATAATTAATTTTATAGCATCCGAGAAAATGCGTTGCTTTAAAATTAAGACGATTATTAACAGTGAAGATGTTTAGTTTACGTTATCGGTGGTTAGTTTAGGAATTATGTTAACATTGAACGGACGACGTCGTATATGAATTACTTACATGTAAATAATGACTGCCTATAACAATTAAATTGTTAATAATAAGATAACATTGAAGGGCATTGACTATAAATTCTGAAATTTGAACCAATACAATTATTATTGTTAAATCTAAAATTATTACTTTTGAGTCGTTATAGATGTACAAAACTAACACTTTATTTTCTGCAATAAGAACGCGCAATATGTAGATAAACGTAAAAATATACGATATTTAAGTATAGGAAATTACTTTCCATGTAGGTTGCTGGCGAAATTTCCTGTTTTATAATATTTTCAGGAACTTATCCGTCAGCCTTCAACTGAAATTAAATTTGTTCTGTTCTTGAAGGGAGGCTTATGGATTGATTATTTTTAAAGGAAAAATTTGCACGGTCTATGTGGTCAACTGTCAATTCGCAATACAGGCAGTCCTCGCTTTTACGTCAGGTCACGTACGAACAACGAGCGACGTAAAACGAGACGCATTTTTTTCATACATTTCTGTGTAAAATCATATACAGTAAGAACTCAATTATCCATCAAGGTCGGGACCGAGGCCGTGTCGAATAAGCGAAAAATACGGATAATAGAACACCTCCCCCCTCCCAACCTATAACTTTTAATGAAAAAAACGCAATAGTCTTATTTCATTGAAATTTTAATTTATACAGTGTATGTACAGGTGATAACATATTACTTAATTAATGTAAGTTTATATCACTTCAAATTACATAGAATAATTAATTAATACATATTGCTATAGCCCCACGTTGACTTAATTTATTATTATTTTATTTATATTCTATAGCTTATCCAAATTTATACGATGTTCACGTCATCAATACAAGGTTACTAGATGATGACGTTTCACACAGTGCTGTCACCTCGTACCTAGTATTTTGACAGTTCTAATAAATTGTAGTCTTTCTTTATACCATTTAATATGTGCGCAAGTAAATCATCTATAGAATATGTCACTTTCCAAACTTTAAACCGAATTACAAATAAACAATCTAGTAACTTTTTGTTGATGACGAGAACGTCATATAAGTTTGGATAAGCTATATATATATATATATATATATATATATATATATATATATATATTAACTAATTATGCCATTTATAACGTTCTTAACCTTAATCTAACCCCACAATTATCTACCCGTACAACTCTTCTTTTCCCCTGTCGGTTCCCTATTTAATCGGTCTCAAGCCTTACACAGTAATTCTCATCTTATTGTCCTTCTCTTTTCCCTGTCCTTTTTGATTCACACCAACATCTCCCATTCCATCCAAATACCCTTTTCACTTCTTCGCTGGCTCTCTCGAATTCTATCTGATATTCTGGCTCCACCGACACGGACTCTTTCAAATTTTTCTCTTGTTTCAGGATATCTTTTCCTTCTTCTTTTAACTTTTTATTATTACACTATTTATATTTTATTTAACCTTTATGCTTTATTCATACACTATTTTCTTCCTTATTACTCCTTTTTATCTTTTCTTAATATTTTTAATTTTCTGACATTTCTTATTAAAATTTATAATCAAACTCATCTCATTTCAACTGTCTCATTGATCTCTTTTTATTTTTAATTTTCTCGTATTTTTATTGTTGGTCTCCCGAATTATAGCAATATGTATACTGTATAAAAACCCTGTATAAAAAACCTAAACTAATAGTTTCCAAGTTTTACGTAAAAACCTAATATTTTTCTTTGTCAAATATATTTTTTCTTTTTTTACTCTCAGTTTCAGCGGGACCTGACACGGATAATCGAGTTTCTAACGTAGTTAGGTTCTCAGATATGAAAAGAAAAACATTTTTCTGAGAAATACACTAGTTTTATTTATGAAATTGTTGTATCTTTAAACAATATAACGCACACAGTAATAAAATAACATGAAAAATTAAGACATTCGTGTGTCTATTTGGTAAAACATTTTTTTCTAAACGCTTTTATTTCGCTTTTTTCTATTCTCGTGAATTTCTCTATGACATTTATATGCGAGAGAAATCTTATCGTTGACTTCAAAACTTCGTTCAAGGCTAGGATCATTCGACTTAAATATCAAATATTTTTTGATACATTAAATACATATTTTATTAAAGATGGTTGAGCAAAAAATAAATGAAGGACATTACCACCGAGTCATTAAAAGTAATTTTACAAGAACGCAAAGCGAATCGTACACGTAAATATAAGAATGGTATCAAAACGTAAAATGAAACGTCGTAAAACGAGGACTGCCTGTATTACGTATACGTTCGGTGCTCTTAGTGGAGTAATTTCATAGAGGTAATTCTCGCAATTTCGAACGATACTTTGTTCAAATTAACCAAGGAAAATCGATTCTGAACGAAAACTGCGTGGTTCTGTATGTCATTCATTTACCAGAGCAAATATAACTCATTTGGTAAGCTAAACTGGCACTCGATGCATCGTAGCCCCAATATTTCCTATATTTATCCGATATTTCTAAAGGTAGTCCAATGATATAATAGAAGAACCAAAACGTCTCTTTCTTTTAACATGGAAAACTTCGTGGAGTTGTATCACATTGGGTTGCTTTATTGTAGGAAAAGGTGTTGTTCAGCAGAAGACCTGCACAGATTGCTGCATTCGTTTAGGAGATATGATTCGAAACAGTATTGAAGTTTGGCTTTAATGGCCACTCGCCCAGACTGTCGCCCAACTTTTTCTTCGTTACTAGACCAACAAGCTCCGAATGAGTTATACTCTGGCAAATAAATGACATACAGAATCACGCTCAGCAAATAAATTAAAAAGTGCATCGGTACAAAACATAAAAAAAACATCGTTCATGATTTTATCGATATTTTTAACTACCTTCGAGATCCGAGTTGCAACTGAAAATCATTTTTCTAGCATAGGTAGTAAACGGTAGTAAAATGCTTCGTTTAAATATAATGTAAATTATCGATCCCTCGCATAAACTTGCCCTACTTACGTATTTAAACAGATTTTCCAACAAATTTCGTTTACGTTGTGGTAGTTTGTGCAATATTATCGACGTACTTTATAAGGGCAATAGAAAGTTTAAGGAGGTCTCAAAAATGAATTTACGTTCAGAGCGCGTCGTTCATTGGTTAGCGAAGCGATAATTCTAATGGTTACATTTTTACGTATGGGGGACAATTAAACAACTTCAATCTGCGTTTTGTAGGCACGGCTGCCGAATTAAAATAATTGATATAATTTGACTACCTACTTATTATTCGACCTATATGATTACCTAGATACGTTTTAATATTTTACAAGACGAATTCTCGAACACATTCGCTAATTTAAGTAGTAGGTACTCATTAATTTAATAAAGATCATGACGACGATAAGTGTACCTAAATAGAATATTGAGTTTATTTAAAAACTCAAATAACACAAAGTTTTGTAATATCGAGCGACGACGAAAATGGAACCGAAAAAGTCTTGAAAAGTATTTTAATTGAAAACGCAATTGGACGGAAAGGGAAGAAAGTGATGCGAGCAACAAATTGTCCAATAAAGCTTTTACGTAACGATCCCTTTAAATTAACCGTAAACCACTTTCCAGTGGATCTCCACTTTCAGTTCTCGAATTGAACGACAAAAGATTGCATTGTTATTTTTACGGTGCAGATTTTAACGCGCACCTACTTATTATTTTTTAAATCATATTAATTATTATTCCAATAATGAATTTCATATCGATTTTACATCTTGTAGCGTGGTTTTGCGGCTTAAAAACAATAACACGTATATAAATAGGTATCGTAATCTACCACAATTTCCTCGTCCAAGAAAATGACTAAAAAACGGACTTTTGAAAAATACCTACGTATGGTACGTACGTAATTATTTAACGTTAAAACAAAAATGCGTTTATTATCTAGAACAATGATGTTTATTTTTGAATATTGTTTAGAGCACTCACTTGGCAATTTTAAAATTAGTCATGATTCATTACGCAATTAAATATCAAGGTCGTCTGTTTGCTGTAAAACGGTTAACCCGCAGTTTACATAATTGATTGTAATAATGCACTTATCTCAATTTTCAGCTATTAAATATTCCGAAGTACGTATTCACATTATTCTCGATTTTCGTCGTCGACATCCTTTTTTTTTGGGGACGTTGATGTCCACGAGTTGCATCTCTTGGATAGTCTTCCTATAGGACACATCTCGTTTTGTGTGTTATCTATTTTGTTAGACAATGGTCTTGGTAGTCGTGGTCTTTTCAACAGTTTATTCTATCATGTAAAATATGCACCGATATAGTTTTCATTAATAAAGTTGTTGTAATTTCGCCGTTTCTGCCCCCGTTTTATATCAAAGTTGGTCGACATAAGCCTTGTATATAAGCATTTTGTTTTCAATCTTTTTCAATTTTGGTTCGCCTGCCTATTACTAACTTACTTAAGTTTAGCTGCAGTGAATTAGTCTAACAATAATACGATCCAAGATCCGAAGTGATCTGGCCATTGATCAAGACGATCAAGTTGTGCAGACTTGCTTTATTTGCTTGTGTTCGCACCTCTTTCGGTCGGTAATTTTCTGTCGTTTAAACTTCATAACATGAGTAATGGGCTTATCGTCAAAAACCAGTTTGCGGCAAGTTGGATTTTTCATGAAATTATTCAAAAATTTTCATGATAGATATATAAATTGTTTATATCTCATTCTAAGTAGGTATGAAACGCCACTATGGCGCCCTTTGCTCCACAAGTGAAAGCAAAAAATGTATAGTTGTTGAAGTCTATTGTTTTAAACGTTTGTAGATAAGATTTTTTCCCATTTATTGTTCTGATAGATTTCCTATCGTGATTATTTTTCGGCGATTCTCCGCCTCCTTATTTGATACGAAATCTATGAAATTCTCGTTCTAACTGCCCACTTAAATGAACTCGTTATACTCAACAAATGATAATATAATATATAACCGCAAGGTAAATTAATTACAGAAGAGATCTCCGCGAAAGCTCGTAAGCGATTATTAACGTCCATGGAATTAAACCTTCCACAATGAAAGGATACCTTATATCGAATGCAAACATTAACCATAATGGTTTCTCAAATTTCAACTGTCCACTCGATATTGATTACGTATTACGACTTGCACGAAAAGCGCGCACCCTTCGTAAATTGTTTTAATTAAACTAAGTGACCCTTAATGCATTTTGTACATAAAATGTATCGAACGTAAGCGGATATTTTAAGTAGAAAATCGGTGGTTTCGGAGATTGTTTCCACAAAAATCTTTCTTTGTTTAATAATATAACGTTACGGCAACACGAGCTCAAGAAAATAAATATTCGATATTTCCCCAAGATTTAGTTCGCAGGAATGTTTCTCAGAGATAAATGAACTCTTTAACAGAATAACACCTTCATTTTATTTTCTAAACTAAAATTTGCGCACGTTTGCTTATAAACCTTGAAAGTTTTATGTAGTGTGCATAGTTAGTTAAATTTACATTTCAGACTTTGATTAAAAAACTAGTAAATTGTTGTTATTATTAAAAATATATTTTAAAATGCTAGTAAAAAGATACATAATATTTACCTAATTCGATTGCGCAAGTAAACGCGATTATTTGAATTATTTGAAAAAGACGAGTGAATCGGATTAATAAATTGACTGTGTGAACCTATTATAACATAGATTTGATTAGACTAATTTTTCAACCTTGACATTATAAACGTAGATTGTTATTTAAAAATAATTTGCATTTCTCATCTGAAGGGAAGTGCGGTTTTTAGCCTCCAAATATTATGATAGCCTTATGTCAATAAATTAACATCAAAAATATAGATAAGTAATGCATAACTTAATTTGTATTAATAGAAGTTGTTAGAAACTCGAGTAATAAGATAGCCTAGCACCATTTTTTTTTTTTTAAACAGTTTATTATTACGAATAATAACGCTGTTGCCTCGAGGGAAATTATTTCCACATGCCTACTCCGTTAAGAATTGCGACAAAAATCTTCTACTAATGTTTCGATGTCTCGGTAAAACATATCTTTCTCGCGTGAAGGAATACCGAGGTCAAAAAATAAATGATTGTGTCGATAAACGAACATTAGGCTTCAAATAGTGAAGATAGCGTTTTGTTCCTTTATTAGAAAAGGAAATTGGTGAAGTAAAACGAAAGAAAAAAACACGTACATATTGTCTAACAAAGTTATTAAAAACGAATCAAACATTTATCGCGAGACTTAAGGACGTATTGTATGACGATGTTCGTTATTTATTTTATGATTAATAACGTAGGTCTTCTTCATCTTAGTGTTCCGTCACCTAGCAGAGGTTGGAGATCATCATAGCTATCTTCACTTTATTTGCAGAACTTCTAAAGAGTTGCGCTTATGTTACCTCGAACCATTTCGAAACCAAGACATTTATTTTTCTTTGGATTTTTCCTTCTTTCCGTCTGCTTCACGTAGGTACTTATAACTAATCGTTTCAAAACGAAAGACGATCAGAAAGACTAGGATAGTGTTATTTGGCACTACATTGCCTATTACGTCATGCACGCGAGTCGCCAGTTTTATTTATGATTCTCATCTTATCATAATTCAACGTCAGACGGTTTTTAACTTTCAGAAATACGTGTTCCCAATACAATAATTCGATTTTGTCGTTTCAGATATTTATTTGTACAGCGCAGATAACGACCCGTACAAATCGATCGACTCGGATGTATCTGTGAAATTTTTGGACGACTCCGAAACTCTTCATTTGTTTAAAAGACAAGTCGACGAAACCAAACCAACCGAACAGCACGCGATAACAGACAACAGAAGTAATCAACAAACTCCAATTATCACTACGGCGAGCCCTTCAACTGTGGAAGTACGTATTATGTACATATACATAAAATAAACATCCGAGAATGTCGATCACAGTAATTTTCCACAATCGTGGAAATTCTTATTTCATTTTTATTGTTTGCTTAAAAACAAGATTGTTATGCTTGAAAAAAAAAACGCGAGTTACATAATTTTGTGATCAAATTAAAAATTACAATTTAGACCTTTTTATAATTTTAAGCAACTTTCTCTAATAACAATTTTATCTAAAATAAAAAATAATGGTATTTCTCTTTGAGGCATTTTTGTGTTTTCTTAATTTATTCTCAATCCTGAACATCTGATCTCAGATTTTTTTATGATAAACTAATTTATTATAAAAAATCCCTTTTCGTCGTAAAATCGATAATAAAGATTTTTTTCCTCTTGTCAACTCCATCCGGGGAGGACACACTGTGTATGATATGTTATGACGTGCAGTGTTTTTTTAGAACAAATTACCGCCCATCGGACCGAACAATGTGACAGCAGAAAAGCCGCTGCTTAATAAAAATTTGGGGGAAAACGGCGCAGGTATAAGGAAAAATGATACCGTACCCGCCACCAACACCACCACCATAACCACCACGGTTTCACCACAAATCGTCAAGCAACATAACGACGATTTAATTGTGCCGGTTGCTCAAAATAGCAATCAAACAAATGTCAACGGCGAAGATGATGAAATTTCGATTTCAAAATTCTCAGAAGAAACAAACACTACTATATTCAACAAAACTTTGGTACAGCACAATATTACCGAAACTAAGACTGTAAGTTGTGATGGTCTAAATTTGAGTGTTATTACCGATGAAATGTTTGTAGGATGCGCATAGTTATTATAATAGTACTTTTACAACCAACATTTTAACCGGCAATCATTACTGGATCGACTTGGATAATAGAAGCGATACAAAAATTAATGGGATTTTATCTAGATCGTATAGGAGAGCTGCTGTAAGTATTATAAATCGAGTGGATACTCAAACGTTTTTTAATTAGAGGATAATTTTGTGGCTTTGAACGATAGAATATTTTTTTAGACTGTAAAGTTATCGTTTGATTTTCCATTCTACGGACATTTAGTAAGAAACGTAACAATTGCAACTGGAGGGTTCATATATATGGGGGAATATGTGCACTCGTGGTTAGCTGTTACACAGTACATTGCTCCCCTTATGGCCAATTTTGATACCAGACACTCAAATAACAGTATTATTAAGTATGCCGATAATGGTAAGAGATTTTAACATTTTTTTAACTCTATTAAAAGTAAATCCACACAATCAGGTACCGCCTTCACCGCGCAATGGGATAGGGTACTATTACAAGACAAACCTAATGATGGCGAATTTACTTTCCAAACCACTTTATTGAATAACGGAGACATAATATTCGTTTATAAATCTGTGCCACTTCTCGTCGAAAAAATGGAAGATACTAACCATCCCGTTAAAGTTGGACTGTCCGATGCCTACATCATCGATCAATCTATCTTTTGTAAGTTTGCTTTTTCAATAGAATCGCAAATAAATATTTAACTTTCAGATATACGGCGTAAAACAATTTACGAGTATCATCGAGTCGATTTTAATCAGGAGGACATCAAGAACTGGACTGTAATTTATTTAAAAGCGCTCCCAACTTGCCTGGACAATAAGGATTGTCATAGTTGTCTATCTACTAATATAACAAGTTTCAAGGTACCTATCGGGATTTGAAACATGAAACCTACACGCCCACGATTTTGACTAATTGCGAATCTTGGTTTTTAGTGTACATGGTGTCCAGCAATAAATCGTTGTTCGAACGGTCTGGATAGGCACAGACAAGACTGGCTTGTGAAGGGCTGCGATCGGAGACAACTTAAAAACGAGTCCCAATGCTCCCAAGCCAATAATTACAGCGATCACACCGATGGCCACGAATATCAATACAATTCCCACGATTTTGGCACAACAAATTTAGATCATTCTCATCTGTTAAACGACACGTCTCATCTTAATCGCACGATTAATATCACCAGTCACGTTCCTGCCGTTGAAGGTAACATCAAACATGTCGATAGCCCTTTAGGCAACGGTGTTAAGCCGGCAAGCACCCTCCAAGACACGGTTCAAGCATCCAGAATATCTCAGAGTTCGAGGGTTTCGGATGCGAACAACAACGAAAAAATGGGAGCGTCTGGAATACTTTCCATATTATTTATGGTTGCCATCGTCGCCTCGTTAGCTATCTGGGTATTGTACGCGTATAGAAACCCTCATACAACAAGCGGACAAATTCTTATTAGGGTAAGAATTTTCTTGCATAATAAAAAGACTTAAAATTTTGTATTAAGTAAGAACTTAGATACGTCGTATTATTTGGTGTAATTTTCAACTGTCATATTTTGGGAGGACTAAGTTAAAACGTTTTTGGTCTTATTCGAAGCTGTGAATTTTGTTATTGTGTATTTTTGAAATTTTATCTCTTGGAAGTGGTTTTGTTTTTATTTAGGATGTCGGTGTATTTCATCAACCGAATTGTTAATTTTATTTCATTTTTAGAATGCTTTAGCTCTCTTGCACTTTCAGTGTTATTTTATACTCGTAGCATATGTGCAACAAAATATAGTAAAAGAAATTGTATCGCCAATTAGTTTATACTGCCGCTATTTTCATTAATAGTATTGAATTTTTTCATATTTTTATTACAAGCAGCATTGCAATAAGTCAATGGAAATGTAAGTATTATTATTGTTTACTACTAATTTATTTTATCTTTTTATAATTAATTGATAAAATACAAGTTTTTGTGTAAAAAATATAGAAATTTTTATCTTCACCTTTGACATTTATAAGCGTAGATACTTATAAATAAATTTTTTAGCTAAGCATTTTCAACTTTATGCCAGGTATTATAATAAACTTTGAAGGCCTGTATTTTCAATTTTTCAAGTTATTTTAAAACTTTCGACAGTCTAAAATTAAATATGGCGCGACATTTAAATTTGTAAAATCTATAATTAATTAATCGTAAAAAATTATAACTAGTCTGCCAACTTTTGTGGCTTTTCATGGAAGCATCTCGCCAGAGGTATAAAAATGTTACTTTATTTACATATAAATAATTATATGTATATAACCAATAGTATGAAAATTAAAAACAAATAGATTAATATATCGAATGAAACAATTAATATTTATTTTTTTAGTATCGTCCAAGTCAATGGAGATGGAAACGAGGAGAAGCAAGATACACAGCAGCAACAATTCATATGTAAAAGTCGCCATTTTTAGCACTTCTATTTACATATCATCGTTTCTATAGAAATCCATTAATTAATTGGTACTATAGTTACTAACTTAGCTCAATTCCAAATTATTACTACGACCGATTTTGTTGTTTTTAATCGAACCTCATCTTTCACTTCAGTAATATAATAATTGTTGTGTACATTTTCTTAAGTAGGTCTGAATAAATGTAGTGTGTTACAGGGCAATGTGTTAAATCGTGCGAGTGTTTTTATATTTTTTAAGATAACGATGTGATCTTGCTAAGTTTTTGTTTAGTGCTGCTAATTCGGGACACGTAGATTTAAACACCTTCTAGGCACCTTTATTAATAAACGCTTCTTGATGTGATTCTTACACTTTAAGATAATGCAATATTTTTCATATTACTCTATAGTATTAACTGTGAACTTTTTAAATTAATGTGTATGTCGAAAATTTCAATGTTTTAAAAATTCACACTAACTTGCATAGATTTTATACAATTATATACCAAAAATTGATGACATTCTTATTGTTCAAGTAGTTGATACTTATGGTTATTTAAAGTTACACCAATTATATACCTACTGTGATAGATACTGTATACATCAAATTTTTAAATTTAAATTACTATATGCTAATTTTAATATTATATAAATTTTATGTGCAGGTTTTCTTGTTTTTAAGTGGAACTTAAATATGTTGTGAAGTATACGGCTAATTTTTTTCACATGTTTAAGCGAAAAAAGAATTCGTATATGATAATTTAATGTAGTTGCATTTTTTATACAATAATTAACTATGTAGGTAAGTGCCTTATAAGTATAAATTTCTGTGCTGTTCTTCATGGATTGTAAAATTTGACTTATAAACTCTAAATAGACCAATGCTTGTTCTATTAGATATAAAAAAAGGTGTGAAAATGTAAATAAATATTTTTATTCTCTTGTTTTATTATACACGATGTTTTTTTAATGTAAGTTGTAAAGAGGTAATTTAAACTAGTATTATGGGATTAGCGTCATTTGAATATCTTAGGTTTTTTGGAAACTAACAAAATGTATGGAAAATGATCATAAAATACCAAAACACTATCATAATGCAGATGAATATTACTTTTTAAATAAATTAAATTATTCATTTTTCATTAATAATGATAGGAAAATTAAATAATTAATAAATTTGTCCGTAATAATATATTTGTTAAATGGTAATTCGATGTAATTAGAAAAATCGATGTAACCGTTAAAATGGTTCAAATTTTTTAAAAGAACGTTACGCCATATATATGTTACACTGCATGTCATATGTTTACACTCGCTATTTTATATTTTTGAACAGTTTTATCTACTTATATGTATTAGTTTTATAATATTTTTATTATATATTATAAATGTATACCTTTAATATTGGTGGGTGAAAATATTAATTAGTTTAGCTCTTAACAATGGAGGATTCTTTTACATTATTAAGCTCAATGCCCCCCAAAAATAAGAAGACAAATCATGTGCAAAAGAAAGGTAAATTATAGCAATAAGTAATGTAAGGTATTAATTGTTTGTTCATTTTTAGTGCCCACATTATTATCTTTAAAAAAGAACCTACGACGATCAACAATTTGTGATAGTATGCCGCCAATAACAAGAAATATCTACTTAAATATAAAGGATGGTAGCACGTCGACTGATTCATGGTCTACTAATTCGAATACACACTTGGATTCTAAAAACAACACGATAGTAATATCTGATACCAGTAGCAGTGCTTGTGAATGTACAACTCCTCCAAGTAAATCGCAACAAGATAAAATGATTTGTTCGTCCAAACTTAGTGATATTCAACAGTGGATTACGAAAGTTAATTCTGAACAAGAACATTTAAAACATTTACCTAATAGTGAACCATACGAAGAACAGAAATTAAATATGTTCGACTTCGACGATGTTCTGGAAAGTTTAGTTGACGACTTAAATAAGAAAGACTGCATTAAATCTAATAATAAAATAAGTATTATCACTATCGAATCGTCGACCCCCGAATTAAGTTGCGATTTTAATCAATCTTCGGGCATCACAAAGGAACTAAATAAATTGTTCGATAAGACATCTAACGAAAATCGCGAGAAAATACTTCCACCAAATAAACTTAATTGCAGTAAAGACAGTACTTATTCACGTGGTATGTTTTATTTGTAAGTTAATATAGGAATTACCGATGTCCAATTCTAGCTTCTGAATTGTTCGACGATTCTCTAGTCGATTCGAGCCAGTGTTTACTCGACGAATTGTACGGACGTAGTTGGAGAAGTGCACAAAGCGTCGTGCTACCTAGGTCCGAAACGCGCTATAAAAAGAAAACAAGTAAAATTGTTCAAAATCTTGCACAAACAGACGTGTAAGTATCTTGTGTCGCTAACATCGATTTATTTAATTTTACTAAAATATTTGCAGCAAATCCAAGGGCAACACTATCTATAGAGGAGCTTATCTCGATAGTCATCAGAAACAGGAATTTCACAGTTCGATTGATACACCGTCGGCGGCACCGTGGGTCCGACGTCTCGTCGATTTGTGCAACAGCGATAGTTCAGACGAAAACGTGAAAGTGACGCCGAAGAAAAATGTAAAAATAAAATTGTTTACCCCAGTCAAAAGTGTCAAAAAGTCGCCGTCCAACAATTTGCGAATTACCAAAAACGTTGATACAATAGAATCGTTAGACAAAGAAAACTTTAACGATTTTGCCGAGAACGGTGAGAGCTTAGAGAGCAGAATCAGGAAGAAGTTGGGGCTGGACAAAAATTATCGTACGTTAACTTCGGATGTCGAAAAACAGAAAGCCGGAGCAAACGGTGGCGGTTCGAAAGTTAACAAAAAATTATTCGCCGAAGACGATACCGATTTAAGCGAGAAATTGTCGGCAGATGTTAAAAAGAAAAGCGTCAACGTTGATGTGAATAAGAAAAAGAATGCGAAAGTTAAAAAGAAAGATGATAATGTCGATGAAATAAACAACACAGATTGCAAACAAAAAGCAAAATTTGTCGTAAATAATCAAGTACGATTAAGTAATAATGTCGAAAAAAGCTTTTTAGCTTCACTTTCTGGTAAGCAATGTAGTTACTATGTTTTAGTACGATTACAGCTTTCATACCAGTAATTTTATTAGGGTGTGTTAAACTTTCGCAATGTAATTCGTCGGCAAAGCTGTTCAGAAACAACTACAAAACCTATAAAAGCGAGCTCGCCGCGAAGTTATTCAAATTGTTTAACGGCAAGGTGTTCGATAACGCCATCGACGAGGACACGCCTTTAGAGTGGAACGACAGGATGCGAGGAACTGCCGGTTTTTGTTACTGTAGGAAGATAACAAGACGTACCGGTTTAATTGAACGAAAAGTTCGTATTGTTTTGTCGACAAAAGTGTTAGACTCGGCCGACCGGTTGAGAGACACTTTAATCCACGAAATGTGCCATGCAGCCACTTGGATTGTAAATAAAGTGGCCAACGGTCACGGCGATTATTGGAAAGCATGGTTAGCTGGAATTTGTTTATTCGATCCAACTGTATTTTAGAAAAAAATGATTTTAGGGCTCACAGGGCGCTACAAGTCTTTCCAGAATTGCCTCCAATCAAAAGATGTCACGATTACGTGATTAATACAAAATATACATATAAATGTATCAATTGCGGATATAGGTAATGTATTCGAAACTGTTCGTAAGTAAAAAAAAATAATCGAACGATTTAATTTTAGTATCGGTCGACACTCAAAATCGTTGAATATCGAAAAGAAACGATGCGGGTATTGCTTCGGAAAGTTTGAAATATTAATCAATAAAACTCGTAAAGATGGAGAAGTTAAGAGCGTGCCTGCCACGCCTAAAAAGCAAGCGTCAGGTTTTGCATTGTTTGTTAAAGAGAATTATGCTGTTTATAAAACCCCCCAGTTAAATCACGGTCAAGTAATGAAATTATTGGGCGGGAAGTTTAGTGATATGAAAGTATCTAAACAATAAGGAATAGTATTAAAATTTTTAATGCTAGATTTATAAGTTTTATATATTATTACATTTTTAATTTGATTATTGTAAGGAATATTCATACAATTTCTTATTTTTATATTTATATGACTGTGTCTACATTTGTTAGGTGTATATTAAATAATTGTACTGATTTTTTAGGTAAATACATAGAGGAAAGAATTAAATTTTAATCTTTTTTCTCCATAACAATGGAAAATCGCCCCACTTTTATGAATTGTATAATTTAAAACTTGTTAGAGGCCACTTTATTTCTAATATTTAGTATGATTCTGTCTGTGGTGCTAAATGTTTCTGAATATGATCACTTTTAATTTAATAATTACACAAGTGAATAAAGTATGGAAAATTAACAAAATTATGTCCAATTTGGTAAGTGTTGCAAAATGTGGTTATTTAATCATACAGAAAAATACAAATATAATACACTGACAACAAATTGCATATGGAATTAAAAATATTGTAAGAATTGAAAGTTATAAAATTAACATTTGGTGATAATTACACATTAAAACGTATCCATGTTACCATATAAAAACCATAGCAGTTGCATATAAATCCAAAAATGGGTACCTAAGCAAAATGATATTTTAGAAAAGTTAACTATTTATTTCATAGTTGTTAAATTCTAAATATACTGGCAGGAATTAAAAACAAAACGTACAGAATTTTTGTAGAAAATAAAGCTATTGCGACCTGTCTGATGACGGGACCCAGACGTGTCCTTTTGGCTTTTTTCCGATTTCAACCCCTAGATCACGAAAATATAGGTCATTCATTTTAAGTCGGTCATATATATTTATATATATATATTATGAATTTCTTGTGGACACGATTCTGGTTGCAATTTTGATCGTTATTATGGATCATTCGTTGTGTTTAATTTGCGACGATTTCCATTCGCGCTGCTACCTTAAATTTATAAAGAATGGGAAATAAATAAAATTTAAACAGCTCGAAGTTCATTTTAAATGAAAATAATACCTATTATTAAACGGGCGCTGCTAAAAGTGCAGATTACAAAAATATAATGAGAAAACATATTCTTAGTGTCAAATTCTGGCGTAAAGAAAGCAAAATATTGCGTTATTTCTACCAGGATCTCAGAAGAATGAAGAGGTACTTAAAATACGCCAACAGGCGAAGTTAGGCGCCATCTATGGACATAAATTAATTGATTAATTTTTATTTGTAGTTGATATTTCTGTCTGTAGATGGCGCGACTTTGCCCGTCACCGTATTTTAAATACCTCTTCGTTCTTCTGTGATCCTGGTAGAAATAACGCAATATTTTGCTTTCTTTACGCCAGAATTTGCCGCTAGAGTTTCTTTCTTGTCGTAATTTCTGAAATCTGTTGCTGGGGCCCATTATTTATTATAAAAAGAAAATATAGGAATTTGTTTATACGCAAATAAAATAATGTTAAAAGAATTGTAAATTAAATTTTATCGATATAAGTCGATACTTATATAGTAATATGAATTGAATAAAAAAGTACCCATACCAAAACTTCAAAAAAACAAACATTGCCAGAATTTGCGCGCATATTGTTGTTCTTCAGAATAATAACTACGAGTTAACTTTTATTTCATCAATAACTAATTAATGTATGATACATTAATAAAATTAAGTTTGGAATGTTCTAAATAGTGTCTATTACTATCGCCGAACTTCCACAACAGAATATCACGGATACTTTTTGACTAACAAACATTAGAAATCGCTCAATTTTGCTCGAAAGCTAAAATTAATAATTTTAAATTTCACTACAAATTTAAATGAGCCAAAACAGACGTTATTTAATATAATTAAAGTATAGGTAATAATAATTGACGATCGTCTATTAAATAAATTGGACGGAAGAGGGGTTCTTGCAGTAGGTAATTATTAATTATTGTTGCAAGATCATTGACATTGCATTTCGTGACAGGAATAAAACGGTTTAAGTACTCTGCACTGTTATTCGAAGCAAAAAAAAGAGCTGTTACTGTAATAATTATAATTTCAAGCTGCAAATATAAATAATACAGATTTATGACGGAAATTTTTAGAAGAAGTAGGTATTTACGCATTATACTATTATTTTTTCATGGATCACACGCGTTGAAGGTAAATGAAACGGAACTGTCGAAGGTCTTGTTTTGTTACATTTTGATAACATCTCTCTGTTTTAGAGGTCGCCATCAGTTTCTATTTGATAACGATAATAGGGGCATTTTCCATAATATCATTCCTCATTTGTTCAACAGATCAAAATGTACTTATGTAGGCATTCACGTAAAAAATGTTATATTTTTGATCAAATTGAAAACGAAAGATAAGAAGATTACGTATAACAAAAAAAAAGCAGTCGGAGAGAAACTTTAGCGAGAATTAAAAATCAAAGTAAATGTACTTATCTTGTATTTTAAGCACTTCCTATAATTTATAATGTTTTGCGATATTATCATAGTTTTGCTTTCATATTTATGGATTTTTAAAATTGCAATTCGAATTAACGGATCAATTTGCGTTTCCGCCATAAGTATACGCGATGTTCCGAAAGTCGGTGGATTATCTTTCCCAATTTCTTTTTTTACGGTGCTTATTGCGTTGCGTAATTGTAGATATGTATATAAAACTTAATTTAAAAATTTTAAAAACTGCACGACATTAAATGTTATGATTACCAATCATAGAGGCATTTGGTAATACTTAAGTGGAAATAACTCGTATCGTGCAGTTATTCAATTGTTACAAATTTGGTTTTATAGAAATTAACCGTTTAAGTAGGTACAGAGTATTTTTCTACATTACATATGCATTTACAGATGCATTTTTAACTAAAATACTTTCCGATTATTTCGCAAATCGTTTTAGTGTCATCGTGAAAACCGACACGTTCGTATGGTTTCTAATAATAGTTTAAAAATGGAAATTTCGTTTGTGATATTTTGACCAAGAGGTTTCATTTCCAATCAGTTCGATCTTTCATTTCGTGCCGATTTTTAAGATATATTTTAAGCGCTTAATAGATCGCTCGGTTAGTCGTTTTTTATTTTAATTTCGGAAATGCGTCAAAAATGAGATTTTTCATTTTTAAATTTATGTTCTTATTTTTTTTTCTAGTCAATAGTTTCGGAGTGGCAGCTTTACAAAGTTTACTTTACCAAATAACTCGACGTTAATTAATTAGCATAGAGAAATTACACTTTACCTTTCGGTGCAACCTTACCTTTCGGTACCTTTCGGTACCTTTTTAATGCAGATTTCGTGTAATTCGATTGTTTTCGTAAATGTTTTACACAATAGTCGACAGCGTCTAATTAGATTTAAAAGTTTGTTTCGTTTGCATTTGTTTACGTTTTTACCATTGTGAGCGTGCTTTATACGTTTCACTAACCATGAAAACATTACTCAATCTTTATAATAATTGGGTATTTATTCCGTTAATTTCAAATTTAATACATAAACATGCATTTAATTTGAAGTTTATTTGCTGTTACATTCGTTTCATCGACAAAGGTTTAAAATAGTTTAACTCGCAATTAAAATTAACTAAATTGGGATATTTGTTAATAAAATTTTTAAATTGTCGTCTCCCTAAGAGCTTCCGGAAGAAGGGAAAATTAGGACGCCCGCAAGATATAGGTAGTTTACTCAACCCTATGGGTAAATATCCTGTAATGTTCAAAATGTTTCTAGCCGTTAAGGTACCTGGGACTTTTGTCAGACCCTCTATAATTATTATTATAGTTGAATTTCAGTAGATAGAGTTGATATAAATGACAGGTGGAAATTTTTATTCTAATGTTAATTGAAACGAGATTCGTTTGAAAATATTTTATGTTCGTAAGATTACGATTCAATTTCAATTTCCAAATAAAAAATACTCTTTTATAACAATGCGCTTTGCGAAGGATGTAAATTATTAACTGGGAACAAATTCAAAATGCGTTAAAAATGTTAAAAGATGTTCCCAAAGGTGTAGGATACTTATTTTCTTGAAAAATGAGAAGAACTTTTGACCTGACGTTTCACACGATATTTTAAAATAAAAATGATATTTAAGTGTGTTAAAGCAGATAGGTAGGTACTTATATGTATACTTTTATAACCGTCAACGTAAAAATATTAATATCGCCCATCATAACTGTTAATAACAATGAAGGACTGCCCGAATTCACGAGGAAACCGATAAATCTAGAAATTAATTTTATCAAAATAACCGTTACCTACTTGTATTTTAGCGGGCGGGACGGGACGTTTTCTTTTCGCGTGATGGCACAATTTTTTGAATTAAAAATGTTCTATAAGGAAAACGACTTTTTGGAATGGCTTCGCACTAATTTAAGCGTTCGCGAAATTTACGTAACTTCGTTTTTGCGAGTCCTCGCGACGACTACACATAAGCGGCACTGAAAAAAAAACGCGCAAGTTCTAACTTGTTTTTTAGAGGGTCGTTTCTTTCGTAACAAAGAACATCTTAAACCCACGGCCACGATTTAAAAAATATGCAAGTATAGGGCAAGTGAAGGTTGGCGACGCATACGCAATCATAAATGGCATTTTTTGCGTTATCACCGAAACGTGAATCAGTTTACATGACTACCGAAATACTGGTTGACAACCTCAACTTTTTGTCGATTTTGCTATAACGATTGTCGTATTGCTTCAATTTGCAAATTTCCGAATAACCCGTAAAGGGATGTCACCTTGCCCCCCCCCCGCCCCATTTTTAATTCACCACCTCGTCCGTGTTTAACATATTCGCTCTTTTATTTACACGACGTCGCGTAATTCACGGTTTTTATGTAATTTGGTGGCTTAATTCTTGAAATTAAATTAAACCCTCGCAGTTTCGAGAATTAAAAACGCGAATCAAAATCAAAAACGCGCAATTAAAACTTTAATAAAACGAATCGATCTAATTAAATTAAATTCCAAGAATTAATAAAAGCCGCCGAATTAAATACCGAATTACACGATATAGTAGGAAAATTCGCGAAATAAATCGACGAATTCGTAATAATCTGTCCAACAAAAGGCAAATCAATTTAATCCGCGGTTTGATATCAAACTCGGTATGGGCGAGGGGGTGATTAAACGGCAGGGCAAGGTGACAAAAGGGTCTTTTAATCGGTAGGTAATAGATTGGCTCTTGTGAAAAGTGATCAGTCACATCTTCTGACCTTAAATCCTTCGATTTTTTAAAAGCTAAGGTTTATGCTATTTAACGTAGAAAACGTTTCGAAAATCCACTGTACGAAGAATTTTTCTACGCTCGAAATTTCGCTCGAAGCGATATTTTTTATTTTTGTATAAAGAATTGGAAGACCTTTCAATTATTGATAATTTCAATTATGTAGGTAATTATAAATTTCGGGACGATGCATTATACGGTCCAGGATAACATTTAAATTTAATCAATGTCGCAAGAATCCTTATGTAGGTAGAAAAGGTGGCCGTTTTAAAATTATAACGAAAATTAATCTATAGGCAGTTTTTGATAACATCTATTTAACATATTTACAATTTATTTACTTATCGATAACAGTAAAAACGCATTCGTTTTATTTTTTCGCATAATCGCAACAGTCACGATTCCAAACATTAAATTAATAATTTTCTGATAAGAATTGTTTAAATTTTTAATAGCTTGTTAGTCGTAGAATAGTTTTGAACTATTTTAATATGAAATCATTCGGTTATTTAAATTTTTACGCTTATATTCATTTCGAAAAGCATTTAAGCTATGCATTAATGTTCGGGGCATCGGCGATAAAAAAATGTTTTAAAAACAATCGGTTGGCACAATGGGCGTTTCTCGCTTGGCATTACTCATGGTATATTTGCTAATTTTTTTTTGACCTTGATAGCCAATTTTAATAGCTTCAGCATTAAATTAATCATTGGAAAATTAAACTAGAAACAAACTGCAATAAACAGCTGAGATAATATCCTTAAATATGTTCCTACGGAGATGTACGAATTCTGATGTTTTCAATCCACACATGGTTCGTTACTATCAGACGATTAACGGATAATTTCCCAACGTTTTCACTGCGAACTTGACATTCAACATACACTGTAATTTCTAATAGTCGATTATCCTACCTTTAGAGGTGTTATCTATATCCCACCTTAAGGATATTTAGAATACCTCGTAATAAGGTAGAAGGTATAGTTTCTACCTTAGAGGCGAATTGCATTACTTTAGTAAAATGTATTATATTCCATTTTTATGAGCATAAATAACAATTGCAAAAATAAGTTTGTCAGACTCGTCAGCTGAACTCGTCCTTCGTTTTCGTAAAGAAAACGCGCTGTCCAAATAGCCTTCTACGATCAAAATTGCGACTGGAATCGTGTCCATATCCTTATATATATATTCATAACATTTTCTGGATAATCATTATCTGCTGCCTTAATATCGCAGAATTATAAAATTAATCTATTTTTAATTTAAAAACTATTCGTGAGCCCCTCAACGTTGAAAATTTCCCTATTACAAACCATAAACCAGATAAAAGTTCAATCGCATTTTTATGCGACCGATAAAATACGAAGCAACTACTAAAACATATGCGCCACTTACTCGTAAGAAAACTTATCCGAGTGCGGACAAAGAACTCGATGTTTTTAAAATAAAATCGGGATTTCTTAGTACCCACATATAATCTCGAATGCATTTATATATAGAATTGCGGAAAAACCGTTTCAGATCATTCGCATTCTTGGAACAGAGCAATAGTGCTTGTTTCAGTAGTTCGAATTTTAAAATTAATTGCGTGTGAGTGCGCGAGTGCGATCTTTTCAATGCATTCGTTTACGGATAAAAACGAAATTCAATGTTTTGATTGTCGCAACAATTTTTAAACAATTTAGGCGGACAAGGAGACAAAATTTGATCGATTAACTTTTTATTTTGCCACCTCTTTACTAAAAAAAATATTCTAATAATTCCAGTTTTTTCGTGGGAAAAAGAACACGTCTGGGCCCCATCATCAGACAGGCTGCAACAGTTTTATTTTCTATGAAAATTCGCTAATAGATTAATTTCGTTTCTTATATTCTGTTTGTATATTTAATTTTAAAACTTAGCCATTTTGAAGAATTCAATAACAAACACACGAAAATTTACAACTAGTCGCAAACGATTTCGTTATTATTAAACATTTTGCCGATTTAAAATATTACCTGAAAATCCAGTGCATGAAAGATCTAAAATTGTAACTTGCGTAGTTACGTAAAGGTAGAATATAATACAAAATACGTCATTTTTGATACCAAGGATGAAATTTATACCTTAAGGTATTTATTTTTTAGGTTTCAAGAATTATTTTACCTTGCAAGGTATTTTATAATACCCTTAAATTTTATTTCTAACTTTCTTCGACTTTTAGAAATAACAGTGTACATAGGAAACAAGTCAATAACTCTAAATGTTAATTGTTGGATAATAATAGTTCATTTTCCTCTACGCTACATTGAACAGACGTTCTTCTTTAATTTTCGAGCACGTAAACAGAATAAGAAAAATCATCAGGAAATATTTGTTTTAAATAGTTGTTTAAAAGACGAATTCGTTTGGTTAGATTTACAAAACACCGACCTTTTTAGTCCGAGGTCGAAGTCAAAATGTCTTTTATATATCAATTCACCTTCGATAACACCGCGAAGCAATCATAAATCAAGGATGGCGGCCCTATTTTTGATTAAGACGCTTTCACGTTTATTTTTTGAAATTTTGAATAAACAGGTATTCGATAGCATTACCTCTTTGTTTTTTATTTTGATCCTACGCGATTTCGTTATTTTAATTAATAAGTAAAAAGTTAATTAAAAGAAAGCTGAAGAAAATCAATTTGTTTATCTCATGATATTATAATAATTTTACAAAATATTTTTAAAGAACTATTTCGTCATACCGATATTAAACATGTGACTACAAAAAACGCTATATATTATAATCATTTAAATGTCTACAGTTATAAAATTAGTTAATTTTAATACAATCTTATCAATTCTTTTGGTAAATAATTAGTCACAAACGCACTTTAATTTCTTAAATTTTAATCGTCGCAATTTTTCTGGGAATACTTTCTATCGTCGAAACATGAATAACGATGATTAAACGGACGTTAACACAATTATCTTATTCTAGATTTTATATTAATTATTTTAATATCTTTTAATTTTGGTGTGTTCGAATGGAAAATTATTGTTATTATATTAGCGGTTCTTGTAGTTCTCGCGTGCAAGACGTTGTATGTATTTTATACGCAATCCGTTTCATTTAAAAATTCATTAAGTATCTATACGGTTAGCTATTTAAAAATATCGATTTTTGAGCTTATAAATAAATATTTTGGAAAATTGCTCTCGATCGTTTAGCAACATAACGATATTGGCAATTTCGGTGGTTATCAGAAAGGTTATCATTTAATGAACTTCCTGTGTTTTAAAAATATCAACAACGTTGATATTTTTTTTTACATGCCACATAATAATTTTTACCTTGACTTCGCAATTTATCTGTCAGAGGTATTCGATTGAGTCGTTAAAAAAAACAGATCTCGTTTAGGATCTCATATTTTAATTTTTTTACTTAAGTGCCTACTTACATAATTTTGTATTTTATCAGTTTTAACGTAATTTCATTTTTATTTATAAAGATAATATTTGTGTATAATATACAAAATATATAATATGTAGATATGTAGGTACCTATAAAAACGACTTTCAATTCATTTTTGAATTTAATTCTATTTTTAATAGTTAGGTTTTTAATAAAATAATTCTAAGATTTTTTAATATGTAGGTATCTATAGTTATTAATCTCAACATATTTATTTATAATCACATTTACAATATTATTTTAGGTATAAAATAATTTGTTTTTTAAAGAATTTTTGAGAAGTCCAAATTATTAGATAATTGGCCACTTTTTAAGTAATGGCAGATAAGTTTATCATTTAAATAATTTCCATCGTCTTAATAACTGATTTCCAACCAAAAGATCGTTTCGATCAGTTAATCTTATAAAATAATGGCTACCCAAATTTCGTATATTCATTTAGTTAAATAATTAGTGCGCTCCCAAAGTTGAAGAGTACAAATTAATTTTATTAAATAAAATTCTTAATTTTCGTTGGAATTTAATTATATTTGGTGTACACACATAATAAATTAATATCTTTACAATGGTCTAATAGATATTTTAATATAACCTTATGGAAGTCGAGGATGCACTACCCCTAATCTTTCTAACTCTAAAATATTTCGGAGATTTAAGCTACTAAACTTTTAACTACATTTTAAGATAAAAAAAATGTACCCTTGTTCAATTTCGATAAAATGAACCGTATTCGAGAAGATCACATTTATATAATATCTAATTAACAATTATGCCCAGGATACTCTGCCTCTTTTATTCTCTACGTATGACTTTCTCGAATATGGTTCATTTTATCGAAATTAAACAAGTGCACCATTGTTTTCTTAAAATGTCCGAGAAATCCAAAAATAACCTTAAAAATTAAAAACTTAGACAAAAAAGACATTTATAGGAATTTGTGGCAATTATTTTGATATAATTCTTGACGTTTTCAAGAGATTATTTACCATTTCCTAGACTTTTTCCTATTTTGTCGTATGAATGAAATGTTTCTGATTTCAAATAATGTGTTACCTATTTATAACAAACATTTTTTTAAAAAGTTTCATCGAAATCGGTTCTGTTCTCGTGCGATCCGAAGTAAAAACCTAATTTGACTTGACAAGTACTTTTCCTAGGAATTTCGGCACGTTACTTTGAACTCGTTTTCCTAAAATTTTCCTAAAGTTGTTCATTTTTTTTATCACGCCTACTTTTGTCAACAATTTTCGAAGACCGTTAATCTGTATACTTACACAAGGTGTCCAGAAACTTTCCTGCCAAATGAGAACGCGATTTTATTTTATTTTAATTTGAGTTAAACCATCCCTATACAAAAACGCTTCCTAAGGGAGTTACGGCCCTTTGAAGATGGCGCCTTGCCATCAATTTTTAATGACACACATTTACACAGTTCTTATTTTCTCGATTTGTCAAAGTCAACTTTTGTTATTGGAACTACATTTAGCAATATTGAGGACCTTATGTGATGCAAGGAAACGCGAAAAATTCAAATCAATTTTTCTCAAAAACGGAGTATCATAGTGATGATAAACAAGAGCATCTTAACGTTAGAAAAACCATTAAAGTTTTGTCAAAAAGTCATAGATAAATAAATTACGATTTATAATGTCCGTTAACCCCCTCAAATCAGACGCTTATGATCGCAATGAAAATTTCATATTTACATTAATAGATTGAACATTTAAAGATTAATTAATGTATAAAGTTTGGACCTCCGAAGGGCTCTAACTTCTTTAAGAAACATTTTTGTATAGGGGCGATTTAACTCACAATCGAATCGACCTAAAATTATTTCTAGAATTCGACGTTTTCATTTGGCAAGATAGTTTCTGGACACCCTATATATTAGAAGTATTAGTGCGAATCTAAAACGTCAGGACCGGGCTGCAAAATGTACGGTGGCCTGGAAAGCACGTTAGGTTACATTTTTCCGGACGGAAAGCTCGAAATAACGAAAATCTAAAACTTGAAGAAAACCTAAAGATTTTTTGAGGAGTTGACGTATCCTATAAATTTCAGTTGACGTTTAAATTATGTGTTTCGCACAAAAATAACAGAAAGTAGCTTAAAATAACAGTTATCCGCGATTCATTCCATTAGATTAATTTCGAAAAAACAAAAATGAAACAGTCGAAGTGGTTGACCGTCGTTAATAACGAATAATATTCTAAATAGCTCCGTTTAAATTTCTCTTCTTTAAATCTAAAATTCGTTCGTTGTCGGAAATGTTTTCGTCGACGCGACGCGACGTTTCAATTTAATTCGCGCAAATTTATCGGCGACAACGTAATGTTTTGATGGTCGTTTCAAAAGTTCGCGATATTCAAAAAGCAAATCGAATTTTAAGTAGAAGTAGGTCACGCGTTACGTTCTGGAAGTCGGTTTGCTTTATGAATTTCTAGCACAAAGTTCAAGTACAGAATAGTGTCTTTTACATTCGTGTACTCGTTCTAGTTAAAATACGATTTTCTTGATTAGATTAAAAACGCTTCCGGCTGCATCGTGTAGGTATCCTTAACAATATTGATTACGGGTTCATTTTGAATTAATCAAGTTTGATTTTAAGAAGGTCAAATCTCTCTCGAAACATCGACTATTTAAACAAAAAGTTTCTAAAACTCGTTCTTATTCTTGCACTAATCAAAGGAATTATACGAACATTCCGGGCTTTTCGTCCGGATTTTAGTTTTTAAAGTGAATTCCGTAATCTATTCCCCCGAAGTTTATAAAAATATTTAGTTTTATAATATTAATCTTGTAAATGGAAATTTTTTGTTCGAAACAATAATGACGTTCTGTTGTTTTGCCTGATAAAAATCGCGTTGGCAGTTAAACTATTTTACCTCGACGAAGATCAAGGTTATTTTGATAATCCACGAACGTAACACGATTATAATTTCTATTTTTGTGTCGTAGGTAATCGAGGTTTAAATTTGAAAAATCGACGCTAAAACGTCGATCAATTTCGAAAATCTGATTTAAGCCGCGTTTCGATCAAAATTCTTTATAGAGATAGAGTGGAGCACTCGAAAAAAAATAAACAATGTAAAAAAAAGCTGACCTAACGGTGATTATCATCTGGCCATGGCGAAGATGTAGCCGAGGCCCCCCACCATGGCTCGACGTCTATAAATGTGGGGACCCCCATTAGTCCACAGTTAATATTGTTAATATCACTGAGACGACGAGAGTTTACGATCAACCGCGTTTTATTCGAGCAACCAACATGATAGCAGCCCGCGTTTTGTTACTCGCGCCCTTCGTTGTTTTTGGTGTTCACTGTTATTACGGGTAAGAATTGTAGTTTGTTTGTTTTTTCCCTCTCTTCGATATAAGTTAACCAAATTGTAGCGTTCCGCAATTTCGGGGTCGAGCCCGAAAATATTTTTCTTGGGATTTTTTTAAGCGCGCCTCGAAAGTTTTCTCGTTTTCCTCTTTAAGTTGAATTTTCGCCCGATTTCCCATGTACACAATTTTAACGTTAACATTTGTGGACGTTATGCATTTCAACGCGTACGTACGTACTTTTTAGAAAGGAACGAGTTTAATAACTTTTTTTTTCAGTAATTAATATGTGGGAATCGGATTTCTGCGACTTTTTCTGTTTCTTAGTTTTTTTTTTGACACGAACCAGACGTATTAAGCGAAATAGACGTCACGAACATTTGTACGGCCTACAAAAATTTTGTTTTTGTTTTTTTAATAATCAGGCGAAACGTGGATTTTAATTGTTTAATAAAGTAACAATTACGATAACACATATATTCGTAAAAATCGACGTCGAGTGAATATCCGTTTAAACGAGAGGATTAGAAAGGAGGCGGCGTTCGTGTTTGTAGGAAGACATTTGAAAAACCTTTAACCTACATTTCTTCGACGTTGGCGAGCGTTAAATATTTCAGAAAAAAAAACCAAAACGAACGAGTTCGGCTTGCCTAAACAATTTTGGACAAATTAATCATTGGAAAAAATGCCTTTTTTAATGTAATTATGTATAGTTTTTGGAGGTGTTTATTGAGGCCGCTCAATCGAGTCGCGTGATATCATTTTAAAATTAACGTTAGTTCGGTGCTTCATCTGTTTTTTTGTTTTTTTTATTAACAAATTACAAGTTCTAGTGGTACATATTTTACAGTAATAAATACGGTTTTCGTGAGCACTTATTTTAGTGCAACGGTGTCGGTGATTAGCGTGTAATAATACCAAAGTAGTTACGCTTTACAATGTGCATCTATTTACCTCGTCGGCTCATTTCTTTTCGCGCGCATCCTTAAATCATTCGTCGCCTAACCGATTAACGAAACGAAACGAAAAATAAGATTAGAGCCAGTCCTGGATTAAAATTTCAATTTAACACCGCCATAAAAACGTTACCGTTGCTCAATTAGATTTTATACACTCACCTACCTATACTGCACGTCGAGCGTTTAAAAGTGCAATAATCAAGCTTGTGGTCTTTGAACTTTGCTCGAAACGGTTTCCTCGACGCTTCGCGCGCCGAACAACAAGCAATCCCCCTTTGTTTAATTATTGCAAAGCTACAACAATAATTTTCTATAGGAATTCGCTTATTTAATAAATTTTACAAACGGTTTGTAAACAATATAAATTGTATTAATCTATAATTGCTATATTGCTGTAATTGTTTTGCTTTATTTCCGCACTTACTACAAATTATTGATACGCGTACCCATTTTTTTTCCAGCGATTTAGAGTCTTTACGGGACCCTTTCGCCCATTCGCCGTGGGACTGGAGATTGCCCGACTTGTACGCGGCCGAATCCAGAAGAGGATTTGTCGAAGAAAAGGGCTCGGGCGAATCCAAGGAAAGCGATCGCGAACCGCTCGCCCCCGATTACAAGGATCCGCTGCGACCGAAAGACGAGAGGCCCAAAGCGTACCCGAAAGCCGACAATCCGTCCTACGATTTTTCAGTATTACCCGGCGGCGTGATCGACGTCCCTGCCGGCGAAGGAGGATTTCCGGGCAATGCGCCTCAGGTCCCGGACTTCTTCGGCTTTAGTTCTTCCTTCGGTAACAGCGATCCCGGCAGCATTTTCGGCCTAAGCGGATTCTTCAGGCCCGTCACCGAACGGACGCCCTGGTGGAAGGGGTAAGTAACCCTTGCTCGTTTGCTCATCGATACGGGGAAATGTCGGAAAATTCCCGTTGCTATTTTAACGTGCGGTCTAATTACTGTAAATTATGTTTACGAGTCATATCGGTCGGTGTTAATTGATCGAGTCAATAATGGCGAACATTTTTTGCGTCGCTCCAATTGTCTATCAAATATTTGTTTTTATTCTAAGCGTTCCCATTTAGAAATCATTGCGCGCTCCCGTTAATTATTAGGTACGTTGTTACCTACTGGGAAAAGCGCAAAACGATCTGCAAATATTTGACCATACAATTAGTATGTTAATCGTCAAAAATTACCACATTTGAATTGCGTCGTGGTGCATTTCGACTAAGCGCCCAAGAATAATAACGACCATCTGAAACATTACCTTTACGTTTCGTGATCGATCACGTTCAAACTCATGGTAAAAATCAAGATTAGAATGGGACACGACCAAGAGACTAATCGAAAATTATTTATATTTGGTTTATTTCAGGAGGACGAGGAATTTTCGTTTCCGCACACTTGTGTTTGCGTTTCATACGATGTAGGCGTATTTTGTTTAAATATCTGAGCTGTTTTTCAAACTTAAAAATGGCCGTTGAACTTTTTTGAGTTACCTAACCTTATCGGATTAATTTATCTAAATCGCGTTTGAAAGATTATTTTCTAAAAAACTTATATTACAATTTTTGTAGGTTTATAAGGTGAAAATACTTATATAAAAATAATGCATTATCCTTTTTGTATGTATGTAGGTAACTGCCGATTTTCAATGACGTTTACACTTTCATAACTTCTTGAAATTAGTCAAGTGGTCGCATAATTTAATTTGGCCGTCATTTTTATCTAGTAAATACACGACGGTGCATTTGTGTTGCGATATAAGTACGTCGTTTATGACCTTCATTGTGCGAGGGTAACGATTGCGTGATTGTAGTAGATATTTTCAATTATTATGTCACTTACTGAAGTTTAAAGAGGAATTGTTCGTTTAAGGTTTCGAAAAATTCACCCCCTTTCAGAATTAAACTTTGTAAGTGCACATTAGTTTGTTTGTTTTTTTAATATTTGGTGCCAACTCAACGCTTGTTGACATTGAATTACATAATGGGCAATTATCATGATTTTTTAAGATTTTAAAATCTAGGGAAAAAATTTAAATTGTTACACTTCGTCCAACCTAAATGTAATGCACGTCATCGATGAAAGGTTACTAGATAATGTTTTACACAGTGCTGTCACTTCGTATTTTAACAGTTCTAATAAATTGTAGTTTTTCTTTAAATCATCTATAGAATATGTCACTTTCCAAACTTTAAACCGAATTACAAATAAACAATCTAGTAACTTTTTTTTTGATGATGTAACTTGCATATAGGTTTGGATAGGCCATACGTTTTTGCGTTACAGTTATAGACGTATAGTTAATACATAAAAAATTAATGAATTACAAATTATTTCGCGGCAGTTATGCTGTGACGTAGCTGCCGATTTCCACTTCTCGTTTCTAATTGTACGCTGTTATGTCGCATAGCATGGAGATACATTCTTATCGGGTTTTCCAATACTTCGCGTTTACTACGTTAATCGCGACGACAAACGTTGGTATTTTTCAAATCGTTTTTAATAGAATTTTTCAATTTAAAAGTTTTTGAAGTTTTAAAAGTATGAGAATAGTCGGTTTCTCTGCTTTGTATTCGTGTCAGCTACCTGTAGTTTTCTTGCCCCACATTAATTTAAAAACACCCCGTGTTCGAAAAGAATATTTTGATTACTGGAAATATATTATATGCTTGACCTTCAAAGCGGTGATTTATTTTAATCGTTGTTTCGGTTTAAATACGAACATGTTGAAATGTGATTCATAATTTCCTACTTGATGAGGAGGTCGTATCAGGCGATGTCGAGCTTCAATTAGGGTTACGAACTTGATTGGGCTTATTTATTAGACTACTAATTTGTTTTATCAATGTACTTTACCGTGTTTCCGGGGGCAATTTGATAATTTTTACGTACAGTTCTCATAAAAAATATTTTAATAGTAGGTATTCTAAAATATATTTTTTAATTATTTTGATGGTCATCAAAAACGGCTTATAAATTTTAATCACTTTGGTGAGAACATGTTCACGAAATCGTACGTAACTAAAACGTAATTTAAAATTAACACTTATTTAATTATAAAAAGAACGTGCTTTTATTAACGATTGCCACCCGATAGACGTGGGAATCAAATTTGGTCAAACAGTAGGTATAATCATTTCCTACGTTCTTTTTTTCTAAATTTAATTTAAGTAGTTTTTAAGGAGTGAAAGATATACGAAATGCCGTTTTTACCATTTTTATTTTAAGTGTAATAATTAGTTTAGACTTTCTATTCCGCGTCGTTTTTGGTTTTTCCTGGCACGGTTTTAAAACCTACACGTTTAAATATGTGCATTTTTTACGAACGTGCCGTTTCATAATCTATACGTATAATTTATTCGTGGTGGAATCAGATCTGTGTCGTTCGATATTATATGGTCGTCGAATGTGAAAATCTAAAATTCGAGTGGATCAAAAATGAATCGAGAAAACATTTGTGGATAGTTACATAAAATCTTGTCGTAGAAATGGCGTAAAGAGTCAAACAGATTTTTGTTTGTTGACGAAAATGTGGTGCCTGCATTCAAGTTCGTTATAATCTAATGTAATTAACACGTGCAACACAAGAATATAGAAAACCCGCATTAATAAATAATACAAGGACCATCTGAACTCGAAAAGCAAACGATGACGACGAAATACAATGGATAAGTTAACGAAAATAAATCGAATATGGCATAGGTGAAAGGACCGAACGTGCCACATTTATTTAGAAACTGTCGGTCACTTATACAATAGATTTAAAAAAAATATAGGGGAGAAAGTCTAAGGATTTAATAACGCGCGCATCACCTGTTAAACGTCCGAATCTGTGTTTTTGTTTTCATTTTTTCTATCTATTATTGAAATTTTGAATACGTTCGACGTTCTGCAATCATCGGACTATTACTTTATTAATTACCTATTATCGCCATTTATCTGCCCATAAATGTTTATTAGAAACAGTTGTTTTCATTCTTTCACCCAAAAAAAAGAAACTATTTATTGACGCGCAAAAGTAGTGCAATTGAATCTACGTGCGAAGTGAATTTCCTAACGCCAAACGTATATTTCGCGTGAAAATTGCATTTATCTTGAAACCGCGAGCAAATTTAGTGGGACATAAATTAAAACAAGCAGGAAATTGTTGTGCGTATTTATTTATTTATTTGTTTGTTTGTTCTATTAACGTTCAGTTTTGCTTCTTTAGCAATAAAAGTGCCGTAACTGAGGATTGTGCAATTGCCGTTTCACACGCAATAGTGTGTCATTTCCCATCTTTTTCCCGTAAGTAGTACATAGGAAATGAGAGAGGGGTTGTTTTTAATTGTCAATTTTGGGGACGAGCTTCGATCAATTAATAGATTTGTCTTTTTGTTTGATGTTTGTTATTTAGAGGTCGCGAAAAGTTTACGTTGGAGCTTTTTACTTTGTGTACTTTTAGCGAGGGGAGTGGAGCTTTTAACGTTTTTGTTTCATATTCTATGCTCTCGTCGCTCTTTTTCCAGCTTTGTCCAAGAGCCTTTGTTCGCAGCCGTTCAAAATTAAAGTCGATCGAAATAAAATTTTGAGCATCCAGTTCTTTCAATTTCGTTCTTCAAGTAGGTCTTGATGAATCATTTATTTGAATTTATTAAATCGATATTCTTATGAAAAAAGTTTGGGAGTCTGCTAGATTTTTTTATGTTGATCTGGATGATCTAAGTTTTCTGTTAAGTTATAAACTTGACCAGAGGTTATTAGTGAGCTTTAGTGTTTCGACGATTCCGTCTAACGATAGGTTTTCTTTTTCACCTTGCCAAGAAATGGAAAAACGTTTGAAAAAGTGCAACGACCACCATTTCCTCGTAATTTTCGTTTATGACATCTCTTATTTAGGTTGGAAATTAAGGTCTTGTAATGCTATTCGCTCTGTCGCCCAAGGGTTAAACGGTTAACGTATTCAAAACCTGAAAGTACGAATAAATGCGTCTTTATTCGGTTAATTCAATTTTTAAACAAATTTCGTCTCCATTCTTTCTAGAATGTTTAAAATGTTTCGGGCGTGTTTTATTTTTAAATTTTACATTAGAATTTTTCACTTGAAATGCATTAGTTTTATCGCTTTCGCGAGCAGTAGGAGTTTCGAGTGCGCCTTCGGAATTATTTATTGATAAATTTCGGTTACGCAATAACGTTTACTTTTTATGATTAATGAACGGTCGCAAAGTTAGTCATAATAACGCATACAAGGTATCTTATATAATGTATTTAAAACGTTAATTATGTAGTCAGTATCCATAATAATTCAAGCAGTGCCTTTCTATTGTATACGGTTCTTCGAATTTTGTTTTGGTTTGGTTTGGCAATTTTACGAAATGCGGTTTACAATAAATTTCCTTTAATTCTGATCAAGTACTTGTTGGGGTTTTAATCATTTAAGGTATGTATTACTTAATTCTGTAAGTAATTCGTCGTGGTTCGACCACTTTGCGAACGAGTGCCTTTCAACCCCTAGGTATCTACACATATGTAGTAGAATGTATTTGAAAATAATTTTTAACGCGCCTTTTAATTAGGAGTTTAGCATACGACTAAAACGCATTTTTTTTATTAATATTTTCATCAAAAATAACAACAATAGGGCTATTAAAACGTAAAAGAAAATTTTTAAATTACCTAACTAAAAATTCTATTAAAATAGACGGACCGAACGTTCGTATCTATTGTTTTAATTAAATAATTGCCCATTTTAATCTAACTTTCACCAATTGTGAGATTAATTAATGCAAACTAGGACACGTATATAATTATTTGCAAATTATTACCACACCGTTTAACAAAAAAATCGGTAAAATTCCCCTTTCAAAATTGTTTTTATGGAATCGCAACTGGAATGATCTCTTTTACGTGTTTATACGATTTAGAGACTAATCTTATTGTGTTAAGCTAATTGAAACCATTTACAACGTAGTTGGAGTATTAAAAATTTATATAGGTGACAATGTTTAATCGAAGGTTAAATTCATAGAATTGAACGTACGTATAAAAATGCTATCCGCTGAAAATTTTCAATTTTATTCGTTGATTCTTAGTACAATTATTGATTCAGAAGTAAACAAATCGTTTTCCAAACAGTAAAGTCTGGAATTTTTTTCTTCAACTTTGGAAATCGACGCAAGGCGCTTGGTTAACAGGTCCATATGGTTGTTTTTCGATTTTCTTGCGATGTCAGTGTCCAATTTAACATGTCTTTTATTTACTTAACATTCAAAATTTGTTACACAGTAAAACTTACCACAGTAAACTAAGCTGACGACGATCGCCCTTGGTTTCGTGCATTTTTGTTTCTTTTTTTTTGGAGGCGATCGTCTTTACAGTTACAAAACTTTCCTAAGGTTAATTTTTTTGTTCTTAGCGTTACTGCTCCTCTTTAGAGGCGATTGTTTTTGGAGGTTCACTGCATGCGAATTTTTATATCCGAGTAAACTAAACTACCTACTGTTCACCTTGCTTTTGAATTACCTCAAGCTTAAGAATGCCAAGCGTTCCTTCACGGGCAAAAAATAAAGAGAGGATGCGTTGCCTAATATGCGATGGTTGGCAACATTAATTAAAGGAAGACTATTTCGTCAAGGTCAAGTGCGATTTTGTTGATAATTAATTTTTCGTTTATCGGAATAAAAACTACCTATTTATTGGACGTGTGTATAGAGGAAAGTTTCCCGAATTTTCTGTACACGTAACGTGACAAGAACTTTGTTTTTAAGACGTTCATTAACCCATTGACACGTTTATTAAATTAGAAACTTTAGAATCGTTTAAGTGTGTTTCGGATCATATCATCCGTGGGCGTCAAATGCGGTAAAGGAACAAATAGTTAATGTGTTATTACGTTAATCAGAACGTCCTTTCGTTTATCGCGTTGCGACCGTAGGGAACTTCTAGAATTAAATTGTACACGTTATTACCGTACACAATTTGCATTTGCGATTAAACGATTTCTACAAATATTAGCGATCGTTCTAGAATACCTAGAAAGTCAATCTAACTGTTTCGGACGACAAAAAAATTACTACTTTTAATCTAATAGTAGAAATATGACCTACAAAAATTACTTTATTGTATACATACTAGGACAGTTGATGACGGAGGAAAAAAAATGATGTTGTGATCCCTTTCATATTTGTTTAATAAAATATATTGGAAGAAGACACGGTTTTTTAATCTGTGGCGAGCCCATAATTGTTATTCATTGTATGCATTGTGATAAGATCGAAATTTTTAGGTGTACCTGCATTACGTCACCTGTTTGGTTTCCGGTTTTATTCTTAAAAGCGCATCGGTTCGACTTTCGTCGAAGGAAGATGATAAGTGATAACGTGGAGTGGAGACTAACTGGCTGGTTTGTCATAAAAATATCAAAACGATTTGATTATGAGATATGAATGATGGAGTAAGCCTTAAATTACGACCATAAACCGATCAGATTTTATTAAAGCGACCCAAGAAGAACCGATATATTCGTGTTTGACGCGATCTCATTATTTCATTTATTCATAATTACTAAACAACTTTGCATAAGCATTAATGCTCTGAAAATTCGTAATTATAGTTAATCGTTTCGATTTTTTCAGAGAAAACGTCTGTATCGAACGCGAAGAAACTACCGACGACGAAGACGGCGATAACGATCCAAAATCGAACGCCACCGAAGTCGAAAAGGTGCCAAATTTCTTCTCCACGTCCATCAGGCTCTCGAACTGTCAAGAGACTTCTTCAAAATATGAATGCATCACGAAGTACGTTCGTTCACGTATCGTCATTTGTATTTTCTCTTATATAGGCCTTCCTTTTTTAGAGTCAACAATCACGGCGTCGTCAAGACATTCGTCGTTCGCTATAAGTGTTGTTACGGCTACAAAAGTACGGAAGGCTCGTCGGGATGTACAAAGAAAGTGGAATTGTTACCGTTATTGTCGACTATCGAGGACGTGGGTGGAAAAGAACTTAGGAGCATGATCCGCTCCATGGACTTGGAAGATAAATTTACTTCCGAAAACCTTACGGTGTTCGTTCCTACAGACGACGCCATGTCGTTATTTACCGAAAACATGCTCGAATTGGTACGTAAACTGTAGATGATTTGTAGCCGTTATCAAATTTAACGCAACCCCAATTTAAAGAATCAAGTTGATTTGATCACCGCCGTCCGACGTCGTCGACAAATTAGAAATGCCGTCTCGTCGAAAGATTTGGTTCTCAACCATGTCGTGACCGATTTCATCGACGTAACGGATTTAATTAACGAAGAAATGCTCTACAGGTAACTTTTGATCTTGTACATTCGAATATGCGCATAGATAATATTCACTGTTACAGCGCGAATAAAAACAATTCGATTCGATTCAACACCTACCCCACAAAAATTACGGAAAAATGCTGACAGTGAATTGCATTCCCATTAAAAAGAGCAATAATTTTGCGACTAACGGCATCGTACACGTTATCGACGGCGTTTTAAATCCAGTCGGAGAGAATATCGTGGATATCATCGAGCAACATCCACGACTAACCATCTTTCGTCAAGGTAATTTTGTCGAGCGCGAGTGCAAACCAAAGTTTCGTCAATCGCGCATTCCTTTCTTACAGTTCTACAAAGCACCAACTTAGCGAAGAATTTCAAAACTAACGGACACTACACCGTCTTCGCTCCGACCGACGATGCATTCAATAAATTGGACGAATCCACCACGCAGAAATTGTTACGTGGCGATGCTTGCGCCGGCAGTAAGTTCTGTTTTTGTGTTTGTTAGCGTTCGATTAGTTACGTTTCAAAATATTTTAGCGATCCTCAAGCATCACATTGTCGCTCACACTGTTTGTTCTTGCGCCATCATCGGAAACGCGACCACTCACAACGTCGTCGGCGAACTGTTGAACTTGCAAAGAACGGACGAAGATCAGTTACTTTTCGAAAATACGGTGAAGATGATCAAGACCGACATAATGACCAGCAACGGCGTCATCCATTTAATCGACGAAGTCGTTATTCCCGAATCGGCGCTCTACATCACGCAAGCGTTGAAAAACGAAAACTTCACCAAGTTCCAGAATCTCCTCGAGCAAGCCGGCTTATCGGAGGAAATCGATTCGATGAAGAACGTGACGGTCTTCGCGCCGTCGGACGAGGCTTTCGAAAATGCCGACGCCGTCAAACTATTGGACGAGATCAAGGACGACAAGGAGAAACTTAAAGAATTGGTCATGTACCACACGGTCGAGGGAAAGCTGGAGTCGTGCGACATGAACAACAACATTCTGCTTAAGACTAAGGACGCCGAAAATACTCTCAGACTGAACTTGTATTCTACGGTACGTGGCTCACCGAAAATGTTTGTTCTGCAGTTGTTTAAAATATTTGAAACGCGTTTAATTATTTTTTTTGTTTAGTTACCGTTTTCACCAACATTATAAACCGAGCAACCGTCAATTGCGCCCGCTTAACCGGTTACGACGAGAAGTCCTGCGGCTCGGTGATCCACGAAGTGAACAAAGTACTCGTGCCCCCTTCGAGGAATTTGTTGGACGAGCTGAACGCGAACGACAATTACGGCGTCTTGAGCAAGCTGTTGCAAGGTACCGATATCGAGTCGATTTTGAAGGATAGCACCCAGTCCCTGACGATACTGGCCCCTTCGGACGAAGCTTTCGCCAAAATCGACGAAGAGGAGCTGAAGAAGTTAATGGAAGACAAAAATAAGGCCAGCCTCTTTTTGAAGAATCACATTTTGACAGGTTCGACGGCGCGAAATTTAACGCATGTTGAATGCATATAACCGTGTGCGTTTTTTCCAGAGGTCCTTTGTTGCTCCGGCGTCGGGCCGCACACTTGGGGTTTCAATGCGTTGATTCCGACGCTTTCCCACCAACACCAAGCGATCGGAAGAAGCGGCGAGTACATTCGAATTGGAAGTTCGACCGTTACAAGCTGCGATAAGATTGCAACAAATGGCGTGATCCATACAATCAATAAGGTTTTAATTCCGCAACAACCTCGAACTCCCGGCTTTGGATTTTTCTTGTTCGATTTTTAAAATGTGTTGATGGTTTTTTTGTTCGTTGTAATAAGTATACGTACAGAATTTTATGTTTCTATTTAAAAGTGATGTTTTATCGATATGACTGAAATTGTACTGAAGTTTTTAGTATGTAAATCTATTGAATATGTGTGTGTGTTATTAAAAATCAAAGTAAATCGAGAGTAATTTTTATTTTTAATTGCTCGTAAATGTGATATTATAAATATCAATAATACAAGGGGGCGAGAAAGTAACATACTGTATAGCCTTAGAGACGTTACAATAAACTGTGCCTATCGTTGCTGATATACCCAATAAAATGATTAAGTAATTTAACGATATTTGTAAATTATTGTTTACTAACTTAGCAGCTAATACGTCGTGATCGTTGTCATCGGGCGTTAAATAGAAATCGGTATTATTACTAACAGGATCATCTTTGCTGTAGATTAAATTTTGAAAATTCTCGATTTGCAGGTTTTCTTCGTGTAAACGCTTAAGCGCGATCATTTTAATGTAAAATAACGACGGCAGAATGAATACTAACGGTCCAGTTAAAGCGCCCCCAATTAAAGACATCACCAAATCGAATCTGGGTACAGACTCCGCTACTATTATCGATAAAATGGCTAGGACACTTCGTACCGCGCATCTTCGTATATTAAACTCTATAAATTAAAAAACATTAATCGGTAAAACGGACGACAACTCGTACTTACCTCTTGGTATATTTAAGCTGTCTTCTATATGTTGGTATAGCGCCGAATTGCTGATGGCCGACGATAAAGCTAGTTGCGTCGCGACCAAGACGGAACCGAAGTGCGAAAAAACGGTGCCCGGCAACATTTCCAAAATACTGGGCTTCACGTTTGATCCGTAACGTACGTACATGCTGATGCACGTTACAAAAAATAAAAGCAACGTGACTGAAGGATCGAATAATCAATTTTTATGACACCACATATTTTGTTCCACCTACCAGAAAAACCTCTGATTACAGTTTTGACGATGTTTAACTTATTTTGCATATCCACCTGAATCGTTAAAACGGTTGGGTGGATGTCGAATTGGAAAGTTATTATTCCATAAGCGATTAGGACGTTTTGCCATAGATCATACTGACGGTTATCGGGTGTATCGTTCATGCTATCTTCGCCATCGGTAATGATACAAAGAAACACTATCACGAATACAAATACAACTAAACTGGCAGATATTGTGCAAAGCAATCTACAAAGAAAAGTTAAATTTTTGCCATAGTACTTTTCGATAATAGGTAATACTTCATATCTTTAGGGCTACCAAACCACAAAAACGGACACATAACAATGCCCATCAAAACCATCCAGTAGCAAAACGATACGTTAAAAGAGCCCCCCGTTAATTGCAGACCGAGAAACTGCAGAGTCTGCGAAGCTAAAAAACGCGAGGTAAATAAATAAAGGATCGAAAATTGACGTTCACTCACCTACAATTAAATTCGGAATGCCGCCACCGAACACGGTTAGGTCTAGTAAAACCGTCACGATCTTCGAAAGACATTTTCCGTAGGTCAATTCCGCCAACGCGGCGTACGGGTAGCGATTTTTAAATTGGATACTCGATTCAATTTCTTCCGCCATTATCCAGCATTTTCCCAAAAGAATCGCCGTGTAAATTTGTGCGCAACATACAATTGCAATTAAAATTATGCCGCTGTATCCTAAAACGTAAATGAATTAAAGGAATAGTGTAAGTGTAATTACGAAAACGTTTACCACAATCGATGACTGTTTTCGGCAACGAGATAATGGGAAAAACTCCAAACACGTCGACTATGCATATAATCGCAAATATAGACGACAAACCACTATTTTGTGAGTTCGGATTTTCTTGCAACAACAAGCTTCTTTCAGACAACTCCATTATTAGACATGTTGTCGGGTACCTATTTACTGTTTAGTGAGGTGTCCATTACACGTTGATTTCACTTCTACACTGGCGTTGCGCTGGGGTGAAGTCCTTATATGGATTCTATGTCGACGACATAAGATAGGTATTAAATTTCAGTTCAACTATAATAACCTAGATATTCTGTTTCAAGAATTAATCGATATGCCCATTGGCTTATAATTGATTGCCGAAACGAAAACCTTCATAAAATTATGCCAAAAACCATGAACGACGCATTTTCGAAATTTAGTGAAATTTCGAACTCGACAAAAACGGGTGTATTTCATTTGTTTTAGACGAAAATCAACTTTTTTTTAGTAGTTCTGAACTTAAACTAAAACATCCAAGTGAAGTTAAATTTTGCAAAAACTCGAAAAAAGACGTATTACAATTTATGGTTTTGAAAAAAATTTTGAACAAACCTGATCTGTTTAGAACGGGTACGAACTGCTTGAAAACTCGTTTTTCAAGTATAATAATATCAAAAAAGACAAACTGAACGCATTTAAATCGATTTAAAATTTTTGTAAAATCTCGAAAAAAAGACGTGTTATAATAGTCCGTGATTTTAGCAAAATTTTGATAAAACCTGAAGTATTTAAAACGTACCGGAAACTACATAAAAGCCGTTTTTTTAATATAACAATGCAAGAAATGACAAACTAAATATATTTATATCGATTTAAAATTTTGACCCTACCTAAATCCTTCAGGTTACATATTTTACTATTTGACATTTGATCAAAACTCTTAAAAAAAGTAATTATTATTATTTATTTAAAATTGAGCGCCTAAAAGTCAGCAACCCAAAATGCCTGATATGTGGGTTGCCAACGTCTAGGCGAAGTAATGTCAGATGCGTATATTATATTGAAATCTAGGTACTTATTACTCCTAATTTGCGGCTAATCATCTTAGGGCCGATCTTTTTATCTGTATCTGAAACAATTGTTTAAACAAACGTTTCTATAGTAAAAATTTGTCGAGTAAATTTATTGGTAGATAAAAAGATCGGCCCTTAAACTATTATCTAAAACATTAAAGCGATAAAATCACTTATTATCCTTCAACGCTCTCTCGAACAAATTTGACCCAACATGAAACTTTTGCTTTGAACCTTTTATTACTAGTAACGCCGATTTGCAGCTAAAACAAAGCATGAAATAAAATACAAGCCTTTCTATCGAGTTCAAATTATCGAGAAATATAGAAAAACAGGCATATTTATAGTCGGTTATTAGAAAATTGGAACATTACCTGAAACAATTAGCTCACGTGTTGAATTATTAAAAACTTGTTTATCGAGTATAACAATGCAAGAAATGACAAACTCCACGTTTTTATAACGATTTAAAATTTTTGCCAAATCTCGAAAAAATCCCTTGTTCAGCGATTTTTTTCCGGCAAAATTTTGACCGCAAGCTTTTGAGCCGTAACGTTCAGAACAAGTCGAAAACGATCAGAAAACTCGTATTTCAAGTATTACCAAGCAATAATTTAAGAACTGCCAGCGTTTAAATGGATTATATCTTTTTATATGCTTGATAAAATAACGCCAACTGATACGCATAGAACAGGTCCGGAATTAGCTGAAAAGTAGTTTTTCGAGATTAACAATGCAAAAAATGATGATCTAAGCGCGTTTCCGACGATTTAAAATTTTTGCCAAATCTCGAAAAAATCCCTTGTTCAGCAATTTTTTCCGGCAAAATTTTGACCGCAATCTTTTGAGCCGTAACGTTCAGAACAAGTCGAAAACGATCAGAAAACTCGTATTTCAGGCATTTAATTTAAAATTTAATTAAATTAATTATTTAAATTAAATTAATTTAATTTAATTTTAAAATTTAATTAATTTTAAATTTAATTTAAAAATTTTTTGCCAAATCTCGAAAAAATCCCTTATAGTCCAGCGATTTTTTTCTGGCAAAATTTTGACCGCAAGCTTTTGAGCCGTAACGTTCAGGAAAAGTCGAAAACGATTAGAAAACTCGTATTTTAAGTATTATGAAGCAATAAATAAGGAGCTGCCGGAGTTTAAATAGTTTATAAGTTTTTATAATCTCGATAAAATGTCACCACCTATTACACATAGAACAAGTCCGGAATTAGTTGAAAACTAGTTTTTCGAGATTAACAATGCAAGAAATGACAATCTAAGTGCATTTCCGGCGATTAAAATTTTTTGCCAAATCTCGAAAAATCCCTTATTATAGTCCAGCGATTTTTCTGGCAAAATTTTGACCGCAAGCTTTTGAGCCGTAACGTTCAGAACAAGTCGAAAACGATCAGAAAACTCGTATTTCAGGCATTACGGAGCAATAAACAACGAACTGCCGGCGTTTAATTGGATTATAACTTTTTATAATTTATAAATGACACCATCTACTACGCATAGAACAGGTCCGGAATTAGTTGAAAAATAGTTTTTCGAAAATAACAATGCAAGAAATGACAAACTACACGTTTTTAAATCGATTTAATATTTTGGAGAAAACTCGTAAAAAAGACGTGAGGTTGTGAGATTCAAAATATTATTTTCCACTGCTCATTATTAATAGAATTTTACTCGGTTAAAATTTCTATAATATTCAAGGGGGTCTAGTGACTTAATATCGACACGTGAAATTCATTTTCATGGTTAATAGATCCTCTTTATCTCAGAAAGTATGTATTATATATCGCATAAGAATTCCTATTTTATTCCTAAAAGAGTTTCAGCAACACCAATAACGTACACCATTTGAGCAACACCAAAAAACGGAGCGATCACCATCGTTCTGCATAGGCCCCCTTTAATCAGAGCTTGTGGTCCTTCGTGTTTCAAAATTTTTCTTTAACCAAAAAAAGTTTTTTTTTAATTGTAATCAAACTCATGCGGTACTCTTTGCTTACGCGAATGCGTCCGGGACGCCCTTATAAGTCATTTTCCCCTGCACTTTAGCGAGGGCTCGAATTCGAGTTTTGATCACATCAAACGGAGTGACTGCTAACGCTGCTATTGTTCCTGCCGTCAAACCGGACAAAAAAGCCGACCAAAAAACAACCTCCTCTACGATTGAATTTTTTTATTTTGCAAAACACGCGTAACCTTACCACCATTAGGTTTTCTTGGACTAAGATCGTAAAGGGTTGCAAACGCCGGAAAATATATTGCGGCAAAGGATACGTCTCTCAACAAAGTGGCACCGAAGCTCTTGTACAGACCGTATATCCCTTTGGTCCTAAGCAGCTGCTTGCTTATTGCATATGCCGATAAAGTGCGAACGGGTTTGTTCGCTGCAATCGATTTGTCGATTAAACGTTACAAACCAGTTTAAATAAATTATTCACCTTCCTTTGTAGTAGCCGCGACACGGCCCGAATTCTGCATCTGAATCTTCAGCAATTCCATGGCGGTCGTAACAGTTATTTGACAAAATCCAGCTAATGCCCCGGCAAACATTTGCTTGTAAATTGGGAGTGAGCTGTGTTTTAGTTAAGATTGCAGCGAAAGTTAACGCGTCTTAAAACTTACCCTCCGGTCGGCTGTAATCTATACCGAAAGAAATCGTTGGCTGCTAACTTGATTGCTTTTTCTGGCGCGATTAGGACGATAGTTACGGCGGATCCCTTATACATTCCAAAATAACCTTCCGCTTTGTACGTTTTTCGGAAACAGTCTAGCCTACTCGTGGACAATTATCGACAATTACAGGAACTGATTTGGCGAACTTTTTTTTTAATACCCACATGTTTTTGTACATCCGTTCTCCGTTTGGTCCGATCTGTTGATTTTGTAATTTTGTTTTGACAAGAGCTAAAGGAAAGATTGCCGTTATTCCGATGATGCCGGCTATTCCCGCATTTATAATTTTTGGCAATAATCTATAAAACATAAATAAATAATACCTACTTATTGTAACAAAACAGTGACTCGCTTGGGTGATACAATACGCAATATATGCGATGGCACATTATAACTATTATCGATAGATACTTACGAGAATTGCTGTTGATGACTTATCGATTCTGTCATCGCCGTTTTTTAAAACAACCTTCCTAAAAACATCATCAAATCAGTTTTTTAGCTTTATACTTTTATTTGCACAAGTGTACACAAATTAATATGACGTATAGAACAATAAGAAATGTTCTCGAGATTAAAAAAATAAACGACATTGAAAATCACATTACCGAACTCAAGATGAGAGAAACTGAAAACGGAAAATGTTGGATCTCTCTCTCTCTCACGTCGGTCGGACGGTCCGAAATAAAAACAGTTGGCAGAAAGAAAATTGAGTTAAAATCGAGAACAACGATTGCCAAAAACAAAACGCAAGAATTTGGAAGATCGTCGGAAATAACGCTTCGTCCCATTAAAGATAAACATATAATATATACAATTAAACCATAAATGGGAAACAAAACAAAAATGGTTTCATTACTCACTTAACAATCTTCAAACAAGAACGTCTTGACAGCTTTCAAAACAACTAATATAGTGACATTTTTAGAGAAAATTTTAAAACGTCGACTGTCACGGAATACAATTTAAACTAAAGTACTTGCTCGTTGAGCGCAAGAATAAAATTTAACGTTATTATCTTAAAGCAACTTCATTTGAGTGTAGTAAACGTGATGCGATATTAAAAGTTGAACATTATAAACAACTACTTACGTAAATATTTATAGTCCGTTTAAATTTTATTCCGACGCACGTTGCCAATAAAAAGTCGCGAAATGATGATCGGATTGTCATTGGTCGGCTTCTTGGTTTTTAGTTATTTTAACTTTTTATTAATGTACTCCTTCTTAACTTCGGGGGCTTCTCTGTTGCTTGGTTGGGTGGTAATCCGGACGCGAGTGGTTTGTCCAAGTGCCAGTCGGCAGGACCTACCTATTTCTTGGTGTCTTGCTATCCACGCCAATTTTAGGTTTTAGTTTATCTAACGTTACTAATGTTCTTCAAAAAATTCGTCAGGTAAATATAGTATATTTTTATTCGGGTTATTCAACTTGAAAGATTATTTTATGGGACTTTGATGAAAAAAGGACAAACGGATTAAAAATAAACTTGATTGGTCTGTTTAAATTTCAAACAGTAAGGAAAACGTTTATTGGAATTTATTTTTTTAAACAATAATAATTAGTGGCATATGAATTCTAAATCGTATTTAATTACGTAACTTTTACATCGCTACAATAACGATCCCTTTCGGGGGTTTGAGCTTGAAAGCCAAAACCGACACCTCCCTCCGGCAGGGATCACACATATTCACAGTTCAAATGTAATAGGTTGATAAGAACTAATAACAATTTTAGTTCCTATATTTTGTTGTAACAAACGAAGCAACTTTAGATAATAGCCGCGCGGTTCTAAATTAACTAATAAGTATGTTGTTTGGTATTTCGGTTACAGATCTTTAATTAGATAATTTAGAATAAGCTAATACCTGTAAAATTTGCTACAACACTTATTGAGTACTGTTAGTAGCGGTTAATATTGTATTGTCTTAGTTAATTGATTATGTGTCTACGGTTACTTACAGTTAACAAGAGAAAACAATTTTTAAACATTTAAATTTAATTACATTACAGAATAACGAAGCAAAAACGATAAACGTAAAAAATAAATGTTAATAACAATCGAGATAGGTTCATTTATTGCTATGAAAATAACGAAGTGTTAACAACACGACAATTAAACATCGACAAGAAATAATACTGCAAAACTAAACCGTTCATTCCGTTTTATACGTATCAAATTTGTATGTACTACATAATTTAACATTCCTATCTAACTGACGCGACGTTGGCATTTCGATAGATCTTTTCTAATACCTATAAAATAATAACAAGAAAACGCCAAAGACATACGATACAAAATGTTTTAAATTGACGACCTACAGCAATAGCTATTGACAAACGTTTTAGACAAGCACAATTTGTGCCAATATCGGTATGATTAAAAAATAAATCGGACGTCATATAAAATAATTGATTTCAATTTAACGTATAGCAGTTTTAAAACAAACTGTCCTAATTATTAAAATGATCTAAAAACGTATACTTACTTGTGAATTAAAAATTTCGCTAATATGTATCGAATAAACAACAAAGTAAAATTATCTACATATATACGTCAATTGACATACCGAAATTAACGAATTAATTATCGACCTAATTTTGCGACCGTTTTATTCCCAACATGGCTTCGGCTACGCCTAGGAAGTATACCATTTGAGCGATACCGAAAAGTGGGGCAATCACTATCATTCTGCAACCGCCACCCTTAAAGAACGCCTTCGGTCCTTCGTATTTCATTATTTTTCTGCAATGAAATTTCATAATCATCTCACAATCGGATAAGTATAGTTCTCTCGTGCGCTTACACAAATGCGTCTGTAATGCCAGAATATGACATCTCCCCTTGTATCTTCGTAAGGGCCTGTAATCGCGTTTTAACCACATCAAATGGATTGACAGCTAGTGCGGAAAAAGATCCGGCCCCGCAACCGGATAAAAAGGAACACCAAAATACAGCTTCTCCTATAATTAAATCGAATTGGTGCCGCGAACGGACTTCACGAATACAATTAATTGTAAGTACCTGATCCATCGCTCTTCCTTGGACCGAGATCGTTAAGGGTCGCGAACAACGGGAAGTACACCACAGAGAACAATACGTCTCTCAACATGGTGGCACCGATACCCTTATATAAACCTATTATTCCTTTAGTTCTAATTAAATTTACGGCTATCGAAGTGGCCGATATTTTAGGAACAGACTTTCCAGCTACAATTAAACAATAAACAGCTTACGAGAAAGTTTAAAAAGCACAGATCATTACAGGCTTTTGCAGCAGCCGCTATACGTCCCGAGTCCTGCATTTGAATTTTCAGCAACTCCATCGGAGTAGTGATGATTATCTGGCAAAACCCTGCCAGACCTCCGGCAAGCATCTGTTTATACATGGGTAGATATCTGAAATAATAGTGCACGGCTTAGACGAGCACCACGATTTGTTGATGGCAACTCACCCACCCGTTGGTTGTAAATGGTACCTAAAGAAGTCGTTGGCGGCTAGTTTGATCGCCTTCTCCGGGGTTATAAGGAGGATGTTCACGCCGGATCCCTTATACATTCCAAAGTAACCTTCCGCTCTGTATGTTTTTCGGAAGCAGTCCACCCTGTTAAAATATGTCGAATTTTTCGTTAAAATAGATTTAATTAAAACCAAAGGAGTAATATAAATTGCGAATCAAGCATAAAAAGATTGGTTTATTTATTTAAACGTTCCAATCACATGCGATTGTCGCAAATCACAAAGTGCGAAAATCAAACAGCGGCCGAAGTGTAATTACGAAACGTGATTATGGTACGTTACATTATCTGTAAGGAAGTTGCGTTTGTGGTGACGTACAACGACAAACGCATGGTACTTACGCTGAGCTGAATAGTATCTGAACTCCGTTTTACACACAAATTTAGTGACTGCATCGCAGAATAAGTATACGTTATTTGGTACAAACGTGCCCCGAATTACCTATAAATATACGCGGTTTCCAGGAGGTATTTGGGGATAGTTAAGCTACAACACAAAATGCGTGCTCCTGTAAAATTTCCTTTTTGTTGCTTACATTGTTCTATCAAAACGGTGTCGATATATTAACTTAATAAGCGTCTAACCTCCAGCACCGATCGCGTAACACTACTATAAAGAGTTACGAGCAAGTTTCGAATGCAATTTCTTTTGTGGATTTTCCGATAATAATTCACCCGACAACTTTCGACAAACAAAAAACTCATCTTTGTGCGGACATTAGTCGATAAGAATGTGATTTTTAGAATACTACGTCATTTTCGTTTTATAAATTGGCTCGCAGAATAGCTTCGGGCGTCGCTTAAACGTATTTTCGAACAGTTTTTGTCTGAAAATTTCGTCGCCCCTCGAGCTAAATATTATATACGAAAATCAATTTAAATAAAGTAGCCGGACTGCCCAAGAAATAACATTAAAATAAAACTTTTACATACATACTGTTGTACATGCGTTCCCCATTTGGTCCGATTTGTTGGTTCTGCAGTCGGGTTTTAACAAGGTCCAGAGGGAAAACTACCGAAACTCCGATGGTGCCCGCAATTCCTCCATTTATGATTTTTGGCAATAATCTAAAATGCGAGTGAACAATGAATTGCTAGGGGATCGGAAAACAACCAAATTATACTTATTCATTTAGAAATATTTAAATTAATCAAGCATTTTAACTATTTTCTATACAAGCTCGAGTAAAGTTTATAACAATATTTAAATTTGATTTTTATTTCTATGTGGTACTCCCCCCCCCATACACTCCCTATTTACGTACTTAATTAAAATACTTGTCACAATTTTAATCGATGAATAACGATCTACGAGATAATAAAAAAAAAGAAAACGACACTTATTATTTTATGTTTACTTTACTCTATTGACCTTAACGCTAATCTATTTTTCAAAATGTCGATACTGCTGCATAGAAATCTCTTTATTTTTTTATTACAGCATCATCATATATTATTTTTCTAAATAAAAATAGCTACTTACGCAAATTGCTGCTTTTCTCCCATTGACGTTGCTCGCAACGGATTTTTTCTGAAAATAAAAATGGACACAGTTTTATTTTTCACTGGTCAATAGGTAAATGGACGATCAAAATTTAAGCTGGCGCATTTATGATCTTTCACGGTCGGCGATTAAGCAACTGATAAAATAATCTAATAGACGGCATTGAAATTGTATAACAGCAGCTCGATATGTCTGACGATTGTTAAGTAAATGTTAACGTTTCCATAATTAATTATGTAACTTGTGAGAGTCCACTGTTACCTATTTACATTGGCGTTAAACAGGACCGACTCGTTAAATTTTTCATTTCGGATGTTGTGTCCGAGAAATTCTTTAAAAACTTTAAAAAAAGATATTCCAAGTAATTTTACAATATTATTAAAATTATGATTTTCCTGGAGACAACATATGTCCAATTTGACCTTTTGACGATTTTGAATGATGAAGTTGCATTTACCGCACAACTGCTCATTATATTCAAGTATCGTTGAACTCGTGCCCGTTTAAACGATTACAATTGCAATCGAATTTTGCTTTGAAGTCATCGTTTCGTGACTTCACATTGTTGTTTTGATAACCGCTTGCATTATCCATCAGTAAATGTTTCGTAATTGTTAACACATCGACTAGAATGATTACGCATCGTCGCTAATGTCTATTTAAAAATTATCTCCCCATTACTTTTAATTTATAGTTTACTCATCTTTGTGTACTGTACGTTAGAATAATTGTTTAGCCGTTAAACCACTTCATCGTGATCGTTTCGCCGACACCGAAACGACAATGAAACAAACAGACGACATCGACACGTGTAAATTTTCATTCGAATTTAATATTTAAAATTACCACTACAAATATATGTTTATCGATAAAATTTAAAGACAAGACTTGCATAGTTTTTAACAGGTTAATTTAAATATTTGTGGAAATTTTTATTACCAAAGAAAGCGATTATAACGCGTACTTGTTTGCTGTAGGCAAAAAAAACTTGGAATCCCCTTTTTTATTAGGTATAACTTAATCGTTCGCTATTGATTTTATGTGAAATGTCTATATACAACGCCGCAACGAGGGCGTTTGAGGCTATTTTTGACTTAAGGGTGCAAAAGTTGAACAGTTGCCACAGGCGTTTTATGTCCTCGTTACGACGTTGTCTATATAAATATATAGGTAATATGTTTTAAATTACTTTTTTATGATTTCCTTAAAAACAGTAGGTACATCTGACGGGGTATAATATATAGAGGGTGCTTTCGAATCAAATTCACGATAGGTAGGAAGTGCATCGACTCAATAACAAAATTTGTCAAGTTAAAGACTGTTAAACAAATTTACTTTAATGTATTGTACATGCAGAGTGTTCCAAAAGTGGACGGATTTCGCAGAAAAATAATTTTTACAATAACTTTTGAATCATCAACAATTGGATAACCACATATATGGGTATTTTGGTTGATAATGATAACATCAACATCACATCCCATAACATCACTTCATTTAATCGTCCACTTTTGGGACATCCTGTATGCATATCTATAGATAAATTCTTATTTAACTTACTTTTAATTTACTATGTTTATTAATAGAAAAACTATAGGTACGTACAAAGATAAGCAAAACTTTGAAGTCAATTTGGATAGATTAAAAATGCTATTTTGCATTTTGCTATTAATGAAGTGGAAGAATAAACTGCATTTGCGCGTAAATTAAAAAAAATCGAAATTGTTAAAAAATCGATAGTAGATTTGAGCACCTTATGTATAATATATCTAACTTTTACTTGGCAAACTTTGTTTTTGAGATCCAGATAGGGATCCAGATTTCCTGATCGTGATAAGATATTTTCGTGATATTTCCTGATCCTGATCGTGGCAAGTTTAATAGGTTTATATCCTCGAATTTTAGTTTATTGATTTTGGCACATGAAAGGATGCGATTTCTATTTCTTATTAACATTAAACTGTATTTAATACCAAATAAAAATTATGAATTGTGAAAATTAATATATAATTAATATGATTAGTGAATTAGAAAATTAATACATTTAAGCATTATTTAAGTAGGTACTGTAAAATAACCATAATCTGTAAAGTACCTAATTTAAAATATAATTTCAATACATATTAAGTAATAAACCACAAAATTGTAAGTATGTGTTGAATAAAACTATAATAAAATCAAACCTTTGTTATTCCAAAAACGTTTATTATAAACTAATATTTGAACAAAAATGAATTAAATCGCCCCAACGTCAGCGCTACAACCCTACCGAAATAATAAATGAAATGCCCAGAATTCTAATACACTGCATACCCCAACCGTAGTATTTCCATAGCAACGGCCTTGCGACTAAGCTGACAGCCGAATAAACCACACCTACAGCGAGTAATGAATGAAAATTTAACTGTCAAAGCTATAAGTACCTATTCAATAAAACGCTTTTTTTTAAATAACGGTAATTCCTAAACAATGTTAAAGTTTAATCTAATCTAGATGTTTTATACATATTAATAAACAGCAAAATTGTAAGTGTTATGTTGAATAAAATTAAAATGAAACCGACAACATTTCAAAACCAATTCATTTAAATTAATCTTTAAATTAATATTTAAGTCAATTTTAAGCATCAACACTTACAATAAAACAGAAATTTGTAATTAACTTCTGGATTTTTCTAGACTTTTATTGAAATTGAACTCACGACTTTGTAAAATGACATAAGTATCTTATAGCTTATCCAAACCTATCCAAATCCATTGCTTCCAACATTGCTTCTAAAATTAGCCCTGTGGGGTCGCAAAGAAGACTGTGGGGAAAACTGTAACTATAGTGTTGTTGTTATTGATAAAAAAGGTAGAAAACGAAATTTAAATTCTAAATTTTGAAATATTTTGCTAAATTGATTCAAAAAATAGAAAAAGTAGAAGTTTCTTAAAATACATAATTTTGAGGTGTGATCGGCCCAGAGAACAGAAAGCCTCGCATCAAACAAGCCCTTTTGGAATTATTTCAGGCTTTGTAAAAAAATTGACAACTGCTTAGACTCATGCAAATAGCTACGTTTCTAAAACACTGTACAGATTAAAAATTTTAGGAAAGCATTTTGGAAAATATACTGCATCCAATGCTGTATTTATAAACTGAACAAAATAATATCGTATGTTCATAAAAAAATATGCCGAACTTGTCACCCGAAAAATATCAATGTCTTAGTAATTTTAAATGGAAACTTATATTTTTTTCAACGCTATATCATTGTACGTTCAAAATTAGGGGTATTTACATCCCTATAACTAAATGTCATAGTTCAAATTTTAGAATTCAAAATCGGAGATTAAACTGCATTTAACTTTTAAAAGTCTTCGATTCTTGAAATTTCTATGTGTAAATTAATTCTCCATTAAAATTGGCAAATAATTAACAATTTAAATTGAGATGGGCACATTAAAAAAAATTTTCCTACTTATTGTTTATGTAAAACGGGAAAATGTGACACATTTATACTATAAATAAACGTTTTTCAAGGTTTAATGCTTATTTTATTTTTAAATTGATAAAATGTGATCCGTTTTTCGGCATGAATGTAATTATCTTATGTTATAACCTCCCCATATCGATTTATACACTAACAATAAACAGGATCTTGTGCTATAAACTACTCCTAATAAATTATTACGTACTTACTGTTAACAGTTGATTCTCCACTCACTTACTTTTAGAATAAATGAACACTTAACCGTAATTGTCAGGGAAATCGATGCATGATATTTACTGGAACGAAGTTTACACACCCTTCTACACACAACACCGGTGACCGTACAACTAATGACAACCAAAACGAAACGAGAATGCAACGCTTTACTTTTATCAATTACTATGTATATATATATATATATATATATATATAAATGTATATTATAACTTTACAGATTTCGATATTATTATCGTCTACATCCTTACCTACTTGATACACAGTTAAACTACTTCGAATTTGATGGCAGCACTAGCCGAAAGTGACTTTTTCCTAAATGGAAAACAAAAAATAGAAAACAGAGAAAATTCTCTATTTTGTTTATTAGGTAAACAATTTATCTCAAATACTTTTAATTGCTTGTATAAGAAGAGCAAAACATAACGAATAAGTAAATATAAGTAAATGGATAAGTAAAAGTCTAAATGTTTTTTTTTGGAAAATTTATATAACGATATACCGCTTGAAGCTTATACGGAAGACGATACGAAAACTTTAATCTATAGGTACTTACTGGAAATAGATTTTGTCGGATGAACTAGTTGTGCGAACTTGTAACCAGTTCAATCAGTCCGAAAGTCCGATTTTTGAACTATTTTGGCGATATTCATAGTTTGACGCGATTTAATTGTTATAAATTTTTCTCGTAAATATTATTTTTCAAAAAAACGTTTAAGAAATTTTTTTAAAAAAGGAGTTTTTCGATGTGCGACATGAAAATTTGATACAGAGGCGCGAGGTCGACTTTTTGAGTAAGTAGATAATCAGGAATCTAACCGAACCATATCTTTACCCCCACACCTTGTCTTATTTTCACTTTGTTAGTAAAATAACTACAACAATTGCATTGAAGTATTATAATAGTCAGTAAAAAAAGGAAGAAATTTAGAACAAGGAGAATTAAAAGGATGCCACGAAAAAACTGGAATTACTTAGAATATATATTTTTTAAATAAAGAAGTGGCAAAATAAAAAGTTAATCGATCAAATTTTGTCTCGTTGTCGGCCTAAATTGTTGCGACAATCAAAACTTTGAATTTCATTTATTATTCCTAAACGAATGCACCGAAAAGGTAAAATATCTTAAAATAAGAGAAATTCAAAAAAATCAAAAAATGTTAAAAAAAATAAAAATTCTGAAATACTTTTTTTCAATACTTACATAAAATGCAAACTAATACTGCTGCAGCCACTTGTCTGTAACATACTACAAGAAAAAAATTATAAACTTTAAAATTTTTCATTGTATTTCCTTCCTTTTTTTCATCATCGTTTTCTCTCTAACGCCAATTTCGAGTTTAGATTCTTCCGTTGACTGCGTACTTACATTATTACGTACCTATACTTACGCTTTATATTTCACTGTATTTCACCAACCACTGTAAGTGCGAAAACGCGCGTAAGATAATTTCGTTCGCGAAATTGAACCGACGAATGTTTGAGGGAATATAGGTCATTCAATTTCTTGTGTACACGATTCCGGTCGCAATTTTGATCGTAGGAGGCTGAAATTTGGACAGCGTATTGTCTTTACAAAACAAAGGACGAGTTCGTTAATCAGCCAAATCGACCGACCCGTTTTAAAATGGCGGTCGTTCAAAAAACAAACTAGAAAAATTCTAATCTTCATTATTACTCATCCGATCGGTAATATGAAATACGTTTTGGAATTGGCATAAAATTATCTACCGATTATGTCTCTTTATAATTTTTGATAGGATGCACCGTTTTCGAAATAATCGAAAAAAAGTGATAATTTTTTTTTAATTCTTATAAATTTCTCTCGTAAATATTATTTATCAAAAAATATATTTCTTTCGAGAAAAATTTAAACAAGGAGTTTTTGACATGCGACATGAAAATTCGACACTGATGCTTGCGCGCAGTCGGATTTTTATAAATAATAATAGCATTGCGTTTTTTACAATTATATATTTTATAAAATCAGACAATTGTCTTACATAAAACAGTAAATAAATTGTCCTTTGGAATAAATATTAATTATATACGAGAAGGGAGAAGATGGCACAAATTAAATTTTAATGTTTAACTGTAGTCAGAGATCTTTAACATGGAATAAATTATAAGTAGATAATCTGTTATCTATAAAATTTATATATTTAAAAATTCGAGGCGCTAATCTTGTAAGTATCCTTTATACCTACAGATGGTTCTAGTGACAATACATCTACACAAATTGTGCAGACAATAATTTTTTTTTAAATGACGAAATTAATTTGAAACGTGAATAATAAAATGTGTGGCAGTGCGAAATTTATTTACCTATTATTTAACTATACCTACGTATAGACTTTTGGGTAGAGTATGGGCTTCTACTAAAAACTTTAAAGATTCTCATTAAAGCTGCATTGTCGCACGAGTTGCCCTAAAACAGAAACATTTGGCAAATATATTTATATATATTTTACAAGCGAACGAATTTATTTACCGTCGTTCCGTATACGTATAAATGATCTCTGGCGATTTATAATCATTCTGGAAATTTCCCGAACCCACAAATCGTCTAAGAAACGGCGCCACTAACTCTGCACTTATTTTCTTCGGATCTTGCGGTTTCGTAACGACGCTTACAATTAACGCTATTACTATAGTAAAAACTAATCCTATTAGTGCGTAGTACTGATACGAAATCCGATATATGCTAAACGATTCGCTGAAATAATAAATTTCTATGTAGGTATCTAATATTATAAGTTTATAAAATTCAGTTTTATTTCTATACCTATTGTCGGTTTCGGTCGAATTTAACGGGGATGCTTGCAAAACGGCATTCGATACATAACTGTAACTGCAGCCGTCGGTGTGAACGGGTTTTTCCCAAAAAAGCAGATCGCCCGCCACTTGGGCCGTTTGCGCTTTAAAGCACAACCACGACATGAATACTAAACCGGACGCTCCGCCAATTAAGGCGCCCTAAATTTAACAAAATAAATTATTCGTAATTATATAAAGCGTTTTATTGTTAACACACTTTGGCTGATATCCATGGTATCAATACGCCCATACTGAATAAAGCCAACGAAGGTCCCGCTGTAATGGCACCGACGCTAGTAGTCAGCTTGAGAAAAAATAGCATTTCGGTCAGTACGGTCCTGGCTTACCGGAACATCAACTTACCTGAAGCACCGTTCCCATTTTTTCAACGATAAAAACGAGCCCCACGCAGATCGTGCCCAACAAAACGACCGTCGCCTTCATAAGCAGGGACGTTTGTCTCTCTGATAGTCTTGTCTTAAAAATCGTCTTACAAAAGTCTTCTAAAACAACTGCCGCCATTGAGTTTAATCCCGTTGATAATGAACTGAAAGTATCGTTCAAGTTTTATGTTAGTCGAGGTTTAGTTTGCATGTTTCACCTCAACGCGGCACTAAATACCCCGGCAACGAAGAGCCCCGGAAGACCCGGGTAGTCCCCCAGCACCTCCATAACCAGTAAGGGGAGAAGTTGGTCCTTTTTCCTCACCAACTGTTTCACAAGTAATCAATAAAGTGAAATAAAACAAGTCAGTTTAATTTAGTTAAATTTTGGAGTTAGGTGAAGGATGAGTGGGGGGAAATATTTACTTTATTTTCATACGAACAATTAACGTTTACGTTATCTGTGCGCCTATTGTGAATCATCAATGTTTACAAGACGTTTGTGACTAAAAGTTGATGTCATACGTAATTATTTTGGAAACAAGTTGATACGTTTTTCGATGAAAAATCAATGAATCGAGACGTTCAATTTTACTGCAACTTTGTCAACAATATAAGTTTCATTAGAAGATTAGCAGAAAAGTCAGAAAACTACAAGAACAAGAATATCTACATAATAATATAATATGTATAAAAATGTAAGGTACGTCAAAATCAAGTGCGAGAAAAGAATGTCACAACAAATAAAAATACGTCAGCAGAAGATTTAAAAAAATTGTAAAAAATAATGAATAAAATTAAAAAGGATTTAAAACGTGCAACTTTGAATGTCAAGAAGAGATAAAAAAGTTGCAGGGAGGTTACAATAAATCACGATATAAATGTTAAATAATTTAATTCGAATAATTGTTTAATAGTACCTATGTACTATTTTCAATATTCACATTTTCACTACAAGACAATCGTATGTTATTAGAAACGAGTAAAAGCTGATTCCTAAAAGGTAGGTATAATTTAAGTTATTGAACCTAGATCCCATTTCTAATAAACAAATTATATCCTATTTATATAATTAAGTCGGATGACTAGTTGTTAAATTAAATGATCACCGTAACTTTATAAAATAATGGCTTAGTCCTCTGTTGCACTTGATTAATCAAGGATACGATTAAAATATAATTTTGTCGTCCATAGTTTATTAAAGAGAAAGGTCGCTAGTAAAAATACCCAAACACTTACCATAGTAGTTAGAGGATCGCAATCGTAATAAGTGGCGTATATAAGCATTCCGTTGTACGAGCACAAAATCAGCAGAACAAAAATTCCGACGACGAATAGGTACAGGGCCCTAAAAATAAACGTAGATAAATATTGGGCACCCATCGAGTAACAAATACTCAACCTTTTCGCCGATTGTAAATTAGGCAACGATAGATATCTTTGCACCATAACCTGATTAACCGTACTGGCTTCTAACCAGGTAATACAACCACCGAATACTAGAGCCCATACCGTATGCCTAGTCGTGGGATTTATATCGAAACTGCGTTAAAAAAATATGTAATCACAAATCAAACAAATTTTAAATCACCGGCGGTTACTTTAGTTTTTCGATACGATCACTTTCCCAATTTCTTCTCAACACAACTTCTATTCCGCCCAGATCGACGGTACCTTTGATTACAATTAACACGACGGCACCTACCATAAAAGCAATTTGTATTACGTCCGTCCACACGACAGCTTTTAAACCGCCCTTAAAGTTTCTAAAATTATTAACTTAATAAATGTCAATGTGTAATTTCTACTTACTATGGTCGTGTAAAAAATACAAATTAAACAGACAATCGGCGTAATTAGGTGCACGTTAATTCCAGTCACTAAAATTTAAAAAGGGTCATCCGAAATTAAAACCACTAACCGTTACGGTACCTTGATTAAAAGCAAGGGCGGGCACATAAATCACTATCGGCAACCACGCCATCTGAAATCAAATCGGTCTTTTGAGTATAAATTGAAATTTATTTCGCGCACGTCCACTTACGATTCCAATAACGAACAGCAGAGAACTAAATAATCTAACCCTCTTGTCGAATCTTCTTTCTAAATACTTGAGAAACGCATAAATTTCCATTCGAAATTATCGATAGGCAGTGATAAATTTTACCTCGTAAACCGACGTGATTTTTAGATCGTGGAATATCGGGAGATAGATCGATCTCGATATTAAGGCCATGAGGATAATGCCGCCCAAAATAGATGTGTATTGGGTGCCGTACACGTAAATTTCGGTCGGGATGCCCAGCAAAGAGATTCCGCTGATGAAACTGTAAAAGGTGACATTTTATATTCGGCTATTGTGTTGTAAGTGCGGACGTTGCCGTAGAAAGAAAGAAATATCAAAACGAGTTTTTGGTTTCTTCTGTTCTAGTTGGACCTTCTGTTCAACCTGTTCTGGTTGGAGCATCATTTTAAAACTAAATAGACTTTGTATATTGTTGTGGAAATTCCAAGAGATATGTGATACTAACAATTCGATTACGAGAGACACTTAGGGGAAAAGAGACCGAAAATCGTCAACACGATACACGCAAATTCGCCGAAATATTCTATCAGTTTTTCTATTTTGAAAATTTGAAAAAATTTCCATAATTAAATTAATTAGAACATTTTATGGACTGACAGATTTATCCTCGAAAATTGACCTTAATTTAAAAAATCGAATTTTGTATTTTTGTGCTTGCGAAGTGTTCTTTTCTAAAACCACGCAGTAAAATTATTGTACTGTAATAAAATAACGTTTTAAATGTTTTTTTGACAATTATCGGTTACGCACAAACGCAATGAAAACTAATAAAATGGCGTTTGTCGAAGAACATTCAACTATCAGAAACCAAATTAATTTCAAAAAAAAATTCTATTTCTCACCTGGCTATTAAAGACATGGCGATGGGAAACGTCTTCATCGATCTTCCACCGATCAAGTAATCCTGAGCGGAATCGGAAGATTTTATAAAACCGAAATATATCCCAATGAAAACGCACACCATCAACATGCACGTGAAAACGAGATAATCCGGCCATCCGAATCGTTGCAAAGCGGCTCCAACTTCTTGCACGTCGACGTTGTTTACGATCTGTTCGGTTTCAACGATTCCGACCAAGAGATTTTCATCCATGATTTTTCTACCAAATTACGAATTTGTTTTACGAATAAAACCGCGACGTTTACGGACGGTTAAGCGGTCGCGATCGAACAATCCGTGAACAGATTAAGCACCATTGTCAATGCCACTCGCACAAATACTACAACCGTTGTCGTAGTTTAACATGCACGATCGAATTTTTGCTCCTATTATATGGCGGATATGATGGCCTTAGTTAATTTAACGAACGTCTCTTGTCTATAATAAGAATTACAAGTGACGATAAGAAAATTTAAAATAAAACGGTTACCTATAGGTAATTTTATTCATTACTACATCTCATTACTACAAAAATCTTTCACTATCAATTCTCCCAGTGAAATCGAAAATAAGTAACTAAAATAAGTCTAAACCTCTTAATGGATGGGGGATGGGATTCGAAATGCTGAAAAATCGGGCGATGCGCACAAATGACTCACTTTCAAGGTAAAACGAACATCAATATAATCAATAAGTCCACAGCGTGGCATCGGGACATTTAATTTATTTTATTGTAGAATAGGTTAGTGCAAATTTAAGTTTACATTTTTTTTTAAGGATCAGCTGATAGTTATCGTTGTGTTATTGCTCACAGTAGCTTTGATTTTGAGCTATTAGTGAACGTGTTAGTGGTGTTCTTCAATGTAGAATAATTAGATTCTTTAAACGCAAAGAAGGTTCGTATTTATTCTCGTTCGATTTGTACAACACCTTACGTCTTTTCGTGTCCATCTCCTTCAGGAGTAATAATGGTTCAAAATAAATCGATTATGAGATAAACTTGTCATTGACACTATTTCTTGACGTACGATTTCTTAATTCACTTATAAAATTTCCAGAACAGTTTTCACTTTTCTAATGTCTAATTTTTTTTGTTCGTACGTATATTTTTCACTTTTTGAAACCTGCAGTTCCTTTAATTTGTGGCAAAGGTCGATTAACAAGGATAATGAGATAAAATGATTCAAACGACTTTGTACCACTCAACTTGATCGAGATCAACAGGTTCAAAGTTTACCCCATAGTCCTGTCATCCTAAATACATATAAAATCTAATGCTATCAATGTTTAATGAGGTTTAAAAAAAACTCTAAAATTTATTTTCCTTTCTAATAGGTAGGTACTTTTCATTTTTGGAAAGCTTTACGTATTCGTCATTCAATGTATATGATGCCTTTCCAACGTAAATCACAAAATTTTCCATCTAATTAAAACGATTTGTTTTATTATAAAGACTTTCGTTATTTTATATTGTATAAATTAAGACATCAGGCGGCCGTGATTGTTATTTTTACTACAATAAAAGATAATTCAAATATATTTAACTCAACTACTGCATTTAACTATTATAGAAGTAAAAAGTTCTGGCGACTGAGTTTGAAAGGAGATTTCAGAACGGATTTCACTTAAACTTATACTCCAACTGCTTAATTTTATAATTTTTCAAAAAGGCGTCAAGTTACTACAGCAATATATGTTTTAAAAAACGTGATTTTACTCGTATTTTAAAAACGTCCGATTATTCGAAAACTATTAAATGGAGAATAACGATATTTATGTGCTTATATTAGATTTAGAACTTTATTATGATAGTTTAGTGCAATTTTTGTGGAATTTTGTTAATTAATAAAAAAGTTACAATGAAAAGCTAATTCGTTCATTTGGCGATGTATTTAAAAATTTCTCGCGTACATGTGGGTGGACAAAGAAGGTAAATTGCCAAATAAGTCGTTAATAAAAATATTAATGTTAAAAACTTCCAGAAATTATAACATATTGTTAAAAAAAGTGCGATGTTAGTGTATTCGGGCCACGGAGGAGTGCGGCGCTAATTTATTGAAAAGATGTTTATAGTTATATTTAGAAATACACATATTAATCGCTTACTATGTAGAATGACGAAAGTTGCAGACCATTATAAAATTGCGTCTCGTTTTAACAACAACGCATTATATCATTTATTGTAAAAGCGTAACGAATTATTATTTAAACAAAGTAATGATACAATTGTCGTTCAAAAATGTAACTTTATTATATGCACAAATAATTTTGTCATTTGGTGTCAGACGTCGATAAGCTACAAAACTATGTCGAAATTTTGAAATTAATACCGTTTTATTTCAGTTCACTGTAAATATTTTCTGTATTTGTATTCTTGAGGTAATTACTGTCTTATATAGATCGATTTCCTTTCTTTGGTAACGATTGTAGAAAGTGTCATTTGTATTAGTTCGTCATGTTCTAGCGAGTTATGCGTTTATCTATGAAAATTAAGATTAGAACGTGTAGGCCGGAATTTTACCCTATGTACTTATTGTTAGTAAATTTTTAGATTAGTTACATCAGTGAAATAAATAAATTCACTTTAAATTAAATTTAAAAATTCGACAAACTATGGTAGGTACCTATATTTCAACAATTTTATATATTTAAAACATATTTATATTTATCTATTTAAAAGCGTACTACAAGAATTATTTTTAATTTTGAATAAGTTTCTTGCATGTAGGTGTGTTCTATGCAGATTCTGGTCCGTGACATTTGTATATTATAATATCATTTATATTATCGACATTTTTCTTCTTCTAAAAAAGAACAAAGGGGGAGGGTTAAATTTATAAAAAAACAACTGAAACGTGCTTACATATTCGTAAGCGTAAATAATTTCATCTGAAGTTGGTTGGTTAGGAAACTCTCGGGGCCGAATCAGTCGTCTAACAAAAGGCGCAAGTAATAACGAATCGACGTCTCTGGGATCCAAAGGTTTCGTGATAAAGCTTACGATAAGCGCCATAATCATTGAAAATACAGTTCCAACCAACGTATACCAAAGATACGATAATCGATACAGCATAAACGTTTCACTAAAAACAAAATTTTACTTGACACACACATACGATCAAGTTCGAGTGTACTCGGTATGCGTAACATCCGTAATATTTAAAGTTGAATCAATTAAAAATGGAATACTTTCGGATTCTTTGGGGGTAAAATGGTAGTCACACCCTTCAGTATTCACCGACTTTTCGGGAAAACGCAAATCTCCAGATACTATAGCGGCTTGGGCTTTTATGCAAAGCCACGACATAAATATTAATCCGGAAATTCCACCGAACAAGGCGCCCTGAAATCGGCGAAATTAGACGAGAAAAAAAAATTACGATCTCTTACCTTAGCGGATATCCAAGGTAATAAAACGCCCATACCGAACAGCGCGAGCGAAGGGCCGGCCGTAATCGCACCTATGCTCATGCTCAACTAAAAATGTACGGTTTAAAAACTTAAATAAATTAACGTCGCGATTTATTTCACCTGAAGGACCGACCCCAGTTTTTCGACGACGAAGACGAGACCCACGCAGATCGTGCCGAGCAAGATCACGGTGGTCTTCATCAATATGGAGGAGTGCTTCTCCGAAAGTTCTTTCGTGGAGAACGACTTGTAGAAATCTTCCAGGACAACGGCGGCCATCGAGTTAAGGCCGGTCGACAAGGAACTACGGAAGGATTTTTTGAAGCTGTCAAACGCGAAAGATTCCGGGCTTACCTTAGGGCGGCACTGAACACGCCCGCTACAAATAATCCCGGAAGGCCGGGGTAGTCGCCCAACACCTCCATGACCAGTAAAGGGAGCAGTTGATCTTTTTCTCTTGCTAGCTATAGAAATAATTTTGTTTTTTGATTTATTGGTTAGGCTAGTTATGTTTGTTTGTTTGTTTAGAGAACAAGGCTTTCATTTTGAAAACGCATATATACGTTTTAATTGATGGTTAAGTTTTTAAAAATATGTAAAGTTTTTGATTAAGAATATTAATTGATGTCGAATGCAGGCAACTGAACGATTAGTATTTCGAGTTGAAAAAATAACCACTTACCATAGTTGTAAGCGGGTCACATTGATAATAAGTTGCATATATAAGCATTCCACTATACGAACATAAACACAAAATAATGAAGATTCCAAAAACGAATAGCCACAAAGCCCTAAAATTAATTCCAATAATTCGCCAGCAACAGGTGGATAATACTTAATTTACCACACCTTCTAGCCAATTTACAGTTCGGCAATGATAAGTAACGCTGTATCATATTCTGATTAACGGCACTCGCTTGTAGCCAGTACACGGAACCGCCGAACACAAGTGCCCAAACGGTATGTCTTGATCTAGGATCGATATCGAAACTACGTCAAAATCACGTTCAGTAACAGAAAATTAAAATTACGATTTTTTAAATTACTTGGGCCCCTCGATTCGATCGCTTTTCCAGTTCCTCTCCAACACGGTCCCGATCCCTCCGACGTCCAGCGTCCCTTTTATTCCCACCAAAAGCATCGCTCCCATCATGAATATAATTTGTATGACGTCCGTCCACACGACGGCCTTCAAGCCACCCTGTTTCGTTTTTGATCAGAAAAAGAATTAAGTCGTCAATCTTACTTACGATGGTCGTGTAGAAGATACAGATTATGCAAACGATTGGTGTAATGAGATGCACGTTCACGCCGGTCACTAAAAAAAAATAATAAATAAATTACAAATCGACCGCGTGCGGCCGGGCGTCGATAATTAGAAATTAATTACCTTGATTGAAAGCGAGAGCTGGAACGTAAATTACGATCGGTAACCAAGTCATCTGAAAATCGATTTTTAAAATTACTCGAATAACCATTTTTTAATGTTTTAAGCGGTAGCTGTACGTATTAGATAGAACCGATCGGGATTGTAATTTATATTATACTAGAACAAACTTCTAACAGTGACATATTTATGGAAAATCCCAAAAATTTTATAAGTAGATATTCTTCTTAGACATATTTACTATAATTTTAACATTAAAATTAAAAATCAAAATTTCAAATTGAACAACCAATAAGAAGATCGTCAGGGTAATCGTCCAAGAAATGAGTTCGAGGCGATTTTCGTTAAGTTAATCAATAATTAAGAAAAGCGAACAAACAATGTGTGAACGTCGCAATTTTCGCGGTTCCGAAAGACATAATAAATTTGGAAGTCATAAGAAATATAATGAGTACCTATGAATAATTACTTCGATTAATTAAATTTCCACACTTACAATTCCAATAGTGAAGAGTAAAGAGCCAAACCACCTGATTTTCTTGTCGAATCTCCTTTCGAGGTACTGAAAAATCAAATCAAACCTGTATTGGAAAATCATTTCCCGTTGGCGTATATTTATTTACCTCGTAGGTCGAGGTGACATTCAGATTGTGAAATATGGGCAGATATATTGATTGAAATATGACCGCCATGAGTATAACACCTCCGAAGATGCACATGTACTGAATTCCGTAAACGTAAATTTCTGTGGGGATGCCCAGCAACGATATGCCGCTAATAAAACTGAAAAGCACGTTTAAAAATCGTCGTCCAATATTATACTTGATGTTAATTAATTTTCGAACGGCCTATGTGTATATTTATACAGTAGATACTTAAGTAAGTAATTGTTTTATCGTCGACTTTTTATTGCATTGCACAACAAAAGTCGATTATCCGTTAATCTTAAACGTGTGCTTATTTACATAATTATACTGATACCGTTTACCTTGCAATTAAGGACATGGCAATAGGAAATGTATTCATGGAACGGCCGCCTATCAAGTATTCCTGCGTCGTTTCCGAAGTTTTAACAAAACCGAAGTACAGTCCGATCACGACACAGACCAAAAGCATGCAGACGAATACTAGATAATCGGCCCAGCCGAAACGTTGCATCGCCGCCCCTATATCGGCGACCCCTATACTGACAATTACTTTTTCGCCCTGGTCAGCTCCAGAAAGAATGCCCTCGTCGATTAATTCTGCCATTGCACTTTCTACGAACGGAATAACAATTAATAATTGACTATTAGACAGATTAAACGTTTGATGAAAAGCGCCAGGCACTTGGGATACCTAGTCATGGTGAATTTGTAATGTGGTAGGCCGTTAATCGAAAAACAAGCAAACGGATTTTTTGATAACGATGCGATATGATCTCTCGTGACGATTATTTATTTAGTAGATATAACGTAGATGGCGCGAAACAAAAACATGAGAACGTCACTGTCTTATGTATCTTGATGAGTAGAAGCTTTTCACTAAAATAATTTAAATTTCCTTCATTTATAGTCAACATAGTCAAAATTATGGAAAGTTGTTTGTTTGAAGCAGAAAAACGAATTTTATCAAAAATATTGTTGTGCATCGAGCGTCAGTTAGTAACTACTTACCCCAAACAATTATCACTATTATAACCGATAATATAAAATCTAAGAATAATTATAAACCACTATAGGCTAAACGAAATATATACGAAGAAAAACCGTCGGTAGTGAGAAGTTTACGAAATTTTTTAAAGGCCTTCTTAATTTTGAACTTCATCGTATATCGGTTGTAACAACTACAAACACCAATGAGATTTATAAAGATATCATCGTCGATGCCAGTTTAAATAACGACCAGCAGGTCTCTTGCTCGTGTGTGCGATTATTGTTCCCATTACGCAGCGGATGTGAAGGCTTGTTATTAATTTGACGATTGCCCCTTGTATGTAATGGATTTATTTTTAAACGGCTATAAGAAAATTTAAAATAGTATCGTAAAGTACATTATTGTACTTTAGTTTAATGTAAATGTCAATCTTTATTATTAGCTAATTCTTCCTTCAAGGATTCAACAATCACAATATAATGCGATTCTTAATTTAAGAATTTATTTGTCTCGGTCGTGTTTTGTACGACTCCCTCCGTCATTTCTGAGTTTTCGTTGGAATTTAACAATTTTTGGTGCGCATACGTAATAAATGAAGGTCTTTAGGGTGCAATATCACTTCAGGGAAACCAGAAGTGCACCACCCCCAACCTTTCTAACCTCAAAAGTTTTCAGAGGTTTAAGTTTTACAATTCAAAGGTTATTTTCGAATTTTCCGGATTTTTAAGTTAAAAAAAAAGGTACCTTGTTTAATTTCGATAAAATGAACCATATTCGAGATAATCATGGATAATGAATAAGAGATGATTCCCAGATATTATTTTAATTATTTTTTCCGACGACTACATAAATTCGCACGTTTAATTATTACTGAACGTTGGCCATTGTAAATAAATAGCTCTCAGTCTTGCGTGATGGAGTTCGTTCGGTTAATTCAAAAGCTTAGGATATGTGAATCGGTTTTGTTTTGGTCACTTTATTAATGAAATTTTCCTGCGATCTGCGGTAGTTGCATTAGGAATTTGCGTTTTGATAGTTGAAATGTTACAATATTATTTATCATACCAACAATACAAAATTATTAACACACAAAAAAAACACGACCGATTTACGTTAAAGGCATTTTCGCCTAAGTTATCCGGTTACAGTCCTTAAAGATAATTAATCATAACGGATTAAATGTTATTGTTGTACTTTAATTATGAAATCCTTGATAACGATAGGTACCTACTTATTAATTAAATCAATAAGCAAACAATTTTATCTAGAAATGTGCGTTTTTAAACTCCAAGACTATATGTGCAAAACTTGCGTTATTTAGATAATAGCACGCCTATATAGGTAGGATGTTTGCAAAAACAAAATTATCATAATTAAAATGTTTGACATGTTCTACACCTCATATTTTACACAAAACATGTTACACTATTTTTAAATTAATACCTAGATTATTATATTTACATGTAATGCTACTGAAAATTATAATTTGTTTTGTTTTTCTTCGAAGTTTTTAAAGCAAAAATCAAACATAAAGTTATTTTTAAAACCGCTTGTATAAGTTATCATAAGAGCTAAAGAGTTTTAGACAAAAACACAAATTAAAAAATATAGCAAATATGCGTTACTTACCTACATAATTCACGCCCTGTATATGGATGTAAAAAAAAAATTGTTTTAATCAGAAAAGATTGTAAGTATCGCATAATTAAAAATAAAATAATTTATATTTAGGTACCTTTCTATAGTAGATAATAAATTGTTTATTGAACTTCCGAATTTAAAACTCCCATTATTCTTAATATAGTAATACCTCTTTAAACTGATCACCCTTGGTTCGAGGTATTTCGGTCGCGTCTGAACGTTTAGCACCTGGTTCTCTTATAATTTTGGCCATCGTCTTATTTTTTTTAAATTTATTTTACTTCTAATTTGTTTGATTACAATAAAATAATTTATTTTCGATTGTGCGTTTTGATCTGCTAATAACTATTTCCTAATTTTTTGGTTCTCCTCATTATAAATGCCGTCAACAACATAACGTCATATCCCGTCAGTCTTCATAACGTTATTATATAAAAATAAAATCAGGTTTTAAATAAAAATAATAAAATTATTAATAATGTTAATCGTGCCGCCAATTTATTAAAAAATTATAGGTAGATACAATTTAACAATAAGATCAAGACAATTTTTTTAAAGAAAACTTATTCGATTCCATTTTTATTCTCTTTTTTATTATATTCCGTGTTATTAGCGTCGCCGTTTCTAAAATAAAGCACGTGTTAATAACAAAGGCGGTCGCGAAACGTAAGAAACCTACAGGAGTTTTATACTTTGGTGTATTTCTTTTTCGTTGGAATTTTGCGACACCACGAAACGTCGCACGATAGGTGCCAGCAGTTCTATTTTGTGATTATCTAGTGTGGACCGTTTTGTAAATAAACTGACCAGTGACGCTATCACCGCGCTAATTATAGCTCCAATTGCGGTGTACCACATATAGGATATTCGGAATAAGGGAAACACGTACCTGAAACAATTTTCAAGTTGCTTGTATAGAAAAATAATGTTTGTTTTTCACCTGTTTGAGGCGGTTGTGTCGGCGTGCACTATTGAGTGAAATTATAAAAGCAACCATCTGTATTAATCGGTTTCGTTTCAAAAATTATGCTGCCCGTTGCGATGGCAACCTGTGCGTTTACACATAACCACGACATTATCAGCAATCCTGAAACACCACCTAATAACGCTCCCTGCAGGTAAACGTCATAAATAATCAAGTTAATTTCACGCAGGTATACAATTTAACTTACGGTAGCATTTATCCATGGACAAAATAGTCCCATGGTAAATAACGCCAAAACAGGTCCGGCCATGATGCTCGCAACGCTTATGTTTAACTAAAAATTAAAATACCTAATACATATCTATCGAAAATGCTGGATATTTTATAACATTCTCACTTGAACGATTGTACCTAACGAGCCGACGAGGTAAGATAATCCTAAACAAACGCAGCCTGATATTATCACGCACGATATAAGAAAGATCCGAGATTGCTTTGGTGTTAGTTTGCTCTTAAACAGTTTTTTATAAAAATCTTCTAAAATTACAGCCGCTATGGAGTTAAGGCCGGTAGATAAAGAGCTGCGAATTGTTTAATTTAAGAAAAAAAGTGCCGGTCGTGTATAATATGGACGGTCACCTTAAGGATGCCCCAAATACTCCTGCTTGGAAGAGTCCGGTGAGTCCGGGATAAACACCAACCACGTCGTTTACTAGTAACAAGAGAAGTTGATCCTTTTGTTTGACCAACTAAAATAAAAGTGTCTACAGTGGCCCGCCGTGCAACGCGGAAGTTAGATTCCGCGCTATACGAAGGCCTAAAATTAAAAAAATTAAATGATATATTAATAAAATTACGTACATTTGTACTTATCGGATCGCAATCGTAATAAGTAGCATATATCAGTAATCCGCAATAAACACATAGTCCTATTGCGATAAATAATCCAACTACGCAATACCACAATGCTCTAAAAATCATTATCGTATACATTTTTTTACCGTGCGATAACTAAGCTATTAACCTGATGGCGTCTTTTAAATTTGGCACGGATACGTATCTTTGGATCATATTTTGATTGATACCACATCCATTTAGCCAATTGCAACACGAGCCCAAACTAAGACACCATAGCGTGTATCGCGTCAAAGGATTGACATCTAAACTAAGTTATCGCATTTTATAATTGACAAACTCGACAACGTTCTATTTATTATTTATTACTTAGGCCCTTCTATCCTGTTGCTCTCCTTGTTTCTGTCGAGCACCACACTTATACCACCCACATCGACCGTACCTTTAATTACTAACAAAAACATCGCGGTGACCATAAAACCGGCCTGCAGTAAATCGGTCCATACTACGGCCCTTAATCCTCCCTGAAAATAAAGACATCTAAAAAGTTTATTTAAAGAAAACGATCGTTTACTCACAATGGCCGTATAAAAAACGCATATAAAACAAGCGACAGGCAAAATCACGTTTATATTTAATCCGGTTGCTGAAAATAAATATTTTAGCGCAAACACGGATAGTTCGTTCATTTTACCTTGATTAAAAGCCAGAGCTGGCACATATATAACAATCGGTAACCAAGTCAGCTAAAATAACACTACGTTACGTTCGGCGTCGACGTAAAAGTCACCCACTTACCGATCCTAAAATGAACAAAACAGACCCCAACAACCGCACTTTCCAGTCGAATCTTCTCTCCAAATACTTAAATATGTCGTGTTATAAATAAATAAATAAATATATATATATATATATATATATATATATATATATAACGTTAAAAAAACAATACCTACCTCGTAAACGGACGTTATTTTCAAATTGTAAAGGACCGGCAAATAACACTTTTGAAACAGCACGGCCATCAACAGCAACCCCGTCAAACAATAAAAAAAATGCATGCCGTAGATATAAACTTCCGTGGGAATTCCCAGCATGGTGATCCCGCTGAAAAATCTGTAAACGTTTAAACGTAAATACGCCGTTGTTTTGTTTAACTTTGCGTATTACGTGGCCACCAAAGATACGGCTATGGGAAACGCGCCCATCGAACGTCCACCAACTAAATAATCCTGATCCGTCCCTGACGATTTTCTGAAGTAAGAGTACAACCCGACCGACACGTATATTAAGCTTATTGCCACGGAAACTAGGTAATCAATCCAACCGAAGTGTTTCATTTCGTTAGCCACCTGTTCCGCTGTGAGATTGTTGTGCATTTTTGTTGTTCTATTCTGAAAATTTGAATTTAGACATTCTTCGCGCGGAAAAGCTTCGACTTTTCAGAAGAAAGAGGCAATTGTTTCTTATTGTTAGATATAGTCATTTCAATGTTTATTCGAACAATAAAAAATACTAGATACTTACCTAGATCTATTAAATATTTGTTAGATACGTTAGTACAGTCACTCTACCTAACGAAGCTATCGACAGCACTTCGAACAATTAATTTCATTATTAAATTTTATTTCTGATACACTATAATGATAAGATTGGAGCATCGGTTTTAGATAGTCCGATATTAAACTGTAGTCTATTTTTATTAAGAAGGTTCTAAGGTTACTTCGTACTATCAAAAACGTAAACGATCTTTAATTGCAAGCATAATATATTTAAATAATTGAAAATTTCAGAGTAATTTATACAAACATATTTACCTAATACGAGAGTAAGTGCCAACTATTCAACATTTGCCAACATTTGCGTGCCAACTATTCTACATTAAATTATAAAAAAAATAATTAAGGCTGTTATTTGACTTGCCTACCCTTGAATAGCATTTAACATATCTACATCGGCATTTTTCAACCTACGAAGCACGCCCCTTTCGAGGGCTCTTTTATAAATACCGGACTGAAGTTGTAGACATCGGTAGTCATCCTGTGTCCAGCTAAAAAGGCAAAAATATGAATAATGAAGATAACCGAGATCCGTCGCTTCGCTTTTTCTTCAATGACAATTTTAAATCCCACCCTAGAGATAAATAAAGCGGTCATACACAAAATTTTGTAATAAATTAAATCAAAAAATCAAATGGTTTCGAGGCGCCATATTGCACCAGCCCTTTTAAATATTTAAAGCTTTCATTTAAAACCTAGAATGTTTGGTTTGTTAGAAACATGCCAGTTCTTTAATTTTTACGACAACGCACGTTTCCTAGGTTCATGTCGTAGATATTTGGTTGTGTAATTTTAAACGTTTAAATTTCTCCGCCTTTTTTATTGTAGGAATGTTCATAAGACTGTTAAAAAAATTAAGGTCAAGTTTTGCGGCACAAAGAAAAGGGCATTGAATTGTTTCGTTTCGTCTCTTAAATCATATTCACATAAAACATTCACAATTACTTCGTTACAGCACACGTTTATAAATTAGAACCAAACAATATTGGAAATTTCGAGGTTAACGAAATCCAAAACCAAAATCCCAAACGTCAAAAATCAATTTAGGGCGGTATTCATAGTTGTTCCTTACTGTAAGTCAGTATATTTATCGTAGAAACGATTGTTATTACTTAAGGACATACTCAAAGTAAGAAACGATTATGAATATTGTACTTAGATATTTAAGTAATACACCAAGGATAAGCTAGTAATGGGCATCTTAATCCCGTTTTAAGACTTATTGTTAGTTTTAAATTACGAATCAATTTTGGGGAATCCCATTTAAGAGGATGATTACGCCAAGCACTAATATAGGGATTTCAATGTAAATTTGGTCAGGTATTACACCTATATTGATAGAAATTTTCAATTTTTTATTAAAGAATCTGAAAATATGTATCATCAAGTATGTGAAGACGTTCTTATTTTCTTAAGAATATATATACTTCTTATATAATAACTATTTAAAGTTGGAAATAATTAGACTAACTTTTCGATGTCACTATCTTGAATTAGAAGCTATATATTAAAAAAATAAAAACGTGCACACCTTCTGCCATCTTTTAATTACCTAAAAAATATTTCTTAATAAATACTTATAAATAAAATAAGGGCTCAAAACATTTTCGTTTAATAATCGACGAATCGCGGTCTTCGTGCTCGCGTGTATGCTCTAACCTTCTATCGCCGTCTTGCTCACGCTATCTCCTCGCTGCGTAAATTAAACTCGAGAAATGTTTATTTCAAGATATCGGCTTTCATATTACCTCATATAATTAGTAAAGAATGCGTTCGTCGAAATTTTATGTATGTTAAAAGTGGTTGTTCTAACAATACTTTTAATTGTCTACACTTGTATGTATTTTAAATACATATCGACGCAGATTATCGTAAACGCCATTTTTTGCGAAAATGAGTTATTCTGACTATCTTATGCATCAATTGTTCTAGGGCAAAACACATCATATGTCAAGAACAAGAATCTGGTATCAATATTCCGATTTTTTTCACCAGAAAAATCGATTTGTATTTCGGTAAAACGTATCGTCTTACATGTAGCTACGCTACAATACAAAATGTGCGCTTCTGTAAAATCTACTTTTTGTCGTTTACGATAATCTGCCACAACTACCGTCGATATAGTTACTGTTACTTTGAGGCGATGCCGACGATTATCTACATAATTTTCTACTTCAACAGGTAGTAAAAAATTCGAGATTCACATACACGGGGTTTTATTGTACGAGGGTCGGTCAGAAAGTAAGTTTAAGGGTGGCAGCGCTCCGCGTGGTGAAAAGATAAACTAACGAAATTTTAGGAGGTTGTTCTCTCATCTATTCTAACCAGTTTGACGCATCGCCGAGCCCGATAAGTCTATTTTTGTGTGTTTTTCGACGATTTAAAATGGAGACGCCGATAGAAGTAGCGTCCAAATGTGAACCACACCGGAGACGAAACATGGGTGTATCATTACACACCAGAGTCGAAAAAGCAGTCAATGAAATGGGTACCAAAAGGTGGCCGACCGCCGAAAAAATGCAAAACAACTTTCTCCGCATGCAAGGTGTTAGCGACTGTGTTTTGGGATTATCGGGGTATTCTTTTGATTGATTACCTCGACAAAGGCAAGACTGTCAACGCAGAGTACTACTGTGGTGTTTTGGATCGTTTACGAAAAGCAATCAAAAATAAACGGCCAGGTTTGTTGAGTAGCAAAGTGTTTTTCATTCACGATAATGCTCGTCCGCATTCTGCTCGTTTAACCCAAGAAAAATTGGCCTCATTTAAATGGGACGTTTTGAGCATCCGCCTTATTCCCCGATTTGGCCCCAAGTGATTTTCACCTGTTCCCGGCGATGAAAACAGCGTTTGGCGGCATACGATTCGATACAACAGCTGACATCACCGAAGCGGTCACAGCATACTTCAAAAAACTGGACGGAAATCATTTCAACGTCGGAATTTCAAAATTAGTTACTAGGTATCAAAAATGTATTGATAGAAGTGGCGATTTTGTAGAAAAATAAAAAAATGTCTGAATTTTCCGAAAATGACCTTATTTTTTTGTTTTGACCACTCCTTCCCCTCGTAATCGGACCCTTAAACTTACTTTCTGACTGACCTACGTAGTTAGTCAAGTGAAACATTCGTATCTTAATTATTAGACTTATTGTTAGAAGTAACTGCAACAATTACTTCTCCAAAACGTATTTATGTTTTAGCGAATGATTCAATATACAACTGTCTGAATACGATCTAAACTTACTACAGAACGATTTTTAATTTATTTAAAATTTAGCAGAATGCAGGTTTAGGGCAAACCTTTCCATCTTCTGATAAATTTATCTGACAGATATGTTTCTAAAGGAAATATCTGTCAGATATAATCAGAAGATGGAAAGATCGGCCCTTATTATAATTAATCACATCGATATATATAAGTTACTCTGGGTTTTTATTCCATAAATTCCATTTTGTCGACAACCACAAGTTGTTAACATGACAAGGTATAACGCACTAACACGAGTGGTTACGAGGGTACTGTTATAACATTTGCCACTAATTTAGAATTATTCGGCTGATTTGTTGTAATAATTGAACAATTTACAAACCAGATACTGTAGAATATAAATTTCGAACAAGTTACCAAATAATTATACCTATTTAATATAATGTCTTGGAATTTAATAACTAGATGTTTATCAGAATATTTACTAGATAAGCATAAATATTTTCTGTACTGAAATGAAGTGTGGCATGGGCAACTTGTATACTGGGATACTGAAATAACGTGTAGATAACATACTTGTAAAATTGTATTTAGCTTTTCTATGCGAGCGTAATCATCCTCTTAATACCTAGGTATGCACAGTAAAACCTTCTAAAGCGGAAACGGTCGAAATTATAAAAAAATTCCGCTTTTGTCAAGTCTAAACAAAAAATGCTTTTTATTTAATTTAAAGTATTTTTATTAATATTCTTAATTAATTAATTTATTAATTAAATGTGATTAATACAACTTCAAACACCACCAACGAAAGGTTTTCAACAACCAAACATTGCATTGCCCGTAAAACGTAAAATGTATCTCAAAATGTGCCGCTCGCCCATCGCCTCGGGTGCATGCATTACTTTTTTGACCGCCTGTACAAACGTTGCTAGGTAACGTAACATTGCATTTTATGAAAAACCAATCATTTTAGGTAATATAATCGACATAAAATTATTGAATCTATGTATTATGTATCCATTAAAAATATGAAGCGTTATTTCAGAAAGTTTGGTATTACACATAGAACTACTTTGAAATTGAATATAAATAACACACGGAATTTTTGATTTATGATGTTAATGCGCCCGCAAATAATTGATTTTGTTCCGTTAAAATATAAAAGTAATTTACTTTTAGTAGCCATATTAAATAATTAATAATAGTCGAAGATTGTACATTCGTAGATATTCAAGCATATAGGTAAATATTATTTATCACAATTATTTTGACTTTTCGAGAATTTATAAATTACAAAGATAATTGATGTTTTTAAAACATATTAGTTGCCTACTTACCTAAAATTATAGAATCATTTTTTTAAATACCATACATTAATTGAAACATATAATTTGAATAATCGTCGACCGTAAAACATTTACATAACATCCGAAAATACTTTTTCAATTTAATTTTCTTCATTGTTTTCGATTGTATATTTATCGTGACAACACATATAATACATTCAAAAGGTATCGTTATTGTTATATTGATGTTACGCAGGTCTTCTGCTTGTGTATGCGCTGCTGAAATTGTCTTCTTGCCTATTATGTAGCGGACGTGACGATTCGAGTTAATTTGATGTTCATATATCTACACTTTTAATTAAGTGCATTTGAATTTAAATTTTACGAAGAATGTTTAAGATTATTTGTAAAATTTCGTGCTTGAATATTTATAAATAAAACATAAATTTAATTTAACTATAAATTATTAATAAATTTACATCGTCCTGTATAAAATAATTGCGTTTGTCTATAAGTCTGCTTTATATATCTAGATAATTAATTTCACTTCTTCGACAATTCTTTGTCTTCAACTTTCGATGTTGTTTTGATTTAAATAATCCTATAAGAAAATGTCAAATGTTAAATTAAATTTATTTTAATTCTCTATTATTTGCTGCTTTTAAATATAAAAATTATTTATTGAAAATTTTATTTTTTGAAAACAGCGACACTTTGCACCATTTCTGTTTATTAATTTTCTACAATATGTTCCGTTTTCTGGTTACTTCTAAAACGAATAATGCTGTTATATTTTTAATAATACTATGTTTACAACGCATTGACTTACATTAATTTTGTACTAATGGCCAGTTCAGTTTCTTCTATTTTAGGCTTTCGTTTCTTTACAAAACGTCTTACAAATGGAACGAGAAGTTCAACATCGACATCTTCGGTCTTCGATTTATTTAATAAAAAACTTATTAACAACGCTATAACGATAGTTACCAAGACACCACATAAACTGTACCATCGATAAGAAATTCGAAATAATGGAAAAACGTAACTAAAATAATAAAATATATGATTTATAATAAAACAAACGGGACATATTTGCGATGGTACTTAGAAGATTTTTGAATATTTTCCGCTTTAAGTGTAAAATTATAATAACAGCCATCCGTGCTGACCGGTTTCGTTTCGAAAACGACATCCCCCGCGGCTATAGCCATTTGAGCATTTACGCATAGCCACGACATTATTATTAAACCCGATATACCACCATATAGCGCGCCCTGAAACAAACAAATCCGCCTTAAATTGTGGCGATAAAGATAAATCGACTTACCGTAGCGTCTATCCAAGGCAAGAAAATTCCCATTGTAAATAGTGCTGTAAGAGGACCGTTCGATATACTTGCAATACTTGTGTTTAACTAAAAAGGCGCAAATTACGTGCCGCACTGATATAATTTTAACAGGTCTTACTTGGAGAATGGTGGTAGTCAATGATCCGACAACGTAAGAAAACCCTAAACAAACCCCACCGAGTAGTAGCACGGAAGTTTTCAAGAATATGTTTGACTTCGTGACCGTCAGTGTCCGTTTAAAAAACATTTTGTAAAAATCTTCCAAAAACACCGCTGCCATCGAATTGAGACCTGTCGACAGAGAACTACAAACTGTTTAGTAGAGGATGTTGAGCTTAACGGAAAACATTTAGCTAACCTTAATGATGCCCCAAACACTCCCGTGAGAAACAATCCGGTAAGTCCGGGGTAGTTTCTGACGACGTCTGTCACCATTAAAACCAAAAGCTGATCTCGTCGTTTAACAAGCTACAAAAAGTGATCCAGTTAAAATGATATTTTGCAGTTACATCGGTAGGTACCTAAATATTTCGACAAAATGATGTGTAATAAATACACAGTGTTTCTTATAAAGAGCGCGTACAAAAATGTATTTCCTTAAAATTTAAGCACACTGTATAGTTTTATTTTTTTTTCGTGAATTATCGACATAATATACAGATTGATCTAAACTCGATTTAATATGTACTTAAAAATATGAATTTAGTTGCCGTTTATCAAGGTAAATATTAGTAAAGAAATTGATGATTGTTGTAGTTAAGGCCGATTCAAGTAATTTGACTAGTGTGACTCGGTCATTAGTTATCGAGTTAGGTAATTACTTACAGTTGTTGTAATTGGATCGCAGTCGTAATAAGTGGCATATATTAACAGACCGCAATAAATACAGAGTCCTTCCGTTAAAAAGACTCCGAAAATGAAAAGCCATAGTGCCCTGAAAGATGTCAATAACATACACTTTTAGACAAAAAATAAATACCAACCTCGTGGAGTCCCTAAAAGTCGGCACGGCCACGTATCGTTGAATCATATTCTGACTTAAACCGCACGACTGAAGCCAATAAATACACCCTCCTATCATAAGCGACCACACTGTATGTCGCGTCAAAGGGTTTATGTCGAAGCTGAATTAGTACATCGTTTTTACATTTACAATATTAGAATGGACCAATTTTTATCGGTTGAATTAATAAGGCGGGCACACAATCATTATATCAGAATTAAAAGAAAACGAACTCTTAACCGCACAATTAATGTGAGCCCACCTTTTGATAATTACTTTGGTTTTTCGATTCTAGAGCTTTCCCAGTTTCTTTTGGAAACGATGTTCAATCCGCCGACGTCGATGGTACCCTTCATGGCGATGAAAAATAGCGAAATTACCATAAAACTGGCCTGTATTACGTCAGTCCATACAACAGCCCGTAATCCTCCCTAAAATTAAAATAATTCGAGATTCTTTCGGTGACATTTTAATGTAGGTAGTATTACTTACCGTGGTCGTGTAAAATACACAAATTATAGTCGATACTGCTAAAACTGCATTTATATTCAATCCCGTTACTGAAAACAGGACAGTGTTGGATCAAAAATTTTAAATATATTAACCTTAACACTTACCTTGATTAAAAGCTAAAGCTGGCATATATATAACGATAGGTAACCAAAACAACTATAATTACAACGTTACTACATACAATCCTTCGAATTGTACACTTACCGTACTAAGAATGAACAGTATGGAACCTAAGAGACGCACCTTCCAATCGAACCTTTTTTCCAAATACTTAAAAACAATGTGGTGTTAAAATTCGCATTCTTATTTGTATTTTATTTGAAAATAATACTTCGTAAATAGAGGTAATTTTCATGTTGTAAAATACGGGCAAATAAAACTGTTGAAGCAACACCCCCGTCAATGTCAAGCCAGCGATCGAAAAAACGTACTGCATCCCAAACACGTAAATTTCCGTTGGAATCCTAGCATGGCGATACCGCTTAAATGACTAAAAATGAAACATTTACTATTAATCGTAGCAGCGATAATTGTGCAAAGCTTTTCTTTTCAGATAATAGTATGTCGAGGTCGCCCAAAATAAAAGTTGCGTTAAAAAATGAAATCTATATGACTCGTGCGAAATTTTAGAGAAGTTGCTTATAAGTTAGGTAAGTATTTCAAGAAAAATTTCGATGATTCGAAATTTTGCACTTACGTCGCAACCAAGCTCATCGCAATAGGAATTACGCTCATCGATCGTCCACCGACCAAATAATCCTGCGCCGTCCCTGGCGATTTTTTAAAACAATAAAAAAATCCAATTACAATGTAGAGCAACCCTATCGATATTAAAACCGTGTAATCTGTCCATTGAAAATGTTGCAACGCCTTAGCAACATCTGCAACAGTTAATTTTTCGATAAGTTCTCCATTTGTTTCCGAATTAACATTTTTTGTAACAGCTTCCTCCATCGCCAACCCTTAAAGTTTGAACAAATGATGAAAACAGCGCATATTTAAAATATCACACAACTTTTACAGTTGTTTACTTTTTACTCAACATATGCGGTTTATTATGTTTTATTTTTTCATAAAAAAAATAAAAATCGTACTTTAATCGAATATAGGTTAAAAACATAATTTAATTATTTTAAATCGGCTCCGATAAATGTGTACTTATGTTAGTACGATTTTTCTCAAAGCATCTTGGATATTTAATTATTTATCTAGGTATCTCGTTTATTTATTGATAAAGGCGCATGGCCTTTTATAAATTATTTTTTTTGGACGACCGTCGCGACGGTCTGGTGAATAATTACAACGAATAAGTAACAGCGATTACGTGTTTTTTTTTTGAATGTACACGTGTTTAAATATCTGATATTTACTTTCATAAATAAGTAAACTATTAAGTTTTAAAAAGAGTTATACCTATATATTTTTACGAAAAAAAAGATTAGCGAAAGCGGTTGACAACAAGTAACAACTATAAAAGGAATGGAAGGCCTAAATTAGTACGTAATTAGTTATACTTACTATTGACTTAGATGTTGCTTCGATAACTTTACGATAAGTTATTATTTTCTCGACATTTAATTTCAGGTAATAGTCATTTATCGCTGTGATTTTATCTTCACCGTCGTATTGACGTATCTGATAACACATATTGGTATTATACAGGTACAGATAGTTGTAACTTGTCCGTTAAAACCAAACCACTTTGTCGCGCCCTTTGTTTCAATTCTCTTAGCATGTTTAACAAAGAAAATTCATCATCGTGCTCGATTAACTTAAAATATCTATCCCCTTTAAAGATGAAAGTTGAAAAATAAATATAAAATAAATTCAAATAACCTATCAAACTTGAAAGCGTCTTGTACTAGTCGTCGAGGTACAAAGAGAATCGACATAATAAATTACGAACAAAGTGGAATACGTCTTATATTATTATATCGTCCGCTTGTTATTCAGAAGTGCCCAGAGAAAATTGTTGAGTTCGTATAACAACAGTTTCAAAATTATCAATTTAAAAACGAGGAAAAATTTCTGAATACCGAGCGCGATCAAAACGGCCAAACGTGCGGAAAATATGCGAAATAAGAACTAAACTAATTTTATTTGGTTGTTACATAAATGTGCTTCGATGTAACTGCATTTTTTTAATTGTTTGTAATTTATACATGAATACAAAAAACTTTCAGATCATTAAACGTGAGGATCACTCGAGTCACTTGTGATTGCGTGAGAATACGTGCTACACCATTAATAAGACTCCTCACTGGCAGTAATAGCGCTTTACAATTAATTAAAAAAATTAAAACGTGAAATTAAATATGTTTTTTTATTTAAAAAAAATCGTATAAACTCACTCGAGGTCCATCTTCTCGCTTTGCGGTTTTACAAAGCGTCTCATGAACGAAGCGATATGTTGTCTATTTACTTCCCTTCCATTTGTTTTCACAAATAAACTAACAACTACCGCAACTACAATCGAAAATAACCCCCCGAACAACGTGTACCACAAATAAGATATGCGAAATAAAGGAAACACGTCCTAAAACGAATCACGTCCTACACAAATAAAATCACGCCCACTTCACCTTACCGATCTGAAGAATTTGTTGCTGCCTTGGACGTTATCGGCGTAAAATTATAATAACATCCGTCATTAGTCACCGGTTTCGTTTCGAAAACGATGCTCCCCGCCGTAACGCCCAACTGAAACTCGACGCATATCCAGGACATCACCGCCAGACCCGATATTCCACCAATCAGCGCCCCCTGAAATATTGTAAAATTGCACGTAGGGTTGCTTATGGGAAATTTAACCTAGTGCCGTACTATTTACCCATGGCAACAAAATTCCCATGGTAAACAACGCAAACGAAGGTCCTGTTGTGACGGTACCCAAACTCATGTATAACTAAAATCGCGCGATCGTTACCTACCACCAAAACGATTAAACATGTATGTATTGCAAAAATCAATTACTTGGAGAATCGTTCCTAATTTCGAAATTACGAATTCAAGGGCTAAACAGATTCCGCCGAACACTAGGACGGTCGTTTTGAGGAGAAGATAGGACTGCTTTTGGGTTAAGGTTTTCTCGAAGCACGTTTCGTAGAAGTCCTGACCTAGAATTCAGACCTGTAGATATCGAGCTGCGAATATTGAATGTCGATAATTGGAAGCTCGTGTTTCTTTAACACTAAGGTAACCTTAAGATTGCGCCGAAAACTCCGGAAAGAAACAAGCCCGTAAGACCATGATAACTTCCAATCGTAGCTATCACTAGCAGTAAAAGAAGTTGATCCTTGTCGTTGATTAACTGTAAATGTTGATATGGTGAAATGAATTGGCGAGTCGAGCTCAGTGGGTCGCATTCGTAATATGTAGCGTATATCAATAATCCGGCGTAAGTGCAAACGGAAAATACGACAAATGTTCCGCCAACGAAAATCCAAAGCGTTCTGCAAATTTAGTGAGCACTAGTATCTTATTAAACAATTAAATTATTACAACCTTATTGCTGATCCGTAATTCGGCAACGATGCGTATCTTTGGATGATGTTCTGGTTAAGTCGACATATTTGAAGCCAATACATGGAGTCGCCAAATATTAATGACCGGAGGAGGTTGGTCGTACACTCGACCAAAAAAGTACGTAAATACAATAAAAAAATCATTATATTAAGAACTGGCGTTCATTAATTTTCGTCCGAAGTACGATTTCATCATTACAACGTATGTCCAAAGATTACTTTATGTTCGAAATCATTACCCAATGAACGTTTATTGGTGTAATGACCTTATACATTATACCATATAATGCAGTTCATTACGTTAATGAATAATTTGATTGCTCCAATGAACAAACTTTCTTTGTTTTAATAAATTAGTACATAGATAATAAGAATTTGATTTATAGTGATAATAGCTGTGTTTATTAGTTTTATCAATATTCTTACATAAATTCAATAAATTATTCCACTGAAATGCAATGTTTGTTTATTGTATCGATTAATGTATTCATTAAATAAAGGAATATTCTTGTATTGTTACAATCTACACTACTATTCGTATTAAAAGGTACAGTTACTATTTCATATTGTAAATAGGACAATGTTTATGTATATTGTTTCTATAGCAAATTTATTTTTTGTAATGTTTCAATTAATTATCGCTCAAATATATCTACATAGAAAATTTGATAATTAGTTCTTTATTGTTCAATGTTGTCGATTGTAGGAAATACAAATCGATTTTTCCGGTGAAAATAATCGATTTGTACACGTTTCTCTGGAATTCTCTGGAATGTAATAACAAACATAAACCGTTTTTAGAAATATTTTTCTATAACAGTTCTAACATAAATATTAATGTAAACGTCGTGATAATTTGTTTTGCAATTATTTAGTTTGAGTTTTCAAACTGCACTGTCTTGAATTTATCCCGTTTCTGCAAAGCCGTTAATATTCCTAGATTATTCTATATATAGAATTAAAAAAATACATAATCAACTGTATTTATACTGTATATTAGTGAACTTAGTCATAGATACGATAAATGTAGTTATTATTTCAAAACGACCTTACATTAATATGATGTTTTAAATTCATAAATTTTAAGTTATGATGTTAATGTAGAAATTCGTAGATACAATCAATTAATGATTGGATTGATGAAAAAGAGTCGTCGAAGCAATCAAGATATCCATTAAATTATGAAATATGTTCATCAGTTTCTAATGAACATAATAACATTGGGACTACGAACATGGAAATTAAAAAATGAACATCTATTAGTAGTATTAATGAACTTTTCATTGTATCAATGATCAAAAAGTCAATAACTGGTGTTGATTGATATTATGCACAATAATTTTTTGAGTGTACGTGTTTTATATTCTTGGTTTATAAATAATTACAAATGACTTACTATAATTATTATTAGATATGATAGTGAACAAGGGCACCATGTTCTCGTCCTAGCGCGAAAGAAATATACCTCGGATAAACGATCCTGGATCCATTAAGGTTCCTTTCGAATACGGTGCTTAAACCGCCGACGTCTATCGTCCCTTTCAATAATATAGACATCATTGCTATGATCATAACTATGAATTGCACGAAATCTGTTGATACTACAGCCTTCAGTCCTCCCTCAAATTAAGTTATGGGATTAGTCTTTACACGCAACGTAATACTTACTTACTTACAATGGCAGTAGAAAAAATACATATAAAACAAGATATGGGCATGACTATGTTTATATTTAATCCGGTAACTAAAATTACTCAATCAAATCAAAAGGTAGATGTTTACATGTACATGTTTTAAGTGTACTTCCAGATTTAATACTTACGGTTTCCACACTGAACAAAATCGAACCCAAAAGTCGCACCCTCCAATCGAATCTTCTCTCCAAATACTTAAATTAACTTATATATGCATAATCTCATATTTATAGGTAATTTTTCAGAAACGACGATTTACCTCGTAAAGAGACGTAATGTTCAATTTGTATAAAATGGGAAGATAAATTGCTTGAAATATCACCGCCATCAACAGCAATCCACCTAGTATAAAAAAGTACTCCGTTCCGTGGACGTAGATTTCGGTGGGGAGCCCCAGCATTGAAATTCCGCTAAAGAAACTGCGCAAAAAGTTGAACTGAACACTTTGCAACATTTCATCATCAACTTCAAAAGATTAATTTCAACTTTTCTATGTGAACGTGTTAATGGTAGTCATTTTGAGTGTTTGCTTTAAGAGTTACTTACTTTTGCCACAGTCATTTAGATTTTCTAGCCATTTTTTTATAATTACAAATAGGTATATCATGACGAAAATTGCCCATTTATGGAGAAACCATGTTACCTAAGTTTAGGTAATAAAAGTTTCTAAATTAACTTGTTGTTCGAAAAATATTACCAAAAGAGTCAGTGGCATACGTATAAAAAAGTTGTTGGTAGAAAATTGAGGTTATAATCTCTAAAAATAAATAGCCTTGAAAAAGCCCCTGAAAAAAGCATGTGATACTGCCTTTCTTCGAGGAATTGTATCGCGAAAAGGGCGCACTTTGGAATATAGGTAAGTTGTGGTAAATTGGCATATTTTCAGCTGAGGAATCTATGGTCAAGCGTTGTACAGACCTTTCAGAGACATCCTGCATAAATCTTTAATTTTTTACAACTTTTTTGAATATTGTACGGAATATACAAAAGTCCCTCGTTATCCGCGAGAGTTCGGTTCTTGCAATGTTACTCAGATAACACAAATAGGGTCATAAAAGAGTGAGTGATAAAATATAATAATGAGGTGCAGGACAGGAATCGAAAGCGAAAACCGCAGATAAATAATTAAAATTAAGTATGAGCCCATTTGGTTCGTAACAAATCGTTTTAAGTGGATCAAACATGTGATAATGCAAGGAACGTGATTAGGTATTTACAGACTCCGTCACGCGGGCGCGCACAAAAACGGAAATAATTCTAATTCACCCTCGTACGATTTACAAACATTTTTCTTCGCCTACATTTAGGTCGGACATCAAATTTCGAAGTTGACAATTGCAAAAATTGTGTTACTTACGTGGCTATCAACAACATGGCAACTGGAAACGATTTCATAGAGCGTCCTCCGACTAAATAATCTTGAGCGCTTTTTGAGAAATTCGAGAAACAATAATACAGGCCAACGGCGATGTAGATTAAACAGACGATTACGGAAATTAGATTAGTCTAGCCATTCAAAATTTCGCAACTTTTTGGCCACGTCTGCCGCCGTAATTTCACCCATACTACCTCTTTTATTTATTTTCGTGATACACTAAACGGAAACTTTATTTATGTTAAGTTTATTGCTTTTCACGTGTGCGTGTCAAAGGAACGCTAATTGTAACTGAATTATTTAATATTATTAATATCGTGACTGAATTTTACGGTAAATGCCAAAGCCCAAGAATATCGAAGGTTTAAATGTAAATACCTAGTTCTAAAATTATCAGGCTATTTTGGGCTCTTATGTCGATTAGAAATGTTACATGCAACGTATCTATTGTGCTCTTAAAAATCAGCAAAATAAAATATTTTATTTTAAATCATAAAAAATATCGGTATCGAATTTTCACGTCGCATGTCAAAAAAATCCTTTTTTTAAATGTTTCTCGAAAGAAATATATTTTTTGAAAAATAATATTTACGAGAGAAATTTATGAGAATTAAAAAAAATATATCACTTTTTTTCGATTATCTTGAAAACGGTGTATTGTATCGGAAATTATAAAGTTACATAATTGGTAGAGAATTTGTTGCCGATTCCAAAACATGTTTTATATTACCGATTCGATGATTGATAACGGAGACTGGAATTTTTTTAATTTTTGAACGACCGCCATTTTGAAACGGGTCGGTCGATTTGACTGATTAACGAACTCGTCCTTAGTTTCCATAACGACAATATGCTGTTCAAATTTCAGCCTCCTACGATCAAAATTGCGACCGGAATAGTGTACACAAGAAATTGATTGACCCAAAATGAACGACCTATATTTTCGCAATCTAAGGGTCGAAATCGAAGAAAATCCAAAAGGATACGTCTTGGTACGAAAATTCGATAATAAGCATAATTCTATTGTTGGTGATATGTATATTGGAAATAATCTAAAAAGTAAGTATGTACCTCATTGAATTTTAATAACCGTGATATCACTGATGCACGTTTAAAGCTTTGTATTCGAGCCTAACGATTTCGATTTTCAAGAGCAAAAAACTGAAGGTAAGGAAAGTATCATATAATAGATAATATGGTGCTTACGTATCGGTAAAACGTTTAATATCAGTCAATAAGTAACGACATGCCAGTGAATATTCATATAAAACGTGTCCACTGATTATTTCTGGAAGGGGATCATTTTATTCTTCTTTTAGAATTATTTAGAGCAATAAGTTTACACACGTTGCCGTTTCCCATTTTAAACATATCGTCTTACAAACCTAGACCAAGTTATTAAATTCAAAACGTGATACTATTCTACTTATGAATCAATCTGTTCACTGCGAGACGAAAACTGCTCTGAACTTACAAAACAGGAGAGCGCAATCCCCGAAAATAACATATGTGGCGGGAGTCAACCCCCACTTAACGGATCACTGCAAGAACTAATCGAACTGCTTTTAAAATTCGTAGGTTGTTATAGGTTGAAAACTGCTTTATATATCGTTTATATATTCGTATATAAGAAAATCTGGGCCACGATGATTGAACGTCAGATACATAATATCTATAGAGCGAGGGAAGGGGGCATTTTGTGGTGGTCGATTCGTACAGAAAGCGAATAAAACCTTCTTTATGCCCAATCAGTTTCGCGAGAAATTTCTGTACCTTACGAATTCACAAGTTACTTACAGATAGAGTATAAAACAGAGGCGTGGTATAATTAAAATTACGGTCTATTATTTCAGGAACGAAGTCGTCGGCGCAGTGTAGTAGAACTATTGCGTATCTTTGATTACCTCGCTTACTTACGCTTACTCGCTTACTGCTTTTCCGCATTTTCTTCCAGAAGAAACCTTATAGTCGTCGATTCGGTAGCTTAACCTACAATATATGCTTAAGATGGTTGAAATAATTCATGCGTTGTTATTGTTATTAGTGAAATATCCTATAGTTAGGACGTGCTTTAATGTTTTTTCTGATGTGAGCTTTTAACAAATTTTCGATTACATGTTCAGTAGAGGAAGTGGTCCGAATATGGGACCCCCCCGTTTTATTTTTTATTTATAGTTTTCATACTTTTTTGATAAATTAATGTAAAAATTGACATATCTATAGTTGAAAGTGTCATGTTTAATATTCACGGTTATTTGTTATAGTAGAAAATCCAAAGAATACGGTGGTTTAAGATAAAGTTATCAAATTAGTAATTATTCAAAACGGCGACAAATTGCACGAAATATGGGCCCTTTTAAACATATGGTATAAAAGAGCTAGGTTTTGTAAAATAAGCTTTATTTTCATTTAAAAAATCAACTTTGCGTTCGAACTGGACGAATGTTAAAAACTGACGACAAAAATCGCAAGGATAATAGTCTGTTTCGGCTCCGGAGCATTTGTGTCACATTTGTCGCTGTATCCACAGCTTTCCTTTGTCACTTTCGAAAATCAGCCGTTATATTATAGCTATGCAGGCAGCATAGCAGGCATATTTGGACTTTTATAGGTGACCCATATTATCAACATTCGATCTTACACAAAAAACTAACAAAATGTTAGTACACACATTTTTAATGTTAAATAAATGACAAGTTTTGCGAACATAAGAGCAGTCGGGTTTAAAACGACAGCTACATCCAAAGATCACAAGCGAATTCAATTGCAATCTTGCTTGATTTCATCATAACAATTTACCTATAAAATAATGGAAATTCGGGAAACGCTTTCACAAGTATCACTCAATAATTTAGTAGGGATCTGTGTCACTATTGCAAACTTTGTAAATTAGCTACTAAACAAGCTTATGCACTTTAAGGTATTTACGACGAATATTGCCATTAGTCTTACTAGATATTTATTGGTGGCCCATATTATATGGAAGGCTCATATTTGGACCACTTCCTCTACTTAAATAACTACAAACAACAATAGCTTTATCTAATTAAAAAAAAATAGTTAAATGCACGATTTTTGTATTCGATTCATATCCTTAAATATCTCAAACACATTTATATCTTTAAAAAATAATAAATGTCTATAAAAACGTTATCTGGAAACACCGAGTTGTGTTTCTAAAACAGTACAATATTAAAATAATAGTTCGTGTAACGTCAAATGATTCCTTTTTAATTGTTTTAGTACATACATAGGTATGTACTTACGCAGAAAATGAAACATTGCACTGAAAATCACAATTTAATTTCAAACACCCAGTTATACCCTATAGGTACATTTTCTAAAATAATTTCCTAAACATGCTTTAACATTAAAATTGTTTATAAACATAAAATTAATTTCGCTATCGCGATGTGAAGAGCTTACGTTTTTTTTTATGTTAATGTTATTTTTAGAAGCTACTGTTCACTTAACTGTTTTCTTATTTGTAAATATATACTGCAATGTATTTGTGCGAAAAGTGACAAAATTACAACAATTAGGTATACTAACAGTAAGTTGTAATAACAGTAATAGTAAATGAAAACGCTTATTTTGAAACAGACTTTAAAGTTTGTGTGTATTTAAAACCAATTTTACATTTTTTCCGAATCTTTTACATTTAAAACACAATAACAGCGATGCGTGGTAACATTTCTCTTTCCACGGCTATTCGTTTAATTATTGTTTATAATTCATACCTACTTATTTTGTGGAAATGTTATTTTTTTGTATTTAAAATGTGTATACTTCGAACAACATACTAAACTTGTCATATATATTTTTTATGCTTAAATTCGTAATTTTGTAATCGCGCGGTAACTGCTTACCGAAAATGGAAGTTTCACTAATATAATTTAATTCAAAAACGAAAATCACCCAGAAAAGTTTTCAGTAGATGGCGCGTTTGTATTTATTTAACATTTTGATTAGCCCCCATCAGCTGCAAATTTCGATATGTCATTTCAACAATGTGTTGTAAGTATACCACCTAATTTACTTAATTTTGTGCACAAAAAATGCAAATAAAACAAAATGGCACACTTACCCTTATAAAAAGCAGCCGTGTAAATTGTCGGTCTTTATCAGGGAGGTTCGGTTAGCATGATTTGCAAAGAAACTATCACTATCTACTATATAACTTTGAAAGACAACTAGCTAAAGAGATCCGCACTTGTACGTACCTAAAATACCACTGCCAAGTGCGATTTAAAATATTGTAACTAAAATTTTTCATTACAAAATACATAGTGATATCGGATTCGAAACAATTTTATAACATGAAATACGTTAACAATACCCACCACAAAATATTTTTTTACTAAAACTCGTAATTTGAATGAATGCGATAAAAAATTCCAAATGTATTGTTCGCTTAATTTTGCAAACCAAAACTTGAATCAACAAATTTGCCGTTGTAAAAAAAAAACAGAAGCACCGCACTTACAAGGTGCGCCAAAAGTTCTGCAACTTTTTTCAATTCGTCGATTTTTCTTCGTTGTGTGTCAATTTTCGCACTTTCTTCGTTTGAACATGTTATTTCAGTCGTATTCATGCTGTTTATCTGTTATTCCAGTCGATCCACTTTTATTTTTGAAGTTTGCCATGGTCTCCGAAGAAGCTCGCTACGCCGTCGTTTCGTTACACAAGCAGGGATGAAAGAATTGCCAGATTTCCAGCACGCTGAAGTTGAAGAAATATGATGTGTCGCGGATCCTGAAGCGTTACAAGGAAACTGGAAGTGTTGCAGATCGTTCTCGAAGCAGAAGACCCGTCGAAGTGCGTACAAAAGCTATGAAGAATCGAATTCGATGCCGAGTGAAGCGAAATCCAGAACGATCTCTTAGGAAGATGGCAAAAGAGCTGAAAATTGGCGATGGGAGCGTGCGGCGGATTGTGAAGGAAGATCTGAAGCTAGTCTCTCACAGGAAGATCGCTGCTCACGTTTGACCGACAAAATGAAGGAGAAACGGCTTGAAAACTGCAAGAGGATGTTGGCCGTGGTCTCAAGTCGAGGTTGCCAGAAAATTCTCTTTTCAGATGAGAAGCTTTTCAACCTGGAACCCGTTCATAATCGCCAGAACGATCGCATACTGCTACCAAAAGGAACTCCTCGAGCTGTGAACATCGAAAGAAGCCACTTCAGCAAGGATTCCGTGATGGTTTGGGCCGGAATCACCGCGAAAGCCAAAACGAAACTGATCTTCCTGGAAAAAGGCGTCAAGATCAACTCCGAAGTGTACCAGAACGCTGTTTTGAAGGCCGAAGTGGTTCCTTTCGCCCAGAAGCACTTCCCGGACGGCAACTGGATCTTCCAACAAGATTGGGCCCCGTCCCACGGATCGAAATCGACGATGGCTCTCTGTGCGGAGATTTGTCCTGCGTTTTGGGACAAATCGTTTTGGCCTTGGATTTCTCGGTTTGGAGTATCTTGGAGAGCAAGGCGTGCGCTACAAAACACGCCAATGTGGAGTCCCTGAAGTGCGCTCTACAGAAAGCATGGGACGATTTGGACCAGAAGACCCTTGCGAAAATCGCGAAAAATTTCAAGACCCGTTTGGAGGCCTGCATCGAAGCTGAAGGCGGCCATTTCGAACACTTGTTGTAATTGTGTAAACTACATGTTGTTTCCATTGTTTACACCAAATTTCGCATAAATCCGTTGAGTTTTCGAGAAAATATGGCAATTTTAAAAGTTGCAGAACTTTTGCCGCACCCTGTACACTTGTTTGTTTCGTATTTTCAAGTTTTGACCTTCAAAGAATACACTGCAGTCTGCTAATGATAGTTTTTCCCAATTATATTTATTAGCTTTTAATATTTGATTATTTAATTTTTGTAATACCATTTTGCTAGTCTATTATTTTGTTTTCTAAATTATTTGGTTAGTAATTAAATTCACAAACATCCATAGATGCAACTTTAGTGGACGATTTCGTCTTTATAAAAAAAGAAATTAAATTTGCATTAATAGGTTATCTAGAGATTGAATTATGTATTTCTATATTACATGATAATTCTATGTAAAATAAATTTAGGTAAATAAAAAGCATACGCACCTACTTACAACAAATAAAAGTAAAATAGTACGATTTGATCTGTTGGAGTTGCACAGAAAAAATTAACAATTACGTTATTGTAGGTAATACTGGAAGAACTAGACTTTAACAAATATAAGAACAGATTATCGAAAAATCAAAGCTAGAAGTTTTATTTTTTATCTATTTATCTATATAGGTCACGAATTTAAAAATAAATTGGTGCTTAAATAAAATTCTAGATTGCTACTGCAAAGATAACATTTTTAGGGAAATTGTTCCTGTTTTATTATATCTACAGGTACAGTCGTCTACAATATCAATGTGCGCGCCCTGTAGGCGGTGAACGAGCATCACAGTTCATTCATATAATTTACGTTGTTTAAAATAAAAAACAAGCAGAAACTGCACTTCAACTTTTTCGTCGATTTATCGAAACGCAATTGTATTTTATACAATTTAATTTACACGTAGTTGCGACAGCTCACGAGATCTCGAAAAATAAAACGTTCCTTATCCCGAAGAATTGCATCTTATTTCTTTTTACTACTCTTGTTTAATTTTTCTCCACTCGTATTTTGTAGAGTCTTGTTTATGTCGAAGTTACACGTTTGTTCAAGATTGCTAAATTATATATTCTACTATTACCACATACGAATGACAGTGTCGGCATAATTTGCTGAGAAAGACGATAATAATAATAACAGCACATTTACCAATTCGTGACCTAATTTATTTACATTACGTCCTAATGTTCGTCGAAACACATTTTGAGAAATTTAAATAAGTATCTGAATGTTTTAAAATGTACTTTGATTTTATCGGTCTCGTTGGTATTTTTTTTCAAAGCTCTTGTATATAGGCACTGATGTGCTTAAAATATTAATTTTTGTAGTCTTTTTCCGTTTCACTATTTGCAGAAGTTTCGCATTTCCCATAACATTCTCAGATTCTTTTAAATTTTGAACGATTCTGTTCCAAAATTAATGTAGGTTTTTAAAATGTAAGAAAACAAAAAATTATAGTAGGAACAGTGGTGGCTATTACTGATGTTTGACTGTTATTGCTACTACTATTTACATGGCCATTTGTTATATAGTACCTACCAGGAAACACGTGTTTCTAATAAAACAACTTTAAATACTCATGTTGATTTTTATCGAGATTATTGTGCGTTAAACAATAGGTCATTATACACACACAATTTATAAAAAAAAAAGTTTAAAATATTTATCTAAGCGTAATCTGCCTTGAAAATTACCAAATTTAATTACTCAGGCAGCATTTAACGTAAAATTTCAAAGTATCGCATTAAATTGCACAATCTGTATTACCGATTGAATGGAAATCTACACGTACACAATTTCATTTCTTATTTTATACATATTATTACCGAATGATAGCACAGCTTTAATAAAAACATTTGAAAGTAGCCACTATACCAGTTTTTTTTTATAATACCTTTCATAAAACTTCTAATAAACGGTTTTAATTATAAAAAAATAAGTTTTTTTGTCAACTTGACGTATCTACATACAATTAGTTAGAATGAATTGCATTTACAACCGTCATTTTAGCGAATTTTCATAGAAAATAAAGCTATTGTGGCCTGTCTGATGAAAGGAGCGAGACGTGTCCTTTTGGTTTTACTGCGATCTCGACCCCTACATCACGAAAATATAGGTCATTCATTTTGTGTCGGTCATGTATATAATCAATTTTTTGTGGACACGATTCCGGTCGCAATTTTGATCGTAGTTGGCTGAAATTTGGACAGCGTATTGTCTTTACGAAAACGAAGGATGAGTTCGTTAACTAGCCAAATCTATCGGCCCGTTTCAAAATGGTGGCCATTCAAAAAAAAAATATAAAAATTCTAATCACCATTATTACTCATCGGATCGGTAATGTGAAATATGCTTTAGAATCAACATAAAATTCTCTACAGATCATGTCCGTTGCATCGTTTTCGAAATAATCGAAAAAAAGTGATATATTTTTTTAATTCTTATAAATTCCTCTCGTAAATATTATTTTTAAAAAAGAAGTTTTTGACATGCGACATGAAAATTCGGTACCGAGGTTTGCGCGACGGTAGGATTTTACACTTTATAGTCAAAGTAAAAAATTTTTGAAGCGAAACGTTTACAACGTATTTTCGGTAGGTATTCATGATTTGTATTTGGATTCAGGTTAAAATCTAAATAAATTTGATTTTATCACATTAGTTAATGAAACGTCTTCCGGTGGTAATTGCAAGGATAAATTTTATTTTATTTCAAGTGTTATGCCATACACTTTGTAAATATTTAACAAATCATACAGGGTAGTATTCAAAATTAATATATCTAATTTCCATTTTACTGTAACTAAAATTAAACGTTAAAAAGATTCGAACGGCGTATACCACGCGATTTAGGGATACAATTAATAATACAATAAGTTCATTGGCAGTAAAATAACTAATAATAATAATCAATTAAATGATATGGAATAAGAAAATTATTTTTCATTTTGAGCTTTCTATAATTTTTTTTTTGATACTATGTTATTATCAATTGTTACAGTTATTAACTAGCGTAAATCTAGTCCCTACTCATTATTATTTTTTAAGTGGTAGGGATCATGCGAGAGTATTAAAGGACGTTCTCTTTTATTTGAAAACGATATGCAGGTGTATCTTACACTTACGCGTAAAATCAAATTCTGTTAGCATAGATAGTTAAAAGTTTATAGTGAAAGAAAAGTGCTCGCGATTTCTTTGTAGTAAAAGTAAGTAACTGTTTTACTATCATTGTTTTGCATACCTAAGTTTTAAACAATTAAAATAAATTCCAAATAATTATGTTAAAATTGATTTTTAACTTTTACTGAACACAAACTGAGAAAATCATTTCTTTTTACATAGTAATTGTAACAAAATGTATCGTTTATTTGTAATACTGATAACAATTATATACGTGCGTATCTTTTATTTTGTTAAAAATTCGTTTAATAGGTATTCGTTTTGTATTTAAAAAAAATTATGCGTTATGCGTTATCGATAACTTAAACCCTCTTTTCTAATAAAATTATTTCCACTTTAGTTTTTGAAATTGTATCAAAATTAATTGACTCCACCAACTAGGTTATTAGTTACAATATTATACACTTGTAGGACCGGTAGGTACTTATTTAAATCTCGGTTATACCCAATTAACTTTCATCAATACGTACCTATTTTATTGAGTACTAAGTTATGTTCAAGCATGGAACAAAAATACATAGGTAAACCGGATACCGGATTTGACTTGAACAAAATGTATAATTAAAAATTGTGACAATGGTTATTTATTTATTTATTTACTTGGCGATTAAGTAACCAGTTATTAAACGAGACTTAAATTGCCGACCCTTAAATTATAATTAAGGACGACACAATGAGAAACCTTGGCCACGACTTGATTTGCACCTAGATCGACCATCGCTATTTTTCATATTCCCATTTTTTTACTTTTAACTTTCTCGACTTTAATTGTAATCAAAATAAAAAATTGACTATCACCGCTCATCACCGCAAACTTTAGTGACGAGAATGAATACCGATCTCCTATTTTTCCCAATAATTTTGATGACTTCGGCTGCTCCAAGAATTTCGACGAGGCTAGGCGATCTCCAAGGAAGATACGAGCGCAGCGGTAACGGGATCGAATACAGCGCGTACACTGGAATCCCATTCGCGAAACCGCCCGTAGGCCCTCTTCGATTCAGAGTAAGTAACAAACTTTAATTTATTAGGTCATCGTTAACTTCGCACTTTCCAGCCTCCAGAACCAGCCGATCCTTGGCCAAACACTTTGGACGCGTCGAAACCGCACGCCACCTGTCCACAAAATTACCTTCTTATCGGAAACTCCACCAATTTTTGGGAACGAGGATTGTCTCTATTTGAACGTTTACACACCATTGAACACCACAGTAGGTGCGGTATAAAGAAACATTTACCAAATAACGTGATTCCTTTTAGTACACATTTTCGGAACCAAAAGCCGTCATGTTTTTCATATACGGCGGTGGATTCTATTCAGGCGATGCCAATTACAACTCGTATAATCCAAGATTTCTCATGGACCGCGACGTTGTCGTCGTAATTCCCAATTACAGATTAGGTAAGCCGATCGGCGATTTATTGGCGCGTGATGTGAATTTGAGCGTAGGTCCCATCGGGTTTCTTTCAACCGGAGACGACGTAGTCCCTGGAAATAACGGTCTGAGAGATCAGCATTTGGCTATACTGTGGGCCAAGAAAAATATAGCTGATTTTGGAGGCGATCCGAACAGGATAACTATATTTGGAGAATCCGCGGGATCCGCTAGTGTCCATATGCAATCGCTTTCTCCCTACAACGCCGGTGCGTATGAAATGTGATTTGAAAATCGCAATTACCATATGGGCTTTAGGTTTGATACATGGGTTTATATGTGAAAGTGGCTCGGCGTTATCACCTTGGGCTCTAGTTCCTCGGAGTGAAGCCAGAGAACGTGCGATAAAATTGGCCGAATATTTTCGTTGTCCTACGTGGTCCAGTCACACCATGATCGAGTGTCTAAGAGGAGTGGACGCGTTCGAACTTGTTCGTGCACAACATGAACTTTTTTACGTAAGTTGTGGAAATTTCAAAATTGCGTTCATCAAATCAAACGTGATCGTAGGCATGGAGCTTAGATCCGATCATACCGTTTAGACCGGTCGTCGATGGAGATTTTCTTCCAGATCATCCCATAAATATAATATATTCGGGAAGGTTGGTTAACGTTCCGTCAATCTTGGGATTCAACACGGAAGATGGAGCTTTCAGATCTTCAGGTGCGACAAAAAAAAATGATTCGCGTTCGCGTCGATGATTATTCGAATGTTTTAGCTGTATTTGGAAGTTCTCAACGACTACGGGAATTCAACGACGACTACGAACAAATTTATCCCAACGCGTTTTTATACGAAAATTCCACAGCCGATGTTAACTACGTGACACGACAAATAAGACAATGTTATTTTGATAACGAAAAACTTACAAATCACGATTATTGGCGGATTCGTCTGACAAACGTATGCGTATTTAAATCGACAAAATAAAAATGTTATTGTATAAAAAATTATTTCAGTTATACACGGATAGGTATTTTTTGGCCCCACTTAACGATCTGGTCGATTTGTATCGCACGTACTCGAACAAACCAGTTTATTACTACAGATTTGGATACGCAGGCCCGGTTAGTTTCAGCGTTTTGTTTGGCGATAGAAATAATTACTACGGCGTCAGCCATATGGACGAACTTATATATTTGTTCGATCAACGAGCTGCGTTCTCAAACTACAAGCCTACCGATGCCGATAGAAGGATGATAGAAATTATGACCACCCTTTGGACAACGTTTGCCAAAACAGGGTAAGTAATAGAACGTGATAATTTGAAAAAGATTTGTTTACCGTTAAATCCTTTTTAAGTAATCCTAATACGTGGTCGTTGAATTTGGCGACATGGTATCCCGTGACCACCGACTCTTTGGAGTTTTACTCTTTTAACGCGGATACTACCACCAAAATGCTCGACAAACCGTATTGGGAACGATATAAATTTTGGAAAAGTCTACCTATTTTTTATATTTACTAGAAATAAGTTAAGTTTCTATTAGACCTTGTTGTACCTAATTAAATAAGAATTTATTACAATAAATACAGACCACATCTATTGTTTATCATTCTAGATAGGTAGAGTTCGTCATCGTTACATAAAACAATTCAATTACTGTAATTACTTCTGCACTTATAACGCAAACAAAAACAAAAGAACGCACGCGATTACAAAAAGATCTTAAATAATGATGACAAATTAATTACTTTATTCTCAACAAGTTGGGTAAACTTGCGTAGATATAAAAATTACCAGAGCAAAAAGTCATGTTATTGTTTGTTACGTATGTATCTAGATATATATTTTTTAATATTAGATGCACCCTGAATAATTTTAATGAATTCGATAGTTAAGAATAACTTGCACAAATTATTTAAAAAGTTAGGTAATAATATTAATTAAGTATTAATTGGCTTAGACGTCTAGGAAACGGTCCGCATTATTTTTTTTACGCCTTCTCTGTGTTACGAGTGCAAAATAGGTAACATCCGGTTTTATTATATGTATATGTAATATTTTTTGTAATAACTTTCGAGTTGATTTGTGTCGCTGCTCGAGTTTATTAAATTGATGTTTGGCGCCTGTGTGCATAAATGCCTTTGTGAAGACTACCTAAAAATATTTAGTTATCATAACTAATAAAAGTAACTAAACGCTCTGTTTACTACTCGCGACTGACGAATAAAAAAGATAGTTATTTTCTAATTGTAAGATATATTACTCTCACCAACACCTTCGCGAGTAGGTATCTAAAAAATGAATATTCGTTCAATTATGTTAAATATGCCTAAACTCACTTTTACATAAGGGTAATGGTTATTTTACGATTATGATTCAACAGTCAAAATAGTATGAAATATTTGTGCCAAAGTTGAAGCTAATACCTATATCTGTTTTTCATATAGCAACGTAATCGGTGCAAATCTGATACAAGTTAACAGCGAAATTGCGCATTTAATAATAAAATAATTTATTAACAGAAGTCAAAAAAGCGAAAGGTGTAATTGACAACAAGAAATATAAACGAAAAAATGAAAAAGCAAATATTTATTGAACTTTGCAGAATATGGAAATGATTATTTAGTGCACAAAGTTGAATGGAATTATGCGAGTGGTCACAATAAATAGAAGCGGGAAACTAACGGGTATGATAACTTGCCCCCCCCACTTATAATTTTAAGAAAAGGCGTTTAGCGCTAAACGCACAATAACTAGCGCCATAACGGTTACGCCGTAAAACGGTATTACTGTTCGGGGGGCAAGTTAACGCTAGCCCCCCATTGCGAATTTGAAACGTTTAAAGGGCGCATTAGATAGCATAGACCTAGCGCTCTTTAGCGCCACTTTGCAAAAAGCTAGGACTATTTTGGTTCTGAAGTTATTATAGGTCAAGGGCGGGAGGGGAACAAGTTAACGGCTTTTAATACTTTTGAGTTTCTAATGTTTTTTTGTCGTTTATTGTCAACCTAGCGCCAGCAAGCGCCAATTTCTATTTAGCTAGCGCCGTTACAGAAACCGAAATAATCAAATATTTGCAATAAGAGCTATTTTTACTTTAAGAATTAGCTTTTTTTAGTTCTCTGTGCTTATTTTATTGACATTCAATCTTAAATAAATATATGTCTAGTAAGTAGTCTCTGTAGTAAATTAATTGTAAAATCAGCTTTTTTACAAAACGCCGCCTTATTGTCGAAAAAACGTGTGTATCTGAAATTGGCTGATAATTCATAGCTTTTCCGTAATACGACTACGCTCCTCTAGCCTTTTTATAATGGAAGCATTTATAACAAAAAGGCTACTTTTTGTTTTTCCACCATAAAATAATAAACCATAAAATAATTTATTGTTCAAAAATATTTTCTTGTGAAATAATAAAAATAAAATGTGGCCGAAATAATACAAATAACATAAACATCGCGGAATTAATATCGCGGAAAAAAACTACGGATAGGTAAGATTAAAACGAACAAAAAACCTAAATAAAAATTTTTCCTAAAATCAATAATTTTCGAGTTATTGCTATTATTCATTTGATAATCGTCTTACTCCGGTACATTCCCTTTAAAGATTTTTAAGAACTTCGGAAGTGACAGTAAACAGAAACGATTGTAGGGGTTGAAGTCGTAAATATCTTTTACGGTCATTGACAAGTTGTATTGTAACAAATACTTAAAATGTTTCCTCATTTAAGTAGATATCTAAGTAGCTATTTGTTATTCATTTATTTTTTATTATCTTTTACATTTGCATGTGTTGTTCTAATAAAATTTCTAATTAATTTTTGTTAAATAAAAATCAATTTCGATAACGGCATTTCGATAAATGTACGGGAAAAAACTCGAAATAATACTGAAAGTTACTAACACTCATTACGTCATTATGGAATGTTTAGTTTTTAAACTTTGCTTTTGGTCCTTATGTTTGGTAAAAAACCAAAATTAAAGTACCTACTTACCTATTTGCATTTAATTATACTTTAAAAGCCCTTCGAAATTTCTCAATTTCTCAAAATCATAAAACCAGTACCGGTACAGCTTTTAGTTCAAGCCTCTCAATATTAAACGTAACTGTTCCAAAAACAGGCATGTTATTAATTATGTTAAATAAAGTAATCTAACTTTTACGTATAAACCGAAAATGGGAATTGCATTCATAAATGAAAATATTCACAACAATCTGCACTCTCCTACAACGGGGGCCATAAATTAAAGAGTACAGATGTTTTAGCTGACCCAACAGTCAGTTTCAATTTCCGAGTTCTTAAAAATCTTTAAAGGGAATATACCCGAGTAAGACGATTATCAAATGAATAATAGCAATAACTCGAAAATTATTGATTTTAGGAAAAATTTTTATTTAGGTTTTTTGTTCGTTTTAATCTTACCTATCCGTAGTTTTTTTCCGCGATATTAATTCCGCGATGTTTATGTTATTTGTATTATTTCGGCCACATTTTATTTTTATTATTTCACAAGAAAATATTTTTGAACAATAAATTATTAGTTTATTATTTTATGGTGGAAAAGCAAAAGTAGCCTTTTTGTTATAAATGCTTCCATTATAAAAAGGCTAGAGGAGCGTAGTCGTATTACGGAAAAGCTATGAATTATCAGCCAATTTCAGATACACACGTTTTTTCGACAATAAGGCGGCGTTTTGTAAAAAAGCTGATTTTACAATTAATTTACTACAGAGACTACTTACTAGACATATATTTATTTAAGATTGAATGTCAATAAAATAAGCACAGAGAACTAAAAAAAGCTAATTCTTAAAGTAAAAATAGCTCTTATTGCAAATATTTGATTATTTCGGTTTCTGTAACGGCGCTAGCTAAATAGAAATTGGCGCTTGCTAGCGCTAGGTGTCAACAATAATAATCCGTAAAAAAATCAAAAAAATCGAACATGAAATTTTTCGTTAACTTGTCCCCCAACTATAATACCGTTTTACGGCGTAACTTTTATAGCGTTAGCTATTGTGCGTTTAGCGCAAAATGCCTTTTCTTAAAATTGCAAGTGGGGGGGGGGCAAGTTAACGTACCTAAAACTAACGATAGGTATGTCCAATAAAACGGCTTATAGGTACCCAACTTATTCATATTCTGCTCGATTCAATTAATTATTTAACACCATAGAGAATCCTCATCGACCAAGACATCTATGGAGCATTCTGACATAACGTTCTCCATAATCCAGTTATAATTAGTTGAAATACGCATGGCCCTAGTTGGATGTCCTATACAATTATTAGACTGTACACCATTAAAGATACCGACGATACCGTAACGACCATGAATATTTTTGCGTAAGATGGGACTACCGCTATCGCCCTAAAAATGTAAGTAATAACATTTAATTAAAACATTATTTTATACTAGCTATTTAATATTTATAAAATATTATTGAAAAATACAATACTTACAGTACAGGCACTTTTACCATCACTACCCTGGAGACATAATGTTTCTTTGTGCAAAAAACGATCATTATAAGAATTTTTGCAATTATTATTAGTCATAGACGTTAGGTCTGCGTACTGTAGAATAGAAGCTAACACATCTGTAGTAACACAATAAATAATAATTAATTGTGGAAATAGAGTGTTCATAAAGTTACTACCTATTTTTGTGAAAGTACAAATTTTAAAACAATTCAATACCTAAATATTTATTAGATACCTACAGTAAATGCAAATTCAAAAGCAGATGAAGTCAGATCTGAACACATGATCTGACACAAGATCTGATTCACATAGTCTAGACATATCGACGCAGTTTTACCAATAGGACGTAATCCACAAAAAGTAAATTTTACAGGAAAGCACATTTTGTGTCGTCGCGTAGCTATAAGAAGATACGTTTCGCAGAAATACAAATTGATTTTTCCGGTGGAAAAAATCCGAATATTGTTACTAGATTTTAACAAATGATGCCTTTGCTTTAGATGCATAAGATAGTCAGAATAATTCATTTTCACAAAAAATATAGGTTACGCCCTTTTGGCAAAACGCTATCAATATCAAAACGACATAACGATATAAACGCTTTAAGATATACGCGTTATGCTATATTTTTAATTATTCAGTAAATATTAACTCTATCTCTTTATAAGAGCAAACGTATTATTACTGCAGTTACACATACACATCGATGGCGTTTTGCCAAAAGGGCGTAACTCACACTTTTTCTGAAAATGAGTTATTCTGACTTATCTTATGCATTTAAATAAAAGACATCATCTGTTAAAATCTGGTAACAATATTCCGATTTTTTCCACCGAAAAATTCGATTTGTATTTCCGGAAACGTATTTTCTTATAGCTACGCGGCGATATAAAATGTGCTCTCCTGTAAAATTTACTTTTTGTGTGTTACGCCCTTCTGAAAAAACTACGACGATATGTATTTCTAGTTATTTCACAAAAATTGCTAGAAACTTACCTACACATATTCAAATGTTAAACAGTTACAAATTGAATATTTATACAGTTTACTTACGATGATTATTACTGAATTTTCCCCAACCCATAGTTGTTAGGGTTTCGTTGCCACGAACAAAATTATGAAATAGTGGGATCGGTTCAATATTATCTAAAAACATAACCAAATTAGTTAAATTATACAGTATTGTTATTAAAAGATGTTTCGAAACAGTATAGTTATGAAAATGGCATATAAATACAGTATGTCCATTAAGTAACGTTGCCAATAGAATCCTGATAGATACGCAATTTATTTACAAAGAACTAAAGTTTCATTGCTTAATAATTTGCCTTGCGCAAGGCGTTGTTTTATGAACAAATAGTACTACCTACATATGTGTCTAACTTATTATAGGTACGTAATTAAAACCAATTAACTTTACAAACCATTTTTACAAAACTAAATTTTTAAAGAAATCTTCACCGACCATCCCAGTTCAAGTTTATTAATCTATTAGTTAATAATATATTTCAAAATATCTACCTGAAAATGTAACAGCTTCAGCTAATTTAAGTAAAGCCATGCCATGATTATCAGAAGTACGGTTACTAAGTGGATGATGTTTGATTTCTGAAACATTAACAAGGATTCGTCCTTGTGGTAAACGGTATATGGACGAATCTACAGATCCTAAGTATACTTGCATATTTGGTCCCCTAAATAACACATTAAGTAATGAGAATGCTTTATATAAATATTTTATCACCTTACCATTGTGTACAATGTGCAGACGTTAACACATACCGATCACAAATTAATGCACCTCCGCACCTATACATGAAACCGTTATTTCTAGTCATTACAAATGCTGCCCATGGAAATTGGCCATTTTCGCAGATTTTCCATTAATAATTCTCGAATTATATTCTGAAAATGAATTATTTAGGTACAATTACAGTATAAACCCAATAATCCGAATTAAACGATTGCGGATGAGGTGGTTCGAATTATCAATTTGTTCGGAGTAGCATAATAATCATATAGGAGTAATCCCAAATGGAAGTAAATGTTGTAATCGGAAAATCAATACACGCGACCAACCCACATCTAAACGAAAAATATAAAATATTTTTAAATGAAATGGTACTTTATAAATCAATTAACTATATGAGTAGATTACATTTTTCAAGAAACGGCTATTTTCTCGAATTTCCCCAAACCGAATTCCCGATGGTTTACTAATAAAAAACAAAAACAACTACACACCACTATTTATAATGCGACACAATCTTCAAGGACTTCGTTCGTCTCTTCTCAAGTTATTTTAAGAGAACCGAAGTTAAAATAAATAAATTAAATTAAATTAAAGTGAATAAATTAATATTTTAAATGCCTCATTTTCGTATCAATTCAATAGTTAAAGCTCATGCTAGTTCACCCCTTTAGCGAGTAGCACTAACGTCGGGGATAACGGCACAAACTAGCACTAACGTAGCATTAACGATTGGCCAAGTTTGAGCCCCCAAATCAAAAGTGGGGGGGCTCGCATTTCGCCAGCCCCTCATGCTAGTTCACCCCTTTAACGAGTAGCACTAACGTCGGGGTTGACGGCACAAACCTCAGCACTAACGTAGCACTAACGACTGACGAAGTTTCAACCCCCAAATCAAAAGTGGGGGGGCTGGCGAAATGGAGCTAATTAAACTCCCATAATAAGAAATGAAGTGCTCTTAAAGTCAGTAAAGTGCATTGTTACTATCAAAACCTTCTACCTATAATAATTTATAATCGTTGAGCAGGCTAAGCTTATAATTAAAGAAAATATATTAAACTAAAAAGAAAAACTTACTTGTATCGAAAAATACCTGGAAATAAAAAATAACCAATTAAATTAGAAAATCTTTAAAATAAATAAATCATATTTACTTCTGAAGTCGAAGCAAGACTTGTTACTGCAGTAAATAACGAAATAATTACAAGAAAATTCATTTTGAAATCATGTCCGTCAAGAAGTGTTCCTGGTTTATATACTGGTAAACAAGAAAACACTTCAAATCTAACGATTTAATCAAATTTTTTATTATCTTGAAGATATCGATCACGACATGTCGTGTAACTGTAAATACTTATAGTTTCATGATGTAAACAAGTTTTCGATACGAGATTCAGAAAATTTAAACTTAAAACAATCGTTTAGCTTACATTGCACACATAATATAAGTACCTGCTTCAAAAAATTTAGAACGCTTGAAAACGAGCAACTACGTTTCAAATATTTCTGTATCTGGCATTTGATTTAGCAGATCAGATTATAACTGAATTGACAAAAAAACAAAATAAATAAGTAGGATTTAAAAACAAATTATTTATCGATAATAAATCGACCCATGCAACGTACACTACCTATCATTTCTCAGAAATGACAAATTTAAATTGATAGAATTACAGTCAATCTCGGTTATAATGAGATTGACGGGACCGCCACTTTTTGCTCATTATAACCGATACTCGTTGTAACCGGGAATGTAAAATTGCAGTTGAAAAAATTTTATTTATGTATTATGGAAAATAAGTGCAGTTTTTTAAATTAAGCTTTAAAAAAAGACGTAACTGCAGGCTGTTTTAGAGGTCCGCTTGTTTATGTATAATAGTTGAATTTGTTAATGTCACAAGAATAGTACTGAGAATTCCTGATTGTATAAAAACTTACAGTGTTGTTATAGTTGTGTGGACAAGAAATATATAAAGTCGTTAATCTCAAGTGTCACGCGTCGATATTTTTCTTGTAGACGTCGTAAATTAATTGCCACGGAGTTGGAACAACGCAACATTCTTAAACTTTTTTTCGCTATATCCGGACACCGACCTCGTAGAACGGGAATTTCTAACGTTGTGTGAATACGATTTCAAACGTAAGCACGTAAAATGCTCGTAATTACCAAGATCTCGTTAATCTCGAGCTCGTTATTAGCGAATTCGACTGTATATCACCGGATTTTGGCGGATTATGAGTCTTCGTTGATGTGAAGCTGAGTAAAGGCGATTTTTGGGGGCCTGTTTTACAATAGCTGATCTCCGCTAACATCAAAAATGACAAATTTACGTTGATGTAATCTTGATCTTCTTCTTCTTCTTCTTTGTTAGCCTATTGTCATCCAACGTTAGACATAGACTTCTATAATGTTTCTTCATATATCTCTATTCAAGTCTTTTCATCTAGTTTGCGGGCGCCCCACACTTCTTTTACCAATCCATGGTCTCCATTGCTGTATTTCTTTATTCCAGCATTCGTCGTTCTCCCTCTTATTATTGCCAGCCCATCTTCATTTTACAGATGCTACATGTCTTTTAACATCTATTAATTTTGTTTTTTCTCTAATTATCTTATTCCTTATTCTGTCTTTCAATTTCACACAGAACATTTGTCTTTTCAAGGCTCGTTGGGTTTTAGCGAGTTTTCCCATTAATGATCGTGCTAAGGTCCATATCTGTGCTACGTAAGTAAGTACTGGGAACACGCATTGGTGATATAATAAACGCCGAATTTAATTTGAAAAAATTTAAAGCACTTATCATGGTCCAATGCAACATTTTGATCTATCGTACCTCCTAATCCAGTTCAAATAACTTGAGATACGGACGGTCAAAGATGGATATTGTCTGCTACACTCTGTTCAAAATCTAACGTCGTCTATAGAGGCGCGAGAGTTACGCAGCTTATTAAGCACTCGACTTCAGTTCCTTATTTCGAAAAGATGGAATTTGAATAGCCTCATCCGCCACAAGAATTCGTATCTGGAATGAACGCACAATCTTTATGTGATCATTAGACGTGAGGTAAAGGGGCTAAAAGTCCGTTAACCTGCATTCCCATCGGATAGCAGGTAGTTAGTAAAATTTCTAAAGCTTCGCTCAAGAATGAGTTCAAGACTTACAAATGTTAAAGTATTTGGATATCTAGTTTTTGATTAAGGGATAATAAGTATAAAAACTGAAGTTCTTTTATTGATTGTGAGTTTCGTTGCATTATCTAGGATAATACTGTTACTAACACCTTTACGAGTAGGTATCTAAAAACTAAATATTCTTTCAATTATCTAAAATATACACATACCGCCTTTAACATAAGGGTAATGATTACTTTACGATTATAATTTAACAGTCAAAATAACACCAATTATGTGTGCCAAAATGTGAGTCATAGCTGTCTTTCACGTAGCGATGTAATCTGTGCAAATCAGAATATTTAATATTCAATAAATGTAGGTACCTACTAACAAAAGTCAAAGGTCATCAGGTGTAATTTACAATAAGAAATATACCTAAATAAAAACATGAAAAAACAAAATAATGAAAATAAAATTTATTAAACTTTGCAGAACATGCTGTAATGATTAGGTACATATAAGTTGTATGAAATTATGCGACCGAACAACGTAAATAGATGCTGGAAACTGACGATGGGTTTGTCCAATAAAACGGCGTGTAGGTAGGTACTCAGCTTATTTATATTCTGCTCGATTCAATTAATTATTTAACACCATATAGAATCATCATCGACCAAGACATCTATGGAACATTCTCGTTGAACGTTCGCCAAAATCCAGTCATAATTAGTTGAAATACGCATGGCCGTAGTTGGACGCCCTGTACAATAATTACGGTGTATACTATTAAAGATACCAACGATACCGTAACGTCCATTAATATTTCTGCGTACGATGGGACTACCACCATCGCCCTAAAAACGTAAGTAATAACATTTAATCAAAACATTATTTTATACTAGCTATTTAAAATTTATAAAATATTATTGAAAAATACAATACTTACAGTGCAGATACTTGTGCCATAACTGTTCTGAAGACATAATGTTTCATTGTGCAAAAAACGAGTATCAAAATATCTTTCGCAATTAGTATTAGTCATAGACGTTACGTCTACATACTGTAGAGTATCAGCTACCTCACCTGCAGTAACACAATAAATAATTAATTATGGAAATAGAGTGTTTATAAAGACATTACCTATTTTTTTGAAACTACAAATTTTAAAACAATTAAATACCTAGATATTTATTAAATACCCTTCATTAAATAAATTTTTGGTAATAAACCAATAAATATAAACTTGGAACAACTAACACCATATATTTCGGCTCTGGTTGGAGCTATCTTCAGTGGTAACAGTTATACAAACAATGGAAAACAATTAACAATTATTAAAACGAAAATACATTTAAAACATCAGCTTAATAAAATATTAAAACTTCAAAATGTGACATAAAAAACAAAATTGAAAACAAACCCTAATAATTAATTATTGCAAATAATTTAAAATTTGGTCATAATATTTAGGTAAATCCTCTAAGACACGGTTTTACGAACATGATTTATACTACAAAATAGCTATTCCTGAAATAACTGCTATGGAAACGTTTGTCGAGATAATGGTTTCCATGAAAATTATTCCAGGAATAGCTTATCTAATGTATATTTCATAATTGTAAAACCGGCCCTAAAAATCGTTTGAAATCGAACAGAATAAGAACATTTTTTTTGGATACCTATGTTATTCGTTCTGAAAACAACAAAATTTCAGTGGATTGGTATCAAAAACCTATACATAGTTGGCCATATCTAAATTTCCATTCTAATCATCCTATGAAAATGAAGGTTAATGTCGTCGGTAATATTATAGAAAAATGTCTTAATTTATCCAATCCAGAGTTTCGTCATTTACATTTAAGAAAACTAACGGAAGTACTAGTAAATAATAATTATCCGCAAAAACTTATATATGAAATTGTAAAATGTAAAGTCAATAGTCTATAATAATTCTAAATCTCATAATGTAAATAATAATGATAAATTTAAATTCTTACCTTTACCTTATATAAATAAAAAGGTTTAAATTTTAATTATTTAAATAAATTTAATATTCTACCTTTTCAACCTATAAATTAATAAAGGATTCTTATTGTTTACAAAATTAAAAAACAAAATTGATAAAGAAAACTTAACTAACGTAGTTTATCAAATTTCTTGTGAAGGTTGTAAAAAATTTATAACGGCACCACTTTACAACCATTAAAAAATAGAATTTCGTAACATAAATCTAACACCAAATTAATACCTTATAACACAGCATTATCAAAACATTCTTTCGAAACGAAACATCTTTTTAATTTTAATTTTGAAAAAAAAAGAGATTTGGAGGATTTACCTAAATATTATAATTAAATTTTAAACGATTCGCAATAATTAATTATGTAGGTTTCTTTTCAATTTTGTTTTTTTCTGTCATATTTTGAAGTTTTAATATTTTATTAATCTGATGTTTTAAATGTATTTTCGTTGTAGTAATTATTAATTATTTCAATTCGTTTGCATATTATCCACAGAAGATAGCTCCAACCAGAGCTGAAATATATGGTGTTAGTTGTTCCAAGTTTATATTTATTGGCTTATTACCAAAATTTTTTAAAAGAATATTAATTGGGCCAAAGAATTGTATCTTTATTATTTTATTAGATACCTACAGCAAATGCAAATTCAAACGAAGTTGAAGTAAGATCTAAACATTCACCATTATTCTAGACATAAACGACATAACGATATAAACGCTTTAAGACTTTATACTATTTTTTACTACTTTTTAAATTATTTAGTAAATGTTTACTGTATCTACTTATACGAGCATACGCATTATTATTGCGGTTACACATATATATGTATTTCTAGTTATTAGTTAGTTTCTAGAAAAATTGGTATAACTTTATAAGCCGAACATAGGTACTACATGCACTTATTCAAATGTTAAACAGTTATAAATTGAACTTTTATACCGTTTACTTACCGTAATCATTATTTAATATTCCCCAACCCATAGTTGTTAGGGATACGTCGCCATCGACAGGATTACGAAATAGTGGGATCGGTTCAACATTATCTAGAAGTATAACCAAAGTAGTTAAATTATACAGTATTGTTACTAAAAGATGTTCCGAAACAATATAAATATGAAAATGGCATATAAGTACGGTATGTCCATTAAGAAACGTCGCCAATAGAATTCTGAAGTGAAAGATAAACACAATTTATTTATTAACTCCTTTAGAGAACCAAAGCTTAATTGCTTTATATATCTCACTGGACTACTATAGGCGTTGTTTTATGAACAAATCGTATTATAGCTTATTCAAACCTATATGATGTTTACGTCATCAATAAAAGGTTACTAGATGATGACGTTTCGCACAGTGCTGTCACTTTGTAACTCGTATTTTTACAATTCTAATAAATTATAGTCTTTCTTTATGCCATCTAATATGTGCGCAGGTAAATCATCAATAGAACATGTCATTTTCCAATCTTTAAATCGAATTACAAATAAACAATCTAGTAACTTTTTTTTGATGACGTGAATTGCATATAGGTTTGGATAGGCTGTAGGTTTGGATAAGCTATACCTACACTTTATCCAAACCTATATGCAATTCACGTCATCAGTAAAAAATTACTAGATTGTTTATTTGTAATTCGGTTTAAAGTTTAGAAAGTGACATATTCTATAGATGATTTACTTGCGCACATATTAGATGGCATAAAGAAAGACTACAACTTATTAGACTTGACAAAATACCAGTTACGAGATGACAGCACTGTGTGAAACGTCATTATCTAGTAACATTTTATTGATGACGTGATCGATTATACGCTTGGATAGGCTATACCTAACTTAGTATACGTAATTAAAACCAATTAACTTTACAAACCATTTTTACAAAACTAAATTTTTAAAGAAATCTCCACCGACCATCCCAGTTCAAGTTTATTAATCTATTAATTAATAATATATTTCAAAATATCTACCTGAAAATGTAACAGCTTCAGATAATTGAAGTAAAGCCATGTCATGTTCAACCAAAATAGAGTTTCTAAGTGGATGATATCTGATTTGTGAAACACTACGAAGGAGTCGATCTTGTACTACATGGTGTACGGACGAATCTACGGATCCCAAATATACTTGGATATTGTATCCCCTAAATAACACATTAAATATTGAAGACGCTTTATATTAATATTTTATCACCTTACCATTGTGTACAATGTGCAGACGTTAACACAAACCGATCACAAATTAATGCTCCTCCGCACCTATACAAGATACCGTTTTTCATAGTCATTACAAATGCTGCCCATGGAAATTGGCCATCTTTCGCAGATTTTCCATTAATAATTCTCGAATTATATTCTGAAAATGAATTATTTAGGTACAATTCTGTAATTTAATTCGGATTATTGGGTTTATACTGTTATAAACCCAATAATCCGAATTAAATGAGAGAGGATGAGGTGGTTGGAATTATCAATTTGTTCGGAGTAGCAACCATATAATACCAATTGTAAGTAAATCTTTAGGTCGGAATATCAATACACTTGACCAATCCACATCTAATCGAAAAATATAAAATATTTTTAAATGAAATGGTACTTTATAAATCAATGAACTATATGTGTAGACGAATTTTTCAACAAACGACTATTTTCTTGAATTTCCCCCAAACCGAAATCCCGATGTTTTACTAATAAAAAACAAAAATAACAACTACACACCACTATTTTACAATACGACACAATTTTCAAAGACTTCGTTCGTCTCTTCTCAAGATATTTTAAGAGAACCGAAATTAAAATAAATTAAATAAAAGTGAATAAACTAAAATTTTAAGCGCCTCCATTTCGTACCGATTTAAAACTTGCACTCCCATAATAAGAAATAAAGTGTTCTTAAAGTCAGTAAAGTGCATTGTTACTATCAAAACCGTCTACCTATAACAATTTATAATTGTTGAGCAGGTTATGCTTAAAATTAATAAAAAAATTGAACTTAAAAGAAAAACTTACTTGTATCGGAAAATACCTGGAAATAAAAAATAAACAATTAAATTAGAAAATCGTTAAAATAAATAATGTATATTACTTCTGAAGTCGAAGCAAGACTTGTTACTGCAGCAAATAACGAAATAATCACAAGAAAATTCATTTTGAAATCATGTCCGTCAAGAAGTGTTCCCGGTTTATATACTGGTGAACAAGAAAACACTTCAAATCTAATGATTTAATCAAATTTTTTATTATCTTGAAGATATCGATTATGACGTGTCGTGTAACTGTAAATACTTGTGGTTTCATGATGTAAACAACTTTTCTATATGAGATAAATCAAAATTATCCACACGAGGTACGGAAAATTTAAAATTAAAGCAATAGTTTTGCTTACACTGCACACGTAATATAAGTACCTACTTCAAACAAATTTAAAAAGCTTGAAAACGAACAACAGCTACGTATCAAATATTTCAGTATCTTGCATTTAATTCAGCAGATCAGATTATATCTGAATTAATAAAAAAAAACAAAATAAACAAGTATGATTTAAAAAAAATTATTTATTGACAATAAATCGACTCGAGCAACGAACACTATTTATCATATCTTAGAAATTAATGCTCCTCCGAACCAATGGAAGTAAACCGTCTTTTCTAGTCATTACAAATGATGTACATAAAAACTCGCCATCTATCGCATCTTGCCCATTAATAATTCTAGAATTACATTCTGAAAATGAATCATTTAGATACAATAGCAGTATAAACCTAATAATCCGAATTAAATAGGGGCTTTTAATTTTCCTTTTAAGGGTTTTGAATTTTCATTCTTTAAAAATAAATTTTAATTTCCAACCTTTAAAAAATTTTTTGGTTTTTGAAAAAAATTTTAAAATTTTTTTTAAAAGGCTTTTTTAAAAAATTTTTAAGTTTAAATTCATAATTTTAAACATTTTCTTTTTGGAATTTTTTTCCAAAGAAATTTTTTAAACAAAAAAATCAAAAATTTACCTCCCAAAAAACAAAAAAATTTGGGAAATTTAAAAATTTGAAAAAAAAAATTTGTTTTTTTAAAATAAATTAATTTAAAATTTTTTTTTAAATTTTTTTTTAAAAAATTTTAAATTTTTAAAATTTTTCCTTTTATTATTTTGTAATTTTAAATTAAAAAATTTTATTTTTAAAGTTAATTATAAAAATTTTTCTTTTTAAATTTACAAATTTTTTTTAAAAATAATTTTATTTTTTTTTTTTAAAATTTTGTCCTTTTAAAAAAATTTAAAATGTTTTTTAAATTTAGTTTAAAAAATTTTTTAAAATTTTTTTAAAATTTTAAAAATTAAAATTTCCAAAGCTTTGGGAAATAAATTTTAAAAAATTTTAACCTTTTTTTCCCAATTAAAATATTTTAAAAATTTCCGGGCCCAAAATTTTTACCTTAATTGAAATTAAAAACCATTTAAAAGGGGAAATTGAATAAAACCCTTAAGGAAAAAAAAATTTTTAAGGATATTTCCCAAAAAATCTGTATTTTTTTGTAAAAATTTTATAATTTTTTTAATATATTTCTTTTTTTTAAAAATTTTGTTAAAATTTTTTTGAAAAAATAAAATGTAAAAATTTTTTTTGAAAATTTAGTTGGGTTTCCTTATTATTGTTTTAAATTTTTTAATCAACTTTTTTTTTGATTTTTCTAAATTTTAAGTAATTTTAAAAAATTTTTTTACATATTTTTTTTTAAAAAAATTTAAATAAATTTTTTAAACATAAAATTTTTTTCCCAAAAATTTAAAATTTTAATAACCAATCTTATTTTAAAAAAACCTTTTTACCCCGGAATAAACAAATTTTTTAAAAAATTAAATTTAAACGTCCAAAAATTTTTTTAAAAAATAAACCCAAATTTTTTTTAAAATTTTTAAAAGGGAAAAAAAAAATTTGGTTTAAAAAAAATTTTAAATTTAATTTAATTTTTTTAAAGATCTTTTTAAAATTTTTTAAAAAGGGCATAATTTTTAAATTTCAAATTTTAACTTCAGTTACATTCTTTGTAATTTACATAATTTAAACAATCTCGTTGAATCATTAATTTATTTAGATTTCTATTATTGAAACAAAAATTATTAAGCTTTTAAAATTCCAATCATGAATTAAGAAATTTTAAGAATCCTTTAAGATAAGCATTCCTATTATTTAAAGTTAAGGAAAAAATTATGTTAAGATTTGATTACAACTTTGCGAAAAAATGAATGATAAGTCTTTGTGGTTATTAAATAAATTTTATTAAAGGTAAAAATGTTTATCAATATTCAGATGATTAAAAATCAAAATTAACATTTGTTTTACAAATCTTATCACAGCTATGAATAAGAAACTTTAAATTTTTTTAAAATTTAATTAATAGTTTTGAATATTATTCGAATTTCAAATCAATTAATCATTCAGGGCTTTCTGTTCAATGGAATTGCGAACAATTATTCATGTTAAGGTCTTGACATTTGGACTAATAGAATTTTAGCAATCTATTGTATTGCTTAATTGAATTGTTCGATAAATGTCAATTAAAGTATCTTTATATGCAGAAGAAATTAACAATGTTTAATGGATAAATGTGCATTATATTGAAATTTCTTAGCTTCGATGGCAATTTCTCAGCCATGCAAAATCTTAATTAATTCTCTGTCAGATTCTTATAAACTTTCATTTAGCAAATTTTATCGTAGAATTATTCGAATTGATCAAATATTTACTCCTAAACTTTCATGTGAAAGCGAATTCATTATAACCTGAATTTAAATAACAGCTTAGACTTACTCGCTTGTTACAAGCTCGTACGGACAACTTAACATCCATAAGTTATTTACCATAATAATTATATTTCTATCCATTTGTTATTACAATTATTAAATCGATATCTAAACATTTTCTAATCAATCTTTTAACATGTTCTACGCTTCAATTAACTGCGTCCATTTACTCGAATTCTGACTTCATCTAACATATTAAAATGGCATGTCCGTAATTCAAATAATCAGTTCATAATTTAGACTAAAAACATTTTCTTATCTTAAATTTTAATATGAATATATCTCTTATAGCATAATAATGTTTGAAACTCATCATAATTAAATTAACGTTAATTCTGAAGATCTAAATTTAAAAAAGTTGATAGCTTTGATTCGAAATTTGCAAGTCAATAAAATACAATAAATTATAATACTATAATTTAATGCAAACTAGAAATTGTGACTTACGTGGTAAATTTAAGCTAATTTCCAATAATCTGAGCTTTGGTAACTAGGAATTTCTGCTAAGATTTCAGAACTTATTCATCGATTGATAAGTTTAATCCTGAGTAATTTAGCTCAGGATAAGCTTACCAATTTATCTTCTAAGTACGATTCTTATTCAAATTCAATAAATCTCCATGGCTTCCTTCGATAAATTTGCACAGTAATAAGTTTAACTATTCATTGCATTTTCGAACGTTTCTGCATTATGTTATATCTAATTGCATAGTTGCTTCAAGGTATTTGTCTGAAACATTTTGTGCTCTTTACAAGTAGTCAATGTACGCTAAATAGTCATAGAATAATTCTAATATATTACTACGTCATAATTCTTAATGTAACGCATATACTCATCTTTAACAATAAACACTTAAATTAGCAATTTAATTCAATAACTAACCTATTTTCCGAAAGTTCTACGACTTACTAAGGTATGTTCGGTATACCTTGCGCGAATCTTTCTCAATAATTATATATAGTTATCTGAAGATAATACGATTTGGTAACATTAATTCTATGTTACCATCTAAATACTCACTTAGCGTTAATCAAATTTTTAATTTTATCATTTAATCTTGTAAATGTTTCGTATAGCTACGACTGGTCAATATCATTCCATTAACTCTAAATCTAGTTTAAAAGTATCATCATCGTTAAACTTTGACTTGCAGCTCATTAAATCTTGATGTGCATATCTACTTTATATTCGATCTTGAAGCATGATTCTGTTTCAAATATTTAAGCAATCAGTGTGCTTCATTAACTAAGATTTAAAAATAAGTGAATTGTAAATTATATAATGTATTTAATTATTCAAATTTACGTATTCTTTTCTATTTGATACATGTTTATAAATCTGAAAAATTTAGCAAATTTAAATCTATACTATTTTAAATTAATTACCACTTTAAATTTTCAATTTCAAACATTCATTTAGAAGTGGTTCTAATAATGATTGTATTATGTAAATTTGAAATCTTGTAACATTTCATCATTAGAATTGTGTAATTAATTATAACGTACTAACAGATCTTGTGACATATCATAATAATCTCGAATCATGTAATGCCAAGAACATTATCGAACTATAATTTAATATTATAAGATTGTATTCGACTTAAGAGTGTATCAATTCATGTAAAAGTTGTCAAATAAGTTACATTAAATCATTTAGTTAGTTAATTAAAGAAATTAAAATTAATTTAACTGTTATTAAACAACACATTAATAACGTTAGGCGAAAATCAAAGTTTACTAGAAAAATTAGATTATAACAGAAAAATCTTATGGAAAATCTGTATTTAAATTTGAAAGCGTCTTTGTAAATTGTTAAATTTACGGGTTAATTATAATTATTAATAATTTTTTAAATTCAAAATGTTTATATTAAATAGTTTTAAAATTGTAATACAATTAAAATTGACATAATACATATAAACAATTCTATTAAAGATAAATTTAATATAAAATTTTATTTCAGTATTATCGTAATTTAAAATTTTGCGTCTAATACATTAGAGTCGCATGTCGATACAGTGTTTGCGCAGTCAGCTTAAGGTGTTTCGCGCTTGCAATAATTACACAGAGAAATTTAATTTACCATTATATAATTACTATTAATATTTATACTTCTCTTGTATTATTGTGTAAATTTTTGCACTAAATAATTAAAATGTTTATATTAAATTTTGAAAGTTATCAGAACATTTCAGATAATAATATTAAAATTGTAATGTCAAAAAATTTATATTATTAAAGGTTGTCATAGGGTACTATTTGTAATGTTATTAAATTTAATTAAATGCATGTGAGGTCATTTTGACGTATCTGAGGCGAATATAGGGATTTTAAAATTGATTTTCAAACTTTGGGACTTTAATTATATCCAGCAAAAATTTATGAATATTATTGTAAATATTCATTCAGTATTGTTTGTTGGTGTATCGGTGAAAACTGTTAATCTATTTTAAATGTAAGCGTTACAATTAATTTATTTAGAAATTATTCTGTGGATAAAATTAAATTTGAGTTTATTAATGAAATTTAAATTTTCTATTAATCTTGAGTAAAAACAATTGTAATTATTAAAATGATTTAAATAGTATTTCGATTTAGATTTATACTACGTATAATTAATTATAAAGATTTAAGAAAAATATTTAAATTGTTTGTTTGTGTTCATTATAATAATCTGAGATACTATATTTAAAATATTTCACAAATTAGTTATTGCTAACTATGCTTGTGTTTAAAATATTTTTATAAATGTTTATGGATATTTTGATAATAAACTTATCAAGACGTTAATAAGTTATTAATTAAAAATATTTACTATCTCGCAACAAACTACAATAAGGATAAATGTATTAATTGACCAAAATTTTGTCTTAAGATTAATTTAATGTTTTATCGAAATAATAATGTTCGATAGATTATTTTGATTGGAAACAAGACAGAATCGAATTTAATAATTAAATTTTTAATTTTATTAGGAATGTTAAAGGAAGCATCCGTTAACCTATGTTTTTAAAATTTTAAATTTTAATGTAATATCATCTTAATATTTCCAAACCTCTTTAAAAGTGAAAGTAAATTAATTTGTTTAAATCACGTTATTTTGGTTAATCAATATTTCGTTAAAAATTAAGATGTTTAAATTGCAATTAATATTTAGATAATAGCAAGTATCAATTTCAACAAATTAAATAGTTTATATCTTAATTACAATTTGAACAATATTTTAAGTTTCTTAAATGATTAAAATACAAATTATTGAAATGATATCTACGATTTGAATTATTCTTTCTATTAATTATTGAAGTTCATTTATGACATTAACAGAGCTTTGATTAATAGAAACAAAATAATTTAAATTTATTTAAACCAAAATTTATTTAAAACAGTTCAACTGTTATGAAGTTATCATTCAACTTTACATATCTTCACAAGATTTTCATTTATTAAACCAAGAATGATTTATCATGATAATGTTTAAAAGTTTTACTTCAATTGGGAAGATCTCAACCTGATTTTATTGTATAATTTAAACGATATTTAAGTTACAATCGTATTTGCATTTATGAATAATTTTACATTATTATTGATAAATGTTTAATTCAAATACATAATATATCGAATCTACAAAATTTTATTCAAATCTTATAGTCATAATTTAAGATTAACTCGATATTCGACTATACACATATCTAAAATATTAATTTCAAAGATTAAATTAAGAATAATGAATTGACGTATATTTATACGCGTTAAATTTTAATCGTACGATAATAAGAAAGTAGAATATTTAAATTAAGACATTTAATTAAAGTAGTACTGAAAGAAACCTAAACGTCACTTAATGCATTTAAATTAAGTTGGTTACCTCTTAAACTAATCATAATGCTATAAATTTTCGTTATGCATCTTAATTGTAATTTGTAAAGTAAATTCGTACCATATCGTTTTAAAATTAATGAAGATCTGTAGATTCCCATTTTTTCTAATGATTTTCGTATAGCTTATTATTCAATTTGTAATTTTGCATTGACGCACAATTTTGCGTCACATATCGGTAATTTCAATTCGAATTCTTTCATTGTTTAAACATTCAATTGTCTGAGATTATTTTTCCGAGACCGATTTTGTACGAACGGCCTGTTTTGCACGATTTTCTATTGCATGTCTAAGAAAAGTCCTTTGAAAATCCCATATCTCGCGATGAATTATGTACGAAACAGACGCAATGCCGTAATAGGTTAAGATGAATGAATCAATTAATTGCGTTATGTATAGCAGTTAATGTTAAATAGAAAAACGGGAACTTTGCAGCTACGCTTTAACTCATTAACCACAATTACACATGTAAATTGAACGAATATTAGAATTAGCAAATTCGAACTACGAAATATTTTTGAAGCATACGGTTTAATTTAATGTATTACGTTATTAATTCAATCCTCGTTTACTTTAATTTCTAATGTATTTACTTTAAGACTATTTAAGCTGCGTAAATTTTTTAGGCACATTAATCGCTTTTAATTTTTATGACGTCGTATTCATTAACGTCCATATAATGAAGTTTAAAACCATTGATAATTTACTAATAATTTGATACTCGCTGGTTGTAGTATTACGTAAATTTGCGTCAATTAATTATGAAACATTATTCTTATTTCGTTATCATTACATCGTTTTTTGAATTTATAAATTTCTAGCTTTTGTTCTTTGGCATTACGTTTATTTAATCTTATTGAAACGTTTGAATTCATGTTTCTAGCATCAGTTGTTAATTATTAGTTTCGTAAAACAATTTTAGCAATTCTTATTTTACAATATTTTGTAAACAATTGTATTTAGTTTTTAAAGTATTGTTCTTTATTCGCATAATTTAGATTTCGTTTTTTTAACATTTAGCCGATTGTATTCTACTTAAAATTTCGTATCTTGTTTATATTTAGAAAATTTTACCAAATTCGTTTAATTATTTTTACATATTTTCACGATTCTTGTTTATATTTGGATTCTTTTAACTAATTCATTATTCAACTTTTGATTTGCTTTTAAAACTCAACTTTAGTTATTTAATAGTTTAACTTTTGAATTCTATTATTTACAAATTATAGTTTAACATCTTACTAATTCGTTTGTATTTTATTAAAAATAATATAACATTTTAGCTAATATTTTGCATTTAATAATTTTATTCATTTAATGGACTAATTATTCAATTTATTTATTAGAAAACATTTTTTAAATATTGCAACTTAATTAATGTTCGCTTTAGAAAGTTTTTATTTTAATCTTTTAGTTTAATTTATTAATTTATTACGTTTTCATGTAGTTATTCTAATTTCACATCCTTTTTTCTCTGTCTCACTAATGTTTTATTCAAATTGGTATAAATCTATTTTTTAATTCGTAGTTTAAGTCATAATTGCTAATTACATTATTTTATCTAAATTATTATTAAAGATTTAATTTACTTCGGTTTACTGTTATTTGAAGCAATATTTTGTCTAATTAAATTTTATAAAATTATTAGTTGGTTAATTTAGGTACGTAATATTTTCAAATTTATGTCAATTAAGAACTAAATTTGTTAAAAGTATTTTCTTTAGTAGAATTTTCCTATATTTTAAGCGTATTATTTCATGACATTAGAATTTTTTTAGGCATCATTTCGAATTTATATTTTTTATATTACGATACTTTAACTCAATTTAATTTCTTTAGATTAATGACTACAGAATTTATATAATTTGATTGTCGTTATTTACTAAATTTATACACTTTAAGATTTTTAAAACTTAGTTCTATTAAATTATTAAAATTAATTTCACTTACACCAATATTAATTTATTATACTATTATACAATTATATTTACTTAACAGAAATTAATTCGTTCTAAAAGAATTAAATTACGTTTTAAACTGTATAACTCATGATTTGTTTATAATACTCAAGATTATAGCTTTCCACGTTGAAACTGAAATATGCGTAATGATAGTTTCGTAAAATGTTGACTAATTGTTAAATTTAATAAAATTTACAAATACGTGCGTTTAATTCGCTACAACCGATAAACTTAGTAAAAAATTCAATTAATTTGTTCGGTTTGCGCTCCAACCGAAATTAAAAGAAAAATTACTTTTTCCAGAGCTTCATCGACGTGCAACTAAATAAAGAATATTTTTCAAAAATAGTTTAATTTAACCTTACTTTTTTTTTGTTAAATTTAAATGTATTAAAAACTCTTATTTTTAGATTACAAACGCCCCATAAAGTTTAAATAATCGATCATTGTTAATTCAAGGTGAAAAAAGCAATACTTAGGAAGTATTCTGGTATTTTATTCGCTTACATCAATATGGATCGGCAAAAGGTGCGAATCTGAATAAAATTAGAGCTTGCAAATTATTTCTTTTATATTCAGAATATTATGATATTAGTATTAGTATAAGATATTTCTAGCTTAATTCTTGTTATTGCCACTTGATTGTACGTTGCATGCATTATCTTTATACTATCCACGATTATAGCCAGAAACTTTCGAGTGCTGGACATTTTACACTATTTATATATACTATATCAATCATTAGGATAAATATAAGCATTATAGATGCTTAAAATATACAAATTCAATTTTGAAAAACTGATTCCGATATTTTACAGTTCAGATATGCTGTATTCATCATCATTATTTTATTTTGTAACTGTTACTCGACTTTATATTTATTTAGATTGTCTTATGTATCGTACATAACTATTTTTAAAGTTTATATAGGAATTGACTTTAAAATTGTGCCTATAAAAATTTGATTATTGGCACTCTTGTGAATTTAGTATACATAAAGTATTAATTTTTACATTTTTATAAATGTAAATGTTTTGTAATTATATTATTAATTCATTAGATTTGTCGAAACATCTTAATGATTTATTGAGTCGTGATAGTCATAAGGATATTTGTACTAGTTTGTGGAGTGGAAAGATAAACTGCTTAATCTTTAAACTGCTCAATAAGAATTTTGTGTTGGCATTGTGTGTGCGCAATTCTTTTTAGGATAGTGAGTATACTCGTCGAGCATTTTATAAGTACCGAGAATAGGTTCAGATACAAAATAGTAATGTACTGGCTTTCAAATTCTCATCGCACGTCTGGCAAACAAAGTTCGATATCCCCTCCGTTCAAAGCATGTACACAAATAATAAAGCGAGGATACTCGTGGTGAGCAGTTTCACATTTAAAAGCAATGTGCGAGTTAACTCGTGTGAGTATTACACGGACCAAAAATTTTTGCGAGACGTACCTGGTGATGTGCTCATCTTTGATCGGTCTCTCATGGCTAGTGGCTATTAGACTGGATTTCCACATAATAGTCCTACTAATTAATTCACAATATTTATTATACAATTACTATTTTATTTTCTTTAACGGGTTCACAATTGATTAAGGCTATATACTCGAACACGATCAATTCAGTATACTTACAACTACAATATTATACTAATCAAAAGTATATAAATTATAAATTTAAAATGTATTTCTTTACAAAAACACTCCGGCGCGCGTCCCTTTTAACGAACACCCCAAATCTGGTAACATTTCTAAATATGGCTTATAATGTTGTCGACACTTAGTTCACGGCAACTAACATCATTATCGTTTAAATGAACCTAAAACGGACGATTTTTTCGAGCTTTTTATTAAGCGTGTAACGTTATCAGTGATGCATTAAATTTAATGAACTTCATTTTGTACTAACCATAGTTTTAGAGTGAACTTGTGCAAAATTTAATATTGTCAAATAGTGTGCGAATTATATTTAGAAATAATGGAAGCTTTAATTCCAGTGATTAATAAGTTGCAGGATGTTTTTAATACAGTCGGTTCTGACGCTATTCAGTTACCACAAATCATCGTTCTAGGGACTCAGGTAATAAACGTATCCCTGAAATGACCCCATTTACTGACCCTTTTTTTAGAGCTCGGGAAAAAGTTCTGTTATCGAAAGCTTGGTAGGAAGATCGTTTCTCCCTCGTGGAACCGGTATAGTTACGAGGCGGCCCTTAATTCTCCAATTGGTATACTGTCCCAAAGAAGATAAAGAACACAGATCTGCCATAGATGGTTTGTAAATTGGTGTTATATAAGCTTGGCTATCAAGTACCTACTTGAATTTTACAGGAACCATCGATGTGGACGAATGGGGCATATTTCTTCATTCTAAAGATAAATTGTATAAAAGTTTCGATGACATTTGTAAGGAAATTGAAATCGAAACTGATCGGGTGGCCGGTGCCAACAAAGGCGTTTGTCCTGAACCGATTAACTTAAAAATATATTCGACAAAAGTTGTTAATCTGACGTTAGTCGATCTTCCAGGAATTACAAAGGTAGTTATATATATCGAATTTACTGGCCAAGTCTAATTAGAAGTGTTTTTTTAGGTACCAGTCGGCGATCAACCTGAAGATATTGAGAATCAGATTCGAGAATTGGTTTTAAAATACATTTCGAATCCCAATTCCATCATTCTGGCTGTCGTTACTGCTAACACGGATATGGCCACATCCGAGAGTATAAAAATAGCAAAAGATGTGGACCCCGATGGTCGTAGAACTCTGGCCGTTGTAACTAAATTAGATTTAATGGATGCCGGTAATTTAAATTTAAATATGAATTTATAATAATTGCAGCGAGTTGATTTATTAGGAACTGATGCCATTGATATTTTATGCGGACGAGTGATTCCTGTTAAATTAGGGATAATTGGTGTTGTGAATCGATCTCAACAAGACATAATTGATAATAAATCCATTAAAGAGGCGCTTAAAGACGAAGCATCATTTTTACAAAGTAAATATCCCACTTTAGCAACGAGAAATGGCACACCTTATTTAGCCAAAACTTTAAATCGATTGCTGATGCATCATATTCGCGATTGTCTGCCAGATTTAAAGGTACGAATCCAATTTTAATAATACAGCAAATATAATTTGACGTTTGTAGACGAGAGTCAACTTGATGATGTCTCAATTTCAATCCCTTTTATATTCATACGGGGAAGACATTTCTGATAAGAGCAAAACCTTGTTGCAAATTATAACAAAATTTGCTTCTGCATATTGTTCTACTATCGAGGGAACTGCCAGAAATATCGAAACTACCGAATTATGTGGCGGTGCAAGAATTTGCTACATCTTTCATGAAACGTTTGGTCGCACTTTAGACTCCATACATCCTTTGGCCGGTCTCACTCGTATGGATATTCTAACAGCTATAAGGTATCAAATTACTTTAGCAATATTAATTATGCAATAAGAAATTTAATAGGTATAAAATTAATGTGGAATGCAAACAATAATTGACTCCTACGGTCTTGCTTGAATAAAATAGCAGTGTCGATAAATATTTTAAAAATAAAACAAGAAAATGTAATTTTAATATTTCAAGAACAAGTAGACTTTGGTATTCTATTTATAAATATTTGCTAATTTATATAGGAAAATATTTTGTTTGTAGTTGAACATGAACAAAACCATATGGATTATTTTTGGAAGTCAATTTTAAATTATTTTATAATGTAATTATTTATAAAAGTTGTCTTTTATTTTTCGAATGAAATGTTTGGCCTTTTAGGCTACATTTATATAGGTATTCAAAGTGCGTGACAACAGAAATGCAACCCATAGTTAGAAATTAAAAAACAATATTGTGGAAATTTTGTTCTTCCCTTTTTGACCAGCATTTTACATTCTTTATTAGAAACGCGAATGGACCGAGACCTGCTCTATTTGTACCTGAAGTTTCTTTTGAACTGTTAGTAAAAAGACAAATAAGAAGACTGGAAGAACCTTCTTTACGTTGCGTAGAACTAATTCACGAAGAAATGCAACGGATCATACAGGTAAAGGGAGAATTCATATTCCCTGGAAATTCTTTAATAACAACTTGGTTTTAGCACTGCGGCAGCGAGGTACAACAAGAGATGCTTCGTTTTCCGAAACTCTATGAAAGTATAGTCGACGTAGTAACACTATTACTGCGTCGACGATTACCAACAACTAACGTCATGGTCGAGAACCTCGTTGCCATAGAATTAGCCTATATAAATACCAAACATCCAGATTTTTACAAGGAAATTGCAGTTGTACCTAGCATGATTAAATCTAGCGGTAATCGTCCCGACCGTCCCAAATCGATGTACAGTAAATATAATTCTGGCGATGGTCAAGACATGGTAAGTCGATAATATTTTTAATGTACATAGCTATTTAAATTTGGGAAATTTAGAATTTGGAGTAGATGATTTTAGTTTTTTTGGCTATTTTCTGTAGATGTTGAAAAATACAACGCAGGCACAAGGTCAAGCTGATTTCTTTAATTATCTCTTTCACGTGCTACCTATTACTAGATACAATGAATTCGCCAGTGTTGTGCAGGTATTTAGTTTGATATCTTCGTCGTGTTAGAGAGTAGTGTACATTTTGTTGCTTTTATACATTACAAAAAGCCATTTTTGTTCTCATTTGTTTATTAATTACATGTATGAATTTAACAATGCGTAACATTTTCAAAATGTAATTTCGCAACTTGTTTTTTATGGGTTTTATTTTAGGGCCGTTCTTCGAGCTTCAACCAGTTAAATCAAAATGATAAAGATGGGCATGTGCGGATATCTCACACTGTAAATGCCATACAGGGTGTTGAAAATAAAGACGGTTTCAATCAGAATCATGTCCGTAGTCTCCCCGACAGTGGGTCTTCTGCAGATGGTGACATTCGGTCAGTTTTAAGTCCAATAAAACCTGTTAATTTACTGCCACAAATTCCTTTAAATAGCAACGCTTATAGAACGCTTTCTGAAAGCGAGGAGCACGATTGTGAAATTATTGGTAAGAATTGGTCATTATTTGAAAATAATATATTTTAATTGTTACCTTATTCGATAGAGCGCCTTATTAAATCCTATTTCTACATTGTTCGGAAATCTATACAAGATACGGTTCCTAAAGCAGTAATGCATTTTCTAGTTAATTACGTTAAAGATAACTTACAATCGGAGCTAGTCACGCATCTATACAAAGCAGACAATGCAGACGAACTTCTGAACGAGTCTGAACATATTGCACAACGACGTAAAGAAGCTGCGGATATGTTAAAGGTAATCGATTAGAATAAAGAAAACAGATTTTTGTTCTTTTTAATTCTTAATAATTTGATAGTTGAAAAATGTGATAAATATTTAATAGTATTCTTAGAAATCTTTCATCTTTCAATTAGGAAGTTAGATAATTTAATTATTAAGTTGTGTCCTTAGTTCAGTTATTTTGTACACGTTACCATTAAATAAAATCGGTGATAATTTACAAATTATTTATGATTTTAATAGGTATATTTTATTTCTTTGTCGTTATTTAATTTTACAAAGTTGATTCCTCGATAATAATTAGACATTACTTAATGTACTGTCAAAATGTCGTGTCACTGTTTTGAAAAAATTGATTGTCAATTGTTTTTTATTAGTGATATATAAAAGGTGTAGGTAGCATATTCGTCATAAGACAAGTGGGACATGGTTAATAATTCTTAAAACAGTTATTAACTATGTTCCACTCGTCTTTTTATAGCAAATACCATATTTTACAACTAATACCTATGAACCAAAATATTTTTTTCACACATTAATTCGATATTTAATGATTCCAGGCTCTTCAGCGTGCTGCACACATTATTAGTGAAATTAGAGAAACACACATGTGGTAAGTGGACATGTGGAAGAGCTTCGAGACTAGTCAACTCGCATTGCACAGGATATCTTTCACATCATGATAAATCTGTACTTAGTAGGTATATTGTCGTAAAATAGTCTGTTCAGTTAATTGTTAACTAGTTACTCAGTTATTATAACTTTCTGTGTATTATATGGTCATACTGTTACAAATTTATTGTTGAAACAAATGTAAAAAATGTAAAGAATTGTTTATTTGAATGAGATAAGCTGTGCGTGCAGTTACTCATACTTTTGATTGTTTAGTAAAAAACTTTAGATTTGAATTCATCCTTTAGTTAGCTTAATTTGCATTTATTTCTAATTTATTTAATGAATCAACATTTTACCAAAAACTTGATTTTATGACTTGAACCATATTTCTTATTTTGGTAACTGTAAGTTTTAAATAAATTTGTGGTTACAGTGTATGCTGTTGTTTTTTTAAAACGAAACTAACTCCATAATTCTATTAATAGCATCAATGGATCTACATCTTCCAAACACATATTCACATAATTTACTCCATATTTTGCAATAAACTCTACTTTTAAAGAAACAATTTCTTATAATTAGCTAAACGGGAATACCAACAATTAATTGGTTTTGATAAATTAAATAAACCTCTACAACTGTGCCATTTTCTCATTTTGTTTCCTAGGAAACAATACAATACAAACATTTAGGTCGATGTCAAAATTAAGCAAATGGCTGAAGCAGGTAATATTAGATTTCTTTTAAATGATTCCATTGCGTTACATTAATTTTCACCATTATCTTTTAAAGGAGTCGATAATGTAGATATTGACATTTCAAATGATTGTCAAGATTCGGCAGATACATTCTTTTATGCGATAATTGGCTGCATCGAGGACACATTGTTAGATGACAAATTTGTACAGTTACATTCCGATTTTATGGAGCAGTACTGGCCGTACTTTGATTACGATGACGAAAATAAATTTATTTATAGCGATATATTCAAAAAGTATCATGAAACTATCGAGAAATATATTGAAGATCAGCTTTTAAGGAACATCGACAATTTCAATATGAATGAGTTTGAAAAAGAATTAAAGTAAGTGCACGATATAATATAATTGTTAAAGCAATTCAACATGATTTACAGAAAACGCGAAAATGAATTGGACGGTGAAGTATTTGAAGTGTTATCTACATTTACTGATTTTTTAGCTTTTAAAGAAAAGTTTATGGATTATAAAGCTGTAAGAATGGCATAATAATTGTTTGAGTTTGCATTTAAATACACTTTTTAGATTAAAGAAGGAAAAGCGATGGATTTATCCAATGGTTTTATAATATCCAGATGCATAAAAGAGACTGCATCGTAAAAATAGAATATTTATTTGTAGCAAAAAATTTGAACATGTCTAAGTGATAAGTAAATGAAAACGTGTATTCAATGCATTAAAATTTCCATCTGAACTAATCTGTTATTGGTGTCGCCTGGCATACGGTACGGCAACATTCCCGAAAAACTAGTAAGGGCCTTTGCTTGATCTCGCAAATAGGACAATTGCTAAAACAAAATTTATTAGCTTTTCTAATTGTTTTTGATCAACCATTGGCACCTTATCCAAAGAACTATCTTGATATCTAGAGGGAAGATATTCGTTTGACTTTGCTTTTTGATATTGTTCGAATAAAATGTTCATCGCGGCCATAATAATATCGGGAAAGACTTTGCAAACATCCAAATTAAATCTTTCAAAGGCGGCCACTCTTTCTTCAAGTTCTTCCTTTCGTAATGGTACTAATTGTAATTCATCTAGCGTCTGCAACGATTTAGAATTAATTATTGTTATATTTTCATTAGTTCAATCTCACCTTTAACGCCAAAGGAAATTGTTTCGTATGATACTGATCGAAGAATATTACCAAATCTTTTAATGTGGTAAAAGACGACATTGCTTTTGCAGAACAATTATAACCGGTGATTGCATAACGACTCGCTATTTCATTTGCTTTAGGAACTAATCGTTGTCTCGACGCATCGGGCGGCTGGAGGTGCACAACTTGCGACAGCAACATGCACAATAAACTTAATACTTCCTCGTGGTTCTATTAACATATCAAATTATATGGGTATACCACAAATTTGTTTATTACAAAATTTACTTACAGATGCGATATCAAATAAATCTACCGCATTTTCTAACAATCCTTTTCTAACGAGTGCTTCTCCGGCCGCTTGAGCAATACCGCCAACTTTAACATCGCTTGTTACAAATTCATCGAGGAGCCCTTTTGATCTCATCCCAGTTCTGTGCATTTTCCCAAATAATAATTCGTATTCTGTAGTTTCGGTAATAAGATCTATTATGCACGTAACAAACATTTTCTGTTTATCGTTGACAATGTTTCTTAACATGAAATAGTAATTTATAGCCTCCCTCAGTGCTTTTTGCTCAAATTTTTGCACATACTTCATAATAAAACGTGAAATATTTAAACAGTGAGATGGTTTTGGATCGGCAGGATCGCTACACACTAAAATACAGTTTTTAAATTTAAACATATATAATATGAAATTTTACATGTACTTAAAGGGGCATTAGGAAATCGAGGTAGAGCTAATAAATATAACTCGTTGAGTGCAATAGCCATATGAATACTATGAATATGAAATCTCTCGGTGCGTGCAAGAAATTCTAAAGCTGCTTCAAATTGTCCAGTTAAGATCAACATTTGAAAATATACGTGAGGTTGATTTACAGCATTGTAATGAGTTTCACCATACTTTTCAGAGATTGTGAACTAAAAAAGAAACAAACTATAAAATTTTGAATTACACACGGCATACATGGCTTACCTGCAAATTTCTGTAAGCTTCGCTATCGTCGTGTGTAGAATTAATTCGCATGAAACTCAGTTTCAGCCACAAGTAATCGTCGGCCGTTTTGGCCACTTCCGAGTGCTCGTCTAACGTATTTGCACAGCAAATAATATCGTAAACTATTCTATGGAACGGATCGGTAGAGTTATGGGTCATATTCCTGTATTCAGATTGTAAGTTGTGCTCCAGTTTTTCAAGCTCCGAACTGTCCGGGTTTCTGGACTTCGTTTCTAACAATGCAACGACATCGTCGACCGAAGCCCTAAAAAACAAAATAGTTCACAAGTCAATAAATTCGTAAGTAAATAAAATACTTACGTCGATTTCTTTAAACAATGCAGAGCAGCCGGTATATCGCCGCATCTTAAGCAATAATACACTATAGGCCATAAGGGCTTATCATCAACTAAACCGCCCTCCAGTCCGCTGTATTCGCCCTGCAAACGAATTCCTACGAAACTCTTTACTAAGGAATAAGTTCCCGGTATACCGCCTCTGCGAGCCTCGGCCAAATTTTCGTCAATAACATTAGTCATATAAGTTTTATACCTGTAATAATAAATACGAATTACGCTTAAACATGGCTACAACGTTATAAGACTGACCTATCCTCCAAATACTTCTTAGCTTGGTTAATCAAAATCTTTATAACTTGCTTATCATTTCTAATTTGTAAAATGTTTTCGCTAGACGCTAACGGCGGTAGCTCGGTCATATATTTCAACATTTCCCACATATTATTAACTTTCTACAGATTACGATTACGGTTCATTAAAATTTAATAAGTTAAACAATACTCACGGCATCCTTAAAATCTTTAGCGACTTGACAAAATTCTGCTATTAAATTGACTCTTTGAATTCCCTGCATGATTGACTTGTTATATTCGATCACTTTGGCAGCATAGAGCGCTTCCTGACTTCCAAGAGTGTTTGAAACAAATAGTGTGCTATCTATGTACACTTTAGGTTGAGGTCCAACATTGTATAAGTCGTTAGATGTAGTAATCATAGAATTTATTATATTCATTCTTTCTGCCGTCCATTCGGCTTTCTGATGTTCCCATACACTCTTGTTTACAAAATCTGAGCACTAAAATTTTGAATTATAAGCTAACTTTCAATATTTTTTTTAATTAATACCTACTTGTTTTAAAATTAATTCTACATCATTAACAATTACATTTTGCAAGTGGTTCTCGAGATAGGAATCGATATCAGTATCAGAAGTAGGTTTAAGGGGTTCTAATGCACGTTTGGTACTGATCGTTTCCAATTTCTGTACCATCTGTGTTAAATCTACACCTTGCGATCCAAGCAATAAGTTTCTATAAAAGCAAAGATTAAACAATTGTGTAGATACGATAACGTGATAGCGTACGCTTGAACATCTTGCGATCCCGATTGAGCGACACGAGCATACAAATCCTGCGAATCTTCCAGGACTTGCCTTAAAGACCTTTCGACTTTCGGCAGCTCCGATACTCCTTCGATCGTATTCGTCAATTTCTCGGCTTCCTGAAGAAGTTCGGTGAAATCGGAATTCATATTAAAAGCTGTTGAAAAATAAAGTTAAATTTAAGAAATTCAGTTTAAGGTTAGATTATTAAAGCTATAAATTAAACAGATAAGTTGTTAATAAACGGTTAAAGGTCTAAACAATAAATGATTTTACTATTATAATTTAAACTTACGCGATTTTTAAATCAAAAATTACTTAGAAAACACTGTTATTATAAACACGCCGAACAAGAACAGTCGTTATGGGGAAAATCTGAATTTCCACTAATATTTAAAAAAGGCGCCGTATTCAAATAATCAAATTGGTTTAAAACATTTTTTACGATATGGATCCAAATATTAGTTTTTGTATTTTATATGAAAAAACTGTTTTTGTTAAATCTTTGCTAATTAAACGAGTCGGTTAATTCGTGATTATTATATTTTATAATAAAACAAATGTGAATGTTCATAATTTTATAAAAAGACGCAAATAAATAAACAATACAAAACAAATTGGATATACATATACATATTTATCGTAATTTATAGAAAATTTGTTTGCGTGCTTAAAGGTAATCTAAAAATCTACGGGCGCTTTGTCGATAATACACAAAGGATGTTGCGTGGGCCACGGATTACAGGAGCTTTCCAGCAAAAGCTCCAGTTGAATCCGCATGTCGTTTTGCGCGAACGTGAAAGCTCTGTACACAGAGAAATTTAATTATAACCCAGTTATCTAATAAGTTAGCTCGATATTAACTATTTATCGGCTTCTCTCGTCGTATTATTTGTTGGTATGACTTTTTTCCAACTACCTAATTCAATTAATTCATGGTTTATAATTAAATTATATTGACAAAGTTGAATACGATCAAAACATTTTAGCACGCATAAATAATATTATACAAATTCGTAGAATAGTCAAATTTAAAATTTCTAATTCATTAACGCGAGGAAACCTATTTATGTATCGATTATCTATTTTGGTAAAATTAATTAGTCTAAATTTTTAGATTTAAGCAGGTGCATCGTCGTGATGGTGCGCACGTGTTGCGGTACACAGTGGGGGCGGCGACCTTTTCAAAAAACATTAATTGGATGTGCAAATGTCAAAGCTTTGGGACGGTTTAATTCTAGTTGCAAAATTACTTCAGGCATAGGTAATTATTTTATTTAATTTTTTCACGTAGACTCCTTCAAAGTTGGATGTTTTGCGATGATAATGCAGGTGAAAAAGTGTTAGAAACTATTTTGTAAAGATATCTACGACAGTTATCAACTTATTTATTGTTAGTAAATGTGACCGTGTGCGATAAAACACATTTATGTTTATGTAAAGGCGTTGGGTCAATATAAGTACGAGTGCAATGCTCTATTCACGAACGATAATAATATAAATCACCTCTCGAAGGAAAAATATTTTAGATCTGATGCCGAAAATAGGTAGTTTTGTATTTAATCAATTTTGGATTAATATTCTTCGTAGGTATTTAATTTTAGCTCCGAAAGCATTTATAAATGTAATTCTAAAAATATTTCCAAATTGTATTTCGGGTTTTCAGCGAGTTGCATTATAATAACAACTGAATCTATTATTGTAAAATTTTAGAGAAACACAAAAATTTGTAATATTGCTACTTTTGCTTGTGTTTGCTTTAATAATCGATTAAATTTCGTAGGTATAAATTGTTTTTGAAAATAATCATTTTGTCTATATGATCGATTCTGAAGCTAAAGAACGTTGCTATTTTCGAAAAAAAAAATATATATATATATCTCGCGAACAAAAAGAGCTACAATTAAAGGATAAAATGTATAAGTTACCAAACCATTTAGTTAAATCTTTAAAAAGTACTTACAATTTCATATTTTAGCTTCTAGTCGAACACACTTCTCAATGTAGTCGAGTCAAATTAGGTTTTTACTTCGGAACCCACAAGAACAGAATCGATTTTGATGAATTTTTTTTTAAATGTTTGTTATGCGGAATTATTTGAAATAGGAAACGTTCCGGTTGGAGCACTCAAGTATTTGTGTTTTTTAAACAATTGTTACAATAAACACGTCAAAATAATGTCACAAGTTTCTATAATTGTTTTTCCTACAACGCTCCCCTGTTAAAAAAGTTGAAGAGTAAAAATTAATTTTTTTAAATATCACGTTTATTTTTCGTTGGAATTTAATAATTTTCGGTTTACATACGTAATAATTTAAGATCTCTTTAAAATGGTGCAATAGGTTTTTTGATATCACCTTAGGGAAGCCAGAGATGCACCTTTCCAACCCCAAAATATTTCAGAGTGCTGTTAGAAGTTGTTAAATGTTTAACTACATCTTCGGATTACCCAGATATTTTAGAATAATAAAGGTACTTTTAATTTCGTTAAAATGAACCATATTCGAGAAAATCACACTTAAATCATATCTGACAATGAGATACTATGCAATTCTTATTCTTTATGTATGGTTTTCTTGAATATGGTTCATTTTATCGAAATTAAACAGGAGTATCTTTTTGATTCTGGAATGTCTGAGAAATCCGAAAATAATTTTAAAACTTTAAAAACTTAAACCACCAAAAAATGTTGAGATTAGAACAGTTCAAGGTAGTGCACTCCCGGCTTGTCTGAGGTGATATCGAAAAACCTATTACATCATTTTAAAGATCTTCATTTATTACGTATGTAAACCGAAAATTATTAAATATCAACGAAAAATAAACATGTTATTTAAAAAAAAAAAGATTTTTACTCTTCAACTTTGGGGGCGAATATCTCAACATAGGGATTTATGGCATTATTTTGACGTTGTTTATACGTTATCGAGAGATTTTTACCATTTTTTGTAACCTAACATAACGTTTTCTGACATCCTGTATTTTATTGTAATAAATTGTTTAAACAATACAAATATTTGAGTGCGTCAACCGGAATGTTTCCAATTTCAAATACCTAATGCAGTATCACATGCATTTTAAAAAAGGGTTTATCAAAATCGGTTCTGTTTTCGACTTTATTTACTCGATTAATCTACTTAAATTAATTTTTGTACCTTCTCAAAACGAACTAAATAAAAGATTCAATCGATATTGACTGATAAATATTTTAGCGTCGTCAACATTTATAACGTCCCATTAAATTTTTAATGAAATTGAATAGAATACCTTCAGAATGAGATAACACGCAGAATTATTCATTAAATTTACGTCACAGATGTATAAGGAAAGAGAAACGCATCCCTTAATACCGAGACAACTTAAGATTTTAATTGTGCGTTCACCCTCTGAAACTCAAATCTCCATAATAGTCTATAATTTGTCGATTTAATTGTTTAAGTTGGGTACATTTTAAAAAATAAAGTAGATAATTCGCTGAAAGCAACCAAATGAAAGCGTAATCGCCCATCTTCATAATATTTAAATAAAGATAATAGGAAGATCCTCGTTATCGTCATCCCACTGTTTATTTTAATAGACCTCTTCGGTTATTAGGCAATTCTGTTTCTAATTTGTTGCGTGTGCAGGGCTAAATTTTACGTCACAATTACGGCGTTTAAATAAATCTGCACATGACATCTAGGTATTCTTTTTCATTTATTTGACTTGTTCGACTTGTTTTATGAAAATTCAATTTCTCGAGTATTATTTTTTGCCTCGAAGCCACCCAGATTTTGGCTACGATCCGGGCCTGTGTATTCGCGAGTTTGTATCTATAGCAACCGTGAAGCCGCGTAAGAAGACATCCCTTTGATACTGCCGCAGTACTCGCGAAATTATGATACGAAACAGACGCAATGCCGTAATATTGCATGAATGAATGAATTAATTTCGTTATGTAGTTTAGAGGTTAATTTTATAAGTACACGAAACAGTACGCCGCACACATTTACGATTAGCTACTTAGTAGCGCTTGTTAGCCCTCCGACTTTCACAACCACCACAATCGACGCACGATGATTAAATTTGGCAAAGAAGTTCAATTAGAAAAATGCAAATTGCTTGACAGCTGTAGCGAAATAGTTGCGGACAGACCGGTAGAAGATAACGGTGAGTAATTTTTGTCAAGCCATACGGCTTTATTTAAATTTCTTCATTTTTTCCTTATTTAACCATTGTGACAATCCGAACGTTTTAACTTTAGATTGCATCTGACTCGATAATTTTTTCTTTAGACGCACCATAAACGTGCATGCTTTAAATTTTTATGGTAGTATTATAAATACTCGTTTTAATAAAGAAACGCCTCGCCCAAATACCTCGAGTTTTTCGTTAATAATAATTATAATATAATTTAACCCTCGTTGCATAATTTTGCCATTATCGCTATCGCAATGTTGTAGTACGTACGTACAAGTGTAAAGGTCACATTGACATCCAAGTGATAGTAAAACAATTCAATTTGCGTTACTATTATTTTATTTATGAATAACATCCGACGCCTTTCTTTTCCTGTTATCGATCATTCACGTTGCACGCTTAAATTGCTTATTGGAAAATTACTTTCTATTTGTTCATCGTTCGGCATCTTAAACCGTTTGAAATGTAATTAAAATAGGAAGTTTCTGAAAGTCATGGTGGTTCTATGGGCATTCAGTTTGTTTAATCGACAAAATCCGTTTCGAGTAACAAACAACGATAAAAAGATTTCTGTACAATTATTTTGCTCTTCAAATAACTTCCGTAATTTATTTGAAGGGCGTATTGTTCTTTTTTTTCCAAATGATTTTACCGAATTTCGTTTTCGTCTGCTTAGAGCTTTAAGCTCGCGGTTATTACGACGTAAAAAACTATTTCTAGGTGCCGCCAATTCCGGTTTTCTTTTTTCTTTTACATCGACTTTCCCGATTTTGTTTAATTTGATTTTTTAATCGAACAAGAATTTTCATAGTATTACACTATGGCGTTTTGCTGATATTTAGAAAAATTCATCAAAACGTTTCAACAAGTGCGGACGTCTGACATCAAGCTTATTTAATTTGAATTGTTTCAAAACCGTTTACTAGCTTTGCTGCTTTCGCCGTTTTAATTCTTTTGTCGCGAAATTCGTGATTATTATACATAATTATGTATGTAACAATCTTTCTAGCTACAGTTACTTATTATATTTTAACAAAATTATTCCTCACTTTTAGTATCCGTTAACTATATTGCACTTTCATTGTATTTTCATTGAAAAAATAAATACACATAGGCAGCACATTTAAAGTAAAAATAAAGTATCGTGCTTTTTAAGGAAAATACATTTTATTTTTTTTAAATTTGCCTTAATATTTCGTTCGCGTATTTATAAGTTTGTTATGGCTTTAGTGGCACTGCTCTAGTTATTCAAATTAATTGCAATCCTATTAACACGACCGTTCACCTTTAAACGTTATTTTAATTGGTTTAAATGCTTGTTTTTGTTTATGTAAAGTTGAGCACTAAATTCGTTTATGTAGTTGCAAACGTACATACTCACGATCAAAAACGTTTCTTCGGCTCTCTTTCTAGTGCTTGCAACTAATCGCAATTACATTTCCAATTGTGCTAATCTCTAATAGTGTATTTTGATTAACGAAGAACGATTGTGGTAAGTAAAAGCAGTAATTGTGTAATAACCATTCGATTATTTTGAAAAATAAATTTGTCTAATTGTAATTAGATTTTTTATTAACCATTTATTTATTAATACGTTGGTTCTCTTATACGTATTTGTTATTTATGCAAGTATTTTGTCTAAATAACACATTTTAGTGAAAAAATCTATTTTATAAACTGGTTAGGTAGTAATTTAATTCCTGAATATTTTTTTCAATATCGATACTTTATTACGCGAGGAACGGTCTTGACAAGCTTTCGCCTTTTTAAGGCAGCTTTCAGGTTCGACTTGCAGTAGATAGTTTTTATTTTAGGCCGCGGGTCATCGATTTTCATTTACTGTCGACGAAATGTACGAGTCACACTCCCTTGTAAAATTTAGATTTGTTATTTTATTAGATATTTATATACCTACATAGTTATACCTATTTAAATGATTAAAAGAACTTTAAATTAAAATTAAGGAACGTTTCGAATTTTCAATCACGTCAGTTTCATATTACGAAATTTAATAACAACTTTAGGATTTCCTTGCGACACAAAATTTAATTATTTTCGATTCTAAAATTATTATCTACTTAAAACCACGCATAATTAAACTGTGACGTCGGTTTCCTGTTAGGAATACTTATTTTACGGTAAGTATTATTGATTTTACCTAACCTGACTGGCCTAAACAAAGTACTCGTAAGAAAGCTTTTCCGCGTTTAGAAAACTGAAAATGATGACGTCAATGTTTGTTTAGGTAAACATTTCGAATTTTGTTTATGTAGAGACTAAAAGCACGCTTCGTCCATTTTAATTTGGATGACAGATGTATACGAAATAGTTCGACTAAAATTCCGTCCAAGAATAACGTTAGTAAAAAATTTTCAAATTAATCGTGGTCGGTTTTTCGCTCGCCACCAAACCGTAAATTAAAAGGCAACGAGAATTACTTTTTTCCAGAGCGTTCATCGACGTGCAACTAAATAAAGAGGTGATACTTTTTTTCTGCAACAAGCAAATGATGTGCGACAAGAACGTTTTGGTAAATTTAGAACTGAAAACGGTTATTCAGTCTACTTTCTTGTTAAACAGCGTAAACAATGTTTTTAGCGTGGAGAACTAGTAAAAAATGCCACAATTTAAAACTTTCTTAACTTAACGGTAACTAGAATAATAATTGATGTGCAAGCGTTGGAAAAACGTTCGTATTAAAATTTCCCTCCCATGCCAGAGAAACAATACAAGTAACCAAGTATTTCAAAATTGTTAAGCTGGTATAAAATTATTTTGTTTTTGATCAATTATTTTCTTTAAAAATTAAATTAATTTTCGAGAACTTTGAAATGTACACACATAGATATCGTTTACTCTGACATTTCTGTAGATAAAAGTATATAAATTTATATGTTTGTAATAAATAAAACGTGTACATAATTGAAGTCATCCGTTCACCTCAATATGTAGGTAATTTATTTCCATATCGTATAAATTAATTTGATGGAATTCCCTTGTATTCACAATCAATTAAGTTTCTACTCATTTCCAACACGTTTAAACAAGGGGTGCAGCTTAAATTAAAATACTATTTGATTTTAAATGTTGGAATATGCGAACATCTTAATTCTAATTAAATCCTACTGATTTTATATAATTATCTACAGTATGTCAAGGGTTACAAAGAAAGAAAAATTAGATTTTAAATTACAAAAAAATAGCTGTAAGTTCGAAAATTCGAGAAAAAAACAAATAACTAATTAACGGTAAAACTTATATGTGAAAAGTAAAAACAGTTTCAGAGGTTTGAAATCGAGCAGTGAAAATTATGTAGGAGAGGAATTTTTGACAAATGAAAAATAAAAAATTTTCCCCTCTTTGTAACCCCATCCAAGGGACATACTGTATAAGTGACGTGAAACCGAACGTGGAAACTACTCGATACGATAATAATTTCCTTCTGGTATAATAAAAACTTTATGAATTAAATTGATTATTTTAGGTTGCTGACCCCGCTATACGATGTTGCCATGTTTAACTATTGATCGTTCATATAGTACGACTTAACTTATTTACATTTCAATGAAATTAAAATGTAACTTACTTTGGTCATTACCGTACGTTAATATGAATAATTTATACGCATAGCCATCTCTCCATTTCCAAAAATTTTGTGAGTAGCCGCACTATCATCTGCCTCTCGTTATATTATTTAATATATAAAAGTTTTATTTATTTTACAGCCGCATTCGAACATCTAAGGGAAAATATCGACGAGTTAGATGGAAAATCCGGGGTGGACGAGACGGACCTAATTTTTTTAAAAGGACTAATGGACAGCCCCGTTATGCAACGTTTGGTTAAGGTAAACAAGATAGTTTAATTTCCTAATCGATCATTTAAACATTAAACGATACGATTATTATTTGTCGTGCTAGAACGAGCTCAAGATTACGACGTTAAAATAAGAAACCTCTCCAATGTAACGAAGCTTTCACGACCAAATCCTTATAAAAGCAAAATCACTCCTTTAAGAGCTAAAGTATTCCTAAAAATCTCTCAAAAGATATAAAGTTTCTAATGCCTACTTTCGAAATCCTTTATATCCTCGTTTAAAAGTATTTATTATTACGAATTGACCCTAATCATTTCAACCTCATTGTTTTATGCTTACTTATAAGCTTAAATTATGGTGTAAATTTTATATTATTATTCTTGCATTTTAAATTCAAATTCCATTTACTTATCTACACTTGCGAATATTATGTTAATAAGCACGTCAAGTTACTAAATCATCAATTTTACTATAAAATCGGTGAAAAGGCAAAACGTAATATTATTTAATACATAAGTAGTGCCTGTCTTTTATTAATCTACATCTGGAAAAATCTGTTACTTTTAAACAAATATCTGGTATTGTTTTGTTACGTAAATGTAATAAAATAACTTTTTCGTAGCTCGTCAAAAACTTGCATAAAAATTTGCATTTTCTAAAATATAACAGAGAAGATGAAAAAGTCCAAAATGGCACAAGAGTAGACAATTCCAATAGTGTATACTACAGTTAAAATTGTTTATAACGAATCTTATTATAACGAACCTCTGGATATAACGAACCATTCCGAAAAGTCTAATATATCCTAAAAGTCCTAATATAAAAGTCTTAATATATCCTTTAAAAATTTTGATTGTTATAGCGAACTCGTAAATTACGAACTTTCGGATATAACATTCGACAAAATTGTTCAAAATTTTCAATAAAAGTAGATAAAAATGTTCTTTCCAGAATAATAGATTGTTTATGACGCTGCCAATGCACAGATGTAGTCTTTGAAACGTTTGCGTAAGTAATTCTTTTCTTAGAAAAATATGTTTATCAGTTGAACTTCCCAGCGGATATTTAAGCTTTATTAAATAAGAGGCACAAGAGGTAACCAAACGTAATCCAAGCGTATCTGATTTAGTTTTCCTAAATCCGAATGTAGATAAAATTTTGGATAAGTAGTTTAAAGTATTCTATACTTAGCAGAATTTTTGAAACATTAGGTATTAATTTTTAGGTATTATTTAGTAATACATGACGCATGTTTGTGTGTTTTAGCTATTTCGAGTTACTTAACTAATTACAAACTTACACTAAACTTTTCGATGCGTCTAAAAATAATAAATAAATGTACTTAATATAAATTGAACTTTGGTTAACGTGCAGAGTAAGTAAAACAATAAATAAACTAAATACACGATGTAGTTAATATATGTTCTGCGACGGTCTACAGAAAATAATCACTTTTGACTTTGTGCAGAGATGTTCTGAAATAAATCAAAAATAATTTTATTGCTTATATTAAATTTATTACATATTTACCTAAATTTCGTAAGCAAAATAAAAATGTTACAATTTTTCAGAAACTTTTTCGTTTTTGCAATAGACTCTCAAATAATATTCAATCTCAAAAAGAGCTTTTTGAAGCTTACCTACACAGAATATAAGTACAGGACGATTCTTTAGTAGGTGTAATAAAATCGAAGGAGGGATATTTCACAAGTCGAGAAATGTCCCCTTCAATTATTTTACTTACGAATCACCTTGTATTGGTACTAAAAAGCGCATTAATATCCCAAGTATTCATTTTATTGCAATAATAATGTGGTATAATTGGAAGTTACAGTGGCCGCGCGCCTTTTGGTTTGAATTAGATTATGATGATGCATTTATAGGTAACGAGCTAATTATTTGTTTTAGTCTTATAATTCATAACAACTTTATTTACGATTCTTCACTGTCGGCGTTTTCTCCTAGTATTTGTAATCGCTGATAGGCTTACACCACACGTATAACTTTCCCGCATCACGTCTCGAACTTTAGGTAACCTCTCACGAAAAAATATTATTCACAATGTGGATCATTTGTTATTAAAATCATAAAAATAGTTGGAAAAATTCAGTTCGACGAACTTTATCAGGTTATTTTTTTTTCATTTTCAGAATTATACCAAATGTTAGTTGATTTTCAGTTTAAAATCGATCCACCATTTCATTATTTTCTATTTTCAAGTTATTAGGACGCATTAATTCGAAAGGCTAGGAAAACTGCAAAAAAATGTATCCTATTTGAACTTCGATCTACCGTTACATGTCGCAATAAACCGCAACCGTATTACTTACTAAACATAAGAAACAAGCACTTATTTATGTAAAAACGACATTTTTAATAAATTTGCATAACCTATATTAGGTACCGAGAATTTATTATATATTTGATATAAGTAAAAAAGTTCTTGTATCTTGTTCGTAAAGCAATTAACGAGATAAAGTTTGGTTTATAGTAACAGTATATTGGTGAGAATTATTATTGCGGGTAAGTACTTCTCGTATTTCGAATAAAGTTCGACATTTAAATCTCTTATTAATCTGGATGTAATTATGTAGGTAATACAAATAATATTTGTGTCGAGAAAGTGAACGAAATTAAAAGTTGAATGTGCAAGTAATTTTCAAGATAGAATAGACAATAACAAATTGTAAAAGTATGCTCGTGCAATTAATTTTTAATAAATAACCGTTGGACGTATGTAATTTAGATGAACTATTAGTCACGTTGTCATTACACATTCATAATATAATTAAATATGAAAAAGACAATGTCTTGAGTCATGATTTCCGCTGGGTCATCTTAGGGTCCTTGAGTTTTAATTTGTCGTTATTGTATTTACGCTCGCATGTGTATAATGTGATTACTTGAAGGGTCTTGTGTTCTCGGCTAAAAGGGCAATCGTCACGATGGCTGCAAAAATTGGAGATTTCCTGTTATTTATGCAGTAGAGGTACTTTTAGCCATAAAATTTGCAAGAACTTTGTATTTGTAAATTCGGATCGCATCGAAATACGTTTCGACGAACGAGCTTCAGTCAAAATTAAAGATTTTCGACTTTTCCGAGACCGTTTCTGACGATATAAAGAAATAGACATCAAAGCTCGCGTCTTTTGAAATTTTTCCAAACGATTGTTTAACTCGTTCATATTGTTTTTCGTTATCTTATTTACAAACCTACATAGCTTAAAGTTATTTTAATTTGAACGAATCTAGATCATTACCTATGCCGGCGCACAGTTTCCTTACAAATAAAAGGCTATTCGGCGAGGGGTTGACTTTAAATAAGTCGAGCAAGTCTTTCAAAATATAAAGAGCACAGGTGTGCGTTTAATAGTTCCGGTCGGCAGGTTCTGTAGTAGTAGTGGTCGAAGACGAATAAAATTATAACCGAATTGTGTTAATTCTTTTGTCGTCAACTGGGTCGTCGTTTTTTTTTCACTTGGTACACATATTAAGAAAGGCATCTCTCGATTGTCGAGTCGTAGGTTAATTGGTTTTTTACTTGAGAAGTCAAAGCACTTAACCTTTCAGGTTGAACTCCTGGGGGCCCGAGATGTGTTAGAGGTGCCCCCACTTGAAATAGTCTTTATTACGTAGCCGTGCCCACCTCATCGTCAACGCGAGTCGCGGCCTCTGAAACTTTAAAAACACCTGTGTAATTTGTGAGAAGCAGGTTGATATACCTTTTGTTCGGTGCGTCAAAACTTTCGAAAAGTTCGTTTGAATTTGGGGTGCGATATAAAAGATGGTGTATGGTGTTTTATTAAAAAATATGTGAACGTACGTTGTACCTTGATGATGTCAGCAATGACGCTCTTCGATGGCTTACCTGTTCCGTGTAATTTAAATAAACCGATAGGTAGGTAACAATAAGTTGAAATTTAAGCATTCTATGTCAAATGTAATTTTATTATCATAATATCGACACGTATTTCAATAAAAATTAGTAATTCTCCGCGAATTATATTTAAAATACAGCCACACCTGTGAAAGCTGTTAAAGGAAGTGGCAACATTGTATTTATATGTGTTGATTGCCGGCTTCAAATTCCTTTAATGTTAGATTTAAATAGTTGTTTGTTTACAATTTTTCTTAACTAGTTTTTATAAGCACGCAGAATACGTCGTAGTTTTGAAAAAATTCTTTCCGTTACTACCCATAAATAGGTACTTATATGAAAAGGCTGTAATTAAATTACTATCGATAACGAATGGTAATTATCGATAATTTACTCGATTTCATTTTTATTTGGAAAACGTCAGGGAGTAAATTAGTTCAATTAAAATCGCATCAATAATGTCCCCATTAAGCCGCTAAAATGCGTGTCTTCGCAAACATCGAAATTGCCACGAAAAGAGCACAAGTCGAAAAATAACGGTCGAAAATAGGTGCGTATAAGTAGCGATCAAAATTTGACGCAATTTCTACCTTTTTAAATTCCCAGACAGGTAGATGGCCAGGTAATCTAAAACCAAGTCAGGTGTCAAATCTCTTTGTTTGCAGAAGAAACCGGCAGGGTGCCATTTAACATTCGTTATACATTTATTGGACACAGTAAGATATCTCTGTTTGCTTTCCTAATTGCGTTAGTCGATAAATTTTAACACTTTTCGAAAATTTGTGACGATTTTATAACATTTACCATACATTTTAGATAAAACGCATTTAACCGATCTAACCGATAAGTAATTTATATCATTTAGGAAGGTAATGTTAAACGAGTGCAACTCCGTAACTTAATTAACGGTATTTATCCTTGTAAAAGTCACATTTATTTTGCTTTCCAGAAATAGTTATTAATTGATTAAATGTTTACTTTTGATAAAATACCAGGTTCGTCTAAAATTTTTAGTAATTGTGAGGACAGTGTATCTTTTCTCGCGAGAGGCCTATTTGATTAAATTAATTATTTTTGGAACAAGGGCGGCTTACTGTTTGTTTATCTTACATGTTTTTAAATATTAAAATTCACGTGTGTGCACTCACGCAGGCACTTAGCTATAAAACATCTGACTGATTGCTATTGGTTTATCAAAGTTTTCTTAAAAATGTTCATAGTCCGTTCAGTCCCAATTACATAAAGTTCAGAAACATGTGCATACTTTCCAAAATAAAATGTCCAGCATTAAATTACATTTTAATTTATTGTTGTTTAATGTAGTTTTCATACAAATTCAAGGCAAATATAGTTTTTCCCATGTGGTTTGCAATTCTTTAAACTATCAATGATGACAGGATTCTAGATTTGCAAAACATCATTTAGCTGCTGTGCAGACAATTGCAAAACAAAAAAATTTCTCGAACGAAAAATTGCTCAAAAATAATTTCTCGAATTATGTAAGTAAATATAGAAGTGAACGTTTTATTAATATTTCGGTAGCGTAAATTACGCTCTATTTGAGGGTAAACATTCGTTTCATCGGACACGTTCATTTTCAAAAGTGGGCGAAAGAGTAAACGGATAGGTGGAAAAAGGATCGGTGTTTCGTTTTTGTCTAGTGCAGTCAAGTAAGTCAGTAAGCTTAGGTTAGTGTAGACGAAGTAAGTTTAGATTAGTATAGCTTAAGTGAGCTTAGTTTAGTATTAGATGAAGCGAGTTTAGACTAGTGTAAATGAGGTGTAGAAGTGCAAGTTAGTATAGATGAAATAAGAAAAAAGTGTTTGATTAGTGGTTAATGGTTTGATCAGTTTAATACGGAGTATCTTCAAACACAATGATTTTCCAATTATTATTCTGTATCTCTCAAACAGAGCGTAATTTACGCTTCCGAAGTGTGAATAAAACGTTAACTAATACTATATATGCATAATTAGAGACATTCTCCATTCCAGTAATTTTCATGCTACCGTGCAAGTACTCCAAATTTATACAAACTAAAATCCTCGAGGTAAATGAAAAAAATAAAGTTATAGAATAAGACTTTTAAGTAATAAGAACAATAACACTATAGAATGTAATAGTTTAATATCAAAAAAAAAGTTAGTAATTTAATTCCTATCGATCAATTAGTAATCAGAAAGCGTGACTCGTGTGAACTTGCTGCAAGGAAATTATTGAGATACCGCTGAAAATCGTTGCACTTTTTCTCATCCTGAAACTGAATACCTACCATTCAGTCGTTTCTTGCTATGCATCAAACCTTGAGAAAATTAATTGGTTAATTCGAACCACGTTGAAATACAGTAAAAGTAGGAAATGTTTGCTTTCAATGCACATTTGTGTAGATAAAACACTTGGGCTGCATGTTACTGTACGCGTTTATCAGTGAACTAACGTTCACGGAGCGTGTGTTCGATAAACTGCGATAATTTAAATTTCAAACAATCCGATGACGTGTGTTTATTTTTACACCTACAATGTAACTTTTAACATTCTTTAGATGCGTTTTTGTAAACTTCCATGATTTACGTTATTCGTTATAGTTGTCGAAAGAAAAGCTGTAACGTGGTATTTATGTACATAAATAATAAAATGTGTGCATTATTCACCACAAAAATATTATTAGTGCTACCTATAATTTTATGTAATTATGAACTATTCCAAACAAAATCGTTTTATCAATATTACTGACATTAAATTTATTAAATTGAAGTACAGTGGCCTCTTTAAAAACTGCGACGTGCCTCGAAGTAGACTTTAACGAATATTTAATGGTGTGAAACGCAATTACTTGAGACAGTAAGTAAAGTACTTAAACTAAAAATTTTATTTTGACGATCGATTCATGGTTCAATTAAAAATTGTGGAATGCCACTTAATCGATATATACTACATTAAGTTTTAAAATCAGTTTTAAATTATACAAATTTGGGTGTCCCATTTTTTATGGCGCCCATCGTACACCTAGTGACGCAATTTATTGTTTTTTAGGTCCAGGATCGTTTAGAAGAGCAACCTACACTGCCTAAACCCGTGTCTCTTGAAAATAAGAGCCTTCTCAGGGAATTGACTCTACGCTGTAGTCGATCGAAGCTGCGAGACGCTCGCGAACTTGCCAGATTGTTGTCAAATCCTCATCTTCAAGCCCTAATCGACAGCCACGATCAAATCGGCGCAGGGAAGGGTGAATATCAAGAACCCCGAATTGACCAAATACTTCCAGAAATAAACGGAATGCCGGGCGAAGCGATTCGAATGGTTGGCATTCGTAGGAAGGAGGACGAGCCGCTCGGGCTTACGGTAATTTAATTTCAAATAAAATTGAAATTTTTCGCGTAAAAAGGAATGCTATTAAAATTGTCGGGACATTCCTCGATGGGTGCCAAGTAAACTGTTTTAATGTAAATTATCGATAAGATTTTTTTTAATTTCTGGTGGTTTTTATGCATTTCAAGTTTCTTTTGCAATCGTCGTACAACATTGTGGGGGAAAAAGTAAGAATTTTCTCTCTCTCAACACTCTTAAAAGTTTCGTTTTAATTTTTTGGATTAACATGTGATTTTCCCTTTTGTTTCAATACCTAAATATTTGGTTTTTTTCGGTGCAGTTTTAAATGGGCGTTGTTCCATCAACTGGAATGCACATTAGTATTTCGATTGATTACGATTAACTTTCTAAACGAAATGCCAAGATCGAAGCTAAAAATCTCGGAAAAACGAGCCGAAATCACTCAACGTCTAAATCAGTATACGTTCCGAGTTCAATAATTGGCGCATCTTTTTAATTAATTTCACTCATCATAATTAGTAGGTACCCATTCTATACGACCTCCAGGCTTGTTTATTCCAATGACTTTTTCCTACAATCTTCAATTTATACATCTACCTATTTTCGAAATTCCAAACACTAACAAACCATATCCTATTTATTAGGTCGAAGTTGACGAAGCTGGAAATCTGATAATCGCGAGAATCCTGGGCGGAGGGGCCATCGACAAACAGGGCCTCCTTCACGTCGGCGACGTGATTTTAGAGGTAAACGGGGCCGTCGTGTACACCCCGGAGGATCTGCAAAGCGAAATAGCGAAAGCGAAAGAGTCCATCACGTTGAAGATAGGTCCCCGGGAATCCGTAGATGCGTCAGAAACGCACGCTGCCCAGGTAACCAACGGAACCCCACTCGGGTTCAAACAAAAAAAGTTAACGGTAAGCTTCTTTTTATTTGCGATTTTTATTTAGTTCTAGACGTTTTTTAAACGCTACGCCTCCCACCTAAATTCGATAGTTCAAATGTCGTAGGTAGTGTCTGTTCGATTGTGTTTTGATTGCATGACGCACGTAACGACTTCGATTTTCAAAGTAACAACCTGTTTAATTTTTGCAGTGCTATATGCGAGCACTTTTCCAATACGATCCGCAGGAAGACACGCTGCTTCCCTGTAAAGAAATAGGGCTAGCTTTCGACCGCGGCGACATTCTTCAAATAGTAGACCAAAAGGATCCCAATTGGTGGCAGGCCAAAAAATTTGGGAGTAACGGTCCGGCCGGCCTAATACCGTCTCCCGAGCTGGAAGAAAGAAGGAAGGCGTTCGTGGTGCCGGAGGCCGATTTCGTTCATAGAATTGGAATTTGCGGTGCTCGTATTTCGAAGCGAAAGAAGAAGTACCTTTACAAATCTAAAAGTAGCAGTGACTTCGATAAAGCCGAACTTTTGTTGTACGAGGAAGTTACTAGAATGCCGCCGTTCAAGAGAAAAACGTTAGTGCTAATTGGCACGGAGGGGGTAGGAAGGAGAACTATAAAGAACAGGATAATCAACAGCGACCCCGAAAAGTTTGCGGGAGTTTGTCCATGTAAGTGATTGGTGTTTTATGTGCGGAACGTTGTAAATGAGTTTGACGGTTTAGGGACGTCGAGACCTCCTAGAGTGTTAGAAGAGAACGGACAAACCTATTGGTTTGCCGAAAGGGGCGAAATGGAAGAGGAAATAAAGAATCACAAATTTTTGGAGTACGGAGAGTATAACGGCCATTTATATGGTACTCATTTGGATACAGTTAGAGAAGTAATTAAACAAGTACGTGAGTTGAAATAAACGAACAAGTATCGAGTTTACTAATTGATCGTTTTCAGGGAAAAATGTGTATCTTGGATTGTAGTCCGCAATCATTAAAACTGCTTCACAACAGTACGGAATTTTTACCGTTTGTTATTTTTATTGCGTCGCCGGGAATGGAGCAACTGAGGGACCTGTATGACGTTTCAAGAAGTACTGGAAATTTGAGGTCGTCGAGTAGAAATTTAACCGTAAGTCGTTAGTTCGTTGGACGTCTATTGTTATTAGGTACCTGTTGTTGTTGTTGTTGTTGTGGTGGTATGATTTAAGATTTGTTTAGTATGTGCTAGCATTTTTTTCTTAATACTGTGTTTTGTTTGCATGGTAGTTTGATCGTCAAAGTTCTATACGTTATAGTTCTAGAAGAGCTCGAACCTTGGAATCTCTTGCTTCTCTTTATGAGGTACGTTTTGATTTAAGCACGGTTGTGTTTATTACTTACTAAATAAACAATACTCGAATCATATTTTCTATTTTGATAATTAGGAAGAAGATCTCAAGAAAACTTTAGAGGATAGTGCAAGTATGCAACGTACATACGATAAATATATCGATTTAGTCATCACAAACAACGATTTCGATTCTACTTTTCGAAAAATAATCGAAGCACTGCAATCTTTAACATCTGAGCATCAGTGGGTTCCAGTTAATTGGATTTATTGATCAGTGCCATAATCGATGCATAAATAGATGAATGTGGATAAAAACACTTTTCGAGTTACGTACTGTTTTTAATGGTTTTATAGTAAAATCATCGACGAGCTTTTTATACAGTACTACGCTCAATGCTCATTCAAGAGAATTGCATTTTTTAATGCTTCTTCTGCCTATCGTTTTTTTGTTAAGGCTGATGTTGTGGCTTTCCAAATACATTCTAAAGATGATTTTTAGGAACAACCATTAAAACGGCGGCAATTCTCTCATTCAATGCCTTATTAAAATACTCAATTGTTTTCACTAAATTAGTATAGTCGTTAAGGATGGACAAAGTAATTTTGAGAGCTTAAAGCCTTTTTTATACCAGTTCTAATCTGTCCTAGGTGTTCAAAATAAAAGCTTCATTAATATTGTGATACAAATAGTTGCTAAGGCAAAATATATAGATAAAGATCAAATCAGATACCCGTTTAAAAAATCTGTTGGTATTTATGTAAAGTCTGATTGAAGAGATATCAAATTACTATTAATGTTGCAATATTTATTCGATTAAGATTCACCATTACTAGTTACATATTATAGTTGTCTGAAATGTCATCATAACGTAGACGTGAATAAAAATGTTTAAATTTTAATATATTACCCATAAGCCTTACTGAAATATTCATTTATATGAATCATGTGAATGTTCATTTCATCGAACAAATGTTAAAAAATGAGAATTATGCTTTGTTGTAATTAAGAAATAGCTTTACATTATTGTTAGATTATAGTTTTAAATTTATATAGAGCTACTGAAGTGTAAATAGTATCTTAAGAGTTGTGAAAAAATAATGGTGATAAATATCCTTATTTAACTTATAGGTACAAAACCAAAATCATTAAAGTTAAACTTTATTACATTTAAATACTGTTTTAAACCTCTTGCATTACTCATTTTAAACATTAGCTACATATTTAGATAACTGATTAATTCAAAATAATGATCGAAAATAATCAATACATACACTTACATAATATTAATAATATATGCACTTTATAACAAATATTGCTTTCACAAATTTCTACTAATACGAGAGGATCGCTAAATTAATATTTAGAATTAGTCGTAATATGTACTAAAAGGAAATTAGTGTTAAATAGTTTTACAACATTAAATTTAGGTATTACATGCTCACAATATATATATACAAATTGAAATTACACGCTTTAAAAAAATTTATAGATGTGGAGCCTCGTCCTAAACACAAATTAAATAGGACATCTTAACAAATACTAATAAAAACGGTTTTAATTAGAGCAAAAGTGATCAAAAATTAAGTATGTTGTGATGTTAATTTAATATTGTGCACAAATTCGAACGAATTAATTAAAATTTAATCATTCGTTAGAGCTTTTTTTATACATATTATTAATATACATATATACGTTACAACAATTAGGTTTTTTTATAAGACATGAACTGAAGTGCACTATTCTTAAATTAGTCTTCATTTTTAATTTTTATTATTTTGTATTGTTATGAACATGTATTTGATTATTTTATTGTAAGGAATCTATGTAATGAATTTAAACTTGTATATTATATAATTTGTTTTTGCAAATTTTAAAAGCGAGGGAATCCGTACTATGATTTATTAATTACTTTAGGTAATTAAAGTAATTATTGTAGTTGTCTAAGTTTAATTATCAAACGTGTGCTGTTGTTATGTTGCTATATATAACCGTCCACTGTGTTCAGGGAAATAAATTTATTAGTTTTTTAAGTTATTCTATGTATAAAAAGCAATATTTGTCTTTATGTATTAAGTTTTATTTCGAATAAAATGTATGCATTTACTAGTTTGTGGTTTACTTGGAACCATTGGAATTTACCGGGATCGATAATGTAGTTGTCGTACTCTAGATGGCGCAGATAAAACACGTGTAGCAATGAAATAATTGATGTTTGTTTGGTGTGTAGCTCGGGAATGTTTAATTCGTATTTATTGGTAAGATTTGGTTGTAAACAATAACATTAACACAGAACAAATACACGATTAGCGTTGTTTTATAAATAAATCAAGTTTAGGCTCCTAATACAATCGTAACCGTTTGCACTAGAAATCTAACCTACAAATTTAATTTCTGAATTTCTAAATTTTAATCATCTCGGTATTTTATACGAAACGACCGTTTCGTTTAGATTTAGTTTGAGAATAATTTGCTTTAATTTTTATTCGGTAAAAACCGACAAAATAATCATGTTAGATAAATGTTGCATTTATAAACAAAATGCAATCGCTGCCAGTGGTGTGCAATTGTTTTTGTTCTCAAATCAATTAAACGTTATTTACATATGTAGGTACACTGTTGACCGTTGAAATTTTAAATTGTAATTAAATAGAGCAGGAAACCCAATTGTTTACTTCGATTATTGAAAGTTTACAAGAAATATACGCCAACGCACATATTTAAAATTCCAAAAATGTCCGTGAATACGTTTGTGGTTACAAACGTTTCGAACAGTAGTGCGACCGACGACGATAGTTTAAATAAATTGGAAACTAGTAAATGTGGTGTTGAACAAATACTTTTAAAATCGGCAAAGTGTACAAGTGTCGGGTTGCAATGCGGGAACTCATTGACGGTCGACGAAGAAAATATCGTGGTCCTAGTTAAGTGTCATTCTCCCGAGGGACTTTCTGCCACTGAATCGTCGCAAATGGATCCGGAGGGGAAGCAGGACGTTGCCGAAATGAATTACGATCTTGAGGTAAGGTAAATCTTAAGGTTAATCTTCTTTGTGCAATTTTCGTTTAATATCTTACAAATTTATGTAAAGATCTTAATCTTCTTAATTTAAAGAAAAATTTAATTTCTTATTGCGAGATTATTTACTACTGCAAATCAAGGGAGCCATTAAACGATTAGGGGGAATTTGGAAAATCCCTTTTAAAAGGAAAATTAAATGCTTATGTAAAATGTTGGAGAAATTTTCACGAGAACCGAATTAGTCTAATGTAGGTATAGATTATTGAAAATTGTATTTAAATTATATATTACAAATTCTAAGTATTTTTGGAATTTTGGACTAGGCGAGTTTGGTAGGTATTTAATTGAAACTAATAGTGGATAACTGAAAAAAATAAATATCACTTCCACGTCAATTTATCCAGGACATATCACCAATTTCAAATTTTTGAGTTACATATATAGGATTAAAATGATTAAAATTTACTTTTCGATGCTCTTCTTTCGTATTATATTGACAACATTGTATCTTATAAACAATTACAACTCAATGATTAAGTAATTGAATTTATTGTAGCTTTGAAAATTTACACACATTCAGAAAGATATGAAGATCAAAAAAATATATTTAGTTGGTCCAGTTCTATCATTTGATTTATAAAAAATTAACGAATTGCTAATTTAAAAAAAATAGTTGTCGACGAACGGGAATTAAATTTATGTAGGTACTTCATGTGGCTGAGGAGTTACCATACATTAATTTCTCTTTTTTTTACATTAAACTTTATGAAATGCTCTAATAGGTAGGGATTCTGATTAAATACAACTTTAAATGAAACTTTGCTATCACGACATTATTTTCACTAATTATAGATAGATTATTATGAATAAAAATTATATAAATGTATCATTCGATAGGTCTACTTAAATGTGTGTAGCTTTAGGAATATAACAGAAAGTTCAGTTCTGCCAGAACATGCTGAAATTGATCATTTTTTGCACATTTATTCTACCCATAACAATAACAAAAAATACCAAATATTTAATTTTTAGTCTTAATAGTTTTTGAAATATTAATTTTTAAAACTGTGAAAATCACGTAAAACATATTGCGTTTTAAAACCTGTAAACGGGTCTATCTTAAAAATTATTTGACTTAGAGAGTTACATTTTGTATAATTTTCTTTAGTTTTTTAGAAGCTTTAATTTGATGTGCTACAAGGTTATGTTGCTAAAACTTATTTTAAACAATAAAAAAAAATTTTTTGGAAAATCAGAAAATCGAAAGCTTTGATGTTTTGAAAAAAAATGTACGTTTTTTTATACACCAATAGAGAATATAAGTACAAGTACAGGAGTACAAATGTATAAGTAATAGTGCACAGGGAAAAGTAAACTAAAACGTACTATGCACTTAACGGGTTAATTATTTTGTATCCAATTTATTAAAAATTAAATTTTTTACCAAGTGCAAGTACAATTTTTTTTATCTTCAAATGTCTGAGAAATCCGAAAGTGACCGAAATGAAATTAAAAAAATTTAAACCTCTGAAATATTTTGGGGTTAGATAGGTTACGTGCCGCGCATCCCTGGATTAACTTATTACGCCATCTTAAAGATGTTAATTTACTACGCATGTACACTAAACACTATTAATTTTCAACAAAAAATAAAAATGTTAGGCACCTAAGTAAAAAAGTAAAAGTAAAAAATTGATTTTTATTTTTCAACTTTAAGGATCAATATCTCAACAGTAATGAAAATGTACAGGAATTTTTGGCATTATTTTCACGTGATTTATACGCTTCCGAGTGTTTTTCCACTATTTTCTGGACATCCTGTATGTATCAAACTGCTATAGAATTCAAATGACGAACTTTCTCAAATATTTACCTATTATAGCATTTGGAAAATTTTGGTACTTACATATATAGTTAGGGATAGGTACGAGGAATGTTTAACGAAAAATTGGTGCCCCCCCCCCAGAGTATAAGATATATCTCTAAATTATTTCAATTTTATGTTCTCCATTTTTCTCATTTTTTGTACATGGAGAGTCCCAAAAATACCACTGATGAGCCTTTAATACCTCTGCAATAAACAAGCACCACAGAATTCGGGATAATAAATTCTTTTTTTAGAAAAATTTTTTTAATTTTGAAAACAGTTTTTTTTTCGGAAAATTTAATATTTTGCTAAAGTTAAACTTACATCGAAATGGAACTTTACGAGAAAAATAAGCCAAATTTTTAGCAAAAGCACTTTTCCGATGCTTGCCCGGCTATGAGAATATTCAAAAATTATTTTTAATCATAATATGATTATTATTAAGTAGGTATTTACATCAATCATTAACCTACGTAGAAGAGTACCTATATAATATTATAGATTTTATACTTTCACTACATGTCTAAATTATAAGTTTACATTTTAATTTAGGCAATCTCAAAAAATAATATCTACTAGTTCAGTAATTTTCATGATTAATAATGTAGGCGTTATTTGTTTATCTAGGATTTTTAATTCTTATGAAAAACTATAAATACGAGTAGGAAGTATACGCAGTCCTCGTCTTGTTACGCGTCTTTTTATTGAACCGATATGTCTTTACATATGTACTGCTTTCTGCTTACTTTCCGCTGAAAATCTCCCGCTGCCAAAGCCAGCGTTTGCGCATCTGCGTCTTGTTTACCCAACTTATATCTAAATGAAATAATAAAAAAGCACCCCTACAATAATTTTATTAATTTTTCGTTGTTTTGTTGGGAACGCCGAAGTCGATGCGTTTGGAAAGAACGTTTGGTAATTGTAAACACTGTAAAAAGTTTTAGCGTGAAACTAGTAAACAATTAACAATTTCTTTATAACTAAGTAAAAATATTTTGAGGTTGAAAACTTTAATAAATTCCCATGAAATAACATACAGTACAATACAAGTTAAAGGTATAAAATTATTTTGTTTTTGATAATTTTTCTTTAAAATTAATATTCGAGAACTTTAAAATATTACTCACATTGTAAGTAAAAATAATTTTATGTTTAATAATAAATGTTTAAAATTAAATCGTTACATAATATTGAATTTTTCAATCGTAATTACTAATGTATTTTATTCATTTAATAAATTAAATTTAAAGTTTAACTAATAAACTAATTAAATTAATATCTTAACTCTTACAATTCTTAATTAAAATTTGATTTTATAAATTTTAATTGTCATTATTAAATAAAAATTAGTTTAAAATAAAAATAGTCAAGTTCAAAAAAACAATAAATTAAGGTAAATATTGTAAAGTTAAAACAGTTATTGAATATTGAAATGGAAATTTGATAAATTTAATTTAAATCTACATAATAAAATTTCTACGTACAAGAACAAGGATAGAAAATTATTTTGTAATAAAAACTATATGAATTGAAATTTTGATACGATAATAATTTCTGATTAAATTATATTGATGTTTAATAGATTATTTTAATGTATGAATTAAAGAATTTTGAACTATTATTTAAAATTAAAATTACCTTATTGTAATTAAGACATAAATTAATACTCGATACCTATTAATAAAATATTTTTGATACAGCCACTATTAAAATTTCTTGGATAAATATATGAAAATTAAATATAAAAATTCTATTTAAGGACCGCATCGAAGTGCTGAACTTGAACGATGATATAATCACGACTTAAACAGACCGTTATAATTTGTTTAAGACTAATTCGCTATGACCTTAATTAAAGATTTATACAATAGTAACTAAACGCTTTAAACATAAGAACTTAGTATTCCATTAAAGCCAATCACTTTAAATATATCTAATAGTATACGAAGTTTACTTATTTATACAATTCATCACTCATTAAGATTTAGATTATTATAGTAATATGTATTTATATCTATTTTAAATACATATCATCTTCTTATCAATTATTATTATGTAGTAAGACTCAATTTCACTCATTCGTTATATTATTAATAAAATAGGTAATTATTATATTTGTAAACAATTCATTAATAATAATTCACATTACTGAAATTGCAATTTATAAACAATCTGTGAAGATAATTTATTTAAAATTTAGTTAATACTTGTATAATCAATCTTATATCAACTTTAAAATATGTAAATATAGAAATATAATAGTTCTCAAAATTGATCAATTATTAATTAACGGATACTAATTAAAATTGTCAAATCTAATTCAATGTCAATTAAAATGTTAATAATCCTTCAATTGTAATAAGCCGAAAATCCTTATAAAGCAAAATTATCTTATAAGTATCATAAAACTTAAAATTAATAAATTGTTGCTAAGCTGTAATTCGATTGAAATTTTCTAAAGTAATTTTCTTAGAAAAATATGTTTTTCGTATGTAATCCATCAGCATTAATTGTATAATTTATCTAAAATATTGACAGTAATTTTCAATAATGCTGATTAAAATTGAAATAGTCACTATAGTATTTTTACAATTGTATTATAATATTTGATACAACGTAAGTTTAACAGCAAATCATTATCAAGGTTATTAAAGTTATTAAATCATTACTAATTTTGATTTATAATATATAAAGTATTCAACTTTCGATTTAAACTAATTAAAATTATTAAATAATTACTATACATGAAATTCTTATATGATTTGTTACTAATAATATTACTTCAGTTTTGAAGTTCAAAAATGATAAATATGTTTATATAAATATTTTAATATTAATTCAACGAAAATAAAATTAAATTACAGAATTTGTTCAATAGTCTCAAATATATCAATCTAAAATAACTTTTGATTTCCTCAAGAATATAGATAACATTTATAAGTATTTAAGTCTTATAAAATTCGAAAGATTATATATTTAGAAATTTTATATACAGAACGTTTTAGATTATATTCAATAATTATAATTAATAAATTTGGTTAATGCGATTACGTCTTAATTATAATTATCGATTATAGATGTAATAAGTAGATAAATTTCAATAGTTATGTACATTATATTCATAATCACTTGATTTTATGCGTGATTTCCCAATAATTTTAAATAAGTTTCATAGTTTATACTTTGATAATATTGTACTCAGAAAATATTCATTACAGGATATATGATCAATTATTGTTTAAAATTATAGTTCAAAATATTACTATCAGGTTATTTTGCTTTTCAGATTTACAGAATATAATATGGATTTTATTTAATATCATCAATTTATTATTGACCATATTAGCTTATGGAATATTTGTATAGAAAAAATGATCGATTAATTATCTGATTCACTTTATTGCATAACAGATTATACTAAACTTAGAACAGCACTTTTTATGTAAACATTTTAATAATTTGTCAAACTATAATTATATGAAATTTATAATTATGAATAAGTAAAATTTACTTTTGAACTTACAGATAGTATTGTATATGTCAGTAATTGGAAATAATCCGTATTGACTTCTACAAAAAGTACTTTTAATATAACGATTTATTAATAAATATATATTAGTTCGGAATAATAATTTATAAAGTAAATTCATTAATTTCAGTAATGTAAAAATATTAGTAAAGTATTCGTATTAAATTTTAGATTAATTTTGCTATATATCTATAGCATTCAACATAAATATATTTAAACTCTTATAGTCATGTTATTTGTTCATACTTAGTATAGAATACGATTGATGTTAATGTATTACTAATGAGAAAGACTTATGAAAGTCGACTGTATAATTGCAATTATGTTGATTATTATATCTTTATGCATTACATGTTATACAACATTAATTCAAGAAATTTGATATAAATTGTGATCGATAATTCAGTGAGACTTAGTTTCATAAGATTTCGCGTTTAAAGTTTCTGATGAATTTAGTAACGAATGATTATTGTTTTCAAATTCGATTATTATGTAAAATGTTTCAGTTATAAATTAATCTAGTTATTATGCATAGATTACTAATTAGCCAGTTTGACTAAAATAGTACGGCATAGTCCATCATTATATTAAAAACAGTATAATGTTAGTTTGTTCATTGTGTCGAGTTCTGATATATAATCAGTAATTTAACCAAGGTTTTATTTTACTGTTACTGTTATTTTTCGTTTCTTCGATAACTTACTTAAGAATGATTCCTTTCGAGTTGATCTGGCCAATTTCTTATGAATAAAATCTTTAATTAGGTTGCTGAATATCGCAGCGAGTGTCAAAAGTGCAATTAAAACTGTAATCGTATTAGAATTCGTCGATGAAAATTACAAATTGTTTTGTGCAGATGTAGTGTTTGTTTATACTTTATTTGTAAAACTTGATTATGATACATAGCTTAAGTTTTATTGTGAATTAAACTTAACCTATTAGGTACCTGTTTTAAATAGCTTTGAGGTACTATTAAATATCTTATAACGTTTCTAAAATTCAAGGAATGAGCATTTAAAATGATTCTTATAACAGTGTAAAGAAATAGTGGAATTATTTTATTCGGTTAATGAGTGTTGATTGTCATTTAATTTATGATCTTTAAATTTTATTAATATTTGAATGTTTTAGTATAAGCATAATCTTCGTGCTTTGAAATAATTGTTTAATAAAAGGTCATTGAAAATCAGTAATTAAAATACATGCATAATGTATTACTCGATCATTACTTTAAAAATTTAATTGGAAGTAGTAGTTAAAATATGTCATACGTAAAATCTGTCAAACATCATTGAATAATGCGTAGTCGAAAAATACGAATGTAGTTAAATAGGTGTCATTTAGCTATTTATGCAATGATCCTACTATACGTATTCCGTTACTAAATAGTATATGAAAGTAACTTAGATGACTAGTTCATGTAAATGATTATAATTTATGCACATTGATGACTCATGTTAATTATCATAATGTAATTTCCATTAACATTTAAAATTTGAACATGTAAATTCGTATAAATTAGAAAAATTTAACGACTGAACATGCTAATATATATTTAAAGTTTATTTTCAAGATTCTAACGATTAAGTTACGTATAATACCAAGTCAATATTTTGTTTCAGAAGATTTATCGTCAGTACCATTTGATTATTTATAAATTTTATAATTGTATCTGTATCTATTATGTAAATGATAATTATTAAACGTTATGTGTAATAATGTAATTAAACATTCTATTGACATTTTAAGCTAAAAGCTTCATTCCGTAATAAGTTGCAATGCAATTTCAATAAATCGTAAAATTGAACTTTATTCGAATATTTACATAGCATTATTTCTTATGTTAATTAGTATCAATGTGACAGATTATAAAATATCCATTGTGTTCAATTCTTTAATTGTCAGAGACAGATTTTTTCAACATTGTAACATATTATGACAACAGTAAGTATTTTACATAATTTTATTAAATTCGTAGTAATGACTATGAGTAATTTATTTTATACACTACATGTGCTTGTAAAGTTTAAAAGATGTTTCTTCACGTTAATTCATAAGTCAGAAGTACATGTGCAACCAGTGATGTTACTGATTACTTTAAAAGTTTAATTTGTGTAGTTAGATAGTGTATATAATTATATGAAGTTATTGAGTAAAACAGTTTAAAGTTAGTTAATTGATGACGGAGTTTTAAATAGTTTATGCGTGTTAGCTATTTCAAAAAATATAATTATTTCCTGATGAAACAAGTGCGAATACTTCATTTGTTAAGTTTATAAATTATTAATAATTACGGATCAGCAGTATAGCTAATAAGCTCGATTATAGAACATTCTATTAAAAGTTATTTTAAGAAAATCAATAAACGTATAGTAACAAGTAAGTTAATTCAAAAAGTGTATAATTATATCCGGTGAACATAAAGTTCTAGAATTAATGAATTATGATGAAATTTGACTTTTATGAATGAGATCAATTCAGTGTTTGACACAATATTTTGAGTAATGGTTTGTCATTCGAAATCTTAATAGAAATGATTTGTTAATCATTTGTGTAGATCAAATTACACGATTTCGCATTAGCTAAAACTAACTGATTTTGAAATAGAACTTTCATAATTTCGATTTAAACTAAGATCATTTATAAAACTATAATGTATTAACAATAATATAAATTTTAGTAAACATTAAAGTTGTTTACGTTATTCGAAGTTTAATTGATAACGTGAAGTAAATGTAATGTAAATTATGAAATAAATGTTATTTACCCTAAATTATATGACTACCAATCATTTTATGTATTGACATCAAATTAGATTAATTAAATGACGTTGAATAAATGTAGGTAATGATTTAGATAATGTTGAACGTATTTTGTAGAAAAGTTGAAACGATTTATGACTGAACATGAACTAAATTATTGTGAATCCTTAATCGATATGTACAATTTAAATCGTGTTAATTAATACAATTTAATATCTTTAGACATTCTTCAGTACATTTAGTCTTCTATTCGATTTAGCGTAGAAGAGTAACTGAATAATAAACCGTTCTTCTTAAAAATATTAGAGTTTTAATACATCAGACATTTAATCACGATTACGATCGTAACTGACGTGAGTCTCGTATGTCTTAAACTGGAATTCAAGAGACTAATCCCGAAGTATTCAAGGTGAACAAACTTGAATAAGATCAAGCTAGTCTTAAAAATAAGTGCGACGTTAATTGATTAAAGTAGAAGACTTGTAATAATTTTTAAAATAGTATTAAATTTTGGTTGTATGTATTAGTCCGGAACCTGTTAGTAAATGTTATTATTAATTTAACAACTGTGTTTATCTTAATGTCTTTTACATTATTACCATCGGTGAACTAATCCAGTGTAGTCAATATTTCATAACTAATGAAGCTGAATGTATTTATTTATATCAAAGTTATTTTCATTTTATCGTCGTCAATATTAATATGGCTTTTAAACTGGTCACAATGATTTCAATATTATGAATTATTTTAATGAAAATGCAATCTAAAAATTCGAATAATTCGTAACGTAGCAAATCATTAACGTAATTCAAACGATTCTAATTGGATTTTAATACATTGTAGTTCAATCTATAAACTTCAGTGCAGGATTTCAAGTTTTCTACATCTTCAATTATAAATGCTACTATTTTCGAAATTCCAATAAAATTCATTTATTTAAATTATTCGAATGTGGAATCGTAATGCGATCCTGCTGGAGGGCCGATCTGATAAAACTTTACGTCGCGAGATTTAGAGAAATCGCGTGCAACGATCGAAACGAAACTTCAAAGATCATAGTGAAGTGCGAGAAATCCGATTGAAATATTCGCTCGCGAACAAGAGGTCAGTACCCGTCAGACCACGTACCAAAATCGGATCCCATTAAGTTATTTTTTTCTAATTAGTTCTAGCTTTTTAAGTACGACGTCCCACTAAATTGATAGTTCAAGCGTAGTAGATTCGTTGATTGGGTCATACGACTAACGCTCATTCAAAGTAAGACTGTTTAATTTTGCAGGCTATCAGATTTAACCAATACGATGCAAAGGATTTGTAAAGAAATGGTTTGCAACTTGAGACGGACAAATCGTCAAAAGAATCCTGTACCAAATTGGAAACCTCGGATAATACGGTTCCAATTTCTTTAAAAAAAATTTTTTTGGGGCTTTTTATTTTTTTTGGGAAAAGGAAGATTTAAAAGCTTATTATCGGTCCCGGTTTATTTATGACCTACTGATTTACGACTTCTCAAACGTTTGGTTTGGCAGGTGAAAGTTCTTTCTGAGAACGGATTTGCCTAGTATAGTTCGAATTCAAGATAGGCTTCGATGCACGTCATCAATAAGAAGTGAATAAATTGTATATTTGTAATACTCAGTTTAAAGTTTTGAACGTGGCATATTCTATAAATGATTTACCTGCACACATATAACATGACAAAGAAAGACTGCAATTTATTAGTACCTAATATAAAAATAGGTACGAGGTTTTATTGATGACGTATATTGGAACCTATCTTGAATAACGTATAATTAAACACACTACTTCTATCCGTGCTGAATAATATTTTACTTTGCGCGTACCTGCGCCACCCCGAAACGGTCAGTTTCGATCATTCGCTTTCTTGAATTCGTTAATGACCCTGTTATTACAGAATAAGAATGATGTGGTTTTTCATTTCCCATTTATTTAAAATATTTTGCGAAAACTTATAAACTTATTGCCGATTTTTTCACCTCTTGCTGAATTTATCTGATAGGTATTTTCCATAGAGTCTAATCTTACTTTAACCGTACTTTGCACGACCAACTGTTTCCACGGTAAATACCTATACGGTTACCGATAAATTTACCAAGAGATGGAAAAATCGACTCTAAGATCGAGAGTAAGTTTTCGCAAAATATTCTAAATAAACGGGAAACGAAAAACTACATCATTCTTATTTTGAACGTCGTACTTTGAGAACGATTCATATCTAATTACTAGTTATTATCGCACCCAAGTAAGCGGATTATCGAAACTGGTCCTTTCGGGGTGGCGCAGCTACGCGTAAAGTATAAACGTTTCCCTCGTTCCTTTCTTCTTTATTGTTCAACTTATTTGTAAATTGTATTTGGTACTCGTATTCGCCATTCATGACTTGTTTGGTGTATCGATCTTGGACCAACGTTAAAAATTGTTGTTTATTAAAAGCTTTTAAATGACATACGACTTGAAATGCGTTTCCATTTGAAATTTTTTAGTTGACCTCCACCTCCCACTCCCGGAAGTTACACACCCTAAACATTTTCCATCAAAAATTGTGCCCTAAAAATAATGGAATAAGTAGATAAGTGCGTGTTTGTCGATTTTTCCATAAAGGTGCCCAACAATTTCCGAAAAAATGGTGCGGGGCCAGGCTTTGTGGACATTTGGTATATCTATGCCATTTAAAACAAAACAAAACGAAATTTTTAACATTATGTTTAAATCTAATAATATTTTCAACCATTTCATTCTGTTTATAATAATAACACTTAAATTGTGAATAGCTGATTTATAATTGTTTATTACAAACTACATTATTTTTTATTACACATATTATTATTATTAAAAATTATGTAGCAGCAGATGTGCCTATAACGTTTGTATTTTTAAAAAGCAATTTCTGACGCTTTCTAATTATTTAAAACTTGCCTACAGTTTCGAACGTAAACTTTGTCCAAAGCTATATGCAATCCACATCATTGGTAAAAGGTTACTAGATTATGACGTTTCACACAGTGCTGTCACCTCATACCTCGTATTTTGACAGTTCTAATAAATTGTAGTCTTTCTTTATACCATCTAATATGTGCGCAGGTAAATCATTTATAAGATATGTCACTTTCCAAACTTTAAACCGAATTACAAATAAACAATCTAGTAACTTTTTTTTGATGACGTGAATTGCATATAGGTTTGTTATAGGCCATACCTTTGTATATCTGTCAGGATTATTTGGGTAATAAATATTTCTAACAAGACCACGTGCCGAGCTGTAGAGGTCTGCACATTCTTTCTCTTTCTGTGAGCCCTCTTTGTTTAATTGTGAAATTTTATAAAAACATTTCTACGATTATCATGTTCTATTAAAGATGAAAATTTGATCGACATCTTAAATGATATGAAAAAACGTTCTCTAGGCAACGACAAAACATGAGCTTGATATGTTAACGCATATATGAAATTTTGAATTTTATTCATAAAAGTAAACTTACACGCAACATTTTTTCAATAAAAAATTTATTTCTACTTCAGCTATCTTCATCAAAACTTGTTATCTCCTAGATATTGTATTGGGCATTATATATTGTAAAATTGAAGCCGCAGTTTAAATTGGATTTTGAATTGTGTACAAAAATTCGAATTTCGTTATTAATAATTTTATATTAAATTTTAAAAACTCAAATGATAGATAATTTGATGGCGAAAAATCTCCAAATGAGAAAATTTAAAAATAAAGAATATAATTCACTTCTAATGGTCGCCGGGAATAGAGTATACCCTCCCCTTAAGACGATCTCAAACAAAGGTATTATTCGAGAAAATTAATTGTTCGCTCGTGAATATCAAAATTCGAGTGGGAAATGGATACGCGTTTATGGCTCCTTCGCGTTTAAATGATAGATCTTTAACAGTCGAGTGAAAATTAATTCAAGTCATCTCCAAACTCGCTGATGGGCTATTAAGTTATACGATAAATAATTTTCTATCATTATTTAGTATTCAATACACTTACGGTATCTTATTTGGTTTTATTTTTTGGATAAAATTGTTGTATTAGTATTAACTCTATAAGGGAAAAAGAACTTTAAATCGGAATGCACACCGAAAGATTTATGGGTATAATAACTACATTCTTTATTCACTTGGTGTATCTGGTAGTTTATTATCATTGCATTCTAATACATCACGTTTCCAGCGAACAATTACAGAATTTTATATTAAAACTCATTTTTATCGCATTGACCGCAGATAATTGTGGAAATTTTGTTTTTTTTATACAAGAGCATAAAACAAATTCGTTTTTAACTTGTTGAAAAACTATTACCTATTAGGTATTGTTATTATATTATTCTCGTCCTAAATAGGTAGTTAACTAAAAAATTAAAAATTATGGCGTTTTTATAATTTAACTTTCTTATAAATTGAAGGTTTAATTAATCGTTTAAACATCGAGACTTTTAAAGTTGAAAAAGTCTTTAATTAGCGTAAAAGTTTTTTTTTTATTCCAATTCAAATAAATCGCTTGATGAAACGTATGTCCAAAGACGTCTGAAAATTCGGAATTAAATTCAAACTTTTCGTTGAATGGTATTTTAGAATAGCAGCACCGTAGCTCGGCACAATGCGTTCAGTAATTATCCCTAATTCTTGTATTTGTCGTATGTACATTTTATATTTATATATTCATTATCGGTGATGCGAAACGTGGGAATTGTTTTAGTCGAGAAATAAGACAGAGATAAGTTTATGAGTATTTTTAATAATATTAATGAATGTTTTTCAGGTAAGCGATCAAACTATTTACGTATACTATGGCTTTAGGTAAGTGATTACCTACTGGTTTTTGTGTTATTGAATAACTTACGCTTCTATTGATATGATGTACGTTGATCTATAATTCATGAAGCTTTCAGTAAATGACACCTCCTTCATCTTATTGTATAGGCGAATCCTGTAAACCACCTATTTTAGGAGGTTTATTGGATTTATTGCTATTTCGTTCTACGTATCTTTATGGTATAGCTGAATGGGCAGTTTTAGTTTACGGACGATGAAAAAGATACTTTTCTATGTAATTCAATATTTTTTTAGATAAATTTTATTTTTTAATACTGATAGGAAATTTTGTAACACTAAAATCATTTTATAACGAACCCGATAAATAGTCCCTCGCCTTTGAAATTATGCCATCATAAGCCAGCAAATAAACCGCATTCTAGATCCATATAAAGGGGTTCTCGTTTATTCCGGACAAAACGAAGCGTATTACTTCTTAAATGAGGGTAAAATTGGCGAATTTCCTTTATTGTACCAATTTCTGGATAATTTTATTGTTGTGTCGTATTCTTTATTAAAAGTAATTGTTCAATAATTTCGAATAGGCTAGATCGTCTTTTATTAGTTTTATTATCTAAAATCTCGATATACGTATGTATGTATGTATAATAATTTACACATTTAAAGTACCTATAGTGTGTTGCCTATTTACCTATTACGTTTTTTATTTGAGGCTTGTAGATGCAAAACTCGATAAATGCAATTTTGGTAGTTTTTCAGTTGCCTACGCCTTTTATAGAAATCTACATTGAATAAATACTTCATCTTCTAATACAGATAAATCAAAGATTCGATATTTAATGCAGAAAATGTATCTTAAAACAGACGAGACATCTATTTGCAAAACTCATTATCATTATTTGCCCTTTACAATGAGATGCTAATAAACATTGCACATGATTTTACTTTATCGATAACTATAGACATTATGGTAGAGGGTGGTAGACAAGAAGACATGTGTTTGAAATCCGTATTTATTCAAAACCAGGTGCCTTCCGAAAAGAAAAATTTACAAAACAAAACCATCAGGATCTGTTTTTTCGTAATTGAAGAATTTTTTGTACGATTTCTTTTAAATATAATTGACTGATTTTTTTTAATTTGTCCACTTTAATTGATTTTCATTAAATGGCTAACTAAACTTGACTTTGCTAATTTTGAGGGGCAGAATTCGATAAATGAAAACTTAAATTCAAAATTAGCGCTCGTTACGAACTCGCAGAGTTGTAAAACCTTCTGTAACATTGTCAGGGAACTTGTTTGTATTTTATATGAAGATCGCAAATACCTGTAAAACCTATAATCGTGAAAACAAAAACGTTTTTTGACGGGTTTGTATTTATCGAGTTTTAAGTGTTTATTAACATTAGTCCAAGAGTACGGTCATTGGCGAGGGGCGTAAAATCTTAATTCTCAAAATTTATTTTACTGGCAATACCTATTCTCGTAAAAATTGAACATCTATGTAATTGACGATGAAAATTTGTCAAAGCTATCGAACAATCGTATCCTGTCAATAAAATAACGAAAACATGGCGTAAGCCCCTGCGTAAATTTCACGAGAAAATCCGCAAAGTAAAATATCGAAATGATAACGACCGCCGTTTCCAGATCAACGCCAGTTTTGTGCTTTATTCATTTGCCGAAAAGCTCGATGTTTTAAAATGTCGCGAACGTTCGTCCGATTTATTTTAAAGTTGATTATTTTTGTTGTTGTTGCACTACTAAAGGGATTCTAAAGGATGATAAAATGTAGGTATGCCTTACAAATATGTTAAGCGTGCTTAAGATTAGCAGCATACTATTCTTGAGCGTTTGGTGTTGGTTCGGTGTCAGGTAAACGTTTCCGTATCACAATATAATTTTCAAGTAAACCGATCGTGTAAAACATCGACCCTTAGGTAAATATCGATTACGTATTACGTACCTAAATGCGATACTAACCTATAGCTTATCCAAACCTATATGTTGTTCACGTCATCAATACAAGGTTACTAGATGATGACGTTTCACACAGTGCTGTCACATCGCACCTTGTATTTTAACAGTTCTAATAAATTGTAATCTTTCTTTATATCATCTAGTATGTACGCAAGTAAATCATCTATAGAATATGTCACTTTCCAAACTTTAAAACGAATTACAAATAAACAATCTAGTAACTTTTTATTGATGACGTGAATTGCATATAGGTTTGGATAGGCTATATACACTATATATTTGAAATAAAATTTAGTCTTGTACATAATCAGCCGTGTGCATAGACATTTGATTAAATTTAATGGCTACTGTAATAAATCATCTTTATCTCCAAAGAAACGATCGTAGCAACAATTGTTTCTAAAGAAATAAACACGATTTGGTAGCCAATAAATTTAACCAAACGTCTATGCATACGGCTGAATATTATATTTAAACGAAAATTTAATGTTAGGAAAATTTCCGAGACATTCTAATGCATAATAATACAACGGTTACTTAATTTTCTATCGAACGCAAAATAAGTTTTTATATTTTGTTTGAGTTTCTGTCACTTTTTAAATGAATTTTAGTTGTAACTATAAACACGACAAATATGATATAGGAAGTTTTTTTTATCGTATATAATTTGTGCTTTTTAAATGATATATCGAAATTGTCGAATTTTAATAAGTTTATACGCCATATTTACTTATAAGTAGGTATTAAATAACAGCCCGCAATTTCTTTATATAGGTATAAAATATTCCTTTACTTCGAACTTTTCAAAGAAAAGCCCGATTGCTTCCGAACATCGGCCTTCCGCTCTTATGAATAAATGATTTTCATCTTGGCGTAGACTGACTGAGCAGACCTTAAAACACCCCGTAACCTAACTTTGTGTACGTTTGCAAATGAAACTATTAGCAGTTGCCCTTTGTGATATAATCACTTCAAAGGTAACATAATCGGTTTGTCTATCATACGGAGTAACCTGAACGTAACATTTTATTAAAGCACCTGGACGCTTTGGTTTCTAAGTAATTATTGTCCTTTGTACTATTAATTGATTTTGAACAATGTTCACACTATCAAAGTCACCCCACATTGTAAAATTTTAAATGTTTCCTTAGACGTTGTAGCTAGGTTTTTGTGACTATGTAGTTAATATCCTGAAAGTACGTACAAAATTCGTAAAAACAAATTAAAAACTTAATCTATTACAATTCTTAACTGTCAAAGGAAGTTTACATCACGCTTCAAAAGAAAACAAAAAGTGTTTTCATAAGAATGCCTCCATTTAACGTCTATAAGTCCTAGGATATCAAGCAATCAATTTAAACACAGGAATGATAGCTGGACGTGTGTTGTCGCAATTAGCATATCTGTCATTTTTTAATGCCGGATTCGGTGATCAAATCACCCCCTCCCCCTCGTACGGTATTTAAATTCAAGTTCCCGCGTGCCGAATCAGTTTTATTTAATCATTAATTAAAATGCTCCTTTCCAATTACTGTTTGTCCTTTGGAAGGAAATAGAATCTACAGCAAAAACATTTTATACATCCCAATGCAACCTATCTACTGTCTACCGACCTTATGACTAACCCGAAGCGAATCGATATTTAGCTTTAAATAAAACTCTCAAACTAAAAATAAGTCGCAAAAATTGTGGTGATAGAAACTAGAAAAGGATGTTTACCGACCACAGGTGGGGATTTGAATCATACTCAATAGTACCTTACGATTATAACACTTAAAAATATGCATTCTGTAATATTAATTTATGACACTTATTTTATAAATGCTCACTTTATGCGTAGGTATTTAAAGGTGTTTCAAGACTTAACCGTTATAGTTTGCAAACATTGGGGAGGGGAGGGGAAGATTGTTTTAGATCGATGCTTATTTGCAATAAAAAATTCGAGAAATTTCGTCTTTTAAAAAATTCATTGAAGTATAATTTATTATATTTTGTATAGAATTTTACATTTCCTAGATTTTGTATTAATACCAATAATTCGATGAAATATTAGCTCATCATTTCGATAGATATCACTCATGAAATTACAGGTTAATGTAGATATTTTTATTAAAAATTTCTAGACCAACAATAAGAGGATAACGTCAAATATCTCATCAGCTCCCCTTATTTATCGAATCATTAACCTTAATAGGTAATTGGTTTAAATCTAGTTGTGAAGTAAGCTGTAGAAATTCTGAAGGAAGTAATAAAAACAAAGTCAATTTAATCTGATCGTATCGCTTACAATTATAGTTTGCAACCTGAATTTTTAAAGAGGTCCAGAACGTGGTATGCGTCCATCGTTTTCAAATTGAATTCTTCTTTTGTTTTTTTTCCCTATAAGTACATATTTTTCCTGAAGCAGAAATGTATTTAAACACTTGCGCAACCGGTTTCATTTTCTAAAATGAAATTTATTTTCCTTTCCTGCGGGTTTTTCAAAACTTCTATTTTAATTAAGAAATCGTCAGTTTGTCAGTTTTTTCGGTGAAAGAAAATTAATTTTCTTTCTATAAGTTATTTCGGTTTCCTCGCGATTATTTCACGTTTTAATTTGAAGAACGATTCTAGCGCTTAATATTTCCATATAATATTTCATGAACGAATTTACGTTTTATGCCGTGCCGTTTTCCTTTGTCGCGAATAGTTCTTTCGGTGTGTACATAATTAAATCTGCATTTTCTCATTCCGTAAAATTAATTATTCTTTGGTTAACATTTCTAGTATTAAAATTTAAATTTCAAATACGCTTTACGAACTACGGCAATCCTTTTGCTTTTTTAGATTTTGTATTTATTGTGACATTATAAGAACGAATTGTATTTTTAGAATAGTTGTAATTCTTTCTTAGCGTTGTTTGAACAAGTAAATTTACTTTTATGCTGCATGGAAGTACGTTTTTTTTTCTGTAATTAAAATTCTTTATGTTTATTATTGCAGTGTATAGAATTTCTTACCTACACTTTATCCAAACCTATATGCAATTCACGTTATCAATAAAAGGTTACTAACTAGATGATGACGTTTCACACAGTGCTGTCGCCTCGCACCTCGTATTTTGACAATTCTAATAAATTGTAGTCTTTCTTTATACTATCTAATCAGCTGTACAGCTAAATTATTTATAGAATGTCACTTTCCAAATTTTAAACCGAATTACAAATAAACGATCTAGTAACTTTTTATCGATGACGTGAATTGCATATAGGTTTGGATAGGCCGTTTGGATATACTGTCGTACGTTGCAATTAAAAAGTTCATTATTTTATTATTCCTTAGAATACCTACATGCTTCTTCTCTTTGTTATCGAATAACGACTTTTAATATTTCTGTAGTGTGCAGAGATTATTCGCCACTGCAATCAACGTAGTAAATATCTACTAGGTTCATGATTAGTTATGTCTTCACATTGTAAGAAAAAAATATGGGAATAAATAAATGAAATCATGGCGTTTAAGACATTTAAATTTCATCGACGCTGTCGATAATAAAACAGTGATTATCAGGTACTAGATAAACAAATTTTGACTTAAACAATTAAAAAATATATTCGTAAAATTTTTGAAAACAAAATGGTTAATGTCCAATTTTTCATCGCGCCATTTCTCATCGTCGCGATTTCTCTCGTTTTGATTCATAATTCATTTTGAATAGTTGTTAAAGGTAAACATTTTTGATTTCTCGACGTTTTTTTTTTATTTAGTACCTATTTAATTATCACGTCCACTTTTATATTAACATAGTTTAAATGTTGTTCTGCAATTCAAACCGAACAATTGGTTGTGTGTAGTGTGAATAGTTAGGTACCTATGTGAGAAGCGTTCATAAAATCTCAACCACACCCCACATTAGGGATTACAAATTAATCTTTAGTGCAGCCCATTAATTTTGGTTTCTGACATATTGATTTTTGTAAATCGGCAAACTGCTACTTATAAGAACTATTATATAAACATAAAAATTCAAAAGCAATCCTGTTACTTAAACATTCTTTAAAAACGTTGCTATATTAAGTTCGTCTGGCGTTATGGAAATTGTAGGAAAGTAAGTTTTAAAGCTTTTTGACATTATCTTAAGAACCCATTTCCTACAGGAATAAAGCATTTTGTTTTAGGGTCTCATTTACATGCTGCAAACGTTTTCAAGTAAAACGATCCGCACGTGAATGGGTAGTTGATTGTTGAAGTTAACTTACAGATAGGTATACAGATATACGAAAACGGCGAAAATTCGTCTGAACGAATCATTTTAAGATTTTCATTTTAAATACGTCCATATTTAACATAGAACGTTGTCAGATAACGAATTAAAAATTAACACTATCTTAACAAAATTATTTCCCATTAAAAACCGAAATAAAATAAATGATGTACTTCCTGAACTCGCACAACTCCATTGGGATTCCATGCCTGGGAATATCTTCGTAATATTCAATTTACTGAAAATTGCCAGTTTTACTACTTTTTTATCTCTCGCTATAAAACGCAAATATAACTAGCGTATATATTCAAATAAATTCACAGTATGTTTCCTTCTTCGTTTTTCTTCCTTCTGTTATCATTAACTGGCCGTAATATTATTGCGCGTACAGTTTACGTATCTGTGGCCCTTTAATATTAGAACAATTTACATCTTAAGGTAATATTTGCGTTAATTACGCGGTCGGGTAATTGCGATTAAAACAACTGTTTACATTAAAATTAAGCAAATCACAAAAATGACTGTTTACCTATTTATCTACTCGAAATGTAAATCTGAATCGGAACAAAATTTCAGAATTTTATCACTAAAACAAATTTGTACTTATTGTAAATATTATCACTAAAATAATTATTATGCAGGTCGTTATACACCTAACCAAAACGGAATTTGTGGTTTCCTAAATCGTATCTGTAGAGTATTAAACGCTTACGCCTTTTACCTTTTTCTTAAGAGTTGTTTAATTTCCACAATTTCAAGTAGGTTACTAAGAAATCGTTTAATCTTTTCAATTAATTCATTTCAATTGTCTTTTGACAACTTATCGTTTAATCATTTATTGCGATATAAAGGCAATACTTTCAATATAATTAATTAGTTTAATTTATTTGCAATTCTGTAAAGTATTACATAGGTAAATTTGGATGATTACCTACTGAAAATAGCAAACAATTATAAGTACAACATATAAGTTAAAATAGCTAAAAATTTTGTAACTGTAGGTATATGATATAGATATTAACAAAATAGATATAATTTTAATTAAACGAAGAAGTTCCCTGGTTAAGTTGAATAGTTGAGTAAAATTAAAAAAAAATAAATAAAATCCCGTCTTTATATTCCAAAATATTCTAGAAAATAAAGACTGGATTTTAATTATTTTTTTTTAATTTTACTCGACCATTTATTAAATTGTTTCCACATATAAAATTCACAGATGTATTTTTGGTATTTTTTAAAGAGCCATTCGAGGTTGGAATTTTTAAATCTGTAGGCAATTGATTACTTTTTCCAGATAAATGGTTAAAATTCGTGTTATCTAGTCCTAAATTATGCATGCAAGAAGAGACGTCGATATTGAAAGGCGCGAATAAAAAAAAAACATCCATTCGAATTGAACAGGTGTTATGGAAATTAATTCTTTGCCAATGCTCGATAAGCGAATTGAATCAATCTTGCTGCGGGAAAACGAAATCAGCAATTTCATGTCAATGAAATTCAATGAGTTTTCATTTTATATGCAGAGTGTAAAGCCAAGATCCTCTTCCAATTTTCCGAAAGTAGATGATTTATATAAAAGACTATTCTACATTAAAGAATTTAATCGGAACAGTAACGTAATATTCGATGCCGTTTTAATCGGGATAGTATTATAACGTATTAAATAAAGTTATGAACTTTCAGACAGTTGGGGAAATTTTGAACAACGTATTTAATTTATTTTTATTACGTGCGTTAGAAAAAAACTCTTATTAATTTATATAAATTTAATACTTATTTACTCATGTTTTTCATAACTAATTGACATTTTAAGAGTGCTCCTAATTTTAAACGAATATTTGAACGAACAGTATTTATTTATTTATTTAATTTGCACTACGCAAGGGACGAACTGGCAAATATCGTTTCAAAATTCAATATTGTCAAGTATGTTGTAGAAGTAAAAGGAAAAATTAATTATAAATCATTGAAACCTATATTTTTTTGATCTGTGATTATATTTGTTGTAGGTCTTTCCGTTCATTTGTTATAAAGCCTCAAAGTTGAACATTTACAAACAATAGATCTATTGCTACATTTTACGCGAAACTTTGAAATTCTATCATAATGTGTTGTGGGTTGAATCTAGATATTATTTTTGTTTTATTAGCTTAAAAGAATACCTATTTGCTATGTAAAAGTCTAATTTGGGTTCTTTATATTTAATAACTGTTTCAAATGAAATTGAGAAGCACATCGATTTAATTGACTGCAATTATAAACTTGGATTAGATATTTAGTAACTAGCTCTTTTTGCCGATGTCTAGAAATTGCGATTTTTATATTCGTCGAAGTGTCTACTTTAAGAATCAGCAATGAAATCTTGCACCAACTTGCACCTTTTTAAAATATTAGGTTTCTAACAGAGCTCTGCGTAATATAAGTTCAATAAGAACAATTAATTTCGAAAAATATTATTTTATTTGTGGTCGTGATGAGATTATAATTTGTATATTTGTCAATATTTTGCATATATTTTGCACCGGTTCCTTTTTATATTTATCGTATCAAAAGATATACAGGGTTGGCCAAAATGAGCGGAACATCCAATTTCTGGCTTTATCATGAGCTGGATTGAACTGATCTTAAGATAAGTTTTTGTATATTTTATTTAATATTTAATGTCGTTTAGAGATTTTCGTTATCTGTCATATTTTTCAAGCTATGATATCATTGGTTATTATTTTAAATGGAACACCCTAATTTTTATTATTGATTTGTATTCCCGAGACAATCGTACGACCTTTCGTTTCAATAAAGATTATCTCTAAAATTAGCTCGTTTGGAATTATTTAATGTTTTGTAAAAAAATTGGCAGCTGCAGACTATTTATTACAAATAACTACATTTTAAAGACATTTATGCATGTACAAATTTAATATTTTAAGTAAGTATTTTAGAAAGTATGCTGCATCGAATGATGTATTATAAGCTTAACAAAATAATATCGGATGTTCAGAAAAAATGCCAAACTTGTTATCCGAAAAATATTAATATCTTAGTAACTTTAAATACCAACCTACATTTTTCTCAATTCTATTGCATTGTACGTTCAAAATTAGGGTCAGATTGTCAGATTTACTTCCCTTTATCTAAATGTCATAGTTTTAAAGTTATTTTGGAAAATGTATTAACTCCCTCGAAATTTTATTTCATCCGGTATTATTTTGTTAAGTTAATGATTGATCATTCGATGTAGCATACTTTCTAAAAAAAATTACCTAAAATTTTAAATTTGTACACGCATAAATGTCTTAAAAATTTGGTTATTTGTAATACCCTGCAGCTATCAATTTTTTTTTACAAAACACGAAATAATTCCAAACGGTCTAATTTCAGAGGCAATATTTATTGGAACAAAAAGTCGTACGGTTATCTCGGAAATACAAATCAATAATAAAAATTAGGGTGTTCAATTTAAAATAATAGCCGATGAAAAATATGACAGATATCGAAAACCTCTAAACGTCATTAAACATTAAATAAAATATACAGAAAATTTTTTTAAGATCAGTTTTCAGTCCAGCTCATAATAAAGTCAGAAATTGGACATTCCGCTCATTTTGGCCAACCCTGTATAAAAAAATTCAAATTCAATTTAGATAGGTACATAATAATACCACTGGTAAATAGATATACCGTTAAGTACTACTGTCAAACAATTATCTGTGCAATATAATTTCAAAGTGAAAGAAAATTTAAATAGTGATCATTAAGAGAGCATTTTCCCTACTCTTATTGTTATATTTCTAATGTAATATTTAATAAACTTAATAATAACCTAATAAAATTATAAAACTACATTTATTCAGTAGCATACATTCAAAATTTCACCTCGATATACGTTTTACTGGTAAAGTTATTAAATTTTTAGATGATGTGTACCTATTCGCCCCATAGTGGGCCGGTCTTTCTACTTTTGGACAATTTTTAATTGGCAGATATAATTTTGAATAGTAGATAATTTTTTTAACGATGAAATTAGCCTTTTGGATAAGTATCAATTGAATTAAATAACAACGAATTTATTAAAAATAATTTATGTATAATTGTCGTGATTATTGAAACAATTATTTGTTTAAATTATATCCGCAAGATAAAAGTTAATCGAATGTTTGTAAAGCCGCGTACACACATAACTAACAACGAACAAACCCGAAAACACAACCGAACTAGGGGCGTACAAAGGTTTTGTAAACATGCCAAACGACAAAAAAACCTACTTAACTGAATGTACGGAAAAAACTGAATTTGTACCGAAAACTGAAAGTTGTATCAATATCAAATATTCAGTTTTAGATCTAATCAAAGGTATTTTTGATTGTTCGACATTCTTACAACTTTTGAACGGCATTGGCTCGATTGCGCTCGTTCAGGTTCGTTCGTTATACAATACGCATGTGTTCGCGGCTTGAGACTTCAACAAATATTGTAATAATACAGAACGTTAAAAATCGTCGTTACGAGGATGCCATCTGCGCGATTTAATGTATTAGAAAGTCCTTTCTGGGTTTAAGTAAAATTATACTATAGAAATTGTATCCAACACGCCATAATAATGTAGTACGCGCTTCACAACAATAGCTTAAACAGTAACTAAAATTTGTACGCTATTATCTACAAACAGCCGCAAGCTGCTAACGAAATAAATTTTAGAAGACGCTAGTAACAAATTCCCAAGCGGGTGCGGTGTTTCAGCGGGATTATGCTCAAGAAGCTCGGAAGCTAAACAGTGCGTCTAGGCCTCGGGCGTGATGTCGTTTAAATTATGAAACATCCCAGTTGTAAATATTGGAGTTATTTGAGAGTAATATAAGTTTCTATAATTTAGATGACTTTAGATAATCATAGATCAGCTGTTTCGGATTAAGTATCTTTTTAAATAAATATTTCCCTATACTCCCCTAATATATCCCTATATTACCTACGAATGATTTACCTATAAGTTATTCAAACGAATATTCTATTCAATAAATCGGTCGAATGTCTTTTATTGGGATTAATTAATCTATCACAATAGGTACTTTGATTAAACTGAATTGTTAATTAAAATTACTTTGCAAATATTTCGTTTCTTTTTCTCATTTAAATAGCAAAGCGAAATTATTGCAGTAAAACCTTCAAGCGTGCGACGGTTCGGACGGTCCGCGGTCGTGCTTTAAATGAATTTTTATCGTTATCCGGAAATAACCAAAACATTGAATAAGTACTTACACACACACACACACACACACACAAAAACTTCACTATCTCGAAGATAACTTCCGTTGCTTTCTTAATTTCTGTTCTGTCGTTGACATTTTTCCTTTTATAATTTTTAACGTATAAGTCGACGAGCTTTTGTATTTTCAAACTAGTGTTCTTTCGTGTATAATATTTTATGAAAATGGAATAGAATTAGCTGCACGTTTAAGTGCTTTCTTTTGTACTTTTAAATTAAATTCTCTTAAGTACCGTTATTTTGTACGGTTGCACGAAATTCAAGTCGTGTTTCGTGTTTGTGTTGATGTCGATAAAATTTTTAGTAAGTAGATATAAAATTTCAGGATTTTCGGAACAAAAATAAACGATTTTTAATATAAAAGCAACTGCCGGGATCAGTTCTCCTTTGATGCGACTACTTTAAAATTTGTTAACATTTTTACGTTGTATATTGTCGAGAAAACCTTTATAGGCAAATCTAATTATTTATCGATTTTCCGCGAAGCATCCTGATTGTAGGTAGGTAGTGCTATCTTTTTGTTTAATGCGACCGTTAATTTTTTAACTCATTAATTTCCATTAGTATAGCATTTGATTGATGAATTTAAGGTGGGCAACGGAAAAATCTGAACTGTGAACTTTCTGAATTATGTCATAATTACTTGTCAAATGTCTGTCGAAAGCAAAAAAGTTATACCACGGAAAATCTCCCCCTAATTGATTTTACCGTATACCACCTATTCCTAATCGGATTTTATAGTGATAAGCCAACTTTTCTGTTAAGCTTATACCGATTGGATATGTTAGGTATTATCTTACTTGTAGGAATTAAAGTTGTCTTCTTCATTTAATGAAAATCGTTCCGATGTTGTTAACTTAAAAATTTATTTGTTGTACTTATTAAATATAACGTGGAAATCCACCCGCTGTGTGGACGTGTTGGACGTTCATTTTTTCTGATGTGGTTTTTAATAATATTTTACTCTTTTCGTTCAAAAGAGTTTATTCAGTAACATAACGGACACTTCTCAATAACGAACAGTTTTTTATTCCTCAAACTTAAACATTAGCCCTAGTCCCCCCCCCCCCGTTGTAGCGGTCACCACCCAACAACGACCAATATTTTCTGCCCCACATCTGTCCGTTATTGGGAGATTTCACCGTATTTTACTACCAATCGATAAATTTTAACGAACAAAAAAACAAATGATAAAAAGTCCTTTAATTTCTGAAAGTTCGGCTTCGTAGATAGGTAACTAACAATGCCTAGTAAATAATTGTGGTTGCTTTATTCGTGTTAATTATGTATTTCCCTTTGTAATGACACGTGTCTGCCAAGTACGTAATGGTTTAATTATTTTAGATTTCTGGATACCAACCAGTAGACAATGTGTATCGTCCTTTAGTGCTATCATTGTATAAGCTTGTTAAATTATACACGATCTTCACAATTTCATTAGGTAGGTACGTACGCGAAGTAGCGAACCGTTAATATGAATTGTGTATATAATGAGATTAACAATTTATGTGATGTACAGAATTTTTTTAATTTTAAAGAAAATAAATTAATGTTCTAAATCTTGCTAATCTAATGTAATCTAATTAATCTTAATTATTCAAGTATTTCTAAAATCTTTTAATTAAATAAATGGGAATGGTTATTATCCAGTACATACATTTATGTATAAGGAAGGAAATGTTTGATTTTGGTATTTATTAATCACGTTCTGATCCGTAGCGTTTCTCTGTTACTTTATATGAGTCGTGTGTAACTTTCCGTGGCCAAAGTGTTTTCGCCGATCGGTATAATTTTTACACCGCCGTTTTTTGAGCTAAGATTATTGTGGAAAAACGAAAATAAAAACGATGAAAATGAGAAACGCTTTATTTAAAAATAGAACACCGAACTACTTCGAATATTGTTGTTTTATATAATACAAGAGTTAACGTTTTGTTAAATTAATCTACATCTGTAATTATTTAGGGGTGACTTTTATTTAATCACACGCGAGTGAATTTGTTTATTACATTTATTTATGTAGGTATATATATAAATTTAAAATTACGTTTTTAATTATTTTGTAAGTACTTTTATACCCACCTAGATATTTTTAAATAGCTAAGGATATCTACTTATTTATTTACAATTTTATTTAATTATACGACTTTACCTACTTACCTATTTTACTTAATTATAAGACGAAATTTTAAAATTAGCTTATTTTATATATATATATATATATATATATATATACAGATTAGGAAAAATAATTTCCGAATAAAGGCTCCACAATTCATTCAAGCGACTGGCCTGACAAAACAGTTATAACCAGTTGAAAATATAACAGATGTACGCGATGACCGTAATTTGTTAACAATTATTGTTCGAACATTGTAAAACATATCTAAATATAATAACAACAAAACTACACTAGGTGTATAATTACCTATACAATCTTTCGAAAGCATCTCTTTAGGGCCACGGTACTTGACAATTTATTTAAAATTCTCGCGAATGCATTTTTTAAGATCCCTTTCGGGATTTTTATTTAATTATAATTCGGGTATCTGTTTAGTATTTTAATTTATAGGTTGTAGTTAGGGCGACGTAGATTACCGCGCAATTAATTTTGTCTTCACTCATCCTGTCAACGTAATTGTCTAATGTTTAAATATATTTTGAAATTTTTGTGCTCGAAATACTTACATAATAATACTGTGTAGGTATTTCAAGTATAGAAACATAATATCGAACATAATCTTATTTAAAATTAATTTTTATTTTCTGCATATTTTTGTTTAGATAATTAATAAATGACTTCTAATGATTTTTTTATCTGCTTATTTATGAATTTAATTTTGATCCAAGAATTTTCAACCGTTTTTTCGATAAATTGCAAGTTATTGGAATTGTACTTTTTAATCGTCGATAAATCTAAATCGTTTTGTTGTAAAAGTATTTATTAAATATCTACTAAATTAACAGCGACTCTAATACAAAAGCAACTATAAAATAGAATTCATTTATAATATGCCTAACATTTACAATTAAAAAAAAAACATCAAATATTTTAAAATAGACGTCGTGTCGTCTATAGCGGAAACTAAAATCCTTCAAATATTTAAGGATTTTGCGAGATATTGAACTATTTTATTTTTAAAATAAACTAAAACAAATATAATGGATAGTGCCCAACAAAATATCAATAAGGAAATTATTACGGACATGTAGTTACAAATAATTAACCAGAACGCTAATTTATAAGCGATCGATGTGCATCCTTGTCGAAACTTTTCCGTAAGAACGTAATAATAAGTACCTAAAAATATACGGGATTTTTATATTTACTTACATATTATTAATAACGTTAAACTTCGAATTACTTACCAACCACGAGCCATATAAACTCAAATATGTAAAAAACGTAAAAGATATGTCGTACGTTGGAATGACGTTTATTATTATGCAGCGTGCAGTGAGCGATTTTAGGTACGAAGCCGATCAATCCTAAAAATTACTTTTGATTTCATTTATTAGTATTACTTAATTAATGTAACCGTATTTACCTGAAACGATGAAATAAGCGGGAGCGTATTTATCTTCATAACAATGTTTTAATAATAATAAACCAGCAAGAAATTGTACGAAATTTAATGTCAAAAATGTAACTCCACAAATACGAAATCCAACTACAATAACAACACGCAGTATTTATTTACACTTACAGTTAAATATGGTCTTACCGAGTTGTATTTTGTTTTTCAAATTTTCATAATTATCTTGTATAAACGATACAGTTGAAGGATTTTCATTTTCAGGTTGATTTAGGGAAATATACTCTTCAGTTTCGACAGTCATTCTTGAGGTATAATGTTTTTGTTTTCGTAACTAGTTTATTTATAAAATTTTGGCACCACCATGCGTTTGAACTATGTTAAGTCACGTGAATTTTATGTAGGTACCTATACGCTACAACAACTTGGGTCACAACTCGTGATTATAACGTATATAGGTACACCTACAGTAATTTAAAAGTAAAATAAAATCGATGCTTAAAAGAACCGACAATCAGCTATATTATCCTAAACAAATAATTTAAATGTTAAAGTATTTAAATTCAAGTGTGAACTGATGTTTCGTTTTTTTTTTTATTACCTTTGCACTTTTCCGTGACTCATTTCAACCAAAGGATTTACAATGAAATAAAATTAGAAATTAAGTTTACTTATTAGAATACCTAATAGGAATACTTAACTTTAAAAATTAAATTCAAAATTAATAAATAAAGGTCGTTCCATATCAAATAATCCAATAAAAAATTAAACGGTTGCAGGATCATTTAGATAAATTATAATACTTTGTACTAACTACACTCGTTCCTATACATAAACCGATAGGTGTCGCAAAAATAATTTTAATAAAAACTTACCCCCGTTGATAATACGAGAAAGACAAAGATTTGTACATACCTCTAAATTCTAAAGTAGGTACCTAGTGAGATGTTTAATGGCACGTAACTAAAAATTGCAAGATAAGTTAAAATGCTCTAAAAGTATAATTTAAAAAGTCAAACATTCAAAAGTATCCCGATTTGCAATAACACATCATTGTACATTATGAACCAAACACAATCGAAGAGGTTATTAAAAAAAATACGAAATCTTCTATAACGTTCGTAATAGGAAAAACGAAATAGTTAATACTAGAATAGATTGATTGTAGGAATATTCACCACAGATCGAAAAGACGTATTTTGTTTTGTCTGGGTTTGCTACGCTAAATTAGTTCTTTGTACTGGGGCCTATTGTACCTCCTCAGTAAACCTACGTATTTTATAAAGGCACTCTTATTCATCAAAGAAAGTCAGGATTTCTCCTATAGAAAGAAATGTTATCTAAAAGTAATAGGTTCCATTTCAGGTATCCCGAAACAGTATGGTTCTCTGCTGACTGCTAATCTTTTGCAGATGTAAATATAAGCAGCGAATGGATGTTTCATTTTCTTACATTCATTATAATGGCGACGAAAATCTTCGTATTATTCCGCAATTTCTAAATTAAAAGTAAAATTAATCGGCCTCTTAAAATTTCGGCTTAGGAATGCGTCGCAGCTTTCGGAGTTTCAATTTTTTTTTAAGTTCTTCTCCGGACCGACCAGAATCATCTGTTGGTCGTCGTTTCCGTAATTATTGAAGTAATAGGTAACTTTTTCGAATAATAGTTGCAGTAATTTATTTAAAAATTGTTAACTGACCATTTGTATATTTAAAATCCACATTTTTTTCCAAACGTTATTCAAAACTTTTCATTTATTTTCATCCGCGAATTCTTCGACGATTTTGTTTGATTAATTGACCGATAATTCTATGTGACTTTCTAATCCAGAATATTAATGGTTGTAACATCGACTAGCCGTGCTCTTTGTTTTTGAAAGTTTTGTGGGCTAGGGGATTTCCAAAACTCGTTTCGTAGACATTGCTGTTTTTTGATTAGAAACGGGCCCCGAAGTTATTTAATTTTCTAATACAAGATAAACCCACAATATTTTCTACATTTAATTTGATTTTTATAAATGTCGTAAGATACTTTTGTCTTTTTATCTACTGATGTAGTAGACACGTGAACAATAAAATATTCACTGGATTAAATACAAGTTCGACGAGTTTTGCGTATTTACGGAAAAAATTTCTATGTTTACTTAAAAACGTAAAAAGAGACCATTATAAAGTATAGTGTATTTTAGCATAATTATGTGTAAATAACAAAATAACAACTTACAAGTGTGTATAAATATGTTCGTAACAACAGTTTACGCATCTTTTTAAGCAAAACTTGACGAGTGCAATTGCGAGACCGACGGCAGCCCTTCTTAGGTTTTTTTCCCCCTATATAGTTATTCCATTCAGATACATAGATCATTCAAGTTTTAACGATGGTGCAGCATTCTTTTCGATAAGACTTTAATCTGCTTGTGCAATAGCGGCCGAGGCGCATATACAAACGCAACAAAAAATACAACACGGAATAAGGATGAGAAGTAGTAAAAATATATAATTTAGTGTAAGCAGCCAAAAGGCTAGTAAATACGCTGTTTTGTTACAATACAGTAGGTGATGTCCGGGATAATAGTTAGGTTTATAAATGCTGTAGATCCAGTACGATCCTGATAAGAACAAATCTTAATTCGTTATCGTTTTCATAAAGAAGATTTTACCTAAAATCATCCATATAAATTCCAGGATGAACGCTCCGTATAGAATACGATCCACCAGTTCAATTCTTTTGTTACGATTTAGTATGGGCACGATTTTCGTTACAATTCCTAAGGCACCTATAACAATTTAAGTGACTACAATTGAAACCAATTTACATGCTTTACGCGTGCCAGGTCAGTTCATTCATAATTATTTATAATTACCCGCAACGGCTAAATAAATTGGAATCATAGGCTGAATTGGACAATCTTTAGTGGTTGTTACTCCGACAAAAAACATAATTACGTTAAGTATTAGGTACACTATCAAACTTGTACCGATCGCCGCTAGAACAACAAAGGTATATTAATTCCAAGTTAATTATAAAAAAGGATTAATTCGAATTTTATACGTTTTTTAAGTTTTTCCTTCATCTCGTCTATTGCTGATTTTTCCTCGATGTTTCCCGCTTGTGCTCCTACTTCTAACGTGCCCATTTGCTTTTCAACGTTTTCATTGTTTAAAGGGGTTTGTTCTGATTGTGGTGGCGGTGTTGCCATGATAACCAGAGCCTGAAACGAACGTAAGATTGTTTATTTAAAATAGTTAGATGTTCATATAATTGAAATGTATCTAAACTGTTATAGTTACGTTTAATTTTATTAGCACCAAAATTAGTAAAAAAAAAACAATTAAAAAAAGTTGTCTTAAAATAAAATAGGTAGGAAATTATAACTATAATAATTCGAACAAATAAACATACTTTTATTAGATAAGATACACAAGTATGTTTGAATTTTTATGAAGATAAAAATAGAAAATTTCAAAATAAATACCGTGATAGTTGTTTATATTATATCGACACTGTAGCATTGATAATAAATATTTTGCGATTATAGATATGGACCTTTCGATGTTCGATTGTAAGAAAAACAAATTTTGGAAATTATAGGAATTACGCAATCGTTGTTGTTATGTAGATTACTGTATAAAATTGAATTTTTAAACAAATGACCTTCGTCCGAAAAATATTGGCACGTCCATGACCGACACGTGTTCTAAATTGAAAGTAAACAATGCCGTTTAAAAAAGATCCTATATATATATATATTATTGTTCTATTTCAATTAAATATTTTCATTTTTTTTTGATAATTTAAATTTAAAATAGATACCTACACCAAAAGCCTTGAATACAAAACACAAACATATTTGTATTTTATGCGACATTTTCTTACCTTTAATATTGGTCTCACAATTTATTACACAATAGTTTATAAATGGCAATGCCTTTTTTCGTTATTATAGATTAGATTTAATTAATACCGTGTTTGATCCACTAGTGGTAGTCCCATATAATCCGTCAAAACGACGCCGTCCTCGTTTTCCTACTGTGCATTTGACGTCACGCCCTATTTTGTGTGCGAAGGCTACGTTCGCGAGGAAAACAGCGCAGAATCTCAAATACTAAATTTTTCTACATCGTTATGTATTGTAATCGCAAATACCGAATATAAAACTTGACCATTGTGATGAGCGCAGCGTTAAAATTAGCGTTAATAACGGATTCAATATAGGGCAAGGGCGTGCCTTTATCTATTTTCTTCCTATCTTTCCGGTTAACGTTTCAACTAAGATGTGGAATAATTAAAATCAAATTTTAATAAACAATTCGTTGATTGCTAGTCTAATTTTGCTACCGCGAAATTTCATATTGTTTTAAACAAACAAGATAAATTACTAATGAAGTTCGTCATCTTGTAGATATTCGAGTGTATAGGCGCCATATATATACAACGTTCGCATTCTACGTGACTACGTTCTCCACCTAATCTGGAGTATATTTAATAATAAAATTCAGCGTGAAAATATCAAGTCAAATACGTGACACATATTATTCGAAGATATATTATTATTCTGCGCTAGATAACTTCACAAAAATATTTGATATTCCATCTTACGCGTTTTGATTATTATTCTTGTTCTATAGATATATGATCAGTAGTAAATGGGGGATGTCTTTTGTTATTCCCCAGATAGAAATTAAAATTGTTATAGAAAATATGGGTATTTGCGAATCCTTTTTGCATTAAAAATGCACTAATGTAGGTTTACAATAAATTAAAACTGTTGCTATAACCATGAGTTCATATTAATTTGTAGTTGTGAGCTTGTATTTTTGTATACAGATAATCTATTAATGATGAGCCTGATTCGTTACTTTTTGAAAACAATGATGTATCTATATCTTTATTTTTAACTACACGTGTCGTACACTACACGATCTCGTCCAGGGAACAAAACTCGTTATTCGTGTTATAAACATTTTTGTTAAGCGAGTTTCAGTTAACACGAATTAGTTCGCACATTTTTTTTTAAATGTGTATATATTATGTAAAAATAACATAGGTTAAAAAGAACTTCAACTTCAACAAAGAAGTTCAACTTTGAATTTGTAAATTTTCTTATATATCGTAAATACTTTTCGTAGACTTGTTCATTGTGCCGTGTATTGCCCGTCCAATTGTTTTTTAAGGGAAAAGAACTTTGATCGTGGTATCCGAGATTTCGTGTTATCTGTGTTCGTATTAACGAGGGTCTTGCACTTGTATGTTTGCACAATGTCATCTAATAATATAAATGTCTGATTATCAAGGTTATCAAGTTAATGTTTACATTATCAAGTTACCAATTTTAGATAGCATATCCGTCTTGTTCCCATCGATTGGTTGGTCACCTTTTAATAGAATGATTGAAAATCGACTTTGCAAATTTTCAAAGATGTTTTAATTAGATATCTATTTATCTATAGTTTATAATTGAATAATCCTTATAAACACGGATGGATTTAAATTTCGCGTTATAAAATAGACACAATTCAGGAAAAGTAGGCGATTAAGTATCAATTACATGCGATTGTTCTATTTATGCGTATCTCCAATCACATGAATCGCCACCTATAGCTTATCCAAACCTATATGATGTTCACGTCATCAATACAAGGTTACTAGATGATGACGTTTCACAGAGTGCCGTCACCTCGTACCTCGTATTTTGACAGTTCTAATAAATTGTAGTCTTTCTTTATACCATCTAATATGTGCGCAAGTAAATCATCTATAGAATATGTCACTTTCCAAACTTTAAACCGAATTTCAAATAAACAATCTAGTAACTTTTTGTTGATGACGTGAACATCATATAGGTTTGGATAAGCTATAGTCCTTGAGCTTGCTGGACGCACCCGTTGGGAATGAATACTCGGTAAATTTAAAGTGGGCGTTTAAAATGGAAAATCAAAATAAATTAAGTAGGTATACCGAAATAAGCACATTTTTTTCAAAAGCTTATAAGTACTTTAAATTGCTACTATATCGTTAGAAATGCAAAATAAATAAAATGATGATCGTTATCCGAATAATTGAGCACTTATCGTATACTAAAATGTACTTAACTACTAGTAGGCAATATACAATATCAGAAATATAAATTTGGCGACGTTACACAGAAATCAACCAGTCTCCCATATCTTATTTTACTAACGTTTCATTTTGAGCAATAAAATTCACTAATATAAGTGGGTACTATAAAATCTTATGTTGAGAAATAAAATGTTTATTATACGTAATAAATTGATAACGTATTATCTAATCTATCGAGATAATTATAGAAAATGTATAAAAAAGTGTTTACATTTTGTAGAGTAATTGATCTTGACCAAGTCAAGAAAAGAAAGTTTGAATAAAGTTATAGATCGCATTTCTCTTATTAAAAAAAAAAATAGTTTGACCTTGGAATAATCTTGAATAATCTCTCTAATAATCAATTACTTTTCTGAAAAGCTTTGTTTGTGAGATATTTTGCATTATCAACTTGAATGAACCTCCCGGTATAGAGACCACAACACAAAATGTTTGAAAAGATGCATGAGATTTTGGTTTTAGAACTTATAAGATTTTTTCTTGTTTTGTTTCATTCTATTACTCTCAGAAAATGGCAATTTTTAGGACTAGGTACCACGTATATACCTACACATCGATGACGTTTTGGCAAAACAGCGTAAACGACAAAAAACTAATTTTACAGGAGCACACATTTTGTGTTGCAGTGTAACCATAACCAAACACCCCTCCTACGGGAATACAACTCAATTTTTTCGCGGAAAAAATCGTAAATGTTGTTACCAGATTTTACCAGGTTATGTCTTTGCCTTAGATGCATAAGATAGTCGGAGTAACTTATTTTCGAAAAAAAGTGACGCTTACGATGTTCTGCCAAATTGCCGTCGATAGATTTTATTTTTATTAAACGTAGATAATAATTACGTGACAGGTAATAAATATGTAGGTACATCAACCCACGATTCATATTTTTCTCTGGTTTGAAGTCGCCAAATATTTTAGTTTTGTAGTTATATTTTCCTTTTCAGATTTTCCATTAAATCACACCGTTATGAAATTTAACTGTTATGTATTCGCTTGTTTACGGTCCCGTACTTCTTCGGGGCCCCCAACAAATATTTTATTCAATAGTAAGACTACTAAAATCCGACCGCGCGCAAGCCTCAGTACCGAATTTTCATGTCGCATGTCAAAAAATTCCTTTTTTTTACATTTTTTTCGAATGATCGGTAGAGAATTTTATGCCGATTCCAAAACACATTTCCCATTACCGATTCGATGAGTAATAACGGAGATTAGAATTTTTTTAATTCTTTTTTGGACGGCCGCCGTTTTGAAACGGGTTGGTCGATTTGGCTGGTTAACGAACTCGTCCTTCATTTTCGTAAAGACAATACGCTGTCCAAATTTCATTTCGACCGGAATCGTGTCCGCAAGAAATTGATTGCATATATATGACCGACCCAAAATGAATGACCTAGATTTTCGTGATGTAGGGGTCGAGATCGGAGAAAAGCCAAAAGGACATGTCTGGGACCTGTCATCGGACAGGCCATAAAAATTCTCTAAAATCTCAAAATGAATACCATGCCAAGCATATCAATACACTTATGTCTTTTTACGATTTTACTATTATTCCATATAAAATATCTGTTGGGGGGCGCGAATAGGTAACGGGCCGTAAACAAGGAAGTTCCACATATTCCTAGGCGGTTCTTGTCCCTAAAATGCATTTTATAATGATCTATCACGCGAAAACCCACGGCCTTTTTTTGACTCTGATGAATAGTCTTGTCTTTGCATAAAATGAAGGTGTTGACCTGCCTATATTTACTGTTTTTATTTTTTTTTAAATGCCTAACTATTATTAGCTTTAATAAGTTTTAACTTCTCTAGATTTAATTCTATCTATTACATTTAGTACAATGCGTATTTGTTGACAAGAAGTGATCATTATATTTGATAATTATAATAAGAATTATCTAACACTTTATTATAAATTAATAACCATGTTAAAATTGAAAGGCTTGAAAGGCCTTCAAAATCTTTAACCGTTTTTTCAACACCCCGTATAGATGAATGGGAGATGAATGTAACTGAAATTTACTTACGTAATAAGTTGGGTCATACCTACATTATAAGTATGTACTGTAAATTATATTGTCTTCTGTAATTGCATGGCAATTTTTACGTTAGATTTGTGGAATACTTAAATGTCCGTCACTAATTTATTTAAATTCAAACCACAAAAGGCAATTAAACACGAAATTCACAATATGTAATCGAAAAATTAATTTGAAGCGTTTTAATAACATTTTCAAAAACTTATTTTTTTATCTTGACATTTAAAATTTTAATATGCTTCGTAATAACCGAAAGTAAATACTTGATTTTGTTTTGTTTCATTCTTCACTTATTAAATTTTCTTACAAATTTATTTTAATAGCATTTTAGGAATGAATGCTACGTGTTTCCGATAAATAAATGCTTAAAATTGCTTATAATTGAGATAGCAAGCAAGGAATTTTATCGATTAATGAATGTTATTGATCAATTTTATTTTAATTAATTTTTAGAGGGTATAATTATCGACGTAACGCCATTAAACTGATTATTTAAACTTGACTTTGCATATAATATTTATATCAAATTGTGTGTATATTTTAATACTCGGAACATTACAACGCACACGATCCTTTATTAGGTATTTAATTGTTGGATTAGTTATGTATCCCGTTTTCCTACCGTGTTTGTTGTGTAGTATAAGTCCGCGCGATGTTATTTTGTTTCTCAACTAGCCTCGTGGTTCCTTTATTTCTAAAGGGCCAACATTCGTAATTTTAAAATAAATTATAGTCTTAATAAAATTTCGTTCAAATATTTTATCTAATTTAAAACATCTATTAATACAGTGGAGGTTAACCACTACCTATTCTAGTAGATGTGCTATTTAAAGCCGACTGCAAGAATATACTATTTTTATTTCTCATTTTATTCTAACTAAAATAGTTTTGTATGTAGGTATCATAAAACTTTAATTATCAAATTCATTGTACCCTCAAATTTACCCTCTTATTTGTAATAAAGTTATGTGCACTGTTTTGATATATTTTGACAAGATAACATTCACACAGCTCGTACGAGCGGACATAAGTTGCGGTACTTTAATACACAAACGCATTAGATATAATTAACAATGGACGTATATATTACGTATGTATTTGGTCGCATACAGTATGTGAGTCTACGCTACCGCAAATCCTTGTTAAGATTGAATTTACAATGCTAACTAAAATTGAATACGACGTGAGAGATAGTTTAAGTGAAACAAGGATAATTAATCACTATATAGGGTCAGTATAAGATTATGCGGGCTTGGTTAACAAAGTTAGGAGAGCTTTCAGCAAAATAAAGTCTTATTTGGAGGTTCAACTAAGTATTTTAAGCCGTATAGGTATAGGCTGTGCTAAGCTCAATTCATCATCGATATCTTTGTAATATTAGATGTACCTAAAGCTGGATTTTATTTTTTTATTATTAAAAAACCTCTTTAATTACCGCGTTTCATTTCCCTCGAAATAAACCAGAGCGTTCACCGCGTCGGCCGTAGGCTTTTCTCGTTAGTGGATTTTGCGTTAACGATAATTTGAGTAATTTCTTCTTCCTTTTTCGCCAAGAACGTTTACAACGGAGGGTTGTATGTCCGAAAGTGGGTGAACAATGCCGACGCGACGGCGGCACCGATGGTGTAACTCATTCCATAACGTTAATACGAGTTAAGTAGGTATTACTTTTTACATGGGCATCAACGTGATTTATATATTTTGTATATATATATATATATATATATATATATATATATATATAAATAATTAATTTCATCTTCGTCTAAGATAATTTTAATTAACCCGTAAAAATTGTACCTACATAAAATTGCCTTTCTCATTTTTTTACGAATTTCCACGTAATATATAATTAAAAATATTTATTAGCTAACGTATCTAAAGCACAATAATTAGGTGTAAAATGCTTTTATGTTATTCGTAAAAATTATTTTGTGATTTATACCATTTTGTAGCAGTTCAAATCAAAATAGGGGCTAAAAACTATTTATTGTATAGGTATTTTTACGAAATGGTGCTTTAAAATTAAGATTGTGATTACCAAAGTCCAAAGGCGCCATTTTATTAAAACGTTAAATTATTCAAAACAAATATACGTAGTACATACTTATACATAATATGATTTGCCGTTCTATATTCTATGAATCCTCTTAAATATTAACAGATTCAATATCTTCTTGCAATGCTAAGAAATTTTTCCAAATAAAATTTTTGCGTATTTTCAAAAATAAGGGTACTTTACTCTTGAACCGATTTCATATTTTTGTACGTGCCTCGTATACGAAAGGCTACATTCAAATTTTGATATACGTATTTTTAGTTTGGAACTATGCAGAGATTTTTATAAAGAATAAAATTTTCTGAGAAATTTCAAATAAAGTTTTCCATTTGTGTCCGATTTTATGCCGGTCGCTGTATACGAGCTTTGAAGCTGTTAAATTATACATTATCTCAAAACTACCAGACCACCTATATATTCTATTTAGTTTCGGTCTATCCAATAAACATTATGCGAGTTCATATTAGTAAATTAAAAACTATGAAGTTTCCATACTCGGTTACTACAAATTAATTACTACAAGTTCTAAATGGTTTCGTGTATAGGTAGACGGAATAGGTAGGTATTCTCACTTTGCATAATAGCTGCAACTAAGTTTTAAGTAATGTAATGTCATTTGATGCTGAAATGGTAAATACTGATTCTGATTCTAAATACGTATAAATTTGTATAAGTACAGGTGCTTAGATTGGTTCTTGTTATAAGTACTAGTTATAAATTGCCAAGTTTTTAAAGTGCTCTAATGAAAATAGGTATCACATTTTCCTGATACAAATTAAACTGGTATAAAAATGAACGCTTGTTTTCCTGCACGTCTGATTCACTTTTAATTTAACTTTATATAAGCATAACCTTGTTTTTATTGTGACCGATAACAAATATATAGGACGCATCTTATTGAAAATCCTAAAATAGTTGTATAACGCCGCCTAGGGATTTTCTCTTATTTTATAGATGTCTTTATATCATATTGTCGGTGAAAGGCGAGGGTGGAATGGCTTTCTTGTTATGCGCGGGCGTGACGTCGGCGTCGTAGCTTTACCACATCGACACCTTTACAAGTAACTGCGTATTTATTTTTATTTCATTTCGTTCACTTGTTTCGCGTATTTTTTATCGATTTTGTACGCTTTTTAAACAACGAAATTTGAATTCGGCGTCGCGGTAATTATGTTTTTAGCCAGGCACCTACTGCCGTCGAACGAGGCACTAAAAAACTTTGAAGGTTTCTCCGAAATGTTTCGCATCCTATTCGAATAATAAAAAGGATGCGGTTAAATCCTAGGATGTACTTAATATACTCGAAGCCTGTGACGCGCGCCGCTGTCTGTATAAATAGTAAGTCCTGCATGGGAAAGCTCGATTTCGCACAGCGCATAGCATTGCCCAGACGAGCTTTCGTATCACGCGAGCTTACAGTCATTTCACACCGTCCGTGTGAGTCGCTTGTACGCCATCGACCGCGTGACGATCGCTATTTTTCCCATGGAAGTTGATACAGATAGGTTGTGCTTTCTTTGGACTAATATTTATTTTTATCAAACCTAGTAGAGCTTTTAATTTAATAAATAAACCTACCCACTTATTTCTTATCTTTAAAACGACAGTGTGGTTCAAAATATTTTTAATATTCTTAATGAATAAGCTATCGAATGCTTAATTACTAAAAAGAAGACAATTATTAACGATCGTTTTTTTTTAAATTTATTTTACATCGCTGACTCTTCGAATAATTGTTTTCTAAACGTTACTTATAAAATAAAAATATACCTAGGTACTATTACTACTTGCCTCTTCTATTTGTATTAAAAAAAAAACATTGTAATGCAACATCATCCGGGCTCGTGGTATCTTCCATGGGGTGTGCCCCTGCAGAAGATGGTCGCCGTTCCCATTCATCCAGCCGGACCTCTTCACTTGCAACACCCAGCAGTACACGTGCAACCCGTTTTGACGGGTTTGCCAGCTCCATTGGCTACCTTAAGTCCGTTTGTTACTCAGCCCGCAGTAAGACAGCCGCAGAGAAAGGTACTGTTCCTTCAATTTTCATTTTGGTCGAACTTGTCGCCATTTACAATTTAATTTCGCTATAGATAACTTGTGTTCGGCGCCTTCAAAAAATTAATCAAAATTATAGCCTGTACTGGTCCTCGGAAATTTTTCTTAAAAAGTTCTTAATTAGTTTAAATGTATGCTACGCTGACGTCCGCGCCGGCCGCCGTGTCGGTAGCTAATTAGAATGAGAACGCCGGGAAATTTATTAAGAAGTAAGAAAAGCGATTCGTTTAATTTGGAAAATTTACCTATAGGTGGAGTACATTAGTCTTCTTTAATTTATGCATCGTAGCATTTTGATTAACATGCGTTTGTTTTTAAGTTGGCCTATTGTTACCACGCTTTTATCCACCTATATATTATTTTTTGTTTCTTTTTATCGTTAATGTTGTCTTATTTTGTTACGATTTACCTTTCGACTACTTACAATTTATTTCTCAAGTTATATTTGTATAATGTTCAATTAGTGTATCGCGGAAGAAATTATTTCTACGAACCATAAGTATTTTATGGCCGTTGTTGATAGGATGTAAACGTCATTGTTTTAGATATCTTGCACATTTTCTTTCTATAGTGCAATTTGTAGTTTCTTATGCTAAAGTGAAGCCAAACCAGTTTTTACACTAGTAGTTATTTTTACTGGTGATCATTGATTATAAGTTTTCCATATACTTACGAGGTTTTTAAATAAAATACATATATAGGTAATCACGAATTTACAGAAAATTGTGCAGTATATTTTCGGAAAATTTTTAAAAGAAATAAAAACGACAAATTTAATTTATCCACCACTGTACATTTTGGCCGTCAAAGTTCAAAAATGTACCCACATTCGTTTATTTATACTTGATGTTTGAAAAAACAATATATCTATGGCCTATCCAAACGGCTTGACGATCACGTCATCAATAAAGGATTACTAGATGATGACGTTTCACACAGTGCTGCCACCTCGTACACTTGCCACAGAAAAAATCGGGACAGTTGAAGGATAGAATTTTAAAAATGTTTGGTTGTGAATTAGGTTTTCGGTAAAATGCTTGTATTTTTAAAAGGGATTATTGTAAGCCATAAATCATCATTGTTACCTACAAAGTGGACAACTCTTTGTCAACAGAATACTTTAGAAGCAAGCGGTAGGCAGGTTTAGTTTATGCTTTCTGTAAATTGAAAAATTTATTGATCGACGTAATATATCGATCGTGTTTTACCAAAAGGACAAGAAGGACAAAAAGACAATGTCTGATAAAATCTAGTAACAATATTTCGATTTTTTTCACCGAAAAAATCGATTTATATTTCCGCGAAACGTATCTTGTTATAGCTACGCGACGACATAACATGTGCTCTACTGTAAAATTTACTTTTTGTGGGTTACGCCCTTTTGGAAAATCTGCGTCGATATGACCGATAACATGTAGATTTATATGAAAAAAAATGGTTACTTACACACACAAAATTGATATAGCTTGAAAAATATTTCGTCTTGTTAATAGTGCTTCCTCAACTAAACTTAATAAATCACATTTTTGATTTTTTGCCTTGACTTTTCTTTGACAAGCCATAACTTTTCCAAATCGGACCTATACAGCTTCTTTGCTTAAAATTACTTAAGAAACGCGCCCCTAACGTTTGGCAGATTCCTTCCGGGACACCCTGTATGTATCCTTAATTACTATATGTGTTATTTAACCTACGAAAATTATATATCCAAGAACAAGAAACGATAAATAAAATAATTATGTAAGTAGGTATGTAATCATTCTTTGTGTGTATAGAAAAGTAATAAAGATACAATTCTTTGGCCGAATTAATATATTATATATTAATTAATTGTTTCCATCGTTTATATATTTGTAGCACTAAAGATAGCTCCAACCAGAGCCGAAATATATGATGTTAGTTGTTCCAAGTTTTTATATTGGCCTATTACCACAATTTTTAAAAGAAGTATAGTAAAGTAAGCATTCGGTCACTAGTTTTAATTTTAAGGCGATCCCTACTTTTCAGTAAGTTCATAAACTTCAATAGAAATCAAGATTTCGCACTTTTTATGTTTTAGAAAAAATTTTTTTTAATGATATTTGGTATCGAAATCATCAGTACAAAAAAAGAAATTATCCCACAGCGACGAAATTATCGTAAGACGTCAAAATTATATCAAAAATATTACATTTAATAATAAAACAGGGTTACAAACAGAACAATGGATTAAATCTACAGGTTCTAGACGAGAGCGGTATAATGGAGTATCGACAGATATACTGGACACATTTTTCACTGGAAACAAATATTTTGAAATGTATTTTTAGACTTCATCAGTAATTATAATTGTAGAGGAAGGAAATAGGAAAAGCATCAAAATATCAAGGATATAATAAATAGTAATATTATCGAAATCATAGTTGTTTTCATAATGATCACATTCTAAATTAACTTTAGAGAAATAAGTAATGAAATGCCAACAATCATAATTCGCAACTTTGTTGGGTGAAGTTTGCCTGTTACGTTCTCGTCTAACAACAAGTAGAACCCATAAATTCAATGCATTGTTCTCTTTGTAACCTTTTTCTATTCTTTTACTACGGATTAATAAATGTCATATATTTGATATAATTTTGACGTCTTACGATAATTTCGTCGATTTGGGATGATTTCTTTTTTTGTGCTGATGATTTTGATACCAAACATCATATAAAAAAATTATTTTAAAACATAAAAAAGAGCGAAATGTGGTTTTCATTTGATTTACATTGAAGTTTGTTAGCTTACTGGAAGGTACGGTTCGTCTTAAAATGCAAAAGGGTATTTCAATCTTTCCGATACCTAACATCTTTAGAACCTCATCTATGTAGGTAACAATGCTTTTATGGCTTAATCCTTATGTACTTGCAAACAATTTATTTAAAACCCGATTCACAACAAAACATTTTTAAAATTCTGTCCTACTGTCCCGATTTTTCTGTGGCTAGCGTACCTCGTATTTTTACAGTTCTAATAAATTGTAGTTTTTCTTCGTACCATCTAATATGTGTGCAGGTAAATCATCGATAGAATATGTCACTTTTTAAACTTTACAAATAACAATGTACAAATAAACAATCTAGTAACTTTTTACCGATGACGTAATCGCCAGGCCGCTTGAATAAGGTATAAGTATATAATTAACGAAAGCCATTAAAACCAAACAAAGATTAACCAACGCCAGCGTTCAGAAATTGTTAAATATACATGAATAATTACACTTTATATACTTAAATATTGATAATATGTCACCTGAAGTCTTTGAATTTTATTTTCTCATTCTTTTAAGTATTTTTGCGGCAGATACACATATCTATTAATTAAAACGAACTTAAATTATTTTGTAAATCTCGGAAAGCAATTCAAAATTGACTTGAATTCTCAAGCACATTATGAAACGTTTCTGACAATGATAATAACATATAAGTATATCTACATATAGGTACATATTCGGTAGTGTGTTACGTAATGAAAGAAAAATATTGTTAACGTGCAAATTAGATTTATGTATTTGACAACCATTCTGTATTTAAATGGAGAAGCACTTACAATCGGACTGCGAGCTTTAGTACAAAGCATTTTGAAATATAGCAACTAAGTACTGCTGTACGTACCTATACGGTTGTAAGCACGTTTATTTGAATACGCCATTGATATGTTAACAGAGCGAATTGCGTCCATCGTCGGTTTACTAATAGAGGGTTAGCTACATTAATTTATGCATTGGCGTTATTTTATTCACATTTTTAAAATAGGAACATGTTAAACGTAAATATTTTAAATGGCATTTGTTTATTTCGAATTTTTTAGCATTTTCGAACTAAATCCTCTAGTGTTAATAGCTGCTCTTTTAATTACTTGGAATATTTAATTTATCGATCTTGCTGGTTTAGATTAGCCTATTAACAAAGACGTAAAACTATTTTATTTGTAAGTTTGAGTCGTTCAAATGGAACACGCGCCGGTATGTTTTAATATTGTCGTTATTGTTTTAATTTAAAGAAAAATTATGCGTAGGTTTTATGTTAAAATCTCTAATAAACTTTCGTTTAAACCCTGAATGGATTTTTTATATTTAAAAGTTTTAGATAAAATATTTAAATGTGAACGATAAAAATTAAGTACAATGCAACCGTAAGGAACAAATGCGGCTTATCTCTTGAACACGTGCGCGAAAACGCGAGTTTCGACGACCCAAATGCTATTTAGAAGGGTATCACCTTAGGAAGTGATGTTAAACTTTATCCCAAGTCTCTTTATAGATACGAAATTAATTCGTTTTGTCAATGCCAATCGGTGTTTCTTGGAGGAAGGTATGCGCGGTTATATGTGTCGACGTCGGTCGGTTTAATTCACTTTTAAGGTTTTTAGATTATTTTATAAAATTTTTTGTATTATAAAATGACATGGAGTTATTTCGAAATTAATTTTATTCGCTTTTCCGTTTAAAACATTGTTTGGACTGTCGATGCCACAGTGTAGGTGGAGTCGGGCGCTTCTCCGGACATCAAAGTAAGTCACGTATTTTTTACTTTAATTGTTAACAAATCTGAAAATCGTACCTATATAACGGACTTACATGTAGATTTTCAAATGTAATTTGAAAATTAAATTCGGGCATTTTGTTGGTATTCGAGTAGTGACCTAACATGTTTTGTAACTTATTACAAAACGTATAGGGTTCAGTCTTGTTACGAAAACGCGCGTATTTATTGTGAGTAAACGACCCTTAATTTCTGTTTACTGAAAATGTTTGAAATTGTATTATTTCAACTTAAAAATCTAATTGTAAGTTTAAATCCAAATCGTAGTTTCTACGTATACTTTCGTGAAATAGGACGAATTTTAAATGTAAATGATATAATCGAATGACTTTTCTGTAAAACCAGGTTTATAAAATCTCAAGGTTTTTCTTAGTAAATAAAATCGAAGAAAATTATAATACAAGGTTAATGCACATCGATCGGGAATTATGAATCGTCACATGTGGAACATTACCAACATTTGTGCTTCGAATAAAAAAAATACATAGTGCGATTGAGTAATTTGTTTTAAACTAATTTTATTGCACTTTAACTTATCTATTTACGCTGCTTTGTATAACATTTATTTATGCAATTTGGTCACTGTTTAGTCAAAGGTGGTTGTGACAAACTTAGGAAAAGTATAATGACATTGTCATAGACGATGAAATAGTTATTTCTTCCAATATTTTTAAATTGAAAATTTAGGATTAAAGGAATTAAAGGATGTTTTAAAATAGTTGATTTTGTTAGGATGAAATTTGACTTTTATTACAAATTTTTGCTGAACAGCGAACTCCTATCGGAACATATCTAATGACGTTACTATAACGTTAATGGATAACTTGGTGAAACTTTTAATGCATTTCTAACAAACAATTTAACGATATCTATCATAATGCAAAATCACAATTTAGGTATTGTTTTTAAATTATTCACTAAAGGCTAAAATTTTCAATTATGTACCTGAGAGGTAAACACGGTCGTAATTATTATATCTTATATTTAGATTTAGATGTTAATATCTGTAAATTTAAATTATTACATTAAACTGTTTTTAAAAAAACTAGCCATGTGAAGGGTTTTACTTGGTCAGTAATTAGTAGTAAAAGATCGTTTGTTTTCGAGATACAGGAGGGAGGTCTCGATAATTAGTAATATAATAATTATTAGATAATTAAGTCTCGGAGTATTTTATTGTTACAACTTTCTATCGTTATTTACTTTGCTAAAATACTGTTAGCATAAAGTAATCGGCCTGCCTAGTATAAAATATAATACATATAAAGAACGCTCCCCGCAATTTCATGCTACCTTCGTATAGATGTATTTTGCCAAACATCGAGCGGTTTCCCCATCATCCAAACCTACTAAATGTACATTTGTCGTTCTATAAAATGCCTTTCTGTCACTATCGTAAGTTAGAAATAATTTAAAAATAACATGCGACACTTGATTTAATAAAATGTTGTCTAAACACTCGACTCTATTATTATGACCAATCAAAACTGACAGTTGTAATAAGATCGAAGCACCTCACTAAACAAATAACGATGCGTACATACATAAGTTTTTCCATTTTAGTTCAAATATATCGACGCGTGTTGCTAGCAGAAGGCGATTTCGTATATTATGTAGTCGGCCATCAGGGTATTTTCTATTTTGCTTATAACAACAAAATGTTTTGTTTGTAAATGAACAACTTTAACCGTTAATTGGTTAATATAAAAACGCTTATTAGGTAAAACGGTTCTATTCATTTTACTTTTTAAGGGATTATAAAGTCAAAAGTAAACATTTATATGACATCACTAATTTTTCCCGGTTACAAAACGTATTATTTGTTATTTAGGTGTTCTTTTAATTACCTTTTTTACCAAGGAATCGACCCTGATTTTGAGAAATATGAAAAAAACGAAATAATCCAAATAGATGAAAACTATTCCCGTATAATCCGTTTAAAACATCATAAACTGGAATTGCTTTCATTATACATAATTTGATGTTCCATCGGATGTTTTTTTTTCTATAACTTAAATTTTTTCGCTTCGCCTTAAACTTGAAATCGTTTTAAAAACACTTAAAAAGAGCGAAATCCTCGAAATCCTTGGTTTTTTTTTGCTAGGTACCTACATTAAAATTAACATTTCGTTAACTATACAACACGAATTTGCCCATTTTATAATCGCTTTAAGATTTTAAAGGAATCATCGTGCGAATTTATTTTTCGACATTCGTATTCAAATTATTTTCGCCAAGAGACTGGAGAAGTAGCAATTCATTTATTGACCAAGATTATTTTAACTTCCTGCAAGTTATTCATTCGCCCCGACATTTCGTTCAAGTTACACGCAATCTAACTATTACTGTTCGTTTCTTGTTTTAATGTAATTAGAAACTTCGTCAAATAAAGTGATTCAGAACATCCTAACACAAACACGAAACGTTTATCATATATACTTTTCGCAGGAAAGGAACTTTGATATACCTGCATTGCAGGTAGATGTAGAATTTAGAATATTGTTTTAAATATCGAAAGAATTATAAAAGGGTAGCGTTTCCGGAAAATGTTAATATTTGTGGGATTTGTATGAATTGCGTGAGTAACAATACTCGGTAATTTACTGACCTAATTACCCCGCCGTACATAATAATAAATTGGAAAGACTAGAGATTAAAATTAATAAAGATAAGATTGCGTAAAGAGAAGTTAACGCTTGGCTAGTTTTCGTATGTAAATCAAATCTATGTAAATTTCTTTGTTTTTTTTTTATTCTAAATACAAGGAAAATCTTGTATGTATATATTTACTTTAGTAAATCCGAATTTATTGTAAATAATAAACTTGAAATGAATGGCAACGATAGTGCGTGCCATGTATATGTGGCGCTCGTAGCGCCCATTCGTTTACTACAATCCGTTCTTAAATTATGTGTATATATCGTCACCGAAAAGGATGTCAACCATGGATGTCATGAATATTTAATGAATTCATTATAGTTCTTCGACTTAAACGGTAACTTGTAACTTTTACCTTGAATAATATCGTGATGAAACGAATTAACCCTATAGCGAAATTGCTGTAATTAACAAGTTTTCCTTAGAAGTCGCAATTTTTTGTTCGTACAATTTTAAAGGGCGATCAAAAGCTTGCGACGTTTATAAATTTGAACTTTGCAGATAACATTTTGCATGCCGAATTCTTCAACACACGGTAACAACTTTACTAAAATCCTGCAACGGCGCGGCGCCTAGGAATTACGACGCTCTATAGTTTAACGCTATAATGGAATTTGCAAATTTCGCAATACTTTTCTGTACGGTTAGGCATGGAAACATATTTGAGAGATGAGCTTTCCTAATGCTTGAATTTAAGGGCAGTGCGTGTGGCACAACACATAAACCCTTATTTATGATGTCGTTTACATTTAGTCGTTACGAGCACGACATACCGTGGACGAGTTATGAAAACACAAAGTTCTTCTCTTAATTATTCGTTTATTCATTGTGGGCGAGTTTATAATGTCGCTTGTTACGCAGAAGTACCAAAACTGTTATCTTTGCACCCTTTCTGTTTATCTTCTGTACCCACCTAAGTTGTTTTAATTTTTAAATGTTGTATAAACTTTATTTTACTTATTTTTAAAATAAGTCGGTATATAATAATTAATTATTAATGTACATATTTTTCAGGTTTTTCAATCGTTACTTAATTCTGACCACCAGTTAATCATTATAGAAATGATTATTAACGCAATAATATTGTTTTTATGGTGATTAACTTGTTGTCGAATTAATTAGCGACTGAAAAATCGCCCTTTTCATTCTGTTACCTACTATTTTAATATCGATTAATTCTGTAGCAAATTTTAAATTTTCTCAACTGCTATTTGTGATTAATTAGATCGGCGTCTCATGTTGGGCGAATTTCACTCTCGAGTTTTTTTATCGCGCTCTTGTCATCTTTGATTGGAGAGAAGGTTTTAGATAACGTGCCTTGCAAGTAGATTTCCGCCTTAAACCGCTATAAGAATGGAGATTTGAATATTTTAAATTCTCTAAAATGACGTTGCTCTTCGAGTTACTGCGTCCTATACAGTACGTCCACGGATGGGCCTAACTATACTTGAAAAAAAAATTATTTCTCGTTTTTGGAGATAGTCATTCTTTATAAAGAGTTTTGCTTACAATTAGTTTGAAAAGTCTTTAGCCATAGTTAGAATGCCGATGTAACACACAGGGTTGTTTAAAAATAATGAAACATTAAATTCTTTAAGCGTAAAGTATCAATTATTTGAGTAAAAATAAAGAATTACTCCTAATGTCAATAGAAGTTCATGCGTGAAATTTCAAAACTTTGTCTCGAAGTTCATACTTGTGCTTTGAAGGGAACGTTTCGGCGAGAGACCGACTAGATAGAAGTTTTTCTAACAAATGGATTGGACGATTCGGTCTTAAAACATGTCCTGCACCTCACTTGGTTTTTATTTATGGAATACTTAAAGCAAAAGGTTTATGCAAATAACTTTTAATAATAATGTAGACCTTTTAAAACAAAAAATAATATAAGCACAATAGCCGACATAAATGAACATGCAATTGATTTAGTTTACGAAGAATTTAGAAAAAGAATAGAAAAGTGTGTAGGGGTAGGAGGGCATTAAAGTAATATTAGGTAGGTATTCATGTTTTCGTTCATACATATTTTTGTTTCTGTTATTCAGTAAATTGTGCGCTTGCTTTAATTTGGCACAGTCTGTATTAATTTATTGTAATTTTTGTAAAGTTTTGAAATTTTATAGATATTTAGATATTAGGAGCAATTCTTTTCTCTGACATTTTTTATTTTTACTCAACTAATTGGTACTTTACTGTTGAACAATTTAACGTTTAATTATTTTTAAAAAACCCTGTATCGATATTTTGAAAACGACTAAGAACTTTTCAAACCAAGCAAAACTCTTTATAAAAAAAGATTTTTTCCTTAAAAACGAGAAATAAGTTTATAAGTATAGTTATAGATTCATCCGTGGACACACTGTATATGTATTATATTAAATTTTTGTCGAACTATAATGTTATCTATCTATTTAATTATCACGTACATAAATTATATTAGAAAGTAATCCCTATACGTACTGGTTAGGTACCGAAAATTTGTTAGTTTGAAACTTACATAATTTTAATAGTTGTCTATTTTAGTTCTTAACAAGTTCAACCCGATTCGGATTACGATCGAACTTTATTTACCTATACATTAATCTGACTTAAGCTTGCATTTTGTATGGAATCGTCACTTTTCTTGAGTGTAAGATTATAATTTTGTGTAACGACTAACGCTTGTTCATTTTTAATTGCTCGAAATAATAGTTTCGTTTAGCACGGTGCGGCGGCGTTCCTAGTTCTTGTAAATTGTCGTATATTGACTGTTTTCAAAATATAAATTTTGAGGTTTTCGTGTTACTAATAGTAATGCAGGTCATATTTTTATCTACAAAGAAAATCGACGTTTGTTATTGTCGTATCGAAATTATTTTAATCAATTAATTTACACGCAACTATATTGAATGTAATTTACTGGAATAACACGAACGTTGTCTCGATGGATGGTCGTAATGTGTTTAGTAGGAGGTTATTAATTAGTTAAAACTGATTAGTTGTTGGTATTTAAACTAATGTAATTTAGAAAATATTTATTCTCTAGTGTGTAAAAATTAATACACTAACATAAATCGTAAATTTTATTTTAGGCATTGAAACTACGTACTTATGTATTTTGATTGCCTCTAATTATTGGCGTTATCAAAACGTTTGTGTGTGTTAATATAGGACGAACTACATACCTATTATATATACACTGGTGAAAATTGAAATTCCAACTCACCGAAAATGTTGTCAGATTTCCTCCAAACTTGGTGTAAACAAATACCGTAAATATAATAACAATTGATTAAATTTTCAAGTTGTTTTGCACATGAGAAGTATCGTGTTAACTCTTCTTGTTGTAAATTTAGGAAGTTTAAATTCTGATTAATTTTCTATTAAGCGTTAAGGCTGTAGTTTATTTTAAGATATGTTAAAAAATGCCAAAAATGACAAAAATTATAGAATACACGCAAGTAACATTGTTTGAAAGAGGTCGTATTATTGGACTTGGTGGAGGGAGAATTTGATTTCGTAATGTTCAACGCCGTTGAAGGCAATGGGTCGAAGAGGGCGCGCATACGCGAAGACCTGGTTCAGAGTCCAAGAAGCGCACAAATTTGGTGTGTTTAGCCAACAGATGCATCACTTCAACTGAACTAAGAAATCTTGTTGCTCTGCAAGTGATCTCTCGAACTATACAAAATCAAAAATTAATCACAACTTAAACTTCCTAAATTTACGACAAGAAGAGTTAAGACTTTTGAGATTATGTACAAAACAACTTGAAAATTTAATCAATTGTTATTATATTACACCAAGTTTGGAGGAAATCTGACAACACCTTCAGGGTGTTGCAATTTCAATTTCCACTAGTACAGGTGTTTAATGTCGATCATGTCCGCTCAATATTGACATTTCACACTATGTATATATACAAATCCAACAGTAGATTTCTATCATTTTAACCGATTCTTAATTTATATTTGTAATAAATAGATGGTGTGCGCTCCACCTAAAAAGTTTTTAAATGTGTACGTCGTATACCTACCTATATGAACAAATTGATTTTCTATAAAAATTAACCAACTACTTAGATATGTACGTATAAATAGGTATATTATGTTTCCCTAGCGAAGTGTAATGCTTTTTTCGAATTCTATTAGCATATCGTGTGCATTAGTCGTAAGAAGTCTGTCAGAAGCGGTTCGTTACTTCGAGTTATGTATGATGAATGATTTTGAATTCGGTTCTGTAACGTCGTAGATTTATGCGGTGCAAAGGTATTTCTAGTTTCATGGCAACTGACAGATGCTTACTATGTAGCTAATCTAAGATGATACGTAAAGTGAAAACGTTAGCGTGGGTATCTATTCTCATCAGGAAAGATGACAGCTGACTATTTTCGAATTAATTTTGATATTGCCCCGGTCGATTGTTTTGACCTTAGTTGCATTCTGTATCCGATTTAATAAGAATTACATACAAAAAATGACATGTCTGGAATTGTTAACGTGAGTTATAAAATTTAAAAGAAAATCTCTCCCCCTACATTTCTCATCTTCTTTTTATTTATCCATTTTTTTTGACACGCCGTGTCATCTACACGTAAATGTGTATTTTTACAGTGATCCTTTAAATTATAAAGTACGAACGATGAAGTTGCACAATCCAATAAAAACATTTGTTAACAACAATAGTAAGTAGGTACCTATAAATTTATAACCGATTTTTATTTCAAAAAAAAATCTCTTAAAACTTCTTTAAACTGTTTAAAAGCTATAAATTCTTAATTTAATTTGAACTTATTTAAGTGATAGATGAGTACCGATTAGGTATTGCTCACATCGATATAGCTAATGCTCGGAACATTATTGGGCATTAGGTATCCAATTGAAGCTTTCAAATTAATTAAGTTTTTAATGTAATTAAAATATAATCCTTAGAGGGCAATTAGGCGGGAATAAATTTTCATAAAACGATTATTCATATTACGCAGTAATTAATCGCTTGTAATTTTAATTAGGTAGGCTTCTATTAGCGATAATTGTTTTCGAAAACGTTATTGGGTGTATTGTAGGTAATCTTGTAGAGTATACGAAACAAGAGGTTGTGGCGATTGGCCGAGTTTCCATTTTCTGATTGACCGTTTCTCAGCATTATTTATTTAGATAAAGAACTGACGCTTTTGTATACTCCCGGATTGGAATTTATACGAAAACGAAATGTCTACTGTTTTTATACAGTTACGTAAGTAGGTAATTCGATTAGTATCGTTGTTACTGGAAATGAATTTATTTTAATCCGTTCTCATTAAGAGGGGGCTGGAAAAATCAGCTTCTGCCATGTTTCCGCTAGTAACGCCACAGTAGTATTTTTTTAATTATTTTAATTAATATCAAACGGTTTAATCGTAAGATGGTGCGATTTTAGCATCAGATATTTAAATGTTAATTTCTGTTTTCTTGTACTAAATAGCTTCTATAGAGTGCGCTTTTTCATTGATGCATTGGCATCTAATTTAATTATGTTTACGTTGTAAACTTTGCTAGCGTTTATAATTATTTATTCTAGGATATAAAGTTACAGAATATAAAGAATGGGCGTTTTGATGAGAGACACAAAAATAATGAAATGCAAGTTAACAAGCTTAAAAAAATTATTTAACTTGCAACCAGAAAAGTTACCAAGTTATGGGAGCGGAAAATTCAAAATATTTCTCTTCAAGAAAGTCACAGTGATAATGATTATTGATTTTAAAAATTTATTTTTTGTGTAATATGTGAGACAAGTGGCATTATTAATACAAAATAAAAATTGTAACAATAGAAAATCCAATATTACTGATATATGCACATATGTAATTACTTATGTATATATTTCAGAATAATAATTATTATAGCATGCCATTAATTGCATTAAAAGTTAAATAGTTACAGTTTCGTTCTCAAATACATGTAGCTATACGTTATTCACGATAGGTTCCAATGCACGCAGCCATGCACAAAAGTCACTAAATTGTATATTTGTAATATTCAAATTAAAGTTTTGAACATGGCCCTCCGATGTCTACCGATGATTTATCTGCACATATATGACATGGCAAAATAGACTAAAATCTATTAGTACTGTAAAAATACCAAGTTTTATTGATGACGTGTTGGGACCTATCGCGAATAACGTATGTATACATATCTACTTAATTTTGGGAAACGTCCACCACATTCTCAGCATTTCTCAGTAATTCACAGAAATCATAAACAATAACACGTCGAAATGCAAAATAATTATGCTTACTATCGAAAAATAAATCGAATGAGATTCTATATTTTATAGAATGAAAACTTGTAAATAAATAAAACTGTAGGTATGGTAAATGTATCTACATACATACTTAATTTTAATTGTAATTTTGAAATTAGACCTTTTTATACAATATTATAAATCACGTACACATTTGTAGAAATGGCTGGAATTTCACTATTTAGAGTATAAAAAAATACAGGAGTTCAATTTTGATTTTAGTTTAAGATTTCGTAATAAGTACGTTGAATATAAATATTTCACAACGAAATATGCCGGCTATGCAGTTTGATGTTTGTTTATCATACGGGAGATTAACGTCCACTAATCAGCCGGCAAATAAAAAAAGAAATATCACTCTAGTTTTTTACAGCACCATCTATTCAATAATAGTTGGAACAATTTTGTTAGAAAAATTCTTCGAAATCAAGTAGTTATCTGTAAGATAGTTTTATACTTGAAAATGACGATTTTTCAAGAAACGGTTTACGAATTCTAGCAACAATTACACCCTGTACTTTCGTATACGTATTCACTGAAACTTCTTCTAGTTGCTCCTTATAATATTTTAGTCGTATAGTAGATAAATATCTTATAATTTGAAGTATTCGGAAGCATGTGTACAACTTAGCAAAACTCTTCCTTTAACTTTTTTAGGATAAAAATATTAGGAACAGCTAGGTAATTGAATTAGTATTTATTATCAATTAAATTTTTATAATAAAATTTAATAGTTTTTTAGTATCGTTTCCCGAAGTGAATCTACCATAGCGACATCTGTTGATTCTCGCTTATGGAACTCGCTTCTCTCTTAACGCGATTTTTCTGTAGGTAATTTTTCACAATAATAATTTTTATTAGTATAAGTTTTGTGCAAGCATTTGTTAATGAAATTAATTAAGCATGATTATTTTCATTCAAAGTATGCGTGACAATAATTAACTTAATTGTTATAAAAGCGACTTGTTTTTTTGTTTTGTTTTTATCTATTATCGTAAACTCGAATAATTTCATTGTAAAGCACAAGAGTAATCTTACTGCGAAAAGCATTATTGCTTTATTAGAAGTTTTATGGCGTACTTAATGTCGTTATTTACTGCTTTTGTGCCTATAGACTCGCGCGTCACGACAAATATGCGACTTTTATCAAATTACAAATTAAGTGAGAATCCGTATAAGAGATTAGAAGCCGATTGTACTAACTCTCCTTTAACTTATCGACTTGATAAGAAAGATTAATGTTTATTATAAGCAATTTAAAACAGAATTAAAGGTTGTTTCATAATACCTACATATATAAAATTGTATAGGTAAACATTTGACCTAACACTTGGAAATTAAATCAAACAATATTTAAGGTTTACGTGGAAACCGTCTGGACATAACTACCCCCTGTCTAAACAATATACCTAGATAGGTACGTATTTATTCAGATATTATTACAACTATTACAATCGGCACGACAATACGACCATTTCCATTGTTAACTAACTATCGTCTTATGTTTCGAAAGTAACGTTAAACATCGAGCGTATCGTTATCACACCTTCCCCAATACCTATCGTGAAAATGAAAGCTTCCTGCTTCTACGACCTAATAAACATATCACGTACAGTATAGTTTCTTTCTGTTATTTTTTGGCATTTTTCTCCAAACATTAAAGGTGTCAGTTTGCTCGATAAGATTGGCTCTCTAATATCATTTAAAACAAATATATCTAATGTCTACATAGTTAAAATATAGCGTTCGCGTTATTTTCCCCGTTATTTTAGTAACGTTTGCGCACACGTTAATGCACAATTACTTAAAATAATAATTGCTGCAAGCTCTTCACGGAACTCATGTTATCGTAGGGAACCCTCATTTTACGAGAAACTGCCGATGCCGTGCATCAATCATGTTTTTTAGTTGAATGATAAAGTAAACGGATATTAGTCTGTCAACAAATGCCTGTTACAATGGATCATAAAAAATATATTATGGAAGAAAATTGAGATTGCAGGTACAGATAACTCGATCCGTTTTTGCTGGATGTAAATTAACTAAACATTAATAAACGATTAAACTCTTGATGATGTATCCAGTATAATGTGTTATGGATAAAAGGAATTTATTGTATATTGTCAGTTGGATAATGATGTTACGTATTTAATAAGAATGCGAAAATTTAGAGTAGACAAATGGGAAGTTGTCGCATCTCGTATTAATGTGATTTTGTGAACTATTTCCGAATTTTTTTTACAACTTAAACTTTTAAGTACTTACTGATCCGAGGTGAAGCGTTTCACTCGCGCGCCCACCCAGATTCGTAATTTACTTTTATATTGTTATAGCACAAGGCCAGCGTAGTGCAAATCTAGAAGGGTTTCAGGTTCCAACCAGCGGAACCGGAAATATGAGACATTTATAATCAAAGTATACAGACATACAATGGTCGACATAAAGTTGGAAAAACCTTTTTATTCGAAGTTTCTTCGTAAAAATCTCTGCATAGCTCCAATTTCAAAATGCGATTGTCAAAATTTGAATATAACCTTTACTATACGAGGGACGTTAAAAAATATGAAATCGGTTCAAGTGTAAAGCGCCCTTAATTTTGAAAATACACAAAAATGTAATTTGGAAATGTTTTTTTTTAGAATTGCAAGAAAATGTCAAATACAAAGTCATAGTCGTTTTTTTCAAAAATAGTTTTTTACATTTGGTCCATTTCTATCCTCCCTTGTATACGACAGGTTATATTCAAATTGTGGCTTGTGCATTTTGAATGTTAGGTTTTTTTGTATTTCAAAATAACCTATCTAATACCTATTTGTAGTTTAGCACTTTAGGTCTAAATTATTTTTTTGTACACTTCGATAAAAGCCGATCTCGATTTTACTTTAAAGAACACTTTATTCTGTTCATTTATTTCAATTTATTTTCACACGCGCGCGTGTATTTTTGACATTTTTTTTTCGTTAAAACGTAGGGTTACGGGAGGTTGCATGAACATATCGTGCAATTTATGAGAGCTTATATTGTTGATAGAGTTGTTTTGGAGAGTTGTCGATTCTAGTTCGTCGTGTTTTCACAATTCGGGGCTATCAGACCGAGTTGGAGCAGTTAGAGAAATTCCACACAACCTAAGTAACTCGGCTGGAAGGAGCTTGAGTGGTTTGACCAAGTCGAGCGTAAAACGTAACGAGCATAATGTAAAATAATTGAGCTTTAACATAAGTAACAGCTAACATAAGTAATGGGATCTCGAAAAAGTTCAATCGTATAGTTTCATAATTTTGTTACGACCGCAACCGGTCAAAAATCAAATGTTTTTTTTTTCTTTCGAGTTTACTCTTCAACGGATTTTCAACGTAAAACTGTTTTAACACGTGTTTGAAGACATTATTTACTTAAAACAGATTAATGAACAATGAATCAATGTCGCAGAGTTTACGTAAGTTTTTACGTATAACATTTTTCAAATAGTTCTTGCAATTTGTTTTTTTTTGAAAAATTTCTAAATTTTCGTTTTTTTGTGTAAGTTTTTCTTTGGTGTTGATACTTATAATATTTTTCTAAACTCTTCCATTTTTAGTATTGTTATAGTTTGATAAATTTGTAATGCTTCAGTGCCTACTCATTAAATTTTTTTAATCTTTCGACTTGGACTTTTCTAGATTTCTTTTTAAGCTTTATGTTACCTACTTGCTATTAGATATGTGTCTCTTCTTTAAAAAAATTATAATGAGTATTAAGTCTCCAGACTTCAAATTTATTTTATTTTAATTAAGTACTTCGCCTTTTAACGTCGCGTAGGTCTTCTTTTAAATCCTACCAATTGCGTCGTTCGTGGTGACACTCTTCATTAGTTAATTAATTTATAAGGTGCATCTTCAAATACGTATTAAAATAAAAACATGATTCAGTTTTTTAGCGAATGTTTCGATGAATGCTTCGCACTCCCTTAGAATAGATCTGTGTAATTTATTAATCCATCTATTTATAGAAAAGTTCAGATTTTGTAATTGTGTTAAAAGTCAACAAGTCCGCTCGTATCTACTGCTAAAAATTTGCTAAACTGGTCGTACGTGCGCCCACACTGTAAATTAGTTATTTAATGTAAAAGGTATTCGTGCGACATTACATTTTCCAAAAGTTGAGTTTGTTTGACAGTTAATAATAATGCGTCAGCAATGGCCTTGAAATAGATGTGCCCCCTTTCAAAAGCCAATTTTACATATAAATTAGTTTATGGGTATTACTACTATAAATAATAAAATGTAAGTCATTTCAACAAAATTGTTATTCAAAAGCACCTATATAGAAATTAAACATTTACTTTTTAGCACGTTAAGTGCTTATGCCTTTATATTTTATAAAGTTTTAATTTTAGCGTCATTCACATTGTACCTATTTTACTAGAACAAGGAAAAGATTTCTACTTTCGTTGTTTTCCAAGTTTTCTTTGAAATGTATTCGCTAACTTTGTTCATTAATCATTATTATCTATATAATAAAAAACGACAGTTTTTATTTTATAAGCTTTCTGAATGTATCATTCATTCATTGTATCACACTCGAGTTATTATTAATGCGAAATGTGGTAGACAAGTTAAATTTTGACTATAAATGAAATGTGATTTACTGGAGTTAACAGATATATCATATAATCTTGCTTCTGTAGCAGGATTATTTATGTTCAAATGTACATCATAATCAAAAACTATCTTTTATAATGAATAAGCGAATCAAATTCACTACATTTTAACTTTTTAGCATTTAAATTCGTTATTATTTTTAACCATTTTCAATACAGTGAAACCTCATTTAACGAATTTAATCCGTTCCAGGTCCTGAAACTTGGTATTTTTAAGTACAATATTTTTTTAGAATGCACGTAAATTACATTTAGCAATAATTATAGAAAAATAAAAAATAAATTAAAATTAAATTTTTTACGTGAATATTGTTTACAGTTAAATACATACCTACGTTAGGTAAATGAATCTGATTTGGTGGTTTTCTGCACTTTTTTTAGGTCGTTCATCTCCCGATTTATCATCTGCTTTGTGCACTAGAAATTCATCTAAAAAAATTTGTCTTTTTCTTTGTTGCAACATTTTTCTGAAGTGCGATATAGCATTGTCATTGAAAAGATTAATTGCCCTATTGGCTACAACTTTGGTCGTTACCGATGAACCGAGTTATTTGTACGCCAACCGAGTCAAAATTTGGTTACCAAAGCTGGTCGTAAACCGATTTGGTCCTGAGCAGAGACGGTCGTGAACCGAGGCTCCACTGTAAAATGAATGCAGACAGATGCTCCTATAGTAGTTTTAGTTTTCCCTGTTTCTGAACTTCCGTCGTCTTCGCTTTACAATGCTTTGCATAACTAATAGTGGCTTCGAAAGGAAATGGATTGTATTACTTGTTGAACTAACTTAAGATACATATCAGAATCTGAATACTAACGGACATTTATTTTTTACGTAAGTGTTAAATTTAAAGCAGAAAAAAATTTAAAATTAGGAGGTAGGTAGGTACATAATATATACATTATCTTTTTAATTTTCCGCACGAATAAGCAACAAAACATTGTCTGTTCTTTCAAAAAATATAACTTAAATATATACCTATAGTTTATTATTTTTATTTCAACGTATACATTCACAAATTAAATTTCATGTGCGGTTAGTTTTTGTGCGATGATCATTTCAAAAAATTTCAAATAAAAGTGTAATACATACATAGGCACTAACTTCAGTGAAAACATTCAATAGATATGTGTGTGTCTGTGTGTGTTCCTTTGATATATTTTATGCCTACTTCTAAAATCTTAAAAACACTATAAAAACAAAAAATAACTTGGTTGAATGTGGATTTGAAATCGAAATTTTAAACTTGGTAAAATCATGAAAGGATAATTAAGGAAATATATTGCATATAAGTTATAAAATATTTAAAGTTCACGGCGTGAATCTTTATGACGTTTAGCGTTTTTGCCTTGATCACTATTAACACGCAACGCGTCACGAAACGTCGATGTCACGCATCTTCGCCTATTGTGCTTTCATTGGCAACGTAATCGTTAATATATTCGATTTATTTAACTTTTTTTTTTTAAATTTAATTGTATGTAGGCCGTATTCGATATGATAGGTGAATCTTTTTTCGTCTGGGATGCGTAATGTTGTTATAAAACTTGTTGAAAAGCCAAAATGATATTTTGTCAAAATATTATGTGTTATGTGTCTTAATATTATGATACATATTCACATGATAGACGCTTTTAATATATCATTTTATTAATCTGAAAATTACATAAGTATGTTGAATTCGATGTCGAATTTTCGACTTTTAATTTACGGGAGCTTTTCAGTCGCCACACAACGAGTTTTTTATTAATAAATTACTGAGAATCTCGCGTTACCTATTTTTTTCACAAATATTACGCAGCTAACGTAAGTGTTGTATTGCGTTAATGAGTATAGTAATGAAGAATACTGCACGTGATGTGATGTAGTTATACAAGATGAAAAATGGGCATCAGTTGCCAAGCTACGTAACTAACGATAAGTGTATTAAGGGGGCGACCGCTGCGTTTATTGTCAATAGATGGCAGCAGCTACAAAAATTAACTTTTGAAAAACGTTAAAATTTAAATTTTAGCTTGAATTTTTACAAATGCAATACATTAATTTAGGGAATCACAAAATTTCATGTTGATCATAACTGTTTTTAAAAATGTATTGCTAATTAAAGTTTGAAAATAAAAGGTTTTTATTTTGAATAATGTTTAACTTTTTCTATATGAGTACCCAAGTTATTTTATAAATGTTCTAATTTTAAGAGCAATATGTATCAGCTGATGAGAGCGAATTTGACCTTGTACGTTGTTAGTTGGGCTTGAAAATTTTGTTTCGCGATTGGCTTTAATGACAACACTGTTAGGCATAGCTACTACTATAAGGTGATACATTATTATCGTAAACATCCGGTACTACTTAAAAAGTTCTAGGTATTTCGATTTAAATACTTATAGTAGAGTACTCGAAGCTCTGAGAAATGACTGTCGTGGAGCTGTCGAGGTTACAAGATGAAACCTCGACAGACCGAAAGAACGTATTTTTTTATTTAAAAAGCCAAAAGACGTCAAAAATCGTCCAGTATAAAGAGCACCATCTTCACCGAAAGTGTTATTCAACGTACTAAAGGTGAACTTTCTTTTGCCGTAAAATTCGTAATTGGTTTTGTGGAATTAACCGTTTAAAAAATTTCGAAAAAACCCGAAATACATGGGCTCTTATGGAGAAAAATAACTTTCGGGGCCGATATCTCAATTCGAAAGTTCACTTCAATTTCGCGTTTTTTTCCGTTTATACTGTCATAACTGCAAAACAGTAGGACATATTGAAAAATTTTATTCTTTAAAAAAATTTGGTTCATCTATATAGCATTCGACGGCACAAGAATTATATTTTTGCAGGGCTTTATAATTAAGATAGATAATTAAAAGTGAAAACATGTGAAAATTGCATTTTCTGAATCATGCTGAGATTGTGGGTTTCGTCGCTTCTTTCAGCGCTCCCATCTCATTTTTTGCCGTAGCTTTCTCTCCTTCTATACGTAATTCTAAAATACATATGCCAATATAATAATATAATTGTTGTAGATATACCTTATCCGTTATTTTAATAATTAAGTACATAATATAAGAAGCGTTTTGTTTTAAATAAATTTACGAGAAGCTCCTATTTCATAATAAAACTACAGCGACTTTAAAATTTAACTTCTGTTATTAATTATGACTATTGGCTCTAATTAATTGTAAGTGAATTAAATAACTACAAGTCAATCACCATTGTTCTACTACAGTATGTTAAAAGTGCCTTACAAATTAAGTTCGTTAACAAATTTGGTATTACCTTCGTTAAAAATTGTACTTTTCGCAGTTTAAATTAACAGCTTTGATATTACACACTCTTAATAATTTAACATTCATCTTATTCATTATACATTGACACATTTGCAATTGTCACTACATTGGTACATTTTTGTCTCATACATCTACAGGAATCAATGCAACTCATTCCATTTTTCCTACATTGTCACGCTTTGCTACGTAGTCTAAAAAACATGATGAAACGAAATGTATGAATCGGCAAATAATGCATGTTAGAAGAATACCTTTTTTTACAACCACACGATGCTAACACTCTTAGATTATTTGGGAATGATGGAACCGTATAGGTACCAGATTTCCTTACAAATCTATTTTCCACCCAAAATCGGTTGCGTCGGGTAACTGTGGTTGTAGTTGTAATGAATTTAGCAAAACATTAGTTTGATAATATGATCTTAAGGTGAGGGTATTACTATTTCTCGAACATCGTTAAAATTAATGTACAAAATAATGTAATGGTTACTTAAATTTGATTTTTAACATAGGTAATACCGAATTTGTTAATGAACTTAATTTGTAAGGCACTTTTAAGACGCTGTAGTAGAACAATAGTGATTGATTTGTAGTTATTTAATACATTTACAATTTTACAATTGACCCTAATAAATGACCTAATAAATAGCCATAATAATAATATAATAAGGATACAATTAGTACCTACCAGGAGTTTCCTTCTTGCTCCAAATTTTTGATTATTATTGCGGAAATTATAAAATTTTACCACTTGAAGATAACTCTAAACAGAGTTGAAATATATGGTGTTAATTACTTATTATTGTTATTGGCTTATTACCACAATTTTATAAAAAGAAGAATAATAATAACAGACATTAAATTTTAAAGTCGCTGTAGTTTTATTATGAAATAGGAGCGTCTCGTAAATTTATTTAAAACAAAACGCTTATTTAAGCACGCTACTTATATCCGTACTGAAAAGAATACCTAGGTCGCGGGAGCCAGAATAGATAGTAAAAACTAGTGCTCGCACAAGTTAATAAATACATCAACAAATTATTCTGAATCAGCGAAACATAATCTCCCGCTGTAAATGCAGATATCGTAGCTTTGTTGTCAGATTGCTTATTTTACGTATAGTAGCCGGTATTTATAAAGTTGGAATAAATTTTACTGCGGTTTAAAATTGCAGGAAATCTAAAAGTTTTATCAAAAATGTTATTTAGAAAAAGTGTTTAGTTCACCGTATACGATCTCGGAAGTTTAGTAGATTTTTTACACGGCTTTTATAAAAGAAGTTAGCAATTTTTTCTTCTATTTTTTTTATTTATTTGGACCTTCCGAGATTTTTAACTTAATTTCTAACATTTTGGCAAAAGCAGAATTTAAATAATTAATTCCATAAGGTCACAAATTTTATTCGCATTTTTCCAATATGGACACCACTACTTAGCGCTCTTAAAATATGAATGTCGAAATGGAACTAATAAAGTTTATTTCCAATTTTAAAGTTTATTGTCGAGCTCTAATTATTATAAATATAAATAATGTTTTTCAAAAGTTATCCATTCATAAAATAATGCTTAATTTTTGTAGCTGCTGCCTTCTATTGACAACAAACGCGGCGGTCGCCCTCTTAAGAATAACCGAAATGTTCTTACTTAGATTATTATCGAATCGATTGACCATAACTAAATTAACTTGACAACGTTTTCATAATCGGCCGATGTTCATGCGAAGTCAGTGATTTTGCTCTGTAATTGTTAGCAACACAATACGTTTGGATTAATGCGTTCCCTTTTGTTATCGCGTATCGTGAATTTACTGAACAAACCATTATTATTATTCCGAATCAACATTTGTTTATAGTTCGGTTTGATGTTGTGAATGGTTTAATATTGTATTATACTACTATTTAAACTGTGAAGGTTTGGATAACATAATTATTTTTGACATTCTACGCGTAAATTAATTTGTTTATTCCTGAATATTGTACACTTAGCTGAAACAATAATTTAACGTTATACTAAGGCTCATTTTATGTATAAGTATAAAAGTTTCTATTCTCGACATGAAACGCTGATTTAACCTAATACGTAAAAATGTATAAATGCCAGCTTTCCCGAGATGAATATGCTACCTCAGACCACATGTCTAAAGAACACTTGCCATTTGTATGTAAGCACCATCCTACCGTTTCGAGAAGCTTTTAGCTAAACACAATGAACCGCATCTATAATCCTTTTCTTTCAAAATTTGATACTTATAAATGAGCCTCATTGTTTCTCGCGCAATCAGAACACCGACTGCCAAATGTATTGTGCCATAAGTGGCGTATAGGAATTATGGCGTTATATTTACCCACGTCCGTACTTAACCGAACCAAAGTAGTTTTATATTTTTTTTCAAAAGTTGTTTTGCACATCTATTTTGCGTATCGCGTGTCCGCACAAGAAGTTTTACTTTAATAATTTTTTTAAGTAAACATTTGAATAAAATAATTTTTATGGCGGTATTATTTGAAATCATAGTTTCGATGAGATGTTTGGAATTGAAAAGGGCGGATTCACTTTTATCGTGATTCGTAATTTCTCGGAAATTCGTTACTTACTCGAAAAATGACGGCCGCGATAATTGCGATGGTCTACTTTGCTGAGGTTTTGAATAAATGTCTCGATTTATATTTTATATTATGTAATCACTTCGATGTTATTTATAAATCCAAATAGACCGTAGGGTAATTTATTATTGATAATAATGGACTACATTATATTTGACATTTAAATTTTTATTATTTTGAATATGTACCTATTATCTATTGTCCCTACTTGTAAATTACCTAAACGGGTGAAATCTGTACTATTTTTTTTCATTTTGTTTTCAAATTAAAGAACTTGTTTTTGAATAACTTATGCAGGTTGTCTGTAAAATATAAACAAGGGTTTTTTTTTTCGTACCATACTATTGTTACTATCTGTAAACACAAAAATAATTATAATTCGACGGGGAGACATATTTGAACTTTTTCACTATTAGGGTCACTATATTAGGTTTCGCCAAAGAATTTCGGTGTAGAATCTTTTGTAATCACCCACCTATACCTGAATAAATATAAACCTATTTATTTTAACTTTTCAGCCTGTACCTAAATTTAATTTATTTTCTCTTTAGAAATAACAGAAACCTTTAGAGTTTTTGAATTAATATTGCTAGGAATTATGTAACGAATTTCAAACGTAAAATTTTCCTTTATAAAAACTCACATAGCTGAAACTTTGGGATTTTAGAATCGTATAAATTTAATATTCGACATTTCGTGTAGATCTTCATAAAGAACATCAAAGGAAATCAAATGTGTAATATTTATTTAATACTTACTTCATTTGTTTATGGTTTTTTTTATGATTAATTTTTTTATATTCTTTAGTAGTTTTGTGTTTTATAAATAATCTAAGAACGCTACGGAATAACGTTATTTAAAGTTTTTTAACTTATTTGCAGGCAGCTTTTTATAAAGGTGGTGTTTTACGTTTATAATTGTCATAAAAATTATATAGACTTATTAAGGTTGGCTTTACCCTTATATTTAAATTTATTCGGGTCACCATTTGTGGAAACGCACAATATTTATCGTTACGATTATCTGCCTGTGTGTTTATCCGGTAGTATTCCTGACTTTCTTCTCATTAATTTATTTCTATTGAATTTTTCATTATGTTTACAATTTTATACGTACATACTTAATTAATTTATTAACTCATTTGACTTCTCATTTGATTGTTATACACGGTAATGTAGGTCATCAATATTTATTTAGTTTTATAAAGTTTATTATAAAATTAATAATTTAATTCGGTTAGAATTCGTACTGGACGACACTAAAAAATTAACTTGTTGCTACTGCTGACGTTTTCGGATCTGAAAAAGAACACCAAAAAAAGAAAAGGAAGGAAAATATTTTCCAGGTCCTTTCAAGTTTGCATCAATGAGATTTTACCGTAATTGTAAGAACCAACGAGACAATTTCGGTACTTATAGATACGTAAAATACGTAAAAAACGGAGTAAACATTTTTTATTTTATGATTAGTAAAAATACCTTACAATTATCCTATAGCAAAAATACCTATAGTCGGGTGTCAACGAAATCACTAGACAGCCTTTATTTTCGACGGTGAAAACGGTATCAGTTTGAATTTTTGTGTAACTACTATTACGCTTCCGGTTACACCGGAAATGACTTCAACTTTCGTTTTTTTTTAATGGAGCACTCTATATTTTAACTTTTTTAGAATCCTCTATCGATTTTTAATACAATCACATTATTCTGTAAAGTTTTTATAAGCTTACTTGATTTTTTAGACAATTTTATTTATGAATCTAGAATGTCGCGGACAGGCTGAACGCAATCTAACTAACTTAAGGAAGGATATAAAAATTATAAAAGCGCAATTTTGTAATATTTTTAACAATTTTAGACCTTCGAAGTTTAACAAATCAGTTTTTTCGAAATCACTCAAAATTTTCAAAAGGCAACAGCTTTTAGACAGCTGGTTTCTAAATAAACATTTTTAATACCAATGTAGCGATATACTTGAAAGGGTGTTCCATTTAACAATCGAAAGTTGAGGTCATTTCTTGTGTAATCGGAAGTGTAATGGCAGTTGTCCAACAGTTAAAAAATAGCACCCTTCCTTTATATTCCTTATAAAAAAATTCAGACTGATACCTTCACCGTCGAAAATAAAAGTTGTCTAGTGATTTCATTGATACCTGGCCTGAAAATGGCCTATCCAAACCTACAGGGTGGGGCAAAAGTAATGTCATAATGTGAATTGGCTGCCATTTTGTTAGAAATGAAAAAAAATGGGCTCTGTTTTCACGGAAAGTTTATTTGAAGGTGTAAAATTGATGATGTTAAGTTGAAAAAATGATATCGGTCAAATGACCACCTCCTGAGTTGATGCACATTTGTGCTCGTTTTACGGCATTTTGAATTGTTGTTCGCAAAACATCTGGCTCCAAATTGGTGATTTCTTCTTCAATGTTGGCTTTCAAGACTTGCAAGGTTTGTGGTTTGTTGTGATAAACGCGAGATTTCAAAAAGCCCCAAAGGAAGAAGTCTGGCGCCGTGAGATCTGGCAATCTGGCCGGCCAGTTCAAATCGCCAAAACGGGAGATCGCGCGGCCCAGAAATTGGTGGTTCAAAATCTGTATCGTTGCCCGAGCTGTGTGAGCGGTTGCTCCGTCCTGCTAGAACCAACAATGCTGGAGACCCAATTTAGCAACTTGGGGGAAAAAAAACTGGTTTAACATCTGTCTGTAGCGCTCACCAGTTACGGTTACGGTGGTGCCATCGACGTCCTCAAAAAAATAAGGGCCAATCACTTTTTCACTGCAAATGCCGCACCAAACAGTCACTTTGAGGGGATGCAATGGCTCTTCGTGCATTTCATGTGGATTCTCCGTGCCCCAGAAACGCGAATTTTGTTTATTCACATAACCACTTAAGTTATTACTCATTATGATTTTGGATACGAAATCATCCTCTTCTTGCACCAGGTTTAACAGAGCATGTGAGTAAGTCAACCTCACTTGACGGTCAGCAGGCAGCAATTGGTGAATGGTTAATGGTAAGGGAACATCCTCAGGTCTTTCACCAAAATTCGATGCATCGAACGTCTGCTGATGCCAAATTGTGTGCATCGTTGTCTCGTCGATGTTTGTTGACTCTCTCGGACGTCCTCGGCCACAGCAGCGATATTCTCGATCGAACGAGCAATACGAGGCCGGCCACTTCTTGCGACATCTCTAGTGGACCCACTTTGCACGAGACGCTCAGTCATACGCTTCATTGTTCGCGCACCCGGTGCAGGACCATGAGGAAAACGACGACGAAATTCACGCTGCGTTAAAACAACAGACCGGAAATTGGTCAAATAAGCAGTAACAATAATTCCGCGTTCTTCAGGTGTATATCGCTCCATTGCTTGTTGTCAACTAATTCTCTATCTGTCTACAACACAAATGTCACAGCACAATGACATTTGACGCCATTTGCAAAAATTATGGCGCATTCACATTATGACATTAATTTTGCCCCACCCTGTATATGCAATTTACGTCATCAAATAAAAGATACTAGATTGTTTATTTGTAATTCGATTTAAAGTTGGAAAATGGTATATTCTATAGATGATTTACTTGCGCACATATTAGATGGTATAAAGAAAGATTACAATTTATTAGAACTGTCAAAATACGAGGTACGAGGTGACAACATTGTGTGAAACGTCATCATCTAGTAACCTTTCATTAATGACGTGGATTGCATATAGGTTTGGACGAAGTGTAGGTGCATTCTATTATGTGTACTTTTGTATCAGAATTACTGGCATTGATGCAAAATTGTATATTCCGATAAAGTTAATTAATGTAGTGGCGCTAAATACATTTTATTACCTGGAGTAAATGTTACTTCGAATTTTATTCAATCCAGTATTTTTTCAGAATTGTAAGTAGTTAGTTACGTTCAATATAAATTATTACACGTTACTATAAAAATAAATTACCACCATACAAAAATTGCGCATCTGCTTATTTCGTTTTCAATTTACAAGAAAACCTTTAACAAAACTTATCACTTACAATTAGCTTTTATTGGAGTTTTTAGTCATAGATACCTACTTGTGTAATGTCGCTCGTGACGTGTTGCGACTAATTTCCTTCAGACTGTGCGTGATGTTCGACGAAAATACAATAAACATCAGTGCTTTAATTCCGGTTTGATAGTTTTTTGTGCCACTCCGGGGTATGCGTATAATAATTTTTATAAAGCTTAAAAGCTAAAATGTTCGATATTTATTCAGGCTTGTTTTACGTGAAATTGTTGATGTTAATATAATAAATATGCTTAGAAGCTTTTCGTTGTTACAGTATTAATTAACATTTTGGCTTCGCTTGTGACATCGTTGGTGTTTTAACTTTTTTGTTTTATTTCACTTAACTTGTTCTAAAGATAAATTGTAGCACAGATAGCAGATTTCAAAGACACATTTCCAATGCTTTACCCGGCTATGACATTTTGTTTACATTTTCCATATTTTAATTAAACAAGGTTAGCTCGGTTATTGTAACTTTAAATTTTTGAGAAATAAAGTAGTAATCTACTTATTAAGTACCTACTGTCAAAATTGCGAAGTTTGTTTCACTATTACATTTTGAACATTTACAAAAATGCCAGTAGTGTCCGCTCTAAATTGGAACGAATGTGGCAACGGTTTAAGATGTTTGTTATAATGATCCGAAGAAAGGGCCTTCGAATGTTATCCTTGTGGACGAAAAATTTTGTGAAATTGTGAAGTTTTTTGATTGATAACAGTTCGTTTAATAGTCATAATTGACTAAATAAAAGTTTGTAGAACGTCTCAGTGTCATCAATTATATCATAAGATTTTTACGTTTTTCTTATTCCAACTCTGCTTCTTTGCCGACGAAAATTGAGAAACTACAAAATACATTAAATACATATAAAATGACATAAATCTTGTTCTGATTTTCTGTAGACTTACGACGATTCGTAAGAAGATCGGGTAAATACTTGGAGAACGCATAATTCAATGTTTTTTTTTTTCTGGAACGCAACATAGATTTACAGAAGGAGTGATAATATGGAGTGTGACATATTATAGCTAGTAAACGGTAGGTAGTTGAAAACATTCGTAATATTTGCAGGGATAGGAAAAATATTGTCGAAAAATGAAATTCCGTTTTTATTAAAGTAATGTAAGCTCCAATACAAAATCTAATAGAAATCAGTTAACATTATTTTTTCTATAGGTAGAGATATCTTATTTTTTTATCTAATTTGTCATATCTCGAGACAACCCAAATCTTCTTCGGTTACAGATTCGCGAAGGTTGATACGATACGCATTTTATTGATGGGCAGCTCTTCGCCTATAGCGTAGCAAACCGCGACACAGTAAATTGTGTAATAAAATAGTATTTAGCACCACTTAGAATATCTAGATACGTTACTGTCAATATGTTTTACGTTTTCTTTTTATCAGAAAGTTAATCATATTTACTATAAATAAAGTCAATTAGTATAATTTTGTATAATTAAATTGATTTTATCATATCAATTATTATACTTGCTTACCATTAATTTTGAAATAATTTTAGACTTACCTACAGTAGTAAAATATAATTAAATGACTGATTTTTTCCTGTATCTAAGTAATAATTACCAATTTAAATGTGCGTAATTTTATACGAAACTGATGAGAATAATTATTTTTGAGACGACATTATTTTAACTCGCCGCGTGATTAAAGAGAACCTTTATTGCTTACGAGATTACTAAATAAGAGTATATTCGCTATTAAAAGCTTTTGGCACGTTTTTGCTAGTAAAGTTATTTAGAACTCGGGATATTAATTTTTACTTTTCTTGTCGCGCACCTTATTTTCCGTTATCGCTTAATTCGATTAACGTCATTTTTATTAACAGCGATGTGGGAAATCGACTGGCATCGCATAAATGAGATTCGTCGTTCTAAATATAAGTTACCTATACCTATGTATGCAATTCTGTTCGCTATTAACGTATATAAATGAGATTCCAATTTTCTTCGTAACTATTATAGAATTCAATAAATTACGTTGGGTATCTTACCTCAATTTCGACAATTGCCGTGTTCGTTTGTATTTTTGAAACAAAAGGACCGTCTGTTGCACTTCTGAGATAGAGTTCTGTAAGTGAACACTATTTGCAAAACAAGAACATTTCTATTATATAAAATCTCAACAAACATCGAGAGGAAGCGGAAATTAAAGATGGCTGTCATCCTTTCATTTTCCTTTTATTTGTCTAAAGAATTTTATATGTGCATCGACATCCCTCGAGTTTGCAATATTGTGAATATAAAATATTGCCATAATTTTTAATAAAATTAATATCGACGAATGCAACCTTATATTTTGTTTATTATTCTAGTGCATATGACTTATTTTAGACATTCTTTTTTTAAGCGTTTAAACGCGAGATCGGTTTTGCATATTGGGCACCGTAGAGGTGGTTTTAGTTTTAATTTGCGTATAGGTACATTCTGCAAGTGTAGTAACTTGCGTCATCGCAACCCTCGACTATAGGTATTTAAAACAAAAATTAACGCATAAATGACCCCATCGATTGCCATAAATTACGGACAATTTACTTAGATCCCGGAGGTCGTCCTTTAAAAGATAAGTTAACTTTGCAAAAACAAATTCAATAAAATGACTAGATAAAGATTTATAAACAGACCGAATGCATTTTGACTGTCCTCGTGTCAAAAACCCGTAGAAGTATCCTTGATTGTGAATAAAAATTTGTGCTTCCATTTTCAGATATAAAAGGATATCCATTTCTTTGACAATATACATATCGACGGGGAATCCCGTTTGTTCCCCCGGCGTCTTAAGCTTCACAGCGTGCGTCACCTTTAGCTCTACACGTGCGACATCCACTAACACTCCCGCAGGTTCATTTATCGGGTTAAAACCCTGAGCGCAATCATGTTAAAAGCTACGAAAATAGAATATAATGTTGCTTTGCTTATAATCCAGTCTTGTAATTCAATTAATTTCATTAAATAGACACTTAATTATCGAATGATATTTTTAAAACAATATTGTTTTAATTTGTAGCGACGCAACGCAAAATAGCTTAGGTTACACTTTAACGGCCTATTTTGTTAACCTAACTCCAATCCCAAAACGAGGGTTGGTAATACCCCAAAAATTTCAAATAGTAAGGGGTGAATACTAAAAGAGGTAAAATAATTTTTCCAGCGATCGCTATGAAAAGTGAATAAATTCACGCCGTTAAATGATGCGGAAAGTTGACTATTATAAACAAATAGGCCGACCGTGCGTGCGTAAAAAAATTCGTTAGCCAATCTAAAACGTTGTATCCCGCGCGCAGTCATTGCGCACGCTACTCGGCCAATCAAAAACCTTCTAGCCTGTCATGCAATGACTTTGCGCACAAATAGTTTTAGGTTCGTTTTTAAGGGTGTTTGGTATAGATTTTCAAAATAATTTTTTTCTGTTTATTTTATTACCTATAGATAATTTATAATGTTTACATGGTAGTAAACGTAAAATTTTTCGAAAAAAACAAATGTATGTACTAGTAATTGTCGTTCAAAGTTCAAATCTAATTTCGCGTCTATCTTGAAATCTAGTAAGAGAATTACAAAACTTTTGGTTTTGCAAGTAGAATAGCCAATGTACTGTTTATTGAAATATTTTCATTGCAATAAACGCAATAACTTGTTTATTATAACTGTTATAAAAATCTACAAAAATGACGTTTACACAAACTCTTAATTTGTCGTCCTAGAAAATACTTAACTGCGATAAAATTATATTCATTGCATAGCTTAAAATATCTACGTTCAAGTTTAATTTAATAACTTCATCGACATTTTTTAGTTTTCAAATTAACGCGAAATTAGAGATCGAGTGCATTTTCGATTTTCCATCCCGTAATTTTGTCTTCGTCTAATTTCTCCCACTCATAAAATACTATTCTACCGCACGTGGACCAGTAGGGGAGGTAAACATTTGATAAATACCGAAAGCAATAAATCTTTATTGCTTACGATTAGTGGAAGTTATGATTTTTAAGTTTGATTCGCAAATTTCGAAAATATTAAAAAATAAAATATTAAATTAGATACTTATTAGGAAATTAATATATTTATTTATAATATTTATACCTTCTAATTATCTGTAGGTACCTATAAGTTTAGTAGACAAACCGATTTTAATTAAGAGTAGCGGAACTCATGTCCTTAACTTGAATTAAAGACACGTAAATTACGTAATCGTAAATAGTAAATTACGAGCAGAATGCATATACATATATATAGTCAAAGGTTAAACGCAAACTTGGCTTTATACCACTTTCCTGCCGGGTCGCCAATTTTTATTGTTACAAGAAATATCAAATAAAATAAGACATTTTGCTACATAAATTCTGACATATTTTGTCGACCAGTTTCTGACACATCTGGAAACCAACCCCGACCAACTGAAACATTTCAAAATACGTTCAGTTTCTATCTAATTTTAGTGCTTTTGAATTTTCAACATTTTCAAAATATTTTATAAATAATTGACCCTAGGCTCTCTAGAAATCTTAAAATTAGAGATCCAAAGGAAGAAAGTTTGTTAGCAACTCCATTACTAGAAAAATAAATATTTTCGATTTCAAATTGTATATATTTTTCTTCTCCTTTTTTCTATTTGTAAGTATGTATATATTATTTGTATTGCCGCCGTACAACTAAAAAACAGCAGCCTACCCTGCTAAACTAACGGGCTCTAGGGCTTACAACAAAATGAGACTTTCTTTTCTATTTTTTTTGTTTGACAATGTTTTATGTGGTATATGGTTTTTATGGTATAACATGAAAAAATATTAGTAGATATCTCATGTACAACTATTTACGATTATTTACGATATTTTGAGCTAACCAATACTGTCGAAAGACCTATGACGTCATCTATTTCTATAAACTTTCCACGTTTTTTATAAACTAATTTTTATAAGTCGTGGAATAACTTGAAGCTCGAGTTACACCTGTGACTAAGGGTCGGTTTTTTCACCTCCCAATAAATTTACTTGACAATTTTTTACCACGGAAACAATTGTCTGAACTAACGTTTCTATGGTAAATATGTGTCAATTAAATTAAATTGAAGATGAAAAGATCGGCCCTAAATGTATAATGAGCGTAAGCGTAAAAATACAATTAATTTTGAATTATCTTATGATGCATCGGTTTCTAATTTCTTTGTATTTAATAAATAATCTTTTATTCAAAAAAATATTTTTCTTTTTAATAGTAGCAAATAGGTAACTAATTTTTACATTATTCAAAAAATTCAGAACAGCAAGTTTGTTCGTAGACCGAAGGTTTATGATTCTAGAGCTAATAAATTATGTTAATCCGTTTAAACCAAGTTTAAACCAAGGCGTTTCTAGGATCGCTGTCGGTTCCGTATTGTCCTCAACTATTCGGGTAGTGATGGTAACAAAAAAAATAGGGGAATACACTAGTTCGCTTAGTATTAGTGGCGCCCCTATAGCGGAATAGTTTGGCTAAATTACCTACAAAACACCCTTAAAGTGTCAAAGTGCCTACGTTAAACGTCAAAAGTCAATTTTTTTTAAATGAATTACTCGAATTACTAGAATTAGTATTTTCATTAGATGATTTTTACTGTAGTTATGCATTTTTTATTCTAAAGATTCAAGAAATGAAAATAATTACAAACGGTAACTATATACTCCGCTTCAATTAGGACTCATTTTCTTGTGAAACAAATAACGACGTTTTTAGTAAATAATAGATAAGTTCATAAATTGTCTAATGATAACATTTTCCTTTAAAAATTTGATTATTGATATTTACTAATTATTTAGTAATGGGTGATTTTTCCAAAAATTTTAAACTATATGCAGTGAAACCGTACAGTCGCGGGACCATAAAAACGTTCGTTATTAAGAAGTGTCCGCTAATGGAAAATACATACCTACATTAGAAAAACAATTTAGAACAATTGAAACAATTAAAATAAATTAAATTCTCAAAAAATTGGACACCCGATTTGTGGACATACTGTATATACTTAATATTTCAATAATTTACCTCTATAAAAATAAATTCTTTTATTTAATTTTATCGAGAGCTTATCAGTCGAAACGAGCATACCTTGAAGCGATAAAGCTGGCGCGGTGCGCACGTTATCGGCAACATGTGTAGATAATACGGCGACTTGTCCATGCCCGAGTAAAATTTGTTATTGTTCTTAATCGGCGATGACTCGAATTCCTCACTTTTAATCGGTTCTTAGTCGAGCGTGGTTGTGGGTGCTGCGTCGTATTGTTATTGAAACTTTCTGTGCAAGTGACGTTTAGGACGATTTTCAGTATTTTCAATAGGAAACGATAGGAACAATTTTCAGGAGAATAGTTATTTTGCAAATTCTGCCGGAACACCCGAAAACCATCGGCGATTAAGGTAGGCGATTTTTTTTTACTTTTGCGTGGGCTCCTCCTTAATATTTCTTTAGAATAATTGCAACAATTGCATTTATAGTTGATACTTCGCACGTACTCAAGACTCGAGCAATGTTTAAATCCACATCTACATGGGAAATCTATATCTAAAAGCATGCTCGAGTCTGAAGTACGTGCGAAATATAGACTATAAATACGAACATAAATTCTCAAAAAAAAACAGGTATTGGCCACCCCATTTGTGGACATACTCTATATATAGGTACTTAATATTTTAATAATTTACCTCTATAAAATAAATTCTTTTATTTAATTTTATCGAGAGTTTATCAGTCGAAACGAGCATACCTTGAAGCGATAAAGCTGGTGCGGCGCGCACGTAATGGGTAACATGTGTAGATAATTCGGCGACTTTCTATGCCTAAATAAAATGTGGATATAACAAATAAATTTGTTATCGTTCTTTGTCGAGCGTGACTATAGGTGTTGCGTCGTATTCTCATTAAAATTTTCTGTGCAAGTGACGGGTAGGACGATTTTCAGTATTTTCAAACAATAGGATTTTCAATAGGAAACGATAGGAACAATTTTCAGGAGAATAGTTATTTTGCAAATTCTGCCAGAGCACCAGAAAACCATCCGAAATCAAGGTAGGCGATTTTTTAAATTTGCGTGGGCACCTCTTAATATTTAGATAAATGGTTAATTATTAAAACGTATCGATGGATTCGTTTCGTTAACATTGCAAATTATAATATTAAATTTGCGCTATTACTTACTTATTTGTTTAAAAAATATATGAATATATTTATACTATTTTCGCATACACGTTTTACATTTGAAGTTTAATATAAAACTTTAAATCGGAATTAAAAAAGTAAGTACCTATGTAGTTATACCCGTAAATGTGCATAACTTACGCATTTTAGTATTTGCGATTTGTCATTAAGATCTTTATTATGAAATAAACCAGGATGTCGATAGTAAATTTAAATTTCTGTGGTATTACGAAACATTTTATAGCTGCGAACTAAATTTTATTACCATACATTATAATTATGGAGTAAAATATCGCTTTTATTAGAATTATGCGGGAAATCCATAACATTATTATCAACTGTATGCACTATCATTTTAACTGCGATTTACTTGTTTCCGCTAAAGTGACCCACCAAAAACAAACCGGACGTGTTCTAAGGCTCATCAACTGCTTATTTTATTTATTTATTTATTTTTTTAATTGACAAGGCATGACAGTGGTTCAATAATATCCTTTTTTGAGTAGACATCAATCCTCACTTTGAGGTTGAAGTTAGGTAAACGAAAATAAGGCCACTAACGTGTGCCCTTTTACTAACAAAATCGAGCTGTTCGAGCGTTTCTTGAAAAAATTTAATTAATTATTTCGTTTTCGTTGTCAAAGTTTTTATTGAACACGCTAAAAATTATAATTAGATTAAATTATTATTTTAAACCGTAAGTTAACTTCGTGATCTGATACCGCTAATTAATTAGTTTTTTTTTTTTAAAGATTATTTAATGAGAATAATCGGTCAAGTTGAAAAAGACGTTAAAATAGAAATAAGGCGATTTACTTTCATTATTTAGTCAAAATTGCCGTGGGTGTTATTAAATTATTAATTTTTGTTAACGCACCACGCACGCGAATATGCAATAAATATAAATTATTCATTACGAAACGTTGCATCACAGCTCATTAGATAATTAATTATACGCTTAAAAAGGAAAAAGTGTCTCTAATGTCGTTGTTTGAAACACTTATTCGACGTTTAGCGTCCTGAATTGGTTGCTTTGATTGCTCAGACGTATTAAAAAAAATCGAGAAACCCGTTTTGTTTTCTTTACACGAAATAGTTATCGAACTAATTTTTTGAAACAAGACTTGTTCGTCAACTTTTACCATCAAGTCTAGTTAGCTATATTGAAAAACATATTACATTTTAAGTTTATATGTATAGACCGTCAAGGTGAATTTTTATTAATGTAGTAAAAGACTGAGGAGACAATTATGTTGAAGGTCGTTAACTTTTATAATCATATCCAAACAATAATATTATTCATTTTTTTTATGTATCTACAACGTACCTACACAACATAATATGCATTTACCTGTACGTTCCCATAAATTTCAACGAATTCTTGGATAGTTTCCAAACGTAATTTAATTATCTACTGCTTAAAACCACATGTTTATTTCAAAACAAAAACTAATTTACAATTACGCACATGTGCTAATCTAACGATTATTTCAATTTTTGTCATAAATATCTTTTAATAATTTCCGTGTCGAGTTGTTGCCGTTATTAGCCAGAGTTTCAAATATTCTGTGTAACTTTCAGAACAGGTATTATTCGGATTATGTATTTGAATTAAAGTTACCCTTTTCAACTTTCTTATCGCAATTATTTGAAGTGTCTTTCTTGCTTAGTTGCTTTGTGCGACGGAATTTCATTAATGTATTGTCATTCCGTATAACTTACCAAGTTGTGAACGATTCTCTGTTTATTTTTTGCATGTCGTATAAATTTTAAATGAAGAAGAACGACAATGGAATGTTGAAAGAGGTTTAGATACACGTTGACAATATTTAAACGAATTAGTATTTATAATTGTTTTAATACGTATTACGCGTATGCTTGTGTTACACCCTTCTGTGTTTTTTTTAACCAGGATTCAAAAAAATATAGGTATTAGGTAGGTTCAATAGCTACTTAAAAACTGTTAGAGAAAATTTAAAAGTGTTGGTAGATAGATTACTATATATTCGAAACTTGTCGCTTTATAATTTAATTTTCTTTTTAACGGTAAAAACGTTATGTAAGAATATGTATAAGAAAGACGTTGGTAAATGTTTTCTTATCGTTTCCGATTGATATTCGTGTTTACATTTATCAAAAATCTTTTTAAAATGTATTATTATTAATACCATTTTTTGTTGCCTATGTTTACCATATAGGTATTAAACGTTCTTCCACAAATAAAATCTATAAATCTTGTTGAGAAAGTGCGTGGTAAATGATTATTTCGAAATGTAAGTATTGTAATGTAAACATTCTTAATAAATTTAATTATTTATCGTTCAGCGGGTTAGGCAGAGATTAAGATGTGTCATAATAAAAAATAAAGTAAGAGTCGATGGCAGTAATTTATTATTGGATATTTAATAAATAGGACTGGTAAAAACAAGTAGTAACATTTTAGTAGTGTACTTACATTGTTGTTTATTGGCGAATAAAATAAAACAGTTCAACGAAGTTAAATTGGATATAATTTAGTGTTTTATTTACCGTTCATCATAAAATGGGAGCGATATTGATTGATAACAAAACACGGATTATTTTAACATAAATGTAGCTTGATTTTTTTTAAACATAAATATTTATGTAGTATACTATATCTACAGGTTGGGTTCACCAATAAGTACCGATGGTTTTATAAAAGCTATTTTATGGTTATGAGTGATTCGCGAAAGTTTTTATAAGAAAGAAATTGAGATTTATTTAAATTATTTTTTGAACCACTCTTCGATGCAATTTTCCATTGCGCATTTTGCACTCTTTCAATGTTCTTCGGCGTCCTTATTGTACGAGCAGATTCTGATAATCTTGAAGTTACAACTACCACTAAACAAGATAGCGATTAGGTCAATTCAAAATTGTGTCCCGTTCTAGTATTCTTCCGTGTCTGTTACAGAAATAAAAAATTCGGGTCCCCGAGTTTGAAAGCTTATATCTCAAAAAGTACGTAACGGATTTCACTCAAACCATCTGCATGCTAAAAATACTTTATTCCTAGATGAGTAACTATGGTTAATTGCGTAATTTTCCAAAAAGGCGTTAAGTTACTACATCAATATATGTTTTAAAAGACGTGATTTTTACTTGTGTATTTTGAAAACGCCTGGATGCATAAGTCGATTATTCAAAAAATACGAGAAGCAGAACTTTATATGATACTGTAGTGCAATTTCCGTGAAATTTCGTTAATTAATAAAATTCTTCTGCCACTACAATTCACTTATTTGAAGAGATATTAAAAAATTCTTGCGTACACGTAGGTGGACAAAGAAAGTAAATTGCCAAATAAAAAACAGTTAATAAAAATATTAATCGTTAAAAGATCCGGAAATTATAACATATTGGTAAACAAAGGTCGACGCTAGTATAATCGATTCGAAAATGCGGAAAGTGCTGTATCACGCACACCATTACTACTAAGCGGTATTATTAAATTAATAAAATTAAAATTTCATATATGTATATATTTTTTACAACAGATTTGAGATACGCTATTTCCAAATTTCATATAATTTGGTGCAGAAATTGTTTAGTTACGACGTCTTAAAGTTGCCAATAGAGAATTAGCAGCAAAATTCGACAGTTTTCGTTAAATACCTTACAAAATCTTTAAAACGGCTTGACGAACAAAACTGAAACTTTTACTGTGCAATCTCAAATAGTGCATGAATATCTAGTGAAAATTTTATACAATTTGGCCGTACCGTTTTTAAGATATGTGCTTTCAAACTCGGGGACAAGAACTAGAAATAGGGATAGGGATTGTTCTTGTATAGGGACTTGAAATTCGCGTCTAAATTGTCTTTACGATTCTACCATGCTTTTGGTTTCAATAAATTTATCTACAGCGAAGATGCATTGGTTTAAAGGAAAATAAGCAAAAAATTGCACAAATTAACTTGAAATCTTGACTGCCATTAACAACCATCTGTCAATTGTATTTCAGTATAGGTATCGATTGGGGACTCCTGTATAAATCGATTTCTATTTATTTAAGCTTATATGTCGATAATTTCCGAAAATTGCGTGTCTGTAATTTACGCGTAGGTACCTACTTTACAGGGGATTATAAGCAGGTTCCATTGTCTATAAACAATATTTGATATACCTACATAGGTACGTAATTATAAAGACGAACGAAACCGCAAACGTGAAAATCATATTTTTCTGAAATGAAAATATGTAGGCATACTCGCCGCTACTAAAAATTTTACATTTCTCTCGCATTAACCTTAAATATTCGTATATATTACGACTACGTATATGCTTTATAAAACCCTGACTTCGTAAAATTTGCAAATTTTTAAATTGACAAATGTAGTGCTGAATTTTCACATGCAATTTTACTTTATAGATATAATATGTATAGGTATATATGTATGTATATGGAAATTGCAATTTAGAAAACTACATGCTGTAGAATAAAATTATTGAAACCAATATAGGTGCTTATTGAAGGAAAAGCATTTTCTTAGGCAATAAGATTGAAATGGAAATTTCGGTTTGGAAAAATAATCTTAAATTCGGCTTTTACATATCGCCCGCTGTGAATTCGATTGAAGAAATAGAATAATAAATGTCTTCAGATCAATTACGATTTAGGTATAATCCATGTCTCAAATTCACGTGGAAGACAAGATAAATTCTAGATTCTTGATTGTTCGACTTTGACTTGTTTGAAAAATTGTTTTGCCTGTAGATACCTACTTAATAGCCACAATAATCTATTGATCATTAAATATTTTAGATCAATAATTAATACATTGTACTGTAATTAGTTTTAGTTTTAAAACTGTTAATTTATTATTAAATCGAACACGAAGCTGATCTTGCAATGCCAGTAAGATTTACAAGTCTCCGTATTGATCGCTGACGATCATCGAGAAGTATATTCAGGCCTATGGACAGTGAGAAATAGATCCGTTTCAGAAACGTGTGAGATCAAAAGGGTTAATCCTCTTAAATTCTCGGCATAGGTAAGAGCTCTCTTACGGCGGTTATCAGTACCTTTTATCTAACAAGTCCCGATTTCATCTCGAGAATCGCAAAACTCAAATACGTATACCTTTACGCGTCTGACATTTCAAGCAAATAATACTCTGGAGATAAAATATAAGGTCGATAGATTCGGGGAAAAATCTAATACGATCTTATTGCTTACGTCGATGCCCTTCTTAAAGATTTAATAACGGCAATTTATTGCCCATAGAAATTTTAGTTTACATAATATAAAGTTAAGCTTGCAAACTAGTATTCAACGCAGGTTTTCATCGAGCGAAAAATTGTGCAAAGTTATAATGTCCTTGTAATTTTCCGGCAGCTTACTTAGTATCGGTAGATAAACGTTATGGCCGATACGTAACTATAATGGTAGATACCCTGGTAGAAATTTAAGTCGTTTTATTTCCCCGATATAATTTTAAACTGGTAAAAACTTTATCGGGAATTTCGTGTTATTAAAATTAAACGTTATATAGTTTCGCATATTATATTACGCCTATTAAATTGTTATCTACATTTTTTTTTAAATCAATACATACAAACTGAATTGTATTTGAATCGAAATAAATTTTTCTGTTGTCAACTGATTTATGGTATAACGAAACATTGTGATGTGTGCTCGGCCGCATACCTTTGTTTACTGAAAATATGGAGTGGATTCGATAGGCTATTCAATGTACGTGATACCTACCGGTAATATACGTTACTCTCGAGTTTAGAAAACTGTTGGGAGTTTCGTATTAAACGATGAAGCACCACTTTACGAAAAAATTAAATAAGGGACAAAATAATTATTTCCTAACTAAAATTAAATTTGTTAAATTTTTGTACGCAGATATTTATTTTTAATTTTTAATTTTCAAGAATTCATCGAAATCTTATACATACGGTGCTTAAATTTTTAAATAACCGTCTTGTCTTGCCCTTTCGTCAATTACCTACATTTCAATTTTTTCAACTTTCAATGCGTCATTTTCATTAGGTCGATTTATTCTGAGCTTTTTACAAAAATCACGTCGCGTCGGTGTCGAATAAAAATTACGCAATTTATAACTTAATTATATTTTTCCTTCCACTTTTAAGATTTATATTGATAATAAGAAATTAAACGATCCATTAAACGACGCGTTTTACTGAACGTTATTATTACATAATTAAATGCTTCGTGTGATTTATTTATTCCGCTTTCTTCGATAAATTTAACGGTTAACAATTTTATTTGTTCAGTCGGGAGATTGCCTATAGTTAAAATCAAAAATGTTAAATACAATTTGTTAAACGTCTTTTAATTATTCTGTTTCTGAATCTGATTACTTATGAACACTATTGCTCCAATAAGTAGCTATGTACTTATTGTCGTATAGCGTAATTATCTTAATTGATTTGTTTTGTGATATTATTTAAAATTTGAAAGTAGATACTTAAGCGTAAATGATGGATTTCAAAATCAAATATAATGTTCAGAAATGATCGATAGAAGTTTCAAACGAGACGGTTTCAGTTCGTAATTATAAATTCTCGTTATTGTGAGTCTGCAATAATACTTTATACCTAACAATATTTAAATAAGTCGGTCGACCAACGCTCGTTTTTGTTACCTATCTTTATTCTTTTTTAACAATTCGAGCCAAAGTGCCAATCACATACTGTATACATACTGTTTTTTCATCTTGTTTCGCGAAAACTAAAACTAACAAAATAAGATCGAGAAAATACCTATAGATATGGATATATTGTAAAAATAATTTGCATGTCTGATGGAATTTTTATTTTTTTTGTCTTCTATATCTATATGATTTGATGTTGGAAATTGGTTATCGTTTTATCGGTAAGATTGGCCTCTCTCGACAGTAACGTGTAAATTTCACTTGCGTTTTTCATATTTATTTAGATAAAGTTGTTTAATTACGGCTTATTGTTAGTACCGATATTTAGGTATATTTCATTTCTATCGGTACGCCAGAGTGGTAAAAGTTTAGGTGCGGCAAGGAACCCTGTATTTATGAATAGTCGAAGTTAAATTGTGTTTTATAGGTGAGATAACGCATTTGATTTTGTAACATTTCAGACACGCAACGCCAGTTACACTCGATTAACTATTTCCCATAGCATTATTATACTCGATTTGATCAAATTAAGATTATTTTTCATTTAGTTAAACTCGAAACTTATCTATTATTATTATAGATTCGAAAAATTATTTTAACCCGCAATGATTTTCAATTCGATATCAAAATAATTACAATAACAAAACATAGATAAACAAAAATTCAATTTTCCTTTAAGAATCGGTTACTTGAAGTAAATTTTGACTAAATTTCAATATAACGCCTACTTATAATATTTTGGTTTGTTTATACGTATAGGGCAACTTAAAATTGAATTGTACTTTTGCTCGTCAATAGTCTTTTTTTTGTTTCTCTACTATGCACACAATCTGTTTTCTAATATAAGAATAATAAGTAGGTATATAGGAATGTTTTGTATTTATTACTCTATTTAAGTAAAATTTACGATCGTAATTACACGTAGCTAACTAGTTAATAATTTATAATAAATGCGGTATAGGTACCTATAAATAAATGTTTCTTTCAGATTTATTAAATCTAAGTTTTTACATTTAAATAGTCTGCATGAATATCTTAAAAATTTTCCAATATTTATATATTTGTTTGCGTAATAGTCAATTCGAGGTGAACTGCTTTGTTAAAATGTTATTTCTTATTTAAAAACATAAAATTCTCGATTATTATGAACCGTAATCGTTGATAATATTGCTTTACTTTTATGGTAAAGCATCTACAAAAATATTTAATGAATTTTATCAAGTTTTATCGATATTTTGTAAACCATGAATATGACGGCAGTGGGATTTGCTTGGAATTTAATTTAAGCTTTATTAATCCCAATACGCCCAGTCATATTAAAACGTTATATTAAGTACGTTTTTCAAGAAGATTTTTAAATTTTCTTTGGGATGTATATATAGGGTGCCTAGTAAAGAACTAACCATACGTTAACAGAAGAATAAATTTTTTTGAGAAATTTCAAATAATTGTGTCCAAATTTTATGGTGGTCACTATATATGTTAATAAAAACACTTCTTGTGAGGGCACTTCTTTATCGCTTAACTTGTTTGACACCTAACTAGCTTACAATTCGGCTTATGCCGTGTTAACGTTCCAATAGTTCGTCACTTAGTACACTTTAAGTTTGGGTCTTCCGACCCTTCACGATTATGAATATAAGTACGCGTTTTCAAACAATTCGATATTTTACGAAATTTGGAGAAAAAAGTCTTATCTAAATTATATGTATATAAGTAGTTCGCTTTTTGCAAAATTTGGCGCGATTCGAAAATCTGTTATTTCGGTCGTGTAAGTATTACTAGAAACGTCTATTTAAACATAAAACTATGCTGAGGAAATGATTGAAAATAGACGCGTTTTCAAACATTATTAGATTTTGTAAAATTTCGAGAAAACGCCTTATAGGTAATTCAAGTTCAGGACAACTTTAGAACACCTTACCCGACTCTAAAATTTTTCATTTCGGCCTTGTGTTACAGGAAATGTCGATTTTACCTAAAATAATGCGAAAATGATTGAATATGAAGTACCTTTGTAATTAGTATCTAATGAAGACTAATTATTTCGTATATTTATTATTAAATTCATAAGTTAAGCCAATTCTTTATGATATTAGAGTTTATGGCTGCGAACGCTGCTGAATAATAAAATGGAAAATTATAAAGTCTATATATAAATGCAAAGGATTAACTTACGCTTAGAAAACCGAACAGTAAAATAACAAAGGTAGTTTCGGACGTTTTAAGATTAATAAAGTAAAACGAAAGACTACAATTTATTGAAGAAATGTAATTTCCGCTTCTTAAAGGAATGTAAAACTCAAATCTGCGTTTAAAAGATGTAATATCCGGTAATTTATTGTGACGCAATCAAAAGAAAACGGCTACTAAAATTTCGTGTTTTTGAAAATGTATTTCTTTTAAAATTCTAAATGCGTTTTCATTAATTGTTACTCCAGAGAAACTTCGAAATTACCATATTTTTAAATAATCCTTCTTACTGAATAAGTGATTATTCAATAGTGAATAAATTATTTACGTTCCTACCTGCCTATAGGTATATTGGGCGATATTCAAATTTTCAAATAATTTTATAACAAGGTCGATAGGTAATTTTACACATTAGGTTTTATTATTGTTAGGTACGAATACAAAATGATAAGAAGTGATTGAATCATACCTATGTATAATTTTACATATATTTTTTTAATAATTAGAAACCTACTTACATATACAGGATGATTTAAGATAGTAGCACCCTCTCATTAGTTTGCTGAATATTCATATTTAAAAAATGTTTTCTTAACAAAAGATGTTTAGAATGATATGTTGTTGATTATTGTACATTTGTTTTACTTCAGGATCTAATGAGATTTGAGCAGTAATATGCAACTTTTTATTTTTAAATGACACCATGTGTATTTTTTATATTTTTTCGGACGAACCATCTTTTCTCTGTAGGGTGTTATAAAAATATCGTGGGGTTAGATGACAAAATTACGCTGTTAAATAGGACATTTTTCAACTTTAATCGTGTTTAACAGTGTAATTTTGTTATCTAACCTCACAATATTTCTATAACGACATATAGAGAAAAGGCAGTTCTTTCAAAAATCTATAAAAAATATACAGGGTGTAATTTAAAAATAAAAAGTTGCATATTACTGCTTAAAACTCATTAGATTCTGAAGTAAAATAAATGTACAATAATATACAACATATCATTCTAAACATCTTTTGTCAAGAAAATATTTTTCGAATATGAATTTTCAACGAACTAATGGGAGGGTGCTACTGCTTTAACTCGCCTTGTTATATGTAATTAAAAATAATAACGTATTTTGTAGTAAGAGAAAATTAATTCGGTGACCATATCTGTATAATTATTATGAGCATATTTGATGGGAGTTCAAGCTTATTAATTATTACACATCGAGGAACTGTTGTCTCGTTATATTATGGTTAATTTAACTGGAATTGAATAGATAACGTTATATTGAGATGTGATTCTATAGCTCGTTGAATAAATAAATGTCTTCTTGTTGCATTAGACGACAAGGCGAATTGTTTCTTTTAGAAAGACAGGTAAAACAAAAAATCCATGCGATAAAAAAAGCAATATTCTTTAAAATTTATACTCGACCACAGCTGGGGTGAAAGATAGGGCAAGAAAGTCACATCGATTCACTTCTACGTTCGTTAGTTCCGGGCGTCGGCGTCGCCGAGACTGATGCAACAGTTTTTTTAGTAACAACGCGCACAGCGCAATATGTAGGTAATTCTACTGAAGTCAAATATATAACATTTTATTTATTAACATACATTTTAATGTACGTGTAGATAGATACCTATATATGCAGCATATAAAAAATAAAATAATATACATAATATATCTATGTACGTATATCTAATAATTGATACGATTTATTTAAAATGTATCGACAGTATAATTTTAAAATATTCCAAATACCCAAAATTCCCAACTGAACCTTACATATTTTATAAGAGTTTTAAGGAGTAAAAATAAAAGCTCCCTAAAGACCGATAATGCTCTACGGCATATCATATGGGAGCATAAAATTATTGACTTAGTACTATGTTACTTCTCATTCTAGTATATCTGCTCGGTAAAGAAAATCTAAAATAAAAGCAACACTATTGCGATTGTAATGGATTGTGTAATGGTCCTTGATCACGACAGGAAAAACATTTTCTTTGGCGAATGTAGCGCTGAAATTGAATGATTGCTGCTTTCCTTCTATTCGAAAAATACGAGCATGTCGTAGTGTGCGAATGTGCCTCGTTTCTGTGCAGGGAACCTTAGGAAAATTAAAAGAAATTGTTCTGTTACATATAAAAGGGTCCGACACTAAATTGGGCAGTTTATTATATAGCTACTCAAGTTATAAACGTCTTCAACTCAATCGAAACATAATTATTTTCTTTAGTTGGGCACACGTAAAATCGATTTTTCGGCTTACAATAAAATTGTTGGTATTCTTTAAAAATCGCGCTTAAATCGAAATTGTAAATAATACTATACAAAACTAAATTAATAATGCGATAACGACATTGATAAATGGGGATTTTACAATTTGTGTACATTTTGCTTGTACCTACCAATAAATTCCATTATTATATACGAATTTCCGTGAAACCACGAGCTATAAATTTTTGAACTTAATTTCATTTCAAACTGCTTTTAAATTAGTTAAAAATGCAATTAAATTAAGGCACTTTTGTTGAATCCTAAATTTTCAGACAAAGGGAAGTAATTAAGCTGCCTCTACTTGATAATAGACTTGTGTGATCTCTGCGCCGTGTCAGTGCTTTGTAAATATCTTACACCGCTTTAAAAAAGTACTGGAAGTAAATTAAGAAATGGATCTTACGGAGTAGGTAATTTAGTTGTTTTTCTCAAATTAAAAAGCTCCCGAGTATTTCCACTTATACTCTTTCTAGACTTTTAATTTGTTTACGATGCTGTCTGAAAATTACAAAACAAAATAACGCCTAATTAGCTTAACTCTATATTATTTTTCTATTATTACATTTATTAAGTACATGTCTTAATAAATTCGTTCTCGACAACTTAAATTTTTTTGAGCATAACAGTGAATTCATATTTTCGGAAAATTAAGGATGTGCTTTATTGAAAAATTTTCCTGCAATGAAAACAAAAGTAAAAATTTGGATTAGGTATTATTGCTCACTCTTATTAAATATAATGGAATAATATAAATAATCTTATGTATTAAATTAAACATTTTGGCGTTGGAAAAGCCTCTTTTCGCAACGTACTTATGTAAATCGGCTATCGTTTTTTATTCAACTTGTTCCTCGTCCAAGTGATAGCACGAGGACGTAGGACTAAGCTTAAGTCAGCTTATTTGTCGGGTATAGTTATTTAGTTTATTTTGCACATGACTGTACAAAATCGTATTTGGAAAATGAATTATTTTAGGCTTATTGTTTGTTAGTCCTACGTCTTCGTACCACCTGTAGGCCCTACTATTTGGACGAGTATTTTGAAATTTAGAAGTGATTGCGTTTATTTCGCAATTTAAATTAAAATCCATATTTCAATCGACCGTAAATAAGCCCAACTTTCTTTAAATTATAATTTACATTTTTAGGTAGGTACTTGATTTTGTATCAAACATTTATGTTATTTGTACTGTAGTAATCTTTAAACTGCTGGATTGTGTGTACCTATCAGCAAATTGATATTGGAATTTCCTAAGAATTATTGCAAGAAACACATAAATTCGCTCCCTTATCTAACAATAAGTACAACACGGAGAATTTATAGGCTAGATTTGGGTGTACGTACTAATTTATTAGCGAGATGCATTGAGAATAGTTAAAAATGATAAAGAATTAGTCCACGAATTTCTTAATTACAAACTAATAGAACTATCTGTGGACTAATTACTTAATGTAAAATAATATATTTTAATTATTTTCAAGTTTTTATTGAAATAAAATATTGTAGTACCTACACATATTGCAACTATGTAATTACTTTTACCTAAAACGTTTTTTAAAGATTGTTTCGTGGTTTGGCTCGTTTTGCTGTTTGGGCATTTCTTTGCAATTTCTATTTATTACGATATAAATAGGTATCTACTTTTTTGGCATATAAAAATCATTAAACGTATAATATTTCGACACAGTCGGTGCAGTTGAAATCTGAAATTTTTAGTAGACATTACGCCAGTTCTACTGAATTTTTGTTGTTTGATATGATTGAAGATATTTTTGGAGCACTTTTGTATTAATTCATTTCTAATTTTCTTTTATAAATAACCATATAGGCTTTTCATTGTGGAATTACTTGGTCTGGTGCCGCGATTAACAAGAAAATTTTAAACAAAAGACATAGACAGGTGTAGTCTAGAGGACATTATTATTGAGCTTATTGCATGTTATGTCACCTCAATAATATACAATCTAATTGTTTATCAGCTCTCAGGGGGATTAAGGTTAGCTGGATTGTGGGACTATTGATTAATTTAAATATATTTAAAATTTTAGATGCCACTCTCCGTCTATTTAAAAATTAATAAAAAAAACTTCACCCTGACGGAGTAGGGCAAAGCGAATATGTTTTTAAACTAAGAAAAAGAATAAAAGTTTAGTACTCTGAACGATATAGATTTAGTTTATACGACGAGTTACTATATATTGTATATACACCGCGATTCGTCACAAAAAGAAAAGAAAAACTATAACTTATACACTATAAACTACTATTCACCATTTACTATCTACCAGAAATAAAATCCATAAAATACACTTATATTTATAAGAACGCTATCGATTATACGGTCTTGTTGTTACCGTTCTTAAATCCGATATTCAAGTTGATTAATTTGCGAAGCTGCGCTTGGTTCTATTCTTAATTTTTTTCACAAGTGATGGGTTTAATTACCAATTGTTTCATTAATATGATTGTAGTGAGTATTGATACCCCTTAGCTGCGCTGCACGTAGCAGATAAAGTCTTAGTTACAGGAAGAAAATTCTGCTCTAACCAAAAATGATAAATCTATTCGCGGGTCTAATCTTTTTTTTTCTTTTTTTTTAATGTGCTCATCACACCTTTCGTGTTTTCTCTTTTTGGTAACAATTCTTCGAGTTCGCATACTAATAAATTAAAGGGCCGTACTCTGAGATGTTTAAGTATATACACTGTGCGATCCATAAAGTACGCATCATATGGGAAACTTTTTTATTATGGATTTTTCCAAAAAAAGTTATTTTTTATACTAAAAGTTGGCGCTTCTCCCAAAACTAAACGTGCACCAATAAACAAATTAAAATCATCTGATAATATACGAGGAGATCAAAAAATATAATTTTTACTCTAGAGTGAAGTACCTTTATTTTTGAAAATATCAAAAAATGTTACTCAGAAAAGTTGTTTAGAATTAAAAGCTATAGGGAAATGTGAAGTCAACCAGCTAAGTTTGATTTAATTTTTTTTTGGTCATTCTTTTAATGGCACCTTGAAAAATCAATGCTGATCATAGTAATTCATGAATGTTATTCTTTTACCCGAGGTACACTTAACAATGTGAAAATATCTTAAACTATTTAACATTAATATCAATTTCTTATAAATCTGTAAATAGAAGTCTTTCACCAACTTCTCGATGCCTACTCTCTAAACATTTAAAATCGCCCAAAAGGTTACAACATAATTAAAATTTAGTAAATTTTACTAAATATAAACGTGTTCAGGTAAAACTGATTTAATATTATTAAACATTTTCTAATAAATAATGCGTATTTCTTTGAAGTTCTCTATTACAAACAAAATTGTATCAAAGCAAACAAAAGTAAATATCTTAGTTTACATTTTTTTTATTTTTCTTTTGGGGGTTATTTAAAAAATGAAGTTTATAAACATTGTTCGTTCAGAAACAAAGAAACAAATTTAAAAGAAATTATCAGGAATTACTAAAATAATATTTTGATTAGTAGAGTTGATCAGTTAGTAGAGATTACTATACCGATACGTATTTAGTCTTCTGATGTCATTTATAGTATTTGACAAAAGATTCTGTTTCTTCTAGAAAGGTTTATTAGTATTCTGAAGATGTCTATTCTCTTCAAAGTTAGTTCGCGGTTATTAATTAATCAGAATTTCCAAAATTTGAACAAAAACAATTTTCACATTTTAAACGAAATGTTTCCTTGTACTTAAAATTTAACTACCAAAGGTAGGTAATTTAACTTAAAACCTCACATAAATTTTCCCTCATTGACTTTTGTTAAATTGGAACAGGATCTTGGTTGCGCTCCTTGCATTCCAAATGGATTTTCATCGAATTTCAATTATAAGCACCCTCTAACTTCGTTCTTTTACTACATAACATCGGTGTAATTGTCTCATACGGGCGCGAAATTTGTTCATTAAGTAGAACACTTTTCTGTTTATATTGTTACCTAATTATATTGTAAGATTTTGTAAAATAAAACTTACATAACAACGCTTAACGAAATTTTGTTAAATTTACCATACAAAATAATTGATAAAACGGTTTACTCGGCGTTTAAAAGTAAATTTCGATGATTTTAGGAAGTGCGCTTTTCGACAACGTTCACCAAAATGAGACCAACTCGAGTTTTAATGTAACAAAACTATAATTTTAATTTATTTAATGAAATGAACTGTATCTTTGATGTCTAGGATTTTAGTAGAAAATTTGCATGCGTTTCATGGTTCAACTAACAGCATTAGCGGAGTGGTACATACATATTGCTTCATTTTAACTGAAATCGCGTCCGTGAAATAAAATTCATCGATATTATCAAAAGTTTCGAAGTTTCTAAAGTTCCTAGTAACTACATAAAATCTGTTATAAAACTCACGCCTCTGGATCGTTTCAAATCCAGAAGCATTCAATATGTTTTTAGGAATAAGTGCCATTTTGCGACTAGATGTTCATAATTTATTGTTTGGAGAAATTTCTGATCAAATTTAGTATTATCTATTTAAATTCATGACTAATATATCAATTACTGTGAGAATCAAGAGACGTTCTAATATCATTCTAATATTTCTGTTTTTATTCTTTTTTTGTTATAATTTCGCGAGCTTTATATGCTTGATTTACAAAACTGACATTTTAGCGAATTTTCATAAAAAATAAAGCTATTGCAGCCTGTCAGATGACGGGACCCAGACGTGTCCTTTTGGCTTTTCTCCGATCTCGACCCCTAAATCGCAAAAATATAGGTCATTCATTTTGGGTCGGTCATGTATATAATTAATTTATTGTGGACACGATTCCGGTCGCAATTTTGATCGTAGGAGGCTGAAATTTGGACAGCGTATTGTCTTTACGAAAACGAAGGACGAGTTCGTTAACTACCCAAATCAACCGACCCGTTTAAAAAAAATTAAAATTAAAAAAATTCTAATCTCCGTTATTACTTATCGGATCGGTAATATGAAATATGTTTTGGAATCGGCATAAAATTCTCTACCGATCATGTCTCTTTATAATTTTCGATAGGATACACCGTTTTAGAAATAATCGAAAAAAGGCGATACCTTTTTTTTTAAATTCTTATAAATTTCTTTCGAGAATTATTAAAAAAAAAGAAGTTTTTTGACATGCGACATGAAAATTCAATACCGAGGCTTGCGCGCGGTTGGGTTTTTGCATATAATATTTACGTATTTGAATTTCACGAGATAAAGGGTTATTTTAATTAATTCAGTTTTATTTACCTATTTGCTTTTGATTATTGCATATACCTGAGAGAATAGAACTTTTAGGCGACAATCTACCACATATGAAAAAAGATAGAAATCACTTGTATTCGCACCAGTTCACTCCACAAAATTCCCATTTTTATTGTAGTTTTTATCTTTTTCTATTTAACAACCTTTGTAATAAAACAAAACAAACAAACTCTTTGTAGATTTCTATCTACAACAACCTAGACGAGAGCATTTTATTATTTGAAATAAAAAACGACTTCGATAAAGGTTTGATAAACAAAAATCGGTCGATTATATTCAATCGCATGCTAAATATTCTAAAGTAATTTTGAGAGTTATTTCGCTTTATGTAGGACCCTACTCGTAATTTGGCTCAATAATTGTATTTTTCAAATATTATTAATCGAATTTTACATACAATATTATTGATTATTAAACTTCGCGTGACTTATTTTTAAAGAAATCGAATGAAAAAAATTGATCTTAATAATCTTTGATACGTATAACGATCGACATGTGTAAATAATCGGAATTCTATTTAATTATAAATATTCTGAAAGATGTTTAAATAAATGATAATGCCATAACAGTGGCCATAACATGCCAGTGGGACTGAAATTACAGTAGTACATTGTAAGTAATGTAAACAACGTTGTGTTTCATTTTCCAGAACTTTATTGGAAACGTCCGTTGTGTAAACCTTTCGAGTTTTTTCACTTAATTATCGCGTAGAAATACGTTTTTATCTTTAAGTTTGTCTGTTGCCTATTTTTGTAGCAGATATACCTACCTATATTTAAAATATAGGGCACGTGTAAATTGTGATGATTACAATTTAAGCACTGCGTGTGCGTATTTATACTTCTCATAAATTGCATTATTATAGTGCAGGCTGCTAAATGGAAGTTATTAATTGCGTAGTGTATATTCCACAAACATAAATATGCATAGTTGTGAAAGAAAGATGTGTAAAATATTGTCGTAGTTATTATTGTTACCTTGTTATATAAAAATACGTCCTAATTGATGTCTTATAAATCACGTTCTTGTTCACTGTTTACCTATTCGACTGTCCTTATTCAAATTAACACGACTACCATTTTCGTGCATTATGTATTTTTCGTATTAATATTGCTTATGCTATGATATAGGTATATATCTTTGTCGATTTTGATCTATACTACAAAGATTATCATGGTAAATCATAATAAGTATATTCATTTCGGTCTTAAAACAAATAGGGGTTACATAACCCGGAACAGCATAAAATGAAATAACTCTCTTGTCATCCTTAAAGCTTCATTAGAAATTCGTGATGCGAAAAAACCTTTTTAGAATATTACCCGCTTAAAAAAGTTTCGGTGCGTTATGAAGCTGTCTACTTAAATCTAAACAAATGGTACTTATACCATTTTATGTTGGCAAAAAATCTCGATAATAAACATCGTGCTTGTTTTGCCGAGCAAGTTATTGTACCTAGTAATAATAATTATAATTATTCTTATATTACATCTACGTATTTAATTATTCTAAAATTAACACTTAATTAGGTACCAACGGAAACTCTCGGATCACTTTAAACTGCTACCTACCATGAAGTTGCGCTGTACAATACAATTCATGGAAATTATGAATGGTCCCTAATATGCTGTAGTTTACCGCAGCCCCTCATTTATTATTCTAGTTGTTGGGAAGATTTCCTAAGTTTGTTGATAAAACATAGTTAAGCCTTGTGGGATTTCAGAGATTGCAGTATCTTGTTATCAATTACGCTCTGTCTAGCACAGAAAGCTTACTGTAATTTACTAAGTGCATTTTATTACGAGTATATTATTACACTTATATCTTTTTAACTACCTCAAAGGCATCGGTGGGTACCTAATTAATTATGACAATAAAAGGAATAATAGCTCGCATTCGATCATTATTGTTTCTATTTCTGTTCTGTTCGTAAATTGGCATTTTTGTTTTTTATTTAGTAGGTACCTACCTATTTGAAATAATGAATTTTATAAAGCGTCGGTCGCTTAACAGTCGTGTTAAATTTATATTATTTGCAGATCGATAAAAACGATTTTTATATTTACAAAAAGTTCTAACATTAAATATTTATATCTATGTATGTAGCAAGACCAACAGTATCTGACATTAACTTTTAGAAATATTTATTAGTCAATATTGACTTAACTCGAACGTAGTCTACGTAACTATATGTTTGTTTAACTTACTGCAATGATGTAAATTATAATTTTATTTTTGTTTGTTTCAGGTGAGTCCCACTAAACACGCACGTACCTAGTTATCTGTAAGTAAAATTATTTTTGATAATATATATTCAATTGTTTATCTTATCGCAACGTTCAATGTATATTCACGACTAAACTACATTGATGATGATACAATTGCATTTAGGCAAACAAATATAAAATTAAGTTAAAATCGATTTAATAATAACAAAATGGATCGCAAGAGAAATTGTACACAAAATACCAATCGTTTTGAGTAGTTGGATACTCTTGAACAATTTGAATGTGAAAATATCACATAGTAAATCAGAGCGTCGCGGCGCGTATTGTCGTCAATCTTCCTAGTTACTTTTAAATGAAATATGTCTCATTTAAACCTAGTATTAGGTATACTAGTTGACATCGCTTACGGGCATCAACGCGTAAATTTCGCATTAGATAAAATGACTTTGTAACCGCGTTTATTTGACTTAATTTATTTATAAAATTTGTTGTTTTTGATAGGACTCGCATTTTTTTACGCATTTGTTTAATTTATATGTAAAATGTATTTTTGTAATGAAGTAATGTCCGGAAACGATTAATTTTAGAAATACAGAGTGTTGAAATTTACGAACAGAACAGTACCTATAGGTATATATTTTGGTATCACGGAAATGAAGCATTTTCGAACTTAAGTCTATATATGGTTTTTTTTCTTCTTATCTTGATGCCTTATACCTACTGATACTTCTCAAAGTTTGGAGACGATATTATGAAATAAATTTTTCTACTGCCGCACACACTTAAATGGGTATGAAATTGGATTTTGTCGTTTATCTTGAACGCACGATAAAAAAAGCAAGTGATCCTATTTTTTGCAAAACACTCTGAAAAATTTTAAAATTTCGCCAATTTTGCAATAAACTCGGTGGCGAAGAAGTTTTAACCGAAAAAACTGCAACGGTATAACGTACCTCGAATAATGAGTAAACGTTTCATCGTCGAAAAGTGAAAAGTAGAAATAGTTATTTTATAATTTTATATTATACTTTATAATAGAATATTAAAACAGGTGTTGCGGATCTTTTTTTTTAAATTGTAAGTACATAATAAGTAAAAGGTACCTATATAACGTTTATCGAAAATGGGATTGTTACAAAATTGTATAACTAATACTAAAAGCTTTTAGTTTTTAACATTTTAAAAAGTTGAATGATTTCATTTATCTTTCGAATGAAACTGACGATAAGTGCCATCGTGGAAGGAAACAACTTTAGACATTTTTTCTTAAGACTAAAGTATATCATTAATCATTTACATTAGGTTATAAAACTTTACTTTGAACATAATTGTGCGTTAAAACCACTTTTAATATATTACAGATGGACGATAATAAATTACAACTTGGAAAATTGCGCATTGCATTTTATGTGATAGTTTAGGAGTGCGTTTTCTGGAAAATTTATGGACAAATTACCTGCCTATATGACAAAAGGAGCGGGTGTGCTTTTCATCACTTATTGTTCACATATACAATATAGAAAACTAAAACTATCATAGTAGGTATATCAGATTTGTATACGCAAAAACTAACACCTGCATAAAAAGCTAGGCGAGGGTTGCGTCATAAGTAAACTGTGCGTTTGTGATAGTCACGGTTTTGAAATCGGTTTCCTGAATGAAAATTTATACCTGATGCATAATATATTGGCCAAGAAAATTATTTTAAACTTTGGGCTTAATGCTTTTATTACATACTTATATTTTTATCTGTTGGAATTAATTTCCTGTTTAATCGATTCTTTGAATTTTTATTTTTAATGAATTCTGCCAGACTGGTATAATTGAAAATTGAAAGAACATCATAAATAGAAGGACGAATCGAAGATCGTCAATGAAAATTCGATCATCAGCTGTGTTCAATTTAAAAATTTGTTAGTTACAAAGACTCATTTTCGCTTGACCTCCCGCGGTTCCAATAAACGAGCTTGGTGATAGCTTATATCGATTGGTAATTAACGATGCTTTATCGCTCTTAATTGGGAGTGCTGTCCTGCTGTTCTGATTACCGCCCCGACCTTTGTTTTCAGCAAGTTTACAACTGTCCGCACTTATTTTATAAATCGTAACAAGAACATATTGTTGCTCGCAATCAGAACCGTCACGTTTCGCTTTTAAGTTCGGTATCGGAACAATATTTATTTACATTAAACAAGCGATGAAAAATTTGTGTCTAATTAAAAAACTATTTCAAATATTAAATTACAAAACTGCATGTTATTATAATGAATTATTCCGTACCAAATGCCAGAGGTAAATAACTGAATTGGCAGTTTGCCATTCCAATTAAAAATTTGTAGATACTAGTTGGTAATTTGTATAATATTTGTAGGTAAGAAAATAGGAGGCTCCGACACAAAACGTGATTTCATAAGAAAATTATTTTAATTAACGCAATTCCTGAAATAATACAATTTCAAAGAAATTTTAATTAAAAATGCGAGAATATTCTTTGCCCTTAACAAAACCTTTGCCTACTCGTTTATTTATAATTTAAAATTACGACTTTTTTTTTGTCGAATCGAACACAATTAAAATTGTAATTGAAACGAAACACCTACCAATTTATTTTCTTATTTTGTTAATTAAAACAAGACGTCTATTATTAGACGATAAATAATATAGGTGTCGATAATTTTAATATCTGCTCGTTGAAAAGATATCGCAATTATTAAAAAAGCACAATTTTTGGCGCATCTCCTTTGATTTTAACGACCTAGTATTTTTTAACTAGCGAGGTAATATAAGCAGCGCCAACTGTGACGTTTAGTTATATAACATTCAAGCGTTCTCGTCAACTTCATGTCACATACCTACTACTAGATATCTGCGTTTTTCATTGGTTACTAATTTTATATTACCAAAATTTCTAAGTATATTTACGTTTTTAAATGGCCTATTTTCATATTTTAACGCCACCGTCGTTTTAATTTCGTTTGAAAATTTAAAGCTCGCCGATATTAAAATGTTAATATGTATTATAAAAAACGCTTAACGTAAAACCTAATAAATTAATAATCGGTTAAAATTTATATACTTCAAAGTGCCTAATTGATTTATTTTAGTTTGTTACTTCGCGATCCTCGGTTTATTTGTTTTAACTCGGATAACTTAATATTTACTTGTTAATAGTTCGATGGTTCGGCAAATTAGACGGCGGTCTTGTAGGTCGTAATTGGTGTCTCGTTAACTTTGCTCGGCAAATAGTACCTTTAAAATTAATTTTCAAATTAAAGATTATGCATTAATTATTTATAGATATACATAGGTACTGTTAAGGCGTTCCCTTCTCTAACTTCTATTTGATATAGCTAAATCGGGGCACTTTGATCAAATGCCAACTGCAAATTAACAGTTTAACGATAATAATCAATCAACCGGGATGATGTAGAACAGAGCTTTGAAGATATGTTTATACTCATTTCGACGTGTTATCATCAGTTAGTCGCATTGTGAGCTGTTGCGATGAAAGAAAACTTTGAAGTTTATTTCAAGAAATAATACCCAGAGGTGCCTATACCCTATACATTAGTTTGTTTTCATTTTGCTTTGTCACACGTTTTGATTAAACATAAGAGATTTTTCGTCTGCGTGCATCTAAAATTCTTTTTTTTTAATATTTTCTAACTAATAGTGTCACGAAAACATAATAGTACATACGTAGAAACCTACCTGTTATATAGTGCAACCGTCTGATTGTGAGATTTAGGTAATACTGTGTAGGTTCCAATTTAATTTTGTAATATCATCGATCGGAAGGCTTTCAATGCTTGTAAACCAAGACAAACATTCAATCAATCATCCAATGCCAGAATTCCATTATATAATAGGAAATGCGTCACTAACTGCGGATTCGATTTTGATGTTTCCTAACCGCTTTGTATGAGCTAAACGTAGAAGCAAAATTAAGTGATTGGAGAGGCCAAAAATTACAGAACAGATAATATATAAACATATTGACAAAAATGTTAGTGTTATTGTAATCGACGCGCAATGTTGAAAATGAAATTTTAACACCGTATATCCGAAAAAAACCCATTTTAAATAAATGTAATGCTGTACGTACACATTCGCAAGTTTATAATATAATATTGAAAAAGAAAAATGGCAAAATGACATTTTTATGAAAGTTTTTATAGCTGGAGTTTAAAATTGCAAATACGTACGATACCTGTACGGTTTAATTAGTCGACAATTGTACAGATACGTACAGTATATCCATTAAGGAACGTCACTAACAGAATCCCGAGAGATAGACAACTTATTAGCTCATTTTAAAAAACTGGAGTTCCAGTGCTTGATGAATTGCCTATCTCTAAGGATTATCGGCGACGTTAATTTATAGCTCGATAGTATGTATACCTATATTAATCTACATTATTGTTCGATCACATATTCATCTATTACATATATCATTTATTTTAGGCGTTTAAAAATATTGAAAACTAACAGTTAGTTATTTTATATTTACATTAAATCTAAATATCTATACTGAAATCGTTCGTTATTTTATTATATTATAAATATTTAAGTTTCGTAAGAATTCGAAAGAAAATGTTTGAACAGTGACAGCTTCGCATATTGCAACAGGTGTTTTATGAAACTTAACGATATCTATATTATTTGTTATAGTTATATTTGTTATTTGTTATAGTTTTCAAGTACTTCATTTTAATTGCTTCTACTTCTTAACGTGAATGCGCTAAATATTACGTTGGCCGTTTACGCGTTCGTTAATCCATATGCCCATCTATTAATTAAGTCTGATGGGATTACTGTCCTTAAATCTAGACGAATTGTACAAGTCACGAAACCAGGAAGGTCTTTAGGTAAATACCTATATCGGTAAACGGTATATGCAATTAGACTTTGAATTAATTTTACAACTGTCTGCAATTTCCTCGTTTTAAAACACAAATGTTAATAAGCTGGGATCTTCCGCCACGTCGAATATTAACGAAGGCTAATTCCAACTTAAATATTTGCTTTGGTGTTTCGGTACGAGAAAGAGATGGATTTTTATTCATCTTCGTCATAAAATACAACTTTTACTGGTACCTTGTAATATGAGGATTAGTTCCCTGTTTTATAACACTGCTGTTAATTGTTGATAAGTTGTTTTTATTTTCAAGTTCGGTTCAAATTGAGTACCTAATTAGCAGATAAATTAACTGGGACACGTTTTCGAATTGAAAGTCGTATAAGAAAAGGGAGACATTTAATTTTTGTTGTTTTACTTTCATAAACTCATAATAAAAAATTTGCTTTTTATAAAATTTACGTATATTTTATCTTCTTTGTAATAATAGATAATTTATTTTCATTATAACACCGCTTGTTACCTACATCACTATATTAATCAAATTAATAATATGTAGATACAATAGAACCCCTTTTAATCGAACTAAGGGGGCGAGACCGTTTCGGATAATCTACGAAGACTATTGTCGTCTGTTAAAAACCGAATTGCATAAAATTTACAGTAAAAACATATATTATTAAAACGGTTAAAATAATTTACATATATGCTGCACGTTTAAATATTTTCATTTGAAATGCTTAGTCCGTAATTTTGTTTCGATCGTCACTTCTTTTTCTGAGATCATTTCGGTTAAACCGAATTTCGGATAAGCCGAGCTCGCTTAAACCGGGTTTTACCGTACCTACTTATTTATATATCTACGTTTCGTTTTGATAATTAAGGAAATCGGTAGCTGGAGCTTTTAAAGCTTACAGCGTTCTGTTTTATGTAAATAAGGGTTATCGATTTGACTAGATAATATGTTTCATCCCGGGTATTTTTAAAGCACACTTCTCCATCCTGTAGGTACCATATTAGACTTCCGAGACGACCGTAATTGAAAAGCAAGCCAAATATTTATCTTTGAAGTTTAACGGTTCACCACCTAAGTCGATCCATTCTAGGTGTTATTACTGTGGAATATTAGGGACCAAGAAGCTTTTGGAAACATTTTTAAAATAACATTCATATTAGGATTATTTAAGTAGGGGTACCGTTTAGAAATTAGTAAGATTTTGGGTTGGAGAAGGAATTGTTGCGTTGATAATCTTCATCTCTTAGTGATCCATATATTTCTGTATTATGGTAGGTACTTACTGCAAATTATTAGGTAATTATAGATTATATTCCAGTATCTCATCGGTTATTTATTCGAACGTGACTTATGAAGTAATTCTAATTTTACAAATTATGTAAACAAAGTAGATTGACTGACCAGATTCTTAATGCACTATTTGCATACAAATTGACAGACTTTATAATGAATCGTAGACATTGCACCAACTCGAGCATTATAAATATGCATGTTGCGAATAAGCTGCATACAAATTAGGTAGATATTCGTTATAGGTGCTATATCTATTGTGAAGGTAAATTATACTATGTTTTAAATTATGTAGAAATTAAACAATAACAATTTCTAACTGATGCAAAGTGCATTTTTTTAAAGCTGTTTATTAATATCTTTTCGTGATTAATTGTTGAACAAATGTTATTGAATAAGTAAATTTATATTTCGTTCCTTATTCTCTTACCTTATTTTATCAGAAAATCTAGTAGTATTCCACGATAATGGCGGTTAAACACGCGCTTTCTAAGGATTTATAAAACAGTAAATAAAAAATAACGGCGTTTCCGGTTACAAATATTTTATTAGTATTAGTATTTGTAATTTATTAACGGAACATAATTTTATTGTACTTAATTATTTATAGTAAGTAAAACGTATACCTATGACTAAAAAAATTCTTGCATGATAATACACTGCTCTGGATAAGTGTTGTAAATTTATCAATGGGTTATTTACATATAACTTATATTCGAATAAAAACTATCGAATAACCCCAAACGAACTTCTAAATAAACCCAGAAACAATTCGCAGATTTTATGACGATATAAGGAACACATTTTTCGATATTTTTAACTTATAGGTATTTGTTTATTCAAATGTATAAAATAATACATCACAATACTGCAATTTAATTTCGCATTAATGAATTCAGTAAAGCTCAAAGTACCTACCTATACTTTATTATACACGAAATATTGAAGCAAAGGGTGGCCTGAGTGATATCGTAGGTCTGTCTCTCGATTGGCCTTCTAGCGCACTCGCGGTTGGGGGTTCGAATCCTACTACCATCGATGTTTGTGAATTTAAAATTAGGAATAGGAAAAGCAACGGCTAGGTATGCTACACTACCAGCACCGGTGTGTAACGCCTAGCAAACAAGTGTTTGACACGATTTAGTACTCCGCAAGCCACTTCCTGGGAAACACCGCCATATAGGTACGCATACCGATGTCGTTGCTAAAAACATATAGCCTCTGGGCATACGGGCATCCCGAGTCCATCAAAAAGAAAAATTGAAGCAAAGTTAATTATTTTAAGCAATAGAAATATTTCAGAATATGACTAAAGAATTTACGTTAATAATTTATTTTAATTGAATGCACGTTGTCGATAGGAGACTTTATGTAAAAACTGACAGAAACAAAATCATTTCAAAAGATTAAAAATTACTTATTTACTTGAAAGTATTTTATATTTCTAATAAAAAGCATTCAGTTGACATTTTTGTAAAATCTGAACTTATTCACTTCTCGCAAAAATACATTTTTGTAGATAAAAATAAATTCATTGTGTATATGTGCCGTTTCAATGCCAAATTCAAAATATATATATTAATTTTGAAAGCGAGTTTTCCATTCGTCTACCGACAATAATATTTAAATAAATTTTATGAAGTATTTAATTTTGGCAACGAAATCGTATAGGTATTATGTATGTACTTTTAAGTAGGTAACACATTTCAAAGATATTATCAAAAACGAACATCATATAAGCTTTAAAAGATATTGAAAAATACCGTTACTTTAGCGTAAACGTTCGTTGTACAATGAGTCTTTCAAACGAATTTAACGAATTCTCTTGTAAAGCGACAAATTGTGGATAAGTCCAAGTGAGAGTTACTTCGAAAGTTTAGAACGAAACATTGTTAGGCAGCCACAATATGCGCATGCATCCATAAGATAAATAAAGAGGTAAGACGCTTTTGAGAATACGCAAATTTTAATGACGAAAAATAGAACAAAACGAATTCAAAAATAAAATCCAGACTATTGTGTTGTGGAAGAAATAGGAAATATCCTGCGCATTTCGTTTTTACGAGTTTGATCGGTACCTAACCAATTTTATATTCAAATTAGTAGCGTAGCGAAGACGCGAGGTTCTTTTCGTGAAAACTAGAATTTAACCCGAAAAATAACACGCGCAATACGGCGCCGCTTACTGACCTCTCGCCCGTGACATCACCAACACAACGATAAAAGATACCGTTATACAACTTTTGTTACGTGAATTTGTTTGACTTTATTAATTTTATTGCGAAATGTTGGTATTAAAACAAAGCTTTTTGAAGCCGTCGTCCCTCTTATTCATAGGGAAAAGTTTTAAGCTGGCTATACGTATCTGCTGATCCTTTAAAACCCTTTACTGGAATAGTCTTGTTTCAGTTCTCAAGTCTCAAAATACACGTTCGGGGGCGACAGTAACCATAAACTCATTTTGTAACAACGTTATTGTCTAATGCGTGACCGAATTATGAGGATTTCGTACGCCTAATTAAATTTTGAAGTACGAAATTTTCATCCTTTTGAAGATATGGCAACGAATTAAACAGGAAGCGCAAAATCTGCAAGAAAATGTTACTGTGCAACTATACAAATTCGATTTTTGAAATTCATCGTATTATAATAATTATCTAACGCATTTTCGGAGCACAAAATAGACTTACTAATTATTTAATTCTGAATTCAAAAAAGTTACACTTTGTTCAATTAATTGATGTGTCCTCGTAAAACTTGAAGCTTCGCTAATTACTAGGTAAAATTGTGGGTTTAAAGCAGAATTTGAGAAATTTACGATCGCAGTAATCCACGCACGAGCAACTTCTGACAATTTTGTTTTTAAACGCCCGCGCATTTAACGATTTTGACAAATCGCTTTTTGTTTTAACCAAATTAAAGAAATTTGGATCACATTTAAAATTATTTATTTAACGGTTTTAAAAATTAGTTCCGTCGAAAGCAGCTCTCTCTTTGATGTTATTGTTTTTGAAATTTTAATTAATAATTGATTTCGTTACTAAATAATCAGTGACAGCGCAGCGGTGTTGCGCCCTATAAACAATTATTCATTTTCCGTGTCTTTCCATTGGACATTAACACGTTACAATTTCATGTATAATAGAATCGACGTCGGCTTTCCTCCGGTGATTGATTATATAATGTTGGGGTTTAGCTTTTCAATTAATTTTAAATTACGCGTTTGTATGTTTGTTAAACGTGTGAATTTAAGAATACTAACGTATTTTCTTAAACACAGGTATTTTTCGGACGATTTCAATATAAAGTGATTCATAATAAACAGCTTGAATAAGATTGAAATCGAGAAGAACAATTTGATATCTAATGGTAATTGGATACATTTGCCCGGTTTCATGAATGAGAATGTGTTGACTCGAAACGTACAAAAATAAAACAAATATCTACGGCGAGAATACATGTTCTATTAAAATGATGAAAATTATATTTTAAATGAGCATCGCAACCCTTTGGTAACGTTCTTTTTAATATAGCCAAATAGGGGCCAGAGAATGGCTTTCGAATTACAGTTGTTTTAACAGCCTGTTGACTTCAAATACTTTACAAAATGAAAATAATTTTTCATTTTTACATCCACAAAGTTTCTTCTTGTTGCATCGGAATATACCTACAGAAGAGTGAAACAATTTGGCGTGCATTTGTTCGTTGTCGATGTAATCTCAACGATAAACTTGTTTCTATCTAAGCATTTAACAAGTTTTCATCATCTCCTGATTGCCAATTGTTACCTACAATTATTATAACTAACCGAGGCAGAGTGTTTTAAGCGTGTTTTTTATTGATTTATTGTTCAAATAGGCCTTTTGTCGTTCCAATATATTTTTATAATTGAAGTTGGCTCGTATTATTTGTGTTATTGAGAATAACAATAAATATATAATTCTGTACAAAGAAAAATAAGTTAATTTTTAAAAACCGCGTGCAAAACCTTATCGAAAATGCTACTGAACTTCTGCCAGATATGGCCCAAAAAATTAAAGGCGAAACAAAACTTCAAATAATTATCTTGTTTTTTTCTTATTACCACACCGTTTCTAGATAATTTTACATTAAGTTTGGTTATTAAATTGTGAACGACTTTTAATTTTAGATAAAGTGAAATATTCCAAATCGATAGTCGGTTAGCAGAATCTCGTTTCCAAAACCAATTTTAAATTATTACACACCGGAGGAGGTTGCCATCTACATAAAAAAGAAAAGCTTTGTATTGCGTTCAATTACTTTCTAATCTCATTTCCGTCAATATACATAAAAAAAATACAAGATGTTGAGACTCGTGTAAGTTGTGGCTATGCGATGCAGAACCAGAGCAACTTACAGCATTTTTATTAAAGTTGAAGAACACCTTTAGGGAAGATTTCAAATAAGACAGCTATTCAAGTTGATTTAATTTCGAGGCGTTTCTTATATTTCAAAATTTCACATTCTAATTCGGTTATTGACAATCAAAACATTTGCATTATAACTAAAATAACTTAGTTCTCACGGCTGTCGACGTGCAATTAAAATAAATATTTTTATTTTTGGCAAAGCCACCAGCCACATTTTATTAGTAGAGGATCACATTAATAACCAACCAATAGTTATAACATCATTATCAACACACAATGATATCTATTTTTCTGATAACTAAATATAAATGTGTGCTCGTTATTGAAATAGGCTTTTCGATATATCCTTGGTCGTGCCTATATTAATTTAACATGTCTAAATTATAGGTGCACGATTTTTCCAGAAACGTTATAAAGATACCTCGATAACAGAAACTGCATTCTACTATAGCTTATCCAAACCTATATGCAATTTACGTCATCAAAAAAAAGTTACTAGATTGTTTATTTGTAATTCGGTTTAAAGTTTGGAAAGTGGATATATTCTATAGATGATTTACTTGCGCACATGTTAGATGGTATAGCTTATCCAAACCTATATGATGTTCACGTCATCAATACAAGGTTACTAGATGATGACGTTTCACACAGTGCTGTCACCTCGTACCTCGTATTTTGACAGTTCTAATAAATTGTAGTCTTTCTTTATACCATCTAATATGTGCGCAAGTAAATCATTTATAGAATATATCCACTTTCCAAACTTTAAACCGAATTACAAATAAACAATCTAGTAACTTTTTTTTGATGACGTAAATCGCGTATAGGTTTGGATGTGCCATATAAAGAAAGACTACAATTTATTAGAACTGTCAAAATACGAGGTACGAGGTGACAGCACTGTGTGAAACGTCATCGTCTAGTAACCTTTTACTGATGACGTGGATTGCATATAGGTTTGGACGAAGTGTACGTACACAATTGTTGATGTCTTACATCAGCTGATTTAACGGATGTTATTTAAACTCTCGTCAGATATGTCGACTTTTCGTAGATGACTTAAAATTCTGTTGTAGCACCTGTTTACTGTGTTACTTACCATCTATGTTTACCGTTAAATGCCGTTTGTCGCATTTATTCGAAGTGCGTATATTGCGAAATTGTTATTTCTATTTTTTACACTATTCGACTAGATCAAAAGATAAATTTCTTCGTGCTCTACTGAATCGAGTGCTGAATGGGGCACGGAAACATTTGTACGTGCTTTGTGAAATAGAAAAGTAAATAGCGGGAGCTGCAAAAAACTTAAGGGCCTCGATAAGGACATTTTAAGCATTACACAAAAATACGAAACAGCTTCAGCATAAACATACATAAACATCCAAAACAATATAACATACAGAAAATAAAAAATAACAAGAAACTAGAAGACAAAAATAATTTATTGCCCACGATACAAAAGGTAAATAGGTAGGTGGTAGTAGATAAATAAAAAAAAAATGCGTAGATGCAGCTGGTTTCTTTTTTCATTGAACATAAAGTGTATCGATAACATTAATATAATAACAATTAATATAATTCGCAAAGGCTCGTTTACTCGTTTTACAAAGCTGGACCGATCGGTGAGTCGATCGACTTAAACGACTGAAGTTGCCATTCTCAAACTAATCCTAAAGAGTCGCTTAGCTAATTTAATTAAAGGCAATTAACATGTTAATCCGTGAAATATTATTGCCTATTCACGATGGGCAATAAAATTAATTTCTTTATAGTGGACATTTTATTGATTTAATTTGGATCGAAAAATTGTTTCGTTATTATGTAGTTGCCCTATAACTTCTGTTGATTGAAATCGGCATCTAACGTTACACGTCTGATAACAAAACGACCTCGTTTCACGTGAACCTTATATACCTCCGTATAAGTTAATTGGCTCACGAAAGGAATCTAAGTTTATGTTACGACAGGGTATTTGTAAGTCATAAAAAAGTAGTTTATCTTGTCCCTGCATTTAGTATTCAGAGGAATAATGGGGGCGAATGGAGGTCTTGTGGGAATCCCTGTAATTTTAAATGCCAGAATGTTACCTCTACACTATTTTATGTTATTTAACACGTTACAATCTGCATGGCAACATTTTTGAGTGTTGATAATAATAAAACACGAATTATTGTTAGGTATCTACGTGGAGGGTAAAAATATAAAATTACTACAATTTACGATCTTGTGAAATATTGGACGATGAAAATACGTAGGTATTGAATTTAATTTCATCGGACTCGTTTTTCAAGTTAGTTTCAGAAACTTTTGTCTCCGTTTATTTCCTGGCTCTTGCGTAACCGGTTTGGAATTTCAGTTTTTACTTCAATTAGCGTTTACTTAATATTTTCGTACGTCCCTAGTTGATAAACAAGTTTTGGTTAAAGTGTAAACGGTGTTTCTATTTTTCATTTCAATTAGGAGTAGGTAAATAACTAATATCTTATCTATTAATTACTGAGCAGTAGATATAGGAAAGATTAAATAAATTTAATAAACCATTCTAAATTGTTCCTACAAAAAATTGGCAGGAAATGTGTTTGAAATATTATGAAACGAAAGAATACCTTTATTTACTTGTAGGTAGGTAATAATGAGACAGGTGCGTGATCAATAATTCAATAAATACCTAATTTGTTATTGTGTCTGATAGTTATCTTTAGGTACCTACCTATATTTTTTTATCGTTAAGTAGCTAGACACTTATTATTTAAATACCTCCGGTGTTTCTTTTTTTAATTAAATTTAAATTGTAAACAGTTGACCTTTTAAAAGTGGATCGTAAAAGGTTTATATGTACATCTGGTTACTGCAGAAGATACTGTACTCAAACATAAATTACATTTTCACGCTACACGATATACTCGCATCAAAACATTTAAAATTAAACCGAACAAACATTCGTTCGTTATATGACGCGCACCATTTGCAATTAGATATTAGGGACGCTAAATAAATTAATTTAAATTTAAAATAGGTAGTAAATAATAATACAAGTAAATTATGTAAATACGTTTTTCCGAAATACCTAACTTCGAAAATGGCTGGTGATGTTTTAATGTTACATTATTTTGTAATTGACCTATAGTTTGGCACGAAGTCAAAAGGCTCGTTGCCAAAGGTCTGTCAACTTTTTTATGTATTGCAGTTCATTCTGTACTATAATGTGCTTTCCACGTGTTGTGTAATTTTGAGATAATACTACGTTGTTGTTCGATATAAATTATCTCAAGTTAAAACGTAAATAATTATTTTATTCGTTCCAAATCTCAATACAAAAATATTCGACTCTAAAAATTTAAGGATTAGCTTTCCACTGTGCCCAATTTTTGATTTCGTTGTAAAGGGAATTTCCCGGACACGACGTTGCACGAACTTGTCGGTGACCTAGCAGAACGTAATTACTTTTGATTTTTCCTTGAGATACACCACAAGCTATCAAGTTTTTAACTGCATTCAATGTCGCATCGTTTGGTAATTTTTCTAGAAAATTAAACGGAAATGTAAATAAATATATATATATTGTAATCTCTAACTGTTCACACTTACTGGTAAAATCGCCGATAATACATATTCCGATACTTTTGCTGTTGTAATTAGGCGCATGAGCTCCCATTTTTCCCCATCCTCGTCCTTCATACACGTTCCCATCTTCGCCCACCTACAATTTAATTATTGCGTTAATCTTCATAAAAGTCGTAGAATCCGAACAACCGAATGAAAAATGTAGTCAGTTGTTTGTTTTATGAATTTCCAAAGTTAAACTATAAATTTGCCGACAATAATTAGAAACTAGAATCGTAAATAACCTCAAAATGCGAACATCTTTTTGATGTTTATTCTGCTAGCACAATATGTACAAGATCAAAAAGATTAATAAAATCGAAAGCGGTCTCAGATAAAATTTTATTATATATCGAGATATTGCCGATACAAAAACGTATTCAGTTCGTATGGTTGGTGTTCGGGGCTTTTAAAATAACTAAAGCCATTAATTTTTTTTTGTTTCTTTTAATGCGAGCAATAAACTAGAATATCGTAATCTGTTCGACAGTTAAAAATTTGTCTATAAAAGTTTTTAATTTTTTGATTCCTATATGTTTAGGTACCTACGGATCGTAATTATAAATTATTATGTTCGATATACAGTAACATTAAAAAAAATATCGAGTAGATAAAGATTTAAAATATTTCGTAATAACAGTATTAAATATAGAAATTATTTTATACTCACCAAAAAGTTGTAACCGATGTCTGACCATTTTCTTTCATTTATGTGTGAATTTTGAATAGATTTCACTCTTGCCGTACATTTTTCCTTAGTAGTACAAGAAGGAGTGTCGGAATGATGAATAATTACGTATGGTGGTGGATTATTTGTTAAAGAAGAGCTAGTTCCGGCACGGGCACCCCATTTACTGCGACTAACGATGTTTGGACATGCTGTCAAACACATTAAAATATTATTTATAATTTTACATACATTTAAATATAACTAAAACGAACCATTAGTAAATGATAATAACGAAACGATAACAACTATAGCAATGGTAAACATATTAATGGATGTTATCTGTTACACTAATAACTCGACATATGGTGCAGCACATTTTTACATCTTTATATATATAAATGCTTCATGTTGTTTTTCCTCTCCGATGCGATGGTGTAAATTTCGATAGATAATTTGTTATCGCAAATAAATAATATTTATGTGTCATTGGACGTTTAATTATAAGTACTATAAAAAAAATTATTTTCTATTATCTACTTTCAATTTCTTTTTGGCAATATACTTATTCCGCAACGAATTGTAGACATAAATTCGTGGAATGATGCGGTTTTATTAAATATTCATAACTTCTCACCTTAGTCGCCGTGTTCTCGATAACCTAGTTGGAGTTTTGAAGAAAAAGGTTCGGACTAACTCCCCAACGTCCTTACACTTCACTCGCGTCGAGCGAGAAAAAGCAGGCGCGAAAAAAAATTTCGTTCGAAAGATTTTTAATATAAGTAAGAAATATCTGCGAAACTGTTGAAAAAAATCCAAATAATTACAGCTTTCATTAACTATTTGTTTTTTTTTGCTTCTATTGGTATCATTATCCAATGTTTATCAGAAATTGGCAAGCTACGTTTTTTTTTAACTTCCGATGTTTTAGTTTTACTGTAAGTAAGTAAGTAACCGTATGTTTGATTTGATTATCATTTAATTTTTATTTAATTTTAATTTCTTTGATATAGTGTTAGGATTTTTTAACATTTTCAATAATAAATATACAATTGATTAGTATTTCGATGGTCGTTGCGTCACAATATCTAATAATCAGGTGTATTTTTCCTCGAAATATTTTTAACTCGTTCAAGTACTCAGTTCCTAATAATAATCATAAAGCTGTCAACTAATGGAAAAGATTAACTCGCAAGCATTGTGTAATATCTATTTCAGATACTTATTTTAATCTATAACGTTCATGCAAAATTATACGCGGTACGATTAAATGTAAACTAAATATTGTTTCTAAAAAATATACAAAGCGGAACAAACATTACCAATTACACAGCTGCAAATGGAGAAGCTCCATAAAATCGTAGGTCATGTTTTGTATAATATCTCTACATTTCTTTACATTTCATCTTTTGTTATCGATAACATTTTGGGGGTAGGTATATCTAATACAAAAATATAAATTCTTGTAAAACAGCCAAAATATAAGATATGGGCTTTTAATAAATTCAGGAAATTCAATATATTTAGTTAGTACTTGTATAGATTTAAAAATATATACAAGTAAGCAAACAGATTGATTAGAAGTGGATAAAAACAATAATTATCAAGTACGTTATCATTTTAAATATATCTTTCAATTCGATTTCCTTCAAAATATTTACAATTATATTAAGAAATTTCGTATTAAATTTAATCTTTAAGATAGGTAATTTTAAAATTGACTGTTCATATATTCGCTTCGTTAATTATTGTAATTAATCGTACTTGTCATCAATAGATGAGGTACTTCCCAAAAAACTACAATAACCTATCGATGTTTTCGGATTTCTGTTCGTACAAAATATTGGCAAATGAGAATGTGTTATCTTCGGCACTATTTTACGCTGACTTTTCACAAAAATAATTCTGAATCTATTCTTTGATGGTTAAAAAATTTATTACTGATATCTTCCGTTTATCTTTTTGATAAATTGTAAGGGATTAATATCGAAATTTGAGTTTCCTTGTAATTTACTTATTTTTATTAAATTAAAATCAAACAATTGAATTGCCATCCGCAGCTGCCAGTCGTAAAAAATATATGTTATTTATGCAGAGAAGTTTGAGGATTGTCGATTAAAAGTGTAGTGCTTATTAACGTTACGTAGTGATAACATACGTGAAAGGTAAGACATTATAGCATCGAAAAATGTTTATTCGCGACAGATAACGCATAGTTTCGTTTCTCTTTTAGTGATGAACATAATATTAGCGTAAAAAGTTATTCATTCAGGTACCTGCATAAATAAATGCTGCGATAACATAGTAATGAGAGAGCCAAGGACAATGTTATATATATACAAATTGTTTTAATTTAACATTTTATTACTATAATATTAACTTCAAGATACTTTTTGTTACTATCCTAGCGACTCGAAATGAACGAAGTGCACTATAAAATGCAGATTAAGGTTTGGAAGTCCAACGAGACCATCCGGTGATTTCCTTATAAAACGAATTCCCTGGACATTCGGTATCTCGAACTTGCCTGTGTCCGACCAATCGGTAATCGTCTTCTATTTTTCCTCGAGATACGCCGCAAGCTATTAAATTCTTTAACGCATTAATCGCTGCACCGTTCGGCTGTTTCGCTGCGAAAGTATAAAGTTTCTAATTATTAAACCAGTCGGGCCTAGCGGCCTCCGGCCGCCGCGGCCCTCCTTTGACTCGCTCCGCGAGTCTGAGAGTCGCTGCGCGACGATGGGTCGCTGCGCGACGATGGGTCGCTGCGCGACGATGGGTCGCTGCGCGACGATGGGTCGCTGCGCGACGATGGGTCGCTGCGCGACGATGGGTCGCTGCGCGACGATGGGTCGCTGCGCGACGATGGGTCGCTGCGCGACGATGGGTCGCTACGCGACGTTGGGCCGCTGCGCGACGTTGCGCCGCTGCGCGACGTTGGGCCGCTACGCGACGTTAGGTCGCTGCGCGACGATGGGTCGCTACGCGACGTTGGGTTCGCTGCCAGAACTATTACGGTTACAGGCGGTCCTTTTCAAAGTCGGTCGTCGCGAACCTACCCATCTTTTTTTTGATCAAAGAAATCGCTATCGCTTTTAACGTTATCTAGTAGGACCTTGGCTTCGACAATACCGAAGTGAACTTTTTGCGTCGGCCATTTAGAATCTTACAAATTCCCGCAGCACACTTTCGGGCAACATCTAAATGCCCCACATATATATTTTGGTCACGATCAGTAGATAAACAGCGACGTGGCAGATCATCTTGCGTCCGCCATTTTCAATTTGTGAAATTGCTTCGGCAACTTTTTAGGAATCGCTAATGAGACTCGTGAATCGATTTGGGTCGAAATCGTTATTAAACGGCGTTAACCCGGGAGGTTATTTTGTAGTTGCCTGCCTCTTAATGCGTCTACACTCTGTACTCGATAAACACCCCGTATATAGCAGTAAATCGTATTAAGCGTATTATTAAATTTTTGTCAGCTTTATTCTAAAAGATTCTACCGAGAACGAACAATCTTCCACCTTCCCCATAAAGACGAAGCGAAGAAAGCGTCGCGACGCCTTTATTTACCGCACGGTAGTCTAAAAGGGAGGTTAGCCTAACGTAAAAATTTAAATGCGTGTTTATTAAAACAATTGGTGAAACACGATGCATTGTTATTATAAGCAATGTTTGAAACGTTCGAAACGTGTTTCGAACGAACTATGGACGATGTTGATGTCGGGACGCATACAAACTGTACATTTTCGGATGGACCATTTCACGTATAACAAAAAAGACCATTACGATTTTTTTTCCATCTCACACCCCGTTCTAGATATAGTGGCGTAAAGTACAGAAACTTTACGATTTTTACATTTCGAGTCCCCACAGGCAAAATAACGCGACCTCCGCCACTGTCGTAGAGGTTTTTCATCCCTTTATGGTCCCGGACCCTTTCTAGAAACCGGCATTCGTCCATCTCTTTTTCAAAATTTTAGATAAACGGAGCCCGAATCTGAAATCTACATCTCCCTCGCAGTCCGACGCAGGTAATTCCTATGATCTGCCATCGCGTGTTATCTTATAGGCTCTTATGGGAGAAAATAATCGCCGTGCATCTGCCCGTTGATTTTGGGGAAACGGCCAAAGTCGGAAATTTCGCGATTTTTTGTCGGAAATCGAAAAAGGGCACTCGAGAACCTACCTACGCAGAAAATTTCCACCCCGCAATTTTCCAACAATCTTAAAAATTCTGGAATTTTCAGCGCGCGCCCTTTTCGACACAAAACCGCTACAGTTGACGTCTAAAGCGTCGTACAAACATCATCGACGTCGCCATCTTTTCGTGAAAATCGCGGGAATACGATGTCCTAAACGGAAAGATCCTTTTGACCTTTATTCTAGATTTACAAAAAAACTGCAAGGAAATGGCAAAATCGTTGTTTCCTTTTTAAGCGCTTATGCGACGACGACGATGTGCGTCGTAGCGCCAAGAATTATAAATCGGTAGATAGAGCAATCGATGTCCATCAAAAACGGCTCGTGAGATTTTTTTCTCTATGGAAATTTTGCACGAATTATAAGGGTCGTAAAGGTCCAAAATGTTACCGTTTGCAACGTTCGAAACGCATTTCGAACGAATTATAAACGACGTCGACGTCGCGACGCATACAAACTATACATTTTCGGATGGACCATTTCACGTACTACAAAAAAGGCCATGACAATTGTATATCCATTTTGCACCCCATTCGAGTTAAAAGGGCGTAAAATACCCAAATTTTACAATTTTTTACATTGCGAGTCCCGGCGGGCAAAATAACGCGACCTCCGCCACTGTCGTGGATGTTTTTTCATCCCTTTATCGTCCCGAACACTTTCTAGAAAACGCCATTGGTCCATCTCCTTTTTGAACGATTTTGGAAAACAGACCCCGAATCTGAAACTCACATCTCCTCGCAGTTCGACGCACGTAATTCCTATGATCTGCCGTCGCGTGTTATCTTATAGGCTCTTATGGAGCGAAAATAATCGCCGTGCATCAGCCCGTCGATTTTGGCGGAACGGCCAAAGTCGAAAATTTCGCGATTTTATGCCGGAAAACGAAAAAGGGCACTCGAGAACCTGTCTACGCCGCAAATTTCCACCCCGCAATTTTACAACTACCCTAAAAATTCTGGAATTTTCGGCGCGTCCTGCGCATTTGTACATAAAAGCGTTCATAAACGACGCCCCGACCGCCCACGGAAGCCGCCGCCGTCACGATCTGTTTGCAAAAGTTACGGGAAGACGACGCCATAAGCGAAACAACCCTTAACCGACGCGTCCGAAAGATAAACAAAAAACTGGAAGTAAATGTCAAAATCGTCGAATCTCCCTTTAACCGTTCGGAAGGCGACGCCGACGTCGTAGCGCCACAATTTATAAATCGACAGATGCAACCACTAACCGCCTACAAAAAAGACCCTTACGATTTTATTCCCATCTCGCACCCCGTTCGAGTTTTAAAGGCGTAAAAAATAAGAAACATTGCAATTTTTTACATTTCGAGTCCCCGCGGGCAAAATAACGCGACCTCCGCCACTGTTTTTTCATCCCTTTATCGTCCCGGACACTTTCCAGAAAACGGCATTCGTCCATCTCCTTTTTGAACGATTTTGGAAAAACGAAGCCCGAATCTGAAATCCACATCTCCCCTCGCAGTCCGACGCAGGTAATTCCTATGATCTGCCGTCGCGTGTTATCTTACAGGCTCTTATGGAGCCAAAATAATCGCCGTGCATCAGCCCGTCGATTTTGGCGAAACGGCCAAAGTCGAAAATTTCGCGATTTTTTGCCGGAAATCGAGAAAGGGGCACTCGAGAACCTACTTGCACCAAAAATTTCCACCCCCGCAAATTTCCAACTACCCTAAAAAAATTCCGAAATTTTCGGCGCGTCCCGCACTTTTGCACATAAAAGCTTTCATAAAGAACGCCCCGACCGCCCATCGACGCCGCCGACGTCGCGATCTGTTTGCAAAAGTTACGGGAAGACGACGCCATAAGCGAAACAACCCCTAACCGACGCATCCGAAAGTTACACAAAAAACTGGAAGTAAATGTCAAAATCGTCGTATCACCCTTTAACCGTTCGGAAGACGACGCCGACGTCGCAGCGCCACAATTTGTAAATCGACAGATGCAACCACTAACGGCCTACAAAAAAGGCCGTAACAATTTAATTTCCATCTCGCACCCCGTTCGAGTTATAGAGGCGTAAAATACAGAAACTTTAAGATTTTTTACATTTCAAGTCCCCGCGGGCAAAATAACGCGACCTCCGCCACTGTCGTAGATGTTTTTTCATCCCTTTATCGTCCCGGACACTTTCCAGAAAACGGCATTCGCCCATCTCTTTTTTCAAAAATTTTAGATAAACGGAGCCCGAATCTGAAATCTATATCGCACCTCGCAGTCCGACGCACGTAATTCCTATGATCTGCCATCGCGTGTTATCTTACAGGCTCTTATGGAGCCAAAATAATCGCCGTGCATCAGCCCGTCGATTTTGGCGAAACGGCCAAAGTCGAAAATTTCGCGATTTTTTGCCGGAAATCGAGAAAGGGGCACTCGAGAACCTACTTGCACCGAAAATTTCCACCCCCGCAAATTTCCAACTACCCTAAAAAAATTCCGAAATTTTCGGCGCGTCCCGCACTTTTGCACATAAACGCGTTCATAAAGAACGCCCCGACTGCCCATCGACGCCGCCGACGTCACGATCTGTTTGCAAAAGTTACGGGAAGACGACGCCTTAAGCGAAACAACCCCTAACCGACGCATCCGAAAGTTACACAAAAAACTGGAAGTAAATGTCAAAATCGTCGTATCACCCTTTAACCGTTCGGAAGACGACGCCGACGTCGTAGCGCCACAATTTATAAATCGACAGATGCAACCATTAACGGCCTACAAAAAAGGCCGTAACAATTTTATTTCCATCGCGCACCCCGTTCGAGTTATAGTGACGTAAAGTACAGAAATTTTACGATTTTTTACATTTCGAGTCCCCACGGGCAAAATAACGCGATCTCCGCCACTGTCGTAGATGTTTTTTCATCCCTTTATCGTCCCGGACACTTTCCAGAAAACGGCATTCGCCCATTTCTTTTTCAAAATTTTAGAAAAACGGACACCGAATCTGAAACTCACGTCTCCCCTCGCAGTCCGATGCACGTAATTCCTATGATCTGCCATCGCGTGTTATCTTACAGGCTCTTATGGAGCCAAAATAATCGCCGTGCATCCGCCCGTCGATTTTGGCGAAACGGCCAAAGTCGAAAATTTCGCGATTTTTTGCCGGAAATCGAAAAAGGGGCACTCGAGAATCTACTTGCGCCGAAAATTTCCACCCCCGCAAATTTCCAACTACCCCAAAAAAATTCCGGAATTTTCGGCGCGTCCCGCGCTTTTACACATAAAAACGTTCATAATCGCCGCCCCGAGCGTCCTACCGATGCCCATGTCGTCGCCATCTGTTCGCAAAACTTCCGGGAAGACGACGCCGTAAGTGAAACATCCCTTTTCCGACGCGTCCGAAAGTTACACAGAAAACATGAACAAAATGGCAAAATCGTCATATCATCCTTTAAGCGATCGGATGGCGACGCCGACGTTGTAACGCCACAATTTATAAATCGACAGATGCAACCACTAACGGCCTACAAAAAAGGCCGTAACAATTTTATTTCCATCTCGCACCCCGTTCGAGTTATAAAGGCGTAAAATACAGAAACTTTAAGATTTTTTACATTTCGAGTCCCCGCGGGCAAAATAACGCGACCTCCGCCACTGTCGTGGATGTTTTTCCATCCCTTTATCATCCCGGACACTTTCCAGGAAGCGGCATTCGCCCATGTCTTTTTTCAAAAATTTTATATAAACGGAGCTCGAATCTGAAATCTACATATCCCCTCGCAGTCCGACGCACGTAATTCCTATGATCTACCGTCGCGTGTTATCTTACAGGCTCTTATGGAGCGAAAATAATCGCCATGCATCAGCCCGTCGATTTTGGCGAAACGGCCAAAGTCGGAAATTTGGCGATTTTATGCCGGAAAACGAAAAAAGGGCACTCGAGAACCTACTTGCGCCGAAAATTTCCACCCCCGCAAATTTAGAACTACCCCAAAAAAATTCCGGAATTTTCGGCGCGTCCCGCACTTTTGCTCATAAAAACGTTCACGAACGCCGCCCCGAGCGTCCCACGGACGCCGCCGACGTCGCGACGGATTCGTAAGATTACGGGGGAAAAGATGGGGAGCACGGTCCTCGAATCGTCGTCGAATCCAGAAGCCCACAGTCGAACTTTGGTCGACCGCAAAGTCGACGCTTCGCATTTCGAACGCTCCCGCTCCCGACGCCTCGCCTACGCCGTCCCCGCGACGCTCGCGTCAAACGCCCCCGCCCTCGGGCAACGCGCCCTGGCGATTTCGTTCGCACGCCACCTAGGGCTTTCGAGTTTCGAATTTTCGAACGTCGAAAAAACGCCAAAATCGCGGTTATCGGCGACGCGCGCCGCCGCCTTTCGTCGCAGACGCCGCCCGCCGCCACCCTCGGATAGCGGCGAGTTTCCCGCGTCCAGCGCCCCCGCTCTCGCGCCCCTGCCACCCTCCCGTCTCGCACCTAATGGAGCCCGAACGTTCGAAAATGCGAAATCGGCAATTTCTCCCGTTCGTCGGTTCCGCGCCTCGTCGCGGGAAATATTTTTTTTCGCAACGACAAAATCGCCGACGAAAACGCGTTCGGGCGGAATCGAGAGCCAGATAAACGGCCGTCCTAGTGCCGCGGTCGCCGATCCAAAATATTCGTCGAGAGCGGAGCGAAACGGCCCCAAACTCGAAAAACGTCTCCGTTTCGCGCGTCGGACGATACCGCGGCCGCGCCGCCCCAAAGCTACAGACCAAAATTCGATTTCCTACGGAAAATAACCGGGGAACGCGGGGCGTAATCCTTATCGACGCCAACTTGTCGCTCGTGCCGGAAAAAATTCCAAAAGTCGAACGCCGAAAACGCGAATTTTAAACCGCCGCCACGCCGCCGCCTCCAGGCGTAGACTTGCGTTTTCGGTCGCAAAAGACGCGCCCCGACTTGCTCCACGCTACGCACCCGGTCCGCTTCCCCGCGCCCCGAATCATAAAAGTTATTCGTCATAAACGGGGTAAAAATCGACGATTTTGCGAAAATCGGCGTCGCGACGTCGACGCCGCTTCCCGCACCGATCCCCACGCTGCGCGCGTTACCTCGGCCGGTTCCACGGCACCTGTCCGAAAACGGGCGCCCGCCGCCTCCCGTAGACGGTCCGAAAAAATTGCCGACGTTTTTCGAGGTAATTTCGACCCACTTTTCCGTTCACCGCGCCCGCCACCGCGACGTCGGCGACTTCTCCCGCTAGGCGAGGACGCCCGGCGTCGGGCCGCTTCCGACGCCGCGTTTCGCGTCCCCGCAAAGTCGCCCGCCCGCAACTTGCGGCCCTTTGAACTTTTCGATTTTGGAAGGCGAAAAACGTACCGGGCCGCGCCGCGCCGCCGCCGCGACGCCGACGTCGGATTTGGCTCGGCAGTTCGAAGCGGCCGTCGTCGGCCCTCGACTCGCGGCAATCGGCGTATTTTTGGCGGGCGCCGTTTTCGCAAAAAAAAATCCGAAAGCTCGAAAAACGCGGGTAAAATAAGGTTTTTCGCCCGCCGCGCCGCCCCCGGGCGTCGCGCGGCCGCGCGATTTAAACCCCGTATCCCGGACGTCCCCGCGCACCCGCCGCCACGACTGCGCCGCCCCCCCTCCGAGCGTCGCTAAACCGCGAGCGAAAAACCTTCAGCGGACCCACTTTAGCGGGCACCGCGGCGCGGTGCGTCGCGACGTCGAATTTTCGCGAGGTGCGGAAGAAAGAGCGTCCCGCGCCGCGTCGAACCACGTTTAGCGCGTCAGAAATTTCTTTTCCCGTTTTCGAGTTACGGGCGTTTAAAGTTTCGACGAAGCCGCGCCGCCCCGCGCGCGAAGGAAAAAAACGTGTCCCAAACGTCGAGCTATCGGACCGCGCGAGGCGGCGTCGGAAAGCCGACGAAATTGTCTAAAAATTTGACGGACGGATTTTCGATATCGGTCTCGGTTCGGCCGGAAAAAATTCCCAAACCCGCGAAGCGACACGAATCTCGCCGCCGCCGCTCGCCCGCCGCCCCCACCCGATTCTCCCTATTTTTCCTATATGCGCCGATTTTTTTGACGATTTTACAAACAAACCCCGTCCTCCTACGACCCCTACTTTTCTCAAAAATAAGCTTTAAGCACGTTTTCGCTTAACATACTCTTGTATAGTGAACCAGTCGGGCCTAGCGGCCTCCGGCCGCCGCGGCCCTCCTTTGACTCGCTCCGCGAGTCTGTGAGTCGCTGCGCGACGATGGGTCGCTGCGCGACGATAGGTCGCTACGCGACGTTGGGCCGCTGCGCGACGTTGGGCCGCTGCGCGACGTTGGGCCGCTACGCGACGTTAGGTCGCTGCGCGACGATGGGTCGCTACGCGACGTTGGGTTCGCTGCCAGAACTATTACGGTTACAGGCGGTCCTTTTCAAAGTCGGTCGTCGCGAACCTACCCATCTTTTTTTTCATCAAAGAAATCGCTATCGCTTTTAACGTTATCTAGTAGGACCTTGGCTTCGACAATAGCGAAGTGAACTTTTTGCGTCGGCCATTTAGAATCTTACAAATTCTCGCAGCACACTTTCGAGCAACATCTAAATGCCCCACATATATAGTTTGGTCACGTTCGGTAGATAAACAGCGACGTGGCAAATCATCTTGCGTCCACCATTTTCAATTTGTGAAATTGCTTCGGCAACTTTTTAGGAATCGCTAATGAGACTCGTGAATCGATTTGGGTCGAAATCGTTATTAAACGGCGTTAACCCGGGAGGTTATTTTGTAGTTGCCTGCCTCTTAATGCGTCTACACTCTGTACTCGATAAACACCCCGTATATAGCAGTAAATCGTATTAAGCGTATTATTAAATTTTTGGCAGCTTTATTCTAAAAGATTCTACCGAGAACGAACAATCTTCCACCTTCCCCATAAAGACGAAGCGAAGAAAGCGTCGCGACGCCTTTATTTACCGCACGGTAGTCTAAAAGGGAGGTTAGCCTAACGTAAAAATTTAAATGCGTGTTTATTAAAACAATTGGTGAAACACGATGCATTGTTATTATAAGCAATGTTTGAAACGTTCGAAACGTGTTTCGAACGAACTATGGACGATGTTGATGTCGGGACGCATACAAACTGTACATTTTCGGATGGACCATTTCACGTATAACAAAAAAGACCATTACGATTTTTTTTCCATCTCACACCCCGTTCTAGATATAGTGGCGTAAAGTACAGAAACTTTACGATTTTCTACATTTCGAGTCCCCACAGGCAAAATAACGCGACCTCCGCCACTGTCGTAGAGGTTTTTTCATCCCTTTATCGTCCCGGACCCTTTCTAGAAACCGGCATTCGTCCATCTCTTTTTTCAAAAATTTTAGATAAACGGAGCCCGAATCTGAAATCTACATCTCCCCTCGCAGTCCGACGCAGGTAATTCCTATGATCTGCCATCGCGTGTTATCTTATAGGCTCTTATGGAGAGAAAATAATCGCCGTGCATCTGCCCGTTGATTTTGGGGAAACGGCCAAAGTCGGAAATTTCGCGATTTTTTGTCGGAAATCGAAAAAAGGGCACTCGAGAACCTACCTACGCAGAAAATTTCCACCCCCGCAATTTTCCAACAATCTTAAAAAAATTCTGGAATTTTCAGCGCGCGCCCTTTTCGACACAAAACCGCTACAGTTGACGTCTAAAGCGTCGTACAAACATCATCGACGTCGCCATCTTTTCGTGAAAATCGCGGGAATACGATGTCCTAAACGGAAAGATCCTTTTGACCTTTATTCTAGATTTACAAAAAAACTGCAAGGAAATGGCAAAATCGTTGTTTCCTTTTTAAGCGCTTATGCGACGACGACGATGTGCGTCGTAGCGCCAAGAATTATAAATCGGTAGATAGAGCAATCGATGTCCATCAAAAACGGCTCGTGAGATTTTTTTCTCTATGGAAATTTTGCACGAATTATAAGGGTCGTAAAGGTCCAAAATGTTACCGTTTGCAACGTTCGAAACGCATTTCGAACGAATTATAAACGACGTCGACGTCGCGACGCATACAAACTATACATTTTCGGATGGACCATTTCACGTACTACAAAAAAGGCCATGACAATTGTATATCCATTTTGCACCCCATTCGAGTTAAAAGGGCGTAAAATACGCAAATTTTACAATTTTTTACATTGCGAGTCCCGGCGGGCAAAATAACGCGACCTCCGCCACTGTCGTGGATGTTTTTTCATCCCTTTATCGTCCCGAACACTTTCTAGAAAACGCCATTGGTCCATCTCCTTTTTGAACGATTTTGGAAAAACAGACCCCGAATCTGAAACTCACATCTCCCCTCGCAGTTCGACGCACGTAATTCCTATGATCTACCGTCGCGTGTTATCTTATAGGCTCTTATGGAAGTAAAATAATCGCCGTGCATCTGCCCGTCGATTTTAGCGAAACGGCCAAAGTCGGAAATTTCGCGATTTTTCGCCGGAAATCAAAAAAGGGGCACTCGAGAACCTACTTGCGCCGAAAATTTCCACCCCCGTAAATTTCCAACAACCCCAAAAAAATTCCGGAATTTTCGGCGCGTCCCGCACATTTGCACATAAACGCGTTAATAAACGACGCCCCGAGCGTCCCACGGACGCCGCCGCCGTCGCGATCTGTTTGGAAAAGTTACGGGAAGACGACGCCATAAGCGAAACAACCCTTAACCGACGCGTCCGAAAGATAACCAAAAAACTGGAAGAAAATGTCAAAATCGTCGAATCTCCCTTTAACCGTTCGGAAGACGACGTCAACCTCGTAGCGCCACTATTTGTAAATCGATAGATGCAACCACGAACGGCCTACAAAAAAGACCCTTAGGATTTTATTCCCATCTCGCACCCCGTTCGAGTTATAGAGGCGTAAAATACAGAAACTTTAAGAATTTTTACACTTCGAGTCCCCGCGAACAAAATTACGCGACTTCCGCCCCTGTCGTAGATGTTTTTTCATCCCTTTATCGTCCCGGACACTTTCCAGAAAACGACATTCGTCCATCTCCTTTTTGAACGATTTTGGAAAAACGAAGCCCGAATCTGAAATCTACATCTCCCCTCGCAGTTCGACGCACGTAATTCCTATGATCTGCCGTCGCGTGTTATCTTACAGGCTCTTATGGAGAGAAAATAATCGCCGTGCATCTGCCCGTCGATTTTGGCGAAACGGCCATAGTCGGAAATTTCGCGATTTTTCGCCGGAAATCGAAAAAGGGGCACTCGAGAACCTACTTGCGCCGAAAATTTCCACCCCCGCAAATTTAGAACTACCCCAAAAAAATTCCGGAATTTTCGGCGCGTCCCGCACTTTTGCTCATAAAAACGTTCACGAACGCCGCCCCGAGCGTCCCACGGACGCCGCCGACGTCGCGACGGATTCGTAAGATTACGGGGGAAAAGATGGGGAGCACGGTCCTCGAATCGTCGTCGAATCCAGAAACCCACAGTCGAACTTTGGTCGACCGCAAAGTCGACGCTTCGCATTTCGAACGCTCCCGCTCCCGACGCCTCGCCGACGCCGTCCCCGCGACGCTCGCGTCAAACGCCCCCGCCCTCGGGCAACGCGCCCTGGCGATTTCGTTCGCACGCCACCTAGGGCTTTCGAATTTCGAATTTTCGAACGTCGAAAAAACGCCAAAATCGCGGTTATCGGCGACGCGCGCCGCCGCCTTTCGTCGCAGACGCCGCCCGCCGCCACCCTAGGATAGCGGTGAGTTTCCCGCGTCCAGCGCCCCCGCTCTCGCGCCCCTGCGACCCTCCCGTCTCGCACCTAATCGAGCCCGAACGTTCGAAAATGCGAAATCGGCAATTTCTCCCGTTCGTCGGTTCCGCGCCTCGTCGCGGGAAATATTTTTTTTCGCAACGACAAAATCGCCGACGAAAACGCGTTCGGGCGGAATCGAGAGCCAGATAAACGGCCGTCCTAGTGCCGCGGTCGCCGATCCAAAATATTCGTCGAGAGCGGAGCGAAACGGCCCCAAACTCGAAAAACGTCTCCGTTTCGCGCGTCGGACGATACCGCGGCCGCGCCGCCCCCAAAGCTACAGACCAAAATTCGATTTCCTACGGAAAAATAACCGGGGAACGCGGGGGCGTAATCCTTATCGACGCCAACTTGTCGCTCGTGCCGGAAAAAAAATTCCAAAAGTCGAACGCCGAAAAACGCGAATTTTTAAACCGCCGCCACGCCGCCGCCTCCAGGCGTAGACTTGCGTTTTCGGTCGCAAAAGACGCGCCCCGACTTGCTCCACGCTACGCACCCGGTCCGCTTCCCCGCGCCCCCGAATCATAAAAGTTATTCGTCATAAACGGGGTAAAAAATCGACGATTTTTGCGAAAATCGGCGTCGCGACGTCGACGCCGCTTCCCGCACCGATCCCCACGCTGCGCGCGTTACCTCGGCCGGTTCCACGGCACCTGTCCGAAAACGGGCGCCCGCCGCCTCCCGTAGACGGTCCGAAAAAATTGCCGACGTTTTTCGAGGTAATTTCGACCCACTTTTCCGTTCACCGCGCCCGCCGCCGCGACGGCGGCGACTTCTCCCGCCAGGCGACGACGCCCGGCGTCGGGCCGCTTCCGACGCCGCGTTTCGCGTCCCCGCAAAGTCGCCCGCCCGCAACTTGCGGCCCTTTGAACTTTTCGATTTTGGAAGGCGAAAACGTACCGGGCCGCGCCGCGCCGCCGCCGCGACGCCGACGTCGGATTTGGCTCGGCAGTTCGAAGCGGCCATCGTCGGCCCTCGACTCGCGGCAATCGGCGTATTTTTGGCGGGCGCCGTTTTCGCAAAAAAAAATCCGAAAGCTCGAAAAACGCGGGTAAAATCAGGTTTTTCGCCCGCCGCGCCGCCCCCGGGCGTCGCGCGGCCGCGCGATCTTAACCCCGTATCCCGGACGTCCCCGCGCACCCGCCGCCCCGACTGCGCCGCCCCCCCTCCGAGTGTCGCTAAACCGCGAGCGAAAAACCTTCAGCGGACCCACTTTAGCGGGCACCGCGGCGCGCTGCGTCGCGACGCCGAATTTTCGCGAAGTGCGGGAGAAAGAGCGTCCCGCGCCGCGTCGAACCACGTTTAGCGCGTCAGAAATTTCTTTTTCGTTTTCGAGTTACGGCCGTTTAAAGTTTCGACGAAGCCGCGCCGCCCCGCGCGCGAAGGAAAAAAACGTGTCCCAAACGTCGAGCTATCGGACCGCGCGAGGCGGCGTCGGAAAGCCGACGAAATTGTCTAAAAATTTGACGGACGGATTTTCGATATCGGTCTCGGTTCGGCCGGAAAAAATTCCCAAACCCGCGAAGCGACACTAATCTCGCCGCCGCCGCTCGCCCGCCGCCCCCACCCGATTCTCCCTATTTTTCCTATATGCGCCGATTTTTTTGACGATTTTACAAACAAACCCCGTCCTCCTACGACCCCTACTTTTCTCAAAAATAAGCTTTAAGCACGTTTTCGCTTAACATACTCTTGTATAGTGAATTTAATAATGGGAAAATCACTTACAAGTAAAAGTTCCGATGACGCAGATTCCGATACTTTTTTTATTGTATTGCGGGGCGTGCGCTCCTACTTTTCCCCATCCCCTACCTTCGTAAATATTTCCGTCCTCTCCTATCTAAAATATTAATTAGTCATCTTATCGTTTATGTGCTCGTTGATTAAGTACTTACTAAGAAGTTGTAGCCAATGTCCGCCCATTTTCTGTCGTCGATGTGCATGTTTTGAAACGATTTAACTAATGCGCTGCACGTGGTTTTATCAGAACAAGATTTGCTGGCGGAATGATGAATTACGACATGAGTTGGGGTATTTTTTATCGAAGGCACTGTACGTGTTGCTCGAGCGCCCCATTCCTCCCTTCTCACTACATTCGGGCAACTTTCTGTAAGGAGCCCTAGTTTATAATATATAATTTCTTTATAAACGACATCGACGCTTACCCGTTGATATTTCGATGAACACGGTTAATACGGCAAAAATTAAAATTTTACCTATCACGGCCATGATATAAATCGAGCTTATAAATCCTCGTAACTGTGGAGATTATCTGATTAAGTAAATGAATCTACAAAATAAACATTCGCGATACTTTCCGTTCCACAAAATAAATACTTTGTAACTAGTAGACACCTTATTTGGACCTTTTAATTGCTATTCGCAGATTAAGGGAGGTTTTACGGCTTAATTACAACTATAAGTTACTCTTGCGTTAATACTTGGTATGTTGTAGTACAACTGGGAATCGCTGTAATACGTACGAGGCTTCTAAGCAGTTTAAGGGATTTAAATAAATCCACTAACTTTTTTATGTTATCCGAATACATTTATCAATGTTAGAAATTCGTTTTTGTTTTAAATTTCCCACTAATTTGTTTTAAATTTATTGTAAGTTTACTTTAAATCTAAAAAATAATTCGTTTTTAATGTAATTTCTTCTGTGTCTGACACGTATTCATAAGTTTTTACTATTATTTGAATTGAAGAACGAAACTAATTGAAATTATAGTAACTTAATTGCTTTCCGAATTGCCTTTGAATTTTATGATTTTGTGATTAACGTAAATGAAACGAAATAAATGCGGTATTTAATAATTTAGTCCGATAAGTTGGGATTTAAATAAAATAGTTGTTTAGGCCAAAGCATGCGCGACTGAGAGAGAGAGAGAGCTGAGCTCGTATACGTTTAATGATAAGCATTGGTGCTTTATATTTCATACAGGCCACATATCGCAAAAGCATTTAATAAACGTATTATCAATTAAATCAATTTATTTCAAGCATATCTAAAACCAATGAATAATCGCAACAATAGCGTTGATTATCTTTATTTTTTTTATTTCCGAGAGAACTTCAATTAAAACTAACGAGGTTTAAAATTAGAGATTTATTTTGTATTTCATGGAATTCCACGCACGTATGTAAATATCCGTTTACTACGTTGTGTTTCTACAAAAAAAATCGAGGGAATCTGAAACTCGACCGTTTATCTAAAGTTAATTTAGTTTTACGGCACGGACATTTAATTTTGACGGATACGATACGTCGTAATTTATATTGCGCTAAAAATAATTGTACATTTATAGCTGTCGAATCCCATTTCGGGCTGTAAAATGTTTCTCGAGTTGTTCGAAACTTTTTACAAACTTTAAGGAGATTTTCCGGTTCGTCGGTTGCTCATATGAAAAAAAAGTAAGCTTTGAAATTTTTTGATAAATTCTACAATAAAGAAGCAATCGTTGTAATGATAAATAATTAGCCTTATTATTTTTTGTCATTTTGTTGTTATGTTTATCTTAAAATTTTATCACCTTCGTACGTATCTATTGGTGAAATTATACTCACAGGTACCTCATAGTTAATGCGGTAGCTGTAGGTATTTAGAATAAAAAATTTGGAGTTGCAGATTCGCAAACAATGCCAAAACAAAGGGATGTTTTACTGCTTTTATTTTGTTTTGGGCACCGACCGAACGAAATGACCCGACACTTCTTTCTTTTATTCGATCTGACGCAGATATCTACTGTGTGTAAAAGGAAGGTTTTAATGTTTGTGGTCAATGGGCACCGCCTTAATATTGATTATTATAAAATCTATACTTGTACTTGCTGTGCGTGCGTTTGTTAAAATAAATGTAAAGCAAACGATAAGATATAAAATTGCATTTTGGCGCATTTTGTTTAACGATTTTAATGAATGATGCGTTACGAGATGGAAAATTGCAATGATGGAAATGCGATTGCATCTTGAGGCCTTAGTAGGGGGTTTTTCATCCCTCGCAAGCTACGGTGGTTATACAAAATCGTAGCAAGTGACGTCAAAACGTCATTGCAATTTAGCAGTGTTCCAACCCGGAATTTCGACAGAATCAATTTAGATATTATTATTACAGAGATTTTGTTTACAAATTTGTTGACTACCTACTTAATAACTTTGTTAGTTAATAAATAACAAACTCGTTGTAGGCGGCATAGAAAAGATAATCAAAAAACAAAAGATAATATATTATTCTCGAAAAACGATAAAACGTCATATTTTGTAATTGATAAATAAAAACATCTTTTTAATAATAATACAACTAAGTTCTTGTCTACACTCGTCAAGGTATAAGTTTTATAATAGGTACGTCTGGGAATTACTTTATTGTTTTACGATAAATCAATTCGATTAAATTTTATCGACAGTTATTCATTACTCATTGTATTCAAACTAATCTCATAAATAATCATTCGATTCATGTTCAACATTTAGATTGATCTCACACAAGTTCTTGTGAAATTCATACCAATAAAATATTTAAATTTTCATTTAAAGTCGCGTAATTCTTATTTTAAAAATAAAGGCTTCTATATTAAATACGAATCGTTATCGTAAGATAGCCCTGATTAAAAATTAATTTAAGGTGAGAGCACTTTATCAGTAAATAATAACCGGCCATAAAAATTTACAATTTATGCATAAATGAAATGAGATTTTCTAAAGTGAATTCGAGCATAGATAACGAATATCAAACGTACCTATACTGTCCATCGGAAAATAGTCTCGATTCCCGTGTAGACTATTCGAAAACTTTTGTTGAACTTTTTAACTTTGGATCGTCTGCCGATTTTTCTCTCGCATCTGGAGTTCTTCTCGTCCGTGAGAGAGGTTCTCGTGGTTTACAAATATCCAGCGCTTACTGAAAGCTCGCCGAAGCTACTCCACCAATAAGATTTACCAAGTTTCTAACTTTTATACCTACTTTTAATTTTATATTACGTGATACGCGTCGATTTCTATGATCGCGCTAAAGTATCTACGTATCATCTACCTATAGATGTATTTTATTGTCGCACAGTTGGCTAAATATTTATTATCCTTGGAACTTTAATCTTATCGTTAACATCCATCAGTAAACAAATTCCTCTAGAGGTTCGACAACATACGTTCTCCATTACATTCGGTTTACACTAGTATTGTACCTTATTTATTAAATATATGCTAAGTGACGGTTGTGAATTTTACCAACAGTGTCTCTGGCTAAACATTTTATCGGCAATATTTGAGCATTTTCAAAATGAAGAAAATGGCGTCTAAAAGCTTTGAATGGCGAGAACAAAAACATACGGGTAAAATATTATTCCCGATGGGGCTTTTGGCCGGTAACCTTGTTAACGCCGTTAGCATCTAGTCCTACATACGTGAATAGAATTTCGTATAGGCAGATACGTTATGGTTCATTTAAACTTCTTATACGGGAATTTAAGGACCGGTATAATTTTTGACAAAGTTTTGAACTAGAATTAACTGTAGAATGAATATTTAATGCAACGCGGAATACATAAACGGCAGCAATTTTACCTCGCTTCTTTCATAGATAACGAAAATTAATGCCGCTCCTTCGAAAGATACCCCTTAGCGCGGGATATATATATATATAGTATACACAATCCAGTCTTTTTTATTTTTTATTTAAGGAAAAACGTCGTTTACGTTAGAAAAGTTTTTAGGGTTCCCTATCTTATTGTTAGTTTGAAGCGATTGTAATAAATTGGAATTGTGGCGGCTTAAATGCAGAACTTTACATTAATTATGTAAGTTGATTACCAGATAGCGACCGGTCATAATAATACTTATAAAGAATGTACGCGCGTACGTGTAAAGAATGCCGTTGCTCCAAATTTTTCGCTAAACGTTTAAACAGAAATTCCCTTTAAGTATATACATATATAATTAATTCGAGTCGCGCTTTAGGAAAGATCTTCTGGTTATTAATTTCGTCGTTAATTTTGAACGTAGTTTATTCACATTTCCACGAATTGCGATGAGAAAATTCTATTTGGGTTTTTAAGGAATTCGAATTTTCCCGTAGAACCGCGTCTGGCAAACGTTTCGCGCGATATTCTTAAGAAATACCAAAATGCAACGCGAGAAACCAAATTAAAACGAAAATGTTTCTATACAAGATTCCGTACGATCCCGAATTCAGTCGGTACATCGTAATCAGTACCGAATCAAAAAACAAAAATTGTTATAGTTCCGACATAATTAAAAACGAATTCGGCGTTTTCATAAATATGCATCGATAATGTTGTAAAGTAAGTGATTCGGTTAGTTGTTCACGCTCCGGTAGTTATTAACATTCGCAGCTTTAAGGGCAGTAATAAAATTTTGGTCATAAATTTTGCTTAGTATGAATAAATGAATAAAGTAGGTATTTTAGTGTTATGGCTAAGCTTAACTCATGTTTTACCACGCAAATCGAACGAATAAATTATTGATATTTTTCGGCTTTTCACCATCAATCAAAATCTAATTATAAAACACAGTTAGGTAGGTAATAGGAATTAATCTGAATCACATCGATACCTAATTGTAAATATTTACTCGGTCGTTGAAATTATTTTCATGAATTTCGAACGGTACCTATCTAAAAAAAAAACTTTCCTCTAAAATTCCTTTCCAATCCTTTTTAAGTATTTTAGATAGTGTTCGCTAATCACATTTACCGAAGTATATTTTTGTTTTAAGAGTCACGAGCTTCTAACTGAAGATATAGCTATAATCTCGTTACTCTGCCGGAATTTAACGTAGGGTTTGAAGTTTATAGCAGTGCCCTTTACGTTCTATAATGGCTTTATAACTTTCAGGATTTGGATTACCTACATATTGATTTATTCTGTTTTTTTTTTCAATTGTTTTAACGCGTTCACATCGTAAAGGATTAAATTTGCATAAGTTCTATTCTGCGCCTCTGAAAATATACGAGCAACTGTAAAAATAACCTTAATGCTCGCATGACCTGTAGACATGTATTTATAAAGTTACGTACCTAATAGGATTGGTACTACTACAATTTTATGTTACCTATTAGTTACGTCCTTGTTTCTCTAAAGCTTTTACGTAACAATCGAATTTAGACAATTACTTTCCCCGTTTAGGAAATATATGTATTTTTTATAACCCTCGATTTTATTTGATGTTGCGCTTCTATAACGTTTTCCTCGTTTAATCGTTAAAAGAATTGATTTGGTTCCGGTTTCGTTACGTTTTCGTAGAAAATTATTATGCCGATTAAAATAAAAATTAAACGATGGTTTCGCTTAATTCTTCGCGGCGTTTTAAGCAACCGCTACAAGGGCTGTGAGGGAGGGAGGGGGAGATTGATTGAATTAAGGGCATGCCAACGAAAATCGAAGTTCACTAATGTGAAGATGTAACGGAATCAAATAAATGGGAAATAAAAGAACGGTAATACGGGTAAAATTACGGAAAGGTAGCGAACCGAAGTGGTAATAAAGGAATTGTAACTTGTTAGAGAAACAAATAAATCTTGCTCTTTGCGTTATTCATTATACTTTACAGCGGAATTCTCACGTTGGCACTTACTTGTAATTAATAATAATTATTAGATACGAATGGGAAAAATAAACGGAAAGAGATACGAATAGACTTCTTAACTTTAATTAAGTTTTTTTGAATAACTACACTTTATTTTCTAATAACATTGCTTCCTCTATTTCTCTATTGCTGTCAATAAAACTTTTAGGTCTTTGACGTTGGAAGTTTGATTTTTGAAATCAAAACTTTTGAAGTAGGTATATATATATATATATATATATATATATATATATATATATATATATATATGTACTTACATAATTCGTACCTACTTATAATAATATATAATCCACCTACTTATCTGCTTCTAATTAATAAGCGTTTAATTTTTGCGCCACTAGATGTACCTATCTATATCTATAGTTTCCTTTTAAATATGACGCATTTCCGTGAACGTGTGTATCTACAATTCATGTAATGACTATAAAGACCGCGTACAATGAAAATTTCTTCTCGTTAAGAATTAATTGACTATTGGTTTTTTTTTTTGATAAAATATGCAGTTTATTATATCGTTAGAAATAATTGGATTTTTTATTTGAGTGGCCACGAGCCGAAAAAATGGTAATTTTTTAGTGTGGATTACCGAAGAAAAAAAAGCTTTGGACTTGTGATTTGGCTCTTTAAATACACGATGAAGGTAAAAACTATGCAAAAGGAAATAATAAGTTTAGTAAATATTATTTACAAGGTTCTTTCTCAATGTCAATTTTTTTTCATCGGTCATTAGTGTCGCCGATTCCGCCTTATATTGGATGGTCTCCAACCAAAACAAAAATAACGGTACGAAAGTGTATATTGTAGTCCGTAAGCATTGATCGAGCTTTTTCAAATCTTATTGAAATTTAACTGAAAATAATTTTTCATTTTTAGTGTGAGTTTTGGCACAAAAATTGCGAATTAATTTAATTAAGATTTTGCAAACTGAAGGTGATATTGTAAAAATCGCCGATCGATGATTAGAGAAACCTATAAAGATAGTAAAAACGAAAATGCAATTCGATTCGATGAGCACATCTCGAGAAAACGTTTGATATTAGCTAGACATTTATCGACAACATTTTTTTGTAAAAATTATATTCGTGAAGTTTACGCTATTCGCTCGTTTGATACATTAATTAATTCGTCGTTGCAAAATAATTTTATTATGGAAAGGACGATAATTCAAAGATGTGTAGTCATGTTGCAATCGTTATCAAGCCGAATACAATGACTGATTGCCGGCACGTATTGGAGGTTGCGAAATAACTACCACGTGCGTGACCCGAATTTCTTTATTATATTTACCCCTACCTTCTTTGAAGTTAAATAATTTCGTTTCGGAAGTCGAAAAACCAAAATTATTAGGTATCTTATTCTCGCTTTCGGTCTTTTGCAAGTTCTGTTTTAACGTTTCTGGAATTCTGTATTTATCAAACGACTAAGAATAATGTTAAACTTTATTGTTTGTAGGTATCTTTGAACGCAATTTTTGCAACCTTATTATTATATACATAGATATATGCTGGTTAATAAGTAAATAGTTTATATACTTTATTGTTGTACAAATATATATTCGCTTACATTTCTATATTAATGGAATATATCTACAATTAAAAATACACGGTTAAATGCTAACACTTTCTTACCTGTATTTTCCTGAAGACACCGATTCAAAATGACGGTTTTACTACCAACGAACTCAATTTATAATAATGCAACGCGCGAATTTCAAGGTTAAATTGGAAGTAACCCAAGCAAAATATCAAAATTGCTTTGAACACCTGTTTCAAAAACTCCCAGCATTCAAACTAGAAGCTGACCTTCAACTCGCATATTAAAATTTTTACCGACATAATTTAATAATTTTATTCTGAAAAACATTTTCTCAAATTCAAACGATCGCTCTTGTGAGTGATTCGCATTTACTTATTGTTTTTAAATTCCTGATGTTACGGCCGTTTCTCTTTGTTATCGAATAACGACTTTTAATATTTCTGTAGTGGTAAACTATCATGTACAGAGATTATTCGCCACTGCAATCGACATAGTAAATATCTACTAGCTTAATGATTAGTTATGTCTTCTTCACATTGTTAAAAAAAAAATATGGAAATAAATAAATGGCAAATCATGGCGTTTAAGACATTTAAATTTCATCGACGCTGTCGACAATAAAACAGTGATTATTAGGTACTAGATAAACAAATTTTGACTTAAACGATTAAAAAATATATTCGTAAAATTTTTGAAAACAAATTGGTTAATGTCCAGTTTTTCAATGCAGGTTTAATTTGGATCGTAGTTTAAACCCAAAATTTTCCTAGCTACTATTGTTACTATGGAAATGAACAATTTAACTTTAACCAGAGTTTAAACCGATATTGAAATACCGGCCCTAAGTATGCCAAAACAGATTTATTCTGTGATTTTCATGAAATAGTGGCAGAAGAAAAATACATAGCTTTTTCACTAATAAGGAACGATTATTTCAAATTGTACCAGATTTACTCGGAACGGAAAGCCGATAAAATACTTAAAGTGTTAATGAAAATAATTCCACACTATTATAGTAGATATTCAGCTCTATGCTGTGTCATTTCTGTTATATTTAACGCCGGCATTAAGAACTTAATAACCAATCACAATCCAGAGTTTCATACGTTTCCATGGTAATAACATGTTAACGGCGCAGTTGAAAACCACACCAATGATACATTATAAGACTGATTATGTGTCCTTCCCATGTTTTTGTACGATTTTTGAAAACTGACAGGATGTGAATGGTTAGTATTAGTTTCCGATATTCCAATACCGTTTCTTATTTTTTTGTGACAAATCCTGATGATAATAAGAAACGGAAAATTAACGGCGATATAACTATAAAACCTCCCATAAAGGAAATGCTATGGAAAAAAAACATAAAAGTGAGATATTGAGTGACTGGCTTAGATAATGGCCCGCTATATCTAACAGGAGACTGACAAATTCGCTCGCGGATTGTTAAAATTTCGCGCAAATTTTTATTAAGTATTTTTCTAGAGCAGCGCTATAAATAATTAACGATATTTTAGCGAATTTTAATAGAAAATAAAGCTGTTGCAGCCTGTCTAATGACGAGACTTTTGGCTTTTCTCCGATCTGGACCCCTAGATCACGAAAATATAGATCATTCATTTTGGGTCGGTCGTATATATATTTATTTATTTATTTATATAATCAATTTCTTGTGGACACGATTCCGGTCGTAATTTTGATCCTTGGGGGGCTGAAATTTGGACAGCGTATTGTCTTTACGAAAACGAAGGACGAGTTCGTTAACCAGCCAAATCGACCGACCCGTTTCAAAATGGTGACCGTTAAAAAAATTAAAAGAATTCTAATCTCCGTTATTACTCATTGGATCGGTAATGTGGAATATGTTTTTGAATCGGCATAAAACTCTCTACCGATCATGTTTCTTTATAATTTTCGATAGGACACACCATTTTCGAAATAATCGAAAAAAAATGATATTTTTTTTATAATTCTTATAAATTTCTGTTGTAAATATTATTTTTCAAAAAATGTATTTCTTTCGAGAAATATTTAAAAGAAAATGAGTTTTTTGATATGCGACATGAAAATTCGATACCGAGACTTGCACGCGGTCTAATTTTTTTCTTTCGTGTTCTGAACTATCTGAATTTTCGGCGACCCTCGTGATACGAGAAATACATTTCATATTAATTATCCAAAATGTACACGGTGTACGTGTGTTAGGTTTAAGTGTCCCAGTAATTAATGCAGTTTTTCACAGTTGTATAAGTGTCAGAGGAGAATCTCTCTTCAGAGGAATAACTAACTATACATGTAGAGTAGTGGCAAATTGAATCAACATCGCACAAGTTTTATTGACAATGATTAATATTAGGTGTTTACATAAAATAAAACAAACATTAAATGTGTTCTTGTTCTTTATTTCTTGTTTTTTACTTACTCACTTTAACTTTTTCTGTTGCGCTTGTGCTTTCTCTGTTAATATTTTAACCTCGTTCTGTTTGTTTCTTATTGTTTTATTATGTAACTTTCTTTGATATTTAGATTTTCTTGGCAGTTAGGGTTTTCTTATTTTCCACTTGAAGAGGTGTAGAAGAATGTTGAAGAAGATGATGGATCAAAAGCATGTTTAGCACATAGTTTTAGCCGTTTTTTCGCGCGTTTTTTAACTTTATATTATACCAGGCAAGGTGACATTTAATTAAGGGGCCATGAAAAACAATATCTAGTTTCTGTTAGTAAAAATTTTAATTAATCAGTGTGTGACTAAAATGTTGTATTGTATCATTAACTCAATAATTTTACTTAGTTACAGCGATAAATTAATTAAGTTAAATATTATTGTGTAAAGAAACAAAAAGGAGGTAATGGGGCAAGACAGGTAAGGCGACATTTGACATAAGTTAAACAAATATTTTAATAACGTTACTATGCAATAAAATCTTATCGTATAGTGCTCGTAAAGGATAATCTTTACAGCAATTTACAGCAATTTGACAGTTACAATTTTAAAACTTCTAAAATACTTTTATATATATATTATCTGCCTTTAGTCTATGCAAATATACCAATACCTTCTATTCGCCCGCATATTTTCTTATTATCTTCAATTTAATTAGTACTTTGAGACGCGCAAGAATATAAACAAATTTAATAAATAATTAAGATTAATCAATGCTTGAAAATAATAACAGCGTTGTATGAAAATAAATATAATGATAATTGTTAATCAGTTTAAAAGGTTTCCCCTTTTACTATGTTTAATTTCCTGGAATTTTATATGATACAGCGGTTTAATTTAATATTCTGTTGCTATCGACATACTGGCAATTACTTAATAAGAATTATAATAAAAAATCGGTAAAATAATCTGTTAATTTATTAAGTTATATACGCTACTACATTAATTATCTACTACGATTTAAACTGTTAATTGTTTTTGCCGTTTTCATTTACACATTCGAATACATAGATAAGCATTAAACTAGAATACCTAATAATAGCAAGAAGTCTAAGGAAGAACAAAAAACAATAATTTATCTATTTTTAAGTTCAGCTTCTCGCTGCCTGTACGAGACAGTTGTCAACGGTTAAACGTCGAGTTCAAAGCACGGCCAAATTGCGGACGCCCGTCAAAATATTACAAATCCGTAAAATATAAAATTCTAGTTTATTTTTTATCACGAAAATCATATTTCAAAATTAACACTATAAGTATAGGTACTTGATAATTATTATTACATTTAAATCAGTAAGGCAACTAATTTAATGTATTTAAACTTGAACAAGTTTTTGTAAAACAAAAAAACGGCGGAACACTTTTTAATAATTAAAAGCAATGCTTTAGGAAAAATGCACATAATGTTAACCATCAACGGCGTTTGTTTCACAATAGTAATTGTGAGTAGTTAGTTTAAAAAAGGAAATAAGTGGAGGGACCCGTTTTACTTTTTTGTTTGCGGTTTTTTGAATTCCCAAACTTTATTAATTACCAACTACAAGCTGGAAAATTGAAAATCGTCGAAAAACCTCTTTATACTTATTGCAGTGGAACGAAGCTCATTAAAAATTACGTCGCGTCGCGGATATTGTTTCGTTAGTTGGACTTGGAATTAACTGTTAATTAAAGAAATCGCGGCCTCTAAATAAATTATCTTATGGAATAACTAAACAAGAGGATTCGACGATTTCGATTTAAAGGCCGCAATCTAATCGTACATCATTATTTCTTTTCTCCCCAATTTGCTGGCCAACATTCTAAACACAATATTTATGTTGCGAAACGAGCGTTTATTTTGGACTCGGCATGCCGGCCGACATATTGTTTTAGAACATAAACGTAAATGATGCGCGACTAGTTTATTATCTATTAATTGTAATTTTTTTACTTTTATGTCTTGATTTGGATTGTTTTATCTCCAATAGTGTTCTATATTTTCTTGAGATTGCATAACTTTATATTGTGCATCATTTACATTTAGTAATGCATTAATCTAAAAACAATGACGTATCTAAAGATATTCGATACCTCTATTCTAAGACCTGAATTCGGATAATTGGGACTGCGTGTGAATTGCAACCGAACTACCTACTGTTTAATTACATCTAAAAAGCCCACACGCGATTCTAAAAGTGCCCGAAACAAAATCCGCAAAAGAAAAACATTATGGATGCATCATTAGGTACCTTTTTTAACATGCCGTTTGAACTTCGTATACTTTAGACAGGCATATGTGATTTATGCGACATTTATATATCTCAAAATTATATCTAGACGCACGAGATCTCATCTTCTAGTGTAGAGTTATCTATATAAAAAAGAACAAATTTCATTCTGCATCTGATTTAAATGATTACATTTTAGGCAAGTTTCGTCCGTACTTTTTGGACGGTGTGTATTTTGTTGTAATAAATTATTTAAACAATCAATACAAATAGTACCTACTTGAGTTTCCCAACTAGAATGTTTCCGATTTCAAATAATTATAGTACCTATAACAAGCAATTTACAAAAAGGTATCATCTAAATCGGTTCTGTTCATGTGGGTTCCGAAGTAAAAATCTAATTCGACTCCACTGCTTAAAATACTTTTTAAAATTTGCAAACTTTTCGATTTTTTAAGTAGGTAAATATATCTTGACTACAATTTTTGATAAAGAGACGCAATAAAAATGTGAAAACTGAAATTAAATATTTACAATAAAAAGTTATTATAGTTTCTACCACTTCATGAAATGTATGCTGTAATCCTGCATAATATTATCGTCTGGAAAAGAACGGTTTCCACTTCGAGAAACGAATAAGTTTTGTTCGTACGTTGTAAAAATTTTAAATTAAAACACGCCGGAGCCACTTCACCAAATGGACATTATTATCATAAAATGTATTAGGTATTTACCTAATTATTGGCTTATGAATTCGATATATTTTTATACACGTACGTATAGGTGATTATGCAATATCTACTGCATTTGTTAATTAAAATACATAAAAATAATCTAATCAGGTAGTTATTTTTAAAATACTAACCACGTATGTATTTTTTAATTGATTTTATATAAGGCTTTCCACGGCAATTGAGATTTATGATCTGCACGAGAGTAATATGCGAATGTTAAAGGGCTAATAACATCGACGGCATTTTGCCAAAAGGGCGTAACCCATAAAAAGTAAATTTTACAGGAGAGCAGGAAAAAATCGGTATATTGTTACCACATTTTAACTAATGATGTATTTGCCCTAGATGCATAAGATAGTCAGAATAACTCCTTTTCGCAAAAAAGTGTGTTACGTCCTTGTGCCAAAACGCCATCGAATTATAATACAACGTTGAATAACTTAACATAAACTTAACGGTAATATTATCTTAAGTTATATATACATACCTACCTGCTTAAGTAATGTCTATGCACATTTGTTTTTATTTTCTTGCCCAAAATTAATTAGAAATTAAGAATTTATTCTGAGTTTGAAATTGAAATTAATTTATTATTAAAATAAAATAATAATATTAAACGTTGTTTAGTTAACAATATAATCGAATGAAGTTACATGTTTCGTATAAAGTAGGTAAATTAAATGAAACGTGCAACAGTATGGCTCATCAAACTGTCATCTGAACGATTATCAGTTAATCGCAAATAATAGGAAATTATTTGCAGTATTCCCGTCCAAACTGTAACAAACAAATGAATTACTGCATGTGCGGTTTAAGTATACGTTGTTGTATACGTACCATAAAGCATACAAAACTAATTTTATTGCGTTATAAAATTGTATGCTCTGTTAAATAGTTTTATTTGTCGTAAATCTCTGTATACGTTATTAAAAATTATGTTTTAACGTGTACTACGTTCGTTCGAACTAACAGATTCCAGTTAACTCTGGAGCTGCCCGAAACAACGATAAAAAAAGCGTCGTTATCAAAAACGTGAATTCAAGTATGCTTTTCCATCGTTCGGTTCAAATTAGATCTAAATATATGTAGGACACAGAAATGTTTGTTCAAAATGCTGGCATTGTCTTACCTATACCTAGTAGTTTTGATATCGATTCTAGCCGGAATTGAAAAATAAAGAATAAAATAAATTGAAATCCGGCATCGTTAGTACGAAAATAATAAATTTTAAATTATTCTAAAAGTGTATTGCAAGCAACATCATCATTATAAATAAATATAAAAAAGTAGGTAGTAAATGAGTTTCGTTAAAAACAAACTTTAATTAGATTCGATCACAGCGTAAGTTTATCGAGTTTGCTTTCTCCCTCTCCGTGCGGAATTTTATTTTTAAATTACCATTATAACAGCACCTTGACGTTTGTATTACACAATTTTGCGCGTGTTCCGTAAATTTGTATTGATGTTCTTGTAAATCATCAAGAATTTCCGTTTTCCTCTTTTTTCGTAATTTTTTCATGGCGAATTTTTTCGCATTATGTTGTAATATTAGATATTTTTATATTATTTATAATGGAAAAAATGATAAAATAGATTACCAGCAACTTTTAAGCATCAGTTCATAGCGGTGGAAGTCAATTGTAATTAATTTCATGTACCTATATGTACCAAAATAATTTCCATAGTTAACCCATTGGCGTCTCATTTTGACGAATGTCTTTAAAACATATTTTTTTCGAAAAAATTAAAAGTGATGTTTTTCAAAAGCTCTTTAAAAACAGAAAAGAATGGCACCAAATTAAACTCTATAGGCCAAATGAGTTTTTGGCTTTTTAAAGCGTTAAAGATGTTGTCAAATTTGTGCTTCTTTTAACATCAGTAGAGCTCAAAAACTGTGACTCCAAAAAATCTAAAATTTTGGAATTTTCGTCCTCTTGATAGGTACAATGAATAAGTAAAAAATTTACAAATCTGAAATCTTAAGGTCCAAAAATATTTGTTTATTGGTTGTTTGACATAAAATTACTCTTTTATAAGCTTTTAATTATTTCTAATTTATTTTTATTCGTCCGCTACTACTTTCAATTCAAATTCGATTAACAATAAGTTAGGATTAAGTAAAATTTACTTGCAAATGTCATTTTGTTATAATTTAACACGTTCTCTGTTATTAAGTTGTTATTTAAGTTGTTGATAATAATTCGTGTTTTTTTTTTTAATTTATCGGTTATAAGTAATTCAGACATTGAATGTGTCGGTAGGTACTTACGTAACTATATTTAATATTTTAAATATTTACACACATTTATTGTTTTGGTTTTTATATAAACTAGTTGGTCGCGATAAACGTGTGTTACTTTAATCTATCTCCCTCTAAAATAATGTGTTCTATTTACAGGAATTTTGTTTTTCTAAATTTAAAATTCGCACCTCTATAAAAAATGTGTCAGCTTTTACTTAGCAAACGTATTGTTAATTAAATGAAGGTATCCTACGCCGCAAATTCATGATTCATCTAAACCTTTTAAAATTTAAAATTTTTATATTTTAAATATACGCAGCTAACGTTTTTTCTAAACTGCTCTAATCTGAATAAAGTACCTGTCTATTCGATTTCTACTATATAACGATAAGCGTTGAAAATTAAAAAAAACAACAAACGAATACCTGCGACAATACATATAGGTACACTGATATAAAAATGCAGTTATCCTGGTTCTGCATATATGTTACTTATTTAATCCTGGCAGCAACGCCATCTGAAAACGAAGCTCTATGATATCTCCAGTAAGCTTCAGTCTGTGTGTGCGCTTCAGAAGTTTTCAATATGATGTTGTGCACGTAATAGGATATAACTATGCTATCTCGCGCAATATCATAGCTCTGTATATATGTATTATTTTGTATGCGATACTTTTATAATTTAACTTGCGTTTAATAAATTTAGCAATCAAATGGGAAATATTCGTTAGGGGCATTTTATTTTGAGCGCCATTCACGTATCTACAGATTATGAACCTCGTGAGACTACGCCTAATTATTTCGAAAAAATCTATGAAGTTCTGCTTTAAAGATCTCTAATATTCTGAATTTATTATTATACGAAATTATACCGTAACGATCGTATTAGATCGAAGAGATCATGGTTACAGATCATACAGATGTCGTACAGATTATATTAAAAGAATGAAAATATGTTGGCAAATTATCGTTAATATAGGTACTAGGTACTTAAAATACAAGGTGACCGACGCGAATCGAACGGTTTCGAAACAAACAGTACTTCGTAGATTTTCAACTTGAAGTGGATTTATTTTTACAAAATTACAGGCCAAGCATGCCATTTAAATATTCAGATATGAGAAATAATGCCGTTTAGGTATTTTTTCGAGGACTCGGAACGTTACGTTCACGTGCTGAACTGCGAAGATGGCAAAAAACATGAGAAATGTTTATTTTCAACAGGATGATGTCACAGCTCATACTGCCAACGCATCACTGGAAGTTCTTCGAAACATGTTTCTTGGGCGCCTCGTTTTGCGTTGTACCTAACTTATCATAATACGATTTCTTCCTCTGGGACTACTTGAGGGCCCGAGTGACACTCACGCACTCCGTACTTTGCACGAGCTTAAGGACAAGAAGTGCTCACGAGTGATGATCAAGCGCAGGATTGAAAGCTGCATTCGAGAAAATGGTTGTCACGTAAACGACATTATTTTTCATACCTGAATAACTAATTCAAATGACGTGTTTCGATCTTTCATTTTGTAACAATAAATGCATTTCAAATTGAAAATTTACGAAGTATACCTACTGTTGGTTTCAAAATCGTCCGATTCCCATATCGGTCACCTGTATAATAATTAGCATAAAGCTTACGGTTTAAAATGATAAGAACGTGTACATTATTAACACAGTTGACAATACTTTCAAAGATAATTAATTTAATGGCCTTATAATTAGTTCTTCTCCGCATATAAAGATTTTTATCTCGGAATCGTTGGTAAATAATAATAGATATTACATTTTATAAGGACGAAATAGGTCGGTTGATTGACGTAACATAATAACATTTTTAAAAACGAAAACTGCTTTCTCTGTCACATTTATGTTGTACACAATGCACGTGTTTATATTATGTGTCCATTAACAAATTTCTAAAGCCATTATTTTTTTTTATAGGTAAGAAGATATCGTTAATGCGGTGAATAATATAAATAATACAAATCTGCACGTAACAAGTAAGTCGTTGATCATTTACTACTAACGATAAGTACGTTCTAAATAATATATCGTTTTGTGATGACGCCGCGCCGGTATAGCGATAACTATCTTTCCACTTCATTACCTCTTCGCGACAGTCACATTTTTCACCAACTTATTTTCTCTTATTTCAAGCGTTATTATGGATAATTATCGGTTGATGTTCAATTAATTTAAAAATTAAATATATCTGCTTGATGTTTTCGAACTGTACGTAAATATAAATTTTTCTACTTACAATTAGATAAAATAACAACATACCTACTACTGATTGTTTATATCTAATGTGTTAAAAGTTTTTTATAAAATTTTCTCGAGTATTTTATTTTATTGTTTTTATAGTAGGTAAATACACAGTTTGGGATAAAGTGAAATAATTTGATATTTATGTATATAAAAGAAAACGATGAAAGGTTTTCTCTTTATCGAAATTCTATTTCCTGTGCTTTAAAATAAAAAGAACGAGAATAAATTGTAAATTCTTAAGTATACAATACAATATGGGATAGGAGTTGAAGTTTGTTTTTATAATCCTCTTAAAGGCGGTTATTAAAATTATATTCAGACTGACTAATATCGTGTAGTTTTTAAAATTTAATCGTCATTCACTTTATTGTATTCGAAACAGCATAGCTGCTTAATAAATTATATTTATATTTGATTGATTTCGAAATAAATTTTAAAACGAGCAATTACATGCCAGAAAATATACAAAGTATGTGGTAAGGTAAGAGTACCTGTCTTCGACAGGTAATCAGTCCTCGACATGGTTCTATTATTACGCAAATATAATAATATTTCCGTTTATTAAAGTGTTATAATTTTAACATTAAGGTGTGGTTTAAGATGTTTACCGATTATCTGTCACTTTTTGTGGCATTCGGCCGTGTAATTTTTTTTTAAACAAAATTTATTTATACAAGTGCGTTTGACGTCGTTTAACCCGAAACTTTTAACTGAATCTTTTCGTCCCTAAGTATTGATTTCTTAATGTTTCCTCATGTAGCTTGTTTTTTTAATATTTTTTTATCGTGTGATATGTTGTAAAAGGTCTAAATTTTAATTGTTTGTAAGTGTTTAAATTCTGTGAAAAAAACGGCCGATTTTCAGAGGGGTGTCGATAAATATGGCATTCACCAATGATCGACGTATATATTTTTTATTATACTGTATTACAATAAGAAAAGTGTAAATGTAGTGCGCAGCTATATTTTATCCACAAAAGTTGTTTTCTATAAAAATTAATCAAATTATAAAAAAAATTACAGATCCTGAATTATTGTTTAAGGGTGGACGAATTATGTTCTTTTCTCTCAATCTTTGTTTACTTTTATAGTTTTCTTATTATTCAATTAGATAGATGTGTAGGTATTTTTAATATTAGGTGTACCGGTATGAAATGTCATTTTTTTTGCACATTTAAAAAGTAAATTTCTGAATTGTTTTCAAGTAACTTTATTAACTATAATTGCCATTATTAACAACAACATTATTCCAATTTATGGGCAACTTATGGATACCATCATAAAAAAATTCGGGATGTTTTGAGGCAATCCATTCATCGAGCCATTTTTGCACTTGTTCATGTTTCGTGAACTTTTGCTCGGCCAATCCATGAGTCATTGATCTGAACAAGTGATAGTCAGATGGGGCAATGTCCGGACTGTAGGGCGGGTGGGGCAAAATTTCCCATTTCATTTCTTTCAATGTATCTTTAACGATTTTTCCAACATGCGGGCGAGCGTTGTCGTGGACGCAGTCATTAGGCATCTTCGTGCTCTTTACATGGACCATTCTGGTCTCTGAATTTGCAATTCTCGATTTTTAAACTGATTACACTTGTCTTTCAGTCACGAAGCAGCTGTACTCTGTTCTCAAACCGTATTTGGGGACCCATCGATCCTGTTCTTCAGTAAATCCTTGCCCAATACTCTAAACGACTCTGAAATCTACAGTTTGCTATGCCTAAACATCACAATAGTGAGACTCACGCAACTTTTTTGCATTAGCAGTCATCTTTTCGCAAGGCCTGAACTCATCGTTCTCAAATGTCAGAAATGTCATATTCAGATCTTGTTCTAAATTCAAAGGTCATTAGATCACGCTTTCAAACGCTTAAGATAGATCAAACAAACGCTATGAGAACAAGTTTTCTGAAACATAATTACACACAAGTAAAACGATCATTTGCATAGGTCACTTAATATCTGAGACTAATAGAAAACATTTTATTTTTCACTTTAATTAACATATTTATACAAAAGACTTTTCTGCAGTGCTCTTTTGGCAGTTTTCATCATAAATATTGATATTAATTAGTTTTTTTTTCATTCAGCAAAAAAAAGGTCAAATCATTTTTAAATAGGTTTTAAGATTACATTTCAAAGTATTGATCGGTAGTTTCAGAAGACCAACGAACTAGTTTTACACACAATGACAAAGATTTTATGCAAATATTTTTCTAAACATGTCGAGAATTTTAAATAAGGCATTTTACCTTAACTGCAACTTTAATTTTAAATGGTGATTTATAACTAATGATTAGATAAACGTTTATCCGCATCCGTTCTTACATTACTTTAATTAAAATGCACAGTTTTATTTGAATAATAATAAGTAGATGTCCGGCCGATACAACGAGATTTTTGAATATAAAAACACCCCTGTCATCCCGTGTCAGTGAGATTTAATAAGACAAAGTCCTTTTCTAAATTGCAACGAAATTTAATTTATATTTAACCAAAGTAATTAGACTGGCCTCGTATATCCAATTAAAAATTTACAACTTTAAAGTTAAATTTTTACCGACATAAAGAGTATACGCATTTTATTATTGCAATAAAATATCAAATTAATGTACACTTTGAATATCGCAGATTAAATATTGTCGTTATTAAAATTCAATTGGCGAATTTATATAGTAAAGGAAATTGAAAAATGGAATATTGTTATGGACAACTCGGCTCGAGGCAAAGATGCTAAAGTTAAAAAAACTAGATTGAATTTCAATCCTACGACTCGAAAATATCGCGCACAAATGCCCCAGTATCGCGAAATTCTTAAATAACAATATTATTTAAAGTTAAATCAGTTTTTACTCACAATTAGATAATATGTATTTTTGTTTTGTTTGTTGTCAGATTATTTTCGTTATTGAGTAAAGGTTAAAACATTAAAATCCAAGCGATTTATTTGTTTAAATCGTTACGTCAGGGTTTTTATTATTATCCATTGCTATTGATAGGCAACACAATTAGCGCCAATCGACAAACTGTGAAACATTATACCGTCTTCGTACTACCTATAATTAATAATGCTAAATTTATGCTAAAGCAAAACATAAAAATCATGCCCATAACGACATGACACGAAAAGGTTTTGTTGCAACTCATGAAATAGCCCTTCAGAAATTCAAGGAAGCTATTGAATTCTGTATGCCGTCGAATAAGGTCTCTATATAAAGCTATTGGAGTTTTATTTAAGTTTAGTGCAAAGTTTTTCGTTCTATTTTCTTTTTTTTTATTTGGCGGCCGTGCTTTAATTTAAAGTTTTTATACTTTTCGTGCGAATTTTGAATATATAATTAACTGTGTTTAGATAATATCGTTTTAAATGTATGTACGAATTACCTACAAACATTCTTTGTTTCTATAAGTAGATACGTGTAGGTACGGATAAAATAAAAATTCTCATTTATTACAAATTAACTACACCGAGCTTTTCAGCCCAAACTTGTCTCTAGCTAAAACGTGATAATATATTATTATTCCGACGCATACTGGAGTTTCTTTCTAAATAACAATATTAATCGAGAAATTCGAGTTGTCACGTTATCGTTTTCATTATCGTTTTATCACAACTTTATAGCATTAACCAGCTAATTCCTTTTATGTAGTTGACAGTGGTTTCCGCTCTAGACTGACAATCACGCGAGCGTTCCGTTCGCGTTCGTTCGAAAATACGATACGTTAATAACACGTAAATTCTATTTCAGAGTTTGTGTGATTTTTTAAATTTTATCTTTGCTGATAATAATCGACGCTTTAGTCCTTGTTTTTTCGTACCAGGTACTTAACTCGAAATTCGAACGAAATGTTATCTAGACGATTATAAAAAAGAAATAATTTGTCGCTTAACAATTCGTAATTTTTAACCAGTTAGGCAAATGCATTAAATGTTATTCAGCAAGTTTACTTTGAAAAGAACTTACAGAAAAGCCTCTTAGAATCTTGTAGGTACATACGTCTTCATCTGCAACCTACTTCTTTCTGTCAAGCTGCTTTATGGCTTACATCAAGTAAAATGTGAAGTTGCACCAAGCGGATTACCGAACCCCTCGTTTTGACGATGTCATAACGAAATATCAAATCGGACCCGATAAAATTTATCCCAGATTCTTTAGCCAACTACAAAAAAAACAATTTTTTTATTAGCATAACTGAATTTCGCGATGAAATCTTTTCGTATTTCAATATTCTTTAATTTCTTCTGTTATATTTAAAGGAATATAAACATAATTAATTTTGTTATCGTTTACTTTGCGGAGTTTTAATGGAAGATACTGTTCGTTTAAGCTCGAGTATTTTTCAATTAGAAGATTGTATAAGATTGAGCCTTATAATCATTTTTACGTGCAACTTAAATTGGATTTTCTATTTTTGTAATTAATTAGGTATACATATTTGCGCCGTTCCCTTTAAAACTGTTAATTTCACATCTCTTTAATAATTATTATTGATCTTCTTTAGAAATTGAAGTGGAATATTAAAATTCGTTACAAAATACATCACATCTATTTGATTTTTTTTATAATGGCGGACCATAACGGCTTCCTATGTAAAAATGGAAACACGTATCGAATTTTTTTTGACATATGACACATCTACCCGATTATGCCAAGAATTCTACTGTAAAAATTGAAACGCGACAATTGCTTTTTACTGAGAAAAATGCATTGCATTGGGTGTAATAAGTACCTCTATCTATGGCCTATCCAAACCTATATGCAATTTACGTCATCAAAAAAAAAAGTTACTCGATTGTTTATTTATAATTCGGTTTAAAGTTTGAAAAATGACATATTTTATAGATGATTTACCTGCGCACATATTAAATGGTATAAAGAAAGATTACAATTTATTAGAACTGTCAAAATACGAGGTACGAGGTGACAGCTATGTGTGAAACGTCATCATCTAGTAACCTTTTATTGATGACGTGGATTGCATATAGGTTTGGACGAAGTGTACCTTACTTTCTTCAATAAATACATACTATACTTCGTCCAAACTTATACGCAACCACGTCATCAATAAAAGGGTTACTAGATGATGACGTTTCACACAGTGCTGTCATTTCGTACCTCGCATTTTGACAGTTCTAATAAGTTGTAGTCTTTCTTTATACCATCTAATACGTGCGCAAGTAAATCATCTCTAGAATATGTCACTTTCCAAACTTTAAACCGAATTACAAATAAACAATCTAATAACTTTTTTTTGATGACGTGAACATCATATAGGTTTTGGATAAGCCATAGATATACGCACATATACACTCGATTACTCGAAGTTTCGATAGCTCGAATTTTTTTCTATTCCCTTCAAATTGGAGTTATCGAAGTTCGACAGAATTTGGTCAATAACTCTTTTAACAATATGTTTTTAAAAAATATATTTTTCTTCGCCAATAACTAGAACTCTGCTTATTTATTTCTATTCTCAAATAGGAAGTCCAAATTATTTGAAAAATCATTTGCACCATTTATTTAAAACGAAAATAAGTTCGTTTACCTCAATTTTTTTACGGCTAACCTAAGTATGTTGTGAATTAAATCCTCTTTTAATTTAGTGTACCTAACGTTAATGGTTAACGTAAAGTATATTTAGATTACAAAAAGAAATTCCGGCGACAGGTGGAAACAAGATATTTCACTCTTGTTTTTGTATGTTTTTAACATAATGAACTCGAAGTTGGCGTGTAAAAAAAAGGGAACGTTAATAACGTAATGAATGCTGGCCTACTAAACAATTCTAGACGTTGCGCTGGTCGACGGAGATTTTCTCTAATACGCTAATAAGTTAGGTAAAGTGCGTTGTTCTTTTCGTATTACGAAACGGAAGGCGAACTTAACGTAATTACCTTTAATTAAATAGGAGAGAAGCTGCCAATAAAAGTTCGGAAATCTCTTTTGCGGGCATCCATCGTTCCGATTTATTTTTGATCGTTTTTTTTTGTTTTTAACGTTTTATCGAATGATTGAATTTGTTGTACGTCGATAAAAATGCCGATCTTCGGTCGAGGAGTTTCCCTAAATTTAAAAACCGGACACGTATTTCTCGTGCTTATATTTCAAACACAAATTCGTGTGGGGGTAATATTTTTCCCCCCAGAGAGTTTCCGCACATACCTACCAGAAACTGGAATTAGAAGTACGGCAAGCACGAGAGGGGAATTTGCGCTGATAGCGGTCGTATTAATACATGCGCCATTTCCTTTTCTAATAAAATACAAATGTGATTTTCGAACATAGATTAGATTCGGATTTTATTTATTATGTAGTAAAAGGGCCGTAATTAAATAGCGGCAGATCTCGGTTATCAGCTGCTAACGCTTTGTTAAACCCATACAAATTTTTTGGAGCGGTTTGGTTGTATAATTTTAAACCGCAGAGCGGTTTGTACATATATGTAAAGTCGGACGTTATTTAAAAATTCAGTGATAATGACTCTTAAGCATATAGTAAAAAGGATTGTAAACTATTCGCCGTTTTTTTTTTATTATTAGTATAAGCTATTATAAAACTTTTGAGCTTTACAAACAGGTCATGGTTATATTTTAGGCGTTTGTGAATTTATGGTTGTTGTAGTATTAATTGATATCGCAGCGCTGCTTCGAAAAGTATGATATATTTTGCAAAAATAAATTACGTTCACTTCTGTTTACAACATTTTATTGGAACCGAACGGCTTTGAATTTAATTTATAGACGAAACCTATTTGGTTGTCTTCTATATGAAAGTTAAAAATCTTTATTTAGCCGATTTTTGCAATAATGTTCTTTGGATTTGGCAAAAACATAGTTCCTGTCCGTTTTCCGTAAATACCTAAACGTTTGAATTTTATTAGTTTGTAAACAGCGATGTATTATTGTTAGTTAATCGTAAATGAATTACCACATTTAATGTGATTTTCTTTAAATGCGGTCGTTGTAGGTTTTTCGCGTAGGTGAAGTTACTATAAATAAGTAAAAAATGTGTATTCTTTCACTACCATAAAAATAAAACACTGATTATGTAACTTTTTAGATTTACAAATATCAAAAATCTTGCTAAAATTTTAATACCTACCAATCTACATTTGAAGTTCTACATAGAAACGCATCAGCTAGGATGCGTTGATACATAATATGTCAACAATTAAACCGCGTGTCCAAACGTCGAAATTATTTTGTAGACGCGGACAAAAGTTATAAGTGCTTACTCGAAATTTCAGGTCTTGGGCACAACTCGAAAAGTTCTTACTGAAAAAATAATTTGTTATAGTGTTTTGAAAAGTGTTCGAGGTAAGTATAATGTAATGAATATGTAATGAAAAATAGGGGGTTCTATTTTAAAAAATTATAGATAGTGACCTTCACGTAACCGTGGCAACGCCGTTCCAGGTCATAATAGTACCACCATCTGATATACCATTTAAAACCGCATAACATTTGTCCGAAACAATTTTCTCTAAAATGTCGCGTTTACGAAATAACTGAGTGGTCCGGTTGGTCTGGGACACCCAGTATATACGGTAGTTAAAGATAGGACAAAAATATTTTGTTGTACCTACGTGCGCTGTACATGTTTGAATTTTTAATAAATACAGCTTTGTTCAGTTTAACAAAAAATGCTTTAACACAAAAAACATTTTAACGTTAATATAATGTTAAATTATTGATTTTTTATAAAAATGTACATTTTCATGTGTATTGTGTTTAGCATATTAGGTACTGTCAATTAACAAGCATTTTTTTAAATAACGAAATGATTGTATTTCACAAACGAGGCTTGAATTTTTTTTAATTAAACAAAACTTTTGACAGATAAAGAAAACGATTTTCGAAATAAAATACAATCGAATTTTAACCCATCCCGTGGCGTTGCTGCAATAACGTTAGACAATCAGTACATCGTATTTCACAATTATGCTTTTGTCTAGAATTTCTGTATTTCCCACTGCGCGTCGTGAAAATTAAAGACAATACAAACGAAATTCTAATCTGCAAGTTGGTCGTTCCGTGTTAACAACATTAAAATCTATTCGTGTAGAAAAATGTAGATAAAAAACCGGTTAAAACATGCGGTTTTGAATTGTATGCCGTCGCCTCACTCTTGAAATTAATGGCCTTATCGATTAAACATATTTTCAAATAGTTTTAAAAGGAACGAAGCGTGAAATTTAATAAAATTTAATGCCGCGAGCACCTATTCAATCAACACGGATACTTATCTACATGCTATTAATGAAAGAAGGGAATAACAATTCTAGCATCAATTTTACATAAAATAATGCAATTACTTCGGTACTTAAATAACTTGAATGTATAAATTTGATTTATGTAATTCAAGTACTGTATATTAATGTAGTTTTTAAAATCGATGACGTTTTGGCAGAGTGACTTAACCGTCGCTTTTTTGCGAAAATGAGTTATTCTGACTATCTTATGCATGTAAGGCAAAGACATAATCTGTTAAAATCTGATAACAATATTTCGATTTTTTCGGCCGAAAAGGAAATTTGTATTTGCGTAAAACGTATCTGTTTATAGCTAGCTACGCGACAGCATAAAATGAGCTCTCCTGTAAAATTTACTTTTTCTGGGTTAAGTTACTCCGCAAAAACTGCGTCTAAATTATAAATTCGAACGTGTGTTCATCAAACCGTTTTCCTTCCTATGTAACTGGTGACGTAATCTATTCTCCGCAAACATGAAAGTAATCTGCGAGCGATGCGCTTCTCGTTTCTCGAAATAATATGTATTTAGAACGGTCTCTTTGTCTTTATTGCTATAAACTTCACACGGCGAAGGAAAGCGACCCGTTGTAAATAGATACCAACCTAACACAAATCTTTGTGCCGCCTATTTGATAAATAGGCAACATTACAACTACCGACACTATCTCGGGAATATATGGAAGCATTTTCCGCAGAAAATCGAGTAAAAATATGTCACTTTGCACATAACGTTTGAATTTCATAACACTTAAGTCGGCAAACGATGAAAATAGGATTTACACGTCCTTATAGTGTCTTTTTATAATGTCTTTCCACTTATAAGGGAACGAAAGTAATTCTTATGACTTATATTTATCATTAAAATTAAATAAGTAGGTATAATAAAGGGTGACAATTAATTTAGGCAAAAAATTTAATTCTACATGGTTTCTAAACCAAACACGTTAAACCTCCAACAGCACAAATAAAATACGACGTCTTGATTTTCTTAAAAACAAAACAATGAACGTAGGTACTTCGATTTTTTTTTAAGTAAAAGTAGATAGCGGCAAATTCGGTGCCAAAAAATGTCACGTGCATTAACTGTTAACCGATCGTGTTTTTCAATAGCTTTGCGCGTAGTACCCACGAAAGTAGGACGTTTTCCGTTTGTAAAATTAAACCGAATTAACTGTCGAACCCAGAAAGTTTTGAGAGGCATCTCGATTTCACAAATTTAACGTTATATTAATACCTAGAGATATCGAAAAAATCGACTTCGAAATATTATTTTTGCGGAGGGTGGACATTTTAAATACTTATCTGATCCATTAAACTACAGTTAATAATGGTGATGTTGGAATTACGAGCGGTTATGACTAACCAGGGCGTTCGTAATTTTTTGTATGGAACATGATGGTTTCGTCCCGTTTATCTCTAATTTTTATATTAAAATTCTATTAGGTTATTGTTTGTCTTTGCTTTCTTCGCTGTTTTTGTCCGTTATTTTTATTTTTCATATTGTATAATATCGACGACGTTTTGGAAGCGTAAGCGCCACTTTCTTATGCATCTAAGACAAAGACTTAATCTGTTAAAATCTGGTAACAATATTTCGATTTTGCTCGCAAATGCGCTAAATGTGCGTTCCTGTAAAATTTGCTATTTGTCGCTTACGCTGTTCTGCCAAAACGCCGCCGATATGCCTTTCATTGTTTTATTCCCATTTAGGTCTTTGTCTATGAAATGAATTATTTACTTTTTTTATATAGTGACCAAGTTGTATACAGCATGGTCATTAATAAAAGTAGACAAATCTCATTGTCAGTCGTAAATATTAGGTATGCGCATAAACGTCTTACACAATTGATCAAATAATTTATTATGCTGCCAAAACCAAAACTTTGTTACCTACAATGTATTATTTGATTTAGAATTGTAAATTTCCTGTAAACACCTCGATTTGTATTTATTCAATTGTTGTCTAATCGGGATTATGGATAATTTTGCTCAAACTGAAGACCGAACGGTGTCATTTGTTTAATGCAAACAATCGTTCTGTTAAAAAATGAAAAGAAAAGTAACTGTGTCACGGTAAAGTGCAAATGACTATTTATGTTACGTTCGACATAACGCGCTTTACCATTCATCCGTGACGGGCAAAACATTTTAAATTAACGAGTAGCTACTTAATAGAAATTAATTTTTTATTAAATATTTGAAATTTTACAGCTCATCTTTAAATTGTAATCGATTAATGGTTATTTATGTTAATCCTATTCCGATTTTTCAAAGGTGTAAGATTAAAACGTAAATTAATTAATAATAATCGAATTAATGATGATTGCGATTATTTTCGCGCGCCTTTAGATTTTCTGGAATTTTGAAGTAAAAACCGAATAAAAACATACCCTAGGTAGATAGATAGTACTTTATTTGATAAAGCTTCAGTTTTATTGATATAGTTTTGTAACTGTAACGTAAGAAATTTACGTACCCTCATCCCCAAACGAGTACCGTCTAATTTCCATCATAATTTTTCGACGAACAAATTATGGTATATATATATTTTTTTATATATGCTGGCGTTATGAATGAATGTCAAGTCGGCACAGGTTTTTGTTTTGCAACTTTGGTTATCTAATTTTTTTTTAAAGAAAAGTCCATGCATTTGAAAATATTTTAGCAAACGGAAATGACCGTACAACGTCTATAAATACTCCCATTATCTTGAGTTTGGATTCTGGCCGTTGCGTAACGAATAGGTCTGAACATGAAGAGCAATTTATTTAAAGAGATTTATTTAGGGACGACTGACTTTACTTTGTTATGGTGTTTCGGAGACACATTTATGTAATTTGTTGTTACGTTTCGAATCTGATTCATTTTAATCGTATCTTGAATTATTTAATTTATAAGTAGGTATTAAGGAAAAGGTCAATATGTTGTTTATACGCAACATTTATAAAATTAAAACGTTAAATAAGAATTTTTTTTTTTTTTAAGGAATCGTTTGAACGATTTGAAAAAATTACCCTTTAAGCATTGTATACGACAAATCACGTTGCCAGATAAAAGCATAGCGGCGTTCCAAGTCCAACTAAAATAGCACAACCCGGGCAGACAACGGCACGTGACGTCTCGCAACTAATTTTGAAACAAAATTAATAGTTTTTAGTAATACAAGCAAGAACGGTATTAGCCCAAATTAATATCTACTATTGTGGCACTTCCTTCCTAATCCGTAACTCAAATGTGTTTTACTTTATTAAAATATAAAAACTGTAGTATCGCTATTTTTTGAATTTTGATAGCTCTTTAATGTTGCGAAGAATTATGCGACATTCATTTTAAAATAAAATAAATTCGCTTGCTCTGAATATGTGGAAACAACGGTGTTTATGCGCTATACCTACGTCACAAATTGCATTTGTTGGATATATATTTTAAGAACGTCCAATAATTAATTATATCATAAAATCGTAAAATTTACGGTAAACTTGAAACGCTTCTTTATTATAGATAGATATGGTATATATGGATATGTAGAACGTGTAGGCATTCTTTTTTCAGGTCTTTAAAATTTGTGTTGTTCTATGTCAATGCTGCATTACAGTAATTTCGAAAGTGCTTTTAAGACACTAGGAAGTGTTGGTATTTTTAAATCTAATTGTCGGTCGGTTTCTTTTGGAAATTCTTAAGCACGTAAAATGTATTATACATTTTGACAAAATTAACTCTAATTAAAAATTGTCAGTAAAATGTAAATCATAAGTTACGGTAGCTAATTCTCTTCGTATTAGCGCTAGGGGTTGTTTCGGAAATACGCCGATTTTAACATATTGAAAATTTTATGGCGAATTAATTATAGGTCAAACATAATTAATGTAGGTAATCGAGCATGTGTTTACCTACATTCCAATTCAAGGTGATCTGTAAGTCGATAAACATTCCATGTATTACAGGTAATATAATTCTAGTAGGAAATTTAAACTACGAAATAAAAATTGAAGGTTGAGCTTGATTAAAATACAAACCCCTTTATAAATATTTAGTGCATTTTACATTGTATATGATAAATCGTTAATTATTATTAGCCTCTGATGACGTTTGTTTTAATAGCCGAAACAAATTAAGGCAAAATTTTAATATGTGTTCTTGAGATGCGAAATCGAAATTTTGCAAATCAATTATCTTCAAGTTCGTGTGTGATCTACATAAGTACTGATTAGGATAATTTAATATCTAAAATGCCATCAGTATTGTTCATTTGTGTGAAAAGCATTTATTTTAATTTTGGGCCATTCCTTGTAGAATCGACCAATAAAAAACTATTTTTGGATCTCAACGTTTCAGATTTGTAAGATTTTATTATTTATTCATTGTACGAGGACGAAACACCCAAAATTTCAGATTTTTGGGCTCGTAGTTTTCGAGCTATTTATTTTAAAATGAAGCAAAAATCGCGGAAATTTGACATCTTGCTGTAACTCAAAAATTATTTGACCTAGAGAGCCCATCATTTAGTATCATTCTCTTTTGCTTTTAATGGGTTTTTAATTTGATAAACAACATGACTATGATAATTAAATTTTGTAATTTTTGAGGACCTTAGAAGAACTTTTTTTTTAAATCGCAGAAACGCCCCTTTTAATTTCTTTGAAAAACATATATGTTTTAAAAACATTCATTGACTATCTATGCGCCAAATTTCACAGTGGGTTCTTACGGAAATTAATTTTTACATTACAATTTTTAAAAATACATTTGTATAAACAAAGAAATTCATAAAATTTGCAATTTTTCCGAATTAATCGTACTCCGTCGCATGATAAAAAATATTTAATCTGTTAAGTAATTAATATTATTTCGACAATATTTTTTTTGTGTCGGAGATTACAAATAAAGCAAATACATTCCTAGTTCCTTATAACAAACTTTGTACCAAACGGTATGCGTTACATAATTTTGTCGACACACTTTATAGCATTTTATTGAAGTTCTGTCTGGCGTTTATGTCGATTTTTTTATACCTACACAAACTATTATAATAACGCTCGTTAATCGCTCTCGTAAATTATTTTTGACTTAAACAAAATCAGGCATTTACAGACCGATCTATCATTAAATTCTCGGAAATCTATTTTTTTAGGTAGGTACCTATACATATTATGTATAGGTTCAAACTTGCACGAACCCAAATAAATTGACTATGACAAATAAAATATCGCAATTCTATAATCGTTCCATCAAACTTGGGTAACCTTTATTTTCCAGGTTTCGCTAATTTTAGCGACACGCAATTTTGCTATTAGATATAAATTAATCTCCGTTTTTATTTCGCACGATTGTAACGTACACTGCGAATCGCTGCAATCTGATTTCGATGTTTATTTAAAAACGTAGAATTTGCATTCGGCCGCTAGGTAACGGCGACGATAACATTAAAAAATTTAGTTTCGCCCTATCTAAATACGGCCGATCGTGCTAATGCGATAAGCATTTAAAGTACGTTGACATTTTACTTTTAAATGTAAACTTTTCACTTTCCAAGTTGCTTCATTGTAATCTTATTTGCGGTTTCGAAACATCAACTGCGCTTTTTATATTGATTTGATAAACAATTTGTTGTAGGTACTTATTTACCTACTACAATTTTTTAGTTAATAAAAATTAATGATCGAATTTTACTTGTTTTTATTTGGTGATATTCGTTTATACTAATGTTCATGTTTAAAAATATTACTAACATTTTATACTTTTAGAAACGCTAAAGTAAAACAGGGAGTTTGTAAAAGTATAATTAAAAGGTTAGCGATAGTTTTAAACATGAACATTAAAACTTAATAAATTAAATAATTTAAAAACATTTTAATAAACACTGGGACACCGTTCTTAATGATGCAATTTAATAGGGGGATTCGATAAGCAACACTATAAGCAACGATAAGCAGCGAGAATCAACAGATGTCACTATGGTAGATTCACTTCAGGAAACGATACTAAAAAACTATTAAATTTTATTAAAAAAATTTAATAATAAATACTAATTCAATTACCTAGTTGCTCCCAATATTTTTATACTAAAAAAGTTAAAGGAAGAGTTTTATTAAGTTGTACACATTCTTCCGAATACTTCAAATTAACAAATATTTAGCTACTATATGACTAAAATATTATAAGGAGCAACTAGAAGAAGGTTCAGTGAATACGTATATGAATGTAGAGGGTGTAATTGTTGCCAGAATTCGTAAACCGTTTTCCGAAAAATCGTCATTTTAAAGTATAAAGCTATCTTACAGATACCTACTTGATTTCAAAGAATTTGTCCAACTATTATTGAATAGATGGTGCTGTAAAAATACTATAGTGGTATTTTTTTTTATTTGCCGGCCGATTCGTGGACATTAATCTCCCGTTTGATAAACAAACATCAAACTGCATAGGTGGCATATTTCGTTGTGAAATATTTATAGTCAACGTACCTATACCGAAAATGAACTCATAATTCTTATATGTACATATAAACTAAAGCCAAAATTGAACTCCTGTATTTTCTTACACTCTAAATAGTGAAATTCCAGCCATTTCTACAAATGTGTACGTGATTGTGTACGTGTACGATATTGTATAAAAAGGTCTAATTTCAAAATTACAGTTAAAATTAAGTATGTATATAGGTACATTTGCTATACCTACATACCTACAGTTTTATTTATTTACAAGTTTTCATTCTATAAAAGAAATAATCTCATTCGGTTTCTTTTTCGATAGTAAGCATAATTATTTTGCATTTCGATGTGTGTTGTTTATGATTTCTATGAATTACTGAAAAATGCTGAGAATGCGGCGGACGTTTCCCATAAATAAGTAGATATGTATACATACGTTATTCGCGATAGGTCCCAACACGTCATAAATAAAACCTCGTATTTTTCAGTACTAATAGATTTTAGTCTATTTTGCCATGTCATATGTGTGCAGATGAGTGCCATGTTCAAAACTTTAATTTGAATATTACAAATATACAATTTAGTAACTTTTGTGCATGACTGCGTGCATTGGAACCTATCGTGAATAACGTATAGCTACATGTATTTGAGAACGAAACTGTAACTATTTAACTTTTAATGCAATTAATGGCATGCTATAATAATTATTATTCTGAAATATATACATAAGTAATTACATATGTGCATATATCAGTAATATTGGATTTTCTATTGTTACAATTTTTATTTTGTATTAATAATGGCACTTCTCTCACATATTACACAAAAAATAAATTTTATAAATCAATAATCATTATCATTGTGACTTTCTTGAAGAGAAATATTTTGAATTTTTCGCTCCCATAACTTGGTAACTTTTCTGGTTGCAAGTTAAATATTTTTTTAAGCTTGTTAACTTGCATTTCATAATTTTTGTGTCTCTCATAAAAACGTCCATTCTTTATATTCTGTAACTTTAACCTAAACTAAACGCTATGGCTTATGCAAACCTATATGCAATGCACGTCATAAAAAAAAAGTTACTAGATTGTTTATTTGTAATTCGGTTTAAAGTTTGGAAAGTGGCAAATTCTTTAGATGATTTACTTTCGCACATATTAGATGGACATAAAGAAAGACTACAATTTTTTAGATCTGTCAAAATACGAGGTACGAGGTGACAGCACTGTGTGAAACGTCATCATCTAGTAACTTTTTATTGATGACGTGGATTGCATATAGGTTTGGACGAAGTGTAGCAAAGTTTACAATTCGGGGAATGGTAGCGCTGTAGCGCTTTATCGAAGCGATGCTCTGAACGGTGTCTGCTTTACTCGCAGTGCTGCAGCGCTTTAGTAAAGCATTAAATCATATAAATATTCCGTTTTAACGCTTTATAACTAAATAAAGCAATGACGCAACCATGCGTTCTAACCTAACAAATTATGTTGCTTGTGTATATTTTGGTTTTGCAAAAAATAAAGATGGCTTATAACGTTACAATTCGCAGACGAAGTCATTTCCCTTACAGTAACGTAAGAAGAAAGGTTGAAGATATTACAAGGTAAGTTTTACATAAAAATTTGAGTGTTTTACAAACAAAATTGCCAACCTAAGAATTAAAACTGAAAAATTAACTAGTACCAAAAATGTTTATTCAGGCAAGATAAAGCGTTACTGCGCTCTGCAGCGTTTCGACGCTACAATTCCCTGAATGCGACCAATGTAAACATAATTAAATTAGATGCCAATGCATCAATGAAAAAGCGCACTCTGTAGAAACTATTTAGTACAAAAAACCAGGAATTAACATTTGAATAGCTGATGTCAAAATCGCGCCATCTTACGATTACACCATTTGATATTAATTAAAATAATTAGAAAAATACTACTGCGGCGTTACTAGCGGAAACATGGTAGAAGCTGATTTTTCCAGCCCATTCTTAACAAATAAATAAAATAATAAATACTTATGTTAGATATTGTTGTTTTGTTTCGTATCTAGGCCAATGCATCAAAAACGTTTAAAAGTCCACCGCAAATATCTATATTGGTTGTTGAAACATATTGAAGCTTTTATAAGAGTTTTATTGAAATCAGTATTCCTGCAATTCCGGGTCATTCGTAAATATTTGAATTGTAACGACCATCTTGAAGGTTTACTCAAAGTACCTATCCGAAGTATTTTGTATTTATCTTCTCGTACTTTTCGATGAAATGAAAATATTGCGTCGCAGAATTGAAAGGAATAAATTTCATTAAAAGGTTATTTGGTCAACAAACTCGGCGAACGTAATAAGATCACAATTTTCCGATAAGCGCCAATTTTGCACAAAATTATTCTAGCTAATGAACCCGCGAATCTCCGGCGAAGTACCTACCTACCTATTTGTTACTCGGAAGTTTTCAATTCCCTCGTAAATTAATTAACCTCCTCGATGCTTCCAATTAAGTATTCTAATTTTGAAAGGTTACATAATTTTAATGGGGGAGAAAGTGTGGTCGAGGTAAGTCGTAATGCATATTATACAGTACCTGCTTGCTATACACCGAAGTCGCGTTCGAATTTATTTATCGATCTCGTCCTTGACTACCTTACGGAGGTTTCTAAGGCAGCTGCTTCTTTACTTAACAATCGTCTAACGCGAAATTTTTAATTACACACGACCTCGACGGAGCTCCGTGTTTGTTCATATTCTATTTAATTAAATTGTACGTGGTAGACCGCTACGAACAAACCGTTTAATCTTCTGAATCGGGGATGAAAGCGATTTTGTTTTAATATAGGTATATTTTGTGAAAGGGAGCTTGTTAATTTTAAGAACAAGTTTTTCGACATCATCGTACAAAATTCTAAAGCAATTTGTAAAAGCAAAGAGGTGATTATTCAAGAGACTGGATCCGGCTTAAATTTCTATAGGTTCGGAATCAGAAAATATGTAATTTTGAGAACCTTTTTGGCGCCCTACGTTTTGAATATCTGACGATTTGTAAAACGCTCTTGTATTCATATTTCAGTTTTTACGGTTATGATTTTTTCTTCGTTTTGCTTGGCAGATGTGTTCTAAGGCACTTCCTACTTTGCTTCGCACTTTGTATTTCATTAGTTAAGTGCTGTTACAATAAAGGGGATGCCGTTCGCATATTTATTCGTAAAAGGTGGTATTTGCACTTCCTATTTCGTTTAGGCTTAATTCATTGTCGGCGAAGTCGCCAAAAATGAGCATTTTCTATTCCTACGCGAGCATCCTTGATTCATCCTGCTGCAGTTTTTAATAACCTTGTAATACAAGCTACTTTATTAAGCGTAACATGTTGCTGAAACGAGGGTCATCCTAATTTAGTATTTCCTCGATGTTTTTAGCTATAAATATTATAATTTTTTGTGTTGGGCGGATTTTATTTTATTAAGCAACGTCGTATGGTAAACATTAAAACTACAGTTAGGTACTTACGTTTATTACGCAACTTTTATTGATCTTGTACGTTATTTTTTAGCTATTATAAAAATGGATCGCGACGCGTCTAAACATAGGATGTCTGGAATAATACCTACTATTTAAAAAATATTTTCTCTAATAAATTCATCGATTTATCATCGTTAGTTCTTTGGCCGCTTTACTATTTACTTGAAAAATACTTCTTACTATTATTTAATAATTGTTTGGGCGTTATTAAATTCATATTTAAATTGAAATTGCCGTAACTACGAACGTTTAAACGTTATAAAACATTCTATAATAATGAAATGAAAAATCACCGAAGAAAAATGTTATTCATAAACATTATGTAACATATTTAAAATAGCAGATGTTACGAAAACCAAAATATTAAGTAGGTATGTGAGGATTGACGTTAATATGATATAAAGGTTATTGAAACTGAATGTCGTGTTTGTTTGAGAATTAACACATTTTACATCACTACGGTATTCAAATAAAATTGTCCATTCGCCGGCGTTATTGAACTCGCACTACTATTTCGAAATTATTTTGAATGTTACTGATGGCTACTAGAATTATAATTTAACAAGATGCTAGATGGATAAATAAATATGAATTAAACACAAGAGTTTGCTCAGGGATCGACGATACGGTTTTTAGCGAATTTTCATAGAAAATAAAGCTATTGCAGCCTGTCTGATGACGGGACCCAATTTCGAAATAATTGAAAAAAAGTGATAATGTTTTTTTTTAATTCTTATAAATTCCTCTCGTAGATATTATTTTAGAAAAAAAAATGTATTTCTTTCGAGAAAAAATTAAAAAAAGGAGTTTTTTGACATGCGACATGAAAATTCGATACCGAGGTTTGCGCGGAGGTTTCAAATTACGTACACATATATAGTAAAGACATCATCGCCAATTGATTTTATAAGGTTAACGTACGTTACAGTAAAAATTAGTTGATACTCGTTAATAAAATTTTCCAAATTAACACAACAAACCAGTTATTTGTCGTTTATTAAAGCAATAGATAGTTTCGTCTACCATTTTAAACATTTGTCGCTAATTTTAGCGACATATTTTATTAATTAATTGACACAATAATTTTTAAAATAAAGCGCGCTTGCGCATAATTTTAATGTTTGGCAGTCAAAGATAAACATTGTAGGAAGTTTACTATGTATATTTTCTTAAGTTTGTGGTAGGTAGTTATCATTTGCGTGGTTCATTTTATTCTAAATAATAGTTTACATTGAAATGGGCGCGTTCAGCCGAGCTCATCGCTGAAATAGCGGAAAGTAAGCGCTACGTTATAATTGCTGACTAGAGCTGAAGGACCGTTAGTTATTATAATAAACACGGGGCACAACTGATGCACGTCAGTTATAAAAATAAAATAAAAAACGCAAATAAACAGCGGTTCAATTTAACCGCTATTTTAGTGCTAAGGCAGCGCTTCCCGTCCGAATACGCCCAATAAATACCCAGGCGGCACACTGACGTTATAATGTCGTCAACTATTGGCCACTTGGGGACCAATGGGGACGTATATATGACGTCAATATTACGGGTTAGTGTCACAGCCCAACGACGTCAAATTATGACCAATCTAGTACGTTACTTGAGACGTCTAATTTCCTTAAATGGGACGTCGAATTGCCGTCATTTTGCATTCAATATAATTATTATTTTATTACAAAAATGAAGGTAGAAACAAAGAATCTAAATGTAAGAAATTAAACGAAGTATGTTAATGTATCAAAGAATGAACACTAAATTATTTGGATTTACCTACTTAATAACCAAATATCGATATTATTATTATATACGAGTAATACAATAATATGTTTAAAATAAGATGTAAGCGGTAAATATAATATAAGATATACAGTGTGTCCACGAGTTCTGGGATCCTTTGATAAAGCCTAAACTAAGCACAATAGAAAAAAACTATTTTAGATAAAAGCTTGCTGATTGTAAGAGTCGCACAATGTAAAATTTCACACCAACAAAAGACATCTAAATAAATTAATAATGAAATGGGGGGTCACTCACGCCACAAAGATAACCTAGTCACCTAAAGGTTAAAACCTATAGAAATAAGTAAAATTTGTCTGTTTCTTGTAAAGCCATGATTTGTATAATTATTGTAAAAAATATTTCTTCCAGTTTTTTAATTATTAGGTGTACAAAAAAGTTCTGAGCTTTAGATTTCATACAACCGAAACCACAATTTAAATTTCATGAAGTTTCCCGCCCTTTTGCGGGTTTACAACGTTGACATTTGGTCTTTGAAAATACCATGCGGTTTGACGTTTGATGCACATAATCTAAAAAATCAGTAGTGTTTACGATGGCAATAACCAAAGAGCATATTCGATTTTCTATCCACTTCGCGTTTCATCTCAAGAAAAATGCTGCTGAAGCCACTGAAATGATTTGTGCCGCATATGGAGAGAACGCTGTAAGTCACGCTACGTGTAAAAAGGTGGTATACAAAATTTCGCCAAGGAAATTTCAGTCTTGAAGATGAACCGTTACAGCCGGGTGAAACAATTACGGCAGACCGCTATCAGCAACAATTGACTAATTTGAGCGATGCAGTAGAAGAAAAGAGGCCATTTACTGGCAAAGGACGTGGTAAAGTGATACTGCTTCATGACAATGCCCGACCACATGTTGCAAAAGCGACCTGGGATCATATCTTTGCGTTAGGCTGGGAACTTCTCCCGCATGCGGCGTATAGTCCAGACATGGCACCGTCTGATTACTACCTATTCCGGTCGCTGCAGCATCACTTGGCTGATACACATTTCGTGGCACTTGAAGACCTACGCAAATGCATTGATGACTTTATCGCCTCGAAGCCAGGGAGCTTCTATCATCAGGGAATTCGCAAGCTGCCCGAAACATGGCAAAAGGTTATCGATGCAAACGGGAACTATTTCGTTGATTAATATCTTTTTGTTTGTTTTTAAATAAATATTGAATTTTACAAAAAAAAGCTCAGAACTTTTTTGTACACCTAATATTTAAAATTATTTGTTTTAACTTTAGGTGGCGATAGGCTGATTAATTCTTCATTTGCCGTTAAGAAATTATATCAAAATTTGCAATGTACAAATTTACAACGTAGAACTCACTGCAAAGTAAAACCACTAACCTAATAAAACCGCTGGTAGTAAACCAAAGCTTGATCAGTATACACAGTGGCGTGACACTTTAAAGGAACTAGTTCTAGCCATTGACGTACACAATTAGAATAAATAACTGGATGTGATTTTACTTACTTGTCTAGTTGTATACTACTGTATTTATAACGTATAGAACTATTCCTATTAATCGCATAGACGCGATAGTGCATAATTCCAAAATAGATTGATATATTTTTTTAGTTAAAATTTTGGATTAAAACATAAACATGTTAGGAAAAATTATAAATATTTTACGCTTTAAATTAACGCTACAAAACGTCTTTATCTTCACTTTTTCAGTAAGGATTCAGGACTTTGAAACGACCAAAACAAGTCGTCTCAATGACGTTCTTTAATGACGTCAAATGTTCGGTGTGAAAATGTCGTCGTGCGTACGTCACTTATTGAATCCACGACGTCGCCGACGAATAATTACCAATAATTGACGACATTATGACGGCAGCGTGCCGCCTGGGTAACGGGTGTCCAAAAAGTCTTGACGTTTTAAACACTTTTTGGACATCCGTTAGTACTCAGGTACCAATACATAAAACTAGTTAGTTTAGGTATAATGTACGTATAAATGTTGGGAATTCTTTTTGGCGTTCTTTATACATAATTATTCAATTATTTTTAATACATTGTGTCAATAGAAAAGTTGTTATTTCATAAGTACTTTAACATAATTGTGTACATTTCGACCTTTAGTTGAAGTCTTCTTCAGTGTTTTACGCAATAAACGTACTTATATTAATGACAGTCATAAAAAAGTCAAGATATTCGTGAAAGTATAAAATAATAACTTTTCTATTGTCGCAAGATATTCAAAATAATTAAATATTAATAATAACTAGTTAGTCCATATTTTGTTTAATTTTTCTTTTTTATCGTTCATTAAAAAATAATTCTTTACGAAGAAAAAAAAGAACATATAGTTAAAAGTAAGATTGTTTACTGTTTTGATCTTTTCTTAAATTATAGTAGGTACCTAGCAGGTATATGTATGATATTGTTGAACTCGTTTAATTATGTATGTGAGGCCATTTACGTATCTATCAATTTTGAAGTTTCTACATTTAAAATAATTGATTCTCCTTGTATAAACGTAAGACTTTAACGCTATTCTAATATCAAATAAATACCTAGATGTTGATAATACGTTACTTATTTTATAAGTTTCTACTACAAATCGTAATTTAAATGAACGCTATAGAAATCGTTAGGTACGATTTTGTATGCATGTGTAAGTGCGATAAGAACGTAACGAACTCGAGCCCCATATGTTTTATTCTTCGCAAGAGTGCAACTATCGTTACTGATAAAATAAACTTTCCAAAATTTAAACAAAGCATTTTGGCAAGTATTTATGTAACAAATGGAGCGAGACTCGAATAAAAGCAATAGCTTCCCTTTAGTCGCGCGTCGGATTTCACAGTGTTCGTGCGTATAGTGACGTTTAGACTTTGAATTCTGCTTTTGTACGAATTATTTTGGCGTTAATGGAATACCGTTTGGAAATAGAAATCAACTAGGTGCAATTTTATACGACAAAGACGTCAGAATTTTAATTTGTTAATTTTAAAGACATTAGAATTAGGCGATTGCAAATAAATTCGGGTTTGTTTCCCTTCTATTCATTAATAATTTCGCGTGTTTCTTAATATGATACTACATTGTATAATAACTACTAACGGTAAGATACGGAGACGGATCTGCGCATAGTGTTTGACGTCAGACAATACGTATACGACAACAGACACTGTCAGACATTTTCCGAATACCGATGTTTTCCTGTACCTGTTTTTCCTCGCGATGAACCCGAATTGAGGTTAAAGTGAATTCATTTGTGTGACCGGTTATTAACACTTGAAGAATTTGTTCGAAGCATTTTTAGACTGACGATTGTGAGAGAAATTACGTACTATTGAATTTGCCCGAAAGTAATCTTTTAAATTTCTACACGTATTGCTACGTGTTACTACTCTCTGGATGATTTAGAACACTGGAATATCTTACCTTGTATTGTTATTATACCATGATGACGCTATATATTTTGTTTTGTTTTTTATACTACCTACTTTATTCTACCGCTTGTAATGCTCGTCTCCAAAGCAAACAAAGACTGAGAAGGTCGCCCGCAAAATTAAAATGAATCGTTTTATAAGTGTACCTAAACTCTATGATTTGACAAATCTAGATTGCAATTGGTCCCATAGCATTTATCAGTTGTTTTAAATAAGAAAATATGGCTTGGGTTCAAGTAACTTAAACATCTGCAGTGGTATTATTCAAAACATAAAACCAAATCTGTTCTAGAATCTCAGAATAAAAGCTATATTTTTAGAAAATATCAATTATTACTGCAAACTGATGCTTTTTAGCAGTGGAATATTTCAATATGTGAAAAAAAATTACGAAATTTGAGTCCAAGTGACCCACGTTTACGATACTGAAAATTCCTATGCTTTTGCTACTAACACAGTCTAATAAAAATGTAACGTAATTGCAGTTTTTTTCGTTTTGTGGTTGGCGTTGACGCGGATTTTTTGAGCTTAACACCGACGCGACGCGACGATGCGAACTTAACTTCTTCGCCAATATTAGGTAATTAAACGGAGGATCTGATGTTCAAGTTGAATTTACTGTCAAATTACTTTTCTCTGCCGAATTAAGTTAGTCGCGATTTCACATACAAATTATGTAATTGCGATGTAATTTATTTTGTTACACTATTTTGAAGCTATTGTTTCTCTTTGTTATCGCATTTGTAAACAATTTGGTTATTTTTTCGAGCAATTATATTATTGCATTAACTTGTGGAATTAATCTAGGAGTTGTTAATTTTACGACGTTTTATACCTAGAGTCAAATTTTCTGAACTGGGCCACTAAAACTGGACTATGCGAATTCCATAGTTCTTTTTGTGGATTATCGTTCATTTATATGCATAAATTAACGCCCCCAAATTTTTTTGAAAAATTTTGATTTTTCAAAAAGTTATAAACAATTGAGTTTTGAGGCATGTTTTTTTTCAAATTGTAATTATTCCGAGTAGATTGAATGAAAGTTCACCAAACTTTCAGAATAATTACAAAAATGATTGAAGATTAAGATGCTTTATCAATTGGGAAGAAAAACATTTATTTATTAATAAATAATTAGATTTGCAATAAACAATTACAAATTTAACTAACTTCTCCTAGGTGTAGGGAAATTTTTTTTAGATTATTATTGTACAAGTCTAAAGCTACTTATAGCCGCCGAGACATTTTGGTGCAATTCATAAGAACAAAAGTTATGAATTTTTAAACATTTTCGCGTTGCCGGCGCGTTGTAGCGCCGATTTGATTTGAAATTGTGATTCTAAATTAAGTGAGTTATATGGTTCGTATGTTTGTACCTCTTGTAGAAGACAGCTTTACCGTAATATAAATACGGCAAAAGAACAAAAAGTAAATACGATCCGTGAGAAAATAGTTGAAGAAGTAATAAAAGAATGTGAGTCGGAAAATGAAATAGCGTCAGATTGTTCAGAAAAAGATAGTGATTATACGTGCAATGCCGTCGATAAAAAATATAAGAGATTGAGACTCGCATCTGCAATGCAAGAAGTAATTTCAGCGTCTCCAGATAAAAAGTGTCGCCCACAATTTTCAGATATTGATTATAAGATTATAAGCAAATCACTTAGTAGTTGCAGTGCAAATGATCAAATTTTTAAAAACTAAATTTGGTACGCGCAATGTAAAAAATATACTACTTTTCTGATGGAGCGGATCGCAATATAAAAACAGATTTAATTTTTTAATTTATTGTACCATAAAAAGAATTTGGTATCGATGCTGAATGGCACTTTTTGCCACTTCGCACGGAAAGGAGCTTGTGATGGTATAGGAGGATGCGTCAAAAGAAGTGCTTATCGTGCAAGCCTACAAGATAAAACCATCGTCACTACGCGAAAACTTTTCGAATGGGCTTCAAGATTTTTCAAAAAGTGAATTTTGATTTCTGTTCAATGGATGAATACAGAGAACACCAACAAAAATTAGCACCTCGCTTTTCTAACGCTAAAACAATCAAAGGAACTCGGCAGTTTCACTGTTCGGCTTCAAGCCGGTTGATATGAAAAATTTAGAGTGTAAGATTTTTTCAGATTATACTGAAAGTGTTATTTTGAAAGTTTGTAAATAATATTGCTGTACATAAATATTGAATAAGATATGTGAAAACGAAGAAATTTTCTAATCATAGCCCAAATTCAAGCGTTAGAAAGAGTAAGAGTCAAGCGCCCGTACGCCGATCGTCGCGCCTAGCCACAGCGTTTTTGAAAAAGCAGATACCTAAGTACTAATTTTTGCCTAGAAAAATTACTTCCATAATTTAACAAAAAATATCTATACGTACCTAACGCCCGATTCCACCACTGGTTCTTGAGCTAGAACTTATCTAAGTCGAACTCAAATGTAAGCACGACTCAAGACGAAAATGCGTTCCACCACGTTTTTAAAGCACGCCTTGGCTAAGTTGTACGTAAATATGACAACACTGCAGAACTTGCGCGTGATTGGTCCTTTCCTTCAGTTTTTAAATATCCCGCACTGCGACAGTAATATAGAACGCCAAAAAAAATGAAATTCCCTAACCTAATTAAATTGCCCGTTACTGTTGCGACTGTTTGTGACGTTTTGTTTTCGTTTTCATGTTATCCATATTATTATGGACAAAATGAAGCGGTGCAATTACACCAGAGAGGAGAAGCACCTTCTCACCTCACTGATTGCAAATTTTAAAAATGTAATAGAATGTAAAACCACAAACTGTACAACAAATAAAGAAAAAGATGCGGCGTGGAGTAAAATAACGTCATTATTCAACGCTCAGGGGAAAATGTGACTAGGAGTAATGATTCATTGAGGAAACAATGGAGTAATATGAAACAAGAGGCGAAGCAAGGCAAAGCCAAACATCGCGCAGAGTTGTACAGAACTGGCGGAGGACCATCAATAGTCAAATCAACCGATGATTCTCTCAGTAATAAATGATACGACAGTAACGGGAATTATATTAATAATATTCACTTCCATAATAACTTTAGTAATCAAAGTAACAAATTCTAGTCACTGTGACAGACTTGAACAATGTGAGGTTATAAACATGATCTCAAGCTCTCATTATTCACGTCTCAGATGTAAGCTTGACTTAGCGAAGTTAAGATCTGGTTTTACGTGGTGGAACTGAATTTTTCTGTCAAGTTCAGCTTAAGCTCTAAGCAGAGCTCAAGGCGAGGTGGTGGAACCGGGCGTAAGTCTTTTATCATATGTTTTTACATCACGATTAGGAACCAATTTCGACGTTTTTTTTTTAATTGTTAACAAGAACGTCCGCCTACAAAGGCTCGAAATCAAACGTTAAAAATGTCTTATTTCTCCATAGTAGGTGTTACAAGAAGTTCAATTGACGACAATTACTGGTAGATATTAATGATGTTTGTAATAAATTTATCAGGTCATTAACGAGTAATATCTAGCAAAAGTGTAAAACAACGTAATGTAGACGTACGATATTTGAGACAGAGATAAAGTGGATTAACAATAGCAGACCGTATAAATTATTAAGTATTAACGCGCTATAAAAGTTTAGGTTATTTACCATAGAATTAATTAATACCTATAATTGTCTTTGTAAATGACTTTGAGCATTTTCGGACTTTTCAATTAAATTCTACATTTAGTAGAGTGACAATAGATTTACTATTGATGCGCAAATATTTTTATTTGTATTGTCAGTTGTAAAACGTCACCGTAAATGCAGCTTAATTTATTATAGGCGTTTTTATATGCTTGGACTGCTGCGCAATGATTTATAACCAACGATGTGGCGGTTTTATACGTCACGAGTAAAATATTGTTTATTGCCGAAATACTTAAACTGTCGTAATAGTCGATAACTTTTACAATAATTATACGTAGTAGATACGGTAGAATGATTATTATTATTATTGGTTTTAAAACGATAATGAACATTGTGGTACAATAGAACATTATATAGATATTACATGACGCTGAACAAAATAAACACCACTCAATTGTGTGAATAGTATGCATTAACTTTGGCATACATTTTATTAATAGTCATCAACATAATGTATAGATCGTAGTAATCGATTAAATAAAATAGATAACATTTGTAGATGGAAAACGGTTTCCTTTGGTATAGATATTTATGGTTGAGTTTCGTTTAATATGAAAATTCAACGGTAAAACAAAGATGAACAACGGCATATTATAGCGGTTTTATTGTTGTTAAGTGTAACGTAAGTATCATTTAGCGCGCGTGTGAAATGAAATTGTTTTATGTATAACAAATTTCGCGGCTAAATAATACATACACAACGCCCATTTTATGGTAATCTTTTTATGACATAATTTGCAATGTAATTAAATTGCAACGTGCGAAAGCTGGCGTGTTGTAATAATTTTTTGTAGGTAGTAGTTTGGCGACGAACGGAACTGAATAATGAGATACTAGCTATTCTTGAATGTTGTGGATAATAAACTCGATAATGGCAAATTGTTCTCTTGTATTGGTCTTTAATTTGTGACGTAAATTCGTTTCATAAAATTGAACAATATTTTGCATTCTCTTTCTCTCGTGTTTCTATACGAATATTATCGCGATTAATATTAATTTATGAGACGTTTGTTTACAAAACTCTCGCTATTTACTTTTTAATTCGGGAAACGAGTTAAACGTTTACCTATTTCGTCAAGCGAATTCTATTGAAACGTCAAGTTTCGTTAATATTTTTAAGGCAGGGTTTTTCTACCTTCTGATTGATTGATAGATATATACCTACATATTTACCATAAAAACATTTGTTTGAATAATAATTATTTCTATAGTAAATATCTGTCGTAAATGCGAAAAAAATATAGACTATGGTTAAATATCTATAAGTAATATTATAATTTTTCGAAATTTGGCCAAATGTCGAATTCGTCCTACTCGCGTGCATTTAATCATTTCGTGCTCTTTGTTATGTAAAAATCGACTTTTCTCGTTGCACAAGTTTAAAATGAAATGTTTTAGCCCCGGTTTAAATATTCATATAAGGATTATTTATCGCCGCTTTCTAGAAAATAAATTATTAATACTTGTTAGTCGATTGTTTTGTAGCATTTTAGATAGATTCCTTATTAAAATCGCTACAACAGACGTTTTCGTTAATAGATAGTTAAATTGATTTTGTCGGTTTTGACGTGTCAAGAAGCTATTTTTGTTTGCTTACAAAAAGTTTGTTCATCAACAACTTGTTTATTTATTTTTAGAATGCTAGTCGAACTTGATTAAAGAATTTATTATTGGTAGTCGAGATTATTACTAATAGCTTTTTAGTGATTATCGGGAGCGATGTAGTTCAGAAAACATTCCAAATTAAATTTCAATTAGTTTACCATTTTTATGTCGGGAATAAAAAAGGAAATTTTCAAATATTCAAACCAATTGTAAGTAGAACGACAACTTCCCACATTGTCGATTGTATTTCCCACGAGCATACATTCTCCTAATTTACATGAAAGTACACCTTTCTTGACATTTGTATCGGTTCTGATGTGTGCTTTTATTTTGTCTTCAGATTTTAATGTGTCTATTGTCTATCAAAATTTAATCGTATAAATTCAAGAGGCTTTTACTTAACAGGTAGATACGCATATAAATCTATATGAAACTTTCTATTTTTTTTCTACTGAATTATATTCACAAGGTATATTAACTTTATCTGTGTATAAAAAAAAAGATTACAAATAACGATTACTACCTACGTAATTAAAAGTATCGTTTAATTTAAAACTTCAATTACATGGTTTTTATTACTATTCATCAAAACTGCTATTGTCAATGTTTTATCATGATAGCTACAAAGGTTTTTTTAAGATTTTCGTAGCAGATTATACACAGATTATTCTGAAATGGGGGGCGTAAAGCATGGCGTTTTCATCAAATATTGAGTAAGTATTTATACGGTATCCAAGATAGGTTCCAATTCACGTCATAAATAAAACATCCTACCTACTTTTACAATTCTAATTAATTGTGGTCTTTATTTTTATATCGGTTCTGCAACTTTACATGCCTAGTAAATAAATATCTACTTATATGTAATTAATAAGAATACCGTATTTGAACTATCTCCGTGTTTAGAAATATAATAGGCAATTTTAGTCAATTTACGTAAATAAATATAAGGACCAAACGGTTTTACTCATTAAAATTTCAAGGTCTTTCGTATTATGAAAAAGTAGTCGGATCTTTTGTGAAGTCACGTTCAACAAAATTTGAATAAATCAAATTTTAAATCATTGTGTGGCCGTAATTTGGCGTAAAATTAAAAATAAATCGTGTGTCGAACTTGCCAGCTTCGGGAGTCGTCGTTGCGAGATTTATTTACTTTATACGAGCAGGTGGTTTCACGAACCCATTTTCGAATTAATAATTACATTTATGTAATAGGGTATAATATTATTTAGATAACCTACGCAAATTAGTCGTTAGCGAGTTGTTAGTATTTCCAATTTTAGTTTGAATATGCAATGCTGTCTGTCTCAGACTTTACGAGGTGGTAAATACATAAATAAATGTGTTGCTCGAATACCTATCAAAACAAAATATTTTATACATAAGGATAATAATAGCTTAACAAAAATTTAAATTTCATTATAATATTAATAGAAACTGTAACAATTTGAATACTAATCTCATTCATAAACCAAACTAATTTTTAATTCATACTTAAATTGAATTATTATAATTATATTAGTTCATTCTCCGTGGTTTTTGTAATATTAGAGGGACCGGAAAGTAATGTTGTTTCTGCGCATATCAATATTTGTTTACCATTTTTAGCTCATTGTGTACTTGAAAGTCGCACCAAAGATATTTTAAAGTTAATGTGACTTGTTTACTTATAAATAATTAAATCTTCAATTTTTTTACAATTTTGGGTGAAATGGCCAGCCAAATACTATAAGAGGAACATATCTGAAATTGTATGCTTTTTAAGTTTCACAAGGGTAGTAACGTAACAGTTGCTACCAAAAACATTTACGATGTTTATCCAAGTCCATTAGATGTTTGTAAATGCCAAAGGTGGTTTTCTAAGTCCAGATCCAGTAAAAAATTTGAAAATTTGGATGATATCCAAAATGCCTTCTCCAGATATTTTGCTCAAAAACGAATTGATTTTTATCGATCCGGCATTGAAAATTTGCACACTAGATGACAAAAGATTGTTGATAACGAGGGTGATTAAAAATAAAACTTGTTTGAATTTAATGTAAAAAACGACATTATTTTCCGGTCCCCCTAATATAATGGATGTGTACCTAAACAAAATGAAACTTATTCAAGTATGAGTTTAGAATTAGAATTAACTTGGTTTATGAATTTGGGCGTAAATTTTTATGCAAATGGAGAGTAATGCTTTTATTTTCATTAATAAATAAAACCGCTCGATAGGACCTAATATTTTAATTACCCATAAAATGTGATTGCGAGACTATTGGACGATTTTATATTGATACGCTTCGCCAGTGACGTTGAATTCATCGAATTTATTGAACTGCTTTTAGATTAATAATTTTCTCTACACACTGATTTATTCGGTTATAACATATAGGATTGATACCTTGATGTATTAATACATAAACTGCAAAAAATAAATTAAATTGTTATGGTCGTCATAATTCGGAAATCATTATTATTAAATGATTTAATCTCGAATCCTTTATTTAACTTAGATTTGTGCCACCGAACATATGAGAAACTTCGAAAACGATAGAACACAAAACTTTTTGTTTGTATATATATATAGAGAGAGAGAAATGATTAATTATCGTTCTAATTTTTAAATTTTCCAATTTAAACATGATAAGATTAATATTACGTTCAAGCCATTATCAGTATCTACGTCCTATAACGTTTAGAAAAGCAGAATTATTTTTGAATGGCTTTATTACGAATAATTAGAGCAAAATAAAAAGCACTTACTTTATTCTGGTAATAACGCGCATGATTAATGAGAAAGCGCTGCCGAAATTTAACGAAGAAATAAGGGTTTTTTATAATAAAGCCCGGTCTCCCTAAAGCGCGATTACTGCGACGAGATAGAAAAGAAAAAGAAACGATCGGGCATTGGGGTGGCTCAATCGTCGGGATTTAGTTTTTGCACTTTTTTCTTTAACGACAGAACGGAATTGATGTGGAGCACATCGCGAAGGAACTTATTACAATCTAAGCAACAGATTTCGTCGTAATGTAAAGCAAGAGAGGTCCTTCGTTACTCTTAACGTTTAATCGTGCTTTTCGGGTCTAGCGAAATCCGTTTATCTACACAGTAATGGAAGTTATTTACCTATCTAATTGTGTTAAATTCTTCGTTTAAATAAACTATTTCAACTAGACGATGTCAAACGTTTAAGTACCTACAAATTATTGCGAAAATTGGCAGGTTAGTTATAATCGCAGTAACTAAATAAACGTATGTATTGCGAAATAATTGTCACACTTAAAGGTAGACATTTCGCAACGCCGTTGCATAAATTACGTCATTAACAAATCGCTATCGTTGGGAGGGAATCGTTGCTTTTTTCGAGTGGACGAGAGCGCAATAAAGCTCTTTGTCGATTTTATTAACACGGTAATATGTGCACGTATAGCACTCGAACGTGTGACAGTCAAATAAACAATCAAAATTCAGATCGTCACGCTCGTATTAAGTTCACCAGGACAATATCGTGTCCCCGAAACTATTTGTGTGGCGCAGTTTCGTCTATACGTCCTGCGGGCGAAAGCTCAGCGCTACGCAGGGCGCATAGTAGATAGCCGGGTCGAGCTTTTCTCGTTGCCCGAACGCCGCTACTACCTACATTCAGTTAGTTATTAACCAACGCTCGCCGCGGTACGCGCTCAGTTTAGACGGTCTCGTTTTTACCACGCGATTCGCACCCGCTTACGTATTATTATGATTGTTACAAACTATAAATTCAACTCGAGATCGATCAGATCGTTATAAATGATTTGACGCGACTCGCGTTAATTAAAATAAATCTAATAGTGCTAAATAAATTATTATGTATAAATTTATAAACAAAAGTAGAATCGGTTAGAAGCGAAATAAATTATAATTTCTAGAGTCTTCCTAAATTTTTGAACTCTCAGAAAGTGCAGTGCAAAAATAATGAACTTGTTGCACGGTGAATGTATTTATTTACATCTTTAAATATTTCCGACGTGCTCGTATAGATAGATAGATTCTATAGAAAACGTACAATAATTTGTTCGTCGTTTCTTTTTATTCGGTTTTGTAAAAAAAAGGTGTTACTAAACCTTCAGTTCGATACGCCACACTACCGTAATCGTCTGCCAAAACTAAATTTAAACAATAGCGACTTTGGATAATCCGGGACAATCGGGAAACCACCAATAGCGCTCATCTAGAATCATTCAAAATGCAACACCACCCGGGTTCCTGGTACTTACCATGGGGCGTTCCCCTTCAGAAGATGGTCGCTGTCCCTATACATCCTGCGCCCTTACAACTCCAGCATCCTGCTGTGCACGTGCAACCTATGCTAACGAGCATACCGACGCCTCTGACTACTTTAAGGACCTTTGTTGCTCAGCCTAGCGTACGGCAACCTCAGAGAAAGGTATTTTTACGTCTTTAACGAAAAGCCCTTATCCTTTGAAGTTTTTTTTGTGTGCCTTATGTGGCGCGCAACGTTCATAAATCGCCGACAACCGTATTATACGTTTAGTGTACGAACGTCTACCTTTATTTTTGTCTTGCTAGTATTTATTCGATTGTTCGTTTCTTTTTAAAATTCTACGTTTTTTGTTTGTTTTTTCTTTTTTGGTATACCCAACTTCCAATGAAGTGCCGTTTATACCTTATACGAATAATTTAAAACGTGGACACCGCCGCTAACGAAAGTAAATAAAAATTGTGTAACCGTTAGTTTAATATCGGACGGCATAGTCGAAACTACTTTCGTTTTCGTTTCCTTTCAATGTTACGCATCTCAAACTTTTTAAAAAACAAACTGCATCGTTCTTTGTAGGTCATAAGCGTTACGTCAAACTCTTGGTTTGATTAAATTTTTATCCATCGAAAGCGATTAATGTAGGTAATTGTGAGTTCTAAAGTTAACTAGGAACTATGACGTCAATACAATATGAGCTTAAAATCGGTGATAATTTATTGTAACCGTAAATTAGATTTAATCATTGGCGTGCTGTAATTATCGTTACGTAAGGCGAAGATGCCTATTTTATTATTATCTCGTATTAAAAGGTCGAAGTTAATCAACGGTATTCAAAATTTGACCTAATTGTAAAAACCGGAGGTTATGAAACGCGTACGTACGTGTTCGCTAAATTCACTTTATACCTATAGTACCACCTACACCAGCATAAATCTGCATTATTTTTTTAATCGAATACCGATGAATCTTAGATTCGGTTCAAGTTCGTTTCCATTCAAGCAGATATACGACCTAATGACCCCTCTTGTAACCGTTACGTCACACATAAAATATCGGTTTATATCGCCAACTTGTTTTCAGTGAAAGTAGTCCGATTGCTGAACCCGTGTGCGTATTGGTTACCAATAATTTACGGTTTACATTATTACAAGAGGAATTCCGTGCATTTAGGAAACGATTTCAATTCCATTACGGGAGCTATTTATCTACCGAACAACGATTGTGTATAAAGAACTCAACTTATCTGAAGAGCGTAGCTCTTGTATAAACTTGAATAGGATATTCATAGCTTATCCCGTCATCATCATAAAATACCTACCTTATTTTGCGGTTTGAATAACTTTTATGCGCGCATTCTCATTCTTCTTTTTTCGCTAATAAATAGAATGCCGAACGTAGGTACTGCCCATTATATTATAATACACGATCTGCCAGTACACACGCACTGCATTTATCTATTTAACTTTAGATTAAACTAAGCGCGTGTTGCAGCTGTTCAATTGCTTTGATTAAGGTTACCGTCTGCTGCGTACAATTAATTTTGGCATTTTGGAATTTTTTTTGAAGCGTTTCAATTTCTCGATTCGATATCTGTATAGTCTTAAAACGTTTCACGCATGCTAATTTTGTCGTTTCTTTTCGTGCACTAAAAGAGATTAAGATTTAAAGAACCTGATTTGGAGTCGTAATCGAATTTACGTAGACGCTAGGTATTAATTTTTTCCTAATATATTTTTATCGTATTTTAGAATGTTAGATTTTTATGCTAAAACGCTGTTGATTTAATAAATTTGAATGCCTAACCTGTAGAGGTATACATAAAATACGCGAATATGAACCGTTGAACCAAAAAAAAAGGTAGATTAGACGAACAAAAACCATTTTACGGTAGAGCAAAAGCGAGTTTCCGAAGCTTCGTAACTTAAAAATTCTTTCGGTTGTTTTGCACTAATTGGATGTTTTAAACGTTTCTGCCGATTTTGTAAAATTATGTTTGGTTTCGCGAGATATATATTTTTTAAGATCATTTTCCATCGGGATTTATTTGTAGATGATCGTCTTTTAACATAGCGAAGACCGTTAAATATTGATAATAACGTTTAAGTTGGGCATTGCACCTGTTTCCGTAAACCATGAACTGTCGCTACCTATGTTATGCAACGTGAAAACGTGCAAATTTACGAATGTAAATACTTAAGTATTTGATAAAGTTGTATAAAAACAATATAAATGTATTCTTTTTTTCTAAAATTTTGAAAATAAGCGATTAGATTAGATTTAGCGATTTTTTTCACACTTTAAGATTTAGGAAAATCATTCGGTTATATTTTGATTAATTTTAATCTTCATAAATTTTTGTTGCGTTTTGTTTGAAAGCTGTCAATTTTAAAATTTCGGCAATCTGCAATTTCTTTGTAATTACAATAATTGAATATTTTATAAATATAAGCAAAATTAGAAAAATATTATTGCGTAGGTAATTATTCTAGATGACGATGGTGACGGGCTCAAATTTTTAAATATCATTACGTAAATATTAAGTGACATGACAGTAGAATTCGATTAACATAACACCATCGCTATTTATGTATATGATTTTCGCTCTTGTGTTAGTCATTCTCTACTTCTCTTTTGATTTTCCTTTAATGTCTGTTTGGCGCCTATTATAACATTTATGACTTTAGCTTTCGCTTCATTTACGAAAGTGATAGTAATTGTTTAAATGAATGTAAACGGCATGTGGCCAACACGAATTAAGATTAAGTGTTATAGATGTAATCCGGAACGATTGCTGTTTAACTGTTTGCGATAACTACTGCAAAGCTTCAAGCGGCGTAAATGGTAATATAATTTTCATGATCCTTTGTGATGTCTTCCTAATCTAAACATTCTTATTTGTTACAAAATTTGCCATCAGATGTAACCTGTAATCTAGAATCTAGTAATGTTTAGAATACTAAACAAATTTCATACTAATTCCGTAGATTTGGTTGTGTTTTGAAAATATTTTAGAAATTCTGTTTTATCACAGGACACTTTTATTTTTTTCTATAATTTCGGCAACATTAAAATAAATACCTGTCGTGGTCGAGATAGACGATAAACGACAGACAAAAATCTTCGACCACTAATTCCTTTATAACAGCGGACTCCGACCCTCACTTCCCATTGCGTATCCACCATAACTCCTTCCGGGTTAAGGGCGAGAAAGTCCAGATATATGTCTTCAACTTGTTATCGGCATCTTAATTTAACTACAAACTCGCGCAACTAACTAACTAACACGCAATTTAGTTTTGAACTTAAGCGTTTCGGAAATTTTGCGAAATGAACATTATACGTGCAAACATGTTAAGACATAAATATTGTTAGATTATTAATTATTTGCTTGTATTAAATGTGCTTTTTACAATTTTTTGTTATGTACTATTTAAATATTTAGTATCGAACCCATTTGCGTTGGCTAACAAGAAAGTATATGACTATTTTGGTCATTATATTGTTCTTGATTTTTGATAGGTACCTAGATAAAATATTAGACCTCGTTTTTTTGCATGAATGTTCATCTTCGAGCAAGTCTCTATAATTTAGGTATACAACCTACCATTTGAAGTCTATAATTAGATAAGTATCTTTGTCTTCCAGTTGATTCTATTTTTTTGCTAATTTTTTTTTCACCAAATCGTCGTGCATTTAATTAATATACATACTGTTGCTATCTGATCCTAGATAAATTCTTATTAATGAATAAAAAAATGTTCACAGGCCATTCGAGCAATAATTAACGAAAACTTATTAAAACTAATTATAGTCATTTTTTCTACGTTTCTTCAAGTGTAAAGTTCCATCGGATGAACATCAGATGCTCGATGGCACGGTCAAACGTGTAATATTTCTTCATCTTATTATAATTACTTTTTATGTTGTACATTAACTTAAAGGTCGAAACTAATTCAAATTCACTTTTTATTCGCCAGGCATACCTACTGTATCTTAAACACCACTTTAATTTGACATAGACGCAAGCGGTTCGTTCAAGGTTGAAATAACGAAAGTTGGTAGTTAGGAGATCGGGTATCGCCTAGGCTATTATTTCCTAGTTTAAAATTGATTATACGTTTGCTATATTGAAAAAATCGTTTAAAATACATTAGATTCTTATGACGATAGCCACGACAAAAATCGATGGAAAATTAATTTGCAACGAATTTATTCTATTGTTGTATTTTTGTAAAAATTGAAGGAAAACCGGGGCCTCAAAATTAAATGATTGTGTAACAATCGTATTTGTTTAGTACTCGGTTTCGCACTTGTACCTATTGCAAGTTTGAATTTATTTACGCCATACACTTACCTCCGTGTTTACTATGACAGTAAATTTACATTATAAGGATGCGTAAATTGTATTGTGTTTATGTTCACGGTATATTACTTTAATTGCTATATTTACCGTCATTTCCATTATTCTACTTCAGTTACGTAAACAATATCTATATAGTTTCCCATAAATATGCATGCACACTTGATGCGATACGATGCATCATAACACGTAAATATTCTATAATCGATAATAATCTACGACATCTCTAGACTTACAAATAATTGATCATGTTTATAGGTAACTAAGATAATATTTATAAGACGTAGTACTGCTGTTGTTACTATTATGTACCTCTGTTACGTGAATTCAGTAATTCACGTAATAACATTTGATGGTTTGATGCACTTCTTTCATCATTTTTCCCGTTGTTCAACCTTGAATTTTATATATATATATACAAAACAATGGTTTTCGACCTTTTGGAACGCAATTTAGTGAAATAAAGATAATACGATGAGCTTCACTGGTGTGTAGCAGCGGCAAAATGTTCGCCTTTTATGCTTAACACGCCTGTGAGGGTAGATGAGATTTTTAAACGGAGCAAAGCTACAAGACTGTCGAGAGACATTGGGATCGTTGAGCTTCGAATCGTCTCACTTTATAGTCAATATTTTGTTTGCAACTACAGTGAAACTTCTAAATGTCCGAATACTCGCGGAACCAAAAAAAAAATGTCGGTTGTTAAGAAGTGTCTCCGCTAATGGGAAATATCTACATTACGCACTATAAAATAATGCGGGACTTTTAAAAGTGTCTGTTAAGAGAAGTTTTACTGTACCTAATTCGAAATCACAATTTAAATATGTTTGATATTTTCTTATAAAAACTAGTATTTTTCATTTCAAAACCGGTCAATAACGTTTCGGAGCCACTTACGAATTGTTGTGAAGGGCCTTTCACAGCAGTGCCCCCGATTCCGCAGCATTTTCAGTTCGTCGATGTTTTCTTCTGCTTGCAATTAATTTCGAAAAGCAACACGTATTATATTACGACGACGGTGCCTCTTGAATATTTTCACGACAACGTTTAACGATAAAAATTAATAACGTTTATTATGATATAGTGGAAAAACTTCGTGTCCGTCGACTGTGAAGGAATGTTTAATTATTATTATATGTTGCGTTATATATTAGATCGACCCCGATATAATTTATCAACTCGAACATCTTCAATTTTTATGGCCATAATATTTTACAATGCAACAGGCACAAATTTAGGGTTAAGATTATAATATAACCTCTTGAAAGGGGCTATGAAAATATTTTAATTTATATTAAAATATTTTGAAGTTGTTCATCGGTGACGTATTATTCCGTAGAGACGAATATTTTCTTACGTAGTCTAATTTGCTCACAATGTTCTGCTCTATTTCTGTTGATGTACTGTTTAATAATTATTCGTCGTCGACGTGTGGAATGCAAAATTTAAAATTCTTGCGATATTTACTGTGTTCCAATTTTTATGTTTAATTTTTTGAGCAATAATGGAGAACCAAATCGAGTTCTTTCATAATACTTTTTTTCGTACTAAACAATTATAAATGACACTGACCTAGATTTTCCATTAACCGAAACAGGTTATTTTAATTAAACGCATTTTGTTGTAGACACGTGATTTTTGTACTTGTTCTAAGTATTCTTAATTGCGATTTGAACATGATAGTGTGAGCCATTACCTAAGTATCTATCGATAGATTTATTCCAACCGGTTTGTAGAACAAGACATTGAAGCAATTATTCTATTGTTTAATGTTCGTTCTTCATTGTATGGTAAATAAAATTATTTTGCGATTAGGTTATCATGTTATAAAATTAACAACATTTTAAATAGTTTGTTGTTTGCTAGCAAATTTCATATTGTAATTATTTAGAATATTTTAAAAGGCGTTGCACGTTTTCAATTTGCTTCAGCATATGTCGTTTTAAAGGTTAAATTTGCGAATCGTTTGACTTTCGAAACGACACATTTAATATTATGCAAACTTGATTGAACGTTGCAGTCGGGAAAGATTAAAAAACGAAAATTCTGAAAAAGTCATCAAAAAGTTACGAGTAGGAAATGACAATCACTTAGGTCGTTGGCTCGTCAGAAATGCTACTTGTATAAATTAAATTTTAACTATTGAAAATATCGATGACGTTTTGGCAAAACCTCGTAAAATAAATTTTACGCATTTGTTGTTTTGGACTGTTAGACACACAATTTCCTTAACAGATAATGTAACGTGCCGCAACCACGTTTCGTAATTGCACCTCGGGCACTGATTACGTTGTGGTTGTTTTTCCATGATTTTGCACTTTGTTTTTGACTTATGGCAACGTGTCACAGTTCATTGCGCTGTGGCAGCAGCGCGTGCTGAATATTAGCTGGTGAGAACCGGTTGCTGCCGCATGCACGCCAAAGTACTTACGATGGTGGACACACGGTTTCCACGTACTTACGGAAATACAAATCGATTTTTCTGGTGGAAAAAGTCGAAATGTTGTTACCAGATTTTACCAAATTATGTCTTTGCGTTAGATGCACAAGATAGTCGGAACAACTCATTTTCGAAAAAGAAAGGGGCGCTTAAGATGTTCCGCCAAAGCGTCATCGATATCATCTTGTCACAATTGGTCAAATATTAAGTAGTAGTGGAAGCAAGGTTTTTACAATTATAGGTAAACTACCTTTTAATTATCTCGTTAAGCTTATCTGTTTACGTAATATGGTTGTTTTGGAGTAATTGTTGATGTCTTATCTTAATCTAACAATAGGTAATTTTCTGTAGTAGATTTGATCTGTTTGTAGAAACAAATAGTTAATGATAGTTTTCTTATTCCCTGAATTCTGTGTGACCGGTGACGAGAACACTTTAGTTGGTATTTTTGGGCCACCGTGTATTGTATAGTCTCTGACACAAATAATGCAGGACTGTTTCTCACTTTTTCTTGTCAATCTAAATTCATAAAACAAACGCTTAAAATTACAACTCCGTTTAATTGAAAAGAGAACAGGAAACTAGACCGTTTTGAATATAAAGACTATTCTAATACTAATGCTCGTTCATTTCCCTTGTTTTTAAATTATCTATTATAATTATGAAAATAAACGATCACCTAAGGACTAGCATTATGTTAATTACCTATGCGAAGTAAACATCGGAGTTCAACGATTCCTTTTATTAGTAGGTAATGAAGAAGTACATTTGAAAAAAACGTTAACGAGAAATTTTCGGTTAAACAAATTTATGGAGGAGCGATCATTACGCTATAGTCTGCTGACGGGAGTCCTTATTACGTCAACTTTTAATTCGATTGAGTAACGACATCTCGAGAATGCTTGAATTGACTCGCAGAAAATTTTACTCTACTACGTTGAGGGTTCGTGCAGATCGAATTTTCATCACGATAAGGTTTACGAATCGTCGAGTAAAACAGTGTAAGACGTCTTCATTTTTAATTGAAAATTTGGTAGTATACAAACTGAATATTTTTATTCAGTACGTCCTTTTGGACGTCTAAAACAATATTTTATATGTGCCGCTTATATCCATTATTTTTTATGTATAAAACGTATTGAATTCAACGTTGTCTTACGATTTATAACACGAATTTTATTGTACAGATAAAACCAACAAAAAAAAAGAACGATACCTCGTTTATCATAGTCATCTGGAAATAAAAACGATTTATAGTTTGCCACTTTACAGTTTGATGTAGAATCATTAATCAGACTTCGAAATATTTTTTCCTGCAGCTTTCAATTAATCGACAATCGACAGTTTTTATGAAAATATTTAGTCGTTTAAACGGCAGAAACGACATCAAAGAGAAACTTGAATTCTAGGCGAAACCGAGGCTCGAATAAAACACATATTATCGCCGTGGTTCGTATCTGCTCGTAAATGTTACTTCAGGAAGTTTTGATACGGTTTGCCATTCAGCGTTGTCGCAGATACGTCTCAGACCTGAAGTTTGCGCAAAACATATAGATATAGATGCCGACAAAAACTTTTGTAGGAACTGTGCGGTAATATTTAAATTATTGTCGTGATAGATGGCGTCGCAGTTTTCCTCTTTAACATAATTTAAAGAAGATAAACGTCTTTTTGATATACAAATCTCGTGCGGCTTGAAATTTACGACAGTAGGTAACTTATATCCTATACATTCGTGCTTATAGAACTAACGGGTGCCGATCGTGGTTTTTGAAACGACGCTAGTTCTGTTTTCGCGGCAAATTGACTTTTGCAGCACCTTCATCTTCTCTCTCGAAATTTACGACGCGAAACTTTAATTTCGTTTAAATAATTAATGTTTCAGAAGATTTACTGTTAATTGTGTCGATTTCTATACTTTTCGTTGAAAAATTTATTTTTTAATAGATATTTAATTAAAACTACTCTGTGTCGGATCAGTTTTAATTACATAGTTATTTTGAAAATCGATAACAACTTAATATTAGATATAGCTATACGAGATATCACGCAAAAACGTGTTCGCCGAAAACTTTAAGAAATTCAAATTGTCTTTCCTCGATTGCTGACACGTTGTAACAATATAATAGTAGGCCCACTCTGTGAATGTTATTCGATGCGAGTAAGAAATAATAGTAATGGTCTCGTGTGCCAAGCGTGTAGCATATATTTTTGGAGACATGCCGTGAATGGAATTTTTATACATATTTTTTGCACGCGTTTCATTTATCACCACTTTTGTCACAAGTACAAAATACATTTCCAGTTCGTGTTGCAGATAGATACACGACGAATTCTTAAAAATCAAGAACGAATAGGAAGAAAGCATTAACTAACTGCAAATGTAATGTAGCAACTTCTAAATTCTAAAACGTGTCGCATTTTCCAAAAGCTGCAACGTCGAACTTTTATTTTTAGAATGTCACGTTTAAATCCGATATCGGTGGAGGATTGAGCTTTTTAACGATATTGCTTTTGTAGTGATTACACTTGTAAAAGTTTCACTGACGTATTTCACTAATAATTTGACAGCTAAAGGGTTTTAGTCGCGACTCTTGAATTTCAAAAGTCCCATTGGGTCGTGTTTGGTTTGCCTTTTTATTTCTTTAAACGGAGACAAATGCTTCGAAATTAATAGAGCGAAGAACGGGGGTCTACATGGTTCGATTTATTATTATTCAAAATTGACTTTTGAATTTGATCGTGTATTTTAAATGTACAAGGTTTGAAATACTATTTTTATGTAAACGTAAAATTTGAATCCCTTTGTAGTGTTTAACAGTTTCCGTGACTATTAGAAAATTAATTTCCTCGACTTCGCCAAGTTCTGTGTAATGTTAATAAACGCGCAATCTTCGGAAATAGTGTCTTTACGACACTGTTCGTAAAATATCTAACAGAAATCTTTTCCTAAAGTATTTTCTATTATGTATTTTATAAAAGCATCTAATGGAGTGCCAACCATTTTGATGTGAATGCTAGAAACGTTCGCTTTGAGGAGTTTTTTTTTTTAAACAAAACAAATTCCTGTTGCAATTAGGGCTATCTGACGACCATTTTAGTTCTCTTGTTTACTTCAAAGTGATTTGTTAGTTTTTTCGTGCGTTCAAGTAGGTATGGCCTATCCAAACCTATATGCAGTTCACGTCATCAAAAAAAAGTTACTAGATTGTTTATTTGTAATTCGGTTTAAAGTTTGGAAAATGACATATTCTATAGATGATTTATCTGCGCACATATTAGATGGTATGAAGAAAGACTACAATTTATTAGAACTGTCAAAATACGAGGTACGAGGTGACAACACTGTGTGAAACGTCATCATCTAGTAACCTTTTTATTGATGACGTGAATTGCATATAGGTTTGGACGAAGTATATGTAAAAAATGAAATGTTTTTCAATTTTTAGATGTTATTGTTTTATTAATTTTACGAAAAATTCATGAAAATAAAAAAAGCGAAACTGAAGCGTTTAGAAGACTATTTTACCAAAGAAATATAATTGCTTTAATTATTCATGTTAGTTTATTACTGTTTGCATTATTTTGTTTAAAATAAATTTCGATTTCATCGATTCATCGATTTCATAAATAAAACTAGTTTATTTCTTTAAAAAATGCAATTTTTTTCATAGCTGTGAACCTAACTACATGATTTTACATAGAAATGTATGAAAAGATGTGTCTCGTTTTACGGGTTTTCGTTTTACGTCGCTCGTTGCTAGTACGTAACCTGACATAAAAACGAGGACTTTCGAAGTTGTAGTTACTTCACTTAATTAAAGAGCAAGGAAAGGAAATAAAGGAGCCGAAAAATTGATAAAACACCAATAATTTAATGAAACAATGAAGTTTAACACACGTTCACAAGACTGATTTCTAATGGACGGTACGGTTTTCACCTTGAATCATATGATAGTCGGTGGTTCTAAACTAACCAAAATAGGTTGAAACTACTAAAATAAAATTTAAAAAAAAACGCAGCTAGAAAAAATTTACAAATGCATACTTAATTCACATTTTTTTTAATAACGAGGCCGTGTTTCTCAAGTATTGTTACCAATTTTCTAATTCATAATCTATTAATAATAGATTATTTATTACGATAACGGAGACATTTTAGACTAATTTTTTTAAAAGGGATTCCGTATTTCTTCAACTAAGAATTTATATAGGCCTACCTACCTAATCAACATTTTAATTTTAATTTTCTTATTTTAAGATTTTTATGATCGATGATAATCTTTTAAAAGCTATAAAACTCAGGTAATATTTGCAGAATTATTTGAAACTTTCGTAATTCTCAGAAAAATAAATCGAAACGCGTATTAGTTGTTGAAAAAAGTAGATGAAAATATATCTTCCTTATAGTAATAGATTAATCGGGATGTCTACGAGTCATGAAAATCCACGAAAATGTAACGAGATTGAAAAATGGGTCACGAATCAAAATTTCACCACGGAAAAATCCAGGAAAAATATTTGAAATTTATCTCCCTTAAAAGTGTATTTTGATCTTTAATGTAATTAAATTAGGCCAGTCACTAAATTGACTTTCAGAAACTCTGTTAATAATTTTCTGTCGCAGAATATTAATAAAATATCTTCATGCATCTACTATAAAATATAACGTAAACAAGCTTCTCAAAGCTATTATTATCAACGATAAAAATTATAATTACCTACTTATTATTTTTTGAAGATAATAGCGTCCCGTTATGTAAGGGGCGTAATATTTAAAACGGAGACTTCCATTTTGCCAACAATAATAAGTAAGAAAATTGAAATAAACTCGTTTTTTTAATACTCGAACGACTCCTTTAAAAGTCGACTTTAAAAATTGGACAACTCTAACATGTAACATCGGAATAAAGAAATTGAGGAAAACAATAAAAATAACTGGCGCTCATTTGCATTACATCATACAAGTTATTAAACTTATCGTCGTAAACAATAGGCACGTAAAATCTAGGAAATGACGCACTACTTGTTGGAAAGTTTTTTTTTTATTACGCACACGCTGATAAACAATTTAAACTTGATAACAAGTTGTTGAAAAATTAATCTTCTTTATACTTTTACCTACTACTCGTATTTGGTAATTTAACGAGACATGGAAAGGCAAGTTTTCAAGACGATCGCCTTCACTTTTACTCTGTTTGTAAATAAAATTAATGATTTCATAAAATATCTACAATTTCTAAAAATGCGGTATTTTAAAGCAGTAAATTTTTAAAAAAATTAGTACGTATAGATGTGTCATTTGAATATTAAGGTGTTCGCTTGAAGTTATTTTAGGATTACACGTATTTAGTAGATAGATATAAATATTTGAGTTATTTTCGTATTTGAGTTGATTTTTCTTTTCTTCGCAGGTAGTGTTGATTTTATAAGAAAAGTTCGGTACAAGGGTTTACCGAATAATCAACAGTAAGTTTTTGGAGTGGTTTCTTATTTGATTATAGGAGTTAATGAAGAGGGTCCGTTCTTTATACTAACGGTGTCGAAGAAACTCGCTCGTGCTAAATTAGAGGCATTAAAATACCCTAACTTAAAATGCGATTATTGCAACGCTTATTATTTTATTACTTTGACCCTTTACACTTGTACGGTGGGCGCCGTAGAAAATAGGACATTAAACTTCGTACAATATAAAACTGACTTTAAAAGTTAAAGTAGCTATCGTTGAAGTGATATTCGAATGCTTAAAAAGCGAAAGAGCAGATAAATAATAACTTCTGAAGATTTATAGGGGTTAAAATTGTAATAAACAGTTGTTAGGTACACTATAAAGTGTTAAAGATTTGTTTTTTGAATTTATCCTTGTAAAATACACCCGCATTTTCGTAGAATTGTATTAGGTAGCTCTTTACCTTATACGTATTACCGAAACCGTATTACGCGAGATTTCTTGCATTTCGTGATTTATATTTAAAGCCTAGAAATGCCATCACACATGTGTGATAGTTTTAATCTAGATTTGTTTGTGTTTAATCATTATTTTTTGTTAAATAAAATAGTAAAGTCAATCATTAAATGTTCTAAACAACTATTTTTCGATGAAAAATTTTCCATCTTATACATTATACATCTTTATATATATTTTATTTAACAAGTTACCTACAATTATTTTTATTAAGGTACAAGTTACCTACAACAAATGTAGTTTTTGATACGAAAAGTTAGATGTGTATCTATTTACTCTTTACGCGTTACTCGATTGCCATTTTTAGATACTATAACAGGAAAACCCGCAAAAATCTATTTTATCTGGGTATAAAAAGTAAAACGTTTATAAGCAAAAGATTTCAATGACTTCCAATTTCGTTTAAACTTTTAACCGTTATTATTCTTTATTAAAGAATTCCATTTAATTCGTTATGGGCAGATATTTCATTCAATTTAATTTGTATATTTTTATTCGTGATATTGTTTCATTTTTATATTTATTTATTTAGATATCTAATTTTATTTGATTTTTAAAAAAATAGGTAGGTATAGGTAAACGGTAGGGTCGTAAAACTAGGTCCGGATTATACAAATTATTTATTACCCTGTCATTTCACATCACTAAATATTCGTTAAAATTTACTTCAAGAATGTCCCAGTTTCTGTGGCGATCACTGTACGCCGAACAAAACTGAAATTGGAACTCGCCTCCTATTTTTCACCGTCACATCTAGTTTCTATTTAAACGTTACAATCGACAGATTTTGCGAATTACTAAAAGTAACGTCGAGCGTCGAATCTTACATTTATAAAATATAATGATGGGGCATTACTTAAATATTTATTAAGGTCGCTAACGAAACAAGGAACGTATCTTGAACCAACGTAAAATAATAGGTTAGCAGAAACGTTTGATTTTATTTTGATTATCGAAGGGCAAAAATCATATAACAACAACGATTCGATCATTTATTATTTTTTTAGCGACGTCCTTTCTCTCGAATCGTCCTTTAAAGTCGGACGTACATTGTGTAGCCGAAGAAAAATTTAATTCCTCTCGAATATATTACTTGTAGGGCAGATAAGTTCAGTCGTTTGTTGGAATTTGTTTCCATGCCTTCGCTAATCTCCCGACAGCTTAACTATATAGATAGACAGAGACTTTCTTAGATTTACGATTCGCGACTGGCACAATACCCGCTGTTTTTTTATTTTGGAAACTACCCATCGGGGTGCTGTAAAATGTTTTCTTCGAAATTTGAATGTGTGAATTATCGATTATGATCGTAATCGTATAATTGAAGGTTACGAATGCTAAAGCATCAATTAGTACATCAGCCTGTGGCGTTCGTAACCTCTAAATTTTAATATAGTCCCTTTATTCCTATACTAAATTGATCCCGTTTGTAATTAGCTTTCCAATTAATTGAAATCTAAATGTTGCACGAATTGAACTAGCTAATGAATAATAGTTTGCTCGACGTAGTACTTATAAGAAATTGTGGCTTTTCATCGTTTTACCATTTTGAATTACGAACGAAGATATGATATATTATCCCCTCCGATTAAACGTGACGTAATTAATTTTTCTAAAACTGATTTACGAAGATAGCTGATAGACGATAGCTTTTGTTATTTTAATAGATATTTAAATGTGACATGTTCGTTGTAAACGGATGAAGGTTTTCTATTAAACTATATAAATAGATCATTCACTTCGTTAAATGTACATAAACAGGTTTTCTCGCTGTATCTGTATTACAAATAGATAAATATATAATAATAATCTTGCAACAAAACTGATAGGAATATGAATAACATGACGAGGGTGCTAATTCGCTTGTCACGATTATTTTGTATAAATTAAATTTCCGTAGTTCAATTCGAACTGGATATCACATTCAGCATAGGATTGCTTTGTTCTTTTTATTTCGTTCACCTTAAAACGAACTAATTTTGTCGTTCTAATTAAAAACATCAGAGATTCACTTGATGCAAGTAGATGTCGACAGAACATAATTCAATTTCTCCAAAATCAAGTGTCACAAATGTGGACAACCTTTGTTACATTTTGGAATTCCTCTATACGATTATTTTACATAGGTATATAATAGTCTACTCGGTGGGGATTTTTGCCCTACAAAAGGTGGGGTAGAAACCATCTTAGCATATGCGTGGACCCTGATGAAAAATGTGAGTTTTCGATCTTGGGAAGGGAGGCGCGAGGCGCCATCTTAGATTAAAGTTGCCAAAAATTGTTTTTTTCAAATTAATGCCTTAACGGTTGATCCTACGACAAAAAGGTTTAGAACAAACTTGAAGAAGATAAAATTCCTTATGTGTTTTGTGTAAACATTTTTTTTGTAAGTATAATATGTAACGAGTTGCGGCGGGGTTGTTCCATGATGACGGTCGGGGACGTTAGGACAAACCTTTTAATATATTTTTGCTATTATAAACTGTTTACATAAAATAAATATGTACTACTTTGACTTAATTATTGTTTTCAAACAAACGTAAGTTTCTGCTATTAATCATTAATCTAGTCGAGAATTTAACGAGTTTTTAGACAAATGTGCATCTTTCCACCGCTGCAACTCGTTACATATATTAGACTTACACAAAAAAATGTATATACAAAAAACATGAGGAGTTTTGTCTTCTTCGAGTTTGTTCTAAACCTTTTTGTCGTAGGGGATCAATTGTTGAGGAATTCGTTTGAAAAAAAAAACAATTTTTTGCACCTTTCGTCCGAGATGGCGGCGCGCGTTCTCAATGTCGAAAACTTAGATTTTTCAGCAGGGTTCAGACCTAAACAACATATTTCCTAAACGATTTTTACCCCACCGTTCGTAAGTCAAAGGCTTTTTTTTGTTCCTACCGATTGTACTGTAAGTCCAATAATCTCTCATCTTACGCCAAACATGACACTCGTAAAAGTGTTCAATAGACAAAATTCTGAACGATGCTGTTGTTATATCACTACATTAACGTTAGTGCCTATTCCATTGTTGTTTTCTTTTTAATTTCATAATCGCACAGTTTGTAAAGTTCCATAAAAAGTGCGCAATTGTTGTACGTACAGGATATCGATCGAAACTTACCTAAGGATACGCAGTGAAATATACAACTCGGACAGTTATAATATTTTATGCAAGATTTTAATCAAAACTTGGAAATCGCAAAAGCGCCCGTTTAACGATTGATTGTAGCGAAAATTCTCACGATCAATCACCGTCTTAAGTAGTTTTCTTCTTGCTGATGTCGTCGACGAAATTCTGATTCGAAAAAAAAACCTAATCGCATCAAACGTTTCGGTTAGGTTATTAATATATTTCAAGGTAATACACTTACTTAAATGACGTCTGCTCGTTTTAATTGTACATAATAAATCACGAAAACGAGTTGCTCGAGGAAAACGTACGAATATTAACTAACTTCCTTGTTTTAGTGCAATTTAGCAATGACGACAAAACATTAGTTGTTGTTCCACATAATATGTTTGAATGTATCCTGAAATTAACACCGAGAACCAAGAACATCTAAATAATTGCAACTGTAGACCATTCTACTACGCCTTTGCTTTGATCGTAATTAAGTGCATGCAAACAAATCTAATTATAGGGATGAATCGATCCATTGTCTTACGTATTATAGGTGCGCTAGGTATCTTTATCAAATCTCCTATATCTTATGTTAGAATCCATTTATTATACCTACTAATTGCTATTGGTTGTTACTATCAATAACATGAATACTTACTTCAGTTTGATTCGCGAACGAAAACTTTTACGAAAAATAAACACCGCGCGCCTTCTCGTCACATTCTTCGGGAAACTTTATGCATGAAATTCGGAGCCTTCGGTTATTTTGCATATTTTTTTTGCATAAATTGAAGTTTTACGTATTTCCCATCTCGACATATTTCATATGTATCGAACGTACCTAGGCATTTGAAAACCCAAAGCAACTCAACAACGCCGTAACAACTCGTCGCCACATTTTTACGTAAAAGATTTTTATTCCGATTGCAATCTAGTAGAAATGCGCGTGCGGCCGCGCGATTAACGGCAGCAAGTGTTACTGAACGCTTATCGATATTCGCAATTAAATTTTTGATGTTCGTTTTAATGAGAGGTTTTTAATAAAATTGCGTATTGTGATTGGGGTTGGCCGGTGGTGATTGATATCGGGAAAACAGTTCCAGAGTAACTGCACTCGCTTTGTTTTGATGCACTTTATTCTACATAATTAATTATTGCACGATTTCTTCTCATAATGAAACTTCATTTCTTTCGTAACTTCCTAATTTGCCGTTAAAACATCGATTAATGAACATGTTTAATTATTACCTAACTGTAGTATTTATATTAGTACACAATGCACGCGAGTATAAAGAATTGCCTAACATAAATAATTTATAAATTAAAAATATGTTTATTTATTCCGAATTGCTTTGCAATTTTAAATTCAAAGGGCGCCAACGTTAACGACAAAAATGATGTAAATTTCAAAACCAGTCGACGTTTTAAAATCGCTTTGCATAATATTTCAGATAGGTATACGAGTACGGGAAAAGGCAAACTTGAATGCTTTAGAGATTTTAGGGGTTAATTCGATTTTTTTTGTGTATGACTAGAATACGACTGTGTAAACAATCAGCGTAAGTGTCTTTCCGTCACTCGCAGTAGACTTTCATTTATTATACGGAGTAACGTTTGGAATGTTTCTTCTAGTTTTTCTTTAGTTTCCAAAAGCATATTTGGCTTCTTCGTTTTTAATGAAAAACTTTCATCTAGTGTATATGCTATTCGAGTTTATCGGTCTTTTGTTTTTGATCGACTTCATATTAGGAAAGATTCACGTTTGTAAAGTAACGTTTCCGAATAAAAAATGTTTTCAAATTATACAAGTACAAAAAACGAAAAATAAATTATCTTATTATATGTGTAACAACTGAGCTTGATCGGGGCTGGTGATGTGGCCACAGTTACAGAATTTTAACAGTTTTTACACGCGACCGTGAAAATTTTCCAACTTCTCGATATGCAAGCTTTTAAACATTTTTCCTAAGACTTATTCGGTCAATTCACTTGTTGAATGTATGATATCTGAGTATTTTGATTGGATTAAATGCCGATAATCGTAATTAATTCAATTCAATTATTAAAGTTTTACATCCAAAATCACTAAACGACAGCTTATTATCTTTCTAGATCGAGTAATGCAGAAATGCTTGTCTTGTGATTGCTTACTTAAGAGGATACGCTCGCACAGAAAAGCTAAATACAATTTTACAAGTATGTTATCTACACGTTATTTCAGTATCCCAGTATACAAGTTTGCCCCAAGCCACACTTCATTTCAGTACAGAAAATATTTATACTTATCTAGTAAACATTTGATAAACATCTAGCTATTAAATTCCAAGACATTATATTAAATAGGTATAATTATTCAGTAACTTGCTCGAAATTTATATTCTACAGTATCTGGTTTGTCAATTGTTCAATTATTACAAGAAATCAGTCGAATAATTCTAAAATTAGTGGCAAATCTTATAACAGTACCCTCGTAACCACTCGTTATACCTTGTCATGTTAACAACTTGTGGTTGTTGATAAAATGAAATTCATGGAATAAAAACCCAGAGTAACTTATATATATCGATGTGATTAATTATAATAAGGGCCGATCTTTCCATCTTCTGATTATATCTGACAGATATTTCCTGTAGAAACTTTTGTTCGAACAATCGTTTTCATAGTACATATCTGTTAGATAAATTTATCAGAAGATGGAAAAATTTGCCCTAAACCTGCATTCTGTTAAATTTTAAATAAATTAAAAATCGTTCTGTAGTAAGTTGAGATCATATTCAGACAGTTGTATATATATATTGATTCATTCACTAAAACATAAATACATTTTGGAGAAGTAATTGTTGCAGTTACTTCTAACAATAAGTCTAATAAGTAAGATACGAATGTTTTAGTTGAGTAAATAACTACAATAAAACCCCGTGTATGTGAATCTCGAATTTTTTACTACCTGTTGAAGTAGAAAATTATGTAGAAATTGTCGGCATCGCCTCAAAGTAATAGTAACTATATCGACGGTAGTTGTGGCAGATTATCGTAAACGACATAAAGTAGATTTTACAGAAGCGCACATTTTACATTGTAGCATAGCTACATATAAGAAGATACGTTTTACCGAAATACAAATCGATTTTTCTGGTGAAAAAAATCTAAATATTAATACCAGATTTTTGTTCTTGACATATGATGTCTTTGCCATAGATCCATTGATGCATAAGATAGTCAGAAGAACTCATTTTCGCAAAAAATGGCGTTTACGATAACTGCATCGCAATGTATTTAAAATACATACAAGTGTAGACAATTAAAAGTATTGTTAGAACAACCACTTTTACCATACATAAAATTTCGACGAACGCATTCTTTACTAATTATATGAGGTAATATGCAAGCCGATATCTTGAAATAAACATTTCTCGAGTTTAGTTTACGCAGCGAGGAGATAGCGTGAGCAAGACGGCGATACAAGGATAGAGCATACACGCGAGCACGAAGACCGCGATTCGCCGATTATTAAACGAAAATGTTTTGAGCCCTTATTTTATTTATAAGTATCTATTAAGAAATATTTTTTAGGTAATTAAAAGATGGCAGAAGGTGTACACGTTTTTATTTTTTTAATATATAGCTTCTAATTCAAGAAAGTGACATCGAAAAGTTAGTCTAATTATTTCCAACTTCAAATAGTTATTATATAAGAAGTATATATATTCTTAAGAAAATAAGAACGTCATCACATACTTGATGATATATATTTTCAGATTATTTAATAAAAAATTGAAAATTTCTATCAATATAGGTGTAATATCTGACCGAATTTACATTGAAATCCCTATATTAGTGCTTGGCGTAATCATCCTCTTAAAAGCGACTTTTTAGATTTGCGAATCGAACACAAGTACGACTTATATCTACTACAATTTTGGTGTTTCGCGGTGCGTAACGCAATTTGAACACGTAAATAGCAGTCCACGAATCCTTGACTTCAAGGTGCTCTCTATTTTCGAGGAATTATGTGCTTTAGGAAACCTTACAACTTTCACGCAGCTTAGATGATACTTTACCGAATGTATGCAGTCGAATATTGGAAAATGACTTAGAGTATTTATTTTTAATTTTAATCTCGCCGTGTTTCTATAAAATTTCCAGTAATTTATAATTACTTATCAGGTGAGGCAGCTATAAACCTCCATAGGGCTAATTTAAAAAGTTGAACTTTTCTAATGTTTATATTCGGAAAATCCGCTTTTTCTCTTCCGAGGGATATTAAAAAAGTTATGCCCTAGGCAACGCAGTCGGGTTAAATTATATTGTTATGTACCTACGTACTTTTATTGAGCATTGCAAATCGTATACGATTTTATTAGTACTTGCTTCAAAAAGGCCTTTTTCGGCTTCGAATCGCCGCCAGGTTCAATTGACTGACATTTTATTTTATCTCGAGCGATGTTCGTCTGCGAACAGTGGGCAATTGAAATATGAAAAACAATGGGTCGTCATTTAATTAACGTTACACCAAAATATTGTAAACTAACACTAAATTACATTATATTTATTACCTAAGAAAAATTTTTCATAAATACAATCGACTTAATTATAATTATTTAGGTAATTTTTTCGTTGCGTACCACCTAATAATTAATTATCTTTAAAGTGGATTGTTCCGATATCGTTTTATTAATAAGGTGCAGTCGTGTACAAAAATAAAGTCGATAAAATTTGATTATTACACATAGCCAAACAAACAGGAAACTCCGGAACTTATTTGCAATTTGGCTGTATGCGAAACAACGAAATTCCAATAAACTCTCTTTGATACCCGCCGCCTATTAAACTTACGCGTACTTTATTTTTGTTAGCGATTACACATAGATACACATTTATTGATCCACCTGGAATTTTAATTTGATAAATAATAAAACGACAACCCTTCGCGTAGGTAGGTACGTTGTTATTCGTGACATGAAATTTGCTTTGGCGCTTTCGAGATTTTAATCTCCGATTATAACGGACTAATTATTATTTGATTAACGTGGTTGTTGAAAATTTTTAAAAGCCCTGCTTGTTAATGGATCCAGAAACTTTTCGTACTTTCTTCGCTTTTATGAAACGATTAGGAGGGAGCAAATTCGCGCGAAAACATAACGACGTATCAATTTGCAATAAAACAAAAACTGTACGTAGGTATTTATTACGTGAAAAGTTTTCACGCTATTCTAAACTGCAATCTTTTGATTATACCATAGAAAACGTCGATCAATAATTTTAATTAGTTTTGTAAACTTGAAAAATTACGTAGATAATAATAATCTAAACGTGGATTTTTCGCGATTTATTTTAGTTAATAAAACCTTAATAGTTACGCAATTTTCAATATTAATCGTTTAAAAATATACGCACACCTAAAACTATCCAATTCAGGACGGTATTTTATTTTTTTGGTTAGGTTGTGAGATTTTAGGACGCGGCGCTAAAAAAAACCAAAGATCGCGCGTGTCTCATCTATGATTTAAGGACGTGGGACGTGTGAAAACAAGTTGCCGTAACTAGTTACCTTCGTGGAATACAAAACCAATTTAGTCATAAAAAAGATACTTTAGCAGTAAAGAACTTCGCTGCCCAAAGTTAGGTGGCCGTCGGGAACTTGGATAGCGACCGGTAATACAAAAACACATAAAATGCGAGGTGAAATGTCCTAGATGGTCTATATAATGGTTGCAGACTAAGAAAACAGACGAGATGTTGACTTTTTATACTTTAATCCATATCTAGATAGTTTGGAATCTGCAATTGTTTTTCAACTTATTTAATCTCGATTAATGAACGTGGAAATTCTTGGATCGATTCCAACCTTTAACGTCTAGTAAAGTAAGCGTCTAGTTTTTTTTTTTCGTTTTCTTAATTTATTGCAAATCTTTCACGGAATCACGTTATAAATTATGGATTTCTTGTTTTATACCCCATAATGCGATTTAATTCGCTTAAACATTTATTTTTGTCGGCTACTTTCTTAAGATAGACTAATGGAGTATTTTCCAGTTTTTAATGGGACTTGAAAAAAAATTATGTACGCGCTTTATTTTATCGTTTCTCGATATTCGAGGATGGCATTTTAATTATTTATTTAGTTATAAATTTTAAACTCGTCGCCTCTCGTACATCCACTACTTCGAATCCCTTCGGTTATTTTGGAAGATTCTACGAACTTGTAACTCGATTTATTAATTTCAACTAACTTTGATGGTATAATATGGTTGGGACAGATAAGTTGGGTTCCGTCCGCAATTAGCTATAATTAGAATTAGCTCGTCCTCAGATTTGTTATCGCAAAAAATATAGATACCTACCTACTTATACGTGAAATTTCTAGGAAATCCAATTTGCTAAGGTCATATAGCATTTTTACATCTCGATAAAATTAGCTGACGAAAATCATTAGAAACCAGATCTACAAAATCTCGAGTAGGTAGGTATATAGACAGAAAGAAAGAAACAAAGGTTGTTTTTTAAACGGACTCTAAAGATGGCAGTTCGTTTATTTTTACTGCCACCGGAGTAACCTTAAATTGTAGGAGACTTTTACGTTTTTTGTTGTTTTTTTTTGTTTCAGTCCATAATTATTTTAGTTGCTTCTAAAATTGTCGGTAAATCGTATATTGATTTGGCAGTAAATATTAGGTGTCTGTTTGCTATTTTTATTGTGTCATAATATAATTTTACGATTACAATTAAATGCGATTTCCACAATCGTTTCGTTTTTTAATCAAAAGTATAGTAGGGTAAGGCGGGGTAATCGTAAATCGCATTGCCTTCCCGATTTTCAGTTTACGCTGTGTTCTTATTTATTAATATAAAAGAATTTTATATACATACAACAGTATAATAGGGAACTTCTCTATATAATTCCCTATGACAATGGAACAACAATTACAAGGTCTAGATATTACGGAATGTTTACAAACTACCCAACAAAATAGTGGTAAATGGAAACAGGCATTCGATACATTCAATAATATCAAAATGAACAAGATTATGAGGTTAAAATTTGAAGACACGATTGACGATGACTAACATAAATACAATAAATTAATGTTGATTTGTTGACTTGTTAAAAAAAAACGGAATACGCACACGGAAAACAATGAAATGATATGGCACAAAAATTGAAAATACTTTTCAAATTAGTGCATGTATATATTAGTTAAATTTAATTTTATAACCCCGTACATCTCTTCGGCTCGCCTAAATATATGCGAGTTTACGATTCTGTACATCCCTTCACTGTCTGTGCAACATCGTTTAACGTATAACTTGGGTTGTTTCGCTTTCGCACGTAAGTTTGTGGCATTTTTATTACATCTGAAAGTACACGCAATGCGCAATATTAATTTTTACAATTACTCCTATTACCCTAATTATTCGGGGCAATTGTAAACATCAAGTTCCACAAATAACGATAGGTACCCTTCAGAAATATATCCTTATATTATTATGCAAAATAATTCTTCGGAACTGTTGCTAATCAGTAGGTAATGTAAATGTACAAGTTAATTATTAAAAAGACATTTTGTTAATTAGTTATGGAATATTCAGAAGAAGGGCGTGCTAAACTGCCAAAAACCACCCTTAATTTCATTCACATCCCAAGCTTTTATAGCATTCTTCGTTTATGACATTACCTTCGCCCTCGGGTGTACATATTATTTTTCGATCGGTAGCGGTGACACTAGAAGCTGGTGTTATATAAGTTTATTAAATATTGAATTAATTAGTTATTTGAGTCGATGTCGGGTTAAATAAATTTTATTGCAGCTCGATAAATTTATGATCGATATAACGTCTGTAGAAATTAATCTGGATATGTTGGAACATTTGCTTCAAACGCAGAATAACAAATTTGTCAAAATCAAAGGAACTGTAAAATTTTGACTTACAACGAAGGTTAGGCAGGTGGAAATCTCAGAAAAATTTGAAACTGTGCAGGATTGTAGTCAACACTAATCAAGAGTCGTATTCCGTTCGTGCTCTTGCGCAGTTTGAGAGGGTGAAATCCACCCTTGAAAATTGGAACTGTTTTCGATTTTGCTTATTATCTGTGAAACAACAAGAGCTGTCGCCAACAAACTATATATTTTTGTAAATGGCTGTTCAAGACGTACATTATGATACAAAAATTAGGGGTGAAATTTTTAAGGGATGATACGGTGCGTCCGATGCGGACTAGTGGACGCTTAGCTTAACGCACATGTTTTATTAGTTGCTTTTTTGTATTTTATCGGCCGCATAAAAATGCAATTAAACTTTCATCTGGTTTATGGTTCGTAATAGGGGAATTTTCAATGCTTAAGGGCACAGGAATACTTTTTAAATTAAAAATAGAGTAAATTTATAATTCTGCGGTATAAAGGTAATATTCAAATAATTTTACTGCATAAAAAGTGCTAATTTTAAAAATTTTCGGTCATTATCTGCATATTTTTTTTAATCAAATTCCACTACGACCCCTGTAATAGCCCAAGCTCTCATCGCACAAAAACCTACCTCACATCACCAGCCAGTGGCAGACAATTGAATTTTTGTTTTAATCATTTTTGATAAACTTGATACTTGATAAAATTTATTATGGACTTTAGAGAAATATCAATTATTTAGAATTATTGTGGTCTGTCTCGCAAACCTGGCAGATCTCCCCTCTAAATGAATCAATTTTCAATATGTCACCTACTGTAAAAAACTACATTTCGTTTTTTTTTTCAAATTATAATTTTAATTGTCCTTTAGATCAATATATATGTCTGTCGATGTAAAAATGTACTCGAGTATGGCAAAAATTAAAGGTGAAAATTAGTTATGACAATTAGGATTTTCATCCAAAATATATAGTTTGTTGGCGATAGCTTTCATTATTTCACATATAATAAGCAAAATCGAAAAAGTTGCAATTTTCATGGGTGAATTTCGCCCTCTTAAGAGCACGAACGGAATACGGCTCTTGATTAGTGTTGACTAGTACTACAATCCTGCAAAGTTTCAATTTTTTCTTAGATTTACACCTGCCTAACCTTCCTTGTTAGAGGTCTGTGAAGTTGGCACCTCCACATGTGAATTTTTTGAAAAAAAATACGGCATTCGTTTGCCCATCGTTTGCCCATGTATGCCCAGAAAAGTTTATTTGCCCAACCCTACCAAAAATTGGTATATCTTGAAAAGACATTTTTCGTCAATAACCTTAAAATCGAAAATATCAACTTGTTTCACGTATCTATGCCCATACGTTTGTCGTCAGGCAAAATTATCGATTGCCCACACCAAATATTTATTATATGGAACTAAAATGTATTTCTAGTCGAAAAATTCAAAATTATGTTGCCAGCTAAATCGTTTGCCCATCGTTAGTCAGTAATAGACCGGTCAAATTATTCTCCCACAAAGATTTATTATTTGGGAATAAATTTTTGACGTATTAAACAAAACTGATAAAGGTGTAACTTATTCTCGCGACTATATCGATGTTTCCGTTTCAATTTGATTGCCCACCCGTTACTTTCACGGTAAGAATAATTAAAACAGTAATTAAATGGATTAGAACTGGCCATTCACGATTAAAATAAGTGAATACATAGGGACTATATGTATTATAACAGTAAGTAAATACGATTTTTAATGTTATAATCGCTATTTCGTTTGTCCATCTCTCAATTACTGAAATTGTACGGACCTCCACTTGTTTATTAAAACGTTCTATTTTAGACAATAATAAAATGGTAAACCATTCGCGATGTATACGAGTGAACGTAAATGATGAGTACCATATGTTTATAACAAATGATGGTTTGAAGGTCGGATAATGGCTATTTCGTTTATTAAAATCTCTCGAATTCGATTGTACCAACCTTACTTTCATTGTAAGTCATACAACAAAATGTCGATAAAAACCAATATTACGATGTATTTAGTGAGATACATGAGGACTATGTTATAACAAATATATTTTTAATGTTATAATGGCTATTTGTTTGTCCATCTCCGAATTTCGATTGTCCAACCTTTATTCACTTTAGGAATAAATTTAGCAATAATAAAATGTAGTACCAATTCGCGATGGTAGGGTGGAACTACGAGAGACCAAGGTCATCAAATGATATTTATTGAAATAATTGTATAACAGTTACCGATCTCTAGAATTTATTTCATCTTTTTCTCTAATAAATTTTAATAATAGTGTATTCTCTATTTCGATATTGTTTAAATAATATAGAAACTAATGAAGGATGGGCAAATAAATGAGAGAGATAGACAGGAAAAAGCGATTAAAACATGAGATAAACCACCATTTGTTATGAACATATAGTCCCATGTATTCACCTGTACGTCGTGAATAATGGTTTTTCCATTTTATTATTGTTTAAATATTCTTACAATGAAAGTAAAGGGTGGACAATCGAATTCGTGAGATGGACAAACGAAATGGCCATTATAACATTAAAAATCATCATTTGTTATAAACATATGGTCTCTCATATATTCACCTATACATCGCTAATGGGGTTTTTTCCATTTTATTATTGGCTAAATTTTATTCTAAAGTGAATAAAGGTTGGACAATCGAAATCGAGAGATGGACAAACGAAATAGCCATTATAACATTAAAAATTATTATTTGTTATGAACTTATAGTCCCATGTATTCACGTATACATCGTTAATAGGGTTTTTTCCATTTTTTTATTATTTAATTATTCTTACAACGAAAGTAAAGGTTGGACAATCGAATTCGAGAGATAGACAAACGAAATAGCCATTATAACATTAAAAATCATCATTTGTTATAAACATATAGTCCCATGTATTCACTTTCTCATCGTGAATGGAGTTCTTTCCATTTTATTATTTTTTAATTATTCTTACAATGAAAGTAAAGGGTGGGCAATCAAATTTGAGAGATGGGCAAACGATATAGCGCGAGAAAAGTTAATTTTTTGATTTTTGGTTTCTTCGCCAAAAAATTTTTTTCCCAAATAAAAAATTTTTGGTGGGTGGGCAAGCGAAAATTTTTGCTGGGCAATCCTGGACTAACGATGGGCAAACGATTTAGCTGCAAAAAATTGTGAATTTTTCACTAAAACATTTTATTTCCACATAAAAAATTTTTGGTGGGTGGGCAAACGATAATTTTGCCTGGGCAAACGATGGGCAAACGATATAGCGTGAAAAAAGTTGATTTTTCTATTTTTGGTTTTTTTGCCAAAAAATGTTTTTTTCAAATAAAAAATTTTTGGAGGGTGGGCAAAAAAAACTTTTCCCTGGGCATACATGGGCAAACGATGGGCAAACAAATGCCGTATTTTTTTTCAAAAAATTCACATGTGGAGGTGCCAACTTCACAGACCTCCTTGTTAGGGTGACTGTGCGATTTTCATTTAATTTAATATTGACACGAAAATATTTCAACCTACCTTGGTATATCTTGAAAGTGACTCGTCAATAGTACCTTAAAATCAAAATATTATTGTTTGTATTATGATACGGTCGTAGGTAAATTATGATTAATATATTATATAATATAACTTATGTATTTCTATCGGCATTTTTATGTTGCCAGCTAAAAGCAGACATATTATAGTAATAGACGGGTCATTATTCTAGATATTATTTGTGATAAACGTGACGTATTAAACGTGACTGATAAAGGTGTATTATTTGTGACTAACGATGTTTCCGTTTCTATTGTTACAGGTACATACGGTTGAATTAAACAGTGGTTAAATATTAGATGGCCTTCGATTAAAATAAGTAATAATAGGCTTCGTATCTAACAGTAAGTAAATACAATTTTTATTTTTTCGTAATTTTGTCGATAGTAATTACTGAAATGTACGGACTCTTGTTTGTTAAAAACGTTCTTTTTTTAACTTTATTTAATTTTTAATCGTGTTACGAGTACGTAAATGATGCGTAAATTTGCGCAGGCGGTTGACGGTCGGATAAATTGTTTTTAAAATCTTAATTCATACAGCATATTGTGTCATACAACAAAATGTCGATAAAAACCAATATACATTATTTATAGAACTAGGTATTTTTTCTTCTTTTTTTCTGTTTATGGCTTTTGACTCACCAATTAGCCAGTCTATTTTTTGGAATTAATTTGTAAATCTTGTTACGGTCACAAACGTCGATGGTAGCGGTGGGACCGACCATCTAGGCCACACGGCTCCTCTAAGTATATTGTAATTGAAACTTACCTATTGATAACAGACATCGATACACCAAAATTTTAAGTTTTGATTTTGTTTTTCTACCAATTCATTATTATAAATTTAAAATACATAAGTTATTTGTAATTTAAATGGGATCGGTGCCTACCTATAAATAATTGTATTTGTTTAATTTATCGGAAATTGATTAATAGTTCGCTTTAGCAATATAGGTACCTGTACGTATAACATCGGAAATTTAGAATCTAAACACTACTTTGCGTAGCTACTTCTTGTAGATCGTGAAAGCTAGGACATACATCAATTTGTTAAATGCTATTTTCGCAGCGAACTTGGAACGTTTTCAAGAGGCTCTTTATTTACGACGTCAAATCTTTTTAAACGTGCGCAAGTTGTCTCTCTAAACATTCATTGTTAAAAAAAAAATTCCAAGCCTCCCGTAACGTAGCTACTTAGCTTAAATTTAAAACTAATCTATCTGCTTGTATTTTAATTCACTTTGTATTAGGTAGGTAATTGAAAGTGTATGTAAATGATCGAAATTCCATCTATAAAATTAAGGTTTCGACGTGTTGTGTCGTAATTATGTAATTGTTCGTTAAATGCACAAAGAAAAGGTTTCGTTTGTAATGCACAAAATTTTGATTAAACAACGTTAACGTAATTTGCCAATTGCACCTTAACGATGATTAAAATGTGCTCTAAGTTTAATAAATATTTATGATGTCTGAAAACGAATGAAAATTTTTAGTATTGCACTTTTCAGTAGATATCAGAAACTGAATCAAACAATTAAAAATACCGCGACAACGACCCGCATTTATAATGACATTACAAACAAGAATATAGTATTTTATCATCAGGAATTCCATTTACCTGCTGGAAAAACTTTGTGGATATCGTTCTATACCTATACGTAATTTTAGGTAAAGTTGTACCGAAATTGCTCTTGTTTCATTGGGTTCATGTGTTTAATCGAACTTTGAACTATAGAATACCTGTTGGAAATTCTCTTTCACGATCGATCAGGGAATTTCCACACGAAATAACCATTACTATCTCGAAATAGTTAAGTAATTTCAACATATTCACCATGTTTACGATTTAAATTCGTTCGGAAAGAAATGTGTCGAAAGATTTTGGAAAAACCTACAATTTTCGGTGTTCTTACGTTCATTAGCTCGAAAACATTCAAATTAAAGTTCATTAGCTACTTGTTATTATACTGATAAATGACGCTAATTACTATAACGAACATATCAAGTTTCAAACCGATACTTTGTAATTGATTGATGAAATTTTCGTTTTCCCGCATGAAATACATTTAACGCGATCCGAACCCACCCGTTCCCCGTAAATACAGCAGAATTCTCGGTGTTTTGCTTTTGATTTCTTGACATGTGATTGGTTTACTGCGTATTTTTTTGTTACGTTTGTAGAGGTCTAATGGAAAGATATTTGGGAATGATAAAAATGATGTATTTAAGTCGTTTGATGATTTTCTAAAATTGCGTTCACATCATATACACAAAATAATTTAGTTTTAAAACGGCCAGAGTAAACAACCAGGGACAGGACAAGTCTCGACTAAAACTGACTTGCACTTTTCGGTAGTTAATTATTTTTAACTAATTAATGGCTTTGGTCTGACCAATTGGTCAGTCGAGTTTTTCTTTTATGGTTTCTGATTTAGGTTAGTGTGCGACGTTCACGAACATTTATGGTTGCAGCGGGATTCGAGCACGCAGTCGGGAGACCAAACTCTCTAGGCTCTCTGAGTGCCTAATTAAAATTCTAAAAAAGCTAATAAATCAATAGAAATGACGCGAGCATCGTGTATAATAATTTGTCGATGAAAATCGAAACAGAATATGATCGGAATACTTTCAGAAATCAATTACTGAATTTAATAATAGATTACTACTAACAATGAGTTTGGAACAATAAAAATGATAAATCAAGTTACGATGCATTAGCCCCTAAACTGACATTTTTTACCAAACACTTTATCAGGGAGCGTTCAAATCGTTTTCCATAAATAAGTACTTACCTCCGTTCAAACGATACCATCACTCAAAAGTATTGAAAAGTATTGATTCTCCTATAAAGTTTCGTACTTGCGAACATACCGTAAGTAAAAAACGTTGATCGGCTCTTATAGTTAATCTAATATAGGTACTAATTTTTAAACAGTTTCAATATAGTTTGTTGTATAATTATTAGTTTAGTATAAGTTTTATATAATTATCCAATTTGATTTATTCGTATAAACGTCAACAGTAATACGTATCGCGCAAATACTCGTTCTCATATTCTCGTTTGGCGTTTTGTTTCGCATTTTTAAAATTTTCGATATTAATTAAAATAATATGAGCCAATATAATTGTATAAATAAATATACGTGGGATCACAAAACATTGTAGACGATTTTATTGTACGTAGATGTAGGTACAATAAAAGTCCTGGCGCTTTCTCCATTACCTACGTTATTGACCTCATCTTTAATCCTTTAATAACTAAGCTAATTTTTGGTTTTATTACAAAAAGTATTTTTCCTTGATACATCGCCAGTTGCGGGGTAATAAAATTCTTCGGGTAAATGTAAACATCATATAACGTAAGGTATTTGATGGCGGCTTTAACATTTAGAATACCATAACCCAAATACAAAATTGAAAGTTAGGCTCTCGCGCAGTTTGCTTAATATTGTAATGTCTATAATTAAATTTTATTAAGCTGATCTTGGCACCTTATTGTACCCATACTTCGTCCATGAATTATTGTAATACTAAAATGCTGGGTAAGAGTAAAACGTTAATGAACTATAAAAAAGCTGTTAAATACGTTTAATATCACGTTACTTGGTTGTTTACATTATATCTGTCCCAAATAATTTCTATTTATACTTACTTATGGAAAAATGGATTTATTAGAAATCGAACGTTTTTGTTTTTGAGTAAATATCTCTCATTTCGAGAAATATTCAGGATTATACCTGATATGTGCAATAGACTAATTGTAAAAGAACGTTTTGTACTTACGATATTTTCGCAAGCACGTAACTTTACTGGAGGAACTCTTTTTTAACATGCGTTTAAAGCTACGTGTCCAGAAAATAATATACTCCAAGAATTTTCACTATCACCATCGAAGCCAACATATATTTTATTAAAGCTCTTGCACTTATATAATAAATAAGATCACAACTGAACTTCGAAGTGGTATTGTTTTCTCATTATCGTTTGATGAAACCACAAGTAATGAAGATAAATAGGAACTTTCTGTTGGTGTTAGGTACTGGTCTGAAAATAAACAGCATCTTGAAACAGTTGATGAACAGTTGAGTTGATGAAACAGCATCAGATGCTGAGACTATATCGAAAAGACTTCTATTTGTATTAAATTTTTTAAATATAAATATTTTAACAATATTTTTCTTATGTCAAGATCAGATGGTACTATCAAGATGATTTATAAACAAAATTAAAAGAAAAACACCTGTAAAAATATTGTTATAGTAGGTATATCTATTACTCGACAATGCAATATTTTGTGTATAAATGTCACTTTTGTCACTAGTTTATCAGCGCGTCAGTGAATCACCCAAGGATAGCTAGCTCGTCAATTTATGCACACTGTCGATATATCAATATGTACCTATCTAATGAAAACAGATTGTGGAATAGCTTCGACGATGATAATACCATACGTACCAACCGAAAACGGTAAACTTAAATTGGCAAATATAACTTCCATCGAAACTTGACAGAAGCGGACAGATTTCGGACGAATTCGATAAGTATTAAATTAGACCGTACCGGACGTGGATCGTTTAAGATTCTCTTTTATCGGCCTGAAAATACGTTATACGAAAAGAATTTTCTAAATATCGTTATACCTAGGCACTTCAAAGAACGGAGCTTGTCGTTTATTCTAATTAACAAATAGAGATCCGGATGAAAGAGGCTTTTAATTATGGAAAACAAAAGTTGCGTCTTACTTATAGCAATTAAACGAAATTAGTCTCTTGTGTATGTTATATGTTATTTAACGAAATTTTGTATTTTAATGGAATCATTAATATGATCGTTGATCATTAATAGAAAATTTTTATATTTTCAATATTTTTTTGAATAAATAACAAACAGGTACATATCTGTTGATTCTCAAATCTAATAGTCGTCCAAAGAACTGCGAAATGGATGTACGCGTATAATACCGAAAGCGTAGTTGTGTTACCATAAAAGTGGCTGTAAAATTTAATAAAGAACTTCTTGCGTTTCAATTTTGTTTGCACAAACGATTTGTCGCAGCGCAACGCGTAAATACAAAGTAGGTATTTCCGCACGAAACGGTCAGCTTTTATGAGAACTTTTTACACAAAGTTCCGTCATTCGTATATATACATATTGTGTAGATCTTTCTCCGTTATCTGTAGTAATTTAAATGTTTTATTTATTCGGAGCTTCATTCTGTGCATACTTACCTATACCTAGTACATGCTGATACATACATTTTGACGATGACGAGGCGAGACCGACGCAAAATTTATTAATATGCTAATATTGAATTTTGTTCGTTTTCACTTTACAATTTGAAATTAAACTTTTCAAAAGGACACGCGGTTCTTTTGGCACATTTATTCAGTTTATTGGAAATTGCAGTGGTATAGTAATTTCGGCAGTAGATTAAGATTTAGCGTTTGTTAAAATCACGTTTTCACCTCGTTCATGATTGCTTTTACGAAGAATCTCATCACGGCCTGGCCTTACACAAAATAAATCAAGATTAGAATTCAATTTGTCCGTGTCACATCTTGAACGTAGATTAACCTCCGTGTTAGTCACCGATTGACCAGTTTGGCATACTTATATTGTTCTTTCAATAAATTACGCATTTGTTTTAGTTTATTTTTTTGATTCGATAATATAAATTAAACATTTTGTTTTTATTTCTTCGAATCGTACGTTTTTTTTATTTTTTATATGATCTGCATTGCACCTATAATAACATCACAACATCGATTTTCTAACGTATAAGTTTGATAATGCACGCTACGAGCAAAATAAATTAACTACGTTTAAAGATGTGCTCTACGTTTAATAAATTATTTTTTTTCTAATTTCGGTATTGCTACCGAAAACTTTATTCTGAAACGTGTCTATTGTCAATAATTGTTCGCGTATTTCTGTTATTTTATTTATTTATTTTTCGGCTCATGTTTATGTAGATACTATAATTTTGATTAACAATAAGTTAAAATGGTTTAAAATCATTAAAAAAAATTAGTATGTGCTAATATACCTAGTACATACCAATAATAACAACAGTTACAACTAGTAAACTTTCTTAACTACATATGTATTTAAATTAACAAAAAAATAACAATTTACGAATTTAATAAGTAATAAACATTTGCATTGGGATTATAGGTACGATCAAGACAAAGATAGAAAACTGTACATCTATAAACATTTAAGCAACAACCACGTACACGTCCGTTCGTCGAGGCAAAGCTCTCTTTTGACGATTCGACTTAAATAAATTTTAATTTTATCACGTCTAGACACTCACAATTGCTTACAGTCAGGTGCAAAATTAATCGCGAATCACGAACATTAGGTGAGCAATACACGGATAATGAACAAAACTACGAAAATTAATTTATCATTAATTACTATTTTATCACGAATATTTTTAAAAGCTTACAATTAGTAAAATAATAACCGTGTAGGTTTCAATTAATACGTATATAACCAACGTAAATTTAAACGACGCTGATGTGACGATGAAATTTTCGCAAATTCGAGGATTTCATTATGTAAAATTAAATTGTTTTTAAGCGGCCTAACTGAAACCGTATATTTTATTTCATTTAAACAACAACGCCCGAGTCTATATTTTTTAATACTTTGCTTTATTTTCTAAACATTTCGTGTCGCATGACAAATACTCCCTCGAGTGAACTGTTGCCCTCGTTTTATATTTTATTTTTTTTTAGCATACATTTTAGTTGGTTTATCACCTCTAGGGGCACATGCGTAATTCAATGTAGACTTTTTATTATGCATAACTACACGCGTAACGCCGAAAAAGGATACGAGATGTCTTTTTTTTTAAAGACGTTTTAAAATTTTCAGCGAGTTGCGTATTTGCCGTTCGCGCGGCGATAAATGTCTCGCGCATCTTAAAGTTTCCCTCTATTTATTTATGTAATCGTTCACAAAAATCCGGCAAAATTGTTTTCGCCGCGATAGAGGCTTTAAGTTAGAACGATGTGCAAAATTTCAATTTCACACAAACACGTTATTCAAAGCCCATCTGTTGTTACAACGTCGCGTCGCCAGATTCTCTCAAACTATTTGCTTCAAATTAGAATGAATGCGTTTAGGACTAGACGTTAAAGCTTTGTACACGACAAACGAATTGTTTAATTGATGTAATTGTAGATATTAAATATTCGATTATTACCACGTTTATTGTAACGTTGTTGCCAATTATTACTTTATTATGTAGGTTCATATTGTTAGGCGTTTTAGAGATAATTCGCTTTTACCCTAATTTTAACTAATTGATCCTACAAATTAAAACGTGGTTGTGTTTTATTGTATTTTTGATTGTGTTTTAATTATTAGTAAACACCTAAATTACTTATCGAGGCACTTGTTATCATCCAAATCCTATATCAGAAATATGGTTGGCCAAACAGACAATATAAATCGTTTCATACAGCGACGTATTTTCTTACAATACAAATACATTTTCAGAAAAATAAACTTCTGCAAGTAGATAATTAACAAAATAATTAGATTTAAGAAATATAAAGAAAATGCCCATATTTTTCCTTTTAAATGCGAAAACAATGTAACTAAGCATTTAATTATTTTTAACGTTTAGATATTTACATAGCTACCTATAGCTTATTTCATTATAATTGGCGAGAGGGAGAGAACAAGTGGGAGGTCTTAAGATGTTTATGAGAGTTATAATCGGCACAAAATCACGTGGTAACTCAAAGTGCATTGTTTGTGCTTACGTTACCGAAGCGAGTAACAGTGACGGGGCGAAGTTATTAGTGAAAGTAACCACCTTTCCTGACTGTTAACGTGTTAACAAGATCACTAGCACCCCTTCTTTGCCCCTAGCTTTTCAATCTATCGAAATGAAACTCGGTACAGTTGAAAAAGACGTGTGATTTTTTTTGAACTTCCGGTTTGACCGGAAGTGACACCAATTTTCGATGTTCAAATGGAATCCCTTGTATATTATCGCATTTTCGGAATACTGAATGAATTCTGAATTGGTTAGTACAATTTTGGTGATTTTTTAGGAAAACTTAATATTTTCAAGACAAATTTTAGATTTTAATCTAAAAAACTGCAATTAATTAACTTCAAATCATTAAAAAAAATTTAAGTTTTTTTTTTATATTAAGTTTTTCTGTTATTTTTTAGGTAAACACAAACTTCATTTTTAATCAACGCATTTAGTTACGATAAGCATCGAAATTTGTGGAAATTATTTTTTTGCCGAAAAGTAGATTTTTTCTCAAATGGCACCATTCAACAGCACAAGGTTAGATAAATACAATATTTGATGACCAATCCAGCGGCATCCTCAAACCCAAAATCTATTCACTATTCAACTCCAAAAAAAAAACACGTTCACTACTTTTATAATTATCATAATAAATAGAAAATAGTCTAATTATTTCTCATCAAAATTGTGCTAACCTATTCATAATTCACCCATGATTACAAACATGTAATAACATTCAGGGGCGGTTCCATTTGAAAATCGAAAATTTGTATCGTTTCCGGTTAAATCCGAAAAAATCGCACATCGTGTCAAAATATGGCATTTTGCGTATTTATCAACCGTACCTAATTCCATTTCGGTAGCTTGAAAAACGAGGGGCAAAAGAAGGGTGCCAGTGATCTCGTTGACACCCGGTATATGTATAGTGAATGTTGTGCATAACAATTTTATTAATGCCAGAAACATAAATCATCCTAGATAAGAACACCCACCCACCCTTAGCCGGCTCGACACATGTGCATACTTATCGCGACATTGAAATCATCGTACAAGGCTCCCCCGTACCTGTCCGAATCGAGGACATATCAATTTTTCGTGACTAGCCGTTTCAAATGAGCTGTTTTCTTATCGGCACGATGTAAATTTTTGTTAGTCTGCATTTCGCAGTCGTCCTTAATAAACGCAGTACGTGCATTCGGTCGGTAGTTAAAATTTTGATTTTTCTCGTTTCATTTTTAGAGAGCGGTGGACATTTTCTATACTAGTTCGGCGAATTATGTTTCTAATTTCGTTTTAAACAACATAATATGTAAATCGTTTCGCGATTAAAAAATGCGCGCCGAAGAACATGGAGGGCCCCGTTTTTTTTGAAACTCGATGTAAGTCGTTTGTCGTTTTTATTTTTAATATTTTTCTGGAGACTTTCAAAATGCGAGGTAATAATAGATTTTGTTGGATTTGTGAATGTTCTACCCTTATATCCCTAATCTATTTTCTAATTAAATTAAACACGTGAATAGTGGCCATTACGTAAATTTAAATAAATACCTATGACTAATAAAAAGGCTTACATTTAAAAATACAGGTCTCCCGTCTATCATTGAATGCGTGAGACAGATAAAGTTTTACATTTGTTTAAACCAAACATATTTAAGGTAATTGTCATAAGTCGACCTCGTTACCGATAATATAATAAATTCATATTCTTCCGGGTTATTATAATGTAAGTGGGTAGATATTAGTCGCTTAAACTTTTTATTCGTACCTACTTGTTCGCATTTTAGTTGATGTTTCGTGTTGAAAAAACTTGAAGAAGAGTGGCACTCACGATCAGTTTCTATTTACGTCTACGTAATATTTTTACTATGAAAGCCTGTGAAAACTCAACTAATTGTGAAGTTTAAGGTTCGCAGTAGGTAGTTTTTCTTTTCGTGAAAGACATCACTATGCGTGCGACTTTATTTTCAAGATACTTCATTTTTCATTTAACTCCTTGATGCCATCGTGAGCATGTAACATGCCTTTCTAAGGAAACAGTTAAACTTATGGGGATTTTTTTTGGAAATTGGCATATTTTGACTTATCAAGAAAACTACCTTATTCAAATAGAAATTAAGATATTTATTGGACTATATCAGAGTAGTAGACAAATAAATTTCAGTCAGAATTGCTATATTAACTAATATTTAATGTATGTATAATTAATTATCTTATCGTGATGGAAAATTGCTTTATGGTGTTTTTCATAAATTATCTATTCATATATTTGTATGTCTGTTACTTTTGATAGACGATTAATTTTATCACAAATTGTTTTTGGATGATCATTTTTTATCCATTAAATTAAGTACATCGAAGATTTGCAATTAATTATTATTATTCATTTATACACTTCTCATATTATTTCCGCGCATATGTACCTACCTTCATATTTTGTAGAAGTATAAGCAAGTAAATAAAAATATGAGTTTTTTTAAATATATGTTACACCGAATTTGTGAAATTGCCTATTTCACGTAATCGGCAATATTTTGCGTTTTTCTCTGCCGATTTCGGGTAGTAATTCCAGCGTAACGACCGTTATACCAGATGATTATGATTTATTATATTCAAGGTGTTTTTTTTGTACTTATTCGTTAAATATTATGTGTCTTGAAGTATAATAGGGAAAAAATTAAAATAGAGGGACAAAATAAAAATAAAAAGAGAAAATAGGCGTCGGCCAAAAGTTGCAACTTTTCTAATTATAAATCATACACCGAAATTTATTTAGTCTTCAAAAGGACAACGGTTTTTAAATTAATATACGTAATATATCTAAGGAGATGTGTTGCTCTTTGTATGTAAAATTGAAAACACCGAATTGTTTTTTTGCGTACCTACCTATAATTATCGGTGATGGATATTGGGACATACCTAAATACGACAGACGGCTATGGAAAATAGATGTGTTTAGACCGAGACTCTGCAACTACAGTATTGTGGTAAACCTCATCCGCTTCCGAACCCGTACTGACCTCGTAGTTCCGCGTTTTCGAAACTGGTGAGAACCCGAAACTCGGGAACCGATAAACCTCTTCGTTTTATCTGGAGAACTACAAATCCAATTCAATGTCGTAATTTAATTGACCCCCCCCCCATTTTATGCTTTCACAAACGAGATTTTCTTGTATAACTCGAAAACTCGAGGGTTGTGTTCAAGTTATACGTGGGTATTGTGTGAGATCAAGGTAATTTCGTTACAGTTAATGATTTAACTGTTCCGTGTAGACACCTATTAATTTACCTTAAAAGAATGGACGTAAATAAAATTAATGAAACGTTCAAAGAAGTCACAGACGTACAGTCGGGTGCAAGATTATCATGTATTGCCCGCCTAATGCTCGTTATCGTGACATTAATTTTGCACTCGACTGTACGTAGGTATGTGTTACTAATATAAGACGGCTTGCCTAATGTTTTTCTGTTACGAATTAGTCGATCGGCCAAAAAAACATCTTCCGCTTTTAGTTCGTCCCAACTTACCAATTTATAGTAAACGCACAAAAACTTTTTGAGATTTAGTGTACAGTATTTTGTGGAATTAGCTACAACCGAAAAGGTCCGTTTGGCGTTGTAGATGTTAAAGATCAACCCTATCTAGCTTAACGCGTATTTTCCTAATGATTTTTGTCTGTAACGGTACCTGTAAATTGACAAAATTAATGCGGAGGCGTTATTCAAATATCTGTAGCTATTTAAAGATAATTCTTGTACGACGCAGAACGTTCATAATTCTCGGATTTATTTACAAATAAAATTACAATAATTATATTTAATAGGTAGAGTTTCGATAATTATTAGAATTTAAACGACGACGGTAGTCGTAGTGCCAAAAGTTATTTCGGTCCCTTTAGAAAATTTCTACTATGTTCCGCATTGTTTGCGCATTTAGTTCATTATCTCGTAAAAATTTGTTCCACATTTAAATTTAACTTAGCAGGTACAGTTAACAAAACTACTACTACTAACTAATACGTTTACGAAACTTTTTTCGAACGAAGCGTATTCTAATTAATAATTTTGTTAGGACTTATTAAGGCCTCCGAAACGAATCGTGAAATTTAACTTGAAATTGTAGTCGAGCGCATTAAGAACTCGCCCCATAAACCGAAGACAGCGGCGGCCTTGTCTCGAGATAATTTAAGTGAACATCACTCCATAATTTGCACAACGATTGAGAACGACAGGCGTCGCCGTCGGTAGTGGTATGGAAGCTTGATTAAATCCATTGTGGATGCAAATTGGCATCGCGTCATTTTGAAAATTCGTCGCGCAAAGGTTCTATGTTTATAAAATTGTCACGGCGGAGATACCTTATCGACTATCGAATCGAAAGAAATGAAATATGACAGACAGTTGCCGAAAAATATTCAAAAGCTCGATTTTAAGATTTTAGTTGCCTACGCGCGCAGTTTGCTATATCTAAAACCGATGGAGGTTTACATCAATCTTGAGAAGTTTCCTAAATGACTTTCGATAGATTTCCATCGTTCAAATTGAAATACCCACTTACACTCGTATGTTGTAGGTATTTCTGGAATAAATGATTGACAGGTTTATCTAGCAACACACAGAAAATTCAATTAACTTCTCGTTTGACTACTAAATCAGGCAAATCAGGCTGATGATCATGCCGAATATAGGATTACTTTATTATTTTCAATATTCGATTTTTATATTATATTAATCGCGAATTCTTTTTCCGAATAGTCTTGGACGTGAATTTTATTTACGTTATAAAAGCACAACGTTTGTATGGATGTAATTTTATCGATCTCGCTCTTACGAATAGATCGCCAAATTAACACGAACAGTTTCAATTGTTAAGGCCATTTAAACTAATAACTAGGTACACCTAATCGATATTTATTTCATTTCATATTTATATAAAAGAAAAACATAAATCAAAATACGTTTTGATCTACATATTACAAATACATAATAATACATTAGTACCTATCTAACGAAATTGCGTCACTGTTATTTAGAGGACGCGGATGCCGAACATTATTTATAGTCGGACCGCACTCGTTACGCAAGGTTTCTATAGATTCTTTTTCTGCTCTTCGATTTTTAAATTATTTTCACTTTAGAATTTACCAAACCAACGAAACGGCGTGACATATTTAGCGGCGAAATTGACATATTGAATACTTGCCAGAGCTTTAACTCAACTATTTGGCAATCGTTGTATGAACAACTTGCAGCAAGTTAGTGCCTACTTATCGCATTATTTTATTTATTTTATTTCAATTATTCACGAAATTACTTTGTATTTATTCGAATTTTTTTGGAAACTGCTTTTTACTTCTTTGGTCCTGCGAGACGGCCGTCGAGGAGTCCCGACTTCAAATCCGCCGAATTTCTTTTTATGAGTTGTTTTTAAAAGAACGGGTTTGCCGTGAGGTTATTAACGCCACGGGACAGTTGCCGCAAAGAATTTTAGAGGCTGCGAATGAAATTCGTGAAAACTTTAATATTCGACAAGTGTATGTATATGCATCGTTAATACGGCGGTGTCGTGCCTGTATTGCAACCGAAGGTGGGCATTTAATATCATTTTTATTTAATTTCTACTTAATAAACTTTTGCTTTAACACCCTGTATCTTCTTATCCCTTAGATGCCTTAAGTTACGTAACTTGGGTTTCCCGCGTGTGATTTTTTTGCTGTAAGTTTGTGTTTCGATCGAGTTAAAAACGGCCAAGAACCCCTTGGTTTTCATTATGCGTAGTTAAAGGAAAACTCTGGTAATTTTGTTTGAACCTAAAGTAAACCCCCAGTTGGATATTTTACGCCAATGGCCCTTGTCATTAAGCAGGCGATAAAAGTTGAAAGGTCGAAGAAGCAAATTTTTCGAGTTTTAAATTTTGATTTAATTTTTTTTTCAGGAGATCTTAAAGAAACCCGTTCCCGGGTTAATTTCTTTACACCTAATTATGACCCACCTTGGATAATTGAAGCAAGCGCAGAAGAAAACAAGTCGGAACTAGTGTCGATAAAGCAACAATTTTTCGATTTTCAAATTTTGACTATTCAATCTATGTATTAAAAAGCATATACAGTCCACTCGGTTGCATTGCGCGACGCTCAATTTACCTTCATCGCGGCGAAGTAAAGCTGCGACATAATTTTTTTTGCATACCTTGCGATATCGATATCGGCGTGTTGTTATCTATTTATATCGATGCGTCATTATACATTTGTTCATAAGTCATTGCAATACACGCATGATATTACTGCAAACAAATTTGTTATTAAAGCGCAATCATGTTGTGTTAATTGGTGCCATATTACTTGCATTTATCACCTTAATGATCGATACGCGGCAACAACCTGCAATTATTGCGTTTTCCATTATTAAAATTAAAATTAATTTGACTATAGGTTCTTATTTAAAATATATATACCTACATATTGTTTCATTTTCGATTCTATTGCCAACGATTTTCTAATTTTAATGTTTTCTATTATTATTTTTTTACTTTTTGCAATCGGCAAGTTTCGCGTTGCCTACCTATAACATAAATGTGCGCTATTTGCTTTCCGCAAAAGTTGCTGCGTAATTCAACGTTGTATCTGTTTGCGAGATTTTCAAGTTGTTTACCTATCTTCTTCATTTGCACCTGACCAAGTATTCGAAACTAAACGTCCAGCAGTAAGTATCTACCTACTTAAAATATAATAATTTATTACTTTCTCTGCATTCATAACATTTATTAAAAGTATTTCAAAATTTTAGGAAACTCTCGAATTTACATTAAGTTACACCAATTTTATTCTTGTCTTACAATTGAATCGCTAATTATTAAAAGGAATTAATAAGTACTTTTTACTAGTTGCGAGAAAAACAGAAAAAAGTTTTCAATTTCATTTCAGCTTCTGTTACATTACTGTTTTCCAAAAAACGAAATGCGTTCTACTGAAATTTTTTCCAACGTCTTAGGTTTTCAATACATACAAACAATTATAATTTTAAAATAAAAGAACATAAAATAAACAAGTTATTCGATAATGCGTTGTTTTTTAAGAGAACATGTGTGGGATATTATTGGTTCAATTTCCAACAAGTCCCGGAATATTTACGAGATCTAAATCTTCGACTTCAAAAAGCATTGAACGAGATACCTCAGGCTGATATTGAATATTTCGTTGAATTTATACCGCGAGGAGTAAATGGGTGCTTAAGAAACAACGGTGGAGCTATTCATTAGTTATTGAATAATTCGTTTATTTTATATTCTTTTGTTTTAAAATTTTAATCATTTGTATGTATTACCAACCTAAGTCGTTGGTAAAAATTTCAATAAAAACGCATGTCTTTTGTTTTTTTTTTAAAGCAGTATATAATTTTTCTTTATATTTTGAAGTTAGTAACTTTTTTCTGTTTTTTCACAACTAGTAAAAATGACTTGGTTCCTTTTAATAATAAACGATTCAATTAAAGTAGCAACAGATCCTGCTTAAATTATAAACACGCCAACTTCAATCTAAAAAATTACAACACCTATTATTGATTGCGGGAAAGCATCCCTCTTGCACTGGTTCATTAAAGATAAATCGACCGTCTGCTTTTGGCAGTTACATCAATTGTTAAAATCCCCGCCTGATTTCCGTTTTGATCGACCCTTCCATTAATTTAATTGACACGCGTTTTTTCATGCTGGATATCTTTATTATTTGTTGTTTTTTTTATTTCAGAATCCCTCGTTGATTGATTGTAAAAGTCCTGTTCTTACGTATTATTTATTTTATTTCGAATGAGCACATAAATTTAGTTATGTTGTACCTAATTCGTTTAACTATAATTATAATTTAGCCAAAATAAACAGTTGGTTAATTATGAAAATTATTGTAGGTAAGGGGCACCTAACTAATTTTAATTTAATTGCCGCGCTTGCTACCGGATGTGTCTAAATCAAAAGCAAACCACTACCCAACTAAACTAACAGATAGTTACTTGGTGTGCTACTTGCTACTTTATTCACGATTTTTCTTTATTTTTTTTATTATTTATCGTTTATGTTAATCGACAAAATAAAGTTTGGTAGTTTCTGGGTTATAAAGTGAAAATTTTACAGTAATTTTTGTACCTACCGTACGTATAGCCTTCTAACAAAACAAAAAAAAATTAAAGAAAAAGTAATTGCAAAAACGTATCGAGTATAATTTATAGTCTTACGATTTTCGTTTTTTAAAAAATGTCGATATTAGTTGCATGACGAGAGCTAACTAATAGTCGTCAAAATATAGATGGCGTTTTGGCAGAACAGCTAAAAATGAGTTGTTCTGACTATCTTAAGCATCTAAAGCAAAGGCATAATCTGGTAACAACAATTCGATTTTTCCACCAGAAAAATCGATTTATATTTCCGTACGTACTGAGGTATTCTGGTGTATCTAAATCACTGTAATGGTACAGTGCAAAACACCTGTGCTATGACGGTAGCGTGTAAACTATCCTTAGTACCGAACACGTAGTAATGAACTGTGACACGTTGCCATACGTTCAATCTACAGCACCACAAACCACAAACTGCAAAAATCACGGGGAAACAACCAAATAACCAGTACCCGATGTGTAATTACGGTACGTTTCATTCTCTGTACGAAAGTTATGTCGATGATTTCGTAAAATATCTCAAATGCGTGGTACTTACGATAACTTGTTTTTCACACAAATCCGCGACTGCATATCGCTGAATATGTAGGTACGTTATTTAGTACAAACGTGTCCCTAATTACCTATATACACGCGGTTTCCAGGTGATATTTGTTTATTGTTACGCCGCAACTCAAAATGTGCGCTCGCTGTAAAATTTACGCTGTTCTGTTAAAACCCCCTGCACTAGACACTTCATTATGAGGTTTAACAACCAACTATAACAATATTATTTTTATTTACGTGATGGTTAGGTACACTGTTAAAAAAAAGATTACCCAGTGGTGGAAAGCAGAAGCCAATAAAATATTCGTAATCAACGCAAATGAAAAAATTCTCGATGGGGATTCAATTATTCGATAATATCGTCACAAAAGCTTTTTATGTAGATTTGAACGCGTGTCATATTTCCCTTTTACGCAATATTCGCAACAAAACAATATCAAAAATATCTTTATATTAACAAAAAAACAAACAAACAACGGCATACTTAATGAAGGCAATCTGTCATCAAATTAATTCAATAACTGCGAGATATGCCTATTTTGTATAAAAGAACTTAATTATTTTACCACTTGCTAATACTTAAACGCGTCGTTTAGTCTATGTAAATTTTTATATTTTGTGTGGCCGGATGTTAATCTATTAACTAACCCTAATGGGCTTATGGCGGTTAGCAGCCAAGTTTTCTGTCTGAACTAATCTGTGACAAGGTGAAACAACAATGTGCGTGGGCACTAAACTTTACAATCAAATCAAAAAAACGAGCGAAAAGCGTTGAAAATTCAAAAAATCTTGTTCGTTTCGTAAGCAAAACTTTCCGTGTAACTAATCTTTAAATATACTTACATATGAAATATTAAAATTAGAATAAATGTAGGTAGGTAGGTATTTTAAATGAGTATTGTAAAGTATGAGACAGGAAAGTTGAAATATAGAACATATTGTACTTGTGCTTATGCAATGATTATTTAAAAATATTACGTAGGTAAGTTGCAATGCGAATGATTGTTTGTATTGTGAATCTTGGTAGGAAAATCGATATTGTATGACCCTCTTTATATGGCCGATTTGATATTTCGTGCGGATTAGTAATAGGTACGAGAAATATTACAAATGAAAGCAATTATCGGTGAGATATGTTACCTTACTATCCGCATTGCGCTGTAGTCGCTATAATCCAAATTTGACTGGGATATCGTTTTTCACTATAGGTAAAGTCTCAGAATTCCGATCTGGGATTAAGTATATTAATGATAAAATGTTTAAAGTTGTGCCACAATAAGTGGCTCGATGAACTTTTATCTTTTCAACTTTTTATCGTTGTAGTATTGGAAATATGGTTCACGTTCAACTTTGCGTGTTACGTATCCAATTAATTTAGGCGAACTCGGATTTATCAAGTGTTATGTATTATAGTAGAGACCAAAATAAAAGTATTAAAATAAATATAAATCTAGACTGGAATTTCGATTAGATTAGAAAAGCGTAATTTATTTTAATTTATAAAACTCGCCTATATCGGTCGAACTAAATTTGTTCGGGCGAAAAAAATGTTTACGAGCCACGTGTCGATACACGTACCTACAATAATTATTTATATTAATTTGATCGTTTGCTTTCAGGTGTGCGGCACCGAAAAGGATAAAGGAAAACTGTCGGGAACGGAGAAACGAAAAGCGGATGACGCGGATGCCAACAAGGATTTAAAAAAGGTACGTAAAGCGAAAAGTTATTTTTCATCCTTTTTCATTTTTAAACGGTAAATATCTAATAAATCGTTTTAAGAATAATAGACAATGAAATATATTTAAATATTAGTTAGACGGGGGGCCTCTAAATTGTCGATAACGTGGGCGCTGCTGAGATAAGCAGCTGGCGCTATTTTGCCTAAAAATATTATTGTTTACGTAAGACAGTATATATCATGTTTTAGGGGCTTGAATTAAAATTGGCTCTTGAGCTTTAAGGCCGTCGGTATTTCGGTGATGTTTCTAGATTTGAATCTAAAGCACTTTGAATTCATGAATTCTAACTCGGAACTCGTACAATTTATTTGAAACCCTTCTTGTTTTAAACAAAACCTGCCGGCAAAGACGTGTATTTTATTATTGTTATTATAGTACTTCAACGGCCATAAATTACTTTGATGCGATCCATTAATTGTTGGACGCTAACACGATATATGTCTATATGTATAAGTACGTGTCGTTCTTAGATGTTGGTAATAACTCAGCATTAAGGGTATAGGTACAGGTAAACCCCGTATAACAAGGCATTTTTACAACACGATTTTGGACAGATTACATAATTATATGTAAAGTATATAAGTACATATTATTTAATTTTTTTTTAAGAATTATTGATTATTTATTTTTTGTGAATTGCCTAATTTACATGTAACGGAAGTAAAAAATATCTCTTAAAAGACATTTCATCGCGCTAAGATTAAAAATAAAAATTTTGGTTCGTTTTAAAAAGCGGAAAAAATGTTTATACGTTGTTATAAAAACTTTGGGAATCTTAACCATGTTTTTTGTACTGCTTCTTTGTTTTGCGTAACGCGAATTCGTCGACCATGTTACGTAAAATCGTGCGATAGATAGGTCTCCTTATTTACAAGCGATTTTTTACAATAAGTAAATACGTTTAACTGAAACAAATCGAAGTTTACGCGAATATATCATATAACGTGTATTCAAATGTTGGTTAATTACGCTTAGGTAGCGTAAAACAACTTCCAACTAACTATACGTAATTATTTTTAACTCGCAAAATTCTACTGAAGAATATTTATTTATACTGATGAGTATAATATAAAAGTATATTAATAAAAGTATATTAAATTCATTTTGCGGTAAAGAAAAAAATTAAACTAATTTCAAAGAAAAGTTCGGTTTTAATTTTTACGTACCTAAGTAAGGCTTATTTTTGGACGCTTACCAATGACGGTACAAATTTCAAAATGTTGAAAAGTCAACAGACATTCCCTCCGAGTAATTTCAAATAGAACGGCGATTATAATATGTTAATTTTAAATTAAAAACTGACTCGATCTAAAAATGATCACAGTTGTGCAGAATAATACTCAGTTCGACAATATTTTTATTTCTAAAAAAAATTCTGTAGCTCGAGGTCACAATTCACGGTCACCGAAGCGAAACTATGGAATATATGGATTTTAAAACATCGACGATGCCCTCCCGATGGAATTTGCGATAATACTAATAGGTTCGGGAAAGCAACGTTCAATTTAAACGATAAAAATAATGAATTCGGGTTGCGGTTAAAATAACAATATTTTAATCATAACTTATTGTTAGTTGTAAATTATAGTTTTAGTTTATAAATGTATTTCGAATTTAGACTGAACATCTGGCCACAACCGCAGTTAAACAAGTAGAGAAGGTTGCAACGAAGCGAACCCTTAAAATTTTAGTGAGCTTTTCACTTTTTCATTTATCGCATGACTTTTTTACGACTTGATTTTCTACGTTCGCGTTTTATAAGTGCCCTCGGCCAAAATATTATACTTTTTTATTTTTTACAATCATACCTTGGTGGTATTAATAACGTGAATCGATCGTCGCCGTATAGCCGACGTATAGTGTCTTTAGCAGCAAATAAACGAAAAGGAAATTTTACAGTCTGGATTATCTCTGTCATTTTTTTCACTAATTACTAGAGGTGTAATTTATTTACCGTAACGGTGTCGGACGGTCTTTGTTAACGGCGAACGAACGAACCTTTTTTTTACCGCGAATATTAGTCGAAGGGCTCCCAAATAGTCTATAAAGTCTATATTTTAACACCTTTGAATTTTTTTTATGTTCTACAGTCCATTTAAAATAATCCATATAGAAGATTTTGCGTTGTCGTTGTGATGCTAATTTTGACTATTTACCCTTTTATGTTGTCACTTTACGAGCTTTAAATAATATCTTTGTATTTTAAATAGGCTTTATGAATAGTCTACTGTATTGAAATTTATCGTGATTATCTTGCAGTATTCCTTTAGCCGAGGAGCAATAATATGCGCCTGTCTTGCTTAACCAGACAGTCAAACCATTTTTCTTCTTTCTTCCTTTATTTCTATTTCCTTCTTGTTATCATTTTGTCAAAACTTTATTGTGTATTATTTAAATGGTTGTCACAAACTTGGAAAATCTCAGAAAAAGTCAACGAAAATAAAATTAGTAAGGGAAAGTCGGGAAAACTTTAAAAATGTCCCACTGAAATTTATCCGAGGGACTTTTGCGTGTTATGCAAGGCTGTCGAAGCGTTTTTCTAAAAATTAGAAAAACTCACAAACTCTAACTAGACTGGATTAGTGTGTACCAAGTGTTTTCTATATTGCAATTGATACGTGTTTTTTTGTTGTCAAAATTTCGTATTGCCGAGCTCTTTTGTTAGGCTATTAATACAGTAATTATCTATAGTAGAATTGTTTTTAAGATAATTTTTCAGAAGAAAATAATTTTTATTGTGTAGGTACTTAATTTTTTTATGTTATTTTTAATAAACAAAATTCGAAAAAAGTGTTAAATAATGGGAAGAGCATGATGAAGGCCATATTTAAAAATAAATCAAAAAATATTTCCGATCAGTTATTAGCTAGTATTTGCTTTTAAAATTGAACATGATTTCTAATGCTTTTATAAGAATTTAAGTCATAATTTGTCCATTGACTATTTTGATTCTCACTTACTGCGGGTAGGTACCGTGAATTCAGGGAAAATGAATTAAAAACGTTAGTGGCAACTATATATATTTACAAAGTTATACCTTTTTGGTAAAATACTTAAGTTTAACATTTTAGTTTTGTCTAATTTTTTTGAGTTTTAATAAACAAATTTTAAATAAACACATTTTCCTATCTGTTTCGCTTTATTTACGCATTTAAAAAAGATCTGTAATTTTTCTTCTGTGTGACTATTTGGTTTTAAAATCGTATTTCGTTTATCGCTATGCTTTTCTTGCCCTATGCCTTTTAAGTCTATAAAAATGAACCAATAATCTGTTGTAGTATTTGTAGTTTTGCAATTGTTTAATTGCTCGGTTGCCTATAAATTTGTTGAATTTCAGCGTTGCAGATTTATCGCACGTTAGATAGGTACTTTAACTAACTCCATATGAAACACTAATTTCAATTTTAACGTGAATTGGAGCATATCGGTCTTCCTTATTTTCCAACGAATTCATAAACCCATGCAGAAAACGTGCACGAAGCGATCTCTAAATTGCAATGTGAATCATATTGCCGCATTTGCAACTGAAATGAATTCCGAACACGTACAGCGAGTGCGACGTATTCACGTTCTTGGTCTGTTACAATTTCTGGTCGAGAATTTCCACCATTCGCCCTTAACAAATGAGGATGTCGACTGCGGCCAATAATCTTTGCGTGCGCAGTACGTCTAAAGTTTTCGGTTGCGGACTATCAGAAATATTTTTAATTAAAACGTAAAATCGCAAACTCCGTTCGTTGTTTATACGCCGAATTAATCTTTAATAATACCTACACATACCTACATCTGTTGCGAATTATCACTGTTCGTTGTAACAGAGCGTTAAAACAAAAATATGGTTTATTAAATTAATACTGTCTTGTTTGTACTGGTATTTCGTATAGGAATTTATGTATATAAACACCCTACGTGTTACTCTCACTTATTAGGATTTCAACGGTAGCCTAAACGTAATAATTAAATTGTACCTTCCGTTGTTACTTCAAGTTAATACCGCTAATTATTTTGTTATTATTAAAAGCCTCACAGATTTTAGTATCTTGTACTTTGAATTCGTTAACTCTACTAATTGTGAGGGTCGAATTTTTTTAACGTATCCAACACATTATGTTACGAAAATCTTTTTATCGTGCTTCGATATGGCTTTTGAAATAAAAGCGATAATGAATCCGTGTCACAAAAGTGCTGCTGAAATTAACAGGTGTTAAATCGATTTTTTTGGTAAATTACGAGATGGAACTCTAAACGTAACCTATCTCTATTGAAATAAGATGCTCGTTTCGTTCCATCAACTTTGCGTATTAGTCGATTCCATTACGTTACCTACCCCCCACATCCTCAGGATTGGCTTCGGTTACCACGGCAACGGTTTTAGTATCTAAAAGGGTACTCTAATCTGACGTTTTAGTTTTCACATCTTTAAAGTTCAAGGAAATCTAGTAAGTAAATAACATTTTGCAATACTACAATAAATTACTGTGATTCATAAATATGGTGGGGGGGGGATAGCTTATAGCGGGATTTCAAATAATTTAAAATTATGCAGAAAATATCAGAACAATAAATAGGAAAAAAAAACGCTGGATATGTACGACACTGTGCGATAACAGTCTTTACGCACATGCTTATTCGTGTAGTTTGTTAAATAATGACAAGATTCCGTGCTACGTATGAAAAATATGTTTTGGAAAACACAAAGATAAACTAAAGAAACCTTTGACCAAGAACTAAAACACTAGCGCACCGAGGGGTGAAGGGGTGTTTAGAGGTTATGGCCCTTCCCAAATATTTTATTTTTTTAAAGAAAATCGTTCTCCTTCGAAACTATTCTCTAAAATTGCCCCTAAAGCCTAGGGTGCACCACTGATTAAAAAAGAATAAAAACACTTACCTAACGGCAATTTCGACCAAATAATGTAAATATACCTACTTACTTACTTACCTAATTAAATGTTACTAATATTTAAAAACATTGTAGAAGATAGTTCACCCCCTAACCTTTACGCGAGAATCAGAAAACGCAAAAACACGTCAACTTACTTTTGAACTGCCGCGAACGACACAAATTTTTTTCGAAGAATTTGTGACAATGATGTGAATTTTACAGCTATTTTTAAATTGTACGGTGCTGGTTTACCTTCATAAATCTGTTTGAGAATCGCGGCTAAAATATATTTTTCGTTTCTCGTCGAACGTACTATTTTATCATTAAATTAATTTAAAATTGAAAACGACGTCTCTACGAAATTGCCATGCTCTACTTTGGAAAGCGATTTCGCCACTTAAACACGTTTTTCCGCCGATAAAAAAATACACGTGTCTCTTAGTCTTTGATTCTGTATAACATATCCAAAATTTATCGAAATCGGAGTCGGAACACCTCGGGTACCTTCCTTGTAAGCTGAATTTATCGATAAAACTGTTTCAGTCAATCTAGGAAAGAATGGGGTATAAATTTCGGGTTAAAATTCGTTAAGTAGCTCATTTTAACATTTATTTCACTAAAAAAAGGGTTACCTTTGCGGTTATTTCACATTTCACACATGATTAATTTTAGTGGGGCACCTGAAAAGCAGTGATATTCAGGAAACTTGTTTCATATTAGGTAGGTATTTAACTGGAAATACCTTCATTTTATGATTGATTTTCTCTCGTTTTATTATTTTTTTAAATAGAAAACTAAACTTGATGGTAAAATCTGGTCGTTATAAACGATTTAAACTATATTTAATTTAAATAATTAATTAAATTATCTAGAAAATTGATCATCGCGTCTATTACTAAATAAAAAATATCGAACTGTTATGAAACTAGCTAGTAGCTAGCTTGTTGGCTTTTTTATTTATTTCGCGAAATAAAGATTTTCCATATCGATACGGAATTACAAATTTTACGTCGCTGTAATATTCGCTGCGCGACATTAGTTTTGTTAAATTTATATTCAAACAAATTAACAGATTTAAGATTATGAAGTCGTAAAAATATCCCTAAATTAGTTTGACATACTTGTCACTTTTATGTAGCAATAGCTTTCGAATGGCTAATAAAAAGTTTTTCGATTCAAGTTTCCACTACTGACGTTAGAATTTGCACGCGAACCGAAGTCACGCAGTAGGTACCAACCGCCCCACCTAACGTGAAAAGAGGGAGAAAGTTATCCGAAAAATTATCGGCTAGTGCGAAAAGTTAAAATATAACATTAAAACGACGAGAAAGAAGCAAGGAGTCCGGTTCGTTTCTAATTTTATCGTGCGTTCGTGTGCGACGAATAAAACGAAGAGCTTCGAAATTGTCAATATATCCCCCTCTTTTGTATTAAACGACCGCTTTCAGTTTCGAAGCGTCTCATAATCAAGCAGTTTGTCTTTATATCACATTTACAAAGCTTTTTTTATCCATACTTAGGTTTTATCCGATGCTGCGAACGAGAAATATTGGAACTTCAATCTGTAACCTTTTAAAGTCGTCATTTGCCGTGTACACATTGGTTTTTAAACGGTTTTTCTTTTCAATAAAAAGAAATCGAATTATGTTTATGAATTGAATTATTTAGTTATCTACTTACAACGAAATTATTTAACCGCACATTATGAAGCTCGAAAATTACAATTGCTTACATATTATTTAGCGTTGCCGTTTTACACCACCAGCTTCAACCATTTAATTACGGTTTTGTTGTCGTCTTTCTTCAATGGCAATTATCAATTTCATGCCGACCAATTTTGCGAGGCCCGGTGTTATTAATTAAAATTTAATTTCTTCATTACGTGGAGTTAAAAGAGGTGCCGCGATTAAAATCTCGTGTTATGAATTTCATCTTAAACGTTCGTAAACTTTGAATATTAAAAACAAAAACAAAAAAAATAATCCATCCGCGAGGGAGGTTTTGGGGGGTTACAACTTTATCCAAATTTTTTGTTTTTTAAAATTAAATCTCCCTCGAAACCCTTCTCTAAAATCGGCTCCAAAGCCAAGTCGTTGTTTTGAATAGGTTTAGTATTTTATAATGGATTATAAAAACAACTAAAAAAAATAAAATTGTTAATTATGTTTGCTACTATGTACTTATCTACTATATTAAAACTAGTAGTATGTCGTTATTTGTATACGAATTTTACGGCATTGTGATCTCTTTAAACTTATAACAGTTTTAGTAAAATTGCATTTATGTTTTTTTTTTACGTTTACGGAACTTTAAGAGTTTGGCGCGTCTTTGTGTCTTTTAACGCTGAAGCGGGCTGGGCGGCGGTTTTTTTAAACCCGAACATAAATTACTCGTACGTTGTGTAATAAATGGCACGAGTTAAGGTGTGATTCTATGTAAACATAACTTACCGAGTATTTACGGGCCACATTAAACTTTTTTCAAATAAAGAAGTTTGTTAAATTTTGTTTTGTTCTATTATTTAACAAACCGAGCACATTTTGAAAACAAAAGTTTCTGTTTCGAAAAGTTTACCTATAAATCTTTTCCGTAAGTTTCTTCCCAAGTTTAACGTATATTAACTAAAACTAAAAAAAAAGTGTTTCTTTTGCGACACATGTTGTATGAATGAGTATGTGTGTGTTTGTGTGTATATATTTTTTTATCCTGTTGTGAAGTTTTTTATCGTGGGAATAACGCATATGGAGCTATTATTTATAGTTGAACGTTGCGAGGAATATTTGAACGCGACGACGGCGACGCGATGTTTTCAAGTATGCCGTAAATTTCGCGGGCGTAAGAATATTAATTTGGAATCTCGAACAGAAATTATTTTTTAAACGATCGACGAAATAACATTTCGACATTTACCTTTAGTTAATATAATTATTATATTACGTTTTCTCATTTGTTATTTTCGACATTTGTTCGCGCGTGAAATTCTACTTTCTGCAAGCATCCATCTTTTGTATTTAAAGAATGTTTCGCCTTTATATTTCATTGTTTTCAACGAATAGCGAGGGTGAGTCTTTTTCGGTTGTTTTCTTTTCGTTGCGAATTATTTGGGTACATTCGTCGTACATATACTTTGTAAAATTTAGTTGTTTTTACGAATAATTTGTTGAAACATTTCCTTTTAAGGTTGTTCTCGAATAATATACCTGTATGTGTTTACATAGGTACCTAATTCTATTAGTTTTAGGTGCTCCACATTAAATTTCATTTCATTTATGTAGGTACGTATACTTACATAGGTAAATGTTAATTAAATTAATGTAAGTACTCGTCATATTAATAAATTTCATTATGACTAATATGTAGTTCCTTAACGGTGAAATGTGGAATAACATTGAAATGTTATATTGTGTTATATTATGTTATATGTTTCCTTATATGAATATTAGGAAATAAGTATCATTTATAGAAATCCGGGCGCTCCAAAAATTATTATTACAATTTATTTATTTACCTATTATTCGCACTATTGTCCATTTCTGTACCGGAGAGCTAAACAGTCATAACTCCCATTTTGACATAAGCTGGTTTAAATATATTTTACTACTAATTACTGATCAAGTAAAACCCTTCACATAGCTAGTTTTCTTAAAAACAGTTTAATGAAATAATTTAAATTACAGATATTAACAATGTATATCTAAATATTAGATAACTTCTATTTCTTTCCTATCGCTTAGCTATAAATGTTTATGTTGTGGCCGATATAGTCCAGTTCGAATCAGAATTCGAAAAGTAACGAGACCTATTTGAATAAGAGTGAATAACGTGCCTTTTAGAAACTTCATTTGAAGTAATTTCGGCCGCATCCTTCGCAAACCCATCCTTTAAAGTGGTCGAAGTTTAAGTAATTCATGGTGGTAAGTAAACGGTTTTATTTTATTTTTTATATATACAGTCCAACTAAAGTGCTATCAGCGCTCATTATTATTACCCAGTTTACCTCTCGGGCACAAATTTATTATCTTAATTCATTTTAATTGTTGCATTACAACTTTCAAATTACTTAGTATGAGTTACTGATGGAGATATATCCGTGCATAAATATACTTGGACATGTCTTGTTTTGGTCGATTCATTTTTTCAGGTGGACATGTTTACTTTTGTTCGAATTTTTCATATTTAGCCGTAAATTATGGTCTGGTTTTCCGTGCTTCTGAGTATATAGCAATTGATAAAACTGATCGATAACTCTATAAACCGATAAAGTGGATGTGTCTGAACAATCGTGTTTGTTTTTTTATTAAATGCAATGTTGTAAACAATTTTTAATTTAACTTTTTTTTTGTAGAGAGAATCAAGTTTAGCATTGATAAACACTACCTAGAGAAAAAAATCTTAACTTTAACTTTACAAACTATCGAACTGGATATTCATTTAATTTAAGTGTTCGCGAATACCCGGTCTCTCCTACATATTCTTATTTATCTGAAACTTTGAAAAATCTGTTACTTTTTTTGTTTTGCAATTCTTGATAAATGTCTTTATAATACCTCCATAACTTCATGAATTGTCTTTGTAAACATAATGCTGCGCTAAAAAAGTCAGGAAACTCGTGACAAAGTCGTAATCCGTGGGATAAATTTCGTAGCGTTAATTTTGATCCAGCAGGAACATTTTCTTCGTGCCCTGGCGCGTAACTAAACGGCGAATAACGACTTTAACTACTGCGAGTACACAATTGTGGTGTACAAAAAATAACGCGAATAACGAATTACTATATTTGCATATTTACCAATACATTCGAACATTATTTTGCGATTAAATCACTCGTTGTATATTTTTGATATATCATATATCGGTAGAGTACGTATGGCCATACATAATGGATAGATGGTAACTGAAATGTATCGAAATATAAAAGACACCGCCGTTAATTAATAAATACGCCCACGTTCAGATACTACGTTATATCGTCATGTTACCTACTGTAACTCGAAGAATCCGTAGCCATAGCTACCACCTCAATCGAAACGTAATTCGGCTATAAATAAAAAAAATATTGACCCATAAAAAGTTAATTTTTGTCACGACCGAAATAAATCGTTCTTTCAAACATCCGAATGGCGCATCTCTTCTTCCATGAATTTTGTCATTATCGTCCTGAAAAGGAATTTTATGAAAAGGACAAATGTTTGCAGTTAGATGAGGTGTCTCCGTGGATAGGGTATCGTTTTAAAATGAAAGATACGAATAGCCTTCAATAATTTCAGGATTAGATTGTATGCAATCTCGTATGCAAACGGACTAGAATCGATCCTCGTTTTTACTATAATATGCCTACATTTATTTTAAAATATAACAAGAACGATCAGCATCGATCAAATTAATAATTGATCCATTACTTTCACTGCAATGAATTTATCAGTTTAAATGGTCTTTATTACTGTAATTGACGCATTCTACTTTATAAATTATAATAAAGTTTAAAAATTAATAATACTTTTCGCCGTAATAATTGGTTGTCATTTTCTTATTATGAAAAACTGACAACCCTTTATTTTATGAGCTTTCACGATTAAGTTATATGAAACGATCACGAACATCAACTGATTGAACTAAGCGAATTTCGATACCTTTCTGTTGTTTTGATCGAGAACTTGTATCGTTTTAATACAACATTACTTTAATCGACATTAATAATCGAAAAAAATTATCACCAAGTCAATTTGCTGCCAAATCACTATCACTTTTTAAAAGCCGAAATTTGGAGCTTCGATCGAGTTCGATAATTCGCCCTTATCAATAAGAAGAAATTAACTAGTAATTGTAAAATTTGGTTTTTCGAAAGTAAAATGCCTACGTACAGACTAAAACTAGAAGCCAACGGTGACGTCCAACTTGGAGAACATAATTTTTGATTTAAACAACTGCGCCCGTCTCTTGCGACATTTTACTAGATATTAAAGAGAATTCTGCAAATTCTTGTGCGTTTTGCTCACGCATTGCTAACCGTCAAATTGCGAGCTAACCAAGAAATAAACGACGTAGTATCCAACCGCCTTTTGATTAAAAATAATTGAGAAGCGGAGTTTCTAACACTGCGATTGCTTACGTCACCTCGGAAAATTAAATTAATTAAACTTCGTTGGAATAACGAAAATCGCACTCCTTATAGGTGTAGGAAAAAAAAAAGCGGTTTTACCTATTTCGCAGTAAATCATAACGAATTGTATCGTGACAGATTTTGTGCATGGATTTATGATAAAGAAAAGTTTAAAACAAGCCTCAATTTGTATACGTCGTGGTTGAAACGTATAAAACTTCAACTTCAACAAAATGAAATATTGCTTTTCTGTGCGAATCCGGATATACAAAGTGTCGTGTTGTATACTAAAAAACGTCCAATCTATTTTGTAGGCACCTATAAAAATATACGTATATTTAAAATATGAAATGTCGTGTTTACACGTTAAATTAGATAGGTAATTTCGCAAACTGTTGAAATTCCATAACTTTTAGGGGCGTTTATTTGTAGATCACAAATATAATATTATATATTATGAGGAGCGTTTTTTCAAAAATGGTTATGTCCAAAAATTATGAAAAGTGAACTAAGACTGGTTGAGTTTACTTTACGTTGGATATGACCATTTTTGAAAAAAACTAGTTTGAAAGTCAGTGTAGGATCTTATGTAAGGCAACGTTGGTAAAAATCTACGAAAAAGGTTCTGAAGCAAATGTTTACTTGTTAATTATGTAGGTAGGTACCTACTAATCTTTTTTTTTGTAATAGTTACTACTTACAAAAGACACTTATCGACTTGTCGTAATCGTGAGCTTCTGGTAACACTTAATTTTTACTTAAAATTAAACCTAACCCAACGGTTCTCAACCTTTTAATATTTGAGACCCAACTTTCCATATCAGTTTTAATTCTTCCAACGATTTTTTGGAGTCCAAATATGTTTTTCTATATCTATTTTTCTTTTGATGCTTTTGTCTTTTTTCGTTGACCTAACCTATTTTTCGGAAGGTACTGATATCGTCAAAAGACGCCCGGCGAATAAAACCTTTGAGTGTAGCCGCATTTAAAACGTATTTAAACTCAGTGTCGTTGTCTTATTTTTTTATAAGTGCGTATATAGCAATATTTTTACCCAAAAAAACACAATTTATGTAAGCAAACTTGTCGAGCTCCGTAAACGAAGAGTATAATAAATTACTATGGTGACGTTTCATTAATAACTGTTAAATGTTAATTACGTTTTATTAATTCGATCACCTTTTTTAATTAAAAATGAACAAAGTTATAAGGTAGTTAATTTCGATTTTAAACTCTGATTAGATTTGAATAATCTTATTCCGCACGAAATAATTCTTGTTGACACATTTTAACTATTAAAAATTAAAGAAAATTGTATTTCGTTCTTTTGTAAATTTAATGACAGTTTTAGACTTTTTTATTAGGTAGTCAATGTTCGGGCAGTAATTTTCTGTGGTTCTGAAAATGTTGACAACCTTTCAAACGGCTTGCATTTCATTTTCATTAAAAGCATCAGTGTGTAGATACGTATGTGTAGCTATTGTCTAGTCTGTCTTGTCAAGTAAGGCAATAAGCGTAGGTTAGTGTAGATGAAATAGGTCAAAAAAATGTTTGTTTATTAGTTGAACATGGGAAATTGTCTTAAAACACAATAATTTACCAATTTTTGTTATTTACCTCTCAAATAGAGCATAATTTAGATTCCCGAAATTCGAATGAAACGTTCACTAGTAGGTATATCTGTACATAATTCGAGAAATTTTTCATTCGAACAATTTTCATGGAACCACCTATATATAAGTGTTTTGCACTTGCCCACTTCATTCTCGCAACATAATCTGTACTAACAACAAGACTACTAAAAAACAAAATCGGCGGCCTGAACGTCCAACTCTCTTTTTGTAAATCAAAATAATAAGTACAAGATTGCCATTAAAAAAAATGATGATGATCTCGCTACAAAAAAAACTAATGACAGTAAAAATTTGGATTTAGTATTAAAATATAGATATAAATATACTTTAAAAATACTCGTAGAATTGCGTTCGACGATATTTGCGCCCAAGATTATTTTTTTTGAATTTTAAACGAATTTGTTTTGCCGCGTCACGTTTTACTGTAGGTAGGGCACCTACTTAAATACATTTATCGGAGCTAACTTTAACGAAGTCAATTCAAAAGAAGTATTCAATCGCAGTTAATTGTTATAAACTTTGCACTTCGCGTGTTAAATTGCTAGCTTCAATTTTGACACTTTCAATTGAATAGAAGCGAACCCAAGATTGCTCATTTTTTTATTTATACCTACACTTATTTTATTTTAACGAACAACAACAACCGAAAGCGATAGAACTTTTTTAATTATCGACGATAACAACACCTACTTTTCCATTCAACTCTATCAAAATTACTAATCTATTAATGCTTTTAAGACACGCCTTAGATTATAAGTACATACTGAAGTCTTCACGTAGAGGGATGTGAATACTGAAGCTTCGAATCATTAATAAAATTTATACATAAAAAACATTTCTTATAGACTCGCGTGAAACATTAAATCATTTAGATTAATAACGAATGTAATTTCCTAAAGACGCCGAAAAAACAGGCGTTTATCATTAGGTAACGTAAATTTATTTCTCTCCTCCCCCACCCCCCAAATAACGTACCTAATATTTATGTGATACTTACCATAAATTTTTGTTATAACTATATTTTATACACTTTCACTTTTTTATCTTTAAAGTATATAAGCAATGGGATGAATTTAAACAGATTCCGTAGATTAAGCTTTAGAGCTTTTTCATGGACTTGGTATCACACAAAAGCAACTCTTATTGTAGTCCCTTACGTGATCTCGGCTTTTCACTCGCTTTCCCAACTATTCCAACAAAGACGTTACCTAGAAAATCTCCGCGTTTCGGCATAATGTGTTAAAATCGTTTCATTTTTAATTTAAATCGTGAACGGATTAGGTATTACGAATTCTGTTTTAAAAGTCACATTTTTAATCATTCTTTAATTGATATTTGGATATTTTATTAGCACCGTAATCTTTTAAAATAGGTATCACTTCGGTACTGTTCGAAAAACGGATCGATTTAGAAACTGTTTTTTATGAACTAATAAGTATTTGCAAACGTCCTTTTATCATATTACGTGGGTAATCTTGAAAAAAAATTTAGCAAACAAATTGATTGACGTAAGAGAAGTCAATAAATGTTTATTACTGCTTCCAATAATGAATGTTTCCGATCCTTCGAGATTTTATCGACAGCCTGTTGCCTAGGCAACATCCCCATACTTGGTCCTGATCCTGGACCGATTGTAAGCGTATACAAAAGTAAATGTCCCGCGTTATGGATTAGAGATTTAAAAAGTTCCACGTTTCGCTGTCGATGTCGTCGAGAATTAGCGTTTCAATTTCTAGGTAAAAAAGCAACCGTGGATATAAAATATGTGGAAAAATTTAATCATACCTTTAATCTTTTGAGAAGTTTGCGCGAAAGACAAAATTAAGCAGTTATTTACGCATCTCTGAACTTGTGCGCAGTTTGGAAACCTTTTTGAAATGAATGCTTTAAGTTTGAGAGCTTTTCATATAAGTATACCTAACTTTTTCGGAATTATACTAAAGCCTCATTTTAGTTTTAACGGAATCATAATCGTTCGACTTATAACAAATATCATCGAGCGATCATTTGCATATTTTACGTTGTTATCGCAAACGCGTGTTTCCATTATATTATGTATTATATTATGTTCATTATAAAACGACGTGTCCGTACTTACATCAATTTCAAGATTATAAATTATTTAATAGATATAAATTTGTACGCCATTAACGTTTTTCTTCTCTTTAATAAATTCGGCAATCGTTCTTCTGTAGGATTAGGTACTTAATCTATTACGAGAAATTATTTGAAGATAATTGAAATTGAATGTTAGTTTCTGGAATTTCTAATTGGAAGTTAAGACCGCGAACAATGATGTATTAGGTGTACAAAAAAGTTCTGAGCTTTAGATTTCATACAACCGAAACCACAATTTAAATTTCATGAAGTTTCCCACCCTTTTGCGGGTTTACAACGTTGACATTTGGTCTTTGAAAATACCATGCGGTTTGACGTTTGATGCACATAATCTAAAAAATCAGTAGTGTTTACGATGGCAATAACCAAAGAGCATATTCGATTTTCCATCCACTTCGCGTTTCATCTCAAGAAAAATGCTGCTGAAGCCACTGAAATGATTTGTGCCGCATATGGAGAGAACGCTGTAAGTCACGCTACGTGTAAAAGGTGGTATACAAAATTTCGCCAAGGAAATTTCAGTCTTGAAGATGAACCGTTACAGCCGGGTGAAACAATTACGGCAGACCGCTATCAGCAACAATTGACTAATTTGAGCGATGCAGTAGAAGAAAAGAGGCCATTTACTGGCAAAGGACGTGGTAAAGTGATACTGCTTCATGACAATGCCCGACCACATGTTGCAAAAGCGACCTGGGATCATATCTTTGCGTTAGGCTGGGAACTTCTCCCGCATGCGGCGTATAGTCCAGACATGGCACCGTCTGATTACTACCTATTCCGGTCGCTGCAGCATCACTTGGCTGATACACACTTCGTGGCACTTGAAGACCTACGCAAATGCATTGATGACTTTATCGCCTCGAAGCCAGGGAGCTTCTATCATCAGGGAATTCGCAAGCTGCCCGAAAGATGGCAAAAGGTTATCGATGCAAACGGGGACTATTTCGTTGATTAATATCTTTTTGTTTGTTTTAAATAAATATTGAATTTTACAAAAAAAAGCTCAGAACTTTTTTGTACACCTAATACTAACTGAAAAACTGCAATACATAAATATACATAGGCATGTTTATTTTAGCTACAATAAATTAAATTCGGCTAATTAAATTCCGGTTCGCGTTAGTAATTTTCTTCTCGTCGCCTTACTTCAAAAGAAACTTAATACATATCTTTGTTTGCCTCCTTTGTTACCTAAAGTTTTCGTGCTTTCGTACGAAAATATGTATTTGAGGAAGGTAGCTTCTCGAGAAAATTACGATTTTAAACAATACTAATGCTGGAGTACACTTTATAAGTATATTGTAGGTAAATTTGTGGAAAGTGGAAACTCAAAAAGAAACTTAGAATTTAATAACATTTACCGATTTACGTACGTGCCTGTATATTTTAAATTCGAGAATATATTTTTTTAAAAGTCACTGCTTATTTTGTAACGTTGTTTAAGAAATCGATGAGATTATTTTCAATTTTTGAAGATATAAAACTCGTTTAAATTTTCCTTCTGGTACGTGCGTATACATATGTTTTTGAAATAAAGATTAACCTTTTCGTTTTTCCTAATAAATAGTTACGTACACGTGTTTCATAATCAAGTTACTTTTCAAACAGCGATACAGATAAATCCCATTTTACGCGATTTCGTTATCCGCGTTATCGAATATACGCGAACGGAATGGGACAATTTATCGCCGATTATCTTATTATTATTATTAATTATAAGTGCAATGAAAAGGTTAGTGTTGATGAGGTCAGTTTATAAATTAGCGCTTAGGTGAATAGATATAAATTGTTTAAGTTAGTATGAAATTAATGTTTTAAACACAAAAAATACTGTTTTTATTCTTACAACCAATTATAATTAAATAAATATCTTTTACCAAAGGTGATATAAATTTTAATTAATTATTTATCGGCGATAAAATAGCTTATATAAATACATCTCGTTGTACGCGAATTCGGTATACGCGGCGATTTCACGGAACGTATCTCTCGCCTATAACGAGGTCGCGTCCTATACTGAGTCAAAATTTGCTTTAATCCGGCGAACAATTGATAAGTAAATTGAAATCCGCCGACGCAGTTAATAGTTAGACCGATAGAAAGTCAAAATAATTTTGTTTAATTTTCCTTGTACGTATCTCGAAACTTTCGCATCGCATAAATTATTTCGTGCGAACGCCTTAGTTAAGGCGACTGTTGTAGAAAAGATAAACTAGCACTAAACTTGATCTCCCGACACCCACACTCGGTTGAACTTCTAAAGTCTGTATAATTATCTAAAAACTGTTCTGCAACGCAAAATTCACAAATATAAATCTTTAATTAATTAGAGCTTAATTGCGTCAAAGGTTATGTTTGCGAATTTTGTGACGTGGAACAACTTCTAGACATACGTTTGTAATAATTTAATTAATGTTTGTTTTAATTAGGATGTCCTTCCGTCCCCGTCCGGTTTTTACCAAAAAAAAAAAACAAACAAAATGAAACAAAGCTCACTACCGATGGATTTACTTTTACGAATTTTATCGATAACGTTTATGCGACGACAACTTTACTTGTTTATATTCGACCGAGCTTTTCCATTCGAGAGCATATCTGTATTCAAATTTTCTTTGCCACGCATAGGCTCTCCTTTCGATTCGAGAGTCCTCTTACAATATTTTTAGAAGTTTAAAGATCTGCGAGCAACAATCGCTTTTTTACAGTTTTATAAGAATTGCATGAACATCTTGTTGTATTTTTTCGAAAATTTATTTTTTTTAAATTTTTGTTTGTTATTACGGTTTATTTAATTGTTGTAGTGTTTATAATTGCTTTGTATGAAAATTTCATGAACGATAATCTTCTTAATATTGATAAATCGATTATACTTGCTGTTATTTTGATGGCTAACATTAGCTACCCTAGTAGAAATTTGATTAGGGAAATGGTGGGGCGCTAGTTAGTTTTTCCATTGGTTAAACTAGCCCCCCACTAGGAATCCCTACTAGTCACCAACTAACCTTGTAACGCTTTTCGCTAAGAATTTACAACAGTTCGTCCTGTTCGGCATTGTCATTCTTCTTCCTCTGAGTTCTCCCTCCACTCCAATCTTTGGCATTTAGCAAGACGTCGGTCAAGCTTTGTCATAATCCTTCACTTGAAGTCTTTCGTTTTGTAAGCTTTTTTGTCCATCGATGAAATCTAAAATGTTTTTATTATCAATATATTATGACAATTCGTTATTTGAAATGATCAATAATAAATTCTATTTACCTTGTATATTTCTCGATAAAACGGTTTCTTTCAATATGTGCTGTTTAGTGCTGCTTTTTAATACTGCATTTAATACTGCAAGTAATTTGTCGAGATGCGATTGTGGAGTATTACATTCAATAGCCCATTTTTTTAAATTTTCGACGTCCGCTATCTCTTCCATTTCTTCCTCAAAGTCGAAAACGTCTTCGAAATCCCCTTCATCTAGACTGTAAAAGTCGTTTTCGTCGTCAACATTTAATTCAAAATCTAGTGGAACATTTATTTGAGAACTGGAATTTTGTCCAGAGTCTTCATTCGTTGAATTATTGTCGGTTATTTCACAGGGCATAACCTCATGTGGCGAGCCCAGTTCGTTTGTTGTGCCATTATTGTCACGAAGAAAGGTAGAATCAATTGATGTTGCGGTACTAACATATTCGTCTGTATCTTCGTCTCCCGAAGTTGAGTCTAACAAAAAAATGTTAACTCAAGGTTACAAAACGTAAACTCGAGGTTAGAATATACTTATATGTCGAGTAACACATTTAAAACTTACCGTGATATTTAACATTTAACAAATTATTCTTTTTTCTCTATCTACGTACTCGTCTAGCAATTAATTTATTTTTACGCTCATCAGATTCCATGCTTGCTTCAAGATTGAAATTTATAACAAATATTTTAATTTACTGCATTATGTGAATATAGGTTAGGTTACGTTAGGTTAGGTATACAAGTAATGTCTTACGACGGTTCCGGCAGGGGGTGCAACCTAATAATAAAAGGTATACAAGTAGACGTCGAAACCAGTTTTTCCACACATTTCTTCATGAATTTCTGCTGGGGAAAACCTAGACTAAAATTCATATCAGGAAAACTAGATATGGACTCGACAGTCGAAGTCGAGTTACAACTAGCTAGTGATTCAAAGGAAAAAACTAGATGTGAGCTAGTTAGATAGAGTCGAGTTACAACTAGTCCAGTCTTACAGACTGATTTTTAGGCAGGACTCAGCTATTTTTTCCCTTCTAGGTTTTCCCCGCCTTAACCTGGCTACTGGCTCACTACAAATGGGGAAAAGCTAGACAAATTTCCAAAATTCCATTAAAATTTATGATTGTTTGTATTTCGTGCTCGACAAATTCATTTAAACTTGCAGATTTGTCGTCCATAGAATATAATTTCCGAACGTTTAAATTTAAAATTAATTTATCGCACTTAATAATTTGAAATACATAATATGTAAATTAGGACCGCGATAAAGGTTTTAACCTGTATCGCGGTCCGAAATGGCACTTGCGCATGTTCAAAAAACCGTACGAGGCACAGCATTTGTCCCTTGTGCCGTTTTAAATTGCTCTTAGTGATATTAATTCCCATGAAGCTCGTTTGTTAAAAGTAGTGACTGCAGTTTATGTCGCGATATATTACATTCCGACCCATTTTAATGTTCTCTAGTGTCGTCAAATTATGGCGTATTTTATGCTAGCTTCATAATTCTGATTGATGTTCAACTCCCATGCTCTGCGAAAATGCCCAATTTAGAGCTTTAATTAAAATCTTTTATTTATGGATTGTATAGGCTCTATTTTATTTTAATTGGTTTATGATAAATTATATGCGATCGTTTTCTATCCTTAACAATTATCCGTAATTTATTAAAATCGATCTCGATTTTTATTTACCTCCCTAAAGCTTTTATGTGTTGCCCGGAAGAGTCCAACGTAATCTCATTATTTCAAACCTAAGACTATAATATTTAATTAATGTCAAGTTGTCCTGCCTTGTCGTCTTCTATAATTGCTACTTTGACATGCAAAACTTATCACAAGTTTCTAGTTATATATTCCTCTCAGGAGCGACTGTTTATGCAAAATAAATGTTTTCGTTACATAATTTTCGTGATTATACAAACGAATTGTTATTATTATACAAAAATAAAATATTGTAGGTATTGTGCCGACGATGTACCCGCAATACTATTTTTAATCGTCGACTTTCGTTAATGTTTGTTATAGTTTTTATGTATTGTCGTTACAAATAGAATAACCAGTTAGCTTTTATTCTAGTAATTCAATCTAAATATCAAAAAATTAAATTCGTATAAACGTAAAAATAGGTGTAGTAGAGTCTCGTTAATTTGGACTTGATGGAACCGGTTTAGCTACAGTCAGTCAATGTAAAGAACTACCGGTGTATCGTTTAGTCCGGAAAGCACGTCCGAATTAACGAGACCTATATTAAAAAATCCTTATTATAGAATCATAAAAATTCTGGTGAAAACGTACCTTCGTTCTCCTAATAGACGTTCATAATTCTGCACCTTATTCAAAATACTAAATACGTCAACGAGCTTTTCAAAATCATTAATAATTCTTCGAGGGTGTAGGTACCGTACCCTCGACATTATTCGCATGTTTACAAGTATCGACTTGGGTCGTGATTGTAAAATTTCACGTCGCGATCCGCTCCTGTCGTATTACTTACAAAGTCGCCAAACGTGTAGTGAAGTTCATCATATACAAATATAATATTCATAGGTCCGTAAATGTGTAATTTATCTAAGACTTGGGCGAAGCTCATTTCGCGTAATTGGCAATCTCGCCCTCCGAGCGGCTCACTCGAAACAACGCAATTGCGTATACACGCCACACTTCAATTCGCCCGCCACGTCCTAGCGAAAGCTCAAGCAGAAGATTTGGAAGCTCGCCGTATCTTTTTGCAACAGGTTTTCGAGATTTGTCGGCAATTTTAAACGAATCGATTGGTTTTTGCCAACACGAGGATTTAATCGGCGAAATGTTTGTATTACGCCGGTATTTTGTTTTTGTTTTTATTTTATACGTTTAAGCACCTCGATGTTTTTAATTTCGAACTTTTATGAATTACAGTTACTAACGAAAATAATTTTCATTGCACGTATTAGCGGTGCTCTCTCTCTCTCTCTCTAATCTGTGTTAGACGTTAAATTCGACATTTTCAAAGTAGGTAACAATAAATTGTTGCGAAGTTTGGCGCGATATTTACTTGGGCGAATTTTAAATGATGATTTTGAGGTTGATTTGCTTCTAATCCGATGAAGGAATTTTATTTGTTTCTTCTCAAATAAAATCGTAATTAAATTCGCTATTTTTATTTCACGCTTATTTTTCTCCCACAATTAGATCGTCTCTCGGATAATTTTATTTATCCGCATATAAAATTTAATTAGACGATAGGTATATCGTTTTTTTTTTTCGTCTTCGATATCAACTGTGTAACAAGAACATCGAAAGGCACTGCACGCCACTTTGTTGCTTCGGGGTATCGATAAGTTTCTGGAGTATCCATTTCCCACAGATTTTATTGAATCCGAGCTACTTGCGGATAATATCTGTAGGTATATCTGTACTTATATAAAATAGTGCCGGTGCTCGTGCTCGAATTCTCACATCGATGCAATTCTTTTCATAAATAATCTATTATTAATAACAGAATTATTAAACCTAGAGTTTTTATATACGGTTAGGTAATTACGGGTGCTGAAAAATGGGTATTCCACACGAGTATGGCAGTCGAGTGTTGATAATGTTTGGACTTACGGTGTTTTCTAAAGCACAAAATTTTGTAGGTGATTCGTTTAGAACTGTCTTTGACGAAATTCGCGAGTCTTGTATGGTCGATCGTACATCGCCGTCGGTAAATCTAATAACCCTTAATCGTCGAAGTTGAGCAAACAAAGCGAAAAATCATTATAATATGAATACGCGTATAGCAAATTTGCAGTAACAATTCGAGGTGTGTATTTATATATTTTTCGTGCGCTTGATAAGTGCTATAAAAATATATCGGAAAGAAATAAACGTGCAGCGACAAAAAGTAAATTTTAACTTGTTATATTTTGAATTGAAAGGATTCGGCCTCGATATCTTTAAGGCCGAATGGTCCTGAAAGTAATTTAAAGTTTTCCTTTAAAACTTATATAAATTCTGATTTCGGCCAAATTCGCATAAAAAAAGGCAATTTATTAACGTTCGCGGTGTAAATTCGTATGCTTGTAGCATTAATATTCAAATAAATTTCGTTTATTAAGCTGTTTCGTACAATTATTACTTTTCAAGGGAACATTTATTTCGTATTACAATTTTATTTATGAGATTTATTCGTTATTTGTTGTAGATAAATATGTAAGTATATTATAAGTATTTATGGTGTTTTAATAATTAAAAAAAGATATCTATTTAAGTCTTTATGATCTTAGCATCCTACGGTGAAACATATCGATGTATTAAGACGTGCCCGCCGATGGGAAAATACATTACGCCCTATAAAAATGCCACGAACTTTAAAAATGGAAGTGTTCGTTAAAAGTAGTTTTACTGTATTTTATTAATCTGAAAATATGCTCTGATATGTTATTAATGCATTTATATGTAAATACGACCTTTTTATATCGTTACATATTAACCTTTAATTCGAAATTGATGTTTTCTAAAATTCCCCAATTATTTTCCATTTGGGGAAAAATCGATCTTTTATTTTTAACTCGAAACCTATGCGTTTTCGATTATGTGCATTACTGTTGCACAACAAGTATTGTGCAGTATATCGACCTTCACGTCGCCGCCGCCTATGTACCTAACAAATACCTAGCTATTGTTTTTACGCCGCCCCATCCGATTCGTCTTACGGGAATTTTACAATACCCAAGTACATACTTACTATCCACACTAAAATATCGCCGGTTTTCTTTTCTCGCTAATAAATAGTAGATACGTACTATTTACACAATTCTTTGTGGTCCACGGTTTCTACGGAATTTCAAGGGGAAACGCCTTCCGATTTATCAATAGAAATGCCCCAGAGAGCATCTATATTCTTATTGCAACTTCCCCGAATGCTTTCTTTGCCTCTTTTCATTTTTTATCATTATTTAAGGTGGTTTTCGAAGTTGTCTCGTTTATTTTGTGTTCTATTTTTGTTCGCGTAAAAGTTTGCAGCTACTAAAATTAGATTTCGAACTGCAGAAACGTATTTAGGTACCTATATTTGTTTCCGCGCAATTTTCCCATACAAGTCGCTGAAAATATAGCACAAATAGATTAAAGAAGCCTCGTGTCTTTCCATAAAAATAGTTACTGTTGCAATTTCCAGACGTGACATTTGCTTATTTTCTATACATCAAACATCATTTTCGTTTCGTTTCGGGTGAAAGCTATATTCAACAGCTCGAAATTAGTAAAATTTTGGCGACATCTTTCTGTTATCGAAATTAGTACAACACAAATGAATAATCTAATATAATATGCAGTCCCTTTTATCTGTTATAGTTTACACTGTGGAGATTTCCTGAGGGAACGCTTTGTTTAGGTTCAAGGGACCGCCTAAATCACCAGTCAACCCTTTCGTTTACGATGATTTATGAAACCTTAACTGCTTTATACAGCTTATTATGAAAAGTGAAAATTAATGCACCCCTTTTTATTCGACGACATTACATTTACAAGTCACCATTCGTTAAAGCGCTTGCTGTCGATTGAATTTGACATTTCACGGAGTGTGTGCGGCCTATAATACAAACATTAGATTTCCGTTTTATTAATATACTTAGTTTAACGATTCCCGGAACCGGCATTATTACTATATTAACGAAAATCAAGATTTAATCGACCAAATGTTTTTCCGAAATCGCATTCACATTATATGGGCCGTTTCCGAATCAAATTATTCGGCAACGTACATTCTGCAATGTGTTGCGGTACAAATTGAATTGTTAATGCATATAAAGCGTTTATGCAGAACGTGATATTCGCCACAAAGCGAATACAGTTTTCGCTAGATTTTGCTCAAAGGGTGCCGCAACAGACAGATGGTAGAAATTTGCGATTTTAAATTTGTGTATATATATTTCTAAAAGCAACAGGCATCGAATTGCTTGTTCATGCAAATTAATCCATTTAGAAAAATCTTAAACGACGGTACACCAACGCACAGTGGGGCGGAATATCGTAAAATGTGGCAGAAAGTCAAAAATTGAAATATCACATTTACTTATTTAAACTCATATTTTATAACATCTAAGGATGTTATACGATTAAGCAATTGTTGCTATTATCACATATTTTGGTGTAGTGCAGGCAGAACTGGCAATTCTGTTAAACTCGTATGAATTGTTTATTACACGTCAAAATAGTTGTTCTGTTCTTCGTTTAGTTTTATATAGATAATTAATACAAAAGTGAGTCGAAATCGAGATGGATACAAAGTCTACAGGTACATAAATTTATTTAATAAGTTATTGTTCATTAACGTGCCTAATTTTGTTTATTATAATTAATCTATTTTTGTCAATAAATTTCATTTCCTTCATGTCACTAAATCAACTTGTCGTTGACTTTTAGTTTACTATCAAGCTGTATTAGGTAACTTTTTTTGCGTAGAAGTATAGCTAATACCTACAGCTACTGCATAATTAAAAAAAAATACTGCGACTTTTGCGACATTAGAAGATAATGGCCTATAAGACAAAGCTTACAGCCGAGTCTGTGTTTATTGCAAAATAAATAAAGTAAACTTCGACCGATATTTCGAATATTTTAAAGTAACTTTTCATTCTTCCCTATTCATCTTCAATTGTAGAAGTAGCAGAAAGCCGAAAAACTTCAAAAATTTAACATGTTTTTTGTCAGTGTTCTAAAATCACTGAATTAGTAAACTGTTTAGTATCCCATAAAAAAAGTCGAAGCAATTTTATACAGATGTTTTATATATGCTCGGGGAAACAAATATTTTTCGATATACAGATGAATCGTCTCCCGAAGAAGAGGAAACAGAAAGTGTTTCTTTTTCATCAGACGACTAAACTACACTTTTTTCTATTGTAACTGTAATTTTATTTTAATTACCTGATGAAGAAGAAGAAACATTTTCTGTTTTCTCTGTTTTCTTTTATTACGCCATCTTTTATTCAATTATTAATTTATTTTTAAAATTATTTACGAAGATTTTGCAAGAGTTTGTTTTGTGAAAGTTTTTGAACAGTTTAATAGGAGTAATATTTTTTATTTTTTTAGTAAGATAGTTTTTTGAGTACGTACGTTATATAGTAAATGTAATTTTTTTGCTTGATAAACTTTGTTTTCAAAATAAGTCTAATATTCTACAAGCAATACATTTTTTCCTACTGCGATGAAATTTTTAGTTCAGTATAGGTAGGTACCTACCCCTATTGTAAACCCAATTTCAGAGACACCCTATATATGAATTTATATGTATAAAAAATATTTATGAAATTTCTCTTGTAATCAATAAAAATAATGGTTTACTATGAAATGTTCGAAAAACATTGTTCTCAAACAATATCTACTCGCCCATCACAGCTCATGTTTGAGTGTAGTTCAAAAACTGACCATTATATAACTTTTTACGTGTTACTTTTTTTGTTCAGCAGGTCCTAAATTACAACATATGTGACAATCAATCGATGTCACGAGATCATATTTTCTATAAGATACAATTATTGTGGGATATTTTAATTTTAACTTTTTTTAAATCCTTTATCTACATTTATTTTTAAAATAAAACTTGTAAAATATTATAAACGATCTATATTTATTCAATCTAAATGTATACCAAATAGTTAAAACAGTTACATAAATCAAAATAGTTTCTGCCACGTTTTACGGTATCTCGCCCCACTGTGCAACGTAAAGAATTTTTCGATAAAATGTAGGACATTTATAGAACCGGCGATCACGTGCTTAGGTTTTCCTAATAATTACAATAACCTGTAACTTTCCATTCAATAAAAGTAAAATAGGCCAATTTGAAATTTAAATAATTCGGAGGAAAACACGTCGAAGTCTGTTAAAAGGACTTCATCGCCTAATTTATTATTCGTCAATGCCTTTTTTTTCTTTTGTACAAAAGAAGTCGAAGTAATTCGGTGTTTTTTTCTTTTTTTCAGGCGAAGCTCGAGACCAAAGCTTTAAAAGCGAAACGTCCAGGTTTCACGGATGATCGCTACAACGAAACATCTTATTATATCGAAAATGGTAAGTGTGTTTTATCGACATCTTTTTGGCGAAGGATTTATTTATATCGACGTGTGCCGCTGAACAATAAATTGTGAGATTCAAATACTTCTATTGTCATTTGGTTGTAGTTACAAAATCGAAAATTGAACTTTTAAAAATGCCATCGTGTTGTACAAGTTTTGCACACCTTTTAAAAAATTTTGCTATAATTTTAGCAAGTTCATTTTAAATCGTCGAGATGGAAAAAATCGAAGGTTCGTAAAATTATATCCCGTCAAACGATAACGCTTATATTTTTGTATAAAATAATATTTAACCTTCAGCCACTAAATGTTCACGCTATATCTCCTTATTGCACATAGAAAAGTGACAATATTAAGTAATTTGTTTATACTAGTCTCGAATCACTTAGTAAACGTTTAATTATTTAACCCTAGTACTACCGCGGGGTCACTGGAAACTCCACATCCTTTCTTGAGGTGCACATCTTTCCTAAAAATCCAAATCAAATTGACTTTGTACACGGCAATTAGTTGTACATTTTTAAATTAAATAAGTTACACGTAATACCACTGAGGTCGCCGGCAACTCTTATAGTATTAAGTACGGTACGTTAATTTTTGAATATCGTTTTGCCCTACATATACATAAAAGTATAATCAGAATAAGACTCTGAAAGCGAATCTGACTCCCGCAAAGACAATAATAAACAACATAGTTTAAGTAATCAATTTAGATTTTCAAGAACAAAGTAAAAACATATTTATTTATATCCTGTAGGTCAAAGAATAAACTCGATAAATGATATTTAGAGTCGCAAAAACCAAAAACTAGGACGACGCACTATGGGGCGAACAAGTACATCATCTCAAAATTTAATAACTTTAACAGTAAAACGTATATCGAAGTGAAATTTGGGATGTATGCTACTGAATAAATGTAGTTTTATAATTTATACGGAGTTTATTAAATATTACATTAGAAAATAAATAAAGCGTAAATAAATCACTATTTAAATTTTCTTTCATTTTGAAATTATATTGCACAGACAATTGTTTGACAGTAGTACTTAACGGTATATCTACTAGTGGTATTATTATGTACCTCCCTAAATAGAATTTGAATTTTTTTATACAGGATTGGGCAAAATGAGCGGAATATCCAATTTCTGGCTTTATTATGAGCTGGACTGAAAACTGACCTTAAAAAAAGTTTTTGCATATTTTATTTAATATTTAATGACGTTTTAGAGATTTTCGTTATGTCATATTTTTCAAGTTATGATATCATCGGATATTATTTTATATGGTACAACACCCTAATTTTTATTATTGATTTGTATTTCCGAGATAATCGTACGACTTTTTGTTTCAATAAATATTGCCTCTGAAATTAGCCCGTTTGGAATTATTTCATGGTTTGTAAAAAAAAAATTGATAGCTGCAGGCTGTTACAAATAACCACATTTTTAAGACATTTATACATGTACAAATTTAACATTTTAGGTAAGTATTTTTTATTATAAATCATTAACTTAACAAAATAATACCGGATGAAATAAAATTTCGAGGGAGTTAATACATTTTCCAAAATAACTCTAAAACTATGTCATTTAGATATAGGGAAGTAAATACAACCTGACCCTAACTTTGAACGTACAATGCAATAGAATTGAGAAAATGTAGGTTGGTATTTAAAATTACTAAGATATTAATATTTTTCGGATGACAAGTTTGACATTTTTTTTTGAACATCCAATGATATCGTAGCTTGAAAAATATGATAGATAACGAAAATCTCTAAACGTCATTAAATATTAAATAAAATATACAAAAGCTTTTCTTAAAGTCAGTTTTCAGTCCAGCTCCTGATAAAGCCAGAAATTAGGCGTTCCGCTCATTTTGCCCAACCCTGTATATGTTTTGATACGATAAATATAAAAAGAAACCGGTGCAAAATATTGACAAATATACAAATTATAATCTCATCACGAGCACAGATAAAATAATATTTTGCGAAGTTAATTGTTCTTATTGAACTTTTATTGCGCAGCGCTCTGTTAGAAACCTAATATTTTAAAAAGGTGCAAGTTGGTGCAAGATTTTATTGCCGATTCTTAAAGTAGACACTTCGACGAATATAAAAATCGCAATTTTTAGACATCGGCAAAAGCGCTAGTTACTAAATGTCTAATGCTGGTTTATAATTGTAGTCAATTAAATCGTTGTGCTTCTCCATTTCATTTTTAACAGTTATTAAATATAAAGAACCCAAATTAGGCCTTTACATAGCAAATAGATATTCTTTTAAGCTAATAAAACAAAAATAATATCTAGATTCAACACATTATAATAGGAGTTCAAAGTTTCGCGTAAAATGTAGCAATAGATTTGATGTTTGTAAATGTTCAACTTTGAGGCCTTATAACAAATGAATGGAAAGACCTACAACAAATATAATCGCAGATCAAAAAAATATAGGTTTCAATGATTTATAATTAATTTTTCTTTTACTTCTACAACATACTTGACAATATTGAATTTTGAGATATTTGCTAGAGCGCCCCATAGTGCGACGGCCACAAAGCAATGTTATACTGAACTTTGAAGTCAATGGTACCACTCCACTGGTATTACGTGTTATAAAAAAAGGGTAGTATGAGGGTTAGAAAAAATTAGGAATATCAATTAACGATGGACGCCAAGAAATGTTCTAATTTAATTAAATAAACGATAAATAATTAATATGTCACTTGCTGGGAACGCTTCAGGAGTTGTTAACAATACATGTAACCTACAAACATAACCTTCAAACCCACAATGACAACCAATGTTAAATAACGAAATTATTTCCGATGCCCCAATTATCTCAATAAATTTCAAATCAGCAGATGTTAACGAACAATTATTATCTATCTATTTTCGAATTAACCGCAATTTATGATCATCAGCGCAAATTAAATATTATCTAGTCGACGATTCTAAAGGTTGGCATCAGACAGCGAAGAATAGACGTGTAACATTTGACAGTGACTTGTGAACCACATGCGTCTCGTCACCATATTCGTTACATAATGCCAGCACGTTCCTTGTTACGCTTTGTAACATTTCAGTTGCACTACAGCACAACATTATACTACTTACCTATCGTTGTATTTATTTATTTTTTTTTTGGTACAAATATCTCGTTAAGATTTTCCTGGTAAAAACTTTCCTAAGCTTAAAATGTGTCGTCTTGAAAAATCGAACAAACTTTTTGATCGACTCATTTATTTCGTTTCCGATGATTGTGAACATTTGTTGCAACGTCTAAAACAATTGCCGTGATTCGTATGAAAAATATTCCGGATCTATCTATCAAACTAATTAATTAAAAAATAATTTATTTGCGTATGTACAGTATTAGGTGTTTATATGTAATACGTTCGTGTTGATTCGTTTCGTTCGAAGAAAATTCTAAATTGTAAACGGTCTCGTGACAATTTAAAATTTAAAATTCGTTAATCTGCACGAATCTTCCGATTCAAAGGGACGAGAGGAATTCTAATAAAATTACGAAATGAGAACCACTACAATTTTCATTTAATATAATACCAGAAATTATATGGTCTCGTCGCTCTTTTCCGTCGTAATTAAAAATGACGAATCGATTTTTGAGGAATTTCGCATTTTCGGCTTTATATCGTCCTCTGTTGTGCGGTATTCCCATATAGATCCTAACGGATTTTCTATTTCTTTTTTAGGCCTACGAAAAGTTTATCCTTATTACTTTACATTCACAACATTTACGAAGGGGAGATGGGTAGGTGAACGAATATTGGACGTATTTGCGAGAGAATTTAGAGCACATCCTGCCGAAGAATACGAAAGATGTATACGAGCGGGAACTTTGACCGTTAACTACGAAAAGGTGCCCACAGATTACAAATTGAAACACAACGATCTGCTAGCTAACGTTGTTCACAGGTATTTAAGAGTTAAGAGGATAATATTCGCTTTTACGTTAATTAACTAGTATAATTAATGTAATTTTAGACCTCGGCATTTTGTGAATCTCGTTTAAATCGAAATGCTCGTGTCGATTCGTTAAGCATAAACAGTTAAACACAGAATTAATCCGTATGGACGACTATCGTTTTCGTCGTTTGACTGAATTTGTCTGAAATTTAAACAAAAACTAATTGCGCCAATTTAATTTTAGAAAATTGTGCTTTCGGCTTACTTATTGTTAGCGATGTATACCTGTGTATAAGTTTTTTTTTTTCGGTAGCTAACGACCCGCTTCGTATTTTACGCTTTATGAGAAACAAATGTTTTTACGAATTTTGATTCGTACTCTTACCTAGCAGACTAATAAGCTAGTATTTCATCTGACTAAAGATAAGGGTGTATTATGTCTTCAACGAGGTCGTAGGAGGTTGATGAGGAAAAGCCGCAAGGGAAATGTAGCCGAATTAAACTGAAGGAAACAAAATCCGTGTATTATTTACGCAGTTCTAAATTTTACTGTCACGATTATGTTTTTACAATTAGGTATTTTAAATGTCGCAGTTTCGCGGCGACATGGCCGTTTAATACATAAACAATTGAAATTAGTTTGAATTACGTTTTTCGATATACCTAATAGTAAAAGAGCATTCGACTAACAAGAAGCAATAACATACCTAAGTTTAAGTTACGTAGATATTTTTTTTAGTAGTATAGTCTAATGGTTTTTTTTATACATATAATTGGGGTGCATTTCAAAATAATATTGTACCTATATTTTATGCGTAATCCGTCGGTGCCGGAAAACGAAATACAATATCTTGCGTATCTTTAACGCGAAATTATTTAGTTGTGCATTTGTATTAACCGTGTTTATGTAACAAACACACACATACACACATACTGATGTTGTTTTTTAATTTATTTAAAAACACTACCATAACGCAACGTTTGACGTGTCCGTTATGTTTCTAAATTGGAATTATTACATAACGTTGCTGGTGGATTTTCTGCGCCTTTTAGTTAATTTGAAAATGCCGGGAAAACTTAATTGCGATTTTAATTCTTAATTGTTGTTTTAAATATTAGAGCGTTTACCACGTTTATTCGTATTAATTAATAGAAGGATTTTGTTATTTTAGGTAGGTACTATGTAATTATTATTATTAGCACGACATTTAACCTAAACGAGACGTCTGGCCCTCTACAATCGTGCTAAAGAAAATTGCTTCGGATTCTTAAAGCACTTTAGGTACCTATAGTTTGAATTAATCTGTAAACTGTGCGGAACGTAATGTTCTAACTCGCTTAATCGATGAACTATTCCTAGATAACGTAAAAATACTCGGAATGCAGCATTTCCTGTACCTATTCAAAGGGAGATCCGCTTTTCAAAAGCGACCTGTTGCACCGTGTACAATACATTCTAAAGAAGCTTTTATGAAACCCCGTAACGTAAATTAAGAATTTCCGACATTATGAAAAGTTTCGGCACTTCCGATGAATTATAACGTCGCAGGCCAAATATAACCGAACTTAATCCAAGAAAATCCCCTAGAAAGTAAAGAAAATTATATTTTCTCCTTTAATGGTTTGCGATAACCCATTTAATGGTGACGATCCCCGTTTGAGTCGTTTAACTTAATTATCGTTGACGTAAAAAATGACATTTTTCTTTTAGCTAGGTATATTTTTCAAAAATACAAATATGTACCTAGTTTATTATTATATTTTTAATTTAAATTTTTACAACTCGCATTTCGCGCGATTAACTAGAATTTGACGAATGCCGTCGCCTCTGTATCGACCTGCCCGTCGCATGCAGCTATTCTTTTCGTTTTTCGGTTGTTTTTTCCGCCATATCGCTCAAAATATCACACGGAAATCAATAAAATAGTATACGCTTGTATTCATTTTTACGTTAAAAAGTATAGATCTACGTCAAAGTGACTTTGAAGTTCGAACACTCTAAACTACGTCCACAGAGTCGAGTCATCGACTGACAACGCTTTCACACGAACGTCGTTTTGAAGCGTTCACACGGGCGGCTTTCAAATGCGTAGAACTCATTTTTTAAAACTATTCGTAATTGTTCAATAGTTAAACTTAAAATCTAATTTATTGACAATTACGTAATTCCATATTACTGTCATTGCTTGTTGATTCGACTCGGTGTACGCAATTTAATCAATGATCGAACGTCTTTAATTATAGATAAGCACGAGTTCGGTAAATTATAAATCAAAATACAAGCGTACTAGTTAATTTGTTTTACCAGAGAGCCATTAAGGGTATGGGCGCACTCACGATAATAGTTACGGCGTTTATCCCCATTGAATTATTAGAAAACGAAACGACATTTAACAAAACTTTAAAATGCAGGTATAGTATAAATTACTGTTTGTAGAATGGCCGAAAGGTATTTTTAACTAAAACAAAATAATCGATTTTGAAAATTTTCACAGTTAAATTTGAGTAAAATTTGCTTGAATCTTTAACGTCAAAATAATCATATTTGTAACTTTCTATTTACAATATTTACAACTTTCAGTTGACATAATTTTTTTTTTAATTACGATAAAATTAAGTGGTTTAGTAAACAATCCGTCGAGCAAGTAGTTAATATTTAACGGAAAACAAAGACTCCGTGCATCCTAGAGCTCGACGAACCGTGTTCGCTTCATATTTTTCCACACGCCCCATCACGAGTACCCAAGTTTCAGCTGTGGCTTTATAATTAAGCGCCTAAAACCCTTAAAGAAAGAACGTGTGGGTAATATAAGTGACAACGTAAAACAAATTTTACCGTATCTTTATACAGTTTTTATAGTAAGTAATAGATATTTAAGTGATTATTTAATTTGCATTTTAGGTTGATTTACGTAAATGAGCAAATTCTTAATAACGAAAAAAATTCACCAGCAAGTGAATAATAAATGCATCGTTTGAATTCTGTGTCGGGCTTGTATCTATAGGTAAATTAATTTTGCAATGCACCTTAACACACATATATGTTAATCCGCCTTTGCATACAAAGCTAGCCAGGTTTGAAGCATTATGAATACACGATGTTGCAGACATGAAGTGCCCGTTACTTGCCACCCGATCACCATTGTACACTTGGACGAAGACGTTGTGGTGGTCAACAAACCTGCCTCTATCCCCGTAAGTGGCTATGAGACTGCCATTATTTTCCGTAGACATTAAATGTTGGTGGTATTAAAATTCGATATCGTTACGCTTCCTTTTTATATTTTCGCTTTTTAGCTTATTTACGCGAACGCTCGCTGCTTTAAATATAATTAGCTTAATTTGAAAAATGATGGGCTCGTTCTGAATATAATATTTGACGTATCTACCGATTTGAAAGAAATTGGTCTTTTATTTACTAATTTATTTTTTTATCACGCACAAAGCATGTTACCGTTGTATGTACAATTTTGAAGTATCTATCTATTATTTAAATTAGTGTACGTTACGAAAATCTCCCTGCTCTCCGAACGTCTCGATTTGTCGACTTCATACGGACGACAGTAAATAATTTTTAAAATCCCCACCGAAATTAAGTTGGATTTAATTATTGAATGGGAAATTTTTTTAATGTGGCTCGTGTGTTAAAAACTTTTCTAAATAACTAATCGACCGGTTGCGAAATATTTGGAAAGTAAGTTTGGAATTGCAAGCATCGAACCGCTCGAATTTGAATAGTTTGAGTTCGTATGAAATTATAAAGTGCAAGATACATTGCGGGATTTTCGATTTACAAAATAAATTAGAAGGGTTTTTCTTCTTCTTCTTCTTACTGACTTAAGAAATCGCTATCTGAGTATATAATTTGGGTGTATGTTGTGGTTTATTATCTTTCGGAATAATGAACATGACAGTGGTGTAGTATTCGACAGTAGCTTTGTAGATATTTTAAATAATTATCCCCTACACCATAATAAAAGCAACCCCTTGTATTATTAAGGAATCGCGCATTTACGGCAACGTTTACTCTTATATAGAACATCAAACGGAAACTTTATGTCGGTCTCGTTAACAAGAAACGTCAAAATATACTCTGATTTCATAATGACGACGTTCTTCTAGTAAATTTCTTAAATTAATACTTGAATTTCTGCTGCTATAAGTTTCTTTTGGTGGTAAATTTACCTGATTATCAACTTTGATGATCACGCGAGGCCTTTATTATCGTTATTTATTGGTGTTACTGCCCTAATGTTGCAAATTAATTTATTGCCCTAAAACAGGCACAACAAATTCAAACAGCAGTAACGAACGATTATTTCTTGTCGGTAAAAAATTGTTTATGGCAATCTGGTGTCGATAAAAAAGCTCCGATCGCCACGACATCGTTCATGGCATATTCTTTATTGTTTTTATTTTTACATAGATAATCAAACAAATTCAATATCTTAATACTTCAAGTGCTGGTTTTAAATGAGACTTCATAAATGCGGCCTAACACCTAGAAAATCGACAATGGCAAATTATCGACATTCTGTTATCAGACGCCAAGTCAATTACCTCAATGTTGCGGGTGTATGGGAATAACAACAGACTTTACTGGCTTTATTTCTCTAATATAATGATCGATTTACTTTGTTTAAAATCCGATTTCGCTTTAGAAAAAAATTTCAGAATTTCCAATTTTCAATCGTAAACTATAGTTGTGAATCAGAACGAATGTCTTGCGTTTTAGGCCTTCCGATGTTAATTCACATATCTAATAATTTTTTCATATGTCAACAGTTCGATGATTTTTGCAATAATTGATTGACTAGTTCCCAAACTGGATTTCGCGGAAATTCGCCGCCTATAAACGACTATCTGATAAACCACTAAACTCACTACTTTATAACAAACACCCGCGCAATAAAACAAAACGAAAAAAGATAAACGCTGTAGGTTTGTAATGGTTAGTAAAAATTAGGGGAAAAGTTAAGGTCTAACGGAAAAAAATCTCGTCTAAAGCTTTCCATGATGCAATAACTTTGGGAACCGTTGAACTAGATCATTCGACACTTGTTTTATACACTGTAAATTTCATAAAATGTTTACAAAATTATGCATTTTTGTTTCCAAAAGAAAAGAAAGCGTAGGCGGTGACTTAAACATCACGATAGACGATAACGAAAACATACAGTATTTCTACATCGTTTTTTTAAGCCTGTTCATTCAAACAATTTACACGCAAATGAAATAAAAAATGTTAGAATTACATTCATTACAAATGTGTAGTTGTAATTTACAAAATACAAGAGTCTTCGTACTCTATTTACAAATCTTTTTTTTTAACTTAGAAACCATTATTAAATAGGCATCATTAACAGGTTTTGGATTAAATCCTAAATAGGACGAGAAATGAAGTTGTGAATTAATTGCGCGGCATTCAAAATTGTTTACTTAATTCTATCGTTAAAGTTCGGTTTTTTTTTTTTTTGATTTCGAATCGTTAAATTCACCGAGCTTTTCATTTTGAATCGCAATCACCGTATTAACTGAAAACGCTAAATTTATGTGCCCCGCACAATTAATTTAATGAAATTATGTTGCCACGTCATCGCAATAAATTATTTAAAACTTTGAAATTAATGGGCCTACACATGATAATCTTTGTCGCCGTTAAATTGTATATCCTGTATGTTCAACGGTATCTTTAATATCCCCAATAAACTTCGAGGTTTATTGTAGGGTGTTTCGTCAACACCCAAACCTTATTTGTTTGCGTAAATTAAAATTTAGAAACGCCGAAGTACCTACATAAAACTAGAATAAACAAAGATAACCTATAGCGAGCTATACGCTGTACTTATTCGAAGTGCTTTTAATTTAACAGGAAGCGCACGCTGTAATTAGCAGATACTATATTTGAATGCGCCCATTTTACCTGTTTTAAATTTTGTATTTGTGGTGGTTTGTGCTTTACATACGCTAACCGAGAATTATTAGGATGGCGGATTTGCTACTTTCCTCAGGCTTAACTGATTCTCACGCGTAACTTCCGAGTACAACGAAAGGTACTTACTTAAAAATTTTCGCTGCGGCAACGAAACGGCTCGACATACGAAAATAATACAAACACTAAACTTTGACAGTCAGAGAGAGACCTGTATGTATATATGTTTTTATGGTACTTTTCATGTTGTAAAATTATCTGTACAACGAACGCATGAAAAGTTTATTAGTTTTGTTAATTTATTCCAGACATGAGACCCCTGTATTAGCAAATCCAATCAAGCTAATTCACGTTGATGAAGATTTAATTGTTTTGGACAAACCGTGTTCTTTACCGGTGAGTACCGTGTGGATACGGTCACCTCTCTAGTACCCGCCATAAAACCACCATTTGAAATTTGGTGAATTTATATAACCGTAATTGTTTGTGTAACCGTTTTTATTCTCCAACTAAATTTGTTTTGTATATTTTGTCGATTAAGAAAGGACGAAATATTCGATTCGATGTTTTTCCGGGATTCGCGACCTTTTTTTTTCACTTGGAATGTATCAAAGATTTTCACTTTTTTTGTACAATGCATTCCTTCGTTCCATTAATAAACCATTACAACCTCATTACAACCTATAAGTACTTGCTTACGTTAGCCAGATTGAACGTCACGATAATATCTTATAAATTAATGTGTTGTCTTTACCTCGACTTGCATTTGTTTAAATAAAAAGAAATATATTCTGTTCGTGTAGGTAGGTACCTATGTACATAATTTCCTTATTGTTATTTATAAATGTTTTAGATGCTAACATTATAAAATTTCTTCCTATTCACATCGATTTTTTTTGATATTCTTATTGTTTTAGGAAGATATCGTACTCCCTTAACGTTAAAGGTGTAAATTTGAATAGACAAGTGATTAAATTTAATCATTAATAAACCACAGACATCTTTATGGAAATGATTGTTTAAATTGATTAAATTTAAGCATTTTTCTACCAATACGGCCCGAATTATTTAATCTAGGTTTAATCAAAAAATCAGTTAGATTTTAATGCGACACACGGCGTCGCTGCGCTATAATAAAAATAATATACAAGGTGTTCCTAAAATAGGTGGTCAAAACTTGAGTGCACGTAGAGTAAGTCAAAATCATGACGATAACCTCGATACGATTTTTTTTCTAAAATGCCCCCTAAGGGAGCAAGAGCCCCTTTAAATGTGGATTTTAGAATTGTTTTTATTTGATATCTCCTGAACATTTTAAGATAAAATGACGAAACTTGGTGTATTTACTATTATTTTTATGCTTATTAAATGAGAATTATCAAATGCTCGAAATCAAATTCGGGGGTGTGTCAAACTGCATAGGGAGCGGGTAAATATCGCCCTAATTTTCTTGCATGTCAGTTGTTTTAACTTTTGATAAGAAATTATGAAATTTCTGTTTTCTGCAAAGAAAACGTACTCTTATCAAATTTCGATAGAACTCGCCGTTTTCGAATAGAATCATTTTGAATATTCCATTACATGAATGTATTCGTGCTGTGATGTAGCGAAAATAATTTTTACTAATTTTAAAAATTATCAAACTGAGACACTAGTAGTCATTTTATTATTATTTTTTAACCAGCTATTCTTATTCGGTGTTGATAAGAAAATATGAAAATTGCAGCGTGTTAAAATTAATTCTAATTTATTTTTTTCTAATTTCTCCGATATTATTTTCAGTCTTTCTGTAAAAAGTTAACAGTTGAATAATATTTAAATTTTTTTAAAGAAGATAGTATAGTGTTTTGTTGAAATTATTATTTTATTATTGACGTAATGAAATAGTATTCAAAATGATTTTACTCGAAAACGGTGCGTCCTATTGAAATTTGATGAGTACGTTTTTTTTAGTAGTTCAATAATTTCTTGTCAAAAGTTAAAAATATTAACATACAAAAAAAATAGAGTGATATATTTACGCACTCCCTGTGCAGTTGTTCGTCATTTTATCTTAAAAGGTTCAGGAGATATTAAATAAAAACCATTCTAAAACCCATATCTCCCTTAGGGGGCACTTTAGAAACAAATCATATTGAGATTTTGTCATGTGATTTAACTTGTTCTACGTGTCCACAAGTTTTGGCCATCTATTTTAGGAACACTTTGTATTCACGTTGTAATAATACCTCGTAAATTACTATTTTCGTATAAAAACCGTCGTAATCAATAAAACAAAAGAAAAAAAATCGACGATCTTTTGTCGTTATTATTTACAGAACTTTTCTCACTTTTTCGAAATTTAAATGTCGCCCAATATTTTCTTTATAATTAAAGAAATATTAATTTGTAAGCGTACGAGTATCTCTCCTTTTGTTCAGTCTTTGTATTCCACCCTTAATTAAAATGTACAAAATATGTGTTCTAAATTATTATTATTTTTGTATTTTTATGCATGATGTTGTGTGTCTCCACCTTCTTGAGTTATCATAAAACATATTTCTTTGAACGTTTAACATAATTTATGCGACATTCGAGTGCTCGAGTGTCACGTATAGTAAAACGCAGTGCATATGTGTATTTATACTTGTGGGTTTTTAAAGAAGTCTTTCCTTAACTGGTTACGTGTTAAATATGACCTGTGGAGCTTGTTTGTGTGCTTTTACAAATTCCCGAATCTCTTGTCAAACGAATATATTAAGGTACTCACATTCTATTTTACTTATCTTTCTTTGTTTGCGCGATCTTTCTCAGAGTCAAAAATAGCTGCGGAAATGTGTTAGCTAGTTTTATACTTTTCAAGTGCAGGTAACAATGAACGAAACAAGTTTATGGACACGTCGATCACTTACAAATGTGGTTGAGACGAAAACTAAGCACAACGCCATTACTCGTTGTAAGTAATCCTAAAATTGATGTCGCTATTATTACATGACGTTTTAATTCAATGAAATCTTTAAAAACTAGAAAAAAAATACATTCGTCGATTTAATTTCATCTTCATAGTATTTTTCAAATCGGCGTTTTCAGTTGTGATTTTCTTCTTTAGCGATCTTAAGCCACTTTCGGCAGCTTCGTTTCCTTTTTCACGTGAAAAATGCTAGCGGACTTTCTTCAGTCATCTTGATTTTTTTGCCCGGAAGCAAAGCTTATTTTAAATTATTTTTGTCGTTCCGTTGCACTGCACTATCAGTTTCCACGATGAAATCGTCGCCAACATATAATAAATGCAATAACTTTATGAGTTTTATGAAACGCGGTAAATTCAAAATCGTTTAAATTCAAATCAAACTTCTTTTCGAGTGCATCGTGCAAAAAAAAGCATCCCTACGATCAAATTACGCACAACTGATACATATTAGCTGATGTTTTGTTCTCGGGAGACGTGTGGAGCTAATTTGATAAATGTACTACATATAACACGTTCGCCGTCACGGATTGAAGCTTGATAAGTAACTATTGTGCGTAAATCATTTTGTATACGCACACATTTAAATGGTCTTCTGTTTCATGTTCGCAGTAACCCTGTTTTGTTACGCCGCGACGGCGGCGCCGGCGCCGGCGTGCACATCGTCACCTGAATATTTATTACGTTCGGTTGTAAAATCCTTTTACACTCGAACTATCGAATTCTTTTCCTCCATCAGTTACGAGTTCTTTGATTTTATGCCCTACTTGTTTTTATGAATGTTTGTAAATATTCCTTCGCCACTTCCTATTGCGACTGTATATTATGAAAAATACCCGCAGATATTTACAAAAATCGCCTTCATATAATATTGTTTACCTACGTCGGCGTCGCGTCGTACGGGATTTTTGTTTTTTGATAGTGATACGGTTGCGATGGAAATCGCCACTCGTGGCTTTCAATAATAAAAACACTGTTGAATTATTGCGCATAGTCGAGTAAATAAATTAAAAGATTTTTATTCTTATTTTAAGGAGAAAGATTCAATGAAATTTGCATGAGTCTGTCTTAAGACTAAAATTTATTTCAGGAATATTTTATAGAACAAGTTAGAAATAAAGTAACTAATGTTTCAATGAAATTGGGAGTAAGGGCGAATTTTTGAAAACTTGCCACGTCAGGTTTTCAACAAGGTTTTGGCAAGCCTGATGTCTAGCTTGAGATTATTTCAACGTTTGCTCGCCCACGACGTAAAACTGAAAATACCAGTTAAGGGGTAGAAAATTTTCTAACTTTAACTGCGTGTACATAACATTTTTATCATTCGCATATGCAGTTATCGATTAAGGTCCAAAAATTCCAATCATAAGGTTCCAGTTATTTATATTTTAAACAAAATTAAATTTCCCTTCGAATTGTCGATAACACCTCCACCTCCACTTAAAATGTAAGTTAATTACAGAAATAGACGTAGACCACCACCTCCGCACAAATAAAACCGCTAAGCTAATTAAAATCGGCAAGTTTTAAATTCGCAAAATTAAACTAAATCAACTTTAATTAAGTGTAATAATTCGCTTAAAACGAAAACTAGCAACAGCTTATTTAATTTAGCTTATTAATACCTTATATGTATGTGTTCGCAATGTGACAATGTAAATGCGCAATGTGCTTCAGAAATTTGCATGGCCTTAAATTTTCACCTCCATTAGCGCTAGATTAAACACTTTGATGTTTCTTTGCACACTCTCTTAACCTTGCATGTTAACTTTGGGGGTAAGTAAATGTTATGTAAATACGTCCTGTGTGAACAGTATTTTATATGTGCCTTAGTGTATATTTTAACGAGGGATAAAACATTTTAAAACGTCCAATACATCATCTCTTATCTGTAAATATGTAAAAAGCTTGCCATTTAAAATTTTAACACGTCATATTTTTACAGGACGTTTTCTTTTGTAAAATAAAAATTTTGAAAATTTATGTTTAAGAGATGTCGTCCCTATTTATGTGTCTTATTAATGATTAAGGTACATCCTTGCGGAAGATATCGACACAATACGGTGGTTTTTATTCTCGCCAAAGAGTATAATCTGAAGAACTTGAGAACTATTCATCGGCTAGACCGACTTACAAGTGGCCTATTATTGTTCGGTAGATCTCCCAAGAAAGCTAGACAAATGGAACATCAAATTAGAAATCGTCTAGTTCAAAAGGAATATATTTGTAGAGTAGAAGGAGAATTTCCCGAGTAAGTTGCCTATTCGATAAACGAGTCCACTTCGTGAATGACGTTGGTGGTTTGTTTTAGCGGTGTGATAGAATGCAAAGAACCAATTGAAGTAGTTAGTTATAAAATTGGAGTGTGTAAAGTTTCTCCTAAAGGCAAAGATTGCATAACCATCTTTCAAAAACTAGGATATAACGGAAGGTCTAGTATCGTCTTGTGCAAACCAAAAACCGGTAGGATGCACCAAATAAGGGTTCACTTGCAATATTTGGGTATTAATTTGGGCATTATTTTCGATCAAATAGTGTTTATTTAACTTAACAACTTTTAGGTTATCCTGTTGTAAACGATCCTTTATATAATCACGAAGTGTTTGGGCCAATGAAAGGGAAAGGTGGCGATTTAGGTGGTAAAACCGACGAGGATCTCGTCAAAGACTTGATTCACATTCATAATGCCGAAAATTGGCTCGGAATGGACGGCGACAGCGATTTATCGATGTTCAATTCTCCACGAAAAGTCGATTTGGATGATTCGTTGGCCGAAGTGCTGGAACCGAAAGGTTTGTAATCGTTAGGTGTTAAAAATTGTAGCTGTTTAAAAGCCGTTTATATAGGAGATGACGAATCTGATCCAATTTCGAGAGAGCCTTCGCCCTGTGATGAAAATTGTGAGAACAACACGTCAGTGCCATGTGATTCAACGCCTCATCCCCTTAGTTGTAGAAGTGACCGCGACAAAGTAACGGTCGCCACACAAACTGGGCACGAAGCGCCCGACCTTAGCTTTAACCCCGACAAAATGACTGTGGATAAACATTGCTACGAATGTAAAGTTCGATATCGTGATCCAAAACCGCAAGATCTAGTGATGTACCTTCACGCATGGAAATATAAGGTAAAATTTTGTTTGTATATTAGCTAACAAACTACCAGGTAGGCAGACACCTCCATATTCGAAAATGTATAATTTTCAAAACTTTGGCAAAAGTTTGACTTTTTTTTAGAAATTATTCAGAAAACTTGTTCTTACAATTAAATACCAAAAAACGTCAAATGAAGAATAAACGAAATTAAACAAGACCGTCCGAAGAATTCTAAATTTGTTTGCCTTATACATTTTACTAGGTCGGTCATAAAAGTTTGGAGGAGTTTGATAATCAATAAATTGATTGGTTCGATTTGAGTTTGATCAAATTCGACAAGCATTTCCTGATTGATCTATTTATAATAACTTTTTCTTTATTATCTTTCTCGACATCGCGTCTTACAAGCTTAATTTAATATCGGAGAACGGCATCGAAGGTTTCCTTAAAATTCCGCATTTTTATTTAATTTTCTCTTGCACTTCTTGTGTTTTATAATTTTCGAATAGGTTTTTTTTTAATGGAAACCATACGAAACTCCAATGTTCGACAGATGTGTCGATAGATGATGCTTATGGGCTTAGGTAACGGACGGAGTGCTATCTTTCATTGGTACATCTATTTTATATATTAACTCAATTAATAAAGGCAAAAAAGCCACTTAGAGTTCGTCCGGTGTAGAATTAGTCCTGCCAATCATTCTGTTCGAACCCCTATTAATAGTAGGCGCGCGATATTGTAATAAAACGCAGAACAGCAAAACACGGCATTGTGCTGTGCCGCTCGATTTTAGAGTGGTTTGAAATAATTTATACTTATCCCTCATTAGTCGCTACACGGCCGGCACCTCCCCGATCCTATTTTCTACGCTGGACGAACTCTATATTCAAATCATACGTGTGAAATTAAAAATAGACAAATCTACAATTGTTAATTTGCTATTTTAAAAACAGATTTAATGTGTCTTAAAAAGAAAAGCACTTACGATACTTAAATTCTCTTATTAAAATTAGATAATTTTTAACGTTTAATATAAATTGAACGCTGCGACGCGACGATCGCGTCGCGATTTCGCCAGCACGTTTCCACACAATTATCCTCGTTAGTCCTCGCGATACCGCATCCGACTCCATTTATTCCATATTTCTAACACCTAAAGCCCCCGGATTGGTATTCGATAAAGGCGACGCCGACGCCGAAACGATTTCCGTCATTAATGAAAGAGAAAATTTTTATGTGTCAATTATGCTTAGGTGACGGAAACGAATTGTCCAATTATTCCTAAGGTACGTTCACGTTCAAAATATTTTTAAACGCTAAATTTCTCGAACACTGCGGGCGATATTATGAAACTCACACTTAGGTGGTGGAAGATCACGTCGATGGCGTCTTCGTTAATGTATCCATTATTTAATATGACTCAGCGATATCTGCATCCTGCCCACAGAAGATGTACACAGTTTGTTCCTATTTGTGTACTTAAACTTATACTTAACCCAATCACAAACATTTCTGTCTCGTTCAACTCTAGCTACAATTTTATCTTCTGCCTTTTATCTTACTATACTTTTTATTTTTCCTCTATTCGCAAAAACGCAAACGCAATCTTTCTACCACCGTCAGGGTGTTCGTGAAGTTAGCAGCCACTTTCTTGAATTTTTTAAAATCCGAACGCTAATCGTTAGTAAGTATTTGTAAGTCAAAAAAATTCGTTCGTAAGTATCATCCGAACGAGATAATCATGTTTTAAAAATCAGCTGCTAACTTCCCTTTTTTTCAAAAATCAACGAAAATGGTCTGGATCGTTAGTAAGTCGTTAGTAAGTATTTGTAAGTCAAAGAAATTCGTTTGTAAGTCACAGGTGACGGAGATATTCGCGTTTTAAAAAAAAGCCAACAGCCACTTTTTTTCAAAAATAAACGAAAATGGTCTCGATCGTTAATAAGTCGCTAGTAAGTATTTGTAAGTCAAAAAAATTCGTTTGTAAGTTGCATCCAAACGAGATATCTAAGCCCTACGTTTACTTGTTGCAACTCGGACGAGGGATATTTTCATTGAATGTGACTTTACTACACTTCGTCCAAATCTATATGCAACACGTCATCAATAAAAGGTTACTAGATGATGACGTTTCACATAGTGATGTCACCTCGAACTTCGTATTTTGACAGTTGTAATACATTGCAGTCTTTCTTCATGCCATCTAATATGTGCGCAGATAAATCATCTATAGAATATGTCACTTTCCAAACTTTAAACCGAATTACAAGTAAACAATCTAGTAACTTTTTTTTAATGACGTGAATTACAATAGGTTTGGATAGGCCATATCTATTTTACCTACCTATAGTTATATTTTTCAATAAATTTAGTCGTTCTTAGTTAGGTATCTACTTTTTATTTTCACATAAAAACATTAAATAATAAGCTGCTTACAAAAATTAAGTTTAAAATACACTTACATAATTATTGGAATATACTTACTTTCATACTAAAAATTAAGTTGTGAACTTTCAGTAAAAACCTGGAATACAAATTTATTTGTTTGTGATCTCTCTTTCCTATGATAATATAGTAAGTATAATTTTTTCACTTGCGGTTTAGGGCTGTGTCGTCATCAACATTTTTTTAAACTACGTAACTTTTAAGAATGATAGCAAAAGTGAAATTTTGTCCGTTTTACGAACAGAACCGTTATCTTTATAGCACAAAAATATGACATTAGCAATTTAAAATTTACAATTAAACAATCTAAAATTACTCTTAGAAAAGATAGTTACTGAATATTAGTAATTGCTGAATTAGTGATAGTCAATCTATAGTTACAATACCTATTAAATAAATGAAGAAAAAACCTATATTGTATACAATAATTCTTACTAATGTTACAGACAACTGCCATTTATTTTTGACACAATTTCTATTGACTTCATTCTTTCTCTTGAAACATGAATATCTCTGTCACCTGCGACTTACAAACGAATTTTTTTTTGATAAAGATAAAGGTAACGATAAAGACCATTTTCGTTCAATTTTGAAAAAAAGTGGCTTCTGGATTTTTCTTTTGAAGCGCGAATATCTCCGTCACCTGCGACTTACAAACGAATTTTTTTGACTTACAAATACTTACTAACGACTTACTAACGATCGAGACCATTTTCGTTTATTTTTGAAAAAAAGTGGCTGCTGGCTTTTTTTTTAAAGTGCAAATATCTCCGTCACTTGCGACTTACAAACGAATTCTTTTGACTTACAAATACTTACTAACGACTTACTAACGATTAGCGTTCGGATTTTAAAAAATTCAAGAAAGTGGCTGCTAACTTCACGAACACACCGTCAGGTGTCTTCTTACCCTATTATTTTCATTCTTCGCCCTTCAAATCTCCGCCCCGGAGAAGAGAACCGGTCTAATCGCCAATCTACCGTTATCTTTTTCCTTTCCCATTCTCATTTACACGACCACCAAAACCTTTCTCGTAGTTTTTTCGCTTCATTCCTTGCTTCCACCACATATACGCATGTAGGTGCGCCACCCAATTTCACTTCCCATCACCACTCCCCAACATTCACACCTGCCCCGTCAATTACTAACCGACCTCTCTTTTCCAGATATTGTTTTTAGTGTGATGTTAGTAAATATACGGATCGGTTTTGGGTGTTTTGAATTTACACCTGCAACGTTCCAAAGCGTTTTAACCTTGTTGCTTTAGAATCGCGAAACTTTCATTTATTACCACAACTTAATGAATGTGTTGTTTATTTTTAGGGTCCAGGTTGGGATTACGAAACTGAATTACCCGATTGGGCAAAGGTCGACTGGATCGATTGCGATCCGTCAGGGTGATGACTATGATGATTTCGCTTCCCTAATGTAAGGCATCTCTTATCCACTCTGTCTTTCCAAGCTATTCTTAGGACAAACCCCTTGCATCGAGGCAGGGTCCAAAAACAATCATTCTAAAATAGTTTGCTTGGTATTACTGTGTAGTACTTAATTTTGAGGAATGTGGCTAGTAATGTGTTTCATAAAAATTACTAGCGGCCGTACAGACATTTTATAGATTACCCTAGTTATTTAAAAAGTCGATCACAAAGTGGAGACAAAACTTGATTGATATATTTTTTCAAATTAACGTTGGCAATTTTAATACAAAACGTTCTGCCCTTAGAATTTGAATTTCTTTAATTAGTACCTTCCTAAAACAGATTAAAGTATACCTAAAATCTCCACTTTATGATAGGTACCATTTTATAATGAGTTATTAGGTGGTGCTATATATTCAGTTATTTGGGTTTTTTTTTTAAATGACGCAAATTGCAGATTTTAGTTTATCGTAATGGGATAATCAAAGTTTGTTTTATTGTTTTTAAGTTGTTCTTGTCCAACAAAGCAATTACATCGTTACATTTAAAAGAACCAATATTTAACATTCTATACTAAAGTTTAAATCGATTATTTATAAACAACGATGTAATTGCTCTAATTGATAAGAATACTTATCGTGTCTTGTCTATTCGCTTGAACGATACTAAGTTGCTTTTTAAACTTAATTATTTGTCACTCTTAAATCGTATTTCCAAAGATGCTTTTGAATCTTTTCGACTTACCTTCTCGTACCATCATCTAATAACTACCATTTCATGTGGACATAAGCACAATAAAATTTACGTATATATTTTTTATACTTTACATGGTAAATTTGATTATATCTAGATTGGCATTTTATGCTTACTTACTAATGAAAGTGGTAAGTCTCAAATATTTTATCAAAAAAGTACTGAAATACAGTCATACTGTGCCTTAATGTGTAAGTACATCGGTATAATTTACATTGTCATCTATTCATATCATTCTTACAACTGGACCCTTGCTTATCGTAGAGTAACGTTATCCATTATTATGTGCTCATTTATTATTATAAAGGAATGTTACCATTTGTGATAATTATTAGTTTTTTTAGATCCATATTGATTTAGGTTGTTTGTTTTTTTTTTATAATGATGCGTACATAGATTGGTTTACGATATTTTTCAGTAGGTAGGTAATTAGATACCTTAATGCTGATCAATGCCTGTTAAGAATATCGATAAAGACGTAGTATTAATGGCGCCAATATTATGTTTTATCTGTAACAACCACTTAAACATTTAAATAAGATTTTGTATGCTTGTTTGTATATAATTGAATGTTGTGATGTAACGACTGGGACCTATTCTACAATAGCATTTTATATTGTTGCAAGTAATGCTATAGGTATATTAATATTTTATTAAAATGGGCTATCTAAGCGAGTATCTGTACATACATATATTTGCGAACAGACGATAACAACAAAAACACTTGTTTTTTCATAGGGTGTCACTACCTATATCGTGCAACTAAATGAGAGAAGTACACACATAACTACATTATATGTATGCATATCGACAGCTACTTTCTTACAATATAAATTCTTTATATGAATAAAACAATCTTGAAATGAGCTTAATGATTAAACAATCGCATAAGCTAGCTTTTGTAAGTTTTTAAACGCAAAAGTGTACAAAGACAAGTATAAGTTTGCAAAGCTTTATCTCGGTATTTCTAATTGAGCTTTGTGCTTCCAAAAAGAAACGTAATTTGATTTTGTCGATTTGTTTTAATCTACTTTGTCTTTTTTCCGTAAAATCTGCATCTTCTTAGTTAATGTAATCGAATTAAACATCATTAAACGTGGTTTTGTGTGGTGTGTTTTATCCGTTTGCATAGAGGACATGTTAAATTTTAAAAATCAACTAATTGTTAGATTAATAAGTTTAATGATGTTTTCAATTCTATTTGCAAAAGACAATTTTATTAATAACATGTTATTATATAGATGAATTAAGACAGTATTGTATTATTACTTTGAAAGGGATTTAAAATGTGTTAAATTTACATGTGCAAATGATGTTAAATCTTTTTACAATGGAAAGATTTATGTTAATTGCAGTTTGTTTATGTATGTTTAAATTTTGTTCGTAGCTTGTTATAATCTGTGATGGTTATTGTTTATAGAGCTATGACAAGGTATTTTAGAATAGTGTTAGTGTTTAGTATAGTAATTCTATTCTTCTTGTAGTTTCCAGTGTGTTATTAAAGGGAATATCTCGTATATGTTTTACTTATAAACCTGAAAATATATAACGTTTATGTTAATAAAACATTTTTACTACAGCACTGTCTATACTTAATACTTCAACTCCTGTAAATATTAACCAATTCATCGAGCTATTATAGCAAAACCTTTTTATATACCTTATTTTATTGATTTAATTTTACTTGCACTTATTTCGTGATGTTTGTTTATATTAATATGTTGAATATGTATGACTGACTGTCTTTCTGTTTGATCTAAATTAATTTCCAGCATATTTCGTAACTGACTTATTTCCGAAGGTGATTTTTTGTAGAAACTTATTTTGTTTGTTGCGAAGAACAGAAAACGATGAACGCACTGCTCTGCCCACCCGTACAATGGAAATACTTTGAGCCGTTTCTTTATTTAGGAAAGCAGTCCGAATTACATCTGTTGTAGAAGCGAAAATAATAGCGCGCCCGGCGTTTTCTGATCCACCCTCCACCCCCAGACGGACATGACACGTTGCTAACAAAATACGCCTTAATGTTTATTAACGTAAGATGTCACAACTTGTACGAAATTTTTGTAAAATCACTCAATCCGACCTAAAAATCTGTTTCAGAATTCTCGAGAAAATGATACCGGAAAATTAAACGTGACTCGTTCGGGATCACGCCTTTACTACCGCTATAAAAAATGTCATTTGTAAAAATGCACGTGGTAGTGAAGGTTGTAAACTGACTCGTGCATGTGTCACTGCAAATATGTTGTCTACATTCTAGGCTTGTTTCTTCTATAGGTATCTGCGATTCGTCCCGCTTTTCAGAAGGTAAGGCTGCGCTCGCGGAGTTTATTTTCGCTGTGAAATGGTCACAGGCTTAACGATTGGCTCAAATAAATGTGGTTATTCTGAGGACGCAGTTGTAGTTCTTGTCCTGTTCAAAATTACAAGGTTTTTCTTGTTTCCATGAAGGCAATAATTCGTCAAACACCTTGATTTATTACCTTAATTATTCAAAATGAGAATGCACGCATCTGATTTTTTTTTTAGGAAATCCGGAGCTTTCTTTCATTAGCATAACAAGTTAATTCGACGATCTCGTGGCTTTTATTATTGATGGTATCCTACGTTGGGCGCCAATTTTGTAACGTAACTCGCAGCTCGTGCGTTTTTGCCACCTATTAGTAAGAGGTTACATGATACGTGGGACGCTTAGTTGCGAGCGTCTTGGAATTTCTGTTATAGTGTAATGATCGCGTAGAAATTGGCAAAAGAAAAACCAAAATCGCAGAACAAAAAAAAGTAAATCGTTTAAAAAGCGATCGTTTACTATGAAAATTTAACAACTTAGCACGGTATTAATAAGGAAAACTAAATTATACATAGAGAAATTATGTTACCAAATATATTACCTATATCAAATTTTATTTATGATCCGGTTTTAATTAAAATACGATTTCATTTCAGTTACAAATTCGCCTATATTATGGAATGAATGAATGAAATTCATTTTAAAAGAACCTCATCGGGGATCCACATGTATTTTTTATTAAATTATGATTGATTTTAGTTTAAAATTACTGAAGTAAACGAAACGAAAATGTTTGGGCGGATTATTATCTAGTGGTAGTTTTCAAAATTCGATTGACGAATTTAAAAAGTAGCTGTTGGTATGCAACTAGAAATGCCAATTGACGTTTTAATAATTGCAGATTTTACAGGCGCGCAACAAAATTTTATTAGTAGGTGCCCATTATATGGAGAAAGAGATTTTTTTTTTAAATCTACATTCGACAGTGTTTGGCATGTATCCCTTTGTTAATTTACTTTCGAATTGGAAGCTCCCGCGCTCCTTTGGCTTCTTGAAAAGCTCGTGTGGTGGGTTCTGCCTCATAAATTTTAGGTAAAATTTATGGGTCGAAGTGCCTTAAAACTAATTATAAACAAAAATTAATAATTTTATCGTCGATAATATACATGTAAGATGTGGAAGGCGAGAAATTTATGTTCGTCGTATTTTAAACGGGTAATATAGTCAAAAATTCCTATAACAAATAAATAACTTTTTAGTGTTTCAGGTTGAAATTTCGCATTAAGTTCGTTGGCTTTTTTGCTTGTTGATAAAACAACTGGTCTGGTCGTATCTATAAAAACAGAAATTCCGGTAAACAGTATAATTTTTTTAATACCTACAAGAAATCGTCTACCTATCCAAGGCTAAGTCGGAGTACTTTTAAAAATAATCTGGCATTAATCGTTCGGTCGTAACGTAAATGCGATTGGTGGAGGTAACTCCAAGATTACGAGTGTGCGCTATGCGTAACACTGATAAAAGTGGGATTTCAAAGTAAACTCGCGCCTTTTAAATTATCGGCAGATGTAGTTTCACCGGTGAAAGAGCTAGATTATTATATGAGCGTAAATTGTTGTTAAACACGTGTCACAAGTTGAAGTAGGTGCTTCTTATCATAATGGAAGACGCGAATTTGAGATATCGACAGGAAAGCAGGGACAGCTTAAATTCAAATTCCACTCAGGAGGAATACTCTTCCGAAGAGGACAAGGATGAGGATAGTATCAACATCGACGACTTTCAAATTATCAAAACTGTCGGTAAGTAGATTATTTTTAACTACATTTCATTAGATGTTTTTTTTTTATGTTTACATTTAATATGTAGGACAGTTTTTTTATTATTGTGTATTTTGAAATTTCTACTGCGACGCTCGGTTGTCTGTCGTGTAAAGTTATTTTAGACCGATATTGGAACGGCTCGGTGGTTTTATGTTAAACTTGTGCAGTATGAAAAAAAGGCGATTAGTAGTAATACTGCATTAAAAGATTTGATTCCTTAAAAAAAATAATTAAGCGCACACTATCGCCGCCTGTAACTAAAATTATATCGGGGCGAATATTCGCACTTCGAAACAAATTAATTTCTATGTTGAAACGGAAAAGTTCAATTCGCAGTTATACGGTATCTATTTCGTTGTAATTAAACAAATTAAGCACGCCGTAAAGCTCGTTAAAAACGACCCCGCCAAACTGCCGACACGTTCCGTGTAAATAACAATCGATAAATTAAATTTGCGTTTAGAGCGAGGTTTCTTAATTTTTGCGAAAGCACATCTACTTCATCACAAGAGTGAATAAGTAGCTGTCGCGTTTTATATTTGTAACGTTATAACTCGAGACGTATTTCTTAATTATACGTGAAATAGAAACCTAGTTACTAATAATACGGATTTGAAACGGAAATTAGGTTTTTTTTTTTCGAGAGCGAAAAGACGAAGGCGTGTCGATTACTGAAATAAGTAATTAGTCGAGTATAAAACCTTGATATTATAAAAAAAAATTGTGATAGTTTCAAACGATTATCTTCGAACACTATAAAAACCGCGTTTTAAAAGCGAACTATAATTTCACTTTTTCAAATAAACCCGTTTTAAGAATTCCTTAGCATTAAGTAGCCCTTAATTGCATATATTATTGAAACGAATTGAAATCGTATATTTAAGGGTTAAATATCGTTAAGGGAACGGTAATTTGTGGGCAATGAAAAGCGTAGCATTTTTTTTAATTTTAAGGTAGGGGACCCAAATCGTCAATCGCCCAAATGTTTACATAAACGTAGGCACTTAATGCTCATCGCATTATCCTGAAATTAAGCACCCATTTTTTCATTATAAGTTCAGTTATTATATCGCATTGCGATCATCTAATTATTGAGGATTTTAGCCGTTGAAAAAAAGAAAAGCTCGCGGGAAAATGCACTTTTTTCTTTAATTTGAAAAAGTTGTTCCAAATATCACCCACCACGTCATTGCAACAACTCGCAAGAAATCGCTTTATTAAATTCTTTATTCGTTTTCTTCTGTGTAATGCTTGTGCAAAGGTATAAGAAACCCTGGTTGTTTGTAGGTATAAACGACGACACTAAAAACTTCGAAAGCTCCAGGTTTTATTTCCCTTGTTCATCGCGAGCTTCTCTTGTTAACTTATTTGTCCAAAAAATCGCATCGATTAAAGGTAGTTTATGATAACGGGTCTCGACAGAGGATAGATCTATTTCAGGGCTAGCGACCCTGTCTACTCGAGCTTTTGATCTCTCTCTCACCTTCCATTCCGAAGTGATTATGACTCAATCTTAATTCTACCTATTTTCCTCTACTAATCATAACCAACAATTGAAGAAAGTTAGGGAAAAGCGCCTCAATTATCTATTATCATTCTCACGAAAGTCAATAGATGCTTTTGGTACGAAAACAAGAACCGATCAGATGGATCACGACATTTTTGCTCTTCACGTCATAATTCTACCACCACAAAATCGTACATAATTTTATCGTTAATTTAACGTAGGTAAAATTTAAAATTGATTTGGATAGGAGTATAATTTTTCATCGTTGAAACGTGCAAAGTTTGTAAAACTAAAATTTTCGTCGAAGTCTGGAAATCGAGTCGGTATATATCGCTCGTGTTAAAGAACGCGTATATCAACGTTATATATACATACGTAAGTACATACTTACATATTTGTATAAGAATAAAAACGACGAACGTTAAAATTTGTTGCGCATCGTTAAAAAAGCACCAAGGAACGTTTTGCCAAAATAGCGCCAAAATGATCAGCACGCGTTGCAATTCTTGGATAACAAAGAAAACGTTTGTTAATTGTCGCGTCGGCGTCGTTGTAATCTGTTTAAATCGTAATAATTGCAGAAGGATATGAAAAAGTTAGAAAAATCTGTTTGGACACCGTTTACTATAGGTACTAAAGCTCTTTCGTTCAATTTTCAAAGGAACCGCGCGTACCAAATGTTACACGCTTTTACGTTTCAAAATAAAATGCCGGTAACGTGCCTCGCGCGTCTCTTTAGGTAGATTAACCGAACGCGGTTTAAATTGTCTCGTTCAGAGATCATTGGGTTTGTAGGTCAAACTGTGCTCGTTTATCTGCCGACCGAGTCGTTCGGAAACTTTTTCTCGAACCAAAACGTAAACAATTAACTAACTCTTTTAGTACCTAACGTAACTTATAATTAAGTTCGTTATTTAATGGGAACATAATTCAAATTTTTATAAAAACCGTAATATTGCCTTCGTTATTATGAAATATTTAAAAATACTTTCGAGTTACAAATCCGTCAGCGTCCACGTGCTATTTTAAGGCGCGTTTGTACGAAAACGAACGAGTTACTTAGTTAGCGGCGATTAAAAATTAATTAAATCGTCGACAGATAAGTGCTTTAATTACATTTTTATAAAACAAACCGCCCGCATGTATCTAATCGGCTTTTGAAAAATTTAAATGGCTCTCTTCGTAATGGAAAATCCATATTAATTTTGTTGTGCGGGAAAGCTTATTAAATTCCGTTTGTGCAAATGTTTTCCACCCCGTAACTTGATTAAGTCGCGTCGTGGTCTTTCGAATTCTAAATTGTTTATAGTACCTATAGGTACCTGCCGACTAAATTAACGTTTGAGGGTTGATTAGACTCGAAAGCGCCTACGTCTTTTATACGCCGATCATATCCGCCCCCCCCCCCACCTCGTTCAAAAACAGCGCGCCGGGTCTGGAGACTCATTCAATTTTTTTCGTCGAATCAATCGTAATTTTCGTTTATTTTAGATTTGCATCATGTTGTCTACTAATGTAAGGAAAACATTACGGCTATTCGAGATAAACAATTACAATAAATTATTAGTAGGCTGCGGCGTATTGGCGGCAGATTTTCCTAATTCGATTCGGAAAAACGCAAGCAATCTTTTACAACCGCATAGAGTGTAAGCGAAATTGCAATTTTTGATTGCAACTTTAAAAAATACGACTTACGCAATCAAAGTTAAAAGATCCGTAGTTACAATTCGTTGCGTACAAGTGTTACTTTCTGTTCACGGCGCGTTTTTGTTCTCGGGTCTATACTAGAACGAAAACGGTGACTTTTCTCGATTTGAAACGCGCGGTGTTACGTATTGAGTATAATAGAAAAAAAAAACCGTACCCGACGCGACCGCTACAGTGATTGATTGTAAGAAATAATTTTCATTTATCCAGTACAGGTTAACCGATAACGTTACGTTGCCTCAGAAATTATTGATATTTGTGTTTAAGTTAGGTATAAATAGCAAGCACAAAGAAAATTTTCCTGTCTATCGTGTTGAGGCTATTAAGTTGCGCGATGAGTTCGAAACTTATTATTAGTCTGTTAAAAGCACCGCTTCTAATTAACATTTTACTTATTTAAATTGCTTCGTCGAACAGGCAGACAAACAGACGCATAATTAATCGACGAAATCGGATTATATAAGCCAGATGCTTTTATTTCTCGCATACGTATATATATGTATATAGATATACGGTTCGGAAAGTTTTTTGTTTGTCATCAAATTCGACCTTCTTTGGGCGGATAGGTATTTTACTTTTTTTGTTTAAAAATTTAATATTCGGATCCCAGAAAAGATAATTATTAGAAAAATAATTAACTATGGGAACGATGCGGCATTTGTTTTTCGAAAATTCCATGATCTACACTAAATACAAACATCCGAACCTAATTTTTTCAATTATTTTATTAAAAAATATTTTTCTGTTAATTTAAGATATTAAGTTATTTAATTATTTGATTATTATAATAAAAGGTTGAATGTATATATACGTACTACAAACCAACGTTGCGGCGCGGTCGAGAATAAAATTTTCTAAAAAATTTCAAATAAAAAATTTTTAATTGGTGTCCAACTTTATGCCGGTCACTATATGTCCGCATATTTTGACGATAACAGCCCCGTGTTTCCGGTTTTACTGGCCTTGTGCTATAACAATATCAAACTAAGTTTAACGATAACTGAATTGAAATTTTCAGAAGAATGAAAAATTCAATGATTTATGAATAATTAGCGTAGGTCGTGGATCTCTTTTTTAATAAACAAAATCGAACATTTGAGAATGATTTTAGATAGCATTGCCATAACGAAGCATAAAACTGACAGCATTCTACTTTTCAAAACTCTATCTGAATCTGAAGTCGCAATTTTAAATTTCCTTGAAAATACTACACAGACATCATTTTCGGAAAAAACTTTTACGATCTTGTTCGCCATTTTCTCCATGTTTTTTTTTGAGAAATACGACGTTAGTTTATTAGACGTTTCCAATCTACTTTTTGATGCTCTATCCAAAGCTCAAGTCGAAATTGTAATATGTATTAATTTGCTTTTTTTTTAATATTTTTAAATAAACGTAAACGGAAAGTAAAATGATATACAATATAAACTGAATAAAAAGTTCCTTTACGATTTTTTGATTAGCCCAATTTTTCTAAAAATTTCGAAATTACCTATGTAGGTGAAATAAGGTCATTACGAGTAATGACCCCTGGCGCTTATTTTTAATTTTAATAGAAAAGTATTGGTCTGATCGAAAAATCGTAAAAGAGTTTTTATTGTATAATATCATTTTACTTTTCATATGCGGAAATTTCGAAACACCCTGTATAAACATTTGTTTTCGTCACTAATCAGGGATTGTTTTAATGTATGGTATATCGGAGGTTGCCCGTAGACTTGTTGGTCGTACATTGCTTTTTCTAAACAACTAGCTTGAGTTAGTTTCGCTGCATTATATTTACAAAAAAAAAATTAAGATCATTTATATCATTTTTGTTAGTCCTATTTCTTTTTAAATCTTTGACGCAGAATTCGATTTACGTTATACTAATAATTTTTACACATATGATACGTTTTCCAATAATAATTCGTTTTTGTTTTGTCAACATCGGTGCTCGTGGCACATTAACAAAATTTAATAAATTAATATGGAACAGCTGCTTATAATACATAGGTACCTACGTATATACCCACATATATAAATTGCTTGTACCAACACAAAAGTACAATATTTTTATAAAAACCTTGAATAAAAACCAGCCCCTAATTTAATACATTACCTAATTCTTTTACCTGCAATTTTTTTGAAAATTGATTCTTTTATTTCGCGAAAAGCGTGGACTTTCTGATAACATCAATGTCGGATTTCAGAATTTTGACATGCCCTATAGGTAACGGATACATCTAAATATTTAGATTGTAATAATTACAGTCGTCGAATCTAATGTGGAAATAAATGGCAAAAAAATGCATTTGTTGCGTCCGAACGTGCAAACCTGCACCGTATACGTATGCGTCATAAAACGATACAATCGGGTTTAAAAAGTATTCATTATTACCATTAGAAGTGTGAGATGTTTTGTTATCGTGTCATAAAGGTTGATAAACTCCACTTTATCGCAGGACAACTTGTTAAGGTCCACATAGGTTAAAGAGTAACCACTTTATGATATCGATTCCATAATATTGTGGTTGTCTAAAAATTTATCTCTAATAATTAATAATTAAACGAGAATCCGTTTGGAATTTTATACGAAACGGGCAACAAAATAAAAATGCATATATAATTTTAAGGACCATAATTGTATAAAGAAATTAGCGCCGTCAGATTTGATAGACTACTGACCGATTTTTCAATCGTTAATTAACTCCGACCATCGGCCAATTACTATAAAAACGATTGTTTCTATGCTGATTGAGTGATGTAAAATCGGCCTTTAGACCGATGATGGATAGAGAAAATTGCGTGGCAAGTGCGCCAACTTGCTTATAAAATGGGCGTGAAATTGAGAAAATGTGAAGCCCCAAAGAGATCGATTCAATGTCGTTCTAGCTGGCCAATAGCGGTGCATTTAGTAGAAAAAAGTTATCTGTAGTTCTATAGCATCTGTTTCCACAACATGGTCGAAGAAGTAGAAATAAGAAACGAAACTCGTTCTCCGATCTGGTGCAAAATCATCTCAAAGAGCCGATCGTTAAGCTGGCTATGTCCGTTTGTTGCATTTCTGCGTCTCGTATCCTCGTTGCATATCAGTGGAGATGGCAAGCTTTAGCCAGCACATCACATAATATTGCCGGATTCGTTTTATTTTTCGATTTACCCGGAGTTAAAACGAGTTAGAAATATGAAATATCTCTCTGCAAAATTAAAAAAAAAATGGCGAGCATTCACGAACTATCCATAACTTGATAGATCGAAAAGGTGATGAAAACAAAAAGTGATCGATACAAATTACTAAATGGAAATTTGAATTTTTGATACAGTTTCCATCGGGCCCTGTTCGTTTACGGCATTCAAACGAGATTTAACGGGAAAACGATTATAAATTCCATCCAAAAACGATTAAACAGACGATCGTTTGAAAATTAAGTTTTAATTTGTCTGCTAGTTATTGCAGATTTTACATAATAGTCGTAGGCACTATTAAGTGCCACGTTCCAAAATTTAACTTATCACGAAATAATTTTGTATTTATTGCGATATACCTAACTGTTTTGTCAAAACACAACGTAATCGATTATGTATCTGCCAATACTTTGTTTTTAAAAAGAAAAATATTATTGGGACATTAAAACGTTCGGTAGTATATTTTTTGAGAATAAAAATTATTATTCAAAAACAATAATTTTAGAAATGATTCTCCGTATTCTATTTTTATTTTTTTATTTATTGCAGCTATAACGTTGAATGTTTGTAAATAATTCGAAATAATTATTAAATTAATTTCGCTTAATAATATTGTATTTTTAAGTAATAATGCTTTATTGAAATTTCTGTTTATTCAGACCACGCGATCCTTCGCACGTGTAACTGTGTTTAAACTATTAGTTTAGTGTTAGTGCGTTAATACATTATCTTATTGGACAGATTCCATTAGGAAGTCGAAAAGCATTAAAGCTATTTTTAGATATTTTAGGAAGGTCCTAAGCTTCAACGTTTAACAACATATCCGACCATCTTAATAAATAAAACGTCAAATTTGGCCTTTCGGCCAAAAATATCGTCGTACTTTTGTTAGTTATGCCTATTTTTCATTGATTCATTTTATATTTAATATTCAACGCTTTTTACATCATTTCCTAATCCCACTTAAACGGTGTAGGAGTCAAACGGTGATGTTTCACACTATTGTAGAAGGACAGAATAAGGTTATTTAAAAATGATGATTAGCTTCGAAGGAAATTATTCAATTTTTTCCGTTTCCTAAATAGTGAATATTTGCAGATTTTTTTTAATGTCGTAGATATCTAATGCCTATATTTTTTTTATAAACGTAGAACTATTTGGAACTTTCTAAATGAAACAATGCCCGTCTCATTTTCTTAGTACACTTTACAAGATTTAAAATCGATTATTTCGTCTGGACCGAGTAAACATCATTTTTTAAAAGAAAGTTTTTTAACATAACCCACTTTTAAATTCCACCTACATGAAAATTTTGTGCAATCATTTTGTAATGACTTCAATTACATTTTTTTGTTGACCGTGACCTGAGACGTGCGGGTCGCGTATAGTTTATCTTACAATTAAACGAAATGTAACGATATAGCCACTTAAGTATGTTTGATTTCATTATTTTGTTAATTGTAAAATCGAGGAGGTATTTTTGAAACGGGCCAATTTTAATTTATTACAATTTAGATTATCAGTTCGAAAATAGGTATTTGCCTATAAGTAAATTAAATGATCGTGGTACGCTTGCCAACTATAACGTACCATAACACGAAAAAAGTGTTTCGAGGACGATTTATTTAAAGTATTTTTCGTGTGAATGGAAATGTGACAGGTAACCATATATTGTAATTTTGGATTGACATAGAAACGAAAATGCTGTAAAAATCAATATTAGGTAATTTTTTTGATAGTTTTTTCGGCACCTACTTCATTTCGGAAGTATTTATAGCTTTAATTTCTATTTTTGTTTGAATGCAATACTGAATAGGTAATCTTTAATTTCAAATTTATTTTATATGTATACACACAAAATTGGTTCGTTCTCTTGATTTAGCTTCGACTGAGACTTGGACAATGTAAAATTTATCAAATGTTTGTCAAAAATTGTGGAAAGTCATATTATTTACTTAAGAAAAACGCTTCTCCGTTTTTAAAAGTGCCTCTAATAAGTGGGCACTTCAAAAAGTCAACGATATTTTCAATTTAGGAAACAGAAAAAGTCGTACAGTGCCAGTTTAGTGAGTACGGATTGTCGTTTCGCCAAAAAACGACACTTTCGACGTATTCTCTTCGAACTTTTAGGTGGTCTTTCCTCAAGCAATCCAAATATTGTACCACAGCTAATAATTTTACGTTGAACAATAAAAGATTATAAACCTCGTCTTAATTTTGCGTAAAAATCGTCAGATTTTTCTATGCCTAAATTTTATTGATTTTTGAGTTACGTTAAGTCTTCTTTTAACGTCAAATTTCGCGTGTTTTTATGAGAAAGCTAACAATACATTTTAAGGTAGATGAAGAAAGAACAAAGTATAAACAATTACTTAATTTTTCAGCTGTTTTTTTTTTGTTTGGGAACCGTTACCGTGATGCGATGCATTAATAAAACGTTGAAATTTATCTAGTACTGAAGGAACTTGCGAGTCGTCGTAATTTACCTAAAGATTTGGCCAAATTAAAACATAAAGGTTTCAGAAACTGTCATTAACTTTTTTCTGTCGTTATCACAAACGTTGTCTTCTGTTATGTTTGATATTAGTGGATATCCGTAATACTCGCTGGACTATTATCTCAGCTTATATCGTATACAATAAACGTTATCCTAACGTTATTTATTGCTAGTCGATTAATATCTAAAAAACGAACCACGAAGATCTCGATTAAAACAAAAATTCCACTTTTGTCCAAGAAAAATAGTGGGCAAACTATCGACACTGAATGACAACAAACGGCAACGTTATATAGTTGTTATGAGTATAAACAAAGAAAATTTGAAACGACGAAATGGTTGTGGAAAAGCAACGATAACGCAGTAAAACTTATTTTCGCTGTTGGTTCATCGGTAATACCATCTCCCCAAAGGTCATGGAATTCTACGTTTCTCATCTGACGAAATTATAATTTTATCTCGAAGTAAGTTAAGTGGTTATTTGACACGTAGGTTAAAAATATTTATTTTTCCGAATGCGAACGTAACGGCAACAATTTCAATTAACAACAATTCGAAACATTTCATTTATGTTTACTTATCGTGCGTGCCACCAACGACACGTTATCGATAACATTTATTATTTTCGTGTTTTAATCGATAACTTTTGACCTAGAACAATTTTCAAGTTACAATACTACAAATATTAAGCTGTTAGTTCATTGATTGCGTCGCTTTCTTTAAAGGTAATTTCCTTATTCCGGTCGTCGATTAATTATTATTGTAGGATTAATTAAATGTTCGCCGCGAAACTTCTCATTAAAAGGATTATACGTCTTATTGTTTTTTTGACGTGTTCGAATAGTATATTTCGTGCGCTTTTAATTGTCCGATGAGCGTTCGAGTTTCTTTTCCGTCAAGCGAAAATGATAATAAATTGGCAGGAATTACTTTAATGATTAAATGATGCGTAATAATTTCGCATTTCTAACGTAATTTTAGTTAGCTGCGGTTAAATCCAATAATAACGGAATATTTTTCTTGTCCTGAAACTGTTATTCGATATCAAACAGGTCAAATAATCTGTATTATTGATACCTAGCACGTTTAATTAATATATATTTCTTGTTGTGCGTGGATATAGAAAATCAAACGGAAAGTTTTAATAAGTATTTTCAGTTCGGAAAGTGTAGAACACTCTTCTTACACTCTTTGAATGTTAAATGCGTGGTTGGTGACGAATATTTTGTATTTTCCACATAAGTCTATACTAACTGACGCTGGCTAAGGACCGTTAATGATAAGTCGACTTGAGGTTGTTCATTTAGACGTTAGTAAACAGTTGAAGTTATTTCTATTGTAAAACATTTTGATGTTTTCACGAGTTCGACTTAAAATCACGTACGGTTTTTGTTTACTTTAACCGAACAAGAAATATATCTAGAATGTAGACCACGATGACTCGACCAAGTTTTTTTAGAGGACCTGTTTAAGATTTCTTCGAAGATCGCGTATTTACTGCAAAATATCAAATTATAAATGATAACAAAATTTGAGGTTCGATATGATGGGGTTAATGTTTTTGATGAGTTTAATCTTGATTCAGATCTTGTCGTGGTCGGTGATAGTATTAATTTTTCTCCCTTCTCGATGGACACGACGTGATGATTATTCAATCGGTCAAATGGGGCCGATCTGTAATGCCTAAGTTAAATTCGAATTAAAAGCTTCATCTAAAGTTATCTAACAGACATTTTACCACGATGAAGTTTATTGTTTATTGTAAATTTTATCGGAAGATGGAAATTCAGGCCCTAAACCTTACAAAAACGGACAAAAGGAAAATGTGTGAATTGCTACCGTTTTTTTGTTACGTGACCATTTACTTATTTAAAACTAGCGATAAAGGCCCAGTGAAAATTAGAATTGTTTCGAGATGGGAGAATCTATCGTCGACCCATTACATCGTCGGTCGTTTCATCGCCGATTATCTTATTATTATTATTATTATAAGTTCAATGAAAAGGTTGGTGTAAATGCGGTCAGTTTAAATAAGTGTAGATGAGGTGAGATTAGATTAGTGTATAGATATAAATCGTTCGAGTTGGTACGTAATTAATATTTTAAACATAAATAATACGGTTTTTATACTTACAACCAATTATTATGAAATACGTAATTATGTAAATATATTTTACTAATAGCGATATAAATTTTAATTAATTATTTATCGGCGATAAAATAGTCGACGATGAAACGACCGACGATGAATTGTCTCGATGATGAACTGGCGACAATGAATTGTTCCAGATCCGAATTGCTTCCTTTTTTAGATTGATATCGTTTTTGTTGTAACACAAATACGAATACGACTTTTTGGCCAATTAACATGTCGAATTATTTGTAAAACTACCTATAGGGGAAGCAAAATTTTAACATCTATATGTTGCCAATATCTATTATTATTTTTAAATTTTTTTTAAAACATAATTTGCCTATATTCAAATTTTTCGGTAGCGAAATTGATCGGATCGGACATTTTTGCACTTTCCTTCTATGCTGTGTTCAACTGCGCTAATTCCATTTACCTACCATATTAACTTCCTAATTACGCGCGCTAATGTAATTTACGACGCATTAACAAATAAAACGGTCGTTAATTATTAATTGCGCTCCCCTTGTTCCGTGTTTTGATTGCTGTACGTATAAGTATCGCAAAAATTTTCGAAAAATTTTTCGCCATCGCAATCGGTTTGTAACGCGCTTGTTCGAGTTACTTGATATGTGCAAAATAACCGTTTATAATACACTCCGAATTAACCATAATTTGATCGATGTCATCTTCGTTTTCGTTGATACCGTAACGCTTTATGTCGTATTTTACGATTGCGTAGGAGACTTGCAGACTCCGAACGATTTTTCTTACAATAAATGATAAAACGTCTGGGATTATTTTGGTACATGCGTATGTGTACGAAAATCTCAAAATATTATGCGACACTTCGCGTCCTACGCTATTATGAAGGCAGAATGGACCACACGAAATTTGGGAAGAAAGCCAAGAAGTTGTTAAATTCGACAAAATATAATGTATGCATATACAGTAGATGATGGGTTCCTACTTTAAAAAGGTAAATAACTCCTTCCGTTGATGGTCGCGCACACTAAAAAATTAATTCGTTTTTTTTTAACGATACCTAAGAAATAAACGTAGGTTTTGATGGACGTAAACAAAATTAAAAAAACAAATTACCTACGAGATTATAAAATAAAATAGCTCGGACTATCGTTTTTGATTTATTGAACGGCCCCTTTTTCATCTTTCGTACGCATCGTCGCCGCTCTAAAAAGTTTTATTTAAAAAAAAAAATAGATTTCGACGTATTTTTATGCCTGCCCCTGAGCTTTTTTATGGGAGGACTTCTTATAAATTTAAGCATGTGCCGCGCCATTTCCTCAAATTTTTGACAGATTTGGAACGTTTTAAGTGTTTTTCAATACAGCAACACTGTTTAAAATTAAAAATGGGTTTTGTTGCGTAAATGCTTTTACGTTTGTCGGTTCAAATAATGTCAAGTTCGAAAAAATTAACTAAAAATACGCGCGGCGGTTTAAAATTAATTGACACAAAATAAATAATTAACGGTAGGCCATTCGACGGTAGATATAGGTTAAAACGTTTCATTTTCGATATTCAATTTTATATCTGAAAGGCCTTCACGGTGCATTACATCGAAGAATTAAAATGAAGGTTTCCGTAAGATTTGAAAAAAAAATTAATTAATTAAAATCTCGCGTAATTATAAAGTGGAAATTAATTTAAACGGATTTTGAAGCGCGTAATTTGAGAGGTAAAAGCCGTTTGTCTTTTTTTCGAAATGAAAATGGCGCATTTTTTTTTTTTGATTTAGCGCTGGCAAATGTGATAGTTTTTCTTTTCAATCTATATTTACTTAAGTCTCGTTTGTTTTTTCAGTGGAATTACGGTTTTAATAATGTAATTATATCGTAACATAAAATTAATGATTAGGATCGAATGTACATAAGTACGTGTCACGCCTGATGATCCGTTAATGCGTGAAAAATTTATGGAATTTCAACGTTATTTTGAAACCTTCACTTTTATTACTATCAATATTTATATCTTTAAAGCAAAACAAATGCTTATTACCCAATAAATAACCATTGCTCAATAACCTTTATTTAAAATTAATAATTTTATTTTTTTTAATTTTAAGAAATTTATTGCGAACTGTGTGATTGTTGAAAATAGCACCAAAGTACACAAGGGAGTTTATATTTTTAACTATTTAATAGAAAATATAAAACATAAATCTAAACTTAACGTTGAACAAAAGAAAAAGACGAAATTATTTCGACTTTCGACAAAGGCCTTCCCATGTACTTAATTTATAAATACTTTCGATGAAGTTCGTAAAATTTATTCGACGTGCGATCGCAAAACTTTTATACCTACCGAAAACATAACAATGAAGTTAACAGGTTAGAACTGTAAAAATATAGTCAATTTATTCGGTCGAGTTCAAAGTATTTTAACAGTAAATCTAAACTGAACGGTTGCCAATTTGTTTTATAAGAAAGATCACGTTTCGAATAATGGAACGTTTATTTTATTACGTACCTCGATGTAAAATACAATAAATTACCTAATCGTGGCACATGTAGCTACATATGTGAATGTCGAAAACTCAAGTTTCTTATGGATCTCCAATAATCATGTACCTAGTAATTAGTGATTTTTAACAAAATACACGTTAACGTCAGCACATAATTAAGATGAACTCCCGTTTATTTGCTTTAAGACGTATTTTATTAGAAATCGCCAATCAAACAACTGTTACACATTACGATTATACCTACAACAATAATTTTTTGATCGACTAATTGTTATTTAGGCGATTAATATGGAATTTAAACACTTGCATAAGTAAAATCAAACATCCAAAAAATTAGCTTCGTTTCTCATTCTACGTATAATAACAAACTTGGGACGAAATTAAAAAAAAAAAATGTTAATGCACGAAGGCCTAACAATATTGTCAAACATTATTCTAAACATCTAACGAGCGTTTAGAAAGCGTTTTTCTGATTTGGAAGCGTGCCATTGTTGATTTAAAACGTGTACCTACATACGCTACTGTCCGATGAAATATTGTTACGCTCGTGCCTATTTTTAGCTCAATAAATTGTAATATACTTACAACTTCGCGAACAACTTTAATTTTGTAAGGTGATAACGGATCGCAAAATAGATAAGAACGTGGTACGCGGGTCATTTTGAATTCGTCACGTTACGTTGGCGTCGCGTCTCGTCAATTTTCGAATGTCTCGGCTTTCGACACTTTGGACACGAAATTGATTGTATACTGCTTTAAAATTGTCATTTCAATATTTCAATTCTATAAATCTACCTAAAATCGGTTTATTTCAAATTTCCTCTCTTAATATTCACCGTCCGCGCACGACCCATATTTTCAGCAACTGTTTTTCCGACTTCTGAACTTAAAGGAAATATCAAAATTTTACCGAAAATATAAAACAATTGATAAATATTTTCGTCAAACATCTTCGTACCCGTTAAAAATTAAAAGAAAATCATGGCGGGAACTAAGTCCCATTTTTGTCCCATTAAAATGCGATTGATTTGAAATAAATGATTAGTTTAATTGTTGCGTTTAAGTAAATACAAAATATTAAACAGTTTTCTTTAAAAAAAAAAGTAAAACGCTTTTCGATAATTGCTTAAAAAAAAATAATAGAAACTTGTGGCATTAATTTGACGTTTTTTATACGCTCCTGAGAGATTCTCCACCATTTCCTGGACATCCTGTATGTAGCAAAATGACGTAGAATTCAAGTGACGAACTTTTTCAAATATTTACCTGTTATACCATTTGGAAAATTTTGATACTAACATATATAGTGTAGGGGTAGGTACGAGGCACATTTCACAAAAAATTGATGATTATCCCCCGAGTATACCTAAGATATACTTTTAAATTATTTCGATTTAATATTCTCCATTTCTCTCATTTGCTGTACACGGGAATTCCCACAAAAAAAATACCACTAGTGAGCCTTTAGTACCTCTACAATAACACCTTTTTTTTAAATTTTAAAATAATTTCTTTTCTTCGGAAACTACAAATTTTTGGAAGCTAATACTTTGCTAAAGTTAAACTTGCATAAAAAAATTGACCTTTGAGGAAACAAATTAGCCAGATTCGTGCAAAGGCACATTTGTGGTATGCTTGCGTTTTTCATTTTGACTGTTTGTGTCAATCGTTTTACTATTATTTTGTGTCACATCTGTGGGGTACCGCGAAGGAGCCGTAAACAGGCGAATGGACCCTAATTGGTACAATTCAAAGTTACAATCAATTTACGGTGGGTGGTTAAATGTGCCCCATTTTCCCCGAGTTTTAAATAAAGTATACAAAAACTCTAAATAAACTAAACAATGGTTTATAAAATCTTTTAAATGTTTTTTTCTTTGGTTTGCCAAATTATCTGTAGTAAAAAATAGGTACCTTTCGTTTAAACGAATCTAAACAATCAGAGTAGGTAGGTATAATTTAAATTTATCTCGACGTCAATTGTGTAGTGTCTCGAATCGTTTTTTAATTTTCTACCATTTTTCTTATAGTCTTATTATTACGTGTGCGCCAATTAAATATCTACCATTGGATAATTAAACGGATTTGTATTATGTAAGTGTGACTATTATTATCTTCCGTGATTCGATTCCATTTTCGACGGCAAAAAGTTGCCTTAAAATATTATTAACTACTACTACGTATATAAAAAGAAAGTCAAATTGGCCATGGTCTATTTATTTAACTATCTAGGCAAGTTTAAAAATAACAGAGTGCGGTTTATTTTACAGGAACAGGAACATTCGGTCGGGTACTTCTTTGCCGGAACAAATACACGAACGTATATGGAGCAATGAAAATACTAGGATTAGCAGATGTCATTAGGCTCAAACAAGTGGAACACGTGAAGAACGAAAAAAGTATACTAGAAGAGATTCGGCATCCGTTTGTAGTAAACTTGTGAGTATTTAAGTTAATTACGGTATTGTGAAAGATTGAACTTTAATGATAAAATTAAATGGCGCTTTGTCTCGTTTCCGCATCTAATCGTAGTACTTTCACAGCAGGAGAAACATCGAGTTTGTTGTGTTGTTATGCAGACGCTCTAAGATGTACGCATCCACGTATATTTCGGCGAGATGGTTAAATTATTTTTGGGCTAATTATTTATATAGTTCTTGTCGTGTTTTCCGTGTTTATTATTAGAAGTTTTGCATCTGTTGTCAAAATTGGTTACTTTTATGCATGCGCTGAAAACGTGCAAGTATAAAGAAGCACACTTTTAGCGTATTGTTTTTTTTTAATATATATATATATATACATATGTGTATACTTTAACCGACGAGATATTTTTATTAAATACATATTTTATTAAAAATAATTTTATGGGACTATCGTTAATCGCGATAAAAGCGAATTTAAAAATTTGTCCAGCAGAATATCTTACGGGATATCATTTCGTGAGATCATACGATATGGGAAAACAATACACAATAGTTAATGAAAATTGTTTAAATAGTGACGAATCGACTTGCCTATCGATGTTTTATCGAATAAACATTTCCTATAAATATTTTTGCACTAATCACGCAGATAATGGATCGCCCAATCGCGTACATCAATGTTACGTTTGTTGTTTTTAATCAGGCACTATAGATACATCGACAGGTGCAATATTCAGTTATATTATCATGCAGATTATCTTTGGCAAGCAAAAGTCAATATTTATAATATCCTGTCGCTTATTTTTATTTACGTAAATACTTGAAATTTATCGCGCGAATCTTCTTCAGTTAGGTGAAATCAATAAATTTTGAAAGTCAAGAGATCGAGTAGATAGATACGTTCTCACTCCACTTTCTTTTTTTAATTTGTCATGGTTTATTTTTTCCTTCTGCATTCGGCATTAATAACATACATAGTGACGCCTCGAGGACGACATCTTACCGATACGAGAAAGTTATGCGAGTAGTACCGTTCTACTGATCGCTTCTAGTTTAACATACTTTTGTCGGGATAAAAATGTACGGGTATTCTGCGTTTTACCGCCGCATTCGAACATACAATAGCATTACTAATTATCCCGGATGAATAATATTCGACATTGTTTATTAATATAATTTGATTATGCATACTAGATAAATTACGTAAACAAGCAAAACATACGAGGAAATCCCACTACGGGGATTTTTTACAAAAAAAAAAACTAGTACTTAAAATATTACCTGGAAACGTACATAAATAAACAAAATAATAGGTATTTTTAAGTCGATTAACTTTGTATGTATTTTGAATTCAATTTTAATTATTTTTAATAGGTAACGTTTAATTGTGATAATTAAGTTACCTTGTTCAATTCGAATTGCGAATTCACGACGGGTGAATTTATTTTGATTTTAGCACAACGAACACAACAACGTAAAGTAAGGATCTTCAAAAAATGTTCATCGTTCATTTCTCTCTATTTTCCTTACGTATATTTTTTTTACTGTCCCCCTCGTAAAAAACACAAAAAGTGAAAATTAACAGATTTTTTAGTTTATCGTAATTGCGAATTGCCCTAAATGTAGTTGCCCTTGTAGTTGCCCATTGGAATTTGTTTTTGTTTACAATGTTCGTTTGTTTTCTACATATTACATGTTCGTTGCTTAATTTGAGTAGTACATTGAAAAACTTTAATTGATCGAAAAACGAATTACATTATAACAATTAAGTAATTAAGATAAATGAAATCTAAAAAGCTAGGTACTTAATCGACAAATATCTATTTCTATTAAATACAAAGGCAGAAGTTTAATCTAAAATAAAAATATTTATAGGTAGATAATTGTTTAACGATATAACGAATGTCACGATTGATAGGCGAAAATCGCCTTCACGAAATCCGTAGATAAATACATTATTTCTTCGTGTCGAGAACAAATCAAATAGCGCAGAACGGGAGTGTGAAAATATAAGTATGGCATAGATATTAAATTATTTTTAAAGTATAAATCAACATGAAAAATTTATTAGAATTAATAAATTTAACTGTATCGCCGAAGTAAACTATACAAAAACATAAGTAAGAATAAACTTTGAAGAATTAATCTGAACTAGGTCAAAAGACTGGCTATGTTTATTAACTATTACAAGCTTGTTATTTGTAACGAAACACTTATATCATTCAAAATTTGTTATCAATAACAATTATTGATTTTTTAATATTTATAGTATTCTGTTTTCATGATCGTGTTGACGTTAAGTTTAATAAATATTATTTAATTCTCAATAGTTACGTAATACTGTAAAATAAAAATTTCGAGTTCTGTTCTTAAAAAGCTTAAGAATCGCTTATTATTATAATCGAAACAAGTTGTCATTTAAAAAAAATACAAGTTTGTGATATAACTCGAAATCGGTACCCTATAGAAAAAAAAAACTATGTACGCAGCTGAATTCTACGGTAAAAAATAGATTAACAATATTAATAAAATATTTTAAATTCTAAACACAGAATGAGATATAGAACTTTTTTTTAAATAGTAAAAATCCAATCGTTTTGTAATAACAGAAATACCTTGCGAATTCAACGAAAATGGGACACGCACTGTGCAATACGATGGCATTTTTATAAGTTCAATTTGCAAATTCACAACCACCGCAGTTACAATTTTCGATCCCCGATTTTTAAAAGGTGCGCAAAACTTGTGGGATACGACGGCATTTTTAACAGTGTAATTTTCAATTTTTTAACTACAACTGAATGGAGGTGGAAAAGGGTCCCGACAATTTATCACGTAGGAATTTTATTCTCTCGTAATTCAAACAGCCTGACTGACTTCTGAGCCCATGGGCAGCTAGCAATTAATAGACTTGTTTTTTTTTGTAATTGGTTTTTCAAAACTTTATATTATAATATTTATAATTGTTACAAATTGAAGTGCCCATATTATTTAAATGTAAATTATTTTTCCAAATATAAAATAAACATACTATTTTCATTAATTTCACATAACGTTAAGGTACCGAAAATATTTTTAACTTACGTAAGATTAGAGGAGGGACGAGGGGGGGGGGGATTATACATTTTCTTATTACGGGGAGGAAGGGGGTCTGAAAATAGGAAAACACGTCTTACAGTAATAAACGAACGACCCAAAAGTCGACTGAAATAGCGTTTAATGTGTTAAGTTTACTTAATAACACTTTTTATTCTTCGCGTGCCAGATTCCTATCGCGATAAATGTTTCAAACTTACCGACGAAAAGCTTTCCTCTGCTTTATTTGCCGATTGAATTTTGATCTTTCGTAAAAACGTTTAACGCCAAAATTGAAACCACAATTTTTTTTATGTCAAACAATTTCTGTTAAAAATGCGATTTTCTAGATTATGGTGTTCGAGGGATAATTCGAGCATCTACATGCTGTTCGAATACGTATGCGGGGGCGAACTGTTTTCCTATTTACGAAACGCGGGCAGATTCAGTTCGTCGACGGCGAACTTTTACGCCTCGGAAATCGTCTCGGCTTTAGACTATTTGCACGCGAAAAATATAGTTTATAGGGATTTAAAACCGGAAAACCTATTATTGGACAAGGATGGCCATTTAAAAATCACGGACTTCGGTTTCGCTAAGAAGCTGACGGATAGAACGTGGACCTTATGCGGTACCCCCGAGTATTTGGCACCCGAAATAATACAAAGTAAAGGACACAACAAGGCGGTGGATTGGTGGGCCTTAGGTTAGTATCCGTTTAATAATAACTTTTTTAATCCATTAAGGTTGAGTTGAAACGATTTAAAAACTTTCATGGACAATTTTAGAAAGTTTGTATGGAACGCGCGCCGTTTCTTGTGGTAATAAATGGTAATACATGGTAAAAATGTAACGTCGCGTCGTTATTACCTGTACGAGATTTGTTACACGATTCGTGATAAATATGTCCAATAAAAACTGTGAAAGTTTCGGTCGCTTTATCTAAACTACTTACGAACATGTCTGGGTTAGTGACATCGTTATGACTTATTCTTACAGCAATAATTGTTTTAGGGATATTAATATACGAAATGCTAGCTGGATATCCCCCATTCTACGACGACAATCCTTTCGGGATTTACGAAAAAATCCTGGGAGGCAAAATCGAGTGGGTTAAACACATGGATCCGGTTGCAAAAGATTTAATTAAAAAATTACTCGTGCCCGATCGAACGAAACGATTAGGCAACATGAAGGTAAAATGTAACTACTTATCTTTCATTTTAGTTATTTACTGAGGTATATGACTTTTAGAGCGGCGCCGACGATGTCAAAAGGCATCGATGGTTTAAGGGTATCGACTGGTATGATGTTATCACAAGAAAACTAGAGGTAATTATTGAAATACCTTTCGGTATAGAATGCTTAAACCACCAATTGTGGTTAACAATTTCAGGCGCCGATCGTTCCTAAAGTCATGTACGAAGGCGACACCAGCAATTTCGACGAATATCCAGAAACAGACTGGAAATCTGCGAGAACATTAGAAGAAGACGAATTAAAACTGTTCGAAGATTTTTGATCGATTCAGTAATTTATCTACGTGTAAGAAAATTGCGTGAACGGTACTATTCTAAATGGTTGGGAGACATTGTAGTTGTTCAGTAGGTACCGAGTGCTATATTATTTCATAATATAGGTATTTATTATGATTATGTGATACAACTAGATGTTTCTAGTTTATAGTGCGGCTAATCATTTTCCTTTAATTATTATTTATGCATTTTTTTAAAGACTTTTTTTAGAAGTTTGTCGTGTACATATTTGTAAAAAGGCGTTATTAAAAACAGTGAAAGGCATAAACGCAATTTTATGGACCACGGCCCTATTTTAAAAAGGTGGTAAAACTTATAATTTACCCATTTCTTTCGCAGAGGCTAAGAGTTATTGCACTTTTATTGCACTATGTTTGTTGGAAAGTTATATTTGAAAAGCTCGTTCGACGTGATTTATTCGATACTTAAAACGCCACCCGTACAGGCATCAAACAAAATAATTTTATAGAGATACAATAAAATCGAAAATTAGAAAATCGATGTTTTGGTAAGTTGCTGACCAATAAATTTTGGTTTCGATGTGTTTTTTTATTGTTGGTAAAATAAATTAACGGAAATTTAAATCTATCGTCATGTTATTTTTTTTTAGTGTAGTCCAACTACTGCACGAGAAATCGCATTAATTTTTTACTTTTTACGTGGGAAAAAAAGGTAAATTACCTAAATACTACAGATATTTTCCCAGATTATTAATTTATCAATGTGTAGTTTTATTTTGGAGCTTGTTGTTCGCGCAAGATTTTTATTATCCAGTAAAACTTAATGCGCCGGTGAATGTCGCTGTCTGCACATAGAATTGTGTATTTTTCAAAATTTCGACAAAGGTAAGCTCGAAAATTTTATTAATATTTTATTTATAATCCGATTTTGGCCAATAATTCATAAACAAATTTATGTTTCTCAGAATTTTATCGAGCAGCGTAAAAATAAGTCCAAAACGCGTTTCTGTAATAAAACGACCGCACGCGCGCGTGCTCGCATATGTTGACTTCTAAAGAATTGAATAATTTCGCACTTAAACGTTTTTAGAAGGAAGTATTGTATTTCTAAATTTTCAAAACGGTCGATTATTTTTAGATTTTAGGATTGTAATTTATTATTATACTACATTGTGCTGCTGATATTTTGGTCTTGTTTTTACTTAATTACTGACTTATCGTCGTTAAACGGTTATAAGTATTTTAACAGGTAATAATTAAATTGTCCATATTATTCTTCTGCATTCTTTGTGCATTTAGTAGATAATTCGGCTTAACTAGAAGTACATTTACATCATGAATGAGACTAGTTGAGGTAAGTAAGTGTGCACATTTAAAACTTTAAGACAAATTACGCACCATAACTGAACTATTCTCTATGTATGGCCGTTATAAAATTTTCAAAAAAATGGTTTCACTTTTATGACGTATTTCTAAAGGAAAGATATACCTAATACCTAACACACACATAAGTAATAAATATTAAAATTTTAGATTAAATATTTTCAGAAAGGCGACCCAACACCATAGAGGTGTTAAATACAGAAAATTTGCACCTACTTGAAAATCTCTCATTTTTACGTAAATATTATGTACATTCGAACTTCCATATAACGAAGTTCACGGGGATCATAAAACAATTTGTTATATATATAGAAAACGGGAATTTTGGCATCAAAAATTTTTATTCACCATGAAGTTACAAACATACATACTGCTCTTAAAAATGGGCAAAAATAATAATACAGACTATCATATATGAACATATTTATTGAGTCAAAAAAAAACAAACAAACAATATATTTTGTAAATATGTTTGTACACATATACATACTATCTACACGCGTATAATCAGTAAAAAAATAGACACTATTAGCGGTCATTTCGTGGAATTGCAATCAGCGTCTAAAATCTTCCTCGTTTTCTTCCAATTTTCTTCCTCATTTTCTATTGATTTCCGGTGTTCCTGTAGTTCAGATAAAAACATGTTATCATCGATGACCCAGTCTTCAAATTCTTCTATAAAGTCCGTTTTTCCAAAACATTTTTCAATAGTTTTGAACGCAGTTGCATTTTGCGCATTTTGAAACAGATCGGTCGATTTGGATGGTTAACAAACTCGTCCTTCGTTTCCGTAAAGACAATACGCTATCCAAATTTCAGCATCCTACGATCAAAATTGAGACCGGAATCGTGTCCACAAGAAATTAATTTTATATATATATATATATATAAATATATGACCGACCCAAAATGAGTGACCTATATTTTCGTGATTTAAAGGTCAAGATCGGAGAAAAGCCAAAAGGACATGTCTTGGTTCCGTCATCAGATAGGCTGCAAATTTTCTATGAAAATTTTCTAAAATCGGTAGGTAGTTAAGTAATTATCGAACAATAGGTGTTGAAGAAATTCCGGACTTTACGGACTTACATTTGTAATAAATCTGTTTTCCTGACGTTTATGTTTTTATAATTAATTCCGTCTTCTCTCTGAATTGCGACAAAGTTAAATACAAATAATTTGCAAACACCTATTGTTCAATTTAATTCGTCCGCCTGCCCGTTCTTCAGCCAAATGTTGAGTTTTATCAGGACGTCGACTATTCCCACAAAATTTTGATAGATGGACGTAAACAATTAGTTATATAGAAACTTTTGCTTCGTCACACGGAGTATAAAATGCATCAAAAACGTGTTCAGGATAAAGGTTCTCCAAAAAAATTTGATATTTAGAAAAATTCGTTTTACGAAAAATTGGACTATATAATTATGTGTTTCTCCTCTTGTTTAGTCTATATTTGGGAACACAGTGTACCATTACATAAATAGTCTTAACTTCTGTTGAAATTACGAAGACAATTAAATAATATTGAATTAATTAACGATCGTACGTCGATCGATTTATGCAACCTACATAACATCAATTTAAACATCCAACCATCAATTACTCGCGTGCGTAATTCAATCGTTCGAATATTTTCTGTACGAATCGAACTATAAAACATCGAAGTTCACTTACATAAGATCAACTTACCCACGTCGATATTAAGTTTAATCTAAAATCTCAGGTAAGGCAGATTAGATACAAATAATAATCTAACTAAAGTAGTTTTAAAATCAGTCAAGTTGTAGTCATCGTTTGGAACGTAATATCGTTAATTATACTTCGCTTAACGATATGCCTATTCGACCTATACCAATTGAACTGCAAAAAAAAGCGACCGACGAATTGAACGAGGAACCACATCGAATCGACGATGATTTGCGATACATACGCGATTGGTTGTCCAAACAACCACATCTTAACGTTAGACAAGGTATACGTCGCCTATTTTACTGAAACTTTGCCAAAACTTTGTTCGAAAACATTTGCAGATGACCAGTGGTTGTTGGGTTTTTTGAGAAGTTGCAAATTTAGTTTGGAAAGAACCAAAGAAAAACTCGACTTGTACCACACCTGCAAGACCATCATACCAGAATTTTTTACAAACAGAGATCCACTTTTACCCGAAATCCAAACGATACTGTCTCTCGGGTGAGTTTTATTGTTAGATTAAAATTAGAACCACAAATATATATTTGGGTGTCGCTGCAGTACGTGTCTGCCTCTTCCAAAAACCGAAGATTCCGCAGCACCGCGAATTATACTCATTCGCAGTGGAATAGCTGATCCAAAACTAAACATTTTAGACATAGTTAGGACCCATCTGATGATTCTTGATGTTTTGGTGTACGAAGACGATAATTCCACAATCGCCGGCCAAGAAGTCCTACAAGACATGAAGGGAATATCGATGGCTCATATGCTCGAAATGACTCCGAGCATTGCGAAGAAGATGCTAACTTGCGTGCAAACTGCGTATCCCACGCGAACGAAAGGGTTGCATTTTATTAACATTCCGTCATTTTTTGAAACCATATACGGCATAATGAGACCGTTTCTGACAGAAAAGATGAAGAAGAGGGTAATTATCGCTTAAAAATTTCATAGCCATCGTGAACATTTTAATCTTTATTGTAGGTCAACGTCTATATTGGAGAAAATTACGACGAACTTTATAAAACTGTTCCGAAGGTTATTCTACCAAAAGAATATGGCGGAGAAGGGAGCACGATACCCGACATAATAGGTATTTATTTATTGCAATAAATGGAGTAGATTAAGACGATAATTTTATAGCTGACTGGAAAAAAAAGATCGAAAGCTATCGGAATTGGTTTATCGAAGACTCAAAATATTGCTCCGACGAATCAAAAAGGCCCGGCAAACCGAAAACGACCGTAGACGTGTTTGGCTTGGAAGGTTCTTTTAGAAAATTGAATGTCGATTAAGGCCGTTTAAGGCCGTAAGACGTAGTTTTAAATCGTTATAGTGTTTGTATTTGTTCAATAAAAGTGTTTCTCTTTTGAAAATTTTGCAGAAAGGTGATGTAATTTCCTTTATACGTCGCACAGTCGAACAAATAATAATATTTCATAGCGGCCCTATTAAAAGGAAATAAAATATAAAATTAAATAGAAAGGAAATGTTTGTAACACAGTGTGGCAGGTCGTTCCAGTCTCTTTTATGCGAGTTTGTCCTTTTCCTATTATAGAAATTACATGCAGAAAAATTGACCGATTGGAGGTAATGGTAAAAAAAAACATTTACCTTCAAGGGTCGTGTCAGAAAAGCGCTTGGATTTGGACTACTTCGAAAGAATTTTCGAAGACTTGGAACTTAATTATCAAAAATGCTCATAATCGTATTTGCGTGTAGGTATTTACTAAATATATTTTCGCGCTCCTCTTTACTTTTACGTTCTCTCGTGTTTAATTATTAAACTAATATAATTAGTGAATCGTAGATAAAACACGATGACTAGATAAATCTCGACGCACTACTGTTCAATATTAAACAAGATCACGATATTATCTAATCTAATCTCTATTTACTCGTACACTTCAAGTTAATTATCCGTAGGTATCTGGCCTTTAGTTGCTCAAAGAACGGCCGGTAAACCGAACATCAAAAATGCCCGTTCGGTTGTTATGTCCGGAACTGCAAAGGAAATCCGAAAAAGAACTAAACGAAGTCCCCGATCGATCGCACGAAGATATCGATCACATCCGTAAATGGTTAGACAAACAAGAGCACTTGATCGCGCGAAAAGGTCAGATTAATTTTAAATTGCTTACACTTTTTGGGAGATGACCGACAGCGTGACCTACCTAATAATTTTAGATGAACAGTGGCTACTGAATTTTTTGAGGGGGTGCAAGTTTAGTCTCGAAAAAACAAAACAGAAGATAGACGCATTTTATACGTTGAGGAGTATAGTACCGGAATTTTTCACCAACAGAGATCCTTTTTTGCCCGAAATTCAAAAAGTTTTGTCCAAAGGGTAAGTCGATATATAATCTTGAACTGGGGAAATTTTGCGTAAACGTTCTGGAAGTTTGGGACTTTGGTAAACGTATAGGTAGCGAAAAAGCGATAGTTCTCTTTCGGTGTTACCGAAGAAAATTATAGAAATTTAATAGGAAACTCGCCATCGCCTCATCTCATCGACACAGACGATGAACCACGAGCCACGCTCGACGTTCATAATTTTTGTCGACTTTTCAATTATTATAAACTACATAAGATTTATACAAATCGTTTTATTTTTAGATGTTACTGGATTCCTTTACCAAAATCTAACGTACCAGACGCTCCCCTTGTCCTTTATATCGGCAACGGTTTATTCGATCCCGAAAATATCCACGTCGTGGATATTATGAAAGTAAACTTGATGATCTTCGATATTTTAATAAACGAAGATGATAACTTCGTTATTGCCGGGCATCATTCATTTTTAGATCTAAAAGGTTTATCCGTAGCTCACATGCTCCAAGTTACGCCAAGTTTCGTCAAGAAATCTGGAGCGTGCTTTCACGAGGCATATCCGGGCAGACCCAAGGGCTTGCACTTTATTAACATGCCCAATATGTTTGAGACCATCTTGAAGCCATTTCTTCTAGGCAAAAATGAAAATAGAGTAAGTCGTTCGATGTATTAGTTAATGCATTATGATAGGTATTTAAAACAAAATTAATGCGCACGAGACGACTTTTAATAATAGCCATCGAACGCACCCTCGATTTTAATTACAAATTTCTTATTTACATTGGTAGGTGCCCAACAAATAAAGTGTGCTGTAATTAAAAAGTTTAAAAATATTGCTATATTTGAGAGTTTCGAACTTTAAACGTACCCACATCAATTTTATTAACACTTAGGTATATAAAATAATTATAATGTCTGTGTGAATTTTTATACATTCTAGGTGAGTATCCATAGTGGAACTTATTACGGTAATCTTCACAAAGTTCTTCCAAAATCCGTACTACCAATAGAATTGGGAGGAAACAACGGCAGTTTGAATGATCTGATAGGTATCCACGAGCGATGAATGGTAAGTGCCGTTGAACCGTTAAGTAATTTCAAGTTAATTTTATAGAAGTTTGGAAAAAGAAAGTTGAAAGTTATAATGAGTGGTTCTTGGACGACGCCAAATATTATTCCGACGAATCGAAACGTACCGGAAAGCCGAAATTTACAAATGACGCGCTTGGCATCGAAGGTTCCTTTAGGAAGCTTAATATCGATTGAAATCTCGCTTGAAAATATAATTTTATTTTACATAACGTTTTACTTATTGGAATTATATCATTGACCAATAAAAACACTTCAATCTGTTTAATTTTGTAAAAATAAGAAGTCGGGGGATTTCCACAAAAACATTCCAAACCTTGCAACTTTTAAAAATACGTTTATCGATCTATTTTATAGGTGACAAATAGTAAAATGGAAAAGCTTGAAATATTCGACAACCAAACGAAGATAATTAGTCTTTATTTCAAAAATAGAAAAATCTTAACTTTCAGGATTAAAATTACAATACGTCCTGTATGTATTAAATTGAAACGTCAAACGATGAAATGTTGGTAACAACGTTTGCATTAAATTAACCTATAATTTGATGTAATTTTTAGATTTACATATTGCGTTGTACATTTTATTAGTCGTATATTATATTGAAATATGAACGACGAGCATATTGATATTTTGGATTCTCGAAGCCCCTTCGACATTACCAAGCCGAAAATATTAAATATTGGAGGTTACCGCGTTAGAGATTTTCAAGTACACAATCTTGTTATCGAAAAGCCAGCCGGTTCTAAAATCGTACGACGAAGATGGTAATATTAACGTTTAACTCTCCAAAATAATTTTTTACTTTAATTTTCAGACGATACAGTTAATTGTGCCGACATTGAGGACAATATCGAAATTAGCATAACGAAATCTGGCAAATTTCTACTTCAATTTCATGTTGCACCGTAAATTAAATAAAAATTCGTTTAAAAATTGTCGTTAGACTTAAATTTTGTAGGGCGTTTTTTCGTTACGTAATCGGTCCGCATGGAACAGTTCGACGTGAAATAGAGCAACAGACGTTCACCCACATACAGATTCCAAGGGAAGGAGAAAGTAAAGATGTAATTATTACTGGACGGAACGAAAGGAGCGTTATTACGGCTAAAAACCGTATCGAATTAGTAGTTTTGCAAGCTAGAGATAAACACCCGCTAACTCATTTTATATCGATTCCCACGATTTCGAATATGATTAGGCACAATTTTGACATATTTAAGGTTTGTTAATGAAAGAGCAAAGTGCTCGATGTAACTTTTATAACCGATGTTCTAGTCTGCTCTTCTAAGTGGACCTTTAATACGAGGTCTAGACGCTTCGCTGTTTCAAAATCCTAATAAACTACATTTAACAATCACTCCTTTAGTATTGGCAGATGAAGTAGAGCAAGATGAAGCCGTTAAAATTTTTAAACAATGCCAAGAAGATGTCATTGAGTAAGCGGAGTTGTTTTAATACTGCATGTTAATAAAACAAGTAAATTTACAGACGAATTTTTCATTCCATGGAACCAATACATGTGATACTACAGGGAGTAGAGATAATGAACGACGATCCTACTAATGTCGACGTATTATATGGAAAAGTTACAGTCAATCCTCCGAAGTATAACGATTTCTTTCAAAAAATGACCAACGAAATTGTAAAATATTTCGCCCAAAAGGGTATAAATTTTGTTCAAATTTTTTATTCCATTTACATTTCATTTAATTTCTAGGTTTAATTAGAGAGCAATTCGAGAATGTTAAACTCCACGCAACTCTGATCAATTCTCTGTTCAGAAAGAACAATAAGTCGGGCGCAAGTACTTCGAAAATAAATCAAAAACGGGAACCGTTCGACGCTTCGTATATACTGAAGAAATATAAGAACTTTTATTTCGGCGAAACGGAATTAAACTCCATACATTTGTCCATTAGGTTGACTGGATCAAAAAATGGATATTACGAGGATTTGGCTACAGTTTCGATAAAATGAAGTAAAATTGAATCGAGGGGTGATTCACTTGGTAAGAAAAAGTCACTATATTTAATTTTTATAGGTACTTATCAGTATGTCCTATAAGTGAATTGCCTCTCGAATTGGTGTGATCTAAAATAAATCGCTTCAAATGTTTGCATTGATAAAAATTGATCTGCTATTTATTAATATTTTATAGACCTTTCTTTAGCCTTTTATTATTTAAACACATTTAATTGAACTTAAATTGAATTAATTTAAAGTCTTAAGCAAATCAGACACATATAAAGAAGTTGAGCACCTGCAACTTTATGTGAATCAATTTGTTGGTCGGCTTAGTTTTGTCGGTAGCTCAACTTTTTCTTTGATTTTATTTAGCAAATTCTGAAAGGAACTAAAACTATTTAACTATGTTTATATTGATGTTATTAAAAATTCTAGCAATCGCTTTTAAAATTATATTCACTAATTCGGTTTAGTAAAGTAATTTAATCCTGTCCATTTAAAAGCTGACGAATTCGACGTCATGTTGACGACATTCTCTTAAACACGGTATCATATTCGGCAAAATTTCCTGTCCAGGTGGTGCTCAGCTTTTTTATTTTCGCCTCAAATTTCTAATTAGATTTTTTATCGTTTCACAGAATTTTGTTGAGTATAAAAAGTGATATATTATGCAAAATTAATTGGAATTGAATTTTCAAAATTACATTAGTTATAATAGGAAGTAATTAGGCACAGATCTATTTAAAAACGCCAAAAAGTGACTTGACAAAGACATTATCAGAAATAAATATTTCCTTGATAAACAAAGCAATTTATTAATTATAAATATATTGCTGCAACTTGTTTTTGGTTTAAATTACAGATAATTGAAGGTAAAATGTGATATAATTTTAAACAAGTTATTTTGTTTACTTTAATAAATAAATTATTTATAATGTTATGACCATATGTGAAATTTGAAATGTTTTACAGATTATTTCTTATCACATATCAAATATTAAGGACACTGCATTCTATGTACGTAGTGGGATTGTTGACTTCTATGTTGATAATGAATCAATTATCTCCAGTTTTACTAGTTCCACTTGTAATTAGTAAACCAGAAATTTTCTAATGTACGTTTAGCGATTTTGTTTACAAAGAAGAGAAGACCAACTGTTAAAATAGAATAAACGTAGTGCTGTTTAGGAAATATAACGTTGTTCAAAAGAAACAAATTTGTAAAAATCGCATAGTTAAAGTTCAGAGTTCAAGTTGAATTGGTTATCAAGGAGACATTTATATTGAAAATCGTCGAAAAATGATTTTATCAACAAACGAAAATGTCGCTTATTATAATGGAAATAAGTATAGTTCAATTCATGTACTGGATAGTAAGTACATTTTTCAAAGATTTAAATTTCCCGCCATGGTTATGCCACACATTTGTGTATTTAAATAATTAACCTAAAAATTGATTATTCAAAATATTTAAATTTTCAGCAACTTGAAATTAGTTTGAAAAATATTAAAGTAATCATATATTGTAATGGGAGCCAATTATTATTGTAAACTCATTTGTTGTTGTTGTTATTTAAGGTGAGCGAAAAAGCACCGTTTCAGATTTATAACGCTATATATGTTTTTCAGAGTCCAATAGTATGAATGGTGCAAAACGTGTAATAATATTCTGCATAATGACAACGATGCTACCTACCGCACTAATAATTATGCCACTGTATCTTCGACACATCGTATTTGCAGACGTTACATACACGGTGGCAGAATCAGATGTGATAGAAATAAATAATGGAATTTCGTCTATATTTTGCTCAGCACATAGTTTACAAATGAATTCGAGTTTCAACGCACGTCAGTTAAATTATACTCCGGAAGTTAGCACGACACTCAAACATATTAGGCTCACAAAATCGATGACATTACCAGACGATACACTGGAGTATTGGGGATTTTATTTATTGAAGGGCGCCACGGTCCATTTAAAAGTTTGCTCGCGCTACGAGGGCTCTCGTATATTAGTAGTGCGTGGCGAAAGAAATTTGCGAACTTGCGGTTTGATGGAGCACGATATGAAAAAAATCGGCGCAACCATGGACGACGAGTACAAACAAGTTAAAGTAACATTCGAATCTGCTCAAGAAATCGACGAATCAAACAATGCGAAAACTGCAGACACCGTTAATTCGGCCATGGAAAATACTACCGACGACGATAAAATTAATCTAGATATCGATTCGATCTATAAAGTCAACAAGACGGATTCAAATAATTTAAAGAAGTCTTCCAATAGCACCAAAAAAAGTACAAAAATATTCAAGAAAAGCGGCAAATACGATAAACAAACCGGGCAAGCTTCTTCTCATCGCGGCAGGCATGGCCATTATAATTCGGTGGAGAAACGCGATTTGACTAATAAGCAATCGAAGCTCGAAGCGAATCGTTCGAAACGAGATGTCGGACATTTACTGGACGGAAAAATAGAACATGGCGGGAACGCCATAAATTACACCGAAGTCTTTTCGGACGAGAACAGCGAATCTAGTTTCGAGAGCAGTTTGCTGACGTGCTACAACGGGCAAATTTTACTAACGGAAGGTTTCCCCCCTAGTCATTTATGCACGGACGTCCGTTATTTAGAAAACGGCGAACGCATGGAAACAGTTCATAATGTGGTGTCGGACGGTTATTATTATTATATATTTTATTCGGACAACGATTACATCTCGAACGACATTCATGCCATATTCGATATACACAAGCCCGTGCTCAAATTTACTAATATCACCCAGAGCAAAAAATGCATCAATAAAACCGAATGTACGTTTCCGATATCGTTTTGGTCCGATGAAAGAGTGATCGTTGAAGTTCCCATGAAGGATGGAATAGAACGTGAAGGTGACGATTTTACGTTTTTAATTAGCACCTGTCGGCCTAGAATGTCGATTTACGTCATTTTTCCCGTTGCTGTTATCTTTTTTGTACTTGGTTGTGCATTTATGTAATTAAGTTAGTTCGGTAGAAGATTTTTAATTGTAAATTGTTGGATTAATCAAGTTTAAGCTGTGCAAGCAGGAAATGTGCGTCAGATTTATTATTACAGGGACGAATATTTCTCGTTAATTTGTTTACTTGAAATGTTGAAATCGTCCAGAAATATTTGTAACCTATTCACAGTATGTTCTGCTGTTCTTGTCTCAGTTATGTTTGAATGAATATTTTTCTACTCTATTGTTGATGATAAGTTGTCAAAATTGTAGATTTTTATGGAAATACGTTTTTAATGGCAGCTCAGCTTTGGTTGCAATGTGATGCGACGAGAGTTTGAGGATAGTTACAAATAACATTGTTTAGATGTAGTTATAATTATAAAGCCGTATTCGGGTATAAGCAGCCAATATCGATATTAGTTTTTACTTACGAGTGTTGTTTTATAGTTGTAGTATTGTTACATTTATTAGAATTACAAGTAACACCACTAAATGACATTATAGATATTTACAGAAGATAGAAAAGTAGCTTTGAAAACTACGTCGGATATTAGAATACTTACGAGTTCTACGTCTAAAAATAGAAGAATCGTGAGGGCAATGGACTGTTGCAATGGAGCTGAAACAGATTTTTATTAAGCCCGATTGCGGAACGAAAGTATTTTTCAATAAGCAGCAACAGAACTAATACAACGTTGTTTCGGTTTACATATTTGCATGACTGTCGCTGTATTAAGTATTAGATGCAAGTAAGTAACTTTTGTCTGTTGTATTTTCCTTTCACTCTTTTGTTAGTTACGATATATCTTGTCTTTAACGTTTTATTCATTCTGTGCTGTTCTTGCATTGATATGAACAGGACTTGTTGCTTCCGTCCATTCAGTTCAGATCTAGTTTAGTGTAGTCGAGACTGCACAAATGGAACAACAAGTTTTTAAAATGACAAAACTATTTAAAGAAATTTATGAGACTGTGTCAGTTACGTTCTAAATGTGTACAATATGCTTTGTGACATTCCATCTTTTCAGTTGTAATAGAGAATTATAGACATTAAGAAGCTAGTCAAATATATTTGTTCGTAAAAAGATGCAAAATTATGAGAGTGTTTCTATCGAATTCCCATGATCTCTAACAGTCTTGTTCAAGATAATCATATTTGCAATAATATATGTATAATACATGATTATTCTACAATGTTGCACTGATATCAATAAATATATGCTATCGTATCAAATTCCACAAATTAATATGGTAATTTCTTTTATTTGTATAAAAATAATATGTTTCATTACACTTTGTTAGATTATAATTTCGTGCACATTGCCCAATTTAATTACCAATATGAAAATCACATATCAGTATTAAAAAAAAAGATTGTTATTTACGTTAGTACCTATATATTTTGGGTCATTATAAAACACTCAAAATAATAAAATTATTAAATATATACCTAATGTGAATTTAAACTATTTTCGACATTGGGATATTGCACTACAGTAATATAAAGTGACCGTATAAGTACTAATTAACATTCTTTGCGTATTTGTCAATTACACAGTAGTAATTATTAGCATATTAACTTTCACTTCAAAAATCAGGTTCACTTGTGTCATATTAATCTAGCTTTCATGCAAAAAAAAACCATAAGTAATAACGTGTACTAATATATAATAAAAACCGTTACAGAAACAAAACCCTCGTCTTCCACGTTTTTAATAACAATTGTTGAGTTTTTATGCTGTTCTATTTCAATAAATGTTGACCTTTATTTTAATGTCGTTTATTTCCCTCGGTATAAAAATAATTGAATTAATAATTATCTGACAATACATGATAAATTCAAGTGTCAAAAATATTTCATATTTTTTCATTTGAATTTTCCCGCATTCCGTTCACTACTTCCTTTTACAAATTCCATTCCGACAATACTCCGCGCAGGAAGTAATAAACCCATTTTAAAATTAATTGCACAAACGTTCGTTGATAAATTTACGAAATTCTCCATAATTAACCTTTAAAGTTATCGATCTACACTGTAAGTACATTAATGTTAATTATTTATTTATTATTGCGAACCTTGCAGGCGTAGGAATATAACACCTTGCGGCGATTAGTAGAAGTCTTTCCGTTCAGAGAACAGTAGTGAAACATGTCGTATGCACCAGATAGGCGGTAAGTTTTGTGGTTTTTTTGATAATAAGAAGCTAGTTTGGCGATGAAATTCAGGTGAAAATTTGAATGCGAAGGTAGTTTTTCGTCTACGTAAGATATTCGTTGCAAAACTTTTATACTTAAGTTAGATTACATCTTAATTTGCGGCGAGATTCTCACGATTACCTTGCCAACATGGCGAGCAGTGGAATATTCCGAAATATTTAAATTTAGTTCGCCTAGCAATACCGAAAAAAGGTCGAAAACGTTTCTGGCGCAAGCCAGAAAGATCAAAAATAACTTGCCAGCGTTAGAAATCAGAAAACTAACCATAAACCGATAACTATTTTGTACGAAGGTTAGTAGCCAATTCTACTCCACGTGAAGTTCCATGCTTCATTATATAATTTTTCTAAAAAAAAAATCAATTTATTTATAAAAAACTACTAGGCATCCTTTCGATTGTATTTAATAAATAAGTAGACGTCGTCGAAACAAATCGAAAGTTCAGAAATATTAGGTTAATTCTCTGCATATGTCTAACACAAATGACTCATACGGTTTCGCAGATTTTATTTATTTCTTTGTTCTTAGAACTGAAGAATGGAGCGGCGAAAAAAATGGCCCTGCGTCCGAGAAAGATAATCAAACTTACGATGGTCCCCCAGGTATGGAACCCGATGGCGTTATCGAGTCCAACTGGGAGGAAATCGTCGATAATTTCGACGATATGAATCTAAAAGAAGAATTACTTAGAGGAATTTATGCGTACGGTTTTGAAAAGCCCTCTGCTATACAGCAGCGAGCCATTATGCCCTGCGTAAAAGGTCACGATGTTATCGCACAGGCACAATCTGGTACCGGAAAGACCGCAACCTTTTCTATATCGATATTACAGCAAATTGATACGTCGGTTAGAGAATGCCAAGCATTAATTTTAGCTCCGACCCGTGAATTAGCGCAACAAATACAAAAGGTGGTTATCGCTTTAGGAGATTTTATGGCAGCACAGTGCCACGCTTGCATCGGCGGCACGAATGTGCGCGAAGACATGCGTAAATTAGAAACTGGCATGCACGTAGTCGTGGGCACGCCCGGTCGTGTTTATGATATGATCAGTCGTAGAGCGTTAAGAACCGGCTACATTAAGATGTTTGTTCTGGACGAGGCGGACGAAATGTTATCCCGAGGTTTTAAAGATCAAATTCACGACGTCTTTAAAATGTTGAACGTTGACGTTCAAGTGATCCTATTGTCGGCGACGATGCCCTCCGACGTCCTGGACGTCACGAAATCGTTCATGCGCAATCCCATAAGAATTTTAGTGAAAAAAGAGGAATTAACTCTCGAAGGTATTAAACAATTCTTTGTGTATGTAGAACGGGAGGATTGGAAATTAGAAACTTTGTGTGATTTGTACGATACTCTCTCAATTACGCAGGCTGTAATTTTCTGTAATACACGTCGTAAGGTGGATTGGCTCACCGAAAATATGCATAAACGAGACTTTACGGTTTCTGCCATGCACGGGGATATGGAGCAACGCGAACGTGACGTTATTATGAGACAGTTCCGTACAGGATCGTCACGCGTTCTGATAACTACAGATTTATTAGCCCGAGGCATCGATGTACAACAAGTGTCGTTGGTTATTAACTATGATTTGCCATCGAACAGGGAAAATTATATTCACAGGTTAGTTATTCGTAATTTTGTTAATTTAATTAATATTTAATCGATTGTTGATAGAGCGAAGATTTTATATTTTTAGAGGACAACTTTTCCAAACCTTTATTTCTATTTCTATTTAAATTGTGAAATCTATTTGTCAAATTTTTGAGGGTTGGTCTATTAAGTCTTAATGCTTTTAAATTATAATTGTATTTGTTGTTTTATATAATATATAGGATTGTTTAAATTAATATTTCTTTACTTAGACAGTTCTGGAGCGCCATTGTTCTTAATGCTCTAAATGGAAAACATTTGGACAGCAGATACTTTGAACGATGTGTTTGCTGTTTATTTAAAAAAATATTAACACCAATCTAGTACAGATTAAACATTTATAACGCCGTTTAAGTGATTTATATATTGCTATTGTGCAATTTAATGGCATTATTTTTATAATAAACAGCGAGCGAAGGCATCAATTGAAATGCCTGTTCAAATTGTTTTCCATTTGAAGCCTCAAAATAATGCGCTTCGGGGCTCTCTAAGTTAAGGAATTAGAAGAAATTTTCCTGAATTTAAAGAATCGTTTATAAATAGCCATTGTAATTATGAATATTACAAGGCATTTAAATAATTAATATTGTAGATTAAATGTAGCTGCCAGACCAAGATGATGAATTTGTAAATATATACAATTATTTTGAACGCAGGACTTCGAAGAAAGCTCTATTTTTACAAGTGCGACTTTGCCACGTTCATCATGATTAAATTTCAACCTAAGCCATTGTACTGCCGCAATAGTATTAGAATCTTTGCTTTATAAAATTGAGAGTAGTTTGGATTTATTGAACTTTTGAAATATTCTAGAATTGGACGAGGTGGACGTTTCGGTCGTAAGGGGGTTGCCATTAATTTTGTTACCGAAGAGGACAAACGTACGCTTAAGGATATCGAGCAGTTTTACAACACACACATAGATGAAATGCCTATGAATGTGGCGGATCTCATCTAATGCGCTATATTGCTGTGCCCGACGTTGCCTAGAGTTTGTTATGGTGTGAGTATTAGCTGTCCCGTGCGTCGACTGCGTCTTATGCGAATATTGTGCGCCATTACGTTTCTTTAGGCCGGCGCCGTGTCTCAGCGTTGTGAGACCTGTTGGCCTCTATAATAAACAATCAGTGTGACAATTTATATTTATCTTTTTTTTTTTTAAATTTAATCAGTTATCTTTTCGTATTAACATTGTAATTATCTTTAGAATTAGTATATAAATAGTAGAATTATAAGTACGTGGTCACGGTACTGTATGTTGGGAGGGGGGTGCCGAGTCCATAGCTTTAGGGACGGCGACTTCGGAATGATATATTTGGAGGTTGCCGTCCCCAAGCAGCATTTTTGTCTCTTCAAGGGTTTAGTTGGCTTCTGGAAAGGTTATTATAACTACAAAAGATGTAGGAGAAAACTCGACTATTTTCACTTAGGATTGCCGATTTTGTATGAACGTTAATAATATTATTAATAAAAAATAATGATAATTGAGTCATATTTATTTGTTATGCACCTCTCCAAGAACCAAAACCCTGTGGGACTAGATGCACGAATTGCACGGCTCACTTCAATTTCTCCTTTCAGGAAGCAGCAGTACAAGGGGCAAGAGAATTTTCAGAAAAAAAAAGTAAATTACCATCTTACGGTGATTTTGCTTCTCTACAGCAAATCCATCTGGTGTTTCATTGCATATTTTATTAATTTACAAGTCAATTTAAATAAATTATTTTAAACTAAGCATGCATGATTTATTGGTGATTGTAACAAAGAACCTTTTTGATGTGATTATTTATTTATGTTGTGTATGTTTATTTTTCAGTAAACCCTCGATTATCTGGTCCATATGGGACAAAAACTTGCCGGTTAAATGAGAGTCTTAAGCAGCAGATAACATCACTCGCTACGTTTCGGGGTTATTAGCCCACTTTGTATTGACTGATTTATTGCTTAGGTCTAAAACTTTTTTAACCAAAATGTAACATTCCTATTTTAATTAAAATATATGTAATCTGGAGATTTCGAGATCGCCCAGCTCGGCCCATTAATCCGTGGGACAGTTAATCAAGGGTTTGTTGTAATTCGTTCAACGTTATTTTTTTAAAACAGTTGTATTCTCCTATTACATAGAATTAATATTTTTAATTTCTTTACCACTGTTATTTTATATGGAAGTACTTTTTGAAATATAGTTGTCATTTCATTATTAATTCTGTCACATCCACCTTCATCTATAAAAATAAAATTTTGGTGAAGTTTGTATTAATATAATCTAATTCTTTGTATTATTGTTACTTGCAGTTTGGAGATATTTACTGTTTGTTTTCAAAAATGTAGAATTGTTTCATTTTGTTATTTAGATAGGTAATTTAAGTTCTAATTGATTATGTTTAATATAACTTCCAAGCGAACTAATTAATTGTGGCTATTTACATGTTATATCGTTTCAAAATTATAATCAGAAATTTTGCACTCGCTAACTAAATTGTTTATAGTTTGGTATGGATTTGTTTTTAAACATTTGACATGCTATACTGTAGGTATTAAAATAATTATTTTTATTTTTTTAGTCTGCATAAAAGTTCAGTTTATTCATAATTGGTATATTTAGGTTTGAATATTTTTAAGTTATTAGAGTATAATTTTATTATTTGTTAACGAGTAAAATGTGTTGTACGATAATAGGTAATTTTACCTAGATTAAAAAACGTAATAATTCACCGATGTCTGTACACAAACAATGCACGGCAACTCTATTCGGTGCTTGGTGCAAAGTAGCTTAACTCGATATAAATTATCGAGCGAAATATTTGTAAGTTTTGTTGGTGCCGTCCTCGCTACAGTGGAAAAGGTTTCGAAACAGAATATCGTGCATAAACTAATTCAAACTGGCAAACAATTTCGAATTTAATTCTATTTATAATACGTTGACGTCGTTAATTGACTAAGATGCAAGATTTAAAGTGAAGAAATCCATTTTAGAATTGGTAAGATAAATGGTTATGCTGTTGATTTTTCGCTAATAATTTTAATTTAATTATAATCGACCTATTGTATTAAATGTAAATTTTTTTGGGCGCAAAACCGTATTACTAACTTATAATATTTTTAAAGAAACTCGATTTTTATTTATTCAAATTTAAAATATATTTGCCGCCGTGATATGGTAACTTTTTTTTTGTAGTGGCACCGATGCGACATTAGCCATGATGTCGTCGGAATGCGCATGACCAGCTGTCAAGTCTACATTTCCGCTGGTTGATCCTCTCACAGCTTCAGTTTGCTGTTACTGCGGTTCTAGCGTTGGTTTGCATTAGATTGTGTGTGTGCGGTATTTTAGAAATTAATCAAAATGAGCTGGCAGGATTACGTTGATAAGCAACTCATGGCTTCCCGCTGTGTAACTAAAGCCGCAATTGCCGGACACGATGGAAACGTATGGGCGAAATCCGAAGCATTCGAGGTAAATACTTTTCTTTTTTTTTTAATATTACTCGTAAGCGTTACTCGATTCTTTATGATAATTTATTGCCGATTAAGTTAATATGACGAGTAACCGAATCAGGTTGAGTCATTCGAGAACAATGACAGGTAAGGGCTGGGCTCCTACAACCGGTTAATTTTAAGTGAAAACGGCACGTCGTTGTCCGTATAATGCAATAAACGGACATTAATTGGTTTATAGCAAGAAAATACATAAACTTAACTAAGCCGCGGATGCTATTTTCAGTAATATAATTGTTTTATAAGACAATGCAGCCGGTTCCAATACAAGATGGCCGCCGCCGTTGAGGACGTGTAGTATTTTGCGATTTGTAATATTGTCTGCATTGCACTTTATTGTACGTTAATGTCGTGTTCGTCGCGTATGGTATTTTCTAAATTTGAGACTTATCGTTTTAGAAATCTTATTAGAATACGCGAGATTATAGGTACCTACGTACGGTAATGCACCTGTAGCAAATTTTAAAAGTCAATTCTAACGAGTGGCTTTTTGTGCCATATTCCTTAATCTCGCCTGATATATTATTATCATCTAGGTGTATACAGCGATTATTTTATATCTTAGTATCCACATAATAGATACTATGTATGTATGTACATTTTCGTTATCGGAATTTTCCCAACCGGTTTTTATGATCGGATCTGTCGCAAAATTGACCAGTTTGTTGTAAGTCCGTAGTAGGACATGTCCATAATTTCGATATATTTAGAAAACGTCCAATGCATTCCCGTAGGTAATTCCACATTCTAACAGCTGTAGATCGTTTCAAAAACGTAATATTTCTGGCATGGTAACTATTAACCGGCACGTTTTATTGCTTGCTTCACGTTGATTTCTAACGGACGCGCAAAAAGATGCTAATCGGCGGTTAATAACGAAAATAAGTAGGTTTATCAACCCCCGTCGTGCATTTATTGATCGTACTCTCCAATTATTCGGCGGGTGGCGGTCAATGAGCTTCTGTAGCCTTCACCTTCGTCTCCAAGGTCTGTGTATTCTCCCCACTTTGATTATGTCACATAGGCGAAGATCTTCGAAGATAAAATACAATAGTTTTGCTTTTTTTTTTTCGAAAAAAAAAATCAATATTACCTATAATATTTCGTTTTTAAATGTAAGAGAAGAGATAAGATTAATTTTATTGGGGGCAATGCCTTTCGAACCCGCCGTATTATATTATACTTCGAAAAACCCGTTTCGGCCAAGTTAGGTCGACCTATTGGCACCTGGTTCGGTCTACAACGCGAAAATTCATATTATTTACCTTTGTTTAGTGGGCAGGCACATAATTAGGTATCACTTGTAAAATCGTAAAAGTGACGTTTTATTTTGATACCTACCGAAGATCGATAACGGCGAATGGTTTTCGTTTTATTATTGGAATCGTTTAAAATCTTATATATTTACCTATATCGAGTCACCCCCCCAAATATATCTATCAGCTGTAACGCAAGTACTTAGTCACTGGAACAGTCCATGAGTCATATTGCATATGTTTAAATTTCAAGTTTCAATGATAATAGTAGTTTCTCGATTACGGCCGATTTTTCTATTTATTAACGATACGATATTTATTATTAATTTGTTTTGATGCAGTTACACGCATTCGTTGGAATCAAAAAATAAATTCATCTTTAAATAAATATTTGTTGTAAACGACCTATTAACCTCCGATTGTGAGTAATGTAGATAATTCCCCGATATTGATAATATTGTCGTGTATCTAGTTTTATTGTTCCAATGTTTTAATTACTAGATAATATTAACGGCACAAAAATACTGCACGTAATTAATATTTATTTATGTTGTTGATTTTGCTCGCCTTTTGACCTCTTGAATGTTTAACATTGTAATTCTCTACGTTTATTCGCCAGAGACGGACCGAAACCCCATAAATTTCCGTGTAAATATTTGAACTGTGTGTATGTAGGTGTTTTAAATTAAATTTAAACGAACCCCCTCCATTTATACTATTAATTTTTTCGATTAATAAGTGATGTAAAATTTCTTGGGGAAACTATAATTTTATTGCAAATCGTTACTTTCGGTTTTTGAAGAAATTTTAAAGAAACGTGATCGCCATAATTTTATTGCTTGCTACTTCAAATACCTATACCGAAAAGCGTAGGATATATAGGTCCCCCGTCCGTATTTAACTAATAAAAATGTGTCAGTAGTGAAGCGGTCTCACTTGGAGATTCTCGACACGTTTTATTTATAGTATAGTAAACTAGGAGCCGGTGGCGAATGTGTGGGATATTTAAAATTGAACGATTTCGAAACTAAAATATTTTATAAGAGCTTCAGTTTTAACGTTAAATGTTAAATTGTCGTTGGCCATATATTGCGGCGATTTTAGAATTTTCGATTCTTTATTTGGATTTTTAAAAATTCGTCGTTTTTATTCGTTCAAAACTCATTCTATATCCTCGTTACCAACCAATAAAAACAATTTGATTCGAACTGTTAGCAGTTTGACACCTGTTCAAGCTCATTGTTTTTATTCGTTGTTAAAGAAAATATAGAATGGGTTACGTTTATTCGACCATTAACTGAGCAACAAGGTTGATCTACCTATAACTCTAACTACACAATGTGAATTACGTACAACGAAAATGTCTGTCGTTCGAATCGTGGCACGAGAATGTCGAACTTAAGTCGGTCTGCGCCAATACCGGTTAAAACTATACGGTGATATTCAACGCGATAGATACAATATACATTTGTTTGTGCAACCAACCCTGTCCAATTTTCACTTATTTCAACCAGTCAAAACGACAATTGTTAGGATCGGTTTTTCAATCGTCAATTACGTAACTCAAACCATCCATCAATCACAATAGAAACGATTGTTTCTAATAATCATTTTTGTAGCGACCGACCGATGGTCAGATTTAACTGGCAATTGGATAACCAACCCTTACTCCCGTACTAATAGTCGTGGATTGATCCGAGATCGAAGATTAATTCTCGAATTGACACGAAACGTCTCTCCTCGTATTGCAGAGTTTCGTGTCGATCCGAGAATTTTTCACGAATTCACGACCATTAGGTCCAGTTTATCAATTCCTTATCAAACCTAACCACCAGTCAATCGCCATAGAAACAATTGTCTCTAATAATCGTTTTTGTAGCGACCGACTGGTGGTCAGAGTTAACTGGCGATTGAATAATCAACCCTTGGGGGGTCTGTTCTGTAAAAATATGTTGATTTTAACGTCTTATTAAACACGTTGTCGTTGTGATTGGTTGTTGATTTATTTGTTTTTAACAGGTACCTTTAGAAATAACAGGTTTGTTACAGAATTAGCCCTTTAATAGCCAGTTATTCGATCGTCAGTTATCGCTGACCGTTGCGTTAGACAATTTCTATAGAAATTATCGTTGAAGCAATTATTATTTTTCGGCGATCGAAAAACCGACCCTAACTGTATTTATGTCTATAACATAACGTAGTCGCGTACATACCGACATTTATACAAATACGGAACATGTCATTTTTGACATCAAATACTTAATTCAGTAGATACTTAAAACGTCTTCATTCGCTGGATATTTTATTTCAATTAGCTATCGAAAATATTGCATGCTGCGCATTTTTTCCACGTTATTTTTTAGATTGCTGTTTGAGAAAGGGTCAGAAACGATCATTTTCAAACTTATTTTGTTGACTTTTTTTATAGCTGTTGTTTTGACGTTTTTTTTAAGTTTGTTTTTGAAACTCCCGGACGTTTTGACGTGATACCATCAGCTCACGTAGGACATACGTTTCGTAAAATAAAATGCAGAGACAGTTTTGCTATGTTCAGTTAGTAAAACGAACACGGTTTAAGGCCAATTGTACAATGTCAGTTAAATCTTCAAATTAAAGTTTAAAATTGAGGAAAATGTATAGTTTAAACTCCAGATTATAGGTTAAACTTGTATTGTGTACAACCACCTTTAATTCAACCTATCGCGAACGACCTTCAAATAAAATATTTAACTTATTCGATTTTTCTCGACAACATTTATTGTCCAAAACTATCGAGTCCGTAATTCGAGAATTGTGCTATTTTTGATTTTTCAATATAGATTCAAAACTGTTCCCTAACTCGCGAAAATTTACTATTAAAACAGAATTTATGGACAAATTTGATTTTTCGTTGTCCTATTTTCATTTCGAAAAGTTTCAAAAATGGTATTTGGTATTAATTTTTGAAAAATTACCATCTCGTGCAGGTCACAGTTTCTTTCCACCATACTTTGCAAAGAGAGAAAAAAACATTAGGTAATTGTCTTTTTAACTGAAAATGAAAACGGAAATTGTTCGATTTTTAATTATTGCCAAATTTCTAGTTCTTTTCGAATTGACGTCTATAATAAATTGGGGCAAAATTTGAAATGAATATTTAACGTGTAATTCAGACACGTTCGAGTAAATTTGACGTGAACGTGATTACGTTTACATTGTTTAGACGAGGATCTGACAATTTAATGCGCGATATATCGCACGACAAATTTTATCCTATCGTAAACACAAAATTTCTATCGGCATTCGAAATATCACGCGTCTGTTGTTTCAGAAGACACGGTACAGTGGCCACGGCGTTTTTCGTTTCTTATTATCTTAAGTACGCCGATAAAGCTAATAAAAGTATTCATAAATTATGAAATATATTTATAAAAAACATTATAAATGCATTGTCAGCCACAAATTATCTACATAAAAATGAGTCACTTAAGTTAATAGTTTAAAAAGCCATAAATGCTTAGTACGTACACAAAAGATTTGATTGGTGCTTTGCAGAAGCCACTTAAATCTCCAGTACAAGTTCAAGTTCTAAAATAAATACGTTCGTTTTAGGTCAATTTAATAACGTTTTCGGGAAATTGTAAAACCTACGTGCGCATATTTTATATTATTTTAACGCGTGGTCGATTTAAATATTTGCATCCCATCTTTCGTTTTCTGTAAATCTAATATTTCCAGTTGACCGAGTTAAATTATCTACTACGATACTAAACCCATTAAAGTAACATGTCAGGGATTTTTTATGATGTTATTAGTAAAGGTCAACGCTATATAGGTAGGTACTGTATAAACTTGCGCCGACGACATTTGCATTCTGCACCTTTTGTTCGGTTCGTTTCAACTAGAAAATGTCAACGGAAGGGGTTTTAATTAAATACATTTTTACGAAGAACGACAGGACAGACAAATAGGAAAACTTTTCTAAACCTCGATGCATCGTATCGTAACTATACAACAACAAGCCTCGTACAAATCCCTCCGTTCTCGTTCGTTTTTATGAGAAAAAACCGTTTTGATGCTAATTTAATGTTGGCCGCCTTCCATTTTCTTAAATTTTTCTCTCGAATCAAGCAAACAAGCCTCTAAAATATCATTGGATTATGTTCTATAGTTGAAAACTAGGCTGTTTTTGTTTTTTTTTGATCGGCGTGTTATTTTTGTCCAATATACGTTATTAGTTTCGATTTTAATACGTGATGTCCAAACTTGCGCGAAGTGCCTAGAATTTCACATTTCCTTATTTGAACGTTTTTCTATAAAACTTTTTCTTGTAATGACATCGGAATTTCTATTGTTTATCGAGTTGCATCGTATATTTGAATCATTTGTTTTAATGAAGCGCATTATAATGAGTCACGAGAGTTCGGAAATGCATCGATAATGTAAGGACGAAAATGTTTTTGAGCTGAGTCACGACATCGAAATCTTGTACTTTTCAACTTGAAATAGTCGGATTACTCTGAAAATCCGTTGCAATAATCGACAAATATTGTTCCAAAATTTTAATTGACACTCGATTTTTCGCCTGCCCCGTAAATTCGCTGTTTTGGGGCAAATGAAAATTTTGCCTTGTTTACTTACATATAGCAAGCAATCTTTTTTTTTATTTTATCAGATATCAAACGTCTATGCGTTAAAGCTGTTTTCCCCAAACGTGGACAAACACTTGTATAGGTGAAAAATGTGTAGGCGCTTCCCCATCGAGCAAGTTTAACATAACAATTTTATGATTTCTCGTTCGAGTTTTCCCTTACTTTAAATTATCCGAGGTAAGCGAAAATCGCGCCTTGTTCGCATTGCACATTTTTTAAAACAATTTGCCATCAACTTTTCCGACCGATATCGATAATGATTCACTAACACAGACCTGTATTTGATGCACAAACATTAGAAACAAAATTATTGAAACAAATTATTGGCATGACGTGTTCATTTACCCCACTGCACCTTATATCAAAAAATAGATAGATATTAATATCAAAAATGTAGGTAAATCATTACGTGTACAACACTTTTTTAATTATTGATCTCTGAAAATTTATCGAAACTGAACTTTATATTTATGGGACATCCTTGTATAATAACGGGTGTCCAAAAGTCTTTCAAGTCTTGGCCGACTGTCGACAGATAAAGACACGTCTTATTGTTAATTTAAATCACGTCGTTGTAATAAAATTACTTAAACCAAGACCGAAAGACTTGGACGCCCAATATACATACTTGTTCATTCTACAGAAATATTTTGAGAAACAACTGATCTCGTTGCCCAGATTTTACCAAAACTACTTTGTTAATTTTATCATTTTTGAATTGCGTATAATGGAACTTATACTTATCAATAGGAATTTATGTATTATACAGTTTCTGTTTTGTTTTATCTGTTAAAAATCCAACAACCGCGCCGTTATTTTAATTTAATAATAGATATTAAAAAAGTCGGAGAGCGGAGGTCATGGACACAATTCGAAATTTTGTTCATAGATATTCTTATTTTATGTATTTTTCGAGGTGTAGGATTTTTAATTTAACTTAATTCCAAATTCCTTTATCCGAATCCATTGTCTTCGAGCATCGTAGCGTTAGAGAGGAAAAAAACAGTAACTTGACGAGACTATCGTAATTGCACACATGCTCTTATGCGCCACTTCGAATTTTAATAATGGAATGTTTACACTTTCGTTCTATTTACTTTCATCTGAAAATTAACCGACCATGAAGCGAACGCATTGTGCAGAATATTTATGTATTATAATCGATTGGCTAGTTGCTCGTTTGTTATTTACGGCCAACTGTAATTAACAACGATAATCGGTAGTTTTTGAGGTCGGCGTAATCATCATTCGTTCTTATGTTGTTTGCTATATGGTAGGGTTGTATAGATAGATACGTGCACGTTAAGATCGACGTTCCGAGTCTATTTTAAGCATAGCGTTTCGGGGGTGGTTTTGTGGGGTCGAAGTTCGTTTTTAGAACGAACTAAGTACACCGCTAACTACGAGGGTTCTCTTAAATGAATTTCGTTTCAGACAGTTTATGAGAGACGTTTCGTGTAAATTATTTAGACTAGTTTTAAATGTGTTTGTTTTTTTTTTCTAAATAATGTTGATATTTCTTCATTTTACACTACATAATAGATCACAATAAGGCCAAAACGGTTTCAATTTTAAGTCTCGAGTATTTCGGTAAAAATTTAAATGGAAATACAGGGTCCGCCAAAAGCGGATCGAACGGTTTATGTCTTAAGTTAAAAATTAAATTTCAAAATAATTGCTTTCGTCCAGCGTTTAAATGAATGTATTGAAAATGTTGGAGGCCACTTGAATAAATAAAACTCCAATTAATTTTTGTTTGATTCGTATAATAGCTATCAACACATTGATATTTAGCAAATAAACTGTTTAATCCTTTTTGGCGGACCCTGCATAAGAAGACGGGAAACTGATGAGTTTGTATTTAATTCACTATTGCCTTATAGGCACTCTAATGGGTGTAATACGTGTTCTGCGTATATTAATAAGTAGATAATATTGGCATTAAGTAAATTACTGAAACGTGGGATTCCGAACGCGGGTTCATTAGAAGTCTTTGGGGTGTTTTTATTGATTTTTATTCTAATTTTCTCGAAATAATTCGACGTGTAAATGAGAAAACTGACAAAGGCGCAGAAAAGAAACTTCTAAATAAAGTTGGTCTCTAGATATAATTTTATTTAAGTCATATCCGTCGTATCTGACGTCGCGCCATGTGCTATCGCATAATTGATAACACCTTATCGTCGATACACATACAGGAAACCCATAAAATTGCCCGACGCACGAATTCCCCATTGAAAAATTAAGCGCCCATACCTACTTATAGAAATATGAAAGTGTTTATGAGTAAAAGGATGTGATTATTTTGGGAAATCGGAATTTTTTGAAAAGCCCACGTAGATACAGTGTGATTTACACTTGCAAACTTGAGATAAATTTGCAGGTTTCTAGAACTGTTAGATTATTTCAGGACACGTATCACATTATTTCTGTTGCTTCAAGAACTAATGTATAATGTTCCGGAACATTTACTTATTTTATTAATATAAGTGGGTAATTTCTGTATCTTACGAAAACAATCGTTCTGTTATCATCATAGCGGCCGAACGCTCGCGTAAAATTAATTTTTCTTTAAGCCGAGTTTACACAACGACACTAGATTTCGTAGACTAAATTCGTGAAATCGGTGAATTGATTTCATAAAAGTTATTACGTAAGGGGGTAGTTTATGTGTAGCCAGTTGCTTGTATTCAGAATTTCGACACGTTAATTTGTCGCGAAAATATCAAAAAACTCTCTTTTTATCGAATTTTTCGTTAGTTTAGTTAATTCATTCAAAAACGACACAATTACTTAAGTAATAAATACATTTTGAATCGTTCAAATTTATTTCGTTTAACGTGATTTACAACACGTTTGTAATAGAACATTTGCCGTTTTACGTAATTTAGATTATTTTCAAAAACGTTTCTGGGTTATTCTAGAAGATAATAATATAATTCGTTTCATTTATGCATGTCTCACTTTCGATACGTAAATGGGCTTAGTTAACGATTAGGTAGGTAATTTTGCGATAATATCGAATTAGTCAGAAATTTGAATAAAACGACGATTTTATTTAGTTCAACACGGTTCGTTGTCGGTGTACGACGTATAAAACGAACGGAGCCGATTTTTATTTTTAAATGAAAACGATAATTAATTTATTATAATTGTTGTACTTATTCCGGCGTTTAAATCTCTTTTTTTATCTATATTTATCTGTTATGTCGTGCCAAAAATTTGCGAGAGCTGTTTTCACATTTTACGAAATAAAAATAATTTTACTCGCGTTCTCGTTTAAAAATTTGTCATGGCAGCACTCGTGGAAGTTTATTTAGACAAATTAGTAAGTACGTGCAATCTTACTTATAAATACCCGACGGGGAGTATTTTTTTAAATGTTATGAAACGGTCGAAATTTGAGGGAGCGACCTTAAAAGCTGGGAAATTGAATGCGATAAAATATTTTCCCCGGAAATCGTTTAAAACTATAATTTTCATATAGCTATTGCGGTCCGGTAAAAAATAGGCTGGATCGTTCCTCGTTTATTATACAGGGCGATTCCAAAATTATGCGTAGGTAAACTTTTTCGCGAACTTTTCATTTCTTTTACAGCGAACATTTTAAATTCGCCCTGTACACAATAATTGCTTTCGACTAATTTTTTTGTCGACGTACGCGTTCGTTTCAATAACTGCAAAAATGGCCGGTCGATCCTGAAATTGAAAAAAAAGTAGGCTTTGAAGAAACTTTTTCCAAAATTTTAAGATGCAATTAGAAATTTTGTTGTTGTTGTTTTTTTTTACAAATACGGTAAAAAAAATTTATCTTGCCATTCGCCATCTTGGTTATCGCGATTTTTTATTATTTTATTTATTTGCTGTAACGTCGACTAAAAATGTCGCAATGTATTTAAGACGGCGTTTAATGGAAAATTGGTATTTGGTTGTGTTGTCACAGACCGTTTTTTTTTAATAGGACGCCTGCTGGAGGGCATTAATTTCTCCACGTTTCGTTTTAATTCGTCTGAAATCGATTTTCTTTTACTAATATAAAAATCTCTAGCAAAATTTCAAATTGTGTCGCTTATTTGAAACTTTAAAATTTTCGTATACATATATTAACTGGTTTATTAATAAAATTGTTAAATTTTGACATAATTTAATTTTACGATGAACAACGTTTTCGAAATTCAAATATTACTCTTACTTATTTTCGAAAGATGACTCATATGTTTTTCTGGAATTTTAATGTGCGAAAATGTGTCACATATCAGAAATAATTGCCTTTATTTGGCTCATTTGTTTTCTCTTAAGACCAAAATGAGCAGATGGGGACGTGTATAATAATAACCGTGTAAATGTGTCGACTTTTATTCGAGGTTGGCTTAGCTTAGCTTTTGTGTCCGTATCGTTTCATTTCTATGTAGTTAATATATATATATTTTTTAAATGTCGATGTATTTGAACTGATTCGAATTAATGTGAAATTATTTTGATATCTATACCTGTTACAAGTAGTAGATTATATATCTAGTTATCGGTAGACCTTGAGCTCTTTTAAACTTCAATTAGTAAATTTTGATTAATTATCTTTCTCTTCTACATACATTTATATGGGATATTTATATCATTAGGAGCCTGTAAATTAATATTTAACGGTCGCGTAATTAATTAACGGATTTGAAAATTAGTTTTTGGAACGATGAACTTGATCGTATATGCAATTTTGTACGGGGTACCCGGCGTTTTTTCTTTCTTTCTTTCTTTTTTTTGGTTTACCGCACGTCGCGCTGTGCTCGAATTTCAATTAAAATCATTTAAGTTCTTTTCGTTTAATGATATGAATATTTATACCGTCGGCCAACGTTTAATTAAAAGAAAATGTTCTACTTTAGAATCGCTGCATGCATTTTCTTTCTTTCGATTTGCAACTGTCGACGGTGCAATAATTGCATTTTAAATTAAATAGGTAGTGTTAGGTGTTTAATTGAAATAGAAAGAAAGACTTTTTACACCATCGCGACCGTGTTAAATTAAAGTAAAAATCATTTAGCATCACGAAGAGATTATTATATCGTCAAATTAATGTCGGCTCTCCGAGATTTTCAAATATATTTTGCACCTATTCGACAAAATTTCGTGTGACATAACGACAAGTCATTAAAGCTCGACTTGAATAATTGACGACGATTTTAAAATTGTAACGCACTTCTCTCACACCTATTTAAATAGTATTTTAATACTTATTTTATAGGAATCTACCTACATTTATAATTAAACGCGCTCTTACCATTGGCATCGTTTTAAAAGAAACTTTCTTGAAATATTTATGCCGTATTTGAACGGAACTGCGGCATCTACAGGAATGGAAAACAATCCAAGAACGCTTTTTGACAGCTACTCGACTCTTAATTAGTTAAATCGTATTCTTGTTTTTGACATTATTATGAGTCATCATAAAGACTCGCGTATTATTAAAAAAGGTTTTACGGTTTTTGGGAGAGGAATATTTATTTCCCCGACCGACCCGAAGTCGGTCATTTTTTTTTGTAATTATGCTTTAACGTGTGTGATGAACAACTTCGTCCATTAAATTTTGCATCGGATTAATCGATCGTATAAGTAATATCAATAATTTCGAAATCTTTACGATTTAATAAAATTGTTTTCGACGAATCTTTAAAAAAATTCAAATTTTAAACCTTTCGCGTGACCTTTATCGAAAAACCGTTACCATGACCATTATTAACAAACGTTTGCATTAATCTTCGAAATCGAAATAGGTTGTTATCTGATACAATAGTAGTCGATAATTCGCTCTACTAATTCCATAATTTTACACTTTCAAAGGCTCGATCGCGTGTCGGTCAAAATTAGCGGGTTTTTGGTGCAAATATATCGTTTAGCGTCGTATTTACTACCAGCATGTATTAACATTTTAGTAAGTATGCATTCGAAGCATTCAAGTGAGTTAGAAAGTAAGCTAATGAACTCGGACACGATTTTAAAATTAGTCACGCATTGGGCGATCGTTGTGTGCTGAAAATATCAATGCCATATCATGTAGGGCAAGGACAATGATCAATCGCCTAGCAATTCTACCCCCATTGTTAATTTTCTTTAGAGATGAACGTTGCGACAGTTGATAAAGTAAGTAGTTTGTTTGGCCAATGAAACGTGAGAAATCGAAAAAATTTTTAAGAAAACGGAATAAATTGCGTGTGCGTTTGTTTCGGTTCAACACCAAGTTTTTCCTGCGCGTTACGCTTTCGTGGTCGTTATTAAATCTAACTGATATTTTATTAATACTTGTTTGAATTATGGATATAAACGTTCCACATAAAAAAGAAATCGGGCTGAAATAATTGTGTGTTTTGTTTTCTACGTAAATAACGTGGCGAAGGTGCTATCATCAAAAGGCTATACAAATAGCAAGTGGAATTCCACTCAAATGCCGAAAAAGTAATACTGATTGATACCTACTATCCGTGTTTCAGTCAGTAACTCGGCCGGAGATGGGCTCCGCGAGCTTGATTTTCTGGAAAACCTGGAAAAATCAAAGAAAATTTAATCAGTCGTTATTATTTCTCGTCATATCTTGCCCACCTCGTGAAATGATTTTACCGGCATACGAGGGCAAGTAGTGTGTAGAATAAACTCTTCGGTTATAATCCATTTATCTAGAAAAGTGCAAAGAATTTCGTCTTACAATTAGGCGGCTTACTATACGCACGATTGATTTCGTCTTATTTTTCGTTTGTTTTTAAAATGGCGCGCGACGTTAATATCGGTACACTTTGCTAAATTCATTGTTAAATTAATAAACTTGCTGACAATGAACTTTTCGCAACCTCGTTGCGAAAGCCGAAAAAGTCGCTGCAAATATCGGTACGTACTACAGGCAGCCTACATTACGGAAACCCTTCATGTGGTTAACCGTAATTCAATCGGAAACTGTTGCTTTTGTAACCTGTCGCGGTTCCCCGGAAAGATTATCGTATTAAACAGTTCAGTAGCAAATCGGAGAAAAACCAGTTCGTTACGGTTGTACGAACTTGCTATATTAAAGGGTTAATGTCGTATAACACCCCAATTATATCATAAAATAACCAAAATAATTGTTTTTTATGTAGGAAAGCGTAATCGATTATTCATTACGTTGATTATGCAAAAGGTAGAGTAGAAGGGGATAATGTCGTGCACTCTTTTTTGTCGTACTTGTATAGCCGTATTTATCAACTGAATACGACGAGTAAGCATTCGTTCGAAAGATGATTTCCTTGATTACATTTATGTAAAACAACATTTTTGTAGCAATAATCGTGTTGGTGTAGGTTAAAAAAAAATGAAGTGCACGACATCACCCCCATCGAAATCTGTGGGGAAATGTCGTGCATTATTTTTCGAGTGTAGTAAAGGTACCAAAATGTGTAAGAAATGATAATTAATGCTTTGATTCAAGGAAATAAAGCATTATTATGTATTTATTTATTATTATGCAATTAATACAAGTAGAAAGTTATATAAAATTAAGAAATACAGTTGAAAGTAAAAAAAATGAAAAAGAAGTAAAATTAGGCAATTTGCTAGATGAAATATGAAAAAAGAAAACTTGACGAATTTACAAAAAATTGTTGGCGTGGAAAAAAACGTTTAAAAAATATGTTGTCAATGATGACGTTCTGTTCTGTGCTTCACAATGACTTCGTCAGCGCCCTTACCGGCTTCGGAGTTCTTGCGACACAAGGACGACCACGTTTTCTTTTCGGTGCTGTTTCGGTGGTAGTTTTTGCGGCTATCTTAGCTGACTTTTCAGCGGCTTTTTGTCGCTTAACCGCCTCTTTTTCAATTTTGTCGTTGGCAGCCAGTTGCTTTTTGGTTTCTTGTTTGTTTTTTTTTTTGGACCGATACCTCTTGTTCGGCACGCAAGGAATGCCATCATTTCTGGATTAGTGAGAAGAGTAAAAGTACGTCGCTTGCGACCACGACTATTTGCTGTCCTAGCTGCAGCTTTTGGTAAAGGTCGCAGAATTTCAAGATCGACCGTATCAGTTGACATTTCGACATTGGCACTCACATTACGCTGCATCAGTTGTTCGTTGAATGCATTCGTTGGAGTCGAAACTGACGTGCCTGGAATTGCTAGATCAAACGATTGCGCAGGTGTTTCTGGCTCGATTGATGTTGCAAGTGTTGATCGATTGATGTCTCGCTGGATGGACGTCTTCGTATGGTCGATCAGTTACTGATGACGACAGAAAATCATCTTCTGTGAAAATATCTCGGTTGAATGGCCAAATTCCCGTTGATCGGAATCCACTTATAATGTTTATCGACGAAGCAAGCGCCTTTGAGGATCGGCTCAGCAACTATTTCTGCAACATTCTGGATCCCAATTGGAACATTCGGATGATTGAACATCCATGCACTGCATGCATTTCCAAAATATGCTTATAATGGTCCGAATGGTCCACCCTATCGAGTGGTTGGAGCTTATGACTGGTGTGTGGGGGCGACGTTAAAACGTCGATGTTATTTTCTTTGCACAAACTTAATGCCTCGATCGACAAATGCGATTCATGATTGTCGACGATCAACAAAGTTCGTTGTGTACCTGCTTTGATGGCGTTGTATGAAGTGGTGAATGAATTGAAGGTACGTCTCGGCGGTCTGCCAACCCGATCCATTCGTAACTCCTTTTGCGTCCTCACTTGCGTGCATAAGAAACCTATCCTGCATCTTAACTCGCGGATAGATGAAGAATGGTGGGATTTTTTCGTTGGCGGCGGAAACTGCCAGCGCAAGAGTTACATTGGTGCCACGTTCGCCTGAACTGGCCGCAGCCACACAACGTTGACCTTTTTGAGCTAAAACGTATTTAGTTTTATGGACCGTGTTCGGCCCAGTTTCGTCCATGTCGCCATGTCCATGTCACAGTCGCCGCGGTATATTCATGTGATTTTCAAATGTTTTCGTACAAATCGAAAAATTTCCAAACGACAGGTGGATTGAAGGCAGCTGCTCGACCCAGAAATGTCGATGCTGGTCTACGCAAACTTAAATCTGGACATCTTTTCATAAAACCTTCGGTCCAGTCTCTCGAGGCAGCAGGTTCTTCGTTGTCTTCTTTGGGAAACCAACTTGCTGGGATTTTCTTGATACATTTAGCTGCTTGTAGTTTTTGCGCAAATTGAAAAGAAGCCTTCGTAATTGCAGCAAATTGAGACCGTAGAACATTTTCGCGGATTTCACGAGATAGTTTCGAAGCTCCTGCTCTTGTTCGACAGTTGAATACCTAAAAAAAGAAGATCGTCATTAGAAAAATCTCTATGAACAAATTGAAAAATCATTTGCTTACTTGTTGCCCGACATGAGCTATTGATTTCCTTGCAATCAATCGGTCAATCAATTTAATTGCTGCCCCTCGCAAACTGCTTCCTTCTTCGACAGCTTCTATTACCATTTCGATAGCATTTTCATTCGATATTTCAGTTTTTCTTTGTCGATTGCGCATTTTTCTGGATAAAAAAAGCAATTGCAAAAATTATTAATAAAATATAAATAAATATGTAAAAAAATATATCATTATTTTACAATAAATATTAATGAAATAATAATAATAAAGCAATCACAAATTATATGAATTCCGTTCGTTTTTTAAGATTTCTTTGAAAAACTAAAATTTAGTTCCGAAAACAATTTTTTTTAATGCAAAAACATAAAATTCTATCGAAAAAACTAAATATAAGAGCTCTTGTGTTAAAAAAATAGACCTAACTATCAGTATATTCAATTTACTTTACTCTGTATAGTGCACGACATTTACCCCACATCAAATGCACATTTCCCCAACGGTCATTTTTCAGGTTAACTTCGACAATTCGGTAAAAAACAAAATTTTTCCAAAAACAAAACATTATTTTTCGTCGGCAGGAGATTTTACTTCCGAAAACACTTACCTGGTATATTTTCCTGTGAGGCAAATTCTTTTTAGATACGATAAAAACACTTTTGTCGTCCCGAAAACGTGTGTTTTACAAATGACGCCACACCTTTAGTCACGAATACATGAAGATCGCTAGTATTGTATGGATAAGCTCGGTCGGTCACTAGGCACTTACCTTACAGACAGCTAGTAAATCATTTTATTCCTTTAGTCAAAAAAGCCAGTACACGACATTACCCCCTTCTAATCTATACGTTGTATAGCAGTAAATATTAGTACAGATTAAACTCTAATGCGGACAAGGTTAGTTTAGGTTAGGGTAGATGAAGCGAGTTTAAACTAGTGCTCAAACATTGCTCATATAGATCAGCCAGTGTCATCGTTAATAAAATGGAAAATCAATGTCTAATTAGTAAGTACCGAGAAAGATGAAATCCATCACATGAATAGGTTCTCGGCCAGTCAACGATAGTTGTCATACAATGTCCATATAAAAAAAAATGTTATCTAAAGGTTTTACGTCGAAACGTCCTCGTCAAAACGGGTTCGTATCGAAAACTCTTGCGTTGAAATAAATCGTAAAATATCGTATTTCAAATAATTTTCTATCGAAAGTTATCGTCGGCGAAACCGAGTGTCCGAGAAAAGGGGTGCATTAACGATTCCGGCCTAGCCATTGAACTTGCATATAGATTGTATGTAAAGCGTTTAAACCATCATTTGACCCTTCGCGTCCCAAATTTTATTAAATTGTTTTATTTATTATGTCGTTAAAGTAAAATCTTTATATGGTGATAACTAATTCTTTTAAATATACATAACATCACGTATGTCGGTCGAGAGACGTCTCGAATTTTCTTTTTATTTAAGCAACGATTTTTCCAATTTGTAAATGCTCGCGCAAAATTTAATGTTTTTCGCGTACGAGGGAGTAGTACAATAAATTCGTACGTTCGTGGGGTTCTGTGCGCGCGCGCCATAAGGTACTACCGAATTTTAATTTTTAATTCGATAATTAGCCTAGTTAACATGTGTTCGTAGTATGTCGATGATTCATGCGTCGACGACGACGTCACAGTAGTTCGAGAACCACAACCTTCGTCTGTCTAGTATAAATTGCGGGCAATTGTTTTTTTCTTCTAATTTTCATTACTATTTACTCGTCGAATTACGTGTTTCAGATTAAATTGCTGTTAGATTCGAATAGGTCGCAACTGTCGTGTTTGTTTTAAGTTGTTTTTTTTTGAATTATAAGGCTATAATAGGGTACTTTGTATGACGATCATCCGTTAGTCGACGACACGTGTGGTATTTCCGGCTTTAAAATATTTTACTTTTTTCTTCTCATAGTTTTCTTCTAGAAATGAAATGCATGCGTCATGTAAATTTTAGGGATTTTAAATTATTAATATGATTATGTCCAATATTGTAAAGCTATAGTGGTATTCGCGTACACAAACAACAGTTGGTTTGCAGTTTCAGGACTTGTACGATCTGTCGCGCACCGTACATGGATCGGTTTAGAAATCCGTCAATTTCGTGACCGTTAATTAATTAGACTGCAGCTCGACAGTATGTGCGTGAATGAATACTTTAGCTTACAATTTATTAGTGTTTATTTACTGAACCTTATCTAATATGTAAATGTAGTTTGGGGTTGATATGGGGATGGTTTAATTACTTATACAGTGGTTATACAGTTAAATGTCTTCTAGAACGTAGGTAATTGAGTTTACCTACTAAAACGTCACGTTAATGACGAGATAACAACGATACCAACTGCTTGTTGTGTTTTAGTTAACGAAAGAAGAAGTTGCCAAATTGGTTCAAGGGTTTGAAAAGCAAGATATTCTTACGTCGTCTGGCGTCACCTTAGCTGGAAGTCGTTACATATACCTTTCCGGTGCGGAAAACGTAGTGAGAGCTAAGCTCGGTAAAGTAGGAGTTCATTGCGTGAAGACAAAACAAGGTAAATATACTTACTTCTTGCACATAACTTAACCGTCGATTACATTTTCCAAATTGCTATTCGAAAGTTAATTCACGTTAATTATCTGATAATAATCGATATTGCAGTTTTATGTCTGTCTACTTATTCTGGCAGTTGTTCATTTATTGTTGCATTTTCGGGTCTATAGGTTACTTTTAAGTTTAGTAATCGCCGTCAACTTTGACCCACAAGTAAAATACAATCCGATTTAAACCGGATTTTGGTAAACAATTTGTTAATTGATTCGAGAAGTTGGCGATAATTTTCAAGTTGAGGTCATTATATTGAACATCTGTTGTTAGTTCTTTCTCTGCCATGAGTTTAATTTTTTAACATTGTAAAATAAAACCGCTAAGATAATTTACGAACATCTGGAAATGTATAAGTAATGTGTAGTACCTTATAAATATTTTTTTCCCTTTGATATACGATCGTGTACGATGTTTATTTTTCCTACTAGGAATTAACGGTCAGTTCTGCTGGGCAATAAATTGCTTTTTTTTTCTTCTTTTTTTTCTTCGTTATAGTTCGTTTCGATTTTGATTCGATCAATTAAATTCGATAACGTCCGAATACAAACATTTGAATTAGTACAATATTAGAGACTGCAGGTAGTGCACAAAACGTAAATCGTCAAGTATCAAAACTTCAGTTAGTAAACGGTATGCAAATAGATATTTTTAGAAGATCAAGAATGTTGACCTATTTACCTCTTAATGCACAGAAATGTATGTCCCCGATTTATTATTACGATATGTTCGTAAACTATCGTCAGCGACACAAGAAAAACTCGTTTTTACGCCATTCGAACTATTCCCCCCCCCACGTATGTATTTATTTTATATACCGCTAAATCTACTTTTTGGGGAGTTTCAAGTGTTTGTTGTGTCGCAGACGATATTTAAAATTATAAATAGTATTTATTCAAATAACGTACGTGTATAATTTTATTTCAGCCGTTGTTATTGCCCTTTACGAAGATCCTATTCAGCCCCAACAAGCAGCATCGGTTGTAGAAAAGCTAGGTGACTACTTAATAAGCTGCGGATACTAGAGGTAGTTTAAGGTATTTATTAGTTTTTTTTTTTTTAATATAATTAAGAATTTCGGAACCGATTTGTTTTAATATACCTATTAAATTACTTACTACAGCTGTTCAGTCGCATCAGTGCATCCGAAGCAGTTCAATTGCCTACTTCTTCCCGTATTAAAATTATATTAACGAGGGTTGTTGTCATATATCAATCATTCGGATTCGTTTAGCCATACTGCCGTGGTTAGATAGGTTTGTGGGGGTGTATTTATTACTCGAATGTATAGAATGTCTAACAACTTATTTAATTTTCATTAAACGAATTTAGTAACAGTTTTCGTCGGTCGACGGGCGAGGGGGGGCGGGGGTGTGCTTTTAAGGATTACAAACTCAAACATTAAATTTTCCATTTAAGCATATTTAAGAAAATTTGTGTTTATTTTGTATTCGTTACGCGAAATTTATCCGGAAACACCTATCTATTTATTTACGTAGGTACTCTTTGTATCGTGAGTAATGTTGTTATTTCCTCATTTTTCAGTGGTATCTTTGAATGTGAAAATGTAGTTTAGACTTTTTGGTATCGCCTCTTTCTATTTATAGTACTTTTATTATTTAAATGGAGCGTGGCTTCTTTTCCCCCAGGTGTCTTTAGTTTAGACTTGCTTTAAAAATTTTAAATTGGTTGGTATTCAGAAATTTACGAAATTCAAATTTTAATACGGTAATCACTCAACATTCGCGGGGGGTTACGTTCTAGGATAAAGCCATTGGAATGAAAAAATATGCTTATTAAACATTAATGCAGGTAGTCGGGCGCAACGTCGCTTATTGCGAGCATCGCGCTGGTACACGGCGCAACAAACAAACTACGATCAGAATATTTAAATTACAACCATGTATTTGTAATTCGTCTTGATCGTCGTAAGTATTTTTCCCAAATTTGTTCGTTGTGCCTGCCCAATGCTCGTGATTCGCGACATTAATTTTGCACCCGACTGTACACGCACAGATATTAATTACTGCTCAATACACGTTAGAGTACAAATGAAGTTTATTAGCAGTGAAGGGTATTTTTGCTAAATCTCGAATTTCGTCCATGGTTTTGTCAAAATTTTGACCCAATCTGAAGTGTTTAGTGCAGGTTCGGAACAGCTAGAAAAGTCGTTTTCGAGTATAACAATGCAAGAAATGACAAACTACGCGCGTTTCCGACGATTTAAAATTTTTGCGAAATCTCGAAAAGATCGAAAGGTCGGTTCCTGTTGTTTACTCAACAACAAATTGTTGGATTTTAAAACGTTCGTGCTGCGTTCACCAATTCGATGCGCTATTAATTGATTAAAAAAATCGGAAATACCCAGGTTGCGTCCTCGCGAATGTTAAATTTTTCCTCATTTGTAGGTTCGCGAATAGTTTAAACTCGCGAGTGTCAAGCGATTAAAGTATAGTCGCAGAATAATATACGAGGTGCGACACAAAGGAAACGAGACTAACCTTGTAGCTCGCGGGAACCGATCTCCCCCAAGGCCCCCGGTAACTTGGAAACCCCATTAAATCTGCCGTTTTTTTTATTAAGGTCCAAGTTATTGCCAATACAATTCTTTTAAAGTCGCGTGGGTCGTCGAGGTAGGAAATATCCCATTTCTTCTTTAATATTAACGATAAGCACAACGTAAATGGCTCAAAGTCATCTAAAATGTTTGACCTGCACAGGTTCTCGCGCAGAAAGGGCGCGAAATTTTAACTATTAAAAATTTAACAAACATCGATAACAAAACATCAAACTAAATCGACTGTTTTTTTCAGATAGTACACGCCGCTGCCCCAACACCGTGCGGCATCATCGTAATATTTTTTTTCAATAACAGCGAACCAGCAAAGTGTATATCGAGTGTATCAGTATAAAGGTTTTTCAATGTCGGAACATTGAGTTTCTTTTTATAAATATTATTGTACACATCAATTTTGGTATCGCGGTGGGTTATTTTATGAGCATTTACAAACTAATTGTGTCCTTTTGTTAGTAGTATGTAATTTTCGAAATTTCGCTATACCTCTCATAGCCGGTGCTTATAAAATAGCCTACGTTTCTTCATAATTTTTAGACTGTGGTCTCATAATTTCGTTACATTAATATTATTTAGGTTATTTTTAGTGTTGTTGTGCCTGCAACGTGCCGCCCGTGCTTTGTAAGGACGTCCTGTTTTGCAGGCGCACGTGAAATAATTTAAATTCGAGCGTTTCATGTAAGCTTTATTCCTATACCATTGCTATTTCTAAATATTTGATACTGAGAAACTTACAGTTAGGATTTTTTAAATAAAAAATCTCTAGTCCCGCTATTTTCTTCTTATTTTATTTTCCTCGCCTATAACGTATTATTATTAGTGAAATTTTCTGGTCCCTAAAGCAATTTAATTATTATACGAATGCCAATTTCGGTGAATTTAAGCACAAACGTAGCTGTAAGTTGACGAGTCTTCGAAAGAGTTCATTTTATTTTTTTGGTATTTCTTCTTTTGTATGTTTTAACAGCTTCGTGCCGTGTAAGTTATACCTATACATACAATTTGCCTTTATCATATATTTTTTCCCACATGAAGTTGGTATGAACTGATCTAAGAACGAGGTTTATAATTTTCCTTTTGTTGCATGTAAAACTGTAGTGCACTAGTTTTTTTATATCACACTAACTTTTGTTTTGCCGAATTTTGTTTTGTGATAATTAGAAAGTATAATTAAGTACTTCGGTGATTATTTTAGAACAGTTCGCCAATTGTAAAGCATCTCGTACATAATAATATTGAACTTATATGTTGTAAAGTTTTTCGACCTTACAAGAAATAAGTTTTTGTAGTTGCTGTAATATTGTTCCATTAGCAAAATGCTCAGTGCGTCTCCTCACGTTAGGCGCAAATTAATTTTATTTTTTAATTTAAATTGAATAAAGTAGCTTTGTAAAATTTCTTATATAATTCGCAAGGGATATTGTGTCTACCTAAATAAAAACATAAATTTGTATTATAAAATATGTATTTTTATTTCATATTCTAGACATGCTTCCTATTGAGCTTTGCGTTTGTCCGGATGTTTGGCAATGACCACGGCAACCACTTCCTGGAATACCAAAGTATTTCAGTGGCGTTTATTAGATATCGTTTTTTTAATTCCGAGGCGATTTAATTGTTGTTTGATAACCGAATAGAAATGTATCGATTGTATTTGTATAACTTATCTAGTTTAATTTAGTAACTTATTAAGTAAATGAATGTTTGAAATGAATGAATGTTTGAATGTTTGAAATGGACGAGTAGATGTTTCATTTTTCCTTTATCTTGTAAAAATGACATAACTTTAAATGGTTTTGTAAAAGTGTAAAACATTTCCGTTATTCCAGCTGCCCCTGGTATGTTTGCAGCATCGAATCTGAAGTTTCTCGTTACGCCACTGGTTTGCATTCATTAAGAAGAAAGGACGACATTAGCATATTTATGTATGTGGTTACAAGTTTAGTAATCCCTCAGAAAGGAAGCCCTTCGAAAATTTTAGTTGAATAAGTTTTACAAATTGTTTGACCTTTTAAAAAGATGATGTAGTGATGATTACATTTTTTAAATGTTAAACAAAAAATGTCATCATTTTCTTTCGGCGACGACGTTTTTTGGTTTGCTTCTTACTCTCATCTACGAAGCCCTATTTACTGTTGACTGTTGAAAACATTGATAGAAACAAATATAGGTTGTAAAAAGTAACGTTTATGTGAATTAGGTCTTCAAATTGTTTCGACGATCAAACTATTTCCAATTTGGGATTATTTATGTTTGTAAACGTAAGATGACTCATCTTTAGATCCATAAGCGATTCAAAAATGCTATTGCACGCAAGTGTCGTGCCCTAACTTGTCTAAAATTTGAAGTACAAGTACTTCAAGTATCTTATTATTTTTAATAAACTTATTGACGGATATTTCTAAACAACCCTTCTATTATTTTAAAAATGAGCATTTAAATTCCTTGTCCGTTTTAATTTAAGAAACTTTCGACAAGTTTTCTGACATTTTTAAACGGCCCCCGTATACATTAAAAAGTGACCGTCAAAAACTTCGAATTCCCTGTATTTTTTTATTTAGATTTATTTGCCTCTCTAATTTAAGTCGATTTAACTGCGTGCATATTTTGAAGTATACGGGGTCGTTCGAAAAGTTCCGGCAAATACTTTTCGAACGGCCCCCGTATACTTTGGAAAAATGCGCGTCCAAAAACTTTTCGAAATCCCTCGTATAATCGTTAACAGATTTTTAAATAAATTAAATTGACTTAAATTCAATTAAATCGGAAATTAAATTAGAACCTCCAATTTAATAATTTAATTGGGAGCATTTTTCTAAAGTGTACGGGGGCTGTTCGAAAAGTTTTCGGACAAAAGATTTTTCGAACGACCCCCGTATGCTTAAATAAATGCGTCCAATTAAATTGGCTTAAATTAGGGGTTCTAATTTAATTGAATTTAAGTCAATTTAATTTATTTAAAAATCTGATGACGATTATACGGGGGATTTCGAAAAGTTTTTGGACGCGCATTTTTCCAAAGTATACGGGGGCCGTTCGAAAAGTATTCGCCGGAGAGCTTTCCGGAGTTGACGGAAAATTGCCGAAAAAACTTTTCGAACGCCCCCCGTATACTTTAATAAATGCGCTCAATTAAATTGACTTAAATTAGAGGTTCTAATTTAATTTCCGATTTAATTTTGTTGACGGAAAATTGCCGAAAAACTTTTCGAACAGCCCCCGTATACTTTAATAAATGCGCTCAATTAAATTGACTTAAATTAGAGGTTCTAATTTAATTTCCGATTTAATTGAATTTAAGTCAATTCAATTTATTTTAAAATCTGATAACGATTATACGGGGGATTTCGAAAAGTTTTTGGACGCTCATTTTCCAAAGTATACAGGGGTCTTTCGACAAGTATTTTGACGGAAAATTGTCGGAAAACCTTTCGAACGGCCCCCGTATACTTTAATAAATGCGCTCAACTAAATTGACTTAAATTAGAGGTTCTAATTTAATTGAATTTAAGTCAATTTAATTTATTTAAAAACGTGATAACGATTATACAGGGGATTTCGAAAAGTTTTGGACGCTCATTTTTTTAAGTATACGGGGGCCGTTCGAAAAGTACTTTTGCGCGCGCGTTTTGCAGCTTATTTTAAATTTTGCGGGATTCTTTTCTTACTGGAGCATCAGAACATTTCGATAAATTTTTGAGTAAAAACAAATCTTATTAAGTTACCTACCTTTTCGTTGATTGCTTATTTGTTCGCTTGATGACGGAATCTATTATTATTATCGACATGTACGAGTATACGGTTTACAAATCTCACTTATTTTCACAAAATTAACTCCAACAGGTTAAGTAAATATACCATACTTATTGACATTTATGTTAAAACCAGTCGAGCAGGTAAAATTTCATGTTTATCTTCATGGCTATTCATTTAAGACATAAGTAAAAATAATTTTTCTCAAAGTGACATTTACTATTAATACACACTGTCAAATTTGAAGTACTCAAATTATAATGTCTTTAAAAATTTCTCGTACAAATTTGTCAAATATTTAGAAACGAGGCAACAGATAATAAGATCATACATACATATTAATGACCCTAATTTGCCCAATAATACCGAATACTATATTTTAAAAATGCAAAATAACAAATAGGACAAACAACAAATCACACTAAATGATTATATAGAAGAATGAATAACAGTTGGTGAAAAATGTAACAAAAAAGCGTCCAATATTAATTTGAATCTCATTATATCCTGTAGGTAAATGGCAATTTCTATTATTTTTACTGCTGCCGATATGCCTTCCGGAAGTTTTGGTCCAATTCCTGTCGAAACCTTTGTTAACGTGTTTTCACTGGGTGTGGTTTTTTGGTTATTCTATTACATTTCTCTAAACAGCATCCATATTTTGTCCCATATACCATACTTATATTTTATTCTTCTCATTTTCATTGCCCCGCAGAAAATCGTAAGAGATTTTATTTATCTTATTCCAAAAGTTTTCTTGATTATTATCTTCACAGGGTTGATTTGTGCTGAATATATGAGTAGCGCTTTGATGATGGTGCTTACTAGTCTTGTCGACTACGTTAGCGGTGTCGGAGCATCTGCTGGTTTATGGTAATCCAAGAAGTACGATGGTCCAAAGTAAAATGATTCTCTGCATCATCCGATTAGTCGACTCATAATCATTCAATCGATGGCGTTTTGGCAAGGGCGATTTTCGTCAGCATCAATCAAAATATTAAGAATTAAAGAAGCATTTATTATTTATGTACATTTTAGACACGCATTTAAATGTAAAAACTACTAAACTTATATTACAATAAAAATTCATAGTGTCACGTACGTTTCTCCTTTTATTATACTCATAGCTGTCGACTCGTATGTATGTAAATTTGAAAATATGAGAAAATGGTCACTAGAACGCGACGGGATTCGTGCAACACCGATAAGTTTTATTTTTCGATCGTTTTTTGGGTTTTGGAAAATTTCGTCAGTCTAAACAAAATAAGTCGTCACCTATGAACATAACAATTTAACACGGCAAATAAAAGTATATCTAAAACGAGAATAAATACAAAGTGGTAAAAATTTATACAAACAAATTCACACATTTTGACATTCCTTCTTGGAAATTTGGGATGTACACACTTTACAAAAGTGAACGTCGTCTTCGAATCTGTATATTTATACCGTAAGTAAAGAATGGTCATACCAAATTTTCAAGTATTTCTACAAAACGAATTCTACCACCACTTCATTACAGTAACTTTGCTTATATAACTATTTTTATCAGCGTACATATTTCCCTCAAACATGGGTTTTTCTATACACTACTTATTGTTCAATTATACAAAATTGGGGCACTTTGTTGTGAACAGTGAAAAAGTAGAGAAGCTGTGATTAATAATAAATTTACAAATTTCTAAAAGTTTGATAACTCGCATGATTAGTTGCAAAACGTTTTTAAACGTGGGTGCCTGAGTGCCACGAATTAGGAATATTTACCACTGATGATAGAGAACTATTTACAAATTGTTTCAATAACTTTCACAATGACTCGCGAAGAACGTAACGCCATCACCTATTTTGTTACTTTGTGCATTATTTATTTATGTAATGTTACAAAACCAATCCTAAAACTACGTTGCGAAATTTCTGAAGATTAAATTTTACGAGTTTTTGACGAACGTAGAATTTAAACTTCGCCCTAATTTCGAAGTTTTGTTTCGTCTTACATTTACGATTTGTAGTTGTTTAGGTATCACTTCGCGACGGTCGAAAAGTACAAGTGCGAATTTCTTAATAGATAAGTGGACGTGTGTTCCCATTGATTTTAGGTACGACATGATTTTAAATCTACTAATAAATCGTTGCAAATGTAATTTATAAAAATACTGGAATTATGTATTTTAAAATTAATTAAGTACGCTATAGTAGATTGTCGGGGTAAAAATGAATTTGGAATTTCTTTTAATCGGTTTCAAAATAGACCAAATAAACGACTAGTATAACAATTTATTTCGTAGCTTATATTTAACGTGATAGATGTGGACTGCTTAATGAATAAAAATATTCGGTGTAGGCAAATAAATGTGAACGCATGGTAATTTTTGAGCGTTTTTCTTTTCTGAAACTACTACATTTTGATAATCGATTTAGTTCTTACGATTTTAATAATATATTATATTTCGTTTAAAATTGAATCACATATGTAGGCAGTTTAATGTTCAAATCGTTTTTCCCATACTTATAGTGCCCAATAATAACCAAAAATTATACATTTTTCCTGTTGAAATATCGCGATATCGAATCAATCGAATGAAAAAGACCTCTAAGCACATATTATTTTTATCAAAAGTCGAGCAGACCTTCCAAATAAATATTAATGCCGTGTAAAATTAGCATAGAAATTCTAAAACACCGAAGATACAAATCCTAGAACCTAAAGCCGTTACTCCCAGTCATTCTACCTCTCTTTTAAAGTCTAGTTAGATACTAATTTTGTGTAAAATTACAATTTTTAAAGGATCTCGATTAACCTCGTCAGTCTATCAGATAGAAGACTTACGAGCAACTCTATTGCAACGTCCTACTCAGATGATTGGTTAATAAATGCAAATGCTGACCATTAAGCAATTTGAGTTAACAAACATTATTGTTGTTCCAAGGAGTAATGTCGAGATCTTTTCCAAAGACTCTTGAAGAAGCCCTTTTTCTTTTGCATCTCTTCCCCTGAAAAATACTGAAGCGATAAAATTGTGCTAAATAAGGAGGGTCTATTCTATATACATTAGATTTGATGGCAATAACCAACAGATATATAATTACAGATGGTCAAAAGACGAGTCGATAATACTGAATCAATATAATTAAATGGATGGATGCAATACCTACTCACCGTTTGACGTTGGTTCCTGAAATTTTTGAGGAGTAACGTCCTTTTTCGCTTCCTTGCCGCTGTTACCTACAATAAATAAATAAAAATAAACATTAAATCGAATATCATTTTGGAGGAGGTTTAAATCTTAATATTGTTAAACAAATAGATAAAGCAAAGGAAATACCAATTAGATAAACACATTTATTTTGTTTAGATAAAAAACTAAGTCTGACTAAAATGAGCTTTGAAGGAAAACGGTAAGTTAGGTACGTTCTTTAACTGAAAATCGACACCTCATCCAAAATCTTGAAAATAAAGCACTACTATAAGGCTAAAACTTTAAGGTTCGGAACAACTTGAAGTCGTTTTTCAAGTAAAACAAGACAAGAAATGACAAATTAAGCACGTTTCCGACGATTTAAAATTTTCGAGAAATCTCTAGAAAAAGACGTGTTATAGATCATGATTTTGGCAAAATTTTGGCCGAACCTATAACGTACAGAACAGGTCCGGAATGACTAGAAACTCGCTTGTCAAGTATAACAAAGCAAGAAATGACGAACAGCGGGCGATTAAATAGATTATAATAATTGCATAAACTACATAAAATGCCACTACCTGATAAGCCTAGATCAGGTTCGGAATTAGTTGAAAAGTAGTTTTTCGAGTTTAACGATGCAAGAAATGACGATCTAAGCGCGTTTCCGGTGATTTAAAATTTTTGCCAAATCTCGAAAAAATCCCTGTTATAGTTCAGCGATTTTTTTCCGGAAAAAATTTGACCGCAAGCTTTTGAGCCGTAACGCTCAGAACAAGTCGGAAACGATTAGAAAACTCGTAATTTAGGTATTACGAAGCATTAAATAAGGAACTGCCGACGTTTAAATAGTTTATAATTTTTTATAATCTCGATAAAATGTCACCATCTAATACGCATAGAACAGGTCCGGAATTAGTTGAAAAGTAGTTTTTCGAGTTTAACGATGCAAGAAATGACATTCTAAGCGCGTTTCCGGCGATTTAAAATTTTTGCCAAATCTCGAAAAATCCCTTTCAGCGATTTTTTTCCGGCAAAATTTTGACCGCGAGCTTTTGAGCCGTAACGTTCAGAACAAGTCGAAAACGATTAGAAAACTCGTATTTCAGGTATTACGCAGCAATAAATAACGAACTGTCGACGTTTAAATAGATTATATTTTTTTATAATCTCGATAAAATGACACCATCTATCTAATACGCATAGAACAGGTCCGGAATTAGTTGAAAAGTAGTTTTTCGAGATTAACAATGCAAGAAATGACGATCTAAGCGCGTTTCCGGCGATTTAAAATTTTTGCCAAATTTCGAAAAAATCCCTTGTTATAGTTCAGCGATTTTTTTTCCGGCAAAATTTTGACCGCAAGCTTTTGAGCCGTAACGTTCAGAACAAGTCGGAAACGATTAGAAAACTCGTAATTTAGGTATTACGAAGCATTAAATAAGGAACTGCCGACGTTTAAATAGTTTATAATTTTTTATAATCTCGATAAAATGTCACCATCTAATACGCATAGAACAGGTCCGGAATTAGTTGAAAAGTAGTTTTTCGAGTTTAACGATGCAAGAAATGACAATCTAAGCGCGTTTCCGGCGGTTTAAAATTTTTGCCAAATTTAGAAAAAATCCCTTGTTATTATAGTTCAGCGATTTTTTTCCGGCAATATTTTGACCGCAAGCTTTTGAACAAGTTCAAAGAAGAGAAGAACAAGTCGAAAACGATTAGTAAACTCGTATTTCAGGTATTATACGCAGCAATAAATAACGAAGAGAAGAAATGATAAACTAAGCGCGTTTAAAGCGATTTGAAATTATCTCAAATTCTTGAACTAAATACGTACTGTAGTAGTCCTTGGTGCCTTCGTAAAATTTTAACCCAACTTAAATTTTATAGTTTGGGCGCTGTACTATATCAAAATTAAAAAACAAATTGAAAAGTGATAAGACTGTGTTTGTTACGGGTGTTGTTATGTAGCTACCTATGTGGTATCTGTGAAATGAATTTTCACAACCAATAAACTAACACAATTGCTGCATCGCAAACTGTAAAACAATAATAAACTACATAATGTTATGGAGGGATTTGAAAAAAATCAAGAAGCTATTAGTACGCATATCGTATAACAAAATATAGGAAGCGCAACATCGATTACACAAGTTCGTGCGATTGTGTTGTAAATTCAAAAACTATTCAGAAGATGGCAGCTGACTCACCATTTTCAAATATGCAGCAATTTCCTGTAATCAAAAAACCAAAAAATGTTGGTTTATTATAACTATTCTACCAAACATTTATGATTTTTACTTGTACTTTTGTTAGATCGCTGTATATTGAATAGAAATATAATATTTCTTCCGACGTAACTTAATAATATGTAATTAGCATTAGAGTAATTTTGATTTAGGTTCTCTTTCAATTATCTACTTGCTATCCCAAAATTAAATAATCTATTTATCTACTCACCTTTTCGAATTAATAAACTGGTCACTCGTCTAAGAGCATCTCTCGGCGATCTCTGGAAAAACTTAGGAGTAAGATTTGGAGGGAGCGTTAACGGTTTCCTATTAGTATCCCAAGGATTGTGACCGGGCGCTAGTCTATCTAGGTGTTCGATGGAAGCCGGTCGAGCATGTCGATGTTTAGGATACCACCCCCTTCCTGGTCCTCCGGCTAATCTCAACAGCTCGGCACCAACCAATGCCTGCTCTAATCCTGAATTTCGCCGATATCCTCCCGTGGAAATGTTACCAATCGTGTTTAGGCTACTCATGGTACTGCTTTGTCTCGGTACGGATTGATTATTTGGGATGTCCGGAGCTTTTCTATGTGGAGTGCGTGGTATATCGCAGCCTCTCGCAAAAATAGGCGTTTCTGGTAAACTACATGACGTTTGTAGGTGATGTTCTTCTCTAGAATTTTGCAACGAACGTTTCTGATACGTACGCCGTTTCGTACCCTGTAATTCTGTGGGCAAGGTTCGCCTTTCGGGCGGTATATTTCTATTTGAACTACTTAGGAAATTATTTCTTCTACCTCTATTATAACCGGCATCCATCGAACGCGTTTTTAAACTATTGGATGTAGGTTCTCTATGTGGAGGCACTGCCGGTGCTTCGGAATTGGGTGGGAGAGTGTCAGATCTCGTTTTCTGATTTACGGGATGCGCAATTTCTGAATACTCGTCTTCGTCTTCTTCTACCGGGGAAGGAGGTAAAGGTGGAAACTCGTGCTGTAATACCTCGACCCTGACGGGGAAATCTGCGGAAGACGAACTCGTCATCGATCTCGATTCCTTTTCTCTGTGCGCTATTAACATTTCTTTAGCGCTCTCGGACTTCTGTATACCGTTTCTTTTGGGATAATGCTGAACGCTGCCTCCGTCTATTAATAGTTGTCTGTAATAATCTTCTGAACGTTGTATTTCGTTGTGACTATTTGATTTTTGGAGATCGTTCAGCAATTGTTGTCGAAACTCGCCATTTTTCAATTCTCTTAGAGGCTTGGACGGCGTGTTTTGCTTTCTTTCGTTGAAGGTAGCACCTCCGTTCATTTGTAATATGCATTTGTCATCCTGAATAAAACTAGATACGTCGATATCGCGTCTCTCCAATAATTCGCTGATATTTTGCTCAATTTTTCTTAATGGAGAAATCTCGTTGCTGTTTTGGTTTAGACTTTCCGTATCCTCCTCTTCTTCCACGGTAACTGCAAGCTCTCTTCTCGGAGTTAATTCTTCCGCACTCAAAGTAGGCAGAGACACTACCCTAACTAACGGGGACGTAGGAGATGTAAAATCGACCGTCGACTCGACGGGAGGTCCGCTACAACTTTCAATAACGCCCTCCCTTATTAACGATTTAATATTATCGAAAGTAGTACTATGTTTTTTAAAGTCATTTCCATATTTGCCTTGCGGAGTGCTCGATCTTGAACTCGAGATGTCCACACTAAGTCTAGAAGGGGAACTAACGAGCTCCTGACTTAAACGTCTCGAATTATTCAGATCTAAACTATATCTAGATTTAGGAGAGTTGAGTTCTTGGCTTAGACGCGAATGAGGCATACTTAAATCTATGCTATATCTAGAATTAGGCGTTTGTAACTCTCGGCTTAGTCGAGAATTTAGATCGACGCTAAATCGAGAATGGGGTATACTTAAATCGGAACTTAAACGCGAATTAAGGGAGGAATTCGAATTCGCGGAACTTCCCATATAAAGCAATGATTTTCTATCTTTTTTGCCTCGTCGTATAATATACGTTCCACTACCGCTTAAATTTCCGGACCCCAATTCCGAGGGAAGTAAAATGTGATCGTCGGAATCGGAAAATGGAGACGCAATTTCTTCTTCGGTACTACACGGTGGAGGGTCCGGCCATTCGTCCAAATCTTTAATCCTGTTGGGAATCGAGCTTGTGCTCGAGTGCGATCCAGATTTTCGTCTCCGTCTTCCGACGACCTTCGTACTTCCGGGCGTCAATAGCGGATCTTCCGAATCCAAAGATACTTCCCACGCTATACTACTTCTTTTATTGGTAACCGGAGGAGGTGGCGGGAGCATTTCTTCGAGGGAATCGTCGGAAAAGTGCTCGTCGTCCGCTAATTCGCTTAGAGGTCTTAGCGCGGATTCTTCCGCGTCACTGGAAAGGTTATCTTCGCTGCCGTGTCTGCGAACCTCGCGATGACGCTCCGCGGCGGTCGGGACGGTTCTCGGAGGCACCCTAGTCGGCGAAGAGAGAGCGTATATTCCATGTTGAAAAGGTAAACTGCCGTATCTGAATCCGGGAGGCGGAGGCGGCGGTTGTAAATTAAAGTCGTTGTTTTCCCAACCATAGGGACGCTGGTGCCGCGTTTTTGGCTACAAAATATTCAAATTAGACGTTATATTGCATCGTACGGCTACGTACCAGGGTGGTTTGGGTGGCAATGTGCTTAGGTTCTAACGGATGGCCGTTGATGGAGTTGTTTTGAAATTTTAAGGGCGGCGGGATCGTTTCTATGCGGCCGGGCGGCCTGGTGAGAGGAAATTCCCTTGTTCTTTTCGTGTTACTTCTTTTGGCCGGCGATACCCTACAATAATTTTGAAGTACAAGTAAGTACATATTTCCAGACTGAAGTTACGCGATAATGTATCTTACTTCGGTAGGAGCGTTGCTATGAGTCGTTCGGCTTCTTCTGGTGGTGGTGGAAAATCGTTGGGGTCTCCCGGAAGTAACATCGTCGTCACGGAAGTGTTCTCTTCAGTTAGAGGTTTGAAAGCGAGTGAAAATTTTGGCTTCCGACCGTTCATGCTCATATAGCCGTCATCCTCTGACTGATGACCTAATGAGGGACTTTCGTCGTCGGGCGTCGTGGAGACGTTTCCAGGAGTCGCGTTCGAACTGACCTGATGCGGTTGAGTCGGCGATGTGAGGCCAGACATTTGTTGCACCTGATAAGACGCAAATTCTACTTTTTCTCGTGAACGCACGTAAAATATATATATATACACTCACCGGCACAAAATTCGATCCATCTACAATTTTTAGTAAAAAATTGCGATAAACGTTTGTTTTATCTAATAATGGGGAAAATTCATATTCCAATGACATGTTTAGTGCGATAAAATTTTATTCGTTTGGGGAATTTAGTTAGTTTGTTTATTTGGATGGTATCAAATTACAATAGTCAAATTCTGAGCGTACTTTATTATTAAGTTTATTACGCGTATTAGTCTTAATTGTTGGAAATACAATTGAATTTACTGTCTGTAAAAATTAAATATGGTGTTGAATCCAACCGATACTGCCAGAGCAATTGCTTTGATTCAAGATGGGCGCTCGCAGTACTACGCCGCTCGAGTCCTTGGTGTTTCAAGGTGTAGTATTCAGAGAGCTGTAGAAAGGTTTCGAGAAACTGAAGGCTACACCAGGAGAGTGGGATCAGACAGGAAAAGGTGTACAACTGCTACGGATGACCACTTCCTTACATTAAAAGTTCTGAGAAACAGAGATACTGCTGCAGTTAATGCACGTAATGAGTTGCAAGAAGTACTGGGTGTAAGTGTTAGTGAAAGAACTGTAAGAAGAAGATTGCAGGAACACGGATTGCTAGCAAAAAGACCCGCAAACGGCCCACAATTGACCAGAGAACGTCGACTTTGCACGTCAACACCAAAATTGGGATAATGATGACTGGGGTCATATTCTTTTTACCGACGAGTCGAGATTTTGTTTAAGATCTGCGGATGACCGTCAAAAAGTATGGCGCAGGACTGGAGAGAGATTCGCTCAATGTAATATTGTGCCAAAGCTTAGTTTTGGTGGTGGTTCAATCATGGTATGGGGAGGTATTAGCATGGAAGCTCGCACCGAATTAGTAGTAGTAAATGGAGGGGCGATGACTGCCGACAGGTACATTAGGGACATTATAGAACCACATGTCGTACCTTTCGCCCCATTTATTGGTGACAACTTTATGCTAATGCATGATAATGCCCGTCCGCGTGTTGCCGGAATTGTTTGTGAGTACTTGAGAGAAGTAACAATCCACCGTATGATGTGGCCTGCAAGAAGTCCCGATCTAAATCCGATCGAACATGTTTGGGACATGGTGGGGAGACGATTTCGTTGCCGAGTTCCTGCTCCTTCTAACTTGCGAGAAGTAAGTGTAGCATTAGTCCAAAAATGGGACGAAATTAGCCAAGATTACATTCGTTGCCTTATTGAGGGTATGCGAAGGCGAATAGAAGCTGTAATTCGAGCACGGGGAGCTACTACACGCTACTGATTTTTTGCTTTTTCGTTTTTTTTACTTGTTATGTACAATAAATGTTGTTTACTGTTTTCTCTAGTTATGAGATGTTGCCGTATTTTTGTTATTAGAGCAATAAAAATGTTCCCGTCGGTTTAATTACATTTCAACATCTGTTTTACACACCCTTTAAACTATATGTAAATATAACCAACTTATAAACTAAAATAATTACATCAATTAACCGCATGGATCGAATTTTGTGCCGGTGAGTGTGTATATATATATATATATATATATATATATATATACATACGCATTTAAAATCGTTTGCGTTTTTCGCAAAATTTTGAACCGACTAAGAATAAATATAAAAATATAATTTTCTATAAATTTAGAATTCTGTTATTGGTAGCTATATGATTGTTGTTTTTAAAGCGTGCAGTTCGTACTAATAAAATAAAATCACACAAATAATTCGAAATAAGAATAAGCTTTTAGCCAAAACTACATCATTTAATAACATAAAGTTTCTTTTAAACTACGATAAAAAAGTGTTCCAGTAACCACTGCAAGTATCGAGCAAGTATTTATAGATTGTCACTTACGTTTTGCACTTGATTTGCGTTTTCCACGTCGTCGAATTCGGACAGCACGCGGTCCAAAAGCTCTATCGACCGTTGTACGTCGTCGCTTCCTCTGCAACGACATAAATAATTAAAATAAAACCGTAAATTTAGCAACGTGTTTACGACATAGATTCGTGTTGTAATCTACGACCGTTTCTGTTTTCGATTAGAACGATTGTTTACGAGCGATTACTCGAGATAATTGAGTAATTGGAAATTGATGACAAAATTATTCTAAAACTATAAAACCACGCTATCGTCCAATTTTATTGTTAATTAATAACCGCCTGCTAAAGTGAGTGTGAACAGTTCCATTCTTTCGTAAAATTAGTTGAAAAGAGGGCGCAATTTTACAAACAATACCTTAACTTTAGAAGGAAAATGACGAGTCTTAAAAACCATCGAGGCCTAATGTCTCCTATTGTTTAGATTGTTTTCGAACCTTTAACGAGGCAATTTGCTAGTTAATGAACTCTGCAAATTGTAAAATGTTAATAAAGATTCAAGTTTAAGTTACAATTAATTATTTTCACGTTTAAATGGTTATCTCGTCTTTAGATTAAAAGTAATTTTTCGATCATACGTGCACAATAAGTTGATATTTAAATAAATAACTAACCATCTTGCTCGAAGGATTTTTCGAGCAACGAATTTTATATTACCTATAGGTACTTAATTTATAATCTAGAACTTTATAATCGATTTCCAACAAATTGCTTCTTTCCGAATATTCTCGAGGTTCAATTGGCGTAACTTAAAACGGCGACAGTGAGATTATAGAATTTTGACGCAATTCGAGGTAGTGTTTACAAAATATTCATGTGCAAGAACGCAATTAAGAGAACAATGATGATTTTCAACTACGTTCCCGTTCTCGCAAATGACAATAACTGGGTAGGATCGCTAAAAGCTTGCCAGTATATTATGAACATCTGCGACCACATTAATGAAGGTAAAGCTCTTTCTGCGTAGTATATACCTCTGAAATAATTTAATTAGTTAGTTACCTACATCCCGAAAAGCAGTGGACACGCGGCAGCGAGGAAAAGTTTCAAAAGATAAGAGATCGAGAGACGCGAGATAATTAAAGAAAGTCAATTTAAATATAAAACGACATTGATAACGACGAAGCGAGATTAATTATAAGAATGTTAAGCGATAAACAATATGCAAAATAAATATTCATTAAAAATAAATTGCATTTTCCGACACAATTCGAATAGGGTTTCCCCACGAAGAGCAAATAAACGATGGTTCTTTCATCAGATATCTACCTAACTGGAGAAGAAGAAACAAGAGGAAAAGTTCATAACTTCATAAAAACGTCGACAAAATGTAAATTTATGCTAAGTCGAAATAGATACATCTGGTAGTGTCAGCTTCTGAATTTATTTTAAACAAGCAAATATATTTTGATTTACTATTTAAAGTTTCAGAAAAAATCGAGCGTATTTTCAATTCGATACGTGACAAATTTGAAACAAATCGGAACAGTTAAATATTTAAGGATCGATAATTTCCAAAATACCTACGCAATATTATCTAAAATAATTATTTAACTTCTGATTGTTAGTGGTAATTAGCTCTAAAAGACGGAAAAGGAGATCGAGCGCGTTTTACACGACAATATTCGAGAATCGAAGCGACCGAGAAAATATTCTGCAACTAGACAAAAATTCAACGATCAACCACATACCTACTTAGAAAAAATAGTTAAGTCCGATTAAGTACATTTTAATAATCAACAAACTGGCAGGATTTTGTGCATCGCAAATTCTAAAACAATAACAAAACTACAGAACAGCGAAGGATTAACAAATTACTTACACGCAATGTAACATCGATTACGATTGTTATTCAAAAAGCTTACCTTTCGACAGTCTCACAGTATGTTTAAAATATCATCTATTTAAACCACCCATTCCGATACGTTGCACTTCTGAGATTTGAATAACAATAATAATCGAACATTTACACATCGCAGTGGTATGAGAAGCCGACGTCAAAACTAGAAATGTACTAATCTACTAACTATATATTATTTACGAAATCTATAGTAAACGCCACGAAATAAGAAAAAAGTTGATCGCACAGCAATTATAAAAGTGAGACTCGTAATCAAAATAAGCCGTAATTAAGAACACAAGTTACGAATTGCCGGGCAGTAAACTTTCTAAAACTGATGTACTCTTTTAACGAGCGAATGTAAAAAAGTAAAGCTGCGTGATTATCTCGGGTTTCGTGGCGTTTACTATATATGTGTGTAGTAGATAATACATATTATGTGCACACAACTTTTCACAAATTTCGGTAACATCAAATATATTTTCTTTTGTTAAGTGTGCGTCGACATCGCTTAAACAATAAGAAAAATAGATTGTTTCTTGTCTGACCGTGGCCCTGAAAATATTTTATTAATTCTATTCAAGTGATTCTCGTACTTAGTTATACGTAGGTACTCAACTTCATTATTAAAAAGGAGCTGTTTAAATAATTTTCCAGTGAGTCATGTTCGAAACAATCGTTTTCTTACATGTGCGACACGTACGTTGTTCGTACTACATAGGTAGTCTGTTAAACTTTAATGTGGCTGTTGTAAAATGCACAAATATAACGCGAGTCTTCGACATTACCATGAATTAACAGCTTTAAAAAACAAAGACAAAGAGTTAATATGTACATATAGACGGTCATCATCCAGAATTCTATAGACGATCATCTCAAACAAACAAATTTTTTCTAACCGATTTAGTTACAAACACAATTGTTATAAACGAGAAGTAAATAGGGCATCACCTATCAAAAAAAAAAAAACGATTTCGATTTTTACCTCGAGAATCAAACTGCCGAACAGCACGATTATGTGATCACTTAAATCCGCTAAAAATTCCCGTTTAATTACCAAAAAAAAATCGATGGAGTTCAATATTAGTTAAGAATTAAATTTAAAATTGTTTATAAAGTAATATTAGATTATTTATATATTTTTTTTGTGTAGATACGTTAAAACAGTTTTGATATTTGCGTGTAAAATTGCTTAGGTATTTAATTCGAAAACACGTATCGTCCATAATCGAGCTCTACGTCAAAAACAACAACAATTTAACGAAAACTCGATTTTGATAAAAAAAATCTACGAATATGTATAGATAAGCTATGTATGGATAAGCTATACAGCTTATCCAAACTATACGATGTTTACGTCATCAATACAAGGTTACTAGATGATGACGTTTCACACGGTGCTGTCACCTCGTACCTCGTATTTTGACAGTTCTAATAAATTGTAGTCTTTCTTTATACCATCTAATATGTGCGTAAGTAAGTCATCTATAGAATATGTCACTTTCCAAACTTTAAACCGAATTACAAATAAACAATCTAGTAACTTTTTTTTGATGACGTGATATCGTATAGGTTTGGATAAGCTATAGCATATGTATATTTTCTTTTGTTTCCTCGTGTAACAAGCTCTTTTTTCTAATTAAACCACGCCTACATAATAATCTGTTTCAATCTTAAAAGCATTTCATATAACTAGTAACTAGTTACTATAACTAGTATAGCATAACTAGTTCAAAATCAAACTGAACGTATGTAACTCTTGAGTATTTAATTCGGAAGTTTACCTACCTAAAAGTTTACTTCGAGTTATACAACTTCGTAGGTTTAATCTTGAACATTATTTGGTAGCTACTATAATCAGCCTATATTTTCCTTCTCACTTTCAAAAGTAGGTCGCCAACTTATTTACATAAGTAAAATGATCGACAATTTGTGGACGGTTTAGTTTTTGTTTGAAAACTAACGATAAGTGCCTAACTAATTCTAAGTTTGACCGATCGGTTTCTGTAGTTGGGCATTTCTTCACTAATGGGAAAGTCGGTGTCTCACACAAACATTGTATGTAAAATACGTTTTGTTGGATTAAATTTCCATTAAATTAATATGAAAGTTTATTTTACTTAAACCCATTAAAATAAAATTAAAAAGTTAAAATTCAATATCATTCTTTTGTTATATATATTTTTTAAACGTATAAAAGCACAGTACCCTGGCGTTGTCACCAATACAAAATCATTGTCCATGAACGTGTTTTTTGAAGATATTCTATTTAGAAACTTGAATGCGTCGTGTTGCTACAAATTTTGAGAAAATGTTTTTTTTCCTATTTCACATTAATTACCAAAAAAGTGTGAGCTCAACCTTGTCTCAAAATTCTGAAAACAATCCCCCGTCATAAATTATCTAAGTATTTCAGGTAATTAAGCGCTACTAAATGCCTCATAAGAACAAAAATAACTGAACAAGAGAAAAAGAAGCTAAATGTCGCGTTAAAAATGATCCTCGTCGTTCATGTTCGAAGTTCGTACATTCAAGTTCATATGTTTTGTCCCGCGAGATGTGACCGCAGGCCAATGAGCGACGAGAGAGAATCGAAGAAGGATAAAGGGCAGCAGTTGTTTTTGAATTGCAAAAAGGGAGACGTCAGATAATGTAATAAATAAAAACGGACGGTAATCTTTTTTTTGAGCCTTTTACATAAAAACTAACGCAGGCGACGGGACAAAACATACGAAATTGACTGTACCTATGTATTATGTTAATGTATTTGTCGGTGTAGATACATATTACACAATAAATACCTACTTTATCATTATTAAGTAATTTCTATTGAATCTCTGTAACTTGACTTCCATTAAATCGCACATTTCGAAATGGCAAGTGACGATTAGATTTAGAGAGATTTGAGTATATAATAATTAATAAACAATAAAAAAATATAATAAAATTGAAAACTAATACTGTTTCTCATCTACAAATAACAACACATACACAAACAAACAAATGGTCGACATCTGTCAAAATCTTTTTATAAGCTACAAATTACGTCTGAATCATTTTTCACGGGAAATATCAATATTTTGTAGAATATTTGCAAAAAACTGTTAGTCGTCCTTTATAAAAAAAATTTGCACGCGTCGTATCGATGGGGGGGACTTTTGAAGGATTAATTGAAAAGCCGTATACAAAAATCCAGCTAGATGGGAATTTTTTCGCGGACGAATGCTAATGTAACTGAGCTATCGAGAATAATCAATAAAATTTGTTTATTTAATAATAAAATGTTATATTTCTTTACTAAAAACAGTCCCCCCGTGTCTCAAATGTTCAATCATCTATAAATCCCGTAGTATTTCAAATTTCTTCTGGCCTATTACTACACGCGGTGTAATTGATTGTTATTCTCGTTCTAGACTAGACGTTCTCATTATTTAAGAAGAAAAAAGTTAGCGGGACAACTTTATAGGGGTCAGTTTCATGGCCGTTTTCGAATTGACGATGTGGATCGTTAACGATTCATAAGTGAACCTGAATTTCCATAATATGAGTTGATTGACTGTCAAGTGTAATTTTCTAAAATTCCGCCAGGGACACCCTTTATCGTCAGATCCCTGGAGGAATGCGATAGTGTTTACTATAAACTCCTTAATTATTTATAATAATTTTAGACCTTGATAAACAGATGTAATTATATTCATAATTTCCCTCAACTTGTTACTCCAGATTATCGGAGAAAAAATTAGCTTTAATTGAAAGTTGGGCCCCAAAATTTTTAAAAAAGATCAGTCAGTTTCGCGCTTTAATTAAATTAAGTTAATATACATAAAGGCAATTTTATTTATTACGCCATTAATTAAATAAGTTAAAAGTAGGCTTGCGTCTCTCGTTGAATGAAATCTAATTTGAAACAATCTTCCATAAATTCCTTCTTTATGGCTCGAAGTTTTAATAATATAAACGTAGATTAAATTCGCAGTTTATCCGCACGCCGCGCCGACGAAGTTGGTTCGCGTAACTTTTAAATTTAGGTCAGAAATAAGTAGGTAGTAGACATTAGGAAACGGGGAAATGTTTCGACACATTTTTTTTTTAAAACAATAGCGCGATACATTTTACGAACGTCTATATTGTATAAAAAAATTATCCTTGGCACGTTGATCATGTGCTCGACTAACTGCACACGCCACGTTTATCATGCATTACATTTAAATGGACAGTTGTAAAACGTCCAATTTTACAAGTTTTGTATACACAGCGAAACAGTTGAAAATATATTATAATATGTACATCGCGTTTTTATAGAAGTCGAATGCGAAATTTATGGGCTTTGTTACAGATTTTCTTGCTGTCACATTTGTTTAACAACTTACAAGTTTTCGAACAAGATTTACAGATATATATTTTAGACTTTTAAAATACAAGAAAAAACGCTTTTCTCGCTAAAATTATATTAAGGAGAAAATTTGGCAGATCCTGGCAATTATTGAATTTTATACTACAGTTACACTAATAATTTTACAAAATACATAATTCTAATAGTGAAAAGATACAATTTAATAGGAGTACAAAAAACATAAGATAAGGGTAGGTATCGTAGGAAATAAAACTATTGCATTGACAATTATTTGCTGCACTATCTGTAGACGAGTGGACTATCAAAATACCTTATATATATATACCTAATAATATACTACCTACTAATGTTACTTAATTTAAAAAAAAAATGCAATCATTCTACGTCGTAAGGGTAAGGGGGTATAAGCCCGATTTTAAACAAAATGTTTCAACAGTTTCATTTTTCGTTTACCTATCAATATGTAATTGATTCCTCAAAATTTAATTTTAATATCCGAAATGTGGAGACAATCCATCATAAAAAAGTTGCTTATGAAGGTGAAATTAACAACCCAATATTTTAATTTAATTCTGTCCGCCAACCCTATATTTTATAAAATAATAAACACGAAACATGTTTTTAAGCTTTAAAATTTAAAGCTCGTCCGATTCACACATCGCGAAACGATTTCGATTATGTATTAAAACGTGTAAAATTTATTGGACGTTTCGAACTGTATTTGACCTTTTCTGTTTGCAAGTCTATTCCGGATTATCTGCAATAATCGGCTTAAACTTTATCCCGGCGAAAATGAGGGTAAGAATAAAAAAATGTCCGAATAAAAATTATGGGAGCGTGAATGGCGAAAAAGGGGCAAATGAGTAACCTTGAGGACACGTGACTCGTGAATAGGTACGAAAAGGTCGAGGGTAAGTCTGCATTATTTACACAATACTCTACCACCCCTGTACATATGGAATTTCTATTTTCGGAGTTACAAAAGCGAAGAGGAAACAGATGATCGCTATATAAGCCTCGTTACAAATTTTGGAAACGAGCGAAATATTAATATTCCGCGAGCAACGATACACGCAGGGGCAATTTTATAAAATTCGCTAGTTCGGCGAAACAAGGCAAAACTAGGGTTCGTATATATGTTTTCGGTCTTTGGGGATTCGTGACTAATAAACGTAATTTTCTATAAAAATATTGAAAGAACGACAGCTTTTTCGTTCAGGAGTTAATCGAGATGTGTAGGACGATCGAGGATTTCTAAAAATTTAACAGCTTTATACAAATTAATTATCGAAATCCTTCGAGAATTGCAATTTTCCACTTCGGCGAATCGACGAAAATTAAATCGTTTTAATTCGAAGGAAGCCGAAGCCCTTCGTGTTTTGTGTTTATATAGGTTTTTTTCAAAGGACATTTCAAGAATTTCCACTTATCCTAAAATAAACACCTACATAATAATATCGTTGTTGTCGTTTAACCGGGGAATTACCGTTATAAACCTTTATTTAGGTTTTTCTCGTTGTCTTTAAACAACGTCGGTGCAAGAAACGTTAAAATGGAATTGTATACTTACTTCTTTAATTTGATAGATGTTAATATAAAAGCGAGGCAGGGGTGGATTTGATATTATTTACATCGTTCGTACTTTAAGTGGTTTTTGCTTACCTACTTCTACGTTAGAACAGCCGAAATTGATGTTACGCTTTTGAAAACGTCTCTTCCATTTTCCTTCAACAAATATTTGGCGGAAAACGTTTTCGCTAAGAATGACTCCATTATTTCAGTTGAAAACTCGCATTTAACAACGTTTTGCGTCGAGAATAAGGGAACGGCAGCGGTCCAACAACTACACAAAAAGAGATCCCAACGCACCCTAGGCTAGCTATTTGCATACTAACTACTCAAACCGAACTTATCTAGAACGCACTGCAAAGGTTTACTGTTAACTGTATAGGGTTATTATCCGAAACGGGGTATAATCGGTTAAATTTCAACTGTGACTACTTGATTATGAGTGCGCGATAATAAAATGCCCTACCGAATTTCCGTCGTTAATTTTTAAAGCGGATACCTACGTAAAATTCTAATTTCCGATAGTCGACTAGACATGAATTACGACGATCTTTAATTTTATCAAATTCGTTTAAGTAAAATATGTGAACAAGGAACAATCCGGATGAAATACGGCTCCTATAAATTTCAGATAGAGTGGGATTTTATGGAAAATTGGCGTATTGCGAGATACCGCTTCTCGTTCGCCCTCTTTTGCTCAAAGTGAAATAGTAAAGGACGAGAGAGCATCCTCTTAGAATAAATGTCTAATACAAGAGGCGACCAACAAGGTATTTAGGTTATAATACCGCGACATCAACTTAAATTAACGAAAACAAGCACTTACTCGGTATTTCCTTGGCTCGTTCCCCTCCGCAATGCCATTCCTGCACGTGCCATTACACCTGAAACAAAACAACATTGCAAATCGACGTGCAAATAACAAATTCTACTCTATTACCACCCGCACTGCGCGTTAGACAAACATTTTCATCTGTACCGACTTCTAACATTTTAAAACGAACCTCTAATAAAATAATTTATTGTTTTCTAATGGTCCTAACCGTCCGAATTAGCGGCAAATCTCCCAATTCGAAAACTTCGCAAAACTAATTAAACTTATCGGGTTAGGATTTTAAGTTCGTTAAACATCAATTCCGATTAAATACCATCGTTCGAAACTCGCCAGTTTCGAAAATTAATTAATAACGCCAAACTACCCTTATTTTCCCGTTACCTAATAATAATCGATTCGCCGCGTCTTCTTAAAATATTCGAAAACGTCGCGTCGCGTCGAGAAAGATTTTGTGGTTGATGCTGTTTTCGATGGAAATTCGAGAAAATTCTCCGAATATTCTATTTTCCGAGGTCGCGCCGGAATTTCGCCATAGTAATTTTAACTGCGGACGTCAACTTTACGGTGCACGGGGAATCGATAAATAACCGCGCATTAAGTAAGTAATTATTAGGCAAGTAAATGATTTCGGTACGGTCCTGTTGCTTTACGACGATGGGCTGTAATTGGTGCCCCCCGGTGGCGTTGCACGCCAAATTTAACAGGTTGATGCTTTTCCGAGTGATCCGAAATTGTATATTACACACCAGGCTGCTTCTAGATATTTCGCATAAACTTCGGCTTGCCGAGATATCTAATTTAAAACTGTTAATCCCGCCGCTTTCTAGAGATGAAATTTTCAAAAACCAAGCTTTAGTTTCCATTTACCCCGAAAGCAGCTCATCCGCAAGACTGAGCTTTAAAAGGTCACTCGATAAAATTAATCCATTAGAAAAGGTTTACGGCTATTATGCATAGTTTGATTAATTTCGACTTTTAATAAAACGTGCTTTTTTAATGGGAAAGCTCGGTTGCGGTAGTTTATCAGCTTGTTATGCATTAACATGTATTACATGCAGTATAGGGTAGGTAACTGCTGAATGTGCGAATGTTTAGTGTACGGATACTTAATTTCGGTTTATCTGCAACAAGAGCCGCAGATGTCGTAATTACTGGCTTCCCACACTATTAACAATTACAGTAAGTACGTCGCCGTAATGGACAAAGACGTTCCGAATATAAGGGAAACTACCACTGCACATGATGGCGTGGGGACGCAAACAAAGGTTGACGTTACCCCAATGATCTTGACGCTTCGATAATTTTCTAAACGCGTACGCTTCGTTTTCAAAATTATCGCATTTTATTTTGTATTAGGCACTTTACGCGTTGTTCAATTTTCGATGTGCGAAAAGAGGACGAAAGGGGAAGATCGCTTAAATTATATTTTTGTGAAACAGAAAAAATTCTCCACATTATTTTCTACGACGCGACGAGAAACATAGAAATCGATTTTTACTATTTCAAAATTACGATAAAACTAAACCCTTTCGACCTTAGAGCCAAAATATAATGCAAAAGAACGAATATTATTTTGATTTAGGTTCATTTTATGCGAAAACGGCCAATTTTAAAATATACTGTTGGTCAAAAGTGTTGACCACACTTTTGTACGAAAGTAGTACTTATAATAAGTAAAGGAAATACTCGATATTTGGAGAAGTTCGATCGTCTAGTGTGGGACTCACTGATATAACGAGATTATCCTCGACGAACAGTCAGTATCGCCGCAAGACGACAAGACATGGAGTCGAGCAGACGCCGGTTGGTGCTTTGGGAGATGGCCAAACCATGCCCGTTTTTCTCGCCTCCGAACCTTTTTAACGTTAACCGAGAGATTTTATTTATCGAAAAGGAAAACAAGTAGCGTATAAATCTTAGGATCGACTGTCTCTCGGTAGTCCTCTTCAGGATCATTTTCTTGGTAACGACATATTGGTTTTCTATATTTATACCTTCGAATGAGCGCCTGGTGATGGCATAGTACAATATCAAAGTCCTTTCGCAATACGTCCATATTGTATTTTACGTTCTTATTTTCGATTTTTACAAATAATGAAGAATGACGGTTCCGGTAAAATACTTAGCCCTTCATAATTAATCGATAATTGGATGTGCAATAAAAACAATTAAGCACCTATACTAATTAATTTAATATGACGAGCTTCTCTTGTTATACTCATTGTCGAACAATATTAATTAGTAACTATAGACCCCCAATTTGTCTCGACAACTCAATTTAGTGTTGGAATCGATCGCAAATAGTCAAAGTAAGGTTGCTCCTTAGGAAAATAGGATATAAAATAAATCGAGCGGTATAGGTACCTTGATGATACCTAGAAATAAATGAAAATCGACGCTTAAGTTACAAGAGTTGGCATAAATCATATCAACAGTACGTAAAGACAGTGAAGACGTAAGATACATGACACGCGAAGAGTATTTTCAATTTCATTTCTATCGGTTGCGTCGATTTTATTTTGTCCTATAGACAAAAAGGACCGCCCCGCCACGCTCTTGTATAATTTTATAACGTCCAATCTCTTAGTAATAATACAAATCATTCAAAATTAAGTATAAACGTGGGGCTTTTTAATAATAACACAATGGCCATCTAAATAATACGTGTAGAGAAACTTACGTTGGCTGCACCGGCATTAGTTTTCTGGAGAATGGGAAGGATGACGGGAACAGTATTATCACGTTTTGCCGTAAAAGCGGCATTGTATTATTATTTACTACATTAATAAATGGGAGATCGTAAATTACGGCATAAAGATTTTCATACATGCAATGTTACGACAATTCGTATTTAGAAAATTTACCTAACACTCAATGTCGATTTAAATGAATTTTCGTTTAAATTGAAGAAGTTATCCCTGTCTTTTTGCGCCTTCCTTTTTGCACCGATTTACTTTCTAGTCACGCTTCAAATCGGTACGATCCTAACTTTTATCTTCTACAATTTTTAGTGTATCATTTATTCTACATAGTTGATTGTTCCAATCTATTACCTGAGTCCGAAAAGGTTTAAATTGACCGCCGCCGTCGCATTGGTCGCCTTTAAATAACGATTTACTTCGACAAGGTAGATATAATTGTGAAAAACACCAACGCCGCCCTAATTAATTACAGAAATGCACCTGACAGGTTAAAATTTAAAGAAAAAAATCAATTTCAGTCGTGAAATAAATATGATGAATGTTAATGATTTTTATGTCATGTGCAGAATATAAATGATAACAGTTTCACGACCTTACTTTCACTATCTGGTGCTATACACAAATTGCCTCCCTCGAACTCGAATTCCCTGCGGTGGTTACGTGGGTGCCAGACGGAGAGGGATGAGCGTAGAAACCCCAAGTTATCGCCCCCGTCTGGACTCGACCCCTTTCGTTTTCCTATTATAACGGAGCGTGAGGTGATCCAGGTGGATAAAACTTTTGAATTATTTTTATCGTACCTAATAAATTAGACGTTTCGATGTCGCCAAATTTTACTTACATATGGCATAGGTACGTCACGAGTGCATTCCGGAAATTTGAATTTCTCGCAGTTAAATCGTCGCCGCCCTGCTTAATTGAATTTCTAACTAAAGCTCAAGGCTGCTTAAGGGCGATTGCGTTTGTTATACTTGGAAAATGGCATGCCAAGTGCAGCAAATCTAATTTTTACCTAGTACTACAACAAAGAACGTCTAGCAATGCTTCGGAGCAATAATTACGCTTATGTACCTTGGTTAAAACGCTTCTTTATTACGCCGTTGTACGGTATTGTACCAAAAAAAAATATGATTCACAGTGGGAATAAAAATAAGGGTCTTATATAATACAAAGGGGACAGCATCGGTGCCTGTTTTAAAGCTGCTTAAAGCGTGACGCGGGGGCAGATTTCGTTATTGCAACGAATTTACCGTCGTTCCCCGTTTATTCTGTGTAAGTATTAAATCCACGCCGCACATCCATAGATCAGTTTATTGTTGAAATTTAAATTATGCCAGTAATGCTTTTGAATCAAACGGATTAATTTTTAGACTGTTTTTACTCGACTAAATATTGATAATCATGATCGATAATATTGTAAACGAGGAAACACATTACAAATAAGATTTTTTATACAAATAAAACATCTAAAGCTCCGTTATTTTTCGATTGTGCCACGTCTTTTACAAACTGGAGATAAATTTTCACTAATCTGCCGTTAACTCAATTAAATAATTAACGTTAAATTGATTGTCAACTTATTATACCGCTGGCGCGCGCTGTTTTGAATTTGTCGAGTTGCTTTGATCACATCGCCTCTTTTACGACACTTTTCACTCTATATTATAACAAAATGACTTTGGTTTTGATGTTATACTAATAATAAATGATTATGCGAAAAGAACAACTAGAACCCAAACGTCTTTAAAAAGCTTCGACTTTTCGAATTTAAATTATGTCGATTGATATAAGAATCGCTATTTTATCACCTTTTTTATCTGAAATATGCAAAACGATTCAACTTCAAATATACAAACTTTAGAAAATTTAGACTAGAACGAACAAGGTTTTGAAAGAGCCTGTTTTGCGTCATACACGCATTTTTGTCTTGTCAGCATTTAAGTCGATATGCTGTTCTAAAATGTACAGATCGTCTAAACAAGCGCTTTAACTTTCTTATCATTTTTAAATAATCGTTTGGTTAACTAAAACTGTCATCTGGAGATATGCTTTTAAAGGCTATAACAATTTATGTAAAATTCGAAATTCCCATTCGCTAACAATTTAAAATTATCGGTTTTTCAAACGAAATATTTAAGATAGACCGACTTGTAGCATTAACGAAAAACTTCCAAATATGATATTTTAAAACTACCTTTAAACACTTACAGGTCGACAAAAAAAAGTCGATTTTGCAAATTAATTATTTTAACAACTACATAGGGTATAGGTATTCATTTTATTATTTCTAACAATTATTAACAAAATTACGAAATTTTGTTTAAACTAGTTGGAATACGCGTTTTTCTCGTGAAAAATTAGAATCGGATCTAGAAGAGAAATGGGCCGCTTTTAAAGAAACAAGAAATAATTAAAACTCCGAGGAAAAATATGTGGAAGAACCAAAAGTGAAAAAAACATGAGAAAAAAGTTGATGGAATAGTGAAATAAAAACTCTAGTAAAAGAAAAATAAAACGCATGGAAAATATATATCTAAACTAAAACGCAGAACGACAGAGAAGATTATAATAGAAAGAGAAACACAGACAAGAGAGGCAGTTAAAAGAGCGAAAAAAGAAAGCTGGAAGGAATTTGGAAAAGAGATAATATGAGATGGATAATAGGAAATTTTGGATAAGAATAAAAAGATTAAGGGGAGGAAAACGAAGAGCAATCGAAGACAAAGACAATCAATTATAAATAGAAACGAAAGACATATTAGAAATTTGGAAAGAGTTTTATTCAGAAAAATTTAAAGCAACCTTATCTGAAAATGAAATAGACAAAGAAGATGCCCGAAAAGGCAGGAGTGCGAAATAGAAGAAATGTGCGTTTTTCTCGAAATGATGTTTTCATATTAATCAATTGAACGATTTTCGTTTAATTTTAACAACATTTTCTACACTATAGTTTATATTATCACGTTTATCTACACGCGTACCTGAGTTTTGGTTCAATGTGTTTAAATCATTTTGTAATAAGAACAGCCCGAAATTTTCAAACCATTACAATTTTTTAAAAACGCAGAGGACAATATTAAGTTTCCCTTTTAAGATCGTTACGTTGTGTAATGAGGCGTTTTGATGTCGATAGTTCTCGATAGGCGTGTTTCAAAAAAGCAGCCGTTTTATAACTCAATTTGTTGTAATATATTTTTTACTAACACCAAAAAGTATATTTAGTTTAATCCTAATAGACTCCACAAAAGAGGTACTGTTTGGTTGTCCAACCGACTACCCACCCTTAAAACGCCGCGTTACAGTTTACGGGAGCTTTCGTCGAAAACTAAAAATCACCTTTGCGAAAATTTCTATTTTATTATTTGAATTATCTATATGTACTCGATAAAGAAGGAAGAAAACAATAAAACGGAAACGTGAAGTATATAAAAACGATAAACTGTGTTTCAAAATGGAACATAAATGTTTATCAAAAAATATAAAAATACAATTCGTGACAATAGAGGAAATGCTTGAGGTAAAGTAAAATCCCACGTCCGCCTACACACGAACTAAAACAAGAAAATGGAAATTTCCTACTTATTCACATTTTTCCCCCCTCGAGTAACGCTATTTTGTTTTATTTCAAGTAAAAATATTGTCTAAAATCGGCACGTGCCTCTCGTTTATTTTTGAGAAATTATCGTCGAAGTTGATCTTATAATCACAATATCTACTTACTTATATCCGAATAAAAAATGTTTGGCGCGCTAACGACATTCGGAAAACAAAAAAAAAGAAAAACTTGAGTTATTATCATTTTAAAAATAAAATTACGAGTCGCGACTCTATAGGAGAGGCGGTTTCAACCCGAATTTCGCGGCGGCAATACAAAATAACGAATCAATTTTTTGGTTCACGGCGTAACATAATTGTATTTATGGGATCGTGACCGTTTTATTAAATTAAAGATAATTCAGTTTAATCCTTTTACAGTTCAAAAGTAATAAAGCAAAAGTCGGAATTAAAACGGGAAACGGACAAAAACTTTTCCGCATTTCCTCGGACGCACTGTAATACTATTTAAGTTAAACAATCACGTTTTAAATTGCAGATATTGTCGATCAAGATAATAATTGTACTACACAACACGCATTATGTATAGTATATATATATATATCGTGCTGACGCCCGGTATTTAAGCTGGTTTATTAATTAGTATGGATAAAGTAACGAACAGAATTGTTTAATATGTATAAGCGCGCCAGAAATTAATTAAAACTGATAAAGAGTCGGATCGCCGGGAAAATCCGAATAGATGTCATTTATCACAATTTATCGGTATCAGTGTCTGAATCTGAACTTTCAGTTCATCGTTCGAAGATAAATCAGGGACCTGGCTTTTGGATAAATTACGAGAAATTAATTCGTTACAGTTTTGTTATTTCAAAGAAAACGTATTCTCAACTGCTGCAAATTATGCAAAGGGCATCAATTATTATTTTAGACTTTCCCCTCGGATTAAACGAATTCGTTGCGAAAAGTTTCCTTGCAGTTTTATTAAATCTACAAGAAGGGCGAGCTTAGTATTTACTTAAAGCGGTTTTTTTTTTACACCGACACCGAAACCTTTCCGTGTGTGTACAGGAGTGCGTTTCTTATAATCGCGTTCGATACATTTGAGCAAAGACTCACCCGGAAAATCTTGAAAATATCTAATCGTCACTTCGACGCAACTCCAAAGATTTAACATGGTGAAAATTGCACATTAAACTATTGTAGCCGTAAAAAAAAAACATATTTCGGCCGCTTGTACGTCTCGTCGGTAACGCATCTTCCGACACATAAACTTCGCAAGCCGTCGAGATGCAAGGTCTTCCGTGTATCCACCGCGTAAATCTCGTTTTAAATCTGCATTTGATCTCATTGCTGGAGTTATACGGGATCGCGAACTTGTCGGACAGGTTAATGCATTAAAAGGTCGTGAGAAAGGGGAAATTATCCTACAAAGCATCGCCATTGTAATATCATTTCGAATTACCTACAACTTTGTGGTTCGGCAATTCCAATGTCGAAAACTTACTCGTCACAATAAATTGTTGATAGAACGGCGTTAAAGATTCGGCGATAATTCATACGTACACCCACTTAAGATAAATGGACTACCTATATTAAAGTACGAGCGGTGGGGCGTTTAGCTTTGGGCCATCTAATTAATTATTCCCAAAAGACGATCTGATCGATATAATTCTGCAACAGAGGAACTTCAACCGGTTTGCTGTATGAATTCGCAAGCGTCTTGAGCAGATATCGCGCGACCACCAAATACGTATCGACTGGATTCGGACGTAAAAGGACGTTTAAAGGTACCATCGTAACGGTTTTAGCGACTACGCAAAAAGAAGCCAAAAGTTATTTATTACTGCGGTGCACCGTTCGAAAATTATTAGCTAATAAAACCTAACGGAAAACGGTGGGCGTTGTAAACGCTATACTAAAAACTGAACAATCCGATGTTGGGGTCGATGTTAACGATATAGGTAATTTGGAGGTCAAACTGATCGCCAAAATTACGATCCGCATTTTTTTAGACGGCTCTTTTATAATACGCCCTTCGACGGCGATACCTTTTCGGAAAAATCGCGGAAAATGCGTATACCTACTATAAACGAATTAAAAAGAAGCAAGAAATGCCGTAAATTCCGTTGTAGGTATTTTAGAAGGTTTTTCGAAGTTTTAGCATTTTTCAAGTTCAATTAAAACAATGCACCTATACACGCCTACCGATGATAGAAGCGTAAATAAAATAGACGAAAGATAAATTAGGTACTTGTACGTAAATCGTTTCGTTAAGTTTAAAGGGCGGCTTACAAATTTCGCTACGTACCGCACGAATTTCTTGTATAAAAATGTTATTGACGTACAGAATGATTAAATTTTCTACAACTTTTCACTTCCAACTAAATTCGTTTAGACTGCCGTTCTATTCGTGAGAATTTTACAAATTTTCCACCTTCTATTACGGGAACGCCGTTAAATTTTTTAAAACATAAACCCGTGTACGTATCTACACATCGTAACGCGGCGCCGGCGGCGAGTTAAAAAATTAAGACAATCGTCCTTTTTATGATAACTAATATAACGTAAATGTGCTCAAGTTTAACTTTCATTATAGCAGGATTAACTAGACCTTAACAAGAGCCACAGGGATTTGCAATCAAACGGTTCGTTCGCATTGGAATTCCGTGCAAAATCAACGGGGCAGCGGGCACTCAAAGGGATAAGGTTCCGTAGTTGCCTCTAGAGAACAAAATTAAACGAACGTAAAGCGAGCGGTCGTTAAAAAAACGTACAATTTCGGCTACGAAAAGTATAAAAGCGCCATCGGTTTCTGGGTTAGATGCGTCGGATGGAGCGATTATTGGCGCCTTTCATACAATACGGACACTGAATTTAGCTTCTGTCCGCGTTATCCTAAATCTCACAGAACTCGATTTATACTTCTCGAAGGAAATCGAAATAATTATAATTAAATTCTGGGGATTCGGAACGTTTGGAACGACATCAAAATTTAAACACGTTCGAATCGCACAAGATCGTAAAAATCTGAAAATGATAGTAGGTAGTAGGTATGTACTCGCGAAGGAAGGGCGTGGATATGCTCGTTGTAAATGCAGATTTGGAAAGATTTACGAATGTCAACTGGAAGTAAAAATACGTGGGAATAGAAGTGCAGCTTTAAAAACAACAATAACGACTAACGCTTACCTAAAATGCAAGTAACGACGAGAAGGGACGAAATCAAATTAGGCTTTAAAGGACGAAACCGAAACAATCTATTATTTGTGAAATCTGTGAAAACTTCGAAAAGCTACAACTTACAAGCACAAAACGGCTTTGATCGATTAGCATCACGATTATCCGCATTCGTTATAACAATAACGATTTCAAAAACAAAAATAAAAGTTTTTAAACGCTTTGATGTAGAAATTTGCCCCAAAAATATTGTTTAGTCGATTACAAAATACGGTTCTGTAGGCTGATCGTTTAAAAACACAAGATATCCATGTACATACATACCTGCAGATTGTTTATTACTAATCGTAACAGTAATTAATTACATGTTCCCAATTGTACGATAATAAAGATCGCTTGTAAACCGTATAGGTAACTTAAAAATAAAAGCATAAGACCCATAGAGTGCTACCTGATCTAAACCTAATAGAACGTGTGCAAGTATACTACGAGAAATGCAGTTTTTGGAAGAGAATTCGATTTCTTACTTGCGACCTAACAATATAACCCTCCAATGTTGTCATCAAACATTAGTCACAAATATTACTACAGAAAATTAGTCATTTAGCGTTCATTAACTGATAACAATATCACAGTGTCCAGCGTACATGGAATTTGCATATACATACTGCATGTACCTATTACGTACCTAACAAAATTTTACAAACAAAACAATTTCGTTTTATTTTTTACACTTTAACTATTATTTAGCAGACGCGATTAAACTTATGGGCGATAGTGTACGCAGTCCCCTCAAAAAGTTCCCGGGTTGAGGTTCTAAAAGAAACACGAGGGTATCTAAAATTCGACATAGTCCCGCGTCTTCTTGGTACGGCGTTCTTTCAGTCTCTGAAAGGACCTCTCGAAGTCGATTGCTGAAATACTTTTCAGGAGTGCTGTCACTCGCGCTTGAATAGCGGCTACATCATTACCAATTTGAAACGGGGGGAAAATGAAGAAGTCGGCCGGGCACGAGGTCTGGTGAATAAAAAGGAGTGAGCGACCATAGTGATCGATTTTCGCGCGAGGAAGCTGATTATACACATGTACGTGCGTGTGTAACCAGTTTGTCAATGACATCGCTCCCGAACAGTATTCCAGCAAGACTTCCAAATACTAAAATAACGCCGTACGCGCCGTGTCGAGAGGGCGATGCACTAACAAGGAAGATGAGGCAGGTGGAAATATCAGAAAAATTTGAAACTTTTCAGGATTGCAGTACAAAGTCAACACTAATCAAGAGCCGTATTCCGTTCGTGCTCTTACGCGGTTTAAAAGGGTGAAATCTACACTTGAAAATTGGAACTTTTTCGATTTTGCTTATTATCTGTGAAACAACAAGAGCTATCGCCAACAAACCATATATTTTTGTAAATGGCTGTTCAAGATCTACATTATGATACAAAAATTAGGGGTGAAAATTTTAAGGGATGATACTGTGCGTCCGATGCGGACTAGTGAACGCTTAGCTTAACAATGCTGCCGCTGCGACTGCTACTTGTCTGTAACAGACTATAGGAAAAAATTAGAAACTTCTAAATTTTTCTTTATATTTTCTACCTTTTTTTCGTCATCGTTTTCCGTCTATCATCAATTTTCAGTGTAGATTATTCCGTTGACTGCGAACTTGTATTATTACCTATCGTAAGGTAAAGTTTCGTTCGCGAAATTGGACCGTTGAATGTTTGAGGGGAGACCTAACCAAGATCCTAACAGAGTCCCTGATCTAAGAGCCTACCTAACCTAGTCGACAAAGAAAGGTCCTATCTTTCCTCGTCATATTAATCCTTTTTGTTTGTAATCCTTTTAGAGTACACAATACAACACGCAACACTTGCGCACTCACACGCAAAAAGGCCTTATAAACCGAACGAGCACTCCTCGCACACACGAATAATACGACACCGTAATTTAAAATTCGAACTACTGAAACAAGCAACACCGTTCTGCACAACTAACGCGAAAGATCTGAAGCGGTTTTGCCAGAATTCTATATATATATATATATATATATATATATATATATATATATATATATATATATATATAAGCGGGATTTCCTAGTATACAATGCATATATATATATATATATATATATATATATATATATATTGCATTGTATACTAGGAAATCCCGCTTTTATTTTAAAACTTCAGTTGTTTGTCCGCATTCCGATAAGCTACAAAAGTAGGCGGCGCACATGTTTTATTAGTTGCTTTGTATTTTATCGGCCGCATAAAAATGCGATTAAACTTTTATTTGGTTCATGCTTTGTAATGGGGAAATTTTCAATGCTTAAGGGCACACGAATAGTAATTAAATTAAAAATACAGTAAATTTTTAATTATGCGGTATAAAGACAGTAGATAGCGATTGTTCAAATATAAAAAACACATAATTTTAGAATAAATTTCTTAAAAAGTACTTATTTAAAAAATTTTCGGTCATTATCTGTCAATTTTTTTTATCAAGCTCCACTACGACCCCTGTAATAGCCCAAGCTCCCATCGCACAAAAACCTACGTCACAACATTACTAAAATTTTCTTAGTGTGTTTAAGAGATAATATGGTGGGAAATATCCAACCGGTGGCAGTGGCAATTGAATTTTTATTTTAATCATTTTTGATAAACTTGATACTTGATAAAATTTATTATAGACTTTCGAGAAATATCGATTATTTAGAATTATTGTGATCTGCCTCGCAAACTTGGCGGACCTCCCTCCAAATGAATAAATTTTTAATATGTTACATACTGTATAAACTACATTGCGTTCTTTTTTTTTCAAATGATAATTTTAATTGTCCTTTACATGAATATATATGTCTGTCGATGTAAAAATGTACCCAAGTATGGCAAAATTAGAGGCGAAAATTCGAAGGAATGACACCCTTTAGGATTTTCATCCCTAATTTTTGTATCATAATGTAGGTCTTGAATAGCCATTTACAAAATATATAGTTTGTTGACGATAGCTCTTGTTGTTTCACAGATATTAAGCAAAATCGAAAAATGTTTCAATTTTCAAAGGTGTATTTCTCCTTCTTAAATCGCACGAAAGCACGAACGGAAAACGGCTCTCGATTAGGGTTGACTAGTACTACAATTCTGCAAAGATTCAAAATTTTCTGAGATTTTCACTTGCCTAACCTTCATTGTTAGGTGAATTTTAGACAATAAACGTTTACCAAGATACATCTGGGTTTCTATTAGAGCCCCAGTCCGGGAACTTTTTGAATTGACTGTGTATATTATGCTGCAGTCCTTATGAAGTCTCTCCCATTTTTTAAATATGTATCGCGCATATTAGGTACGAAATTAAATCCTCTACCCAACACACAAATTAAAATACATTTTAAACGGAACAAACAAAACTAATCAATTGGTATCGAACATATCAAATAGAAAAGAAAAATACACGTTAAATTTCGTGGAAATTCGTTAACGAAGCAATAAGAAATATAAGAGAAATAAACGTAAAATAACAAACAAAATCCCTCGAAAATAATTTAATTGCATACCGATGCCATTTAGAGAAATTTATCTCTTAGTATATACCTGAAGTGCAAAACCTCGGGGTAGAGGATAGCGGACATTTATCAAACAGTATACGAAATTCTGTAAACCCAAATGGCGTTTTGGGAAAGTAGTTAGAAGATTAATATTCGTGAATTATGTGGAAGGGATTATATATAAATTGCTTTTAGAATTAGTACTATTTGCGAAATTCCTCCGAACGTTTTAACAACACTCGTATTACCAATTGTAATGATGGTCGAACTGTTGCTTTCCGTTTGCAATTCAAACGCGCCACGATAAATTTTCTCCGACAACAAATTTTTACTGGTTTTTCAGATTTTCGGCGATAAATGGCCCTTCGATCGAAGCAACATCGACTAGGCACGATGTAGATTTATCGTCGCTATTCTAGCTCCGACGGAAAGCCGGAATCGAATATTTAATCAAATGCAAATATGACAAAAAATTAGGCGACATCAACAAACACGAAACGTATTAGGTAGGTAGGTAGGTATACATACGTACGTGCAACAGGTATTTTCTAAAACGCGAGTTCGGCAGTAGTATTTACTTAGCTAAGAACATGTTCAAAGTTTCTCCACCTGAATCTTGAAAACTTACAGTTAGGTGCCTATAACTTGGGTTGGAGCGTCGCGATTCTTCGTGTAAAACTTAAGGAAATCGAATTTTTTACGGCGGTAGTAATTTGTTTCGAAATAAATTTAACTTAAGGGTAATTTTATTTATTTATTCAGATAAAGGCGTTGTTTCACACCCCGCAACAAAGGCCGAATCAGTAGGCGGTATTTTAAATCTTATCGACCGTTCTAAAAATAAAAAAATATATATATACAGTACCGGCCAAAAGTTTAGACTCACCTTCGTAATGTAGGGATATTAATAAATAAGACGAGTTTAATGACATGAATTCCCATTAAGCAATTATATTTTCAGAAAAAAATAGTTCAGGAACAAAATACAATGTAAAATTTCATATACAGACTATGATTTCTTCCCAATTTTTGACTCTTCAAAATATCCCCCTTTTGCTTTTACTACAGCCGCGCATATTTTCGGCATTCTCGCAATCAATTTTTGCAGAGTTGTAGCTGGGATTTTATTCCAACAAACTTGCAAGGAGTCCCAAAATACCTTGTGATTGGTTGGTTGCATTCTTCGCACATTCCGGTCTAATTCGTCCCATAACAGTTCAATAGGATTGAGATCAGGGGATTGAGACGGCCACTCCATGTATTTTAGCATTTTTCCCTTCTCTTTGTTCCCTATGTAGTTCCTGCACAATTTTGACGATTGTTTAGGATCATTATCTTGCTGGAAAATGAATCCTTTACCCACGATTCTCTGCCCACATGGAAAAGCATGATATTGCAAAATGGCGTGATATTTCTTTTGATCCATAGTGGCGTCAATTTTTACGAGATCTCCGATTTTACTTCTGGCAAAACAGCCCCAAACCATGACGGATCCCCCACCATGCTTCACTGTTGGCATTATACATTGACTCGTCATACGTTCGCCAACCAAAACGACGAACATATTGCCTGCGTTTTCCTCCGAAAATCTCAAACTTTGACTCATCCGTAAACAATACTTTGGACCATTGTTCTACTGACCAATCTTTATGTTTTTTTGCCCACTGCAATCTTTTCACTTTATTTTGTTTTCGTAGAAGTGGTTTCGTAGGAACTACACAGCCTTTCAAGCCGTAATCACGAAGCCGGCGTTTAACAGTAGTTACAGATATAGGCGTCTGCCGGGTAGAATTTAATTCCTCACGAATTTCTGGTGCAGTTCGAGTTCGTAGACGCTTACTTTGAACACAGATGAACTTGTCTTCCCTCTGTGAAGTTACACGAGGTCTCCCAGATCGTCGCTGACTCACGTTTTTCCCAGTTTCTTTCTTTCTCTTCAAGGTTCTTACGACACCTGCCTGATTAACCTTAGTCTTAGATGCAATTTGTCTAGTAGAATAGCCTTCCTCGTGCAATGAAACAATGACTGCTCGTGTTTCAACACTCAATTCCGGATTTCGACCCATATTTTATGGAGAAGTCAGCATGTACTATATAACGAAATGATTGCAAACTGCACTGTACAATGTTGTAGGTTATGTTTCGTTCGTGACATCGCCCTGGGGTAATTTATTATTGTAATGTAGTTGACAGTTGCCTATAGCTATACAGAATACTCGGTAGTCACTATTACTATAAGTAATAACAAAATATTTAATAAATGAGCCGAAAACATGTGCGGCTGTAGTAAAAGCGAAAGGGGGATATTTTGAAGAATCAAAAATTGGGAAGAAATCATAGTCTGTATATGAAATTTTACATTGTATTTTGTCCTTGAACTGTTTTTTTTCTGGAAATATAATTGCTTAATGGGAATTCATGTCATTAAACTCGTCTTATTTATTAATATCCCTACATTACGAAGGTGAGTCTAAACTTTTGGCCGGTACTGTATATATATATATATATATATATATTGGGTCGGCGTTTGCACCTAGTAGGTTCCTAGATAATTGCGAAATATTTGAAGGGACGATTTCTTGCTTAATTGCGAGACGAACAGGTCCTACGCACCGAGCGCTCGGTGCTAAAATGCTCGAGTTTCCGAGATCCTATGGGATGTTAAAAACACGGTTCGCAATCAATAAGAGGGAAGCAAAAATGCAATTTTGCTCAGTTGTTTTTGAACGGACCGCAGCGGCCTGGCAACAGGGTGTCGATTATTTTTAAATTATTAAATCCCGACTTTTCCGGTTTTTTTTCAGCAGGAGAAAGGAGGGTAAGATGACGATAGTAAACTTTTGCGATTTTTCCATTTTTTATTTAGGACAATCGTTATAGTTTTCTTCCAAATTTCTAATTTTCGAGTGTTCATAAACTCCAAAGTTGCTCAAAGTTAAGTGATTTCAAAGATGCGACGTTCACTAGCAAAACGATCTCGACCGATTTCTTGATAATGTTTCTTAGTGATGTTCTCGTGATTCCGATAAATCGACAAGATAAATGACTGATTAAATTCCCCGATTTCCAGGATCAAAATAAATTTCCCCGACTTTTCCAGAAAATTAGTGATTTCTGGTTCGATTCCGTTTAACCCCCATGGTCGTTTTTGATTGGATTTAGGTTTCACTATAATTTGCATTTTCAACGGAATTCTGTGGCAGCGTCGTGCTCGTCTAATTGTTAAGTCGACGAAAAGAAGTTGGTCGCGATTATTGTAAACGCCTCGATAAAATGCAAATATCCTCGTGAAACATTTCCAAAACAACTGTAAGGAACCGTTATCGTTACTATTATAGTAGCCAAAAATTGAAGTTTCCTATCTCGTATAATTATCGACGTTAATTTTAATGACGAGATTCCTGGTACCAACTACTCACAAAGAAGACGTTCGTATATTTTAAATTGAGAATTCTGTGGCAGCGATCGTTTTGCTTCAATCTATTATTGTTAATTATACGAATAAACAAAGGTTTCTTTATGTGTTTCAAATATATTTGTTAAACGCCTTCGGTTTAAATGCAAGCATATCGCTCGCGAGTTTCCCGCCTCTCTACTTCATAAATAGAGGAACTTCTGGTATTATAGAATACCATTTACATCGTGTAGGTATTAATTAGTACTGCCAAATGATATGAAATTCCCAAAACTAAAATGAATATAAACTTTAACAAAGTTAATTTTAATGACGAGATTCCTGGTACCAACTACTCACAAAGAAGACGTTCGTATATTTTAAATTGAGGCTTCGGGCTCGATCGTTTTGTTCAATTATTATTATTCAATTTAATTATGAATAAACAAAGGTTTCTTTATGTGTTTCAAATATTTTGCTTTACCCTTCGGTTTTAAGCAGCAATCGCTCGCGAGTTTCCCGCCTTCTCTCTACTTCAATAAATAGAGGAACTTCTGGTATTATAGAATACCATTTACATTACCGTGTAGGTATTAATTAGTACTGCGAAATGATATAAAATCCCAAAACTAAAATGAATATAAACTTTAACAAAGTATTTGTGATTAGTTAATTTTTGTCAAAAGTTAATTTTAAAATTTCATCTTACTACTCAAAAATACTTAAAAAAAAGAGTAGGATTTAGAAGTAGGTATACGTTATTCACGATAGGTTCCAATGCCGTCATGCATAAAAAGTTACTAAAATGTGTACTTATATGTAATATTCAGTTTAAAGTTTTGAATATGGCATATTATACCGATGATTTACCTGCTTACATATGACACGACAAAGAAAGACAATGTAAAAATACAAAGTTTTATTGATGACGAGATTGGAACCTATCGTGAATAACGTATAGTTTATGATATTCTACATATGAGAAATTTCGACACTCCATATTACCCGACTATTCCATAATACCCAAAGTTCCTCTATACTAAATCTAAATTATTATCTGACGTTGCAACCGATTTATTTAAAAATTAAAAAAAAACTACTGTATTTCTCAATTTAAGAATTACTAAATTTTACTGATTGTGATTTAAAAAAAGCGAAAACTAAGGAAATCGGGCATTTAACGTAAAAATCATTTTCTCAAAATAAAGAAGTTATCTCTACTTTAAAATCAATACGGTATAAGTAATAAGCTTTGAAAATCCTTATCACCGACAGGTTATTCATAAAATTATCATAAAATACTCAAAAGCGTATTCAAAGGTGCCTCCGCGGGCATAAATAATAATAACAATATCGTAAAAAAAACTACCCGTTATCTAAGTATCTAAAAATAAAATATATCAGTTATTTAATATTTAAATAAAACATATCGACTTTGTTGATATCCGGAAAACTTTTTCAATAATAAAGTTTGTCGATCGACGACAATTAATTAAATAGAAATGGCCGTTTAACGTTTGAACTTAATTGCGTTTCAAAACTCCGAGTAAAACTAAACATTTTAACTTCTAAATTAAAATCGAATTAAAGGAATTTTTAAATTGTTACTACACGTTGCGTTGGTTCATTGAGGTGTAGCAGCATCGTGCACGATAAATTTCGGCACGGTCGCGGTTCGCGGGATCACACTCTTACCTAATTACACCAACGGATACGAGGGTACTTCTAACAAAGTTTCGACGTAAGCGACGATTTTTCCTAGATGCTCGTCTAACTAAAAGTTTTCATAAGAAATTAGGTACGCTTTGCACGAATGTTATTTTAAATGCTCACAAGTAAAATCTCGAAGAAACGCGACGAAATTAGTTTTCCACTAAGAAATTTCATTAAAATGAGTATTTTAAATAAGTACCTGATTTTTATATTCCTACGTAGATTCAGAATTAATATAGTAAACGATGAAAATTTTAAATAATAAAGTTCGTCTTATGTGCGTTTAAAAGCCGCCTTCACGTTTTAGAGGCTTGTATTTATCGACATGATTTCATTGCCTTACTCGCGGTGCATTTAATATAAGTACGAAAGCCATACCAAACATTACGACAAATCTTAAGAAACTTGAACACGTTTCGAAACAAAGCTATAGCCCGCCTTCGAGGATATTAAATTTTTAACTACCAAAAGTCCAATTGGTTTAACGTTTGTGTAAGAAAGCACGTGTAAACAGCGATATAAACAACTTAGCTCAAAAGCAAAGTTATGGGCAAATTGAAGTCGAATACTTAGCACAAAATCGCATACGTGCATATTAAATAATTAATGTAAATAAATCACTTACTTTGTTATAAATAAACTTGTTCGGATATGGCATTGGTATACATAATCTGCAACAACAAAGATAAATAGTATTAATTTAATGGCACTTACAAATAAAAATTAACAATATTAATAAATAAAACAAACTTTTGAAAATCGCTTTAGTAATGAAATTAGCGAAAATTTTTACGCCCTCGTCGGACTTTTTAATGTACTTATTACGTGAAATAAGCAATTCGCTTAGTTATTATAAACAAGAATCCTGATCTTTTTCTCGTCCAAAACTGCACCCGATTGATCGCCAGTTCCCGAAAATATTCCATAATCGCCAAGATAATACACACGAAAGCACAATATTCAAAGTCTAACCTCACCGCATGCGCTTACATGCGTCCGAACTCCGTTAAATACGATCCGCAGCCGAAGGGAACTTTTAACAATCGAAACCGACACCGTTTGTTATTACATAAAAACCGAAATGATTTGTTTAAATTTTAGAAAGTTTATTTTATCAAAAACGATTTTAACAGCTCGCGATAATAAAACGTTTGCTCTTATCACTGCACATGTGGAAAATCGTGTTGATTTAAATTACAAGTTGCGGTAAAACATGATTTATTAAAGTAGAATGATAACGTATTTTAATCGGCATACTTATTTAATAATATTACAATACCGTTAAGGTCGATGCCCATATAGGGTGATTTAGCTTTAAATGCAGTAACTTCGAGAAGCGATGACCGGCATAAAGTTCGACACGAATGGAAAATTCTTTTATTTGAAATTTTTCAGGAAATTTTATTCTCCGTAAAAATCTCCGCGTAGTCTCAAATTCAAAATGCACTTGTCAAAATTTGAATACAACCTTTCGTACACGAAGGACGTTCAAAAATATTAAATCGTCTCCTTATTAGATCTATTTTCTCTAATTGTAGAACAACAGAACTCGTTTTCCTTCATCTATTTTAACGATTATTTGCAAGACACAAAGATAATCACCAAGAAAACGAATATTAAAGATTTGAACCACTAAATCTTGTTTTTATCATGCCAAGCAACGTCAACCTAAATTGTTGTTATTGTTTTTTAAGTTGATTTCCCGTTTAGCCCGTTCACAATTTAATCAATTTTAATAGTTACTAGCCACAACTACTTTTAATTTCGAAACTTTTAACAGTTGAGAAAAATTACGTATTAAAATTTGGTAAAAATGTAGGTACTTATATTACAATATTATATATTGTATTAAACTAAAGTGTGAAAGGGTTAAGTCGACCACACTTGTGAACTGAACCAACGCAACGGTGATTAGAACAGACGGGTTTTACTGTATAATAATATTTTTAAATGGCATCTATAGATGGATCCGCAATTCCGTTGATTGTGACTGTTTTATTTTTAAGCCATTTATTCATTATTAGGATTATATTGTTGTATTTATTTGTCGATATCCTATTTACGTTCTAATATCAACGACAGATTCAAAACAAGCAATAATTGAAAATGTTGATTCTCAAATTAAACAATTAAATATTTAAATAGGTGAAGGACGTAGATAGAATTCCATATTACGATAAAGTAACTTTTAAGTTCTGAAAATTACGATTTTTCACGTACTTGATACAGAAGAATTTTCGATTTATTTCAATCGATTAACAATTTTGTTGCAAACTAATTTGAATGATTCATGATAAGAAAACAAGTTAAAATATGCGAGAAATCTATCAAAATACTACATATTGTGAAACTGAAACGAGTATCAGATATCAAGCGATCCTAACAATACACACACGTCACTTTGATATAAGAGTTCACCTTTATCGACAAGGAATGATAAATCAAACAATTTCTTTGGAGAAACACAAGCCTAAATTAAACGAATCAATAATCTATACCTACTAGCGAAACCTCTCCTAGGCTTTACATAATAATCTGAATAATTACGATACAGCAAAATTCCATTAAATTAAATCTGAGTAAGCTTCCAATTTCCTGTAACAATATTTATATTTAAAATTGATGGCGGAAAAAAGATTATATAATTAAAACCGCATCATTTACCTAGAATTACCAACCGATACTGTTAACGTCCAATTGAGCTGCTCAAGATGAAATCTTTACTTATCGGGCAAAATGCGAGAAGTCTAACGACGCCCATCCTACGTGTTAAATTATATCGACAACTCACCATTCATTTTGATGGATAGTCAAATAATACCGTAGATAAATAACTACAGGAGACTTTTGATAATCTGACAGATAAATCATCCGACCGGACGAGTGTCAGATTATCAAAAATTATGGATTACCGAAGATACCATAAAATAATGCTAAATCGCGTTTTGATTTTCGAAAAATATACTAAGGCGGTTCGAGTCCTTGCAAACGAAAATCCGAATGTTTTTCCCACATGAGAAAATTACCTTTGTAGCAGCAACAGCTTATATGTACACTCACCGGCACAAAATTCGATCCATCTACAATTTTTAGTAAAAAATTGCGATAAACGTTTGTTTTATCTAATAATGGGGAAAATTCATATTCCAATGACATGTTTAGTGCGATAAAATTTTATTCGTTTGGGGAATTCAGTTAGTTTATTTATTTGGATGGTATCAAATTATAATAGTCAAATTCTGAGCGTACTTTATTATTAAGTTTATTACTTTATTACGCGTATTAGTCTTAATTGTTGGAAATACAATTGAATTTACTGTCTGTAAAAATTAAATATGGTGTTGAATCCAACCGATACTGCCAGAGCAATTGCTTTGATTCAAGGTGGGCGCTCGCAGTACTACGCCGCTCGAGTGTGGTGCCTTGGTGTTGCAAAGTGTAGTATTCAGAGAGCTGTAGAAAGGTTTCGAGAAACTGGAGGCTACACCAGGACAGTGGGATCAGACAGGAAAAGGTGTACAACTGCTAGGGATGACCACTTCCTTAAATTAAAAGTTCTGAGAAACAGAGATACTACTGCAGTTAATGCACGTAATGAGTTGCAAGAAGTACCGGCTGTAAGTGTTAGTGAAAGAACCGTAAGAAGAAGGTTGCAGGAACACGGATTGCTAGCAAGAAGAACCGCAAACGGCCCACAATTGACTAGAGAACGTCGAGTGGAGCGGTTTCACTTTGCACGTCAACACCAAAATTGGGATAATGATGACTGGGGTCATATTCTTTTTACCGACGAGTCGAGATTTTGTTTAAGATCTGCGGATGGCCGTCAAAGAGTATGGCGCAGGACTGGAGAGAGATTCGCCCAATGTAATATTGTGCCAAAGCTTAGTTTTGGTGGTGGTTCAATCACGGTATGGGGAGGTATTAGCATGGAAGCTCGCACCGAATTAAATGTAGTAAATGGAGGGGCGATGACTGCCGACAGGTACATTAGGGACATTATAGAACCACATGTCGTACCTTTCGCCCCATTTATTGGTGACAACTTTATGCTAATGCATGATAATGCCCGTCCGCATGTTGCCGGAATTGTTTGTGAGTACTTGAGAGAAGTAACAATCCACCGTATGATGTGGCCTGCAAGAAGTCCCGATCTAAATCCGATCGAACATGTTTGGGACATGTTCGTGCTCCTTCTAACTTGCGAGAGTTAAGTGTAGCAGTAGTCCAAAAATGGGACGAAATTAGCCAAGATTACATTCGTTGCCTTATTGAGGGTATGCCAAGGCGAATAGAAGCTGTAATTCGAGCACGGGGAGCTACTACACGCTACTGATTTTTTGCTTTTTCGTTTTTTTTACTTGTTATGTACAATAAATGTTGTTTACTGTTTTATCTAGTTATGAGATGTTGCCGTATTTTTGTTATTAGAGCAATAAAAATGTTCCCGTCGGTTTAATTACATTTCAACATCTGTTTTACACGCCCTTTAAACTATGTGTAAATATAACCAATTTATAAACTAAAATAATTACATCAATTAACCGCATGGATCGAATTTTGTGCCGGTGAGTGTATATTATGCGACTTCTGAACTGATTGGGAAATTACTCGACCGTAATTTTTCGAAATTGAGAACATAAATTCCGGAGCTTTACACGTTTTTGGAAACGATACAAAAATTAAAACTGGTAGACGAACGACGGTATATCGATTACGATCGATTAAAGGGCGTTAATTAATTCCGAGCAATTATTGCCGAGTAAAAGAGCAAACTTCAATAATAAATATTTGAAGTTCCCATAAATATACGTGTAGGTATAGGTACTGTACGGGTAAATAGGAGCGGCTCGAAAATCTTTTTACTTGCACGAAGTCAAGTTACTGACAAATTATCGCCATCCATTTCCGCTATTAAACTTTTACAATTAAAATTTCATCCGTTTTTCAATATAATATCTAACGATTTTTTATTCGGAGTCACTACGTAGGGAAAAATACTTAACGCGTACAACCTTCTGAAAAGTAATCTGCTTCAATCTTAATCATAGTGCGCAGATTCGCAATATAAAAACTCCGGTCGCTGTATTTTTATAAAAGTAATTATTTTTAATGAGCTTTCGCAACCCTATGTCAACAAAAAGATACAAAACGCGTACACTGACAGCAAAGTGGAGCAGTACCGATCCCTTATTAGTAAGTTAAGGTCCGATCTTCTGATCGGGAAATCGCTTGGATACATTTTGATGCGTAACGTTTTCGCTTAATCAAACATTTCCCCCTTTAATGTTGTTGCTATAGGGCTCGTCGAAAATGAAATCTATTTATTTTAATTAACATCGGCAAGTTTTAAACGCGAATTCGTAATAATGGGCCGTTAATGGATAATCTATGTATATATAATAATGAAATAAATGATAAATATGCGCGGTTAGTGGCTACATTAAAAAATATTACTTTTATACAACGTCAACGATAGCTTTAGAAACAGAATATAGACAACAGGTTAACCTGATTTATTACAGAAAATAAATTTAGTTTTGCAGAACGTTCGGACAGTAGCGCATACCTTCGTATTGTACTTTTTATCGAAAGAAAAACAGACGCGGAAACGATTTTTCACGATTAATTTATCGAAGAACTAAAATTCAATTCGGTAGGTAACGAAATTATTTCTTCGGTAAAGTAATCGAACTCTCGCGATTCCCGTTAAATTTTCTTCAGTTTGTCGTATTAATTATTATATCGTTTGTGGCAACCTTTGTTCTCAACATTTGACAGTCAATGATATCGACATTTCGAAGGGAAAAAGCGGCGGGTGGCCAGCGGGAAACGATAAATCGAATGTGACGGAGACTACCCTGGGACCAGATAAATGTTCATCTTTTAAGCTGACAACCGTTTTTATTTAGCTAGACCCTTGTTTTGGAATGGAAGACATACCTACGCATGCACCGCAAGTTGCGATTTTCTAGATAGTGATTATCTAGATAGCACAGGATATCCTATGGACGTCCGTTTTATGTCCATAAACGCTTTACATAAGATATCTTTTAAGGATGTCCGATGGATTGCCATTTTATATTCAATGGTGGATGTTAAAGAATTCTGCATTTTGTTGTTAGATGGCGATCGTAATTATTGCCGCTCGTCATAGAATCGTTTTCGTTCAAATATAAATCGTGTCGAAATATTTATTGACATTGATTTTTACAGTGATCAACAACGTTCTTCGCGGAAAGAGAATAAATTATTGTTGTTACGTTGCATATCTATGAGTATTTTTACAGTTTGGAAACAATAATTATCACCTACCTAAAATTTATGGAATGACACGAAGTCTTTTGCATTGCTTAAATGTAGGTACCATTCAGATGGAAAATGCCGATTTTTAAACCTCTTTTTAATGTCGGTTGGTTGTCTGGGATAAATATCCACATAAGATAATATATTATGGACGTCCATTAAGAATATCTCCTCTGCTTGTCCACGGTTGCGACAAATGGATTGTGCATGGACATCCACAGGACTTAAAATGGATATCAAAGACGGAAACCAATTCGAATGCTCTCACGCACTCGTCATCTTCCACCGTATGGTATATTCCAAGGGTATTTTTCACGAATAATAATAACACTACCGAAGTGCATTAATTAAATGTCGTAAAATAATTCGGCCGCGTATGAGTTAAGTATTGGCACCTTTACGCGATTATTAAGACGGAAATTGAACACACAAGACCCAAATTAATTAATTTTATCGCGTACAATAGTAACGTTCAAGTCGATTAAATGGAGGAATTCCTCCAAGTAGTTCTAACGCCAAAAGTTTCGCCAATCGACACGTGTACGTTTAACTCGTCTCACGTTGGATTCGAAAATTGCACGTGTTACATTTTTGTACAACTTCGAACTAACAACAATTTATTTTACAGTACGAATACCTACCCAAGTCGATCGTTTCGGTTCCTAAGAACATTATCTTATAATCTAATTGGAGCAAGTTAACTCCTTATTATAAGATGCACCACTAATTCAAAGATAATGGAGGGTAAGTTCTATAAATTGCGGGAACCTTCGTTACTCGCGCTAATCTATGGAGAGTAACGTTTAGCAGAACCATGAATTTCGGCAGACATAATGATACAATTACTCTCCCATGTGTAATGTGATCAAGAACATAATCCATTAGACATGCTATCTGTTCATTTGGTCGATTTTATGTCTGGCTGTTAAGCACACGACTGGAGAATTGCGAGTTAAAATGAAAAGTGAAAACGGAATACATAATTAGTTTAAAAGATTCGGAGTTGGTTTAGTGCTCGAGTTCTATTACAAGTTTAATCGGCACCATTACAGCATGAATATCTTGATGTTTAATCATAATAAATAAAACTTTACTACTTCGTTAGTCAAATCGAGTAAGTAGACATCCTAACTAAAGTGGCGGCAAATCAAACTGTGAACTGAATACTACAAAAAAAAAAGATTTTTCTAAAAGTAAATTAAGCTACAAAACAACCGAAACGCATTACAAACATCTGACGCAGTGTAAATGACTACCGTATATACATAACAGATCACGATCAGTTCTTAAATTCAACATCGATTAGCGTTGGCACGTGAATACAAAATAAATAAACGGCGCGACGCTTTTGTATTTGCTTTCATTCCACGATAATAGCTTTTGTCTTACCTCTTTCTATCCACTATTATTATCTAGTTATACTTTTATGATATGCAAGCGTCGATGCTTTTTCTCCGGGTGTTCGGGAAAGCAAAGAGGGACGAAACACCTGAAGGAAAAGCATCCACGATTCCATATATGTAGGTAATAGCCCGCACTTGCGATTTATTGTGCGCGATCGTGTGAGTCGCTGTATTTAAAATCAAACACCTGTGCGGTTATTTTATAGCAGGTGAACGTGCACTCCCATATGAATCCTCGTGTTCTATTTTTGTGACTCGCACAATCGCGCACAACAAATTACTAGTGCGTGCATAACCTTAGCAATTGATTACTGTATGACTTGGCGTGGCCAATTCGTTGTAAGCTCGTGAAATCGACTAAATTGTAAATCATTGAAAAGTTCTAAGAATTCGCTTAAGCAACATAATTTTTTGAACTAAATTCTAGAGGGCGGAAATTACATTAAATCGATCGCTCATTTATACAACGTTCTACAGAATATCGAGTCAAATTAACATATTTATGTAGATGTTAGCTTGTCGATATTCATTTAGATTACTTTACAAGGATAAAAGAAGATTATGTTAACAGTTTGATAAATTTTGTTTCGATTTAATGCGACCCACGCACGCGATATTTTGTTTTGTCGTCAATTAACGTAATATAAGAAATTCGCATCGACGCAACAATAAAGATAACAACGTGTCCTTGTATCGATGGAAAATTAAAACAAGGAAGTACAAATCAAAACGACACACACGTCGAGACATTAACCAGCACAGCGCAGCACTTATAAAACGTTTTAAGAAAAGGATTAAAAAGTTTAATATACATCGAGTTACATGATACGATGAAATAATTAGCATTACGAGATTATGTAATTATAAACAATTTTTCAAATGTAAAAGTTTCAAAGTTTTCAAAGTGACCACGTTGAAACATTCAGTGGTAACGTAATCTTTTAGTAATTTCAAGTAAATACTTATCTAAAAATGCAAACGAAATGCATTTCGAATACAAACAAAAATTTAAACAAGCGGATACAAAAACATAACGATCAAAGAAGAATGGCCATTTGATCTATACTACCGCCAAACAGCAACGAGATGCACGCCATTTGAAAGATCTCATTACCTCGTTCAATTTTTATTATGGCAGTATTGGTATTTTATAGCTAACGACCTTTATTTTCCGAGCCTCGACTTGCGTCGAAAAAACTATTTTTCAACACTTCCATCAATTAATTTCAAGCAAAACCCCAAGGATTTTGATGTGTAGTACCTAATAATGTATGCATCCATGATATCGCTGCAATATTATTTGTGTCTGTTGGTGGCGTAAACCAGTATCTCTATAAAAATGCCCATTGTTCTTTTATAGAAATTTTCGATAATAAAATTTGGTACGAACATACATCTTGGTGTATGAGAAGCTCGATGCATTAGTACAAAGACGTGCCTCTGCGTGTTAAGAGAGTAATTAATCATCAATACATCGGGAGTCGCCGTTTTCTTGAAGTTCCATGGAAATCCACGACATGTGTTCGTTGATTCACAAAGTCGCGCAACTGAATTATGTCGATTAATTTAAAAGTTATAAGAAAAAATTAGGGGGCCTAGAGCGAGTAAAACGTCCTGTAGTTTTGTAAGATTTTTATTATAAATATGGCGAAAGATTTATTATCGACTCTAAAATAAAAAAAATAAATAAAAACGTGTAAAATAATATTGTTAGTGCCTTTTACTAATGCGTACAGTTTGCTATTTACTGCTGAGCCTCTAAATTTAGAAATATGTTGTATACGTAGGAGCTTTCGCAGGAAGTCGGTATATAAAAGTAATGAGCGCTAATGAATAAAACGTGTTCCGCGTTAAACAAAAACGTTGTTTATTATAAAATACAACAGAAACGTTGGAAGAATTTCACGAAAAGAATTAACAACGCCTCTTATAGTCCACGACTGTAAATGTGTACTTGTTATTTACTAGTCAATTTTGATGGTTTAACTAACAGAATTTACATTAAAGCTACTAGAGATATGCCCCAATTCCCGAAATTGCCGGTTGACTGCTCGGCTAAATTCCAGGAATACCCTGTTTGCATATACTCTAAGATAAGGCCAATCAAATGCTTTTGAGATAATACAATGTACGTTGCGTTAATGCAAATTGTTATTAGTTTCAAGCCAAACAATCGGTAATTCCTTGTGAAAAGAAATCAATTCTGTAACAGTCCCCCTTATTGCGCATATAAAGGGTAGCTTATGTAAGAGAGTGTTGCATAATAAAACGAAGGACTTTTAAAGTGATGACGTGCGTGGTGGCTTCGTTCGATTTGGATTCTGTGTTATAGGTACGGCTAGGTTGAAAATATTAATTTTCAAAAGGTGAAACACTTTTTTGGTTTATTAAGGGATGTTTTATCTCTGTCGAATTTTCTACCGAACGGTTGCACTTGCGTATTCAAATTTAAAAAAAACATATATTCTAATAATTCCGGATTTTTCGTGGCATTCTTTTAATTCTTCTTGTTCTAAATTTCTTCCTTTTTTTACTGACTGTTATAATACTTTATTGCAATTGTTGTAGTTATTTTACTAACAAAGTGAAAAATAAGGCAACGTGTGAGGGTAAAGAAATTTAAACTGACGGACGTCCCAAAACTGGCAGTTTAATAAAAATCTTTAACAACGGAGACCTGTTTAGTTGATTGAAGTGAGAGATTCTAACGTCTTTGCGAAAGTGTTATTCTCCGGAAACCATCAAAAGTTGCATAATAAATTTCACTCCAGACACCGATACGCGTCTGTGTAACGGCCTCCTTAGAGCTCCCCGGATAACAGAGAAAGTCCTGTAGGACGTCGTCATCGATCCGCTCAGTTTTCGTATATGTGGGGAAAAGGGAGTGTTACGGGTTCGAAGTAAATAACGTAGAGATAATTCTATTTAACCAAAATAAGGCTAATGTGTTGCTTTCTACTTCTCGTACGGTGATCTAATTTTATACGACTCAACCTATAATCCCCGTCTGTATAACCGCAACATCAATAAATACTGTCGGTGTTTTTAGTTCAACAATCGACAAAAACGACACGACGAAAACATTGTGCGTATATAGGTGCTTAATTAAAATATATAGGTACGCTTTCATCATTTATTAGCGAAACGCTTCAGTGAAATGGGCGAAAGATCTTACTGCACGCAAACAAAGTCGTTTTAATTTTTAATAGAGTTTCGGCAAAGCTCGTCGATAAAATTGGAAGAAGAACCCCTCGAATTTCGATATCGCAAACAACAAACAAAATTCTCGAAGTATCATATTTTTAAACGTCGATGCGGCGGTTGCGTGATTGTACAAAAACCGACACGGGCTTCTTGCTATTCTATTTTCTGGCTATTGCCGTTCGAGGGTCGTGCGTCAAATAATTGCTTTCTTTGCGTCGACATAAAAGAAAGTATCGAAACTAAAGACGTCGTCGCCATCGCTCTCCGCGGTCGGCTCGTACACATTTTTACAATCCAGAGAAACGTTCCGTCTTGCTACTTCGATGTCGTCTTTTGCGGACGTCGAATTTTAAATTTCCAATAAATTTTCAAAGGATTAAGTCGGACCAGAGTAAACGAAAGTTATTGTAAACAAAAGGAACTCGGTTATTGTGGCCGTAAAAATGATAATATTTTCCGAGGTTATTTGCTTTTATATAGGCAATTGCGTTGCGTTGTTTTCCTTGAACGATTCGTGCTAATCAAAATCGCTCGACGTTTCCAAATATTTGGACCGTTTTAACAGGCGTACGATAGATACCAGTTGTAAAGAAATTTCGACACGATTAATCTTTATATTTTCTTATTTCACGTTTTAACGTTTCCGATTAATAACCACGGCCGATATGTTATTGCGTTAAGTGGGTAACAGGCAAATTAAGTTGTAACACAATTAAATGACTCGATAATTACCTACACCAAGGGTGCTCGTTTGCCCAAAACCCCGATTAAACTAATTTTCCACGCTTCACCATAATAATCGCCCCCGTAAACGCGATATCGCGTAAATCGTGAAAATAATTGTCCGGTATAGTAAGTAGAAATAGGTGTTCAAATCCGTCGCTGATGTTTTGCGCCCGTGCGCAATTTTAACCAAAATAGGAGGCAATAAGGTCTTGCTTATTACGGATTATTTTAAAATTCGTATTAACGAAATAACAAAAAAAAACGAATTACCTATTTAATTATATTATAAGAGTATTACTGCCTACCAAAAAAACGTAAAGCTACCAATTTTCAAATTGATAGAGTAAAGTGAGGGAATATGGCAACATGCTGCAGCAGCGACGTTTCATACGACACTTCGAACGTATAGGAAGTGAAATAAAGACAATTCTGAATAAATCTTTACTGGTAACCACAACGCTATTTATTTTGGCCCACCTGCCTATACCTTTAATAAGTTTAGCTGCAATAGATTAGACTAACGATAAAATTCAAGGTCCGAAGTAATCTGGCTCTTGGGCAGGCGGTCCAAGTTTGATTTGGCCCTCAAAACAATCATCGCGTTGTGCAAACTGGGTATATAGACTATTGCCCATAAAAACAGCAAAAGCCGCAGTAAAAACATGTGTATTATTCCACATTGTAGTTTGATTACATCAACAATCACAACATAGTCTTCAGAGTACGTGTGAATGGCTTTAGCAACGGCAGAAGATAATTTTTTTTTTAAAGATAAGCGGTTTTTCCTAGTTGCCTACTTTAAGTTGCTAAAACTTTAGACGCTGCCCGCAAACTTGTGTATAATATGCTTTTCGTTACCCATATACGTGACACGTGTGACATAACGTGACACATATATTCATCGTCAGTCAAATAACTAATTGCGGCGTATTATCCATTGCAGCATATTCACCCACTTCTCTATAATATTACTAAGAAAACTTTCAACTTTGAACACCCCCCTAGCAGCACATCTGAGTTTATTAAACTCAGCATTATCTAAATGTGATATAATAAGCCACATTTATATATGTGACTTTAGTATAAGGTTTTGCAGATATTCTTTAGATGGTTTGTTTAAATATTACAAAATTAGATAATATTAAGATCGATGTGATCTTAGTAAACCATATTTGTAAATAATGTTTTAACGTGATATACCTGCGACATAAAATAGTGAGCTTAAATAAATATCTTAAAATGGGTTTAAATTTATCTAAAAATGATGAATTAAAATCTTTTAAATTTAATACTAATAAACATGTTTAAATTTAAGTATACTTGATATGGATTTTCTATATCTATTCAATGTGTTTTGAATGAGCTTAAATAGATATCAAATTTAACAAAATCTGCTATCTAAAAAATAGGTAATATAAAACTTGCAAAACCTTCTCGAAATATATTGGTTCACCTTTCTTACCTAATTAAAAAAGCATTTAGGGAGAAGCGCATACACCGATCACTGATAAACGGAATATTATCAATACCTAGTTTAATTATTAGATAAGTAACAACTATTAAATTGTTATTACTTTTCATTAGCAGAGAATTAATGACAACAATCCAAACCCAAACTTGGAGAAAGCTGTCTTCATAAAAAGTTTTTGGGAATTAAAATGGCTGGTTTGCCGGTTTCCTTTATAATTTTATTTAATCCTCAAATGCTTGAGATGACCTCACTCTAAAACAGCATAAATACTAAACGTTGAAAAAAGTTAGCAGTTTTGAGTAAAACATAAGCTTGAGTAAGCATAAGGTACATATTTTTCAAACTCTTTAAGTGGGTAATAATCAAAAATGCAAATAGGTAGAACTTTGCGACTTTTGTCATTGTGATTTCTACGAAGTAGGAAACCTTTTCCCAAATCTCCTTTGTTATCCGCACTGGCTATTCTAAAATCACGTAGTTTTATGACTATGCCGCTTTACCAGGCAATGTTGAAATTAAATTTTTTACATTTCTACTGATAAACTAGGTTGTGCTTTTGCCATTTCTTCGAAAGTTTGACAATAGGGAATCATTCTTTGTCTCAGACATGTAAGCTAGTGCGTAACCAAAAAGTACCTACATATGTATAAGCGATAGAACTAGAGTCCGCGAAAAAAATTACGAAACCTACTTAAGTTATGTATTTTGTAATTTATCATTTTTTTACAAAGTATCTATACCTAGATATATATTTTGCTTTTTGAAGCAATAGTAGAAAAAATCATTTGTGAAACATAGGAAAGTGATTTTTCCAATACGGCTGCGAATCTGTTGATTTAGTTCGGAAAGATACCTACTAAAAATTTAAATAAGGGGGTGTTATGGTTTCCACCCCGCCAATATATTAAAACCAACGAAACCTTTTCGTTTTTCATTAACTTTCGATTATTTTTTTTTAAAGTTGCGGGTTAATGTGAATTTAATTCTAAAATTGATTTTAAATAAATGCTTGTTTTTTGGAAATATTAGTTTATCAACTTGGTATATATAGGTAATATGGTACAATAACTATTAAGGTAAGATATCGGGGCAGTTCTGCACATCGAGATGTGACGTCACTCGTGAAACTATCAAAAATCCGACGATTACGTACTCGCACGGATGACGTCACTGCGCGGTTGAACGTATTTAGAACACTCGGATATCCTTCCTTTGTAAATTGTTATACCAAGTACAGGTATCTAAGCGTATATACCTGCTATGGTTAACCCTCGGTCAATAGGTACCTAACGGGACATCATATCTTGTTGCTTGACCAAAGTTGTGTAAATAGAGGGGTATCAGTTCACTGCAACGAAGCAGATAGTGTACTTCTATTTTCAATCTTCAATAGTAAGTATTATAATACGTAAGTCGATTTTTATGATCTTATATACTACATTTTATTAATACATTTAATGTTTTATGAAGTCGTGGGATGTAACATTCTGGGAGCAATTTAAAAAACATACGAATTAAGCAACTTTAAAAGTACGTCGATATTTTCGGTCTCTTTTACAATGCCAACTTCTGTGGAAAGAGAAAACGATAGCCGAACGCCACATTGCATTACTTATTACTTTCATAGGTGAGTCATATTCCATTTTGACTATACCTACTTACTTCAGTATTTAAAAACACGAACAAATTAAGTAGAATGTACTTAAGTAGGTAATCTTTGTTATTAGATATTATTTTTTACTATTTTCTTTGAATGATTAATTATATTAATTTTCAGATAAACGTATCATATTATCCCATCGGAGAAAAAATGCCCATAAGACAGTTTACTGCTAAATGGTCAAATTACTAACTCACATTGTAGCCAATAAGTACAAGACGCGGACACGGCGTTAGAAAAAAGAATCAACAAACCGACATTCTGTGACCTGAAAGTAACGAATGTATTGTTGGTAAGTTAAATATAAGTAATTTTTGTGTAGTCGATCGTGTATTAATGTGTAATTTAATTTTCAGAAATAATACGACGAGTGTTATACACCATCCATGATGATAACTATAAGAAAATCCATGGGCATCTATTTGGCAAATACAAAAATTAAACAATGATACTTCACTTCAACTTTTTCATATTATCGGTATTTTTATAAATATAAGTGTTATTTATAAATATCTATTAAATTTTATTTGATTATATGCACCTACTTGATAAAGTCCATATTTGTTTATTGATTAATTATTTATTTTCAATTTTACACTATTTTTGTTAAACACGAAAATTTCTTTTTTGTTAATTTTTGTATTGTAAGTATTGTTAACAAAAAGAAATTTTGTTGGAAAATTACAGAAATTGTGCCGAAACATTGAAAATAAATAAATAATAAATTAATAAATCTGGACTTTTTTATCAAGTCTTTATATAGATACTTTTATTAAAATGAATTGAAATTTTAATATATTACTGAAAATATGTTTAATTTTGTATTATAATTAGTATGTACAACTAAAATATTTTATATCCTTTTTTCAATAATAAAATTATAAGATAATATAGTAGTTTCTTATTTATACCACTGTAACATAAGTAAAATAGTTCCTAGCAATATAGATTTTAAATAACTCGTATACATCTTTATTATATCAATACGAGAATGACAAAATATCTTATTTATATACATTTAAGATCAGAACAATATAAAAAAATATCAATACAACCTCAAAAAAGTACATGTTCCTGATGTTTAAGATATAGAATCTACATATCTTGACAATATAGCTTAACTGCATAGGTTTTACATCAAAATTCTATATTGTGATGATAAGACAGACCGTCACATTGGCTTATAATAATATATCGGGAAATTATGTTACTTTTAGCTAAGTGTGCTGCTAGGGCCTCTGTACCTCTTAAACCAGCGACATCGGTATAAGGCACGTTGGGCTCGATCGTAATATTTTGATGTTTAGTTTGCAACAATCGTTTCCATAGAGACAATAAATTGGTCTACGAATACGACCTAAAGTAATTTCGCGTGACCGCTAACATTATTTCAGTTCGAAATTAATTAAAAATAATTATCACGAGAAGATGTCGTAATTAATCCCCAAACTAATAACGTTATGAAATCTCCGAACAACTCGTGTATAAGCAAACTGAACTGCTGTCATCTCCGCAAAACTAATTCCAAACAAATCCGTAACTGTTAGTTGCATAGTTAACCCTACGCAATTTCCCGAACTTAATGTCCCTCCGAATCCATTTACTGCATGACATGTGGACAGATAATTAAGCGCTTCGTAATATCGCAGTAATCCAATGAAAACGGCGCATCTGAAGTGAAGAACGTTTTCATTCATATTTCACAATTTAAAGTTGAGCAAAACCGAAAAGAAGTTCTTTTAAAAATTTCACGACTAGACAACTACCGAGGACAGACGCCAGACAGAATGGGATGAGTGCGGTAACAGAAACGACCGACCGCCTTGGAAATCATCCTCCGCGGGCTGTCACAGCCGTTCGAGCAAGAGGTGAGGTTATTCGAGCATTAATATTTAGCGAGAAACAGTTTTAAAAAAGAAACTTCCACCAAACCATTCCGATATACGTAAAATAGATTTCAAAGGCAATTTCCTCACGAGCAGGCGTATAATACCACAATGTGTTGTATCGAAGCGAAAATTCCTTCGAGCTCCGTAAATTCGGAAAGTAAACACGGTTCATTTTCAAATGGAAAAATTTAGAAATCCGAAGTCCGAATCTGCACGTCTTAAAAACTTATCTCGATCTATAGATAATCTCGACGAAGCGCCTTATAAAAGGAACATCTTTCATCTGTACTATAACAAAACAATTCATCATTTCTCGTAATTTCATAAAAACACTTCAGTAAACTCACATAAACAACCGATTTATCTCTGAAAAGTGAATTAAACGAGACGAGCCATTTTAAGGACTGTTTGTTCTCTAAATTGAAATTAAATTGTTGCTTTTTCAGATTTCAATTATAAAATCGATTCGGACTAAATACGTGTAGGAGTAGGAGGAGGAGGCGGCGTAGGCGGCGGCGGCGGCGGCATAAAGGGAACAGAGAAAAAATATAACAAACTACCTCGTGCAGAGATTAAACATCTTGTACGAGTCACAATCCTCTCGTATAAACTCCGATGAATGGAGACGTTCACCGGAAAGTGTTTGCTCGAGCCAGATGCACCACTTCACCCTTGAATATAAATTGGGGATAAGCAGACTCACGAAACTTCACTTTATAATCTATCTATGTAGGTATATTCGGGAACATGAAATTTACACGAATTGATATTGTGAACGTTGGAAATTGGAGCGCCATTTTCGAATTAAATTTCAAAACGAACATGTGACGTTAATTTTGTTAATAATAATAATTGTACAATCGCGCAGAACAACAGTTAAAGCGTACTGCGAGGACGGTGAAAATTGGGGTGTTCTTTTGGAAGAGCCGATCCAACTGTTGTGTGGAGGCGATCTCCGAATTACGGGGGTGAAATGTCAAGAGGCGGTGATTTTTGCATATTGATAAATTTTAAAATATAAACAAATATTTCGATTATCACGCGAAAGAGGGTGGGGATAATTTATATTATTCTATAGTCTTCTCGTTTGTATATCGATAAGAGCTCCATTTCGCCAGCCCCCCCACTTTTGATCTTGGGAGTTGAACCTTCGTCAGTCGTTAGTGCTACGTTAGTGCAGGTTTGTGCCGTCAACCCCGACGTTAGTGCTACTCGTTAAAGGGGCGAATCAGCATTGGGAGGGCTGGCGAAATGCGAGTCAGTTTAGAGTTGGAAATTGTAACTTGTTTTCATTTTATTAATTTTCTTCCTTCAATTAAATTTTTTAAACACGAACCTAGTATGAAAAGCTGCGGCTTGTGAACTAAATAGGTAATTTTTTGTAACATAAGCTCGTCTTTTAAACAGAATGGTGCAATAAAAACACACCTTATTTAACTTGTTCTTTTAAGAATATTAGAAAAAATTATTATTATTTTGTCAGTTAAACGCATTAATGAAATTGAAGAAAATAAGGTACCAGCAATATTTTATTGTCCATTATAAACGAAAATATAAAAATGACGTTTTGCAAATTAACAAGATGAACAAGAATAGAAACAAGCTATAGTTGCTATACAAGCTATATGGATAAATATACATATACTAAAGTTGAACGGTTTTAAGTGGCAAGTGACGAATCTATTTAAAGAGATTTGACTGTAGTTACAAGAAATTTTTATAATCATTTAAGATCCAGCTGTACCGACTTAGGGTTAATTGTAACTCGCAATTTAAACTATGGTTTTTTTTTAGTTATTATCGTTGTTACTACGAAAATGAACAGTTTCAACTTTAATTTAATTGTAAGTCCAAACTGACATTTTACGATCGGTCCTGAATCATTTTTTTAAGCCACTTTATTAATGATTTTTCTTTTTATTAAGTAATTTATTGTTTATAAAATATTCACGTATTTGTAGGATGATTATAAAAATTTGCTTAGGTTCATCATTATTTCAGCGCTTGGTCGGTAATGAGTTCATTACAGATTTTGTGGAAAAGGAGGTTTGTATTTATTGCCTTATATCAAAATTATATTCCAATAAACCTACCGTTTATACGTAATTAGGCAGGTATATGATATAAAAGGAATACATACTTTAAAATTCAGTTTGGTAAATATATATGTTACCTACTTACTAAACTGCATAGCAACTATAGCTTATCCAAACCTACATGATATTCACGTCATCAACAAAAAGTGACTAGATTGTTTATTTGTAATTCGGTTTGAAGTGACATACTCTATAGATGATTTACTTGCGCACATATTAGATGGTATAAAGAAAAGCTACAATTTATTAGAATTGTCAAAATACGAGGTACGAGATGACAGCACTGTGTGAAACGTCATCATCTAGTAAACTTGTATTGATGATGTGAACATCATATAGGTTTGGATAAGCTATACACAACTTTATCAGTTGTTACATAGGTATGTATATAGGTAATTATTTAAACCATAATCCAGCTAATTTAACAGCGACATATAATGTACGGTACATGCACGAGTACACATACATATGGACAAAGTTTTTCTAAAAGAACGTAATTCACAAAAAGTAAATTTTACAGGAGATCACATTTTGTTGCGTCGCGTAAATATAAGAAAATACGTTTCGCGGAAATAACAATCGATTTCTCTGATGGAAAAAATCTGAAAATTGTCACTAGATTTTAACAAATGATACCTTTGCTTTAGATGCATAAAATTAGTCAGAATAACTCATTTTCACAAAAAGTGTGGGTTACGTCCTTTTGGTAAAACGCCATCGATATTATGTAACAGAACCACATCGCGATCAATCACAATCAAGATTTTATAAAATAACGAGTAAAATAACGATATAAAATAACTTTAACGCGTAGCACTAACGTCGGGGTTGACGGCACAAACCAGCACTAACGACTGACGAAGTTTCAACCCCCAAATCAAAAGTGGGGGGGCTGGCGAAATGGAGCTTTCGATAAGCCTAGTGATTATTTGGCCTTGGATAAAATCTCCACCGGTTCAACCCCGAATCAAAATATGGGGATTTAATTCAATGTTTAACACGAGTGACGACGTGCAGCGTAATGAGTACTTGGATTGGTTTACGATCGCAACGTCATCTACATACACCTTGAAAGGACAAACAAACAAGCAATAAATATTTCATCGCATATCGTTTTAACGAAAAATTCTTATTTTTTAACCTTTCTACGATGTTCAATGTAATTTGTTCATCACATAACACGATAGGAAAATGCCGTTATGTCCGTGTCATCGAAACATTCAATAACATTAGAATAAGTGGAATCATAACAGTGGAGCAAGTTAATTTTCCTTAATTTCCATTTCGAGTGTGGATGGAGTGCATTTTCTTGAATGAATGTGGGGTTATGTTAAACTGAAGCACGATTGAAATCCAGTCAATTATAACGCTGCTTTTTTAGCGATAGTGTTTGTATTTCGAAATTGGTATCTGTTTACTACAGAGGCATTTCTACTATTAACGAAAAAACAACACCGATGATATCAAAACGCCCACGAAACGATATTCCACGCCCTGTAAGGGTAAAATTCAAACAAAATCGAACGAATCGCTACAAAACCGATAAAAATTTAACGACTCGTATTTTTAATAGGTACGAGACTTCACGTACCTAAACAACATCAAAAAACCGTTTAATCGAAAATTTTAATTATTAGCTCAATTAAATTTCGTACAGGCAAAAGTAGTTTCGCGAAATTTGGTTAAAATTAAACAAACTATAAGCGCTCTCAAAACCGAATTTTAATGTAAACGTCACGAACACAAAGGCACGTGAAATTTCTACCTTCGTCGTCCTTTCGATTTCGAAAGAAAAGAGAAAGCGTCGGACTAAAAATCACAGAAAGCTCTCTGCCGTAATCTATAGGAACATCTGTGTTAGAAGAAAATCTGATTCATATTTGAACGAATTAGAATGACGACCGCAAAAAAAACAACGTGGCGAACGGTTTTTCTGTATGTAGTTATTTATGTAGATGTGCTATCGGCAAACGTAAATTTGCATCGATCCGTTTATAATATCGTTAAACGTAGCCAGATTTAAAAGGAAATAAAAATTCATTTTAAACTGGTGTTCGCCTTATCAACATAAACTTCTATTGAAAATGAAAGCCCGTTTCTCCTCTTTCGTTCCTTTAATTTCCGTATTTGTGCTTTAAAAATTTAGGGCGCAACTTAATGTCATTTAAACATGTCATGCACATTTGAGCTACTACTAACCACGTATTAAAATGGATACCTATAAAGGTTAAAATTGCACTAGCACGGAGTCAAATAAATTATGTATAGGTAGGTGTTATAAAATAAACAAAGCGAAGCACTAATTTTAGGGAAAGGTTTGAGAAACGGAAAGTTTTCATTATTTAAACGATGTAATGCACCTGTCAGTTTTTGTGCTAATTCGACTGCGACAGAAGTTAAATTAATAACATCTCACTGTAAACAGAGGAATAACGAAAATCAAGTGCTGAATCCGAACAAAGCGGCTAATTAATAATTTAATTAGCAATGCTCTTTGCCCTTCTCTCACGTTTACCATACATATCGATTTCTCGCTAACGAAAACAACAGTATGTGCATCAACAAATGCGTAAAGAATCGAAGATTCGAACCTATAAAAAAATTAAAAAAGCCCACCATTTAAATACAACTGTTACGAATCATCAATCACCCGTAAAGCGTGACGGAAAACACAATTATTTTCACATCACGTTTTCATTCCCACCAAAAATGTTCTAACCCCGCGGCAAAATTCGGAACGGATCCATTCAATATTCACCATTTCATACGGATAATCTCGTGCTTCTTACAAATAAGATGCCGAACCTATACGGATGAAATGCGCGTTTTTACGTCCCTATAAAAACTTAAGTTATTTGTTGTTATAATAAATAACCGGAGTGTTTTTATCGAGCCAACAAATTATACCGACCATTTTCGGGCTGGAAGAGTTATTTACAAAGTTAAAATTTTATAGGTAGGTAGGTTACTGTGAAGCTTAAATATCGTTCTATGCATGTATATAAACGATGAAACGCGCAAGACGTACGGGGGAATATAATTTCGGTTTCGGATTAAGCACTGCCCGTGCGCCCGGGAAGCTTTACTAGATATTCCGTTTGCCCCAAGTAATATTATCCCAAGGTATTACCGGAACTACGAAATTCTGTTGTTGCTTCATTACCCATGGGCTATTTAATAAAATTGCATTGCCTCCGTTAGCAAATTTGAATGCTCAAAGGAAAAGTGGGCGGCAGTTAACATCTTGACGGTTTGTTCGTGAAAAGTAATTACAGGTTGAATTTGTAACGGCCTCGACTTTGAACAAATCGTTACAACTGCGAGGCTTTAAGTTAAGGGGCGAATGCGTTCTTAATTAAATTAAATAGCGACGTATTCAAAATATCGTAAATTTGTAATAAGAACAGACTAAAAAGTATACGTATAATGCAATTAATTTTAAAGGGTTTAGTTCGCGATTATAAATATTCGTTAAATCGGAAGGTCTTGCACATTTACATAGACAGTAAAAGAAGAAATCAAATTTCAATTAGTTATCTATTTCTGATAGGTACTTAAATGCGAAAATAAAACACGTACTTGAACGATACGAGGTCAGTCCTAAAAATAGTAAGATTTAATTCTAAAACTGCTTTGTAAATAGACGATATTTCAGTCTAAAACTTGGAAAAAAATCAAAAAGTGGTGCACGAAGTCTTCGTGTCGGCACCGCGTTTTCTTTTCGGAAAACTCAAAAAAATCGGTTTAAGTAGATTAAATTTTAAATTAATATTAAAACATTATAAGTAGCTATACCTACGTGTTTAGTGTAATAAGTCTAGGTGGGTAGTTATGATATCTATACATCTCGACGTAATTCGTTAAGATTTGGCTGACACGAGAAAACAATTTGCCAAACATTCTCAAAAAGTCATTTTCATCTCTAAACACGATTCATAGACATACGCATAAAAACTAAAATAAACATTATCCACACTATAAGGCCTAACTGTCCTGAAATTTTTTAATCGCGCTACATAAAAATGTTGTTTTCAGTTCAGGTTGTTGTCCGGAAATAGTCCTAAATACTTGGCTAAGCCCTTTTTTTAGTCAACAATTTATACAAGTTATAAATAACAAAAATGTCGATCCAAATAATATTTAACGATAATTGAAACGTATTTCTTAAAAACCATTCGTATTTATAATGTTTCTATAAGTACATGTTTCGCAAAAAAATTTATTTTATTAAAGTAAGTACTTAATTTACTTATGATACAGCTGAATATTTGAATCTCGCCAATAAAATTTAACGAAAAGTTGATACTCAAATAACAATTTTAATAGAATATCTAACAATAAATAAATAGGTAGATAATTGAAATTATTTTTCGTTGTCGTGTTTGAACAAACAAACATATAGAATTAATTTCTAAATTGAAAATTGATCTGACGACACAAACGGTCTACGGCACAAACGAATTCGTATGGGACAGACATAAAATACCTTCAATCAATTTTTATTAAAAGAACGGTTATTGTAGGTTACAAAACGTTTGAACTTTTCTATTAAAATTGGAGGGTGCAAGACCAATATGTTGGGGAAAACCGTATAAATTTATAAAGGTACGGAAGTGTAGATTAAAACTGCCGTCACCGTCTTAACCTACCTACGTCCTAAATATTGCGCAAAATCATTATACGCCGGTTATTCACATTATTGTCGAAAATTACAAATCACGAGCAGTAATACATCAAGCTACGGCAATATCGAGGGTAGCTAACATACAACATCCAATTCCCGATTTGCTAACAATAAATATAAAGTGGTGAGGATTAATGCATATTATTATGTCGCAGGCAAAAGGTTATTTCAGGAAAATAGCTTTTGACTGGGTAAATAGTTTCAAGTATTATTAAATTTCTATTTGGCTACGATAACGGTATTTAACCAGACAAATACAACATATCTGTATTATTGTGTAAAATACTATAAATATGTACTGTAAATTTGAATCTAGGAAGTGGGGTCTTGGAATCGATTCGCCGATTACAATTCACCGTCGGAATGTTAATCGGCCGTTAAAAGGAAAATTCATCGACTCTAAAATTGAGCTCACCTCGTCTACACTAACTAGTCTGAACTCATCTTATTTACACTAGAAACATCTACACTTAAAATTAATATTGAAACATAAAAGTCAAACTACTTTCTACTCTACTTCGATCTACGCTAAACCTATACCTTTTTTAAATTATAAATATTACCAAAATGCTATTTGCCCAACAACGGTTCCGTCAAATACTGTTTGCCTAGAAAAATAGCGTTTAAATATAAATGAATATTAGAAAACTATTTGCCTAGTCAAAAGCTATATTTTCCTGAAATAACTATTTGCCTGCGACATATATACATAAATCAATCACTGTCGCACCGAGGAGAGGAGGGGGTTTGGGTTTAACCCCCTCCAGAGCCTGAATAATGAGTTGTAGAAAATGACTTATATCAAAAGAAATAAAGAAAGGGCGGAGATATACTTATCTTAAGTTTTATCTGCACAGTTCTAAGTTCTAATGTGCTTTTCTTCTTTTTTATTAAAATAACAGTTGCATTATTAGCTGTACATAATGATTTAAAATCGTAAATCGTATATATGGTTTCGCTTAGAATTCAGTCTTGCATTACGACCCGATCGCTAGAACTGTACAGGTACAACTTAAGGCAAGTATGCCGGGCTAAAAAGGAAAAAACAAACAAATCGTAGAACTATTTAATAAAAAAAAGTTCTATTTTGGTAGGAACGTTCGCCTTTTATGAATAGCAATTGTATCTATCGAATTTTATCTAAACAAATGATTGCATCACACATGATTTCCATTTTAAGTTATTTAAAACGTTATCTATTTACATTTTAAAAAGTTCTAGTTTGCAACTTATTGTAAAAATCAATACTTTTTATAAATTAATATAAACGTATGTCGGAGCACTAAAATCGTTTTTCATTATTTGGTTTAATCGAGTTAGTATTTATTACAAATTAAAAAAAAAAGTTAAACAGTAACAATCCACGAAAACGTATTTAAATTACATTAGGTACATGTTATACAATTATTATTGTAACTCACGTAATATCACGAATTTAATCCTGCAAAGACAATTAGCTTTAGAAATCGAGAGATTTCTGCAAGCTTAGCCCATCACTATCACTAATCCGACCCTGCCATTGTTAATCTACTACTCGGTGTCGAGCAAAGCACGTATTATTTGAATATCAAATGTTCGCTTATTAGGCCCTTATGTTAGAGATCAAAATTAAAGAGAAAATTACACGTCATCGTAGAAAGCAAATTCACGAAACCCAAAATTTTTAAAACAACTCGCTTGCATCTCCTACTGATTATAACGATCAAATTATCATCGAATTAAAGCTATTTAGAATTTCCCGAAAGGAACTTCGGAATTTAAAATCTAAGTCATTTAGACAGAACATTTTGAAAATGAAAAAAAATATCCAAAATTATTAACACTGCACTATTTTCCGCAAGTATCGGTATAATAAAAATACTAAATTTCAACTTAATTCTCGTTAATACGATAAGAAGATTTCAAACAAGATTTTCAATTTCACTTACCCACCTACTAATACTGCAGGAATCTTCATAAATTTCTTATTACCTACCTTAGCCTGAAGGGTGAACGAATTAAATCGTAACTTCAGGTTTTCTCGACAAAGCTACAGATATATTTAACGAATTTTTAGAATTACTTTACATCAACTAAATATACGTTGTATATATAAAGTTTATTTTGCCCCCGTGAAAATTAACCTTAAATCGCGCCAATTATATTTCGTACGTTAATCTAACAAATTTCAAACGAAGTTTAATACTAAATTACAGAAGATAACGGGCAATGGTCAAACATTTATCGGGTTTGTTTTATCGCCACGTTCACGTCTATATACACCCGAAACTGTAGATGATACCTACATAAATCATTTTTGGGCAACATTTATATATATATATATCATAGTTACAAAGGAATTTCAAAAGTATAAGCGTAAATACCTACATTACCGAAAACTCCGAATTTATCTGTTTTAATTTTGCGCGAATTAAACGCCTACCGAATGAGCAAATTATAACATTCATGCACAAGACATTTCCTTTGATAACAATTTCGTTAAACGTTAAACACTATAAAACAATTTGAAAAGTAATTAAAACTTACACTACGTAGGTACACGAGTTTTGCATCAGAAACATCCTTTAATATAATTAATGTTTGTTTCTAAACTCATATAACTTGCACAAAATTTCGACGCGTTTACTAAAAAAAAACAAAAACAAAAACCAAACAACGACAAATTAAAGTTTTCTATAGATTTAATATATAATTTATTTTGAACCGAAATTTATCTACCAAAATTTCAACACACGAATAATTAATCAAAATGCTCTTTATTAGTCTATTTCGTACAGAACTTTAGGCAATAATACGCCCTAGTAACTCAAGTGTAAGCGTGAACTTTATAATATCAAGGAGATTACGCGGAAGTTCATCGTGACCCCATTACCCTTATACTATGCATATTTCTTAATTTATTAAGCGAGGTATCGATCTACTTACATAAAGTTCGATAACGTTATTAACTCCGATAAATATTATTCTAGGTAAGATCGAAGGACCCGTTGATTCTAATCACGTCACTAGTTTTTACTTGGTATGCATATTATCCGATTAAGTCACCCTATTTCCATATTCATAAATGGCCTACCACTCGCCTCCGTGGCAAGGCGCGTGATTTGTAAACGAGGGAGAAATATTAAAATTTGGCACATCAACGAGGGCGTGGTTATAGCGGAGGAACGGAAAAACAAATTAATAAGTATCTTGTCCACAATTTGGAGTTATAAACGTACGATCTGTTAATAACGCCGATTTGGTGATAAATTGTTATCTGTTTCAATCGACTCCCTCTTCCCATTATAGCTTGGCATTCAGAACAGTAGATAAGAGAAATCAGAGGGTAAGACGTGACCATATACTGGAGGAAGAGATAAACGCTCCCCTTATTTCGACGAGTGTCATAACTATTAAGCAACTATATGTGAAATGCGCGAAATTTTTCGCGTTCATGACTGCTCACGCTATAAAACGCTGATCTTGAAACAAGTTACAAAATCGTGTACAACTTCGAACTTTTTCGCAAAAAAAAACAATAGAAAAAAAGTACTTACGTTCGCGTGTCGAAAATCAACTGGAAACTCTACCATCTTGTATCTGGAACAAAAAGAAAATTAAATTAACTTTCATCTAAAATACGTGTAACGGTATATTGATTGCAACTTTTTTAAAAGTAACCGCTAAATTAGTTTTTTGCTCTCGCCGACGCGCTGAACTTATTCGGTGACATGTCGGAACTCGTTAAGTTTAGGAAAACATCTGAAAACTCGAATGCATTAACCCTAATGACGGACAAAATAGCTCGGCGTTTATTTGTCGAGTTAAAAAAATATAATTAAAATCTACTTTCGATATGTCACGATCTTAAGGGAATTTAATCGGTCATAAATTAACTCGCGGGCGTAACGAATCGTTAAAACGGAAGTGCTTATTTCCAGTATTTACCCCGTCAGTTGATGAATAAGTTTCTTTTTGAGGAGATTGAACTATTGATCTATTGATCGCGATTGTAATTTGAATTTCATTTCCTAAATGTCTTTGTGAATGATAGGCGAATGTTTGCCTATGAACAGAATACGCTTAAATATTGCAAGATGAACATAGTGCCCTGCGACGCCCTAAAATTTTAAGTTTAATTCGATTACTTTGTTATTCTCGGCACATCTCTTAGTTTTTAGGTATTAATCGCGCTTAAATATCAACGTTTCGGTTATAAGCTGCATTCCGCTTCAGAATCGTCAATTAAATGAATTACGGAAAGTACATACTTCAGGTTTATGGTAGTCGTGTATATAGTTAGCTATAAACATGTAGGTAGTAGGTATATTCGTGTCTTGCGGTTTCACGCAAATACAGTTTTATTGATCTTTAACGCTATCAAATGTTACGGCATAACTTTCAGCGCAATGATTAACGCAATCTTAAAACCGCAAGTAAACAAACGAGTTGGCCGATTTTAAACTTGTTTTAATTGGGAAATATTTCCATAATGAAGTTTCGATGGTGCAGTTAAAAGTTTTGGTGATTAACAACAAAAATGAATGTTTTCTTCATTAATACGTAGATGGAAACGAGGAAGAAAACAATCGTTTACAAAGATATCACAGTTTTACAACGAGAGCCCTTGCTTAACTGCTCGAGTATCTTCTTGCTCCCGCACCGTAAGGGATGGTTGTGCGTACGGAGTGGGACGTGCATTTCTCCTATTACCAAACTTGTTATGACGTAGCACTCGTATTTGGCATCTCCACATGTTTTATTATAATAAAATAAAATATAGCTGTATTTGCCCTACAGAACTCTGATACGTTTACAGGAACACAGAAACGATGACCGTCTGATTTAGACGACTTAAGTCCAAATTACAAATTTTGACCCCGATTTGCGAAGATTCGAGGTCACAATTATTTATTGTGGATTGTGTAACAAATCTACAAACTGCACGCCCTTCGTTTCAAAATTAGGCGAACAAGCGAATGACGCGACACGGTTCAAAATTAAAATGGACTTGCAGTGTACTGAAACTGAAATTTAACAATGTTTATCTATTATTAAATAATTTAACAAGACATGTTTCGTAGAAGTTTTCCAGAAAAACGAATTGTCGTCAGTCGTTTATTTGCGCTTTTAATTGCAAACGATTTTATCTAATCTTATTCGAATTGAAATGCAAAAACATGAACAGCAGTAATATCAATATCAGTTGCGAAATGGGCTCCAAACTAAAGCAATTCAAAAGAATTTTACGAGTACCAGAGAAGCAAGAGCCGCAATAATAATAATGAACTCCGCATAGAAATGTTACCATAATCCCCACACTTCTAAAGTTGTGTAACGATAATAAGTATGAAAAAGGCAGCGTGACACTCGTCACTACGCGATTCTTAAAAAAAATATATATAGATAATATTAAATGTGGAAATGTATTCGGCATTTATACTTTTTACGTTTCGCTCGCTAATGGTGTATTAAACACGAGGAGTCGTAAGCGTTTATCTGTATTTCAAAAATTCGCGCTGCATCCCCTGTAAGAGGACGAATAAAAGCGCTTAATAGGCTTGTCGTGTATTTGATGAGCACAAAAGAGCCATTTCGACGAAAATCTGTCCTTGTAGCCAGTTTGCACCTTCGCACATTTCGTCGCATTCCGCACAAATCCCGACAAGTAGTCGAGACGAGTTAAAAACTGACAAAGCGTAAACGAGAATCTTAACTTTCATATCAAAAACAAGTGTTTTGTAATAAATTTAAATAGAAAAAATGAACGTCAAAAATACAGAAACAAATTATATACCTGTAAGTAAGTACTTAAAAATCTCACGAATTTCCAAAATGAAGTAATAAACGTCATTTTTTGGAAGGATCCAAAAAAAATACAACAAAAATCCTAATAAAACGTAGAATAACAAATAAATTTCGTTTTCATTTCCTAGACCTACTTACAAGATTGTTTGCTACAGAAAACCAATTTAATAAAATGCAAGGTTCGATTTCTAAGCCAAACCCAATAAGCTTTATGCAAATACGCTACACTTGACTTGCCTTTTTATTATCCTAACAAGATTGTATCAAAGTTACAATGCCTGGATGTTATATGGGTAGTATTATGGCAAGGAACATGCTTTTCAAAATCTATTCTACCTAAAATCGATATATTATAAAAGCGGAGGATTGTTATTGTTAAACGGCAGTTGTAACAGCATTGTAAATACATAATAACATAAAGCGACTAGAATGTTCATTTATTAATGCGGAAGGCACGTAGTTAGTTTTCTCGATTATCTTATCTATCCTAGATACATAAATTATTCGTTATTAGATACAATACGTTATTCACGATAGGTTCCAATACACGTCGGTAGCTTTTAGTTTCTGATTTTAGAAACATGGCAGTCACGTTTCATTTAATGTAATTGTATTTAGATTAAATGCTTGTCTTCGATGTAAATTTTATACAAAAACAATTCAATTTATCTACAGATAATATCAAGACAACTTGAAGTTTTCAAAGTAAATAGTAGTGCCAAGAATTTTGTTCAGTTTGTAGCTGATCAGAATAATTCAGAAATAATAATAAACAATATATTTATTGGCAGTACCTACATAAATAAAGGACGAATAGACAGGTACATAAGTGGTCGTGCAATAAATTTATGAGAAACGATCTTTTCATTTTCATTACCTATAGCATTTTAATATCTTTACGTTTTTCTGGAGATATTATGATAAAGACGTTTAATACACTTACTTATAATATTTAAGTAAAATGATATACAATAATTTATGGAAAATATAAGAAATAAAAAGAAAAAGAAAATAGCTGTAAATTTACGTAAAATCAAAAGTGGAAAATACAAAAAACGACGGCGCCATTCTAAAATAAAATTCCCAAAATACTTACATGCAGATAAAAAGAAAACGTGAGATAACCTATACTGGATAAAATTTTTATAACCTAATGTTTGCGTGTGAAAACTGCAATAATCGTATTGGAACAAAAACGTGGTTCTATCGTGAGGGAAACCACCAAAAGCTAGGATACCTATAAATATAAATGAAAATTACGTATGGCCGTGATAAATTGCGAGGAGGCGTCGTTGTCGCTTTACGACCCACATACGTCGACGGATCTTCGATTACGGATAATAAGAATTTTAACTAAAACGACAAGAACGATATTTAACAACGGCAAAAAATGCAACTCGCGCATTTCGTGTAGGTATACATACATAGGCACATTATATACGATAAATTCGATCAGATTTTGTTGTTCCTATTACTTCCGATTCGATACGGTCGATAAAATTCTTGAGAATTTATGTCGCACGCCACGAGTAAATCCATATACCTTATCCGAATTTTTCCACTATAATATCGAAGATCAAATAGAATTTAGTCAGAATCTTCTGGCGGTTTGCGAATTTTTTTAACGTGCAAGTAATTTATTTTATTAAAATGAGCATAAACCAGTAATTACTTAATATCTCTATTGCGTAACAAATACTTCATTCGACAGTAACAGTAAAAAAGAAACTACGCGCGAATCGGGTTGTTCACCCTGCCGCGACAGTATGTCATCAGTAGCCGGGCGTCAGGAAGCTAATCAGCTTTCTCTGCTTAATTACACCCCAACGTTGTTAATAAAATGCCAATTAAGATTAAAGTTACATAAACATTGTAGTAGGTGGGTAACTACAAAAATTTTAATTGCCGAAAGAACGACGTCGAGGCGTACAACTGCTTAGAAAGCAAATTGATTAAAGGAGAGAGAATTAAGTTCATTACATCCTTAAATTATAAAACAATCTAAGAATAGTAGTAAGTCTTTTCCCTATTTTCTCGTTTCTTTTTCTAAAATTACCTATAATTTTTCTAGTTTTGACATTGTTTAATTGCGCCACAGTCGCATTATTAAATAGAGAAGAAAAAAACGTTGTTTTCAAAGACGCCAAGAAAACAGATGAGAATTATTTAAAAAAAAAACAAAATTAATTCCCATTGCAAGGAAATAAAACAGTTGCAATGAGCAACGCCGCGCCGTAACGAGGGCGTGACGAAAGAGGCGCCCGGGACGGGCGCAACTAAGTTTGGGGCGCAAAAACGTAAAAAATTAAAAACTAAACATAGTAAGATAGATATAAAAACCTGCTATATTATATTGTAATTTTTGGGTTGGGGGAGCAAGTTAGACACTTGCCACAGGCGCTTCGTGCTCTCGTTACGGCGCGACGTTGCAAACAAGTCAAACGCATTAACACGTGTGCGTCCTTCTAACGTAAGTCCTTGTAATTGTTCTAATTAACAAGTTACTTTTGTTGCGCACTGCATATAACTTGCATCGTACGTTCTATTTCTCGATTTAAATCTAATTTTATTATATTTATTCGTACGATAGTATAAAAATTCTTCTCGTAATTTGTGCGTAATCTTATTTCGTAGGTAGGTAAACGAACCACGATAAGCATCATGTTTATTAGAACTATTTTGTTTATATTAATGTAGCTATTTCGCACGATTAAATATAATCAGCCTGCGCCTTTTTAAAACACCCCGAAAGAAAAACAGATTTGACAGTAAAAATATCAATAACACCTACAGTTTCACGTAAGAAGGGGATCAAAGACGCAATTTTGTATTTTTCGCCCTGTATCTCGTGAATTAACAACACTCGTACCGAAAATTATCACGATGAAAAAAGTTCAATTTTCAATAGTTTTACGTGACAACTTGTGAATGTTTAAGGAAAAATTGTAACTTAAGTACTTAAATCGATTAAAAAATAAATTAAATTTTTCCCCTTCACAAACGCGACCGTTTCCAATATTATATATTTAGAGTAAAACATACTACAACATAATAATGATATTGAATACAGGAAGCAATCTTGGAAAGATAATGGAAATGGATTGTTCGTAGTCTTCACAACCCACATAATAACATCAGGAGGCAAACACTCGATAGGAACTAGCTGGGGAACTCGAACAGAAAGCTCTCAAATAGCAAAGCATTAGACAAATATAGCGAGATGTTTGCTAATGAATTAGAACGAGGCACTAAATAACAGCTGTTACATCGATACCGATTATCGATCGTGCGGTTATAACTAAATTTTGAAATTGTCAAATCGTTTCGTACTTCGTTCTCTATACGCGGTCAATCTATTTACCGCTTTATTCGGTTTAGCGAGATAAACGTACTAAATATTTAATACCATAATCCATCATTTTCGGGCCGCGTTCCCTGCGGGATAATGAAGTGTGCGGTGATAAGGAGCCGGAAAGCGATCTATGCCGCGTTTCAAACTAAAAGCAGATTGGGTGTGTACATAATCTATTTTTTATTGCATTTTCACCGTTTCGATTCAAGAAAATCTACGTGGGCCACAGAATGTTATGCGCAGTAAATGCGCGCGAGCTTTGATACATATCTCCGCAGAATAAGAAAAGAAAAAAAACAAATATTTATTATTTAAGGATTTCTTCTTCGCAAATAAGCTCTTTTTCATTAGTTTCGTACTTGTCCTTTTGAGAGATTTGCGGACAAAGAAATGAAAATAAAAACACGGCCGACTACTCAGATTTATTTCTGCATCTCGACAGTCGGGATGACCCACTCTCCCAATATTCCTAAAGAAAACTGTTACTGTATGATTTTTTTTTGTTCCGACAATAATAAGGACGTGCGTATATTAGGACCTCCTGGTCGTCGATCTATATGTATACGTATTTTACGAAAGGCTCGGCGAATTTCGCATCTTCGAAACTACAGAAAGAAAAGATCCGAAAAGGAATTTTTAATGGGCTTTTGAGGATATCGAGTTGATAACTCACAGATCGAAGCTTTGGCGAAGTATTCAAGTGAACTGACACGTTATTGGTTCGGTTATATTTGAATTTTACTTTAGTGGGCAAAAATCATTTTCGTGGAAAATTTTAACGTGGCGCTCGCGCTAATTTTAACGCCCTAAAGTTGTTAATCGTTAGCGACCTTGATAAAAAAAAAATAATCGATATTTGCGCTCCTCCGTTTAATTAAGATATAAAATAACTGTTAATTTGGTAGGTACCTAAATTTAATTAAAAGCGCGTCGATGCAAATGACACGTTTTATGTCGATTAAAATTGAAAGAAATTTATTTAAATGGTCCAGAAATAACTAATTTATTGTACAACGTGCCATTTAGTCGCAAGCGAGCAGGGAACTAATTTGAAAAAGTTAATCTTTGACAGCCGTAAAAAGGCTCGTTTCAAGAAAGACTAATCTTATTAGATTAGACGAGTGGAAAGATTCTTAACGCAGCAGTCAATACGGCAATATAGAGAAATTGGCAACAAAGGCCGGTTTTAATAAGTCCTTAAGTTCTTACTAACACGTTTAAGGAATTTAGTGCGCAATTAAAATGGTTTTATCTAATTTCGTTATTTGTTAATGGAAACTGAAACGAACAACACCACTCGATGTTATATACCTGGCGTAAGTACATAAAACCATCAAAATCTAATTTTTGTTTATTTTCAAAATTAATAATCAAGTTAAATGGGCTACCTAACGATTTAATTAGAATTAATAGACGTCGTAACATTAAACTAACCATTTCGTTTTATTATCTTATTATACCTAGTAACGTTGACGTTGTAGAATTACAACTCAATTTTGGGAACAAACGAAATATGATTTTTAATTATCCGGGAAATGGCGCCCGACGTCGCGCCGATCTTTTCTATGTTGTTCGAGTGAGACGTACGATAAACGCGCGTCAATATAAATAAAGTAAATGCCGTGTAAATTATTTATTGCGCGTGACATACTGATTTAGTGAATCATAAAACGATAATGGTCACGGAAATTAATGAGGTGGTGCTAATGAAATCTATCTATGCTATAAATTATTTTCCGGGCTTGAAAAATGTATGGGGCCGCACGTTAAATTATTTAACCGGCGCAGCGTTTAAACTTATCGTTAGATAATATTATTTAAGTAATAGTCGACTAGTCCGAGTTAATTTAATTTTACTTGCACTTGTTTGGTGATATAAACGAATATTATCAAGTAAGTGCGAGTAAAATTAAATTTGCAAATTTAATATTTATATAAGTATATACCTATGGCCTATCCAAACCTATATGCAATTCACGTCATCAACAAAAAGTTACTAGATTGTTTATTTGTAATTCGGTTTAAAGTTTGGAAAGTGTCATATTTTATAGATGATTTACTCGCACACATATTAGATAGTATAAAGAAAGACTACAATTTATTAGAACTGTCAAAATACGAGGTACGAGGTGACTGCACTGTGTGAAACGTCATCATCTAGTAACCCTTTTATTGATGACGTGGATTGCGTATAGGTTTGGACGAAGTATAGTTTATTATGATTGAGTTTCGCCAAGTTGATACGTTTTTTTTTTTAAATTCAAATTCAATTTCGGCATAAGAGGAGTTGGCTGGCGTAGATTTTCAATTATTGCGGGCGGTCGTTTAGAAACGAGTTAGTAGAAAAATATCAACATAAATAAAAGTCATATTTTTAATTTTCCAATATATATACTCCGTTAATCTGAATTCATTTTTCCTAGTTTGTGTTTCAGTTATCGCTTTAGAGCGGAAACGAATAAGAATAACGGCCAGGGTGTTGAGGACCCACGTACGATTATATTATATATATATATATATTAAATTATATATATTGCAACATCTTTGAAATACTAGGACCTCCGTACCCTCCGTAGGAGGTGAGTAGGGCTATGCCTAAATACTTCTAGGTATTAGTAAGTCTTTTTAGGTCATAGATTTGGCTCATATTTTTCTACTTTGGATTGCCTTTTCTCTTTTTGGATTTCGTTTTTCTGGTTTTGTTCAAAATTATATCTGCTGTTTTTGGATTGGACTTCTTATTGGGTTGGACTTGGATTTTTGTTACCGGAGGTTGACTTGGAAGATCGATTTTGATTACTACGTGTAGAAAGCTAAGTCAATTGTTCGGAATAATTTATATTTTTGTTATTGTTTATATTAATTATTGTTAACGAAGTGTTTTTCGAGAAGCATTAACGTATTTACGTATTTATTTAACGAATTTAGATTGTTCATATTAAATTTAGGACTTCATTTAGGCCAGATACCAAAATTAACTCTTGTATTGTTCGTTTCTTGATAATTTACCGGAATTTACCTATTGTAACTATTTAACATCGTATACTTTTAGTAATTTTCCATTTTTTAATAATAGTTATTACTGTAAGGAAAAATTACTTGGCGCCTCTTTGTTTGTTTATTATTAGAACCCGGCCGAACTCCACTGTTCAAAAGCTAGCCGACAGGCCTCTAAATTTTGTTAAGTGATATTTTAAGTTTTCTTATTATTAAATAATTTTTTTTCGATCAAAATTTATTTTATTTTTATCGTTGAATTTTTTTGCACGTAACAAAGTTAAACAAAAGACAATTAAGTTTAATTTAATTTTATTTAGAAATATCTTTTGGTTAAATTTCCTTTTCGTCAAAGCAATTTCGTCGATGTACTTATACCCATTCGTTATGACCGTAACAAAAAGCAGCCAAATTCCTTCGTCGTTTGTTAAAACATTAAAAATAATTAATCCATTTTGAGATATCTTCCATCTAACAATAGAAAGGTCGTTTCTATTAAGTCCGCGCCTGCCAACGGAAGATTCTAAACCTCAAAGTGTCGTATAATTAAAAATGATAATGAGTCTAATTTACACAAAAAAAGTGCCGCCGCGCCGCTCGAATTTCAACGGCACTTCAAAAGAATCCCTTTTATATCGCGCGGGACCGCCGCTTTTAAAATATCGGTAAGCCATACACGTGAATACTGTACAAGGTAGGTGTACGAAGCCACCACCAACACCACAGTCGTTTTATTTGACGTGACGTGTTCGAATATTCTGACGAACTTACACCTTTATATTCCCCATAGAGGATGACACAGATGCCTTCGGAATATACATCACCGTGTTATTGACATCCAATATGTTCGGTTATAAAAACATGCGGAGCACACATCATAAAATGTGTCAAAAATGAATTACTGCGGGCTCTTCTAAAATTAAAATGAACCGAGAGAAAACTCGGTTTGGGAAAAAGTGCACCGCGTTCTCAAGGTGATGTTTTATTTATAAAGATACAAAGCGGGAGCGCCTTTAAAGTTTAAAGTAGGTAAGCAAGCATCGGCTCGAGTTTAATTTCTACAGTTATTACAAAACTTCGGCAGGTAGATAAGGATTCGAGAGAATCGGTTTCTCGCAGATTCGTTAAGTCATCTTTACGAATTTATCGCGTTAAAGTTAATAAAATTCGAGCGAAATAATTTAAATTTTGTTCCACGAAACGTCGTTTCCACATTTGAAAAGTTGTTTTTTTTAATCGTCACGCCTCGAGGGGCGCCCTTGAAGTTATATATCTACATACCGATGCCCGAGTCATTTTAGGGAGTAACGGGGGAGCCAAATTGTATTAATTTAACTATTAATACGAGTGCCAAGAGCACAGAGCGAATAAAACTGAATACACGTATGATGTTGATAAAAATCGAAGAAGTATCTAGTAAATTATAAATAAGGGTCAAATTACATTCGGTTGTTATTAAAATTTATTTACAACTAGTAGAAGCTCTTGAGGGTGCTTATCTTTGTTTTATTTCTCGTGACAAATTGTCAGAAAATAGTTACGCTTACCAAATTGAAAAAATGTGCAGCACCTGCGTAAGTATTCAGATGATTTAAGGCAGATATAAATTTTTATTTTCACAAAAATGTACCTATACTAGAAAAACATATGAAAATGTTTTCGTATTTTCATATACCTTTAGGTTATATTAAATTTTTTAGATTTCATATTTAAGAAACTATTTTTGAAATATCTTTGAGGCAGTTTTTTAATGACTTTTTGGGATCTTTGCCATATTTGCCATGTTAGAAATGAGCCTAACGAAGGCGTTTATTTTCGCACGAAAATTGTAGTTACATAGCTTATTTGGAACTTTATTTAATCATTGAAAGATCGGCCCTGAAATCTAAGGCTCAAAAAAATAAAAAAGTGAAAATTGGTTAAAGGTACAACACCTTCCCCGACATATCTCAGTTTCGAACCCAGCAACGCTGGTTTCCCGAGTATAATTTCGAAATTCCAAAATTACTTGTCATTTACACCTATCGCAAAGTCAATCTGGGGACGCATTGTACGTATTCCAAAAGTATTTTTTTATTAAATAACAAATAAAAAAATTAAAACGTCCGCGACCTATCGATATAACGCTCGCTCACCGACACACAATACGTACGAAAAGCTAACTTTAAAAAAGCTCGAAAGAACGCCGCGTCGCAACGCCGGCGCCGACCCCAATTTAAACAATTAAATTTCATCGTTAATCGCGACGAAAATACGCATCATCTTTTCCGTTAAATCGTTTTTGTTTTAAACGAACGGCGCGGACTTGTAAAAAAAAAGTTGGAGATTTTAATTACGAAACTTTAACGCAGAAGAGTAGGTAAAACCTGCGGAGCTTTTATGAAGTTGCCACTTTAATAATAATTTAACGGCAAAATACGCGAAACAATCTAGAAGATTTTTACGCGTTCCCTTTGATCCCGTTCTAATCCCGCGAAGCCCAATTGATTAAGTTCAAGGCGTCCAAACTTTAAATCCCATTTCTGGCCACTTTCTACGACAGTCACATGTTGGGCCGTTCGAAGTTAATATCCCCGAATCTCCACAGAAGTTAACTCGCATTAAACGACGCGGAAATAGTGCCATTCGTCGTACTATATATACTACTTACTAAAATTCGAAAACTCTTAATTTTCTATATTTTTTTCGTACACTAAATTTGGACGCGGTCCAAATAGCGCCAGCGATTGGTTTCCGAAAAGTTGATTTATCTCGAATTTGACGTATTAAGTAAGTGCATTTCTTATATTAAAAGGGGCTTTTATCGAACTCGCTTTTATAATGGAAAATATTTGATCTTAACTCGATCCATTATGCATCCCTGCATCCCTGGATCGTCAGCTCGTTACATCGAATTTTCCTGGGTGACATTCGTCGTCTGATTATATTTGTTACGACAGCACGAAGTCCTTACAGGCACCACTTATTGTAATTAGATTTACTACAGTTCGCACTTTACTATCGAAGTATAACGGACACAAATTGCGCTCGAAAAATGTATTTTATCACTCGGAAATATCATCGGCAAATAAAATTTATTCGCGTTTTTGTTAAACGTCGTCGTCGTCGTCGTCGCGTCCGTCGGAGACGCTCACAACAGTAGGTATGGGATTTTTTGGTTACGCTTAATTTAAGGCCATTTGTCTTTATCTCTTTGTTGCGGAACGCCTGTATCTTTAGCTTCTAATTATACGCTTCCTGATCTTTACTGATACTGCACAAGATAAATGAGGCAACCTATAATGATTAGTGCTCGGCCGCTATACACCCAGAAAATAAAGAATAACGCCCAAGTATGTAGATTAAATCTGTCGTGACGCTTATGTAATCTTAAACGAAACCTTTAATAAACAAAGAACGTGGTTTTTTTTTCAAAAGCAACGATCTTTATCAATTCGAAAAGTTCGCCCCGCATTACAAATTACGAACGTTTAAATCTGAAGTTGCTTTAGAATAATTCAATTTCGGTGGGGATTCAAAAACTATTCAACTGAAATCAGATAATCTTACGTCTCGGCTTTACTTATCTGATTTATTTACAGAAACTGCTTGGCATTCGACGCGAAATTCTATTATTACTTCCTGTCTCGATTTATTTATTTATTTTAATGGACCTTGCATGTGCCATTAATTTTTCTTACGGAAGAAAGGCGATATTTATTTAGGTGCGTTTTATATCGATTTTGGAAATTAATTACAATTATTTCTCTTTCATTTGAGCCATATTCCAAGTCTGTAAGCTTAAACCGTTTGCACGTAATACTCGTTTGTTTAATATGAATCATCTTGAATCCTAAAGGCCGAAATTTGGGATGCTACGACTCATCAAATCGCTTCTAATTGTCTAAAAAGTCACCGTGCAAAGTGCAGTTTTTTTGCGTAGACACCACTATTATATCTCACGGTTATATTAGTGATTCATCAACACGAAAACAACTAAATAAGTACCTATAGAGGTAACTATCAAGTTTTCGACATAAAATAGTTTTACGGAAATGAAACAATTAAATGGTTATCAATTGCACCACCGGGTTGTTTTTGAGGCTCGTTTAGCACAATTCAAAATGCAATCAAGCAAAAATACCTATACAGGAACAGCTTATAGATTTTAGGTTCAAAAAAATTGCGAGAATTCTCCCTTGTTACCTGCTACAACATATTTTCGCTCGTAAAAATTGCAAGTACTCTATTTTTAAATTAGCGCATTCGCTGATGCTATACGAGCTAAAATATGTAGGAAGAAAATTTACCCAAGTACCTAATAGACCATAAAACAAGCGTAAAACTGGAAATTAGCCTAAACGTTAAAAGCTCCTATAATTACACATTGAATTTACAAAGTTTAGTGCTCAATTATGATGTCATAAATCCGAATTAAATTTCGTCCTTTGCCTAGTGCTTCGCATATTATAAGATGACACGCAAATGAACTGAAAATAAATCGACTATCGCTTCTACTATATTTAAAACAATGTTTATTTCTAATGATTGTAAGTCGAAGTAATTTTGTCGAGCAATAAAATATTTATGGTTTGAAAAGAGTTCGTCTTTAATTTACCCACGATCTATAGTTATTAAATAACGAGAAGTTATTTTGGTGTTTATTATTAAACAGTTATGAGTAATAATATTATGTGGCCGGACGTGTGTTTCCCAGTTGGTTTTAATAATTTCTATGTAGATATGAAGAGCGACTCGCATGTAATTACAACCTCCGCCGTAAACAACTTATTCGTATTTTAATTAAATCTTTACTTTTCGTGCCAGATAGGTACATAAATAGTTACCAACCGAATACCGTTACAAATATGTCCCTTGATGTAAAAGCTTCACGGCGTGAAAATTGAAAGAATTTAATATGTCGCGCGTTGCGCCGGTTCAAGTATAGAAATACTCGAGTAGTACATGGATGAAATAACTTATTTTTTGTCCACATTACTGATCAATGTAAACCAACAAAAAGTTAAAAGTGATCATAGAATATACCTACTGGAATAACTGTAACTTGTTGCACATCATAATTACTTTCTCTAATAGAAATCCAAGTACTTACAGTAAATCGCATATGAGTAAAAATATTGCTTGTTTTTCTTCGAAAAAAAACGATTGATGAAAATCAAGTCTTGTTCTACAAACTTTATAAACTGTAAATAACGATCTTACGGAAAACAATGTTACCTATAAAATATTATCGATTCGAAGGTTGGAAATTAACCTTTTATTAAATGTCAAAAACGAGAGGCCGATATTTTCAGTTCAATTTCGGATGCCGAAAATAATTTAAATTAATGCCAAAATGTACTTACAATAATTACTTTTACGATCCGCGGCCCTATTTTCGTAAAGCATTTTTCCATCGAGGCTCCGACCGATTTAATCCATCTGTAAAAGATAATGAACGTGTTAAATACATAAACGGCGATTCAAGCGAAGATCTTAAAATAAAAGTCAACAAAACATAATAGTTTACGCGATTTGTTATCACGCCGAGGACGTGCTTCGTAGAAAACGCAGACGCACATCAACTCGAAGGGAAAGCAGCTGTAAAACATCTTGACCCTGACGGTAAATCAATAAAATCAACCTTCCGTTATTTTCCACGGCAAAAGCGAGGAAACCCTTCGAGAAGACTGATTGTGAGCATCCCTTTCGGTTCGAAATTAAAAAGAAGGCGATATAAAAGGTATAGGTAAATCAAACTACGCGAACAACACATACCTATGCAGAAAATCCGACCGCGCGCAAGCCTCGGTATCGAATTTTCATGTCGCATGTCAAAAAACTTTTTTTTTTAAATTTTTCTCGAAAGAAATGCATTTTTTTGAAAAATTATATTTACGAGAGTAATTTATAAGAATTAAAAAAGAAATTATCATTTTGTTTCGATTATTTCGAAAACGGTGCATTCTATCGAAAATTATAAAGAGACATAATTGGTAGAGAATTTGTTGTCAATTACAAAACATATTTCACATTACCGATCCGATGAGTAATAACGGAGATTAGAATTCAAAAAAAAATTGTTGAATGGCCGCCATTTTGAACGGGTCGGTCGATTTGGCTGATTAACGAACTCGTTCTTCGATTTCGTAAAGACAATAGACTGTCCAAATTTTAGCCTCCTACGATAAAAATTGCGACCGGAATCGTGTCCACAAGAAATTGATTAAAGATGACCGACCCAAAATGAATGACTTATATTTTCGTGGTCTAGAGGTTGAGATCAGAGAAAACCAAAAGGACACGTCTGGGTCCCGTCATCAGACAGGCTGCGATAGCTTTATTTTCCATGAAAATTCGCTAATACTTACCAATTTAAAATTATCTGGATAATCACTATCTACTGCCTTTATACCGCAAATGATAAATTTACTCTATTTTTAATTTAAAAACTATTCGTGTGCCCCATACAACATTAAAAATTTCCCTATTACAAACCACAAACCAGATAAAAGTTTAATCGCATTTTTATGCGACCGATAAAATACAAAACAACTAATAAAACATGTGCGCCACCTACTTTCACGCGATAGCTTATCGAACAAAGAAGTGAATGTTTTTAAAATAAAAGCGGGATTTCCTAGTACCCACGTATAAACTTGAATGCATTTATATATGTATATATATAGAACTCTGGCTAGACATGGACCTTTAAACTCTAACACAAATTCTCTGAAAATCAAGCTTGGTTAGGCTCTTGGATAGGGACTACGTTAGGGCCTTGGTTAGGGTTCCCCTTAAACATTCGTCGGGTCAATTTCGCGAACGATATTTTATTTTACGCGCGTTTTCGCAATTGCAGTGGTTGGTCAAATACAGTGAAATATGAAACGTAGGTACAGGTATGTAATAATGCAAGTACGCAGTCAACGACAATAGAGGGAAAACGATGACGAGAAAATGGTTGGAAATACAAAGAAAAATTTAGAAGTATATAATTTTTTCTTATAAAATGAACGACCTATATTTTCGTGATCTAAGGGTCGAAATCGGAGAAAAGCCAAAATGACACGTCCGAGTCCCGTCATCAGATAGATTGCAATCGCTTTATTTTCTATGAAAATTCGCTAATAACCGCCATCGGTTTTCTTTTTATCTCAAGCCCATTCAACGGGAGAGTAGTAGACACTTAACGGATCGGCGACGAACGATGCGACGCTGCAATTACACTTTAATTGAGTCGTATAATACCTATTGTAAGTTTTTGGCGAAATTAAATTAAATAATCAGCAAGATTCAATTTGAGAGCTCTTTGATTTCAGTACCTGTTCCTCTCTTGATATCTTATTTCGAGAGGAATCGAGAACCGATTGATTACCCGTACCCTACTCGTGCTTCTAAGAGTACCTACTCAAAGAAAGGGTGTCGCATTGAGAGAAATTTATGTGTCGGGTATAATAATAAAATTTTAATAAAAAATTGCTGCAGTTGTATGAAAGTGATTGTTAACATAGGTAACTATAATATATTATTTTATTTATTTATTTACAATATTTTATCAACTTCCATTTATTTAATGGATATTGATTGAACTGAAACTGAGCTGAATATCAAACCTACACGGAAACGCACACTGCTGTAGGATGTTTTGTTATACGTATGTAAGTATGTACCATAGAGATACTGATTATGCAAATTTAATTAGAAATGAATGTTCGTTATAGACATCAAAGGACGAATTTTAATCAACCCTAATTTGCTTCTCAAGTAACAAATCGATATTTGCGATAAACCGGAGCTTAATCATTATACTTCAACGTCATGTATCTGTCAATCTTTAGCGAACACGTACCTATACTTAACTGTAATATTAGTGATATATTAGTAAAATGCCTATATAAAGTAGGTACTTAGATAAATTTTACTTTAGGATTTTGGCTGCTACCTACTTCTATCACCATATTTTGACCCATTTCGATAGATGCCGAGGTATTACAGGGTGCCCACTAAAAATAAAATTATATTCTCCCTGACTCCCAAAAGAGTGAAAACATATAAACAGTAATTTCATAATTATAGATTACGTTAATTATACTATGTAGGTACTTATAAATCATACAATATACAATAAAAAAACACCGTCTTGGATATGAAATCTATCGTACTCTACAGGGTGTAACAAAAGTAACTTATATTGACTATAACCAATTGGTTACCATAACAACGAAAGAACCCAGTATACAAACAAACCAAATACATCATCACGTGCGTCGAAATAAACGAAAAACGAAAAGATTTTCTCGTAGTCCTTCTAATTAAAAAGTTACAGTCAATATAAGGTTGCTTTTGTTACACCCTGTATAGTAATTTATGATGCAAATGAGCATACTTATTATTTTTAGAGTCATGGTAAAAAAAACGCGTTTGAAATTTTATAAATTTCTCCGGCCAGTACCAAAATGTCCTGATTTTCTGCGAAAATTCATTAAATTCCCTGACCAAGATAAAAATTTATCAATTTCCCCGACTTTTCCTGTTTTCCAGAAAACGAGAACCCTCGCTTAGAGGTTTAATTCCATTATGTAATGTTCAGCTACGTAAATAACTAAAGATTGATTTACAAGCTAAACAATTTTGGTATTTCGTGTTTATAAGAGGAGTGCCGTTTGTAACACGGTACCGAATAACGCGGAATCTGCCGTAACATGGAGCTTTGTTCCCGAATATTCTAGGTGACATAAACTCGCGGAGAAATTCCCAGAATAATTTAATAGATCTCCCCCGTTTGGCGGATTACGATATCCCAAAACATTAGTGTACAAAATACTTAAATTCGCTCTCAATTTAGCTTTCATTTATTTCGACACGACGAAAACGGTAATAGCATTCCAAATTTCAACATTTGAGGTACCTACACTTTAGCTTTCGGTATTGCCACAGTTTAAGTGCTTTTTTGAAAATGTTGACGTATCTTTAAGCTCAAGATGGAAAAGCTATAGCAGTAAGAGGGTGCGAAGATGGATATATGATGGAGCTCAAAACGATCTACATTCAATAATATTAAGAAACAAGCAACAGAAAGCTTAAATTTTAATTAAAAAGTTCCAGACGACATAATATGTTGTGGTGAATTGTTGACAGAAATGTTATGGAAGCAATTCTGTGGTGGTAACGCAAAACTCGCAATATCTATTTCGATTGGTGGGTGTCAGTAATCAACTGAAGACGTTTTGTAAATGAAATTTTTCCCGTAACTAACTACTGTTGCTAACAAGTTTTCACTTAAAAAATAGGAGTTATGTTGTTTATTATATGATCGAAACTTGATCAAATTATATCCTCATAAAAAGTAATCAAGTTAAGTACATAATATTTCGCATGTATGTACTTACATACCTACATAAGTAAAAGGTTACTCTACAAAAAGACCTACGAAACGAAAATAGAATCATTAAGAACATCGATCGGTAATTTTCAAAAAACCACCCCTGCAAAAGTTCAACGGAAAACGTCAAATTTCAACACATTTATTAACGCGGATTGTATTAATTCTAGTTGTGAAGGTATGATTAAAAACTCGAAAAAAAGCCCCCATCAACGGTTACGTAACATAAAACTCGTCGGATGCAAATATCACGATTTTCGCTTAAAAGCTGATTCATAATCTCAAAATTATGACGATCGCCCTTCTTCATTTAAATTTAATATGAAATGCAAAACACCGCAATCAGATTAAAATTGCGACATAAATTTTAGTCGAACGGTCGTCGTTTCGTTATGCCGAAAACCAACTTTGTTTTATTTTTCTTAACGTAACGCAGGCTACTTTATTTATCAAAACATAAATTCAACGACTGAAAAAATAGAATTATACGTTTGGTTTAAATGTAAGGATCTATAGTTTGCTTTGAAAAATACATAAATCCTCTTAAATATTATTTTAGAGATATATCAAACAATCTAACGTTTTGGTTTTGTTACATAGAAATTTTTAGGTAGGTGTAATATAAAGTATACAAAGATATCAAAAAATGTTTAACGCCCACGTGACACAGATACGAAGATTAGACGATCAACACGCCCACCAAAGGAAATATCTTTTTAACGTTAAGAGTGCCCTTCGTTGTAAAATAAATTTTAACAAGAACATAGGAGTTACAAAAAATATAAAGTTCTAAAATAAAATATATAGCTACTATTATCTAGTATATAATTAAAAAAAAACCTATTCTTTACTATCGATCGAATAATTTAAAAATATAATTTCCGACGAAAATTTTCAAATTAAAGTATATAGGAGTAGTGTAGTGGTCATGCGAGTGTCGAGCTTTTTTGAGTTCACGCCGTATTAAACTATTTTATTTTTGGAAATTTCCAAAGTGTTTAAATTATTAAACGTTCGAGAGCATTGCCAGAACGAATTCAAAACGAACGATGACTTTACAGTTCGACGGGCCCACAACCCGCACATTCGAATTTTAAGCAAAAATTCAAAATTTTCCATTTTAACATGTGGTTAAAATTTCTAAAATAACCAGACAAACACAGAGACGCGTATCGATTTCAGTAACGAAGTTTTTAAACTCGTCGAAAACAATATGATAAGTAAATGTTACGGTTACGAATTCTCGGTAGCCGTCAGACTTACAACTAACAGAATCTATTAGGCGAACGGAAACCCTGCCGTTTAATTACTGCATACAAGATACCTGCAATAATAAGGTTACTAAAGCAAACCCCGGCGAACATTCAAGAGAGTCATTATCCTTCGATACGAAATCCGCTTTCAAAATTATTGGCTTTACTACTAGACAGCGCCCTGAAAGCTTTAAAATAAGCAGATATCGGTGGCTTTTAGCGAAACCCTCCCGCATTAAAAATAACGATTTTTATTAGGTCCCCCTTTCATAAATCACAATTAGGAGAAAAACGCCGAATTTTCCACCAAATTTTTGTTACGTTGTTTTCGCAATATTTTTCTTCTTGATTACATTGTGTTTGACTACACCGCGCACTTCATATTTTAGGGCAACGCGATACGATTCATCATGCGGTTATCTGTTTGTTTTCTACCTTCTCTTTATACGTATGCGTAAAGACCGCCGCACTACCTACTGAAAGATTGATTGATATTTTTATCTCCCCGCTCCGGTTTTGCTCATTTATTTTGTTTGTATGTTTCCCACGTCGTATGTGACCTCAGGTGTCATCTGTAATTGATATCAGAGGGTCGACGAATGTCGGAATTTTTATAGATCTCAATTTAAACCGATTTCATGCGGCGCGGGTACAATTTATGTGACGTTGTAATTTCATATTGCATTTCAATAGCACGAATTTCCAATAATCCCTTTACGAAGTAATCTTATACGCGTCGTCGACGTTCTTCGTAACCGCCAGATTAAATTTCAACGTGCAATTTTTGTAAAAACTGAAAAATACATAAGTAACCGATGCTCGCACTTATTATACATATGTCTAAAATATTTAAAAATATTATTAGACGTTTGTCCTTGAAAGTTAATGCAAAATTTTGGACAAAATAAAACTTTAATAGTATGACGACCTTAAAATATTCATCTCGTAAGAATTCTAAATTTGAATGTCTACGTTAAAAAAATTACTACGTATTGTATAAGTAGATGTTGTAATATATTAAGCATTATGGAATACGCGGAGAATTTTTATGAACGTTCTTTGATACCTATAAATTTTTAAGGACCTGCCGTAGAGTTTTAATAAATATTAAATTTCAAATTTACATGTTACGAGTACATCTTTAACGAAGACGACAAGTATATTTAACATTTCAAAAAACGAAAGAAAGCGAACGTGCACAAATTTCGAACCAGCGCACATTTTAGTAGTTAAACACATTGATAAAATGCCATCGATGCCATAAGCATAAATGTCCGAGGCGGCGAAACCCTTTTCGTTATCGCCCCATTATAACCAACATTGCATCTCAAACAGCACGTCAATATTTTCTATGGAAAGAAAAGTAAAATCGATAAAGTCGGCGATGGGTCGGAAAGCACGTTTTGTTGCGTTAGTAGCTTGTTTAATTCATCATCACACTTCAGCAGCTCATTCAGCTGAAGTTGCTCATTCAATGATTTATGTTAGTCGGAGCTGTATCATCGTTACCTCCTCCTTGCGTGAAATTTTCATACCGCAGACGACCCTTGCAAAATTTTACTACGACGCCTTCTATCGCATCAATACGTAAATAACTCCTCTCCGAAGTCGTTCGTGTGTTAATAAACGAATTAAAGTTGTGCAAAGAGCTCTCGCCGATTAATTACATACACATTGGCGCACTACAAGAACTCTGCTATTAGTAGTCTTTGAAGTAGTTTGCGATCGAAACGACTGCTCCAGTTGGGTTCAGAACATTCCAACAAAAGACTTCGAATTGTAAATATAGGTACGAATGTAATACCTTAAAAGCAAATAAATCGGGTTTCATTGAATGTACGTAATCATTTTACATGCCAAATCTACCCGATTTGTGAATCTTTATTGAATACAAAACCGGATCAAAAAATTAATGGATGGGACTTTTGACGCATATACGCATACAATTCTTGATGATGGGAGAAAGATATAAATATTTGACATTATACGTTCAAATTACGAGAAATGGTATCTAATATTTCCGAATTCTTGGAAAATTAAAGACACAAACCGCAGGAGGTCGATTATCTACCTAAAAAATCTCAATTGATCAAATCACAATTTAAAGAGATCTCGTCGACAGAACACGGAAAATAATAGAACGGGTCACTACCAATCAACGATACAAATGATCGTGACGTGTCTGAAGATAGATAAATATATCAGGAAAATTAATTGCCACACAAATATTACAATTTTGTAGGATCTTCGATATCTATTATACACTAGTTATGCGCGGATTAGTGATTCAATCGCAAAGATTAATTGAAAATAAGTTATTGAAGAACATGAATCATCATTTAGGCCGAGGTCGATTACCACAGTGCTTTTTGACATTTACAGAGTCATCGAAATTACTTTTTTTGCTTGATATAAAGGACAAACAAATGTCGCCAAACATTAAAATTGGACATACAGCACGAAACAACCGTAGTCTGGCTCACTATGCGAACAGTGACGCCATCTTGTTGAAACCATACATTATTTTGTCTCATTCCCATTCATCTGAATTGACTGTAACGGTTTTCCTCGAAAAAATATGACCCGATTACGCTAAACGTCCTACACTCAACGTCATTCCGTCACTTTTTGACAATGAAAAGCTCTTTCATGTGGTTCTCTTAAATTATATCCAACAACAAGCTTTGTTTGTTAACGTATCCGGTGAGACGGAAGAAGTGGGCTTTGACCGATCAATTTATTAAGGACATGAAGGAAGTGAAGTGCGTAAATAATCGAAGCCTCTTTAAATACAAATAATATAATACAAACCTCGGTCTATAGGTATTAGTATAATTTATTATCGTTATATCAATTTTCGAAATATTCAAATACTTATCGACACAAAAGTTTTTATCTCTTCTTCCGAAAGCGAATTGCATATTTATCGTCGTTAAATTTCTTAAGAAGAACATTATCGTCAAACTCTAATTACTTTTGAACTTCAGAATTATTTCGAGTTTCGTAAACAATTAAGTATGCGGGCACATCTGTCCTTGATGAGGGTCGTCACGACGCACAGCGTCTCTTCGTATTTACTCGACGTGCTCTCAAATATTTAGGTATTTCAAACAAAAAATTTCTTCTCGAACGTTCGACTTCAAACCGAAATTAGCAATTGTAATAATCGAACGGCAAAGCTGGCAGACGATAAAATTGAAAAGGAAATTGCGGATGGTTCACTTTCAGTGGTAGTACTACCTAGACACTGAATTACTGCTTGCCAACAGTCAAGGTGAAGTCGTAAAATGAATTTTATTGATGCGATCCTATATCCTAGACCGCGGCTAAAAGGAAAACCCTGATTTATCATTATTGCTTCTCTTTCTTTTTTAACGTTGTTTAATTTCGGTTTCCACGCTATTTATTTTTATTTGCCAGACACGAACAAGGATCCGTCTTCGTTTTCCAGCTGGCGTTTAATTGCATAAGAACGTATACAGTTTTGAAGAAAAAAATAATATTCAAACGCAACGAAAAATTTAATAGGCACGTTGAAATTTTAAATAACTCCCGCAACAATATTTAACTTTAAGACTCGAAAAGGCCCCACGGAACGTTATAAGAAAAATTGTTAATTTTTTATGACCGCCAGACGATTAACGCCGAAGAATGTTAAGATGATAAAATTTTACACGATCTTGTTCGTAATAAAAATTTTCTTTACCGTCATTTTTTCTGCCGTAACGAAAACGAAAGTCTGATTAGAATTAATAACCAGATAGTGGTTTTCCACAAAACGTATTTCGAATTCAACTCTATTGCCTGTGCAAGTAGATCGCGGGCGTGATTTGCATATCGCGTATAACTACATTTCCCGTCCGCATGCGGTTCGTTATAATCGTGCCTGTTCACGAAAATGTTCAAACAATTGATCTAAAGGCTCGATAATTTTTTATTCCAAAATCGAGAAACGTTAGAATTCGAATTAATAATTAAATAAATTTATAAATAAATATATAAATAACAAGGTAGAATTTATAATGTAACTCGTTATTAATGGGACCGTTTTAAAAGTGTCGTGTAAAACGAAAAAGATTAAATATTTCAAATTATGCGTGCAGTTAATTTGTGATGTGCTCGCGTGACTAGACGAATTAGGGAAACGCACGCGGAATTTACGTTAATCGCGCGCGTTTGGATAACTAATTGTTTATAGTAAAATACGTTAATTTTTTTTTAATTCGCGAACGGATCGCGATTACATTTTAACGAATGCGATAACTCATCAAAAATATTGCTAGGTACCAAAGTTGTCTTGGTTTGCACGCGAGGCTTTCGTCGACATTTTATCGTTAAATTAAAGCCTCTGGGTCGCGCATGTTATATTAAGCCTAAATTAAAATACAAATTAACGCGTTCCTTTTTATTTAATTACCAAAATCTGGAATATTTTAACCTATTCGAGCATTTAATCGTCACATTTAAAGGGTCTTAAGTAATAAGGGTAGGAATAAAATTAAAGGGTTAACAGTCTATAGGCATTTTGTTGCGGACGTACGCAATTCTACGATGTAAATTAATCGCGCGAAACGAAAGACAACCGAGGGTCAACCGGAATGCGCAAGGAAAAGAGCCGAAACTGTAAAGTTAATTTTACAAAAAAAAAAAACAAAAACCAACGCGAATGGTCCCTAGATAAAGAAAAAGGGGGAACGCAACCACGATTTTCCTTGATAAAACCGCAACGACCGTTAGCCTAATTATTTTATCGGAAGCCGGTCTCGCTTTTTTAATGTTTAATTGTCTGTATAACAAGTGAAAGTTTAACTAACAATAAAATACAAACTAGGTAGTGATTTTGTTGATCGCCAACAATGCATGCAAGCGATGACGTATGCTAAAAATGCTAGTGTTTTTAACAACCTAAATCGTTTCGAGGGCGCCGAGAACGTCACAACAAAATTGAAAAATCGAAAAAATAAAATAAATCAAAAACAAACTACTTAATTAAAATTGTATACCTACGGAATAATTTTGTTAATCCGCAGCGGAATATTTTCAGAAACTTGAATTTCCATTAACGCTCCCCAAAACGAAAACGATAGATATAGAATACCATAAACAAATCGTTACGTTTCCAATTTTAACCACGAATCGACAACTAGACGCAACGACAGACCCTAAAAAAAAATCGACGCGAGAACAACCCGTCATTGCGTGTAGGTACATTGAAAAATTCAATCCCTTCAACTTTTTTATTGGTTTTGTTCGGGAAAACTTTTACAAACACGATGCCGTTTTCGGTCTCGAAACTTTCGATCAAATAAATTCTAGTATATTAAATTTATTTTTAAAGAAAATCTTCGACGTCGTTATTTAACAAAATTCCTGGACGACTTTCGTTTTCGCGTCCAAAATGAAATACACGCCGAAAAATTCATTAACGACGAAACTCGAAAGTATTAATACCTATTACAATTAATGTCGTGTAAGTGGCAAGGCATCGAGAATTCTCGAATTAATTAATATTGCATTGATTTCTGAGAAGTTTACCGAAGTAGCGGTTAATCGTTAATTGCTATCTATTATTCTTGCATCTTACAGCGATGCTTTTAGATTAGATGGGAGGTGGAAAGGAAAGCTTAACGTAGGTACTTTCAACTAAGAACAAAGGAACCTCAAGCCGCGCATCGCAAGGGAAGTCCAAATGAAATGGCATTTTCCAATCGTTTTCGTTAAACCGATATTAAAATTTCAAGCTTCCCTTTCATCGATCAGCGCGCGCGCGCGCTAAAAGAATTTGAAAGGTTTTTTAATTAATTTACGTAACAAAATCGACTGTAAGTGACTCCGAATGATCTGCGAAACGAGTCCTAAAGAAATTCGTTAATAAAGATCGTGTCGAGGGGCACGTGAAAATTATGTTGGGCATCTATCTATATGGGTATTAGTTAGGCGAAGATCGAATAATTAAAATTTCGCAGAAAGTACGAAGTGAAGCCGCGTTCGCGCGCAAGTAAAGTTAATTTTTTTTAGGCGGGCCTCCGCTCCCGACAAAAATTGCATTCTATTTGGTAGGTGTAGAACTTCATTTACCTATAATTACATATTTTGTTTGTACGTCAATTCCATTGTTATATGATCTAAAGGGAATTCCATACCATATTTATTAATAATTAGGTTTTTATTAGTAACGGAAATGAAGGGATATTAAAATTGCTATCTATTTCCTTCTAGAATTTGCGTGACGTTTATTACGACGAGTAGTAAGCATTTCTATGAATTCCAACAAGACGAGTCTGATATATACGTATGTATATATAGGATTTCATTAATATCTCGATTGTTATTCAATATTTGATTTAAACTGGGTCAAGGCTCCATTCATTTTCCTCGTTATATACGGAAGCGGCAAATGTTGATCGTGGTAATTGAATCGGTAATTTTTTAGGCAGCCGAGCGATGCACGAAAAACTCGGAAATGCAATTCGAGCTCGTGCTCAAATTAAATTCTATGTACGTTTAGTGTATTTGGCACGGCGACGTTTAATTTTCATCGGATCATCGCAAATATTGACTAGTGCTAATTAGAAGTGCCAATTAGGAAACTTGACGGTTATCTACTTTGAGCGGTATCGCAAGTGTACGTCGTACAGAACCGTCGGAAATATTGTTTTACCCAAATTTTTGAAAGATGCGGCCACTTAGTCGTTATTACCGAAAGTTCATTTTTAACCTCCCCCTCGCTAGAAAATTCCTAATCTTAAAGCTCGAGTTTATTGCACCCATGAGAACCCTTAGCCAGATCCCGATAGTTTTCCAGGAAGTGACGAACTTTTAAAAGAAAATCGAATGCTACAAGATTAAACTTATTTCTATCCGTGTAGTGCCGGAGAAAAAATTTATGTGTTGGCTTGTGAAACGTTATGTTTAGTATAGTACCACAAAGCGTTGAGAAACCGTTTATTTTGGCGCGGCAAATAAGTTTCGCGTTTGGTAGGTAATATTTAAAAAAACCCACACACCTACATATTATATACGAAGTTGGCAGTTCACGACAATTTTCGTGAGTGTCGTCAATTTCGGTACGTATTAAGTTTCGCCCTCTCGAAGTCGTTTTAATCGTCCAAACTACACATCAGAAAAATGCTAAACCGTTTCGAAGACGTATCGCGTGCACGTGTGAAACTTGATCGAAATTAATTCGGAAATAAGTCATCGATTACGGCACGAAAGAGAGTTTTCCAAATATTGGGGTATTATATTTTTGATACATAGAAAAAGTTTTAGGCGCCCGCCCTTTGTTATGAATAGATGTGGGGGACGCGAAAAATCGATTTTAAGATGTCCGAAATAAATCTTGTTTTCATAGGGGGTAAGTTAGGCGTCGTCGCATTTTGTATTTAAATTCAAATTTATTAAATTACCAAAATATTTCTTAAAACCGATAAACTTACGTATTAGTTATATAAAATCTTGGAAGGAAATGACTCTAGGAAATACATAATAAAATATTAGGTGCACTAAAAATAATTAAACGGGGCGTAATTAATTGAAGATTATAATATTATCTAAAAAAAATTCAACAAGGTAACGTACTTACACGAAATTACGAGATTGATTGTATAATTATTCTTATGTATTTCTTACGCTTACGCTCATTACGCATTTTTATGCATTAAAAATTCAAACATCAATACAATTCGCTCGTCGATTCAAATACAAACAAAAACTATTTCGGGTCTAATTGAATCGAGAAATTATAAATTGAATAGATCGCGTGTAACAAACGCTCAGATATTTGTTTAGGATAGTTTATAATTAATTTCTCGAAATAAAACGCCGTCATCGTGTATTACATAGTACGTTTACAATATTAGAAAACAGTATTAATTTAATTGTAATTTAGGTCGATGTTCCGGCCCGTTTCAATAATCACACGCGGACGTCAATTTGTTTAATGCTATCACTACTATCTATCGGATTAAGTTTACTGACCCGAAACTTTATATGGTACAATTCGACAGGCCCTCCGATAAATTAACGAAATATAGTCTTATAAAGGAAATTACTCGAGATGTGTTGGCGCCTGCATGGGCCCTGCGATCTTCCTTTTCGTAAATTTCCATTGCCTAAGCAAATTTTACGCTTTGTCGCTCGAATGGCAATTTTATGACAAAATAAAAATGCAGCCTCTTCGATTAGGAGGCCCGTAAATTTCCCACTTTCTGTTAGTTCTAAAAATCGCCGTTTACATCGTTTTTATTGGGGATTAAAAAGAAGCGCCCGCTCGAATAACGGCAAATAAAATCGCGAGTGTTACGTTATAACGCAAATCCGCAACCCCTATTTGGACAGTAAGGTTTCCGAAAAAATCTTATTTACTATACACGACCGGTCTAATTTAAACTTGTGCATGTACAATCGACGAGAATAGAATTACCTACTTAACGTATAAATATTTCCATTGAAAGCGTAAAAATAAAACTGAGGTATAAATAATGAATCACGATGGCATTTAGATTGACAAGCTAAAACCAAACCGGGATTTTATTAAAAACGGCATTTAAACAACGTTTGTATAGTCGCGTACAGATGAAAGTACAAGAGTTTTAATAAATAATCATAATGTAGATAAATATTTGAGTTGTTCGAACGATAATTTATTGTAAATTTATGTTGTAGGCCACAAAGGAAGTTAGAATGATAAATGCTACAGTTAAACTTTGATCATTATCGACATTTATTTTATGCAGAAAAATTGCAATTATGCACCTGCCAACTAATTATTGATCATTGCTTCAAAACATAAGCACCATCTTTTTTTATTTATTTAAAATAAATTAAGCAATGTTTAAAGTGAAAGTTTAGGTGTAGTATGGACAATATGCACGATAACTACTTTAGACGAAAATCGACAAAAGACAAAATGATAGCGATAGAAAGATAAAGGAATGAACCCAGACCGATAGAAAACGAAACATTAAACGTGTTTCTCACAATAGTTACCATGTTTTGATATTACGGCTGCACGTTTAAAAATAAACATCTTTTTGAAACACCTGTCTTTTTGTTAATTTTCAAAGATTCTACATTGATCAAACAGAATTGAAGGGGTTAGAACTGAAACCACCTACGTAACAAAAAGTTAATATCGAGATATACTTAATAATAAGTCTCGAAAGTTCTTTTTATTTTATATACTGTTCTGTGCTATCAACTTAAATTTGATAAAGTAATTTATTTCGACCTCTACAAACCTGCAGAGTTTCTGGATTTCCAGTTGCCCGTGCTCCCTTGTAAGTGCACTTGGGTGGTTTTAGAATTAAAATTGGTTTTTTTTCTCGAACATAAATGGCACAAAAATCGGAATAATCACGCGGATTGTTTTATTGTTAAACAAAATTAAGTTTCAATTATCCAATAAGATGCTTAAATCGTTTTGAACTAAAAATGCACTTAGGCGGTTTCAGTTCTAATTCAGCTTCAGATTATATCTGCGAAACATTTGTATTTTCTTTTATAAAACGTTTGGATGTAATAAAATTGCTGGAAAAATGCGTTTCTTCGCTACTTTAAACTATATATATATTTTGAAAAATTTTATAACGTAGCCTTCATCGTCCCTGAGGGATTAAATGTAATACCATTTACATTTGTTATCATTTAATAACCCAAATACATCACCTTAGTAAATAAAAAACAATAACATATTGAGTGTATCTATACAGTCTAAAAGAAAGATTACAAGATCCAAACAACGAACGTACACTTGCCACAGAAAAAATCGGGACAGTTGAAGGATAGAATTTTAAAAACGTTTGGTTGTGAATTGGGTTTTAGGTGAAATGCTTGTATTTTTAAAAGGGATTATTGTAAGCCATAAATCATCATTGTTACCTACAAAGTGGACAACTCTTTGTCAACAAAATACTTTAGAAGCAAGTGGTAGGGCAGGTTTAGTTTATGCTTTCTGTAAATTAAAAAATTTATTGATCGACGCAATATATCGATCGCGTTTTCCCAAAAGGACGTAACTCACACTTTTTGTGAAAATGAGTTATTCTGACTATCTTACGCATTTAAAGCAAAGACATCGTCTGATAAAATCTAGTAACAATATTTCGATTTTTTTCACCGGAAAAATCGATTTATATTTCCGCGAAACGTATCTTGTTATAGCTACGCGGCGACATAACATGTGCTCTACTGTAAAATTTACTTTTTGTGGGTTACGCCCTTTTGGAAAATCTGCGTCGATATGACCGATAACATGTAGATTTATATAAAAAAAATGGTTACTTACACACACAAAATTGATATAGCTTGAAAAATATTTCGTCTTGTTTAATAGTGTTTCCTCAACAAAACTTAATAAATCACATTTTTGATTTTTTGCCTTGACTTTCCTTTAACAAACCATAACTTTTCCTAATCGGACCTATACATTGCTACTACAGCTTCTTTGCTTAAAATTACTTAAGAAACGCGCCCCTAACGTTTGGCAGATTCCTCCCGGGACACCCTGTATGTATCCTTAATTACTATATGTGTTATTTAACCTACGAAAATTATATATCCAAGATCAAGAAACGATAAATAAAATAATTATGTAAGTAGGTATGTAATCATTCTTTGTGTGTATAGTAAAGAATAAAGATACAATTCTTTGGCCGAATTAATATATTATATATTCATTAATTGTTTCCATCGTTTATATATTTGTAGCACTAAAGATAGCTCCAACCAGAGCCGAAATATATGGTGTTAGTTGTTCCAAGTTTCTATATTAGCTTATTACCACAATTTTAAAAGAAGTATGGTAAAGTAAGCATTCAGTCACTAATTTTAATTTTAAGGCGATCCCCTACCTTTCAGTAAGTTCATAAACTTCAATGGAAATCAAGATTTCGCACTTTTATGTTTTAGAAAAAAATTTTTTTAATGATATTTGGTATCGAAATCATCAGTACAGAAAAGGAAATTATTCCACAGTGACGAAATTATCGTAAGACGTCAAAATTATATCAAAAATATTAAATTTAATAATAAAACAGGGTTACAAACAGAACAATGGATTAAATCTACAGATTCTAGACGAGAGCGGTATAATGGAGTATCGACAGATATACTGGACACATCTTTCACTGCAAACAAATATATTTTGAAATGTATTTTTAGACTTCATCAGTAATTATAATTGTAGAGGAAGGAAATCAATATATAATTCAATACATTGACATTATTGCAGAAAAATATTAAAAAAAGTATCAAAATATCGAGGATATAATAAATAGTAATATTATCGAAATCATAGTTGTTTTGATAACGATCACACTCTAAATTAACTTTAGAGAAATAAGTAAAGAAATGCCAAAAATCGTAATTCGCAACTTTGTTGGGTAAAGTTTGTCTGCTACGTTCTCGTCTAACAATAAGTAGAACCCGTAAATTCAATACATTGTTCTCTTTGTAACCTTTTTCTATTCTTTTACTACGGATTAGTAAATGTCATATATTTGATATAATTTTGACGTCTTACGAAGATTTCGTCGATTTGGGATGATTTCTTTTTTTGTGCTGATGATTTTGGTACTAAACAGCTTATAAAAAAATTATTCTAAAACATAAAAAAGAGCGAAATGTGGATTTTCATTTGATTTACATTGAAGTTTGTTAGCTTACTGGAAGGTAGGGCTCGTCTTAAAATGCAAAAGGCTATTTCACCCTTTCCGATACCTAACATCTTTAGAACCTCATTTATGTAGGTAACAATGCTTTTATGGCTTAATCCTTATGTACTTGCAAACAGTTTATTTAAAATCCGATTCACAACAAAACATTTTTAAAATTCTGTCCTTCTACTGTCCCGATTTTTTCTGTGGCGAGCGTACCAGTCGAACCGGTTGCAGGCAACTTATACGCGTAAGTGGAAACACAATAAATAAATTTAAAAAATATATAGTCAAGGGAGAGAAAAATAATTTTTCGCAATTTTTACTTTTAAAGTTGAAACGATTCACTTTTGTAGCAATTTTGAAGGTATAAAAACTGATTTCGACTTACAAGGTGTGAAAAATATTCGTACCTCTCGAGGAAAACGATATTAAGTACAAATTCGAGTAAATATCTAAAACCAATTAATTTTTACATTAGTATGATTTCATTTGCTGCCATAAGTTCCAGAGCTCTAAAATTTAAAATTCTCTATTTTTCTCATTTGCTGTACAAGGAGAACTCCAGACAAATACCACTGATGAGCCTTTAGTACCTCTACAATATCATACGAGTACCATACCACAGAATTCGCGATAATAGTTCCTGAGAAAACAATTTTTTTTTAATTTTGAAAATAATTGTTTTTCTCGGAAGGTGTGAATTTTTTGGACACTAATATTTTGCTAAACTTATAATAACATCATAATGAACCTTTGATAAAAATACCCGATCAATGCCTTTATGCCCTTTATTTTTTAACACAAAAAAATATTTATAGCGCAATTAATGATAATAACGGGAAAGGTGAATAGAAAGGAAACGAAAATGCTGTCCGAGAACATCATCATTGCACATCAAACCGGAACAAGACCGCAGATATCTCAATCATAATAACATTACCATAGTTGTCTTTAGACCCTTATTTCGATCGTTATCGTGTACTTAATCTTGGAAAATGAAAATCTGAAACATTTTGTACCGTAGTTACCTACCTACATATAAACTTGGCGCGATTCGTTTCGAAGCTGATACATTTAAAATTTAATGGAGCACAAAATTTAAAATTTTAAAAGGTTTTTTTAACGAGTTCCATAACAAAATTATCGACGAAAAGAAGCCCCCGGTAAAATTTACGCAATCTACGTTTAGTTTTTTCTAACTTCTCAATTTCCCCCAGTCTCCGTAAAATTCAATTTGATAAATTCATACACCTGCAAACAAATTTAATACAGTATAACGAGAACAAGCAGCGCACCTGCCTGAATATACCCGTATAAAAGTTCTTGGTTTCGGAGGGCGTGTAATTTAATAAAGCTAAAATCCATGTCGACCGTAATGTCGTCCCAGAGTATACATCGCCTACGCAACACATTTTCTCTGAAACAATCCTTCTGAACGGTATAATATCTACATAGTAGTATAACCTATGTATCTATCTATCTACTATAACGCTACTAGTTAGTTATTCTAAAAAAAGGGCGCGATTAAATGGAAACGCTCGGGATAATTTAAAATTAAAATTTACACTAATTTCGAAAACAAAACAGAACGAACATTGAAAATCCCGAAAATATCACACAAAGAAGAATGTAATTCCGTTAAAATGCACGGAAGAAACAGGGACAAACAAGTTACCGGAAATATTATTTATTTCAATGCCTATAGTCAATTACGAACCGCACCATAATCCAATTAAATATAATTTGGGTGAACTATGCAAAAGCACGTTCCATGTTCAAGGTAAGACTTTACGTAAAGAGTACAAAAGATGCTCTTTGTCCGGAAAAGCCGTCGCGTCGGCCGTCATTAAAATTACAAATTATTCATAGGCTCGTTTGTATTACTATGTTCTCGTGGGGTTTTTATACTAACACATAATTATCGCTATTTGTGATAAGGATGGTTCGGTCCTTCGCGTAACAGATTTATCGGTCGGCTATACTTGATTAACTAGGTTACAAATACGTGTGTATAAAGTGACTAACGAATAAGATCGTTTTACAATTTTACCCTAAGAAAATGTAAAAATCATCACTCGTTGTTGACCAAATAATCAACAAAAATAATCGACTGGCACCAGGCGTAAAATTCAATTTATAATTTATTGCTCGAGATGAAAAAGGTTACCACCTATATACGTAGGAGACGTAGGAGCATTTTACACAAATATTACGAAATTAACTCACGTGTGCCCGATAGTGTTGCATCCCGATGCGTACGGCAGTTCCTGGATCGAATTACAATAATGTATTCAAACGCTCCCCTCAAAAATTCTATCGCAAGTCCCATATTAGTAATCACTGTCAACCGCAACACCACTCGATATTAAATATGCGCGCGATATAAAAACGACGATTTAATTAGTTCAAAATCACTATATGCTCCCTCACTTTTGGACCGTAATTTTTCCATCGTTAGAATTTCGAAGGGCCGCGCGCGCGCGCGCGCGTGTTGCACGTTAAAGCTCACCGATAAAACTGATGGCAACGTTCAAAATCAGCTATGCCCTCGATTAGTCATACAACGTGCACGTTTATAAAACGACCGAACGTTAAAAAGGTTTTAGATAAGAAATAAATCCGGCATAAAACATTCGGAAGAATTCTCGATTATGTAGGTATATTTGAATTTAATTTTATCAATAAAGGCTGGTTAGTTAAATAAAAGAATGTCTAACGCGATGTCGTACCATTGCGTACATTTCATTATAAAGAACCTATCTAAAATGTTTTCTTTCTGCTAAAAACGTGGAAAATTGAAATGGGAAAAAACTATACGTAAGTTCTTCGACTTTTAACAAAACTTACGACCTATTCAACAAATAAAACCCAAGTGCGGTTTACTTCACAATGGATGTAAATAGAGCACCGAAATTCACTTGCGGTTAATAACAAATTCTAATAAAAACTGAACTTCCCCAAAATTTTTATTAAAATAAGTATTAGGCATTAGGTAGAATTTAAACTGACCTGCAAAAAGTTTGACGTGCCTCGATTAGGGGGAAAAACTTGGAACGATTGCAGACGAATTTGAACCAAATACAATTTAAGACCATGGACAAAAAACGGAAAGGGCCAAGTAAATTCGGTTTAACAAGTGATCGCCGTCCACTACATTTTTTGTTGGATAGGTACCCATATTGTACAAATCCCCGTTAGACATAGGGGTGTCGATTTATATACAGTAATCCCTTAATATTCGCGGATTTAACATTTACGAGTTCCAACTATTCGCGAACTTACAAATGAGGAAGAATTTAACATTCGCGAGGACGCAACTTGGGTATTCGCGAATTTATTAATAGTGAGTGCATTGAATTGGTTTATTCATTAAAATATAATACAGATAAAACATCGACATTTTAAAATGTAACATTGAAGTTTTAAAACTTCAAAAACAACTTGTTGAGAAAGTAATAGAAAGCGACCCTTCGCTGGCGTGGAGGCTTAAATCCAAAAGAGGAAACGAGGCCGCGGCCGTTCCTTATAATGAAATTTATAAAAAAACAAATTTGGGGAGCGTTTTTTTTTTAAATGGTCACGTCCAAAAATTGTGACAAGCGAATTAAGACCGGTTTTCGTATCTTGGTCAACATTTAAACATATGACCAGTTTGTATTAGAGCGCAAGATACGAAAACCGGTCTTAATTCGCTTTTCATAATTTTTGGACGTGACCATTTTTGTAAAAAAACGCTCCTCATTTGTTCTCAACAAGAAAGGTGTCCTATCATAGTTAAAAGAAAAATAGCTGCAAAAAGACGGTTACGACGTATCTGGCAAAATACAAGATACCCATCTGATAAGAGAAACTTAAATCAAGCAACAACAGAACTAAAAGCATTAATTAAAGATCTAAAAAATAAACACTTCGAAGAGTATTTTACAAAAATAAGCGCAGCAGCCGACACAAATTATTCCCTCTGGATGGCTACCAAAAGAATAAAAGACCAAAAACAGCCTATCCCTCCCCTGAAACAGCCAAATGGAACATGGGCAAGATCAGATTCTGAAAAAGCAGATCTCTTCGCGCTGTACCTCGAGAGTGTTTTCCAACCAATCGCATCACAAATCACCATCGAAGAAGAAGCAGAAATACAAAATTTTTTGGATATGTCATACCAATTAGCACTCCCGTTGGACTGCTTTACAGTTAAGGAAGTTAAAAGCATGATTAGATATAATCTCAATTCTAGAAAAGCACCAGGCTTTGACTTACTTACTGGCAAACTGCTCAAAGAATTACCAAGGAAGGGAGCAGTGTTTCTAACTATGCTCTATAATGCTGTTCTACGACTGGGGTACTTCCCGGCCCAGTGGAAAGTAGCGCAGGTGATTCAGATACTAAAACCTGGGAAATCAGCTTATGAAGTCACCTCATACAGACCCATTAGCTTACTGCCAGTGGCAGGCAAACTACTGGAAAAACTCCTAGCCAAAAGACTAACACCCATCCTAGAAGAAAATAACATAATTCCAGACCACCAATTTGGTTTTAGGAGGGACCACTCTACTGTACAACAAGCCCACCGTATAGTCGATAACATAAACCAAGCCTTTGAAGAGAAGCAATACTGCTCGGCTGTTCTTCTTGATGAAAGCCAGGCTTTCGATAAAGTGTGGCATGTAGGCCTCAAGTATAAACTCAAGAAAATACTACCTCATCCACTATTTGTCATTTTAAAATCGTATCTGGAAGAACGTTATTTCCACGTAAAAATTGGCCAATACCAAACGGCGCTTCACACAATCAACTCAGGGGTCCCTCAAGGAAGCGTCCTTGGTCCGTTTTTATACCTCGTGTATACGGCAGATATACCAATAAGTCCGAACTCTCTTACAGCTACTTTTGCTGATGATAAGATCATAATGACAAGGCACTCAGATCCAACAATAGCTGCCCAAATCCTTCAACAGAACCTAGATCTAGTGTTTCAGTGGACCCAACAATGGCGCATCCAACTAAATGAAGCAAAGTCGTTTCATATAACATTCACTAAGTGTAGGGTAATACACCACCCGTTCTTATAAATAATATTCAATTAACTCAAGTTAGTGAAGTCAAATATCTCGGATTACATCTTGACAAGGGCCTAACTTGGAGGTCACACATATGGAAGAAAAGAAAACAACTCGGCATATTGTTTAGTAAGCACTACTGGTTGTTAGGGAGAAAATCTAAATTAGCATTAACAAACAAGCTCTTAATATACAATTTGATCTTTAAACCCATATGGACATATGGCATTCAGCTTTGGGGAACAACGGCAAACTCCAATATTCAAATACTTAAGAGATTTCAAAATAAAGTGCTAAGGTCAATGTGTGATGCACCATACTTTGTGAGAAATACAGACATTCTTAGTGAGTTGAAAGTGGACACAGTTAAAGAAGTGATAGTTAAGTTCAGTGTTAAATATCTAGGTAAACTAGAATATCATCCAAACCCTTTGACTGTTAACGTACTCGATAATAGTGAAACCATTCACAGACTAAAGAGACACAAACCACTAGACCTACCGAATAGTTTTGATTAAACTTATACAACTTAGTATGTAGATAATTGTAAATTGTAAATCGTTGGATTTCAATAACGTCAATGCCATGTCCAATATTTTCTAGCAGACATATATTTTGCTTATTGGTATATACAAATTGCAAAAAGTAAAATAAAAAAAAAAAATTTGTTCTGCTATACAATCACAAATTACCAAATATTTTCACGCATCGATAACCAAATAAACTTAAGTAATTAATTTCTATGCATGTATTTTAATGTTTAACAAACATATTTTTTTCGTTCCAATATTGTAATATCGATTGCTGTATTAACCTAAAATCTAGTTGCGATTCCTCCTAAATTCTTATGCAAGAGTTTTACCTTGGGATGTTTTTCAACTATTCAACTGACTAATTGTAAGCAAGTACTTACGTTTGGGTAATTTCAGGTCCGTATAAACCACATTTGAACACTTAATTATCTAATTTGGATGCCATTGATGATATTTTTAAAAACAACATCCCTACTTTTTAGTTCGCCGTTTTAATTGTTTTTCGCAGATGGACTGCGAGCAGTTTGCATTAAAACAAAAAAATGCAGATTACCAGATAGAATTCTTCTAAAAATCTCAATCAATCTTCCGTTTTCTTCGTCGTTATGAAAATAAATCGATCGTATCTATCGTTAACGATCTTATCGCACGTTAACTTTTCTTGTCAACCGCCACGCGATAAGCGGGGTAGGTATATGTATCGATTTCATTTGGCAACAAATCGACGTAGTCCCTCGTCTACTAATCGTGTTTGACGGTAACATAACGCTCGCTAACTTGGGACCCTTGCAAAACCGTTTTCATTCACTTGATTCACGAAAGAAAATTCCGCCGATAAGCAGAAGCCGACTACGAAACCAACTAATAACGGAAGAACACAAAAATATCTTTCAAGTGGTAGTACTTCACGTCGTTTTTAACCTCGATAAAACGTAATTCGGGCAATTTCTCATCGGGAAACTTCTAAAAATCGAACAACGTTCCTAAATAAAATTATTTAACTTCCCGGAGATGTCGATGTTGTTAGGGCACGATAAAACTTTTTAATACGTGTAGCGAAGGTTGTAACAAGGAAAACAACTAGGTCCTTACATTCCTTTGGGATGCTACAACTATTCCGCCGCTTCTGTCCGCGTTTCCGCTGCATTCGTAACATTCTTCATTCGTGCTAAAATACCTCGGTATCGGTTCTCGAGTCGTTTCCGAATAGCAATTTACTATCCAACGTTAAATTCACGATTACCAATTTAGTTGCGGCACGGTCCCAGAAATAATCGAAAGAAAAATTGACACGGAGAGCGTCCTTTAACTGAATTTATTACTACACCTACCGAACTTTTTAAAAGCGAAATGATTATTTAGGGCAACTTTACCGATTTAAATGCAAATGGCTGAATTAATAGTGCCCGGCGTTGCCGTTGATGAAAATTTAGCGAAAATTCAAGAACATAAGTGTTTGAATACTCCGACGAGTCTGCGTAAGTTTCTATATGGGCGATGGAAATTTTTGTGATTAACGTGCAGAAGCTCGATTCTGCGAATAAGTCAATTTATGTAGGTATTTGATTTTCTTTTAGTAATATTTTAGTCCCGAGAATAAGCTACACGTCTCTCGTGTAAAATCATGATGAAAAAATACGACTACATTGCTTTGAGATTGTTGTACACATAGACCCTTAGGAAAGCTTTTTTCCATCATATTTTGAATTTTTTATGTCTATTTTACGTTTCCGCTCGTAGTAACATTTTCGTACATTTACGACCAATTTTTTATACGTTACTATTACGATACTACGTTCCGTGAGTGTGATAAAGGAGTTTTGTGTTATTTATGACCGACTAATTGCAAACAAATCCTTCTAAATTCTGTATCAAAGGAATCGTCGTCGACGGTCGCGTTTCTTGTTGTCACAAAAGATAAAATGAATATTCACTTTAACAAGAACGAAATCGCATTCTGGAAGAACGGACGTTTAATAGTTAATCGTTTAATTAGGCAACAACTCGGAATGAAATGCAATTATTGTTGGCGTGGAAAACTTTCTAAAAGTACAACATTCAAAGGCACGGTTAATATACGGAAAAAATAAATAAATTACTTACTACGCTTATTTGAAATGAGGACAATAAAAAGCCTCTAAAATTTATCTGTGGAAGACATTCGCAAATATTTCAAAGACGCGAGAATATAGTTTAACCATAAAAAGTGACTGTACAAGATAACTTTGTATGCGATAGAATTAAATAAAAAAAAGACTCCCGAAATACCGTACAATTTCTAAACACAATTTAGAACAACAAATTAAAAAGGTATTTTAAAATCGTCCCAATCTAAAGTAACTATAGTAGATAAATTAAATCGAAAATGTTGTAAGAAACAGCGAAAGTCGGTAAGGAAATTATTCCGGTTTAGACAATTTTCCATCTAGTTCGCGTGATTTCGGAAAAATTTTATATAGGTTATACTTATTATTTAGTTGAACAGTCAAAGCAAAACGGTTTAGCTTTTCAAGGTTGTATTTAGTGACGTCGATTGCAGTAAGAAAAGAAACGCGAGGAAACGAGGAAATTGCTCTGGGAATATCAGTCTCTCAGTTTAAGATGCACAAAAGATATTCATGAATCGTGATAACCGCAATTTCTATTCAGCGAAATAAATTTCGTGAACATCTACCCGAGAAAATAATTAGGCACTAACCAAACGAACATATTATCCGTATGCGCAGAGCGTAAATAAAAGGTCGAGTAATGAAAACAGTTGATACATCTTCAGCCCCGTATATAGTGAACCAACTCTTTGAAAGTGGCGATCGCATCTTGCCACCAAATTAAGCTTATTAGCCAGATGATATGCTGCAAACTTAATCGTGCATTACGGTTTTAAAATTGCATCATCGAATAAATTAAGCACCCCTTGTCTAACACTGATCGCAAATTAGGTAAATTAAGCGTTGCATTGCAAACAAAGGCGTTGTAGTGTTGACTGTTAAATAATATTCTATAAATAATCTGAGCTACAGATGATGTAATTTTATTCATTGTTTTTCAATAGGTAGATCTATACAAATAACAATGAAACGTAACTGTTTTACGTACGAGTCGTGAAAATCATTAACCAGACCGAAAATTTGTGCACCTAGCACATCCACTATCAAAAATGAAATTTTATTATATCTTATAATTAACTGGTTCTAATTAACTGATAATTTATTGCTCCAGTTCCGAATTTATTGTTCTCACATTAGAAGAAAATCGCGATTAAGGTTGGGGGTGTCGACTTACCGTTAAACTGGCACCACCACGACCGAAAAAAATTAACGAAAGCTTCTGAAGACAAAAAACAATATGAAGATGTGACTGATGAATTACACACACACACACACTGCAAACAGACGTAGCGATTGCGATAAAAAACAAAATATAGGCATCGGCGATGGGAAAACAAATGAACTGAATCGATTCAAAAACTTACAAGAAATCAAAATACCTGTACAACCATGGGCAAAATTAATTTCATTTAGCAGAAGCACAGATATCAAATTAATCAGACTGCAGATTAGACACACAAAATGCACACGCACGTACAAATTGAAAAAAGATCCACCGCCATATGCCAGGCGATACAAACGATAAAATACATAATCGTAGAATGTCCGTAACACGCACAACATAGAAAAATGGATGGAGTGGCCGAACAGTTTGAAAAAGCTCTGGACACCGAAAAATAAGAGATAAAGAAAACAATCTAATCGCTCCGAAAAATAAATACCTACATTTAATCAAATATCCCAATGAAATGTAAAGATAAGACCTACGACCTATCCAAACCTATATACAATTCAAGTCATCGATAAAAAATTACTAGATCGTTTATTTGTAATTCGGTTTATAGTTTGAAAAGTGACATATTCTATAGATGATTTAGTTGCGCACATATTAGATGGTATAAAGACAGATTACAATTTATTAGAACTGTCAAAATACGAGATATGAGGTGACAGCACTGTGTGAAACGTCATCATCTAGTAATCTTTTATTGATGACGTGAATTGATTGTAGGTTTGGATAAAGTGTAGTAGTCGACGCTCCTTAAAATAAAATTTACAAAAAAAGTAATGTACCAGAATTAATTGCTATTTAATATATTAAAATATATTTTGGGTTATTTTTTAATTTTATAATTAATGCCAGCAATAGCTTCCAAACAACGAAAATCTAAAAGCAAATAATTCAGTCTTAAAATTTTTATAAAAAATTAGGAAAACCTGCTTTTTAAGCGTGTAATTATTGGAATTTTTTCGATATATTCCGTATCGGTTTGTCGTATCGTAGACCAATTTAAATTAGCAATTAATTCTGATATATTCGTTTTCTGTGTGGAGGTGTCAGTTTAATCTCGATTTTAAATTCGAGACTTTGGCAATAAATTAGCAATTATAGGATACACCAAAATGTAATTTTTAATAGTAGGGGTGCTAGATTAACGGGACGGCCTTTGCCCCAATACCGAAACCGGAGATTGTAAATTCAAATGAAATTTAACAGACAACCTTGGTGAAAACCCGTAAATTAAATTATCTTTGAAGAAGCGTATCAATTTTCGATACGGATTTTTAAAAAACACCGTAATTCGAGACATATCAAAATTCGCATATAAAAAGTTAAAATCTTAATGTTAAGTACATTGAAAAATCTGAGATTACTGATCTGAAAATTTGATTTATTTACAGGAGTGCGCTAATAAATAATCTACTTTAATTTTAATTGAAATTAGAAAATTAATTAATATTTTATTATATAACTGGAATATAAATAGGGCGTTCTCGAGGACATTGAATGCAAACCTATCTCGTAAGTGTGCGACGTAATATTATAAATGAACCAGCAACGAGTATCTTGGCGATCCCTGTGAAATATGCTAATTTTGTAAGCTTACCTATAAATAAATATGCTTAAACAATTTCCAAAATGCGACATAATAAAAATTATTATTAATGATCGCAATTCGCAATGAAAAGTTGGTCGGGAAAAGTATAATTTTAGATTATTTTCGAGGAACGTATCATTAACGACGATACGGATATTAAAAAACAAGCCGAACTTGGCACACTGCACAAAATTAAATCGATCGAATAACCTAACCAGTTAAAATCGCTTTGTATATAAATTCATCGGTCTATTGATACTTAAATAAAGTTTCAGGTTATTAATTTGAACAGTTCAGACAAAAAAAACTTATGCACACGATAACAAAAACAATCGACACATGTACGAAGTGGCTGCACGCATTCGCAAGCAGGGGTGCATATAATTAACGCGTACAAAGCAAAAGATAATGATTTTTTTCTATACAGTAAAGCCCGCTAATGATCAGGCTATTCCGATAATTTAACGTGAAGACGAATAAATTATTCAACAAAAAAAAAATCAAATTTGAACATACGTTTGGAAATCGGTCCGAAAAGAGGCTTACTACTTGGCGACAAAATCCGTCAAAAGCAGGTAGGCGGATTTAAAAAAGCTGCTCGCGTTACGAGAGGATTTCGTATATTCCTACTATATAAGATAAACGTTTTAAAATGTCATAATTTTGTCGGTACAGCATCGATACGCATTTTCGACCGAATTAAAACGCAAGGGCTTTTGTTTAAACGGACCCCATTGTTAAACATGAACCTTTTATGTCGTACGATAACCCTTTCCGGATGTCAATTTTGAACATCAAAAATTCGCAAACACATTTTTCATGCGAACGCAACATCGCGCGGTTACACGTGCCTGACAACTTTCGACGTGCCGTTGTTTCCGCCTACCACCAAAAGATGAAAGCAAAATGTTCTATTTTTCACATTTTATTCTGTGGCAGGCACTTCGGGGGCGCGTTGTGTGCCACCTACGTCGGATACAATTTCACCTCCGGTTATATCTCGAAGATGCGTTCGAATAGATAAAGAGTTTCATATTTAAAAATACGAACGAACGATACTCGATTTAATTTTAAACTAGAGCAATCAAAATTTGTTAGGGAAGAGAAAGATAAATTTTCACGAATGCGGTTTGTCGAAAAATAAACGAAGGGGTGCCGTGTGAAAAAGGAGTATCCATCCAATCCCTATTAGACAGCTGACGCGATCATTAACTCTTTCTGCAGGTCCAGAACTATTAGTTAACTCGTTTTTATCTTTTGATTGACGTTTCCATTAGTTCTGCCCTTCGAGCCGAATTATCTCGGCGTGCGCGGGTGCATAAAACGCGAACTACAAAGAATTAAGTAAATTTTGCAAAATTATTTTAAGCGATTCATCGTAAAAATTCGAAGGATACGGTTTGGTGGACACAATTTGAAATTGGCCGGCGAGTTCGTGGACCTCCGAAAATACCACCCGAAAACGTCGTTTAATTGATTATCATTATAAACAACTGCAGTTTTATTTTCGTAAGCATTTCCTACTCCGTTATTAGTATCATCTGGTTCTGCTAATTTCGTAATTTTCGGTGTCGTAGAATATTTTTAAAGATATTTTTCCATTACGCAACGAGTGATTTTATTTTATTCTTTTCAAGTTTAGACGGACGTAAAACAACTAAAATAAATCAATAATTACGGATAAATGTTTCGTATTGTAGGTACTTATGAAATTACACGAAATCTATAATCTCGTTTAATCGATAAATAATATCACTAAAACTGGAAATTCAGAAGACGATTGGATGAGCTTTCCACAAACAGTTTAACCCTTAAAGATCGATATTTAATCCGAATTAAACTACTTATACGTTTTCTAAAAATACGGCGCATTCCATTTTTTTTTAAATTTATAACGGGATTATTTTTAAATGAATATCATAGGTATGTCATATGAAAGGAAAAATGGGATTTAAGAAGCTTGGGAGGATTCGAGCCCGAAAATGTCGGTGGTGTACGTCGCCGTCGACGTATAAATTCGTATAACTAATATTTCTATCAATTTTAAGAAACCCTACTTTATAATAATCTAATTAAATTGACGCGATTACAATTTCCACATTCAACGTTATGCGAATGAAAAATACAGTTTTCGACGAATTCGCGTGTTGTTCATTGAAAAACGCAGCTTTGCTCGCAAAGTCTTTTCCACTCCGATTTCAAAAGTACAAAATAGAAAATTGCGCATAAGGGAGACGAAAACACATCACCAGCGACGCAGTTTTATAAATCAAAAGTTGCACTTTTTGCGATTTCGTTCTTCAAAAATTTCTTTCCTCTGATAAAAATCCGTTCCTGTTACGGTCTTATTCGTTGAATTTTTACATAAGTGACCTAAAGACAACAAAAATTGATAGATATTAGAAATGCTCTACCAGCTAAAAATTTTAAAAAATTAAAAATCGAAAATCGTGTTTGTTTGGATTATCTATAGACACGACACCGACGCCATTAACCATGCAGATGGTTAACAATAAAGCAATGGATAATTTCGAAGGCTTTTATTCGAAAACATTCGAAGATAGCTTAAAAAATAAGTGATTATCTGTCGACACCCTCCAAACAACGAAGAATCGATTCTTAAGGGTTTTTAGTGAGAAACGACTGAGAAATACGAAGATTAGTACGTAATTGTGTCGTGCATCCGAGATAAATGATAACGGAAATGTATCGGTGAAAACCAGCGATGTGCACGGCGAATCGAGAAATTCGGAGACGTTCCGAAGCAGGGGTTGTAAACGGCGCGACGGCGATTTTTCAACGGGTAGGATATTCAATACGATGCTGTCTGCGTCAAAGATCGAAGGATCTTTATTTAATTTTCAAATTAATAGATATCCATACTCTATTCGCTGAATTCGTACAGTAGACATAAACAAATGCGGAGAATGCGTGATTAAAGTGTCACCTTTACGATAAAATGTTTCGTAGGGTTGTAAACTACACATTACATGCAATAACGCTTGTTACATGTCTACGGTATAGGAAAAATCAATAAGATAATATAGGTATCTAAAATTATGGATTTCATTATCTACAACTGTAGCGAATTTTTTATAAAAATTATTTTCTCTTTCCATTTTTAATTGCGAATCCTATTGTTTACGTATAGTTAATACGTTAATAATATAGTTAATCGTCATTTGACATTCAACGACGACCACTATCAAAAATGCATAAATTCGCCATCTTTAAATGTTATTGACAGTTAGTCATTGCAACCAAATAGGTTCGGCCCTGTGTAATGAAATTCGTTGGCCAATCAAAAACGTTTTAACCCGTGCGAAATTATTTCGCACGTTGCTTAGTCAACCTAACCTAACCCTCTATAATCGAAGGTATTATTAAACTTTGACATCGTCAACTCGAGGAGGGCTTCCGTGTAAGTATCTACATTTAATCTAGAAGAAAAAAATGATTAATCGACAATCCGTAAACCACGGTTTTATTTATGCCCCTCGCACTCCTACGAGAAGTTTTATAAGGATTTTAGCGGTAATGGTTGAAGCGTCCATAAAATCAACGTGTCCCGAATTGTTATTTCCCTTTAGACCTTTTCTCAGTTGCTACCGCTGCAACCAAAACATAATTTCTGTTGATGTGTCAGCTATTGCCAGCGAGAGGTCATTCCGTAATCTCCATCTTCGTCTTCTTTTTCACCTGAACCCCGAATATTGCGTTTCGTCCCGGACGAGTAACTCGTCGATAAATTATTGCAAATTGCGTCGCGAAATTGTACCGCGGAAATGAGTTAAAATTAGAATTTGTAAAATGCACGGAAACAGAAAAGATTGCGTGACTGTACTAATCGAATTTGAGCTCGGTACCCTTCATGCGCAACTGCGTTCTCTGCATCCCTTATCAGTATAAATCACAGACCCTTACATAAATATTCAGAACCCGCGATCCTTATAACCATATATACCGTCACATCAGTTGCTCGCTATTTATTTTTATATAGGTATATTTATATTAGATTATTTTACGGAAACGAATTGTTTAAATGTATATTACGTACCTAAGTCGTTTTTATAATCGAGGCCTCCGAAAAGGCTTTAATTAAATTCATTAACTAGTTGTAGGAACGAAAATGTGCGAGTAAGAACTACGCAGAAAATTGTCTGGAATCTAATTAAAGCCACTAACCGACAATCACGGACGAAAATCTTAAATTAAAGGCAATTTATGTAGGATTACAGTTTATTTCGTGCTGTATAAAACAAAAAGAAAACAACAAGTTTAGCGAAATTACTCGGAACTTCCAGCTAAATGACGGTCTTAAAGATTTGGGACAAAATAACATTCATCTAGTAAAGGCAAAATAACGGATTGGTTCTTTGAAATATATATTAGATGGGGATAACTTTGTATCTATATGTATTATACGACGAATAATTAGATATCCATTGGGTTATTGCGATTTAAGATAGGTAAGTGTAGATTAAGCCAATACCTTCAAAAAATCATTAATCATTCTATAGGCAATAACGATAATTAAGGTTATAAATTGAAGTTTCTGGTTGCTCTAATATAAAAGTTATCTAATCGCATATCAAACATCTGTTCCGTGGCGTAAACTTATAATCGATAGATAATTTGTGTAGGTATTAAAATCGTGTTCCATAATATTAAATAACAGTGTCACTTCTTTATACGTATTATTATTTCAAAAGCAGATTAAGATTTTCGCGCATCGCGAAGCATAGAAAAACTGTTTATAATTCAATGACTGAACGTTGATGTGCCACAGCATGGTGTTAACTGGTAAATGACCATCAAGTATGCATTGTATGCATTGTAGCTATTGTTAAACGAGGGACTTTATTTCAAACGTCTAGATCTCGATGACTAAAAAGCGTCCAACGTACAAAATGGTTAGTCTTGAAATATGTAATAATCTGGTCGATAAAACTTTTTATACAAGGTGTCCGTTTTTGTAGACCTCGACCGCCCCCACAAACCTATATCTGCTCACAAAATAATTTAAAAAAATACAATATCTGGATTTTTGATACAAATAACTACACTTACCGGCACAAAATTCGATCCATGCGGTTAATTGATGTAATTACTTTAGTTTATAATTTAATTATATTTACATACAGTTTAAAGGGTGTGTAAAACAAATGTTGAAATATAATCAAACCGACGGGAACATTTTTATTGCTCTAACAACAAAAATACGGCAACATCTCGTAACTAGATAAAACGATAAAAAAAAAGCAAAAAAATCGATAGCACGCAGTAGCACCCCGTGCACGAATTACAGCTTCTATTCGCCTTAGCATATCCTCAATAAAGCAACAAATGTAATCTTGGCTAATTTCGTCCCATTCTTGGACTACTGCTGCACTTAGCTGTCGCAAGTTACAAGGAGCAGGAACTCGGCAACGAACTCGTCTCCCCGCCATGTCCCAAACATGTTCGAGCGGATTCAGATCGGGACTACTTGCAGGCCACATCATACAGTGGATTGCTACTTCTCCCAAGTACTCACAAACAATTCGGGCAACATGCGGACGGGCATTATCATGCGTTAGCAATAAGTTGTCACCAATAAATGGGGCGAAAGGTACGACATGTGGTTCTATAATGTCCCTAATGTACCTGTCAGCAGTCATCGCCCCTCCATTTACTACTACTAATTCGGTGCGAGCTACCTCCCCATTCCGTGATTGAACCACCACCAAAACTAAGCTTTGGCACAATATTACATTGGGCGAATCTTTCTCCAGTCCTGCGCCATACTCTTTGACGGCCATCCGCAGATCTTAAACAAAATCTCGATTCGTCGGTAAAAAGAATTTGACCCCAGTCATCATTACCCCAATTTTGGCGTTGACGTGCAAAGTGAAGCCGCTCCACTCGATGTTCTCTGGTCAATTGTGGGTCGTTTGCGGGTTTTCTTGCTAGCAATCCGTGTTCCTGCAACCTTCTTCTTACGGTTCTTTCACTAACACTTACACCCAGTACTTCTTGCAATTTATTACGTCATTAACTGCAGTAGTATCTCTGTTTCTTAGAACTTTTAATATAAGGAAGTGGTCGTCCCTAGCAATTGTACACTTTTTCTTGCCTGATCCCACTCTCCTGGTGTAGCCTCCAGTTTTCCGAAACCTTTCTACAGCTCTCTAAATACTTACTACACCTTAAAACACCAAGGACTCGAGCGGCGTAGTACCGCAAGCGCCCACCTTGAATCAAAGCAATTGCTCTGGCAGTATCGATTGGATTCAACACCATATTTAATTTTTACAGACAGTAAATTCAATTGTATTTTTAACAATTAATACTAATACGCGTAATAAAGTAATAAACTTAATAATAAAGTACGCTCAGAATTTGACTATTACAATTTGATATCATCCAAATAAACAAACTAACTAAATTCCCCAAACGAATAAAATTTTATCGCAGTAAACATGTCATTGGAATATGAATTTTCCCAATTTTTAGATAAAACAAATGTTTATCGCAATTTTTTACTAAAAATTGTAGATGGATCGAATTTTGTGCCGGTGAGTGTATAAACGCATCTTTAGCAATTCAACAACAAAAATCATTAACAAAATTGGTAAAATAATTTCGGTTACAAGCGATCCCTTCCTGAAAGTTGTTCATCTCAAATTTTCCCAAGCCCGAATATTTTATTAAGTACTAGTTTAATTTTGAAAAAAGACACAACGTATTCAGTATATAACAGTTTTTATACGATTACAATGATAGAATTATTACTAATTTTGACGAAATTTCAAAACTTTCCCCGTGACATTTAAATTGGCGCTTATAAAAACGGCCAATGAGTAATGCGTACATTAACTAAATACAATTCTAACGAAAAGGTGAAGTGAAATGCGCAAATCACGTTTTGTTCCTTCGTTAACCCTCTTCAAATCAGACAAGTTCCAACTTCGTCACATAAATATTCCCAGATCAGAATTAAATTGGAAGCGTGTTACATAAATCATTTTCTTTCGTTAAACAATTGGCAGCTGAAAAAATTTCCTCCGCGAAATAATTAACAATATTGCGCCTATATACCTATAAATTACTTTTATTAAAATTTACGAACGTTAGTCTAAAAAGTGTTTTAGAAAACCATATTTAGAACGCACGAACGACGAACACTGAAACAGACGACAGGGCAATAAAAAAATAAAAACACCCGCGACCCTTAATTAATAAATAACGCAGTTTTTGTATAGAAAAATTTTTGCTTTCTGATTTTCGGCGATCGATCTTAAAGCACGTGCCGTCATTCTGCGATTCCCGGATTTTTTAACTACCGTTATCCATCACGGAAGTTTCTCGACATCGCTCCATGATTTGGGTCCCTACGCTAAATCGAAGGTATAACGTCGTTCCTGTTTCCGGTTTTTGATTGCGACTATTTATTAAAGTTTTGTTTGGAAGTAAATTTACATATCGTTTGAGGTGAAACGAGGTATCATATGTAAATATGTACCTAAATAGCGCATTATTTAATATGAAGGTTGAATACGAATGAATCATCGGATGAATTAAAATCGTGCGACAACGCACCGAATGCGAAGGCAATCTTATTACGAAATGATAAATAATGCAAAGACTAAATGCCGTGTCCATTTGTTAAGTCGGTAAATAGCGTAACTAACGCTGATTAATGATGACGCTGAATTACCAAGGTCCATTGTGTACGGTGACCTATATTTTGAACTTTGCGCGGTGTCGAATAAAGAACGGACCCGCGCCGAGGCCGACTCGTTGCGATTAACAAAAATGGAGTAAAAGAATGGACGCGGTTCATAAAAATTCTTTAAGGCAACAAGTAGACATTTATATTAATGAGGAACTCGCCGAGCGTTTAAAATTCAATGAAAACTAAGCTAATAGAAACAAAACAGTAGCCGAAGCGTCACCTAAAGGGTAAGCCGACACCATTATTAGGTCCTCCCGATTCTAATCACGCCTTTAGTTGGTTGTTAGTGTTGCACTAATGTCCGATTAAATCGCCCTCTTCGATATTCCTAAAATCGCTGCCGTAGACTTCCTTTGTTGGTACTTGATTTGTGATCGGGGGTAGATTATTAATATTTATGTGCCGTTGACGTGACTTTACGCCAAAAGCCGTTTACGTTAACTCGAATTGGTGTAATATCGGAAATTTACTTGGAACTGTGGAAGTGTATCGGGTGTAACCGCTACACTAATTTTAATTTAGGGGACGCAACGCGGGATACGTGCGTTCGACGTCTTTATGAAGGGCGAAAGAGAATTTATCGAGCCGCGATTCGATTTTTCGAGACATACACAACTCGTTTTATTTTTAACGGCGCTGATAGGAAATCGGCACGCACATAACCCAACTCAGAAGTCGGCAAGCCATCCAAAAACATAATAGTGTTGTCTGTTGCAATCCCTTGACGGCACCTAACAAACCCTGTTATACAATAGATCGAATCTAGCGGCAGGATGTTCTACAATTTTCACCCTTGCGAAGCAGAATACCAAACTCGCTACATTCAAAACCCCCAGTTTTAATCTAAGAAGCACGTCTTCGAGTAATAAAAGACAAATCTCGAGGGTAGAAGTTGGGGGGGGTCTTGATTAAAATCCGATAGAGGATGTTATTAAATTACCCAAAAAATAACCCTCGTATTTATTTTTTTAGATTAAAACGTCTCGTCGTCGGTACGACGCCGACGACCGGTTAATTAAAACATCAAAATCAGGTACTTATGCTATGTACCTCCGGCTAAAATGCAAAACTAAATTTTCCACGCAAATTATGAACAAGTAGATTTGTTAAATTAATGGCAACGTCTCGCCTACTTATAAATATCTTTCGGAATTAACTAAAACCAGTTTTCGCACACAAAAGCACGATATCCGTCAGATTAGCACAAACGATGTGATTGTTCACTTGATTTATAAGATTTATAACCTCCTCTTAGTTTTCACTAACGAGAACAAAAGCGCTCTTTAAAAAACCGTGAAAGATCTAATCAAGTGAAAATGGATGAGGCGCTTACTTCCCTTCCTAGCCTATCATTAAACTCGTCAGAAAAAACTGTTCGGCGATTACGGATTTCCTTGTAAACCGATGTAAAATGTTCGTATATTATGACACTACACATTAGCTTGACTCTAAATAATGTATCTTAACTGAATATTCATCAAACAACCGATGAAAGCTCGCAGAATACATCGACGAGCGAGAAGAAAGGCTCCGTCGAAAATGAATTCCGTGCGTGTCTGATGCGCACAAAAGGGCCATTTACGAGAAAAGCTGGTCTTATCAACAGCTTGCAATACAACCCGCTTTATCGTAATGCAGGTAATAAAGAAACTACTCTGAAATGTGGCGTAGCGCGGTACAATACTACGAAATTACGTTTAGTGAAAAATTACTCGCTATTTCTAACAGCACGATATCGCTAATGGCGAAAGCTCAAACCGTATACGTGTAACAAATTTCCTCTAGGCATATCGTTATGATAACAAAATATAATGAATTTAAATACTCGTTTCGTGTCTAGTTTGACCTGTCCACTTGTTGGACAGTTTGATATTTCTATACCACCGACGCCGACGTCGGCACGTGGCAAGATAAAAATATTCCAGTGCATGTGCTAAATAACTAATGCAGAAGCTCGTACGACAGACACGTATTAAAGAATTGGTTATGGTTTACTCGTGGCACCGTGCAGTTGAACGAACGTAATGATTACGAAGGCCTTTTGTGAATTTTAATCGCGAAATTAGGCTTATACACGGTGATGCGGCAAAGAATGCAAAGTGGAAATTAAAAATTCAAAACTAGTTACGTTGACTTATCAGAAAACCGACGGCTCGAAATCATTATTATTAATAATCTAAGATTTGTAATTAGTCGGCGGCCAAAAAATAATACCACTTCGCAATTTGCAAGTAATTAGTGAAGTTAACAGACAACCAAAAGAAGAACAAATAAGTACTTGAATATGTGTCAGTGGCAGATGATGTTATTTTTACATTTGACGAAAATTAATCTTTATAATACCAGAGCCGTGTCTTATATTAATGTATCTATCTAATGTGTTGTTGTAATTTTGAAACATACATCTAACTCGAAATAAAATGTAAACGTAACGTCGGAATTACATGTTATACATTATTGCGCTTGCGAGAGAAAAATTATAACTTTTGTTTTATCAACAATTTATTATCAATCGCGTCATTTCTGTTTTGCTACGGAAATATAGATTTAATAAATATAAGCAAATAAATGTTCTGTGAAACACGACAAGAAAAATATTAAATAAATCAAATTAAATTAATCGATTACGTGCATATTTAAATTAAAATAAAATTAAAAAAAAAACACCGGTTCTTCGGCCAGATAATTAATAAAATAATTCAGGCGAATACGACACGCCTGATACACAGTGGGCCCCACATAATACGACTAAGAATTGCTTTAAAACATTCAACCGACAAAAAACTCCATCAGGTACAGGTACTCAAATTAATTTTAAGTGATTCTGACAGTGTGGTTAGATTTCAGTTTAATACCTTAAGTTATTGCATACGTACGTAAGGTACTACCTACATATCATGGAGAAAATTTCTCGTTTTTATTGTTTTAAAATAAAATAAAATCCATTTTTATTTTCCGTTATATTATCTATAGAAAAAGCTGTTTATTGACATTTTGTGTTCAGAGTCTCGTATAACACGAAAATTCTTATTAGGTAGGTAGGTAGGTAACGCGGGACGTATCGCTCGCGTTATAAGGAACCTTACTGTATACAAATTTAATTTTATGACCCTCCCACGCTTCTCGTTATCGTCGTTGTCGTAGTCATCCGATAAGATGCATCGTGAGTAAAATTTAATGAGACATCCGATAGTGATTTCAAAATTTAGTAATCAACCTCATTCGCAGCCAGATCAGATCAAGTAGGGTTGTAAGATGGGGTTAATATGAGCCACCCTCAAGAGCTGCTCCAAGCGCGGTTGCATAATTTTGAATTAATTCTTACTGAGTTGTCACTCCTGCGTGTTTACACCTTATTATATTATATATTTTGGAATTCGTTATCGTTTACTTGTGTATAGATATCAAACGAAAAGTTTACCATATTATCAACAGGTAGTGGTCACTTAAAAATACATACCTGCAGTACCCACAGGTACACCAAATAAACGCTACAAGTACCCCTGTTTATATATGTACATAATATATTTTGAGCTTTCAACTAAAGCCAGAGGAAAATTAGTATTCAAATTTACTGATACGTAATCACGTTTATTTTTTAAATAATTTTAGTTCATGTTTTCATTTACCCTTAGTTCCCCATTACCCCGATTAATTCAAATATAGTATTTTTGAGGAAATCGACGAGGAATTGAATTAAGAAAACGTACGAATCCAATTCGAGGCACTAAATGAGCGACGTTGAAAAAATCTAAATTAAGAATCGAATGAGCATCTAAATAACGTTAAAGAAGGAAAATTGAAAATGGATTACAAGCAAAAAAAACTACAATAACGAAGATAACGACACTAAAACAATGCAGATTTAAATCATAATACATGTGCTTCGGTAAAGTAGTGACTTAAATGTTTGTTTATCAAATTAATAATGTAATGGATGATAATATTGTATACTATATTCTAACAGATGATAATAAAAATAATTTAAATAGATAATTAACTATAAGCGCCAACAATAAAATATATTATGAAGCGGAATATGCTTCAATTAATCGCTCGCCTTAATTATTTTCAGGGTCATTATAAATAAATTTATTTTATAATACGGTTTCGTTTGTAAAATCTTTGGTTAATTAAATTGACTGCTCCTACAAAACCACATCGTCATTCTTGCAATTCGTTCTGCTCCAATAAACAATGGCATTATTTTTTAAGTTTGTCGTCTTATTTTCTAATTAATATTATTAAAACGAAAATAATTTCAAAGGAGGAATAATTTTTCGAAAATCGGAAGCGTGGTTTATCTAATTTATCTTTCTACGTTAAAACAAATCGAACGTTTATTACGTCTCGATTGTTGCGTTACTTCGTTTCGTTAGGTACTTAAAACTTGATTAAAATATTAAAGTAAACCAAAAACATCGATTTCTCTTTATAAAAATACAACGATGCCGCTTCGAAAAAATTCTGCGGATTACGCGCATTAAATTTTTTCTATCGGAGCTCATTCAATTCCCGATTATATAAAAGCGTAGCCACCGATGTCAGTTTAAAATACAAATTTCAAGAGAATGCTAAGTGAAATGTAAATATCTTTAATTAACAGAGCTTAACGTTGTTCGTATCATTTGTGCGGATTAAACTAATATTAGGAGTAATTCGTTAGGCTCGTTTAATCATACATCCTTGTTAGTTAACATCCTAAACATACACAAATTGGATTATGTTTGAACCGAGTTTATATATTATTCTAAAACGCGGATTATCAATAACATTTAGGGAATTTGATTAAAAAAAATACAAAAAATAAAAATCATATTTGAAAAGTTTAAGCGCGATTTAGTTGGTTTACGAAAGCGTCGGTTAATGCGTGGCGATGGAAAAATTTTAAACGTCAATAACTCACCGGTTTCAGTTGAAAATAACGTTCCATTGTTCCATGAGTGCACCTGAAACAAAATTAAGAGATTAATAACACGAATGCGATGTAACACAAAATATCTTAAACTCATACTGAACCAAATAAGAAATTTATTAATCTACGTTCCCCGTAGGTAAATGTTTGTTTAGTTAAACAATCGCCCCCTTGCCTCGAGCCGGACCGGTGTTGCGAACAATGCCTGCTTTGAACCCTCGCTAAATAAAATAGTTTTAGCAACAAGGTCTATTAGGTACATTGATCTGACATTTTGTTAGAATACAGTCCAATTTATCTAAATGTTATAATTCGACATTTACTAAAATATTGGAACGCCGAAGTCGACCGACCCCAGTATTAAGCGATAAATTATTATAAAGTCAAACAAAAACTTTTCGATTTTCTAAACCTTTATAACAACCACACCGACCGTACTTTAAAAATTGACTTCGATAGCCGTCGACGCCCAAAAAGTTAATAAAAGAATAAGTATAGGCACTTTTAAAATTTTTAAAAGTGGTTCGCATTTCTCAACAGACTGTCAGTTCCATTCCCATAATTAAAATTGACGATTGCATCAATTCGATATTGTTACACGTTTCGAAGTGACTCCTGTGTTTTCCGCTTCGAGATCCGCTCGCTCGGCGACGTCAACTTTGTCAGTCAAGTTTTAAGGGTAACAATTGGAACTTCCGTCTTGTTTATGAATAAATAATTGTGACACGTCCGTTTTTCTTGAAGGGCACTTTAATTATTTCGAGTGTCGAGAATAGCTTAGCTGGCGGTGCCAGTATTTGAAATCTCAAGTAAATTCGAACGACGAAACAATGCAGCTGCTTTACGTAGGTATCTATTATTATTTTACGATGCGTTAATCTTGTAGAACGCGTATAATTTTAAAGTGCAAGTAACTAAACGAAATTTACATTTCGTGAGTGGTTATGTGTCCATTTAACATGTAACACGTGTCATATTACGTCCGTTAGATAACTAATATGAACTCGACCTATTAGGACTTTGAATGACAAAAATGTTGAAAAGTTCTGAGCGTGATGTGGTCGCGCTTTTTATCATTAACTATATGACAACGAATTGAAAGTTCGCAGTAGTTTCTTCTGAAATAAAATGAAACGTCCGAAGTTTAAAATACAACATTATAAAATATCTCTGTTTACTTTTACGCGCCGTATTTTTCGAAAGATGACGTTGATAGAATTCAAAAAAGTCAATTTGCAAAGGTAAATGTCAAACTATCACAATTTATAATATTTTTATACCTCATCTGTTTAGATTTTGAATAAAACATGGCATACTTAATGATCCTATGAAGTTAGAAAATAAATGCGTTGTTTTTTTATTTTTAAGTTCACAAGGGGAAAAGCTATTTAAGGTTAAATTTTCAGAATTTTATTTAAAAATGACCAACCAGTAAAAGAAAATAAAATACTTTAAATAGCTGTAAATCAGCTAATATTTATGATATTGAGCTCAAAAGTGGTCTCATTTTAAAGCTCCTATGATATATGATATACAGTGTGTTAGATTTTATGTGTCACAGCAAATATTTCGGCTATTGTATGAATTAGTAAAAAATGTTGTATACGAAAGTTATTAGATTATTTATTCTTAATAATGTGTCAAAATCAGAAAAACAATTGAACATCAAATAATTCAGATAAAGCAAATAAATTTAACATTTTAAATGGAACATACCCAGTATTATTACATATCCTGAAACTACAAGAATTTATATTTACAACGGTATATCACATGTTATACTTATTTCATTAATTAAAGGCGTAATAGAATAAATAACCGAACGCGTTGAACACGTACAGTGTAAACAATGTACCGACGACGCACACTTTTACTTTTGCATGTTCTATTAAGTAGAACCGAGGAGGCCGTGATATGCGCTCACTTGTTATCGCTATCGTGTCAAAGTGGCTAAGTAAATTGTTAATTGTTAATTTTCATCTCGTGACACATAATGAGGGATAGTTATTATTCTAATAATGAAAAAATGGATATGTTGAGAGTGTACATCAGATGCAATGATAATCCTAAAGAAACTTCTGTATTGTATCGAACATTGTATCCAGAAAGGGTACAGCCACATCCTCGCACGTTTGCGAGAATTGAACATAATTTACGAAGAAATGGATGTTTTAATGCTACAGTGCGAAGACCAAGAAATGAGCGTGCAGCACATGATGAAGACATTATGGTATTGGCATATTTTAGAGCACATCCAAGAAATTCAATCCGTGAATCAGTAGCCGACATAGGTATAAGTCATCACAAAGTATTTTCTAATCTAAAAAAACATAACATGACCCCCTATAAAATTAAATTGGTTCACGGTTTAACAGCTGGTGATTCTGATAGAAGGCTAATATTTTGTAACTGGCTTAACAATAATCAACATTTAGTGGATGTCATTCTTTGGAGCGATGAATCTAATTTAAAAAAATAACGGAATTTCTAACAGAAAAAATTATCATTTCTGGGATACAGAGAATCCACGTCGAATTCCGGAATGCAGGTTCCAACACGAATTTTCTATTAATGTCTGGCTTGGTGTATTAGGTGATACTATACCAGGTCCTTATTTTTATCGCGGAACGCTTAATGCTGAACGGTATGCTAATTTCCTTACGACAGAATTCGAAGAATATTTGGATGATATACCCTTACAAGTGCGGCGTGATATGTGGTTACAACAGGATGGCGCACCTCCTCACAATGCAAGGAACGTCAAGGATATTTTAAACGAAAAGTTTGGTGCGAAATGGATAGGAAATGGTGGCCGGCACGATCGCCAGACCTTTATGTGTTGGACTTTTTTGTTTTGGAATATGTTAAATCAAAAGTTTATGTTACATGTCCACAAAATTTAGAGGATCTTACAAATCGCATTCATAGGGCATGTGCTCAAATAATACCAAACATGTTGCAAAAAGTGCGACGAAATTTAATAAGCAGATCTCGGTGAAAGTATTACAAACAACGGGGAGAACTTTGAACAAAGAATTTAGATGTTAGGTAGGCGTTACATACAATTTTATAATTAACTTACTTATTCACATATCGGTTTGTTCATAATGTTGTATTTATGTTGAATAATCTGTTATTGAGATTGTTTTAATCAACACATTGTCTACACTGCCTACGTTTTCAACACGATCAGTTATTTAGTGTATTGCGCCCAGTTAATTAATGAAAAACTATAACATATGATATATCGTTGTAAAGATAAATTCTTGTAGTTTCAGAATATGTAATAATACTGGGTACGTTCCATTTAAAATGTTAAATTTATTTGCTTTATCTGAATTATTTGATGTTCAATTGTTTTTCTGATTTTGATACATTATTAAGAATAAATAATCTAATAACTTTCATATACAACATTTTTTACTAGTTCATACAATAGCCGAAATATTTGCTGTGATATATAAAATCTAACACACTGTATATGAGCTTTTATATGATATACAACACAATAGGGTTATATTAAAAAATATAATTCAAAATTCCCCTGAAATTTTCAAAATCGATTATCTGAAAAACGACTTGTTAAAAATTTTGAAAAAAATCTCAAACTACTTATACTGAGACTCATTTACTCATACGCGTACTTAAATACTTATACTTATCTGTAACTATCAAACAGTCATATTTAAATCAACAGATTTGTTTTACATGGGGGTAACATCGATGTCGCGACCGCGAGCAGCGAGGCATCTTCGGCCTGTTCGTACTCTTAGATTCATAAGATGTCAGGAATAACTCGTTTTCGAAAAAAGTGGCATTTACGCTGTTCTGCCAAAACGCCGTCGATATGTAGATAGAATCCACAAAACCGCTGGATTTTTAAGCTAAGCAAACAAAAGAGATGCTGGGTGAAGAAATGTTGATTTTATTTCATCTTCCTCTTCTTGTTTTACTAAAACATAGGCCGGCCACCAATTGCCACTGTAGAGTACATTGAAATAACCACATATTTCACTGAAAAACGCAGTCTATTCCAGCCTACCATCAGTTAGTTCACTAGCTCAAGAAAATACCAAAAACACGACCACTTATGTAAAAATGAATTGAACTAAAACAACCATGTGAGTTAACATTTTTTGTGGATAGTTACAGATAAGCGTGAGCTAATTTTGAGATTTTTTCAAAACTTTAAAAAAATCCGTTTTTGAAACAATCGATTTTGAAATTTTCAGTTGGGTTTTAAATTATTTTCTTTTTTATAAACGTATCGTGTTGTATATCATATGAAAGCCCATTAAAGGAGCTTTCAAATGAGACCACTAACAGCTCTATATCTCAATTCGGAGGCCCATTAAAGCAAAATAAAAAAAACCTCCGAGCTCGTTTTTAACAGAAAATCAGAAAATTTCACATATTGCACATAGGCCCCTAAAAACTGATATTTTTGCACTACAACATAGGACGATTCAACACCCCAAATTTCATAAAAATATAAAGAGTTCAGTTTGAAATAGTGTGACGATTTATAACATATTTAGTAAAAATATCCATAAGAAAATGATACAGGTGATAAAATAAATATGTACACTATAATCAATGAAACATTTGTCCATAAAAGAACAAACGATGCCTATTTTACGCCATTGGGCATTAAAACGGAAAGAAAACACGAGCTGCTTTATATCCATGAAAACTTTTATTGAAAACGGCCTACTTTAATAAACTCGTAAACCGCAAAACTAGGCTGGAAAGCTTTTTTACACCTGTCATATTCGTCCGATTTGAGGTCGTTCGGCTTTCAAGCGCTCAGGATCGCCATAAGCTTTTTTACAACGAAAAAATTTCCAGAAGCGCGAAGATACAAAAAATAAGCACGTCGACATTTACGGTTACATAAAACAAGCGAACGGAGATACAGATATACGATATAAACAATCTAGATTTGAATTTGCGACGCAATTATCGATAAAACTTTCGTAGGTATACAAGCAGAAAACTAAGCGCGCGCTTTAAATTAGATTTTTTATTACAAAAAAAAAACGGCGCGGAAATAGATGGGGCGGCATTTATTGTGAAAATGAAAGTAACGCGGCGCGTTTCGAAAAATGCCGTTCGAAATGTTAGAACATTACGTATATAGAAACTTAAAAGACCGAATTAATTTTCCACATTTATTTGCGAACTACGCTTTATCAATTTTATTTGTTTTTCCTATTTCTCTATCGGGTCAAATTAAGCTACATATGTAGTAAACTTTTGCGAGCGCATCGGAGGTCGATTTAAGCAAATTTATCGAGCGCGTTTCGACGTCGAAGAAGTTTTGATTAATATTTCGATGTCGTTACGTTAATTGGGACATTTTAGTCGTTCAAATCCGTTTGGCGTTTAAAGCGCGGCGTAGACGCGCACGCCTACCTTAAGTTTTACCTGTACAGTTCTAAGTCGTAATGCAAGACCGAGTCCTAATCGAGACCATTACGATTTTAAGTCGATGTGGCCGATCTACAAACATTATGTGCAGTTACTGCAGCTGTTATTTTAATAAAAAATGAAAAAATAAAGAAACGAAACGCGTTACAACTTAGAGATTAGTATGTGTGTCTATGTCGGCCTTTATGCTAGTTTCAGACGAGCTACGCGTATGCGTTTCCGGTATGCGATTCACGTATCGCGTACAAAATTCTCTTGCGATACTTTTCAGATTAGGCATTTTCTTCGTCAGTTCTTGTAGTTAGACAGAATCGGTAGTATATAGCGGTTCGTTGTTTATAGTAGAGTGCTCGAAACTCCGCAAAATGACTTTCGTGGGGCTGTCGAGGTTGCAAGACGAAACCTCGACAAATCGAAAGGGTGTATTTGTTTATTTAAAAAGCCAAAAGCCGTCAAAAATCGTCCAGTAAAAAAGGGCACTATCTTACGCATAGAAGGAAACGTGAACTTTCTTTTGCCGTAAAATTCGTAATTTGTTTTGTGGAATTAATCGTTTAAAAATTTTTGACAAAACGCAAAATACACGGACTCTTATGGAGAAAAATAACTTTCGGGGCCGATACCTCGGTTCGAACAGCTAAAAAGTTCACTTCAATTTCGCGTCATTACCGTTTATACTGTCATAACTACAAAACAGTGCGACACATCGAAAACTTTAATTCTTTAGAAAAGTTTGGTTCGTCCATCTAGCAACCGACGGCACAAGAAATATATTTTTGCAGGGCTTTATAATTAAGATAGATAATTAAAAGTAAAAAAATGTGCAAATTGCATTTTCGGAAGTCGCGCTCTCAACTGGGTGTATTGCATCTCCCATTTCACTTTTTCCCGTAGCTCCCTCTCATTCTATACGTAATTCTAAAATAAGCCAACATACTATTATTATTATTGTAAATACACCTTATCCGTTATTTTAATAATTAAGTACATAATACAAGAAGCGTTTTGTATTAAATAAATTTACGAGAAGCTCCTATTTCATACTAAAACTACAGCGACTTTAACATTTAATGTCTCTTTTTGCTGATTAATAAATTTCGTTTCATGTTTTTTAGACTGCAGTAGCAAAGTGTGAAAAAAGTAGGAAAAATCGAATGAGTTGCATTGGTTCCTGTAGATGTATAGGACAAAAATGTACCAATGCAGTGACAATTCGAAATGTGTCAATGTATGATGAATAAGATGAGTGTTAAAGTATTAAGGGTGTGTAATATCAGGGCTGTTAATTTAAACTGCTAAAAGTACAATTTTTAACGTAGGTAATACCGAATTTGCATCATCTAATTTTAATTTCTTCTACATATTCGAAATAGTTTGCTTTTCAGAAAATGAGAAAACTAATGCCCCAAATGGGGGCGTTTTTGTTTGCGGTAACACTGCAGATGCAATACTTGCTCTTGAATTTGAATTTATTACAAAATGATCAGTTTAATTCTGAAAAGAACTATTTTTCATATTGGTAATATACAAAAAATGACTTTAAAACACTTTAAAGTCGATACCTGTCAACTGTCACAGATGTAGGTAAACATAAATTACCGGAGATTTAATAGCGCGTACGGCAAATTACCCAGCGTAAACTAATCTCGCAAGTAGCCAATCGGTGAGCGCGTTTTTTAGGTGGAAATTTTAATTTACTCCTAATTAAGAAACAGAGTATAGCATGTTGTATGTTTTTAAAGAAACAGAGTATAGCATTTTGCTGTCGCTTGGCGGCCGACGTTCGCGAGATACTCAAATTTAGTATACGACGCTGTATGAAGCGAGTATCGCCGTCTGAAAGATCCCATATATTGTAATATTAGTTCTGTATCCATCACGCACAAAGAGTTTTCGTATTTTCCGACTGACACCGATCCTACAGTCGACGAGGTCCGAACTGTCGTGATTTTAGAAGTCTGTATCGAGCGTCTGAAAGCTTACATTTGCTATAATGTTAATTCTGTATCGAGCATACGAGAATCGCATACGCATATCGTCCGTCTGAAACCAGCCTTACTTTATCGAATCAATTGGTATGCATATGATTGAAGGTGAAGTCAACAAGTGTAGGTTGGCAGTAAGGTGCAGTTTCCTTGCCTGAACGAGTGCCAAGGTTAATCGTATTTACAATAAATAATACTACTATGTTTATTATGTATACAGTATCGACACATTTAAATATCAGGATTGCCAACCATTATATCGTAGTTTTCAATGGACCAACTTCATCAAAGCGGTCTTGGCAAGCAACAAATTCAAATCTTTACTTCGACGCCGATGATGAGAACGAAATTAGCATTTAAGCACCATCTGATGCCGTAATGTTATACAGTGACGATGCTTATCGACACCATCTGTTATTGTAATGGCTTCATAAGGTTTCGTTCACCTGAATTTCATGTCGAAATTTGCGAATCTCTACATCAATTAATTAATGGACTACACAGAAATATCGAGATCCTTGAATTTAGATTTGATCGTACCAGTTTAATCGATATGACGCCCGAAGGATTTAGTTATTAAATAATCAACGCTATTGTCCTTGCACTTCATTACTTCCTAATTATTAGTTGAACCGTTTTCGTTTCTATACAGACGCGTACAAATCCGATTAAAACTGAAAGTAACTACCTTTGAAAATTTATATTTGAATTTCAAACTTCCCAAAACTTTAAAAAGCGTATGTTTATCGCAAACAAAAAACTAGCTCACTAAATTTCGAATTCGATCACCATAAAGACTTCGTCGAAAGTTTTTAAATGCAAGCATTTTTGCCTCGACGACTGCGTTTCCGAGGAAACGTAATTGATCGACCTTATTCTCAATTTCGCTTTAGAAACGATAGGCCTTTTTCGAGGACTAAACAGAAATACTACAGATTATTGGCGCTGATAAACGGGTACGTTACATTTCGACGAACAACGATAAGCGTTAAAACCTTCAATCAATTATAACAATGGTAAAGTGCAGCAACGTCTCAATACTTGGGAATGTTTACATCGGGCGGGTAATATGTACACGGCACAATGAACTAATCTACGACAAGTGAGACGTATTACAAACACATAGCTGAACATTGAATATTCCGATCATAATGTGTTCGTTGTGCCGTGTGTGCCCGGCGTAATGCTCGCAATTAGCGACATTAATCCTGCATCCGACTGTACCTACTCCATAATCTTCATGTCTTATACTTTAGTAGCAAATTAATGATTGACGGATTATTTCTGCAGGGCGCAGATTAATGGATAACTGATGAAAGCGACGATCTTAAGTGCTCGCTTTAAAAGTTACGATTTTAAAACAACCGTCATTACGGCGTCAAACTAGCTCTTGCCAAAAAGACTCATACTACGAAGTTTTTCAAGTCTCGATTTGGATTATCTAAAGAAAAATATGTACCTAAATCACTTTTGTTTTCGTTTTATAAAATGTTATTTCTGTTTTACATTATACTCGGTAAACCGGATTGATTGATAGTCCCGATCGGACTCGTTCCTGAAGGTCGTTGCTGATTTAAAAAAAAATGTAGACAAACCTCCGACTCGCTATACGGAATATAAATAGAATACGAAATAAATTTTCAAATGACGAACGACTTATGTTAGTGCCCTTCTTTTCCCAAAGGAAGTAATAGTTTAGCGGATGATAGAGAACCGGTCTAAAAGTAAAGCAGTAAAAGTTTTATTTCGGTTTCATTAAGACGGGAGCAACAACAGAATGCATTTTCCGAGATCGTGTTCTCGAATAACATAAAAAGATACGATGCAAGGGATAACCGAATTCGCAAGAGCCACGTGCGGTCCTTGTTTCCGGCCCTACAATCCCTCAGGTCCGAGATGTAATTAAGTGAGGTCTCCTGATCGATAAATCCCCCTTCCGAATTTCACAACAGTAAACGTAAAACAACTCGTAAAAGTGTTTTATAATACAAAATTTAATAACCGGGTGATTATTTTTTATCGAACTAATGAAAGGTTCGACAATAAATTTCCAAGTATTAAGTTAATAACGTCATTATAAAGCGTATTTGGTTATTGAGTAGGTAGGTAGAGTTACTACCTAAAAAGTAAATCACTCACAACGTAAAAACGTCATTTAAATTTCGTTCCGCTCATTCCCCTAATTTAAATCTACTCCCGACTTCCTTATTAAAAAACGTCATATCAACCCGACAAAACTTATTTCAAGTTTAATATCTTTCATGATCGAAGATCAATAATAAAGCGCATTAAAATTCAAGATGTAATCTTTACTAAAAATACGGAAATGAACTTTTAAAAAAGATTACTAATGCAAACAAGTATCGGGCGCGTTTCCTATCTTTTCATTTGTACCCCACCACGTAATTGATGACGCCACGTTCAATTCCGTAATTACAAGAAAATCTAAAAATATCCCTTATTCTTTCGAGGCAATAAGAAAAAAACGTCTCATTTCGTTCGGTATTTAGACCTCGAAATTCTTTTCAATTTCGCAGAAAAGAAAATGTTATTAAAATATATCTACGATTTAAGTCGAGCGATATAGGTACATGTAGTTAACTATTTGTTTTTTTTTTTTGAAAATTTTCATATAAACTATACTTCGTCCAAACCTATATGCAATCCACGTCATCAATAAAAGGGTTACTAGATGATGACGTTTCACACAATGCTGTCACCTCGTACCTCGTATTTTGACAGTTCTAATAAGTTGTAGTCTTTCTTTATACCATCTAATACGTGCGCAGGTAAATCATCTATAGAATATGTCACTTTCCAAATGTTAAACCGAATTACAAATAAACAGTCTAGTAACTTTTTGTTAATGACGTGAATTGCATATAGGTTTGGATAGGCCATATTCAAATTCATTTGAGTTGCAATTTTCGGAATCAGTTAATCTACTGAAAACAAATGCCTTCTTATGCTACAACAACAAATAATGGTATGTATATATATATATAGAGGACATCTTCAGCAAATAACGTTACAAATAGAACTCCCTAACCAACGCACATTAATAACACGATGATCCGATAAATTGGACATATAAAGGGAGAGTAACGCGATTCTTTTTAGTTAAAGTAAACCACACACATGCACAAATTATACATAATGTAGTTTACCCCTGCATGGTCACGTTTCGTATAGCTTATACACTATAAACTATAACGGCCACGTCAGACTTAAACCAAAAATATGTTTACGAGAGATCTAGTTGGAATTATATTTCACAAATTATCATTATTCCGATTATGTAGACGGATAAGATGTTATGATCTATTAATAAAAACAAACAACGTAATAAACCTACATTTTTCATAATCGCATAATCTACACACATTAAAAAAAACAACACATAATTTATGGTAGCTACATTTTAAATGAGGATTTCACGAAAAAATTTAATAAAGCAAACCATTTATATACCTACATAATTAACGCCCGAATAATAGTATTCACCAGATAACAAACGGCTACAGAAATAAATTGGCAACGTAATATGAGGGAATCGCTATTAAAATACCTGAAAACACTTTTCCGCGCAATCAGTATTTTTGTAAATTTTAAAATGTTTCCAAAAATCATTATACTTTTATTAAAAGTGTCGATTTTAAGAAACCTATTAAGAAAAACGAAATGACTTGTGCGTATCAATTAGAAAAACGGAGAATCTATAACATCTTCAAAAGAGAAGTTCGAAAATTTTAGATTTTTGTTAGATATTTTTGTATTAATTATCGAGAGCTTTTATATGAGCGCAAATAGTTTCGATACGTTCTCTCAATCTTTTTGGGTGGCATCGACATGATAACTGGATGCCAGAATGCAGATAAGCTTACCAACCCGAAAACGTGTACATTGCCTATAGATAATTCGTAATGGTCGTTATGGGATAGTTCTATAAAAATAGGGCAACTTTGTGTCTTAATACAAAATAAAACGTTGTGTAAAATAACTATTCATTAAAAATGGCATAATATTCTAACTGTAAGTAATATTATTTTTTCACTAAAAAATTACATACTTATAACTTAATATGCGATATTGAAGATTTCAATATCAGTCCCGAAATTATCACTACCCTATGGCGTCACTAATCCTGTTTCGAAGTCTTATTGCGAAATTACAACCGAAATAGAACAATGATAAAGTGAATTGCGGTTTATTAAGGATGTTTAACGACATATTAGTCGTTACAACAGTTTTAAGAAAGAAAAATTATATATATAATAGGAGTAATAGTTTATTCACCTAAAAGCGCGTCTCTATTAATTTACGGTCAGTACACTATGATAAATAAAACGAAAATAAGCCCGCCTGATGTTGTGTGGTTGCGTGACTTGGGCCGTCTTTGATTAGCGAATGATTTGAAGTTGGTGAACGACCATTTGTTCACGGATTTAGTGTTTTTTTTAGTGCTTAGTAAAGACTTTTGTTGTGAACGATTGTGTCTGTGCCAGTAAATTACTCAGTCCCCTGTTATTATATTTCTGTATAATATCTATTGTTTTTGAAACTAATTGATTTATAATGCAAATTAAGTGTTACTTCCCCCAATATCGAAGGTAAATAATCATATTGTTGTGTCATTTTTTATTTACTCCACGTTTTCCACAAAATCATCAGTCGTAGCAGCGAACTGACTCGACTATAATCATAAACTGATTTAGATATTTTTTCCACTTGTTACACAGACAACATAATGGCAGCAAAAAAGAAAGATGAATTGACCAGAGAACAGATTGATCGTTTCCAGATTGATTTGCTATTTATTATACATAAATAAAAATGTTACTAAAATGTAGGTACCTACAAGTAATATTTTCGTGTTATCACGCAACGTAATGCACTCGGATGAATAATCAAAGACGGTTTCGACTTCCTCCACGATAGGAAATCAGTTGGCGACGTTCTGGTGTCTACTTCTATTGTATTATATTCTTAGCGTAATTGCACTCGTAAGTGACAACAACCGCGACCGCATCAGACAAACACATTCATCATCGAAATTATGATTAGTTTTTAACGTCGCCTGCATAAATAACATAAAGCAGAAGCGTTACATCTTCAGGCACGTTTAGGCGAGTATTTGCACATTGCGCCGTCACATTTTAATTAGTGAAATGATGCATTACGAGAAAAGCCGAACACTTAATTACTTAATAAACGTTGCTTGAAAACACTTTCAGTTTTATTATAGACAAAAACAAGACGAGTTAAACGAAAGGCTTCATTTAATAGATTGACGCCATTTAGAAACGTATTTGCTTTGTCGTCGAAATGAAATCTAATTTATAACGGCCGCATTATATATTATTCCGACGCGGCGCGGTGTTTTAGGGTGGAAACCGGGATTATTTCTCATCTTAAAATATCGACACCAAGAATTTCAATAATCAAAGAAGTTCCGGGTTCGTATTACCGATGAAAATGCTCGCGAAGGACAATTCCGTCGAAAGGGGATTAATTAATTTTTACTTTTAATTGGGCCTAGTTTTTCTAAATTAGTTTCCTTTATATCGCAATCGTAATAAGGAGGTTTCTATAATTTGTCCGCCGTTAAAGAGAGCTCGTCGATTTAAAAATTTCCAAAGCAATATTACGTTGACGGTTGTAGTCGACGGCAAAACCTTTGATGTGCACGAGACAATTTAAATAAGTAGGTACTTCTTTCAAAAGGCTACTGTATATTAGAAGTCCTTGACGATCCTTTTAGATTTTCAATAACACTAATGAGCAGCACTTCACCTTATTAAATTTGAAAATTCTGTTTGTTGAAAATTACGCGTTAAAAGTAAAATGCCAATGAATGTTTTATTTTAAAAAGTACAATGTATTCTGTGTGTTTTGGTTGAGAAATAAAGAATTAATTAATTTATTTTAATGCAATTTTTTCATTGTATGTTGTATACGTACGAAAAAGTTATTGGATAAATATTTATTATTGTTTTAATATTGTAATCGTGTAGGTACGTATTTTTTCAGTGTTCTATTAATATCTGATTCCATCTGTACGGTTGTTATTGAGTTATTGTGTCAATAATTAAAAATGCAAATAGTGACGTACTTCTAATTCCGTTTTAATTTATTTGTACGAAGGGGAAGTATTCATCAAAATAAATAGTCGTTACATTAGTATCAGACTGTTATCCCAAAACATGTCAAAGGGGCCGTCCATAAACTATAACACGCTAATTCTGGCCTTTTTTGACCCCCTCCGTCGTCCCTGCCACGTATTGTCACAATTTCATGAACCCGCCTTCTAATATTATATCACATATGAGAGTATTACTTACTTACCCCCCCCCCCTCAATTTAAATAGTTTTTTAATAGTAAAACCTAATATAAAAATAGAAATTTTGTTAGAATACAAGATACTATACAGGGTGATTCATAATGAGTGTTATAAACTTCAGTATTTTGTTGAGGAGGTCATTTTACAACAGATCAAGGTTTTACTAGTTTGGTAACAAGTACCTAAGTTTAATGTATAATTAAATTTCAAAAAACAAAACATACACTAGGAATTAACCATTTATTAACATTTAACTCAAAAACACAAGAGATCGTACTATTCATAACGTGTGCCATTTGAGCGTGAATACTTTTATTATTGGTTAATTTTGTATTTATTTTATTATTAAAATATTTTCTTAATTGGCGTTTTAGTTCAATAACATATTTTGTGGTTGTTGAGAATTTTTTTGTAAAAACACGCCTGCGAATCATTGAATCATAAACACGAACTATGGCATTGTCATTGCAAACAACAAACAAACTGCAAACTTTGTAATTTGTCAACAAATAATTTATTGTCGCTCTTGTAGTTTTGCACCGAGCTGAGACCTATTTCAGCTCGGTCCTAACCTAGGTTCGTGAAACATTTTTTACTCAAAATGACATCTCTAACAAAATGTCGAAGTTTGTTACACTTACTATGAATGATCCTGTGTATTATATTTATGGTATATATATGGTATATATATATATATATATATATATTATATATATATATTTATATATATATATATATATATATATATATTATATATATATATATATATATATATATATATATATATCTGTACGGTTGTTATTGAGTTATTGTGTCAATAATTAAAAATGCAAATAGTGACGTACTTCTAATTCCGTTTTAATTTATTTGTACCAATAACAAAAAATTTAAACTTTCCATACTTGAAATACGTTTGTAAATAATAAATAGTAATAAAAAATATGTAAAATTGTAATTCAGAAGTACTGCCTATAGGGCCAAAGACCTTAACGTATTTGTGCACAATATAAGAAAAACTAAACAGTTTGCGGCGGAGAATATGGATTTGCGCCCGAGTGGCGTTAATTATTTAAGTAAATTAAAGTAAATTGTTTAATTAAAAAGTAAAGAAAAATCGTGATTTTGATGGCTCAGTAAAATTAGCTGCGATTATTTTTCAATTTGCAGAAACAAGTTTCTGCAATCGGTTGCTAATTATTGGGTGAAAATGATTACTTTCAGAAGAGGCGACAACTAGCTAGCTTCATGCACTCCACCGGTCGCGACGTCCTAGAAAAAATGTGCAGGTAGAGTATCGCCGATGCATAATTCAAGTATTTCAAGCAATTTAGGATTTAAACGCGAAATTTATATCTAAAAGAAATCAACAAGTTTTTCAAATCTCCCCTGCCGCCGTATTAAATTATTTTCTAACTAGGAGGGATAATTCAAACCGCATACCCGCAACCACCATCAATTCCCGGATTAAACGTAAGTGCTTATACACTGTAAACTGTAGACTACAAAATGAATATTTCATGGTTTGTTACGTGCAAATTCGGGAACTTTACGAGTTCAAAGTGGTATTCGTTACGAGGTTGCCGGTGCTAATGACTTAAATTAAAACGAGAAAGAAGCCATCGACGGCGCGGTATATAAATACCGAAATTCATTTCTGTTGTCTCTCGGTATAATCGTCTAGTATAGGTATATCTACCGCTTAAAATATTCAAAAACGCGGAAAGTTTTAAATATACAAGCAGGGCTTATGTAACCGGAAAGTGATGGGCCGAGACCGCGACCTAATGTGCTTAAATTTCCTGAGGGATCGGCGGAAGTAACATTGTCTTTTTATAGAAGAGGCGCCAAACGAGAATGGGCTTTTATTTGTTCCCGAAATTCTCTCGACAACATGTGCGCCGCCGTACATCGGTTTTATGGCCATCAAATATTCCTTAACGCGTTTATTAAGTTCCTTATAGATAATATAGTGAGAAAGATTACGAGAACGTTGGTTGAATTTAATTCTGCGCGAGCGTTTCGGCCGAAAAATTTCCAACGAGATCGATTCTACGAGTCGCTTCCTGGGCCGTTGATATTTCTTCGAAAAGTGTTTACTTTTGTGGGCCATTTCAAATGTCCATTATGAAGACATATAAAATGCTTCTGGTTTCGATAAATCTTTCGCTGTTTAGCATAAATTCAAATGGCGTTTTCAGGTCGACATATATGAATTATTTATGGGAAATCTAAACTACTAACGATATAGAATTCTTTTTGTCGGTGCTCCGAATAATCGATGGAAATCCAATAAAATGTAAGATTACTTCCTATACGTGTGAGGGACCACACCGCACTATTCCGGATTTACCTTATTTCTGGCAGGTAATGGAGTACGCTTGTCGTTGAAAGGCGGTATAAGCGAAAAGCGATATTATGCAGTTTTTTGTTGTAGCCGTTTAAAATTAAATGTGGATATTTAGAAAAAATAGATAGATTTAATCAAAACTAAAAACTTTCTACTAACCTGGGGGGGTAGGTAAAAGTTTTCTCGCCTTAACAACTTTCCGAACCGTTAAAGAGCGGTATCGGGTACTAACTTGGAAACTAAAATATCGAACAACTAATTCTACCTACGTTGGAGGAAAACAAACTACACGTTACCAGTATAGTTTGAGTATATATACATAGGTAAATAATTACCTACTTATACCTAATTTTAATTTACCGACCGAATTTAAACTCGATTATTTTAAAAATTGATAACTTTTACCTTAGTAACAATTATTTATTTAAAGCCCAAGTAAATGCGTACAATTTAAAAGGGACTTAAGATGCACATTAACGGGCATTATTATTTAATTGTATAATTAACTTCGAGATTTCGTAAATGCCGACCTCTTCCTCGAGCATCTTATAATTAATTGAAAAGCATCACTTATTTAATAGATTTTTGCGCTTTTACCTAAATTAATTAACAGTGTTTAGTTCGCCGTACAAACCGCGTAAATTTAATTTCGAACTAAAATTGAATTTTGAATAGTAAAAAGCCGCATAGACAGACGTTCGTACTAAACAGAAGTTTAATTGCACTAGAAAACAATCGTCGAAAATACAACTCCGCAAAATCATAAACGTGGGGGAAAATGCTATGTCGCCAAATTAAACCCGAACGTTGCTGCAAGTGAATATTAACGGCGCTCCTGTTTCATAAACTTCGCGTAGAATTGTATTCTATTTTCTATTTATCCAGCACTCTATATACAGTTTGAATTTATACGTCCTTAAAAAGAAAAACGCCGGAGAATGACGAAAGTCGATAGGAATTTCCTCGATTCTACTTTTTCCAACATAAAATGTTGCAGCGGCTTTTTATTTTTATAGCCTCGATGTCCTTTTTATGAAAATCATAGCAATTTGTCAAATGTGTTTGAGATATTGCGTTCGCAATCTAAGAAATCTACTTTTAAAGGAATATCCTCTGCTGAAATCAAACTTAAGCTTCTGTTTCTTATTACGTCAATTCTTTTTATGAGCCAATTTTAATCTCGATTATATGACGCACGAAGTAGGTACCTATATTTAAATTGTGTCGTTCTACTCCGTACTTTTAAGAATGCCTTTTTTTCCAAATCGTTCTACGATTACGAGTTTTGAGCTTGTAATAATGCGTAGTAGGCAGTAACCGTTTCTATATACATACGTAGAAACTTCATTCCCTGTTATAAAATGAAAATACATTAAAATTCAACGTCGTCGCGTCGTTCTAAATAAAACTATCCTTTAAATTTAAAATATATCCTGACGTTAATTTATTTACTAAGATGCTTTCACGTTTTCTTTGTAATAATACTTATAAAAAAAAAACGTCGCACATGCTCGAAAAAATGCCTTAATATTTATCTAACAATAAGTCGTCCAGTAAATTATAGGTTCGGTAAATGAACTTTCCACAATTCACGTTCCGTTTATAATTGAAAACGATATAAAATGGACAATCTCGACATAATCTTTATGGAAACGAACCTTTAACAATGAGGCTGAAAACAGCTCATTTGATGAATCGGCTCTTGATGAAAATTGACGGCATAATAACAGGCAAATATTTCGACGTTTATTAATTTAATCTAAATACAAGCAGAATGCCGCGAAGAATCCTATTTTATACATAGGTACACTGCTTGTTCACCCGAATATATATTCGAAAACTTATGCATTGCTGTAATTTATAAACTTCTGTATAGCACAACACAGTGTCGTACTGCAGAGACTTCAACAACGATTGAAACCCGCGCGACGTTCAGTTGGTAATAACCGAATAATTAACAAATAACCAAAGATAAATTTTTTAAAATAACGTTCGTAGAACTTTTGCTATATAATTAAAGTGCAAAAATAATTGATAAAGTAAAAAAAATAGGAGAAACTCCAATAAACGGTGATATAAATTTATATTTAACGTACGTTAATAAAATCTGAAGCTGTTAATCGTTGTTTGACGTTAAGTGACAACACCAAAACATTAAATTCTTTAGTCTGTTAAGAAATGCTGGTCACGTGGGTTTCGATCATTAATGAAGTTCCTGTACAATTTACTTAGTTACTTCAAGGTTCGTTTCGAATGTTATTAGATGACAATAACCCAAGTACACTATAGTATTTTAACGTAGATGAGAAAGAGCATTATATAGAAAGTTGATAACGAATTATCGTCGAATGAACTAAACAAAGAACAAAAGTACGCGCGATGTTTTTTCTTTTTCGAATAGATATTTAAAAAAAGTTAACTTAACACGCTTTTTAATGAATTTTAATTTTGACGCTTATTCAAATTAATTCTTGTTTTTGTTCTAAGTGCAATTATTATGGAAAATGTTTTATATGTGACAGTTCAAATTCGTTACTTATAATTGTGTAGAATACAGTCTTAATAAAATATATAAAAACGAGAAAAGACACAACATTAATGAAATGCAGTCCGCAAAATAGAGTAGGTAGGGGAACGCGAAACAACGTGAACAAGTTAACACGCAAAACAACAATGCAGCACCATTTGTAATCAGAGGGCTATAATAAAAGAATTTGAGAATTTGTCAATCCTCAAAGTTGATAATAACATGAAAACAAAATAGATGTTACGTCAATTGACGAGTACATTTCATTTTGCCCCCATGTTCCCCTACTAATACAAAATAGCTAACAATAAGTATGGTTACTACATAATCTAATAAGTACATTAAACACTAGCTAAAACTACAGGGAATATTTCCATGATAACAACAACCACTCCATCCAAAAAAGCTACTCCACAAACAAAAACAAACAATGATTATTCTCTAAAAGGAAAAAAATTGCGATAGGTAAGGGAACGAAAAGGTAATAACCTATAATTCGAACAAATATTATTATTAAAAACAAAAATAATTATTTTGCGACAAATAAATGACAGAAGTGTGCGTGCATGTGCAAGGATGAGTCATCAGGACGCGACGTAAATTGAATAATCGAGAGAGAGTGTGCGAGACGATCAAACAGTTTCGAGGCCCGTTCATCATCATTCGCGATAATAAACATACTTACCTTATGAAAACACTAACTTTACAAGAAGCAAATATTCAACGTGCAGACCTTGTTCCCAACATATATTTGCACTTCAAAAGTCAAACGGAAACTAGCAAAAACAACTACACAATAAAATTAATTAAACGTAATTTTCCCATATGCGTCACTCACTCTTAACCCTTTTGTTAATTGCTGGCAAAAAAAATTAAATCTTTGTTTTAAGGTCATTCGTCCGTTAACCTGTTAGATTAATAATTTTGCGAAAGCCTGCAAAAACAATACTAATATTACGGGAATAAAATTGATCGGTAGACATGTTAACTTATAATATTCGCGTAATAGTCGTTCTTACAATTTAACAACAATTACACCTTGCTATCTAATACAATCAAACAATTTTAAACAGTCCAATTAATTATGATACATCATAACTAAATGCATATAGTTAAGCGTATAATTTCGAGGTGAAATAGGTGGTAAGTGGTACTTCCTAAACCTGGTGTTATTAAAAAAAACGATTTAATCAAAATCTAACGAAAAACCTCTTAGGAGCCGAATTTGTCCCCTCATCCCAACATTCAATAATTTTAAGAAATCGATAAAATTTTAAAACATTTAGGAATACTTATTGTTAGTATTTTAAATGTTCGTAGAAACATTTTCCTTTATATTTATTTATACGCCTTTTCACGATGTGTCTAACAATAAATCTTAAAGTTAATTGACTGAAGAAGCTTATACACTTACAATCTGTGTAAATCACTTATGAAATTTATTACTTCAGGATACTAAAACCATAATTATTCTCTGTAATGCTACTTATTAACTCGTTAACAAAAATAAATAAATAAGTAAATGACGAAAAATATTTCAATGAAATACTTAAATGATTATGAGCTCGATGTGCAGGGTGTCCCGCCTCGATTACATAATACTCCAACAGATTATTCTTGGGTCAAAAACAAGAAAAAAAAAGCCTAATAAATATGTATTCGCAAACGCATAATTTCGGAGATAAAACACTAATTAAAACATAGTTGACAACACAAATAATACGCGACAAACTAAAATAAACTGTTAAAACAGATGTTCGTTCAATGGCGCCACCATTTGCTTCAGTGCACGCACGAATCTTTTTCTAAAAGAACTCCCGTATTAATTCTTTTTTTAAAATCAAATTAAGTTTTTTTTTAAATTATTTACCTAGTTATTTAATTTTTTAATAAAATTATTTTTGATCCAAGAATGATTTGACGAAGTATTATACAATCAAGGTGGCACGCCCTGTATTTCTATTAGAAAAATAATAGAAATAAAATGATCACAAGTAGTTCTTGTAACGATCGTCAAACAAGTCTTACAAATTAATTATTATTGGATCGGGAATTATTATAAAAACGAAACCGTCTATCGCAGAAATAGAATAAGAAATGTTATATGAATAACCGTACATACAAAGAACGAAAGCGCGAGAGAACTTGTTAAAATAAGCAATAATTAAAGTTCTTTCCGTAATACAGTAAAACTTATCTTAACAGACATTTGAACACTTCCAAATACTTAAAAAAAAAACGGCATTTCCCATTAGTGGACACTTCTCAATAACGGATAATTAACTTCAACCTAGTTATTACACATAGAATGGCTTCGTGTATATTTACTACAGGTAAATGTGTTATTATGTAACAGTATAACTCGGAAGAATTTGCCTCCCTGATCTTTTTCGACCGTATCCCTTCAATTTTCTGTATTAAAACAAAAATGTATTCTAGTTCGCTCGACGACATTTGCCGAGAACTTCAAACCCAATTCGTTTTTGACAGTTTTATTATATAATCGTAATATTGTTTCTCTCAGTAATTACTTCCACAGATTTTCAATTTTTGTTTCGCTCGACCTTCCGCGACACACAGACATTATATAATTTTCGTTGACCTTTTAAAATTGCTGCTCGACGCCTAATTTTATTTCAAGCATTTTTATTTAGACAGTTCTAGTCTCGTCTCGATGCATTTGTAAGTCGACTTCATATAATTTTGTCGTCACAAACAACGATAAAGTTGAATTATGTTATTTAGAGTAACGTCTGCGATAGATACGACAAGAATCTGCAATAAAGCATGTAAGGAAATACCGAGAGATTAATGTGACATTTCAAACGCCTTTGTATAGCTACACGTTGATTAACTTATTTAACATCCCTCACCAACATTCCTCATATTAGCTTCGTCGAGTTAAGTTGGTAGTTTTTAAAATTGTTGCCCATGTCAAAATTAAAGGGCAATTTTTAAAACGGATTCGTTTTGCGATTACCGACTTGATTTAAAATGGCTATTATTAGATACATTTCAGCTGTAGCTTCTCGGCACTTTTCCTGTTAAATTTTTCGCTCAAAATTACTCCTTTGCATAGGATGGAATTTACAATTGAATTGTTACTTGTAAATCGGTAACCTTGTTATCTAGACCCGTAATAACGTCGAGTGAATTGGAAATTATTTAGAACCCACCTATACGGACGCGTCTCGTCTGTACTAACCGTCATAAAAATTTGTCAACCAAAATAGAAAATGTTTCATCTCGTAATAACGAAAAATTCGTTTTTCGCACAGATTTAATATCAAACGTCAGATAATGCGACACATTAAGTTAATAGATTCTTTTATTCAACAATAGGTCCTTTTCACAAATGAGCGGTCGCGAAGACAAATTATCGTGCGTGTTTAGTGCGAATAAAAGGAGCGATATAAACTTTCCGTTTGGCCAATCACGCTTAAACTTTAAAAAGCAATTTAGGGTAAATCGTGTGGTTTAGTGATTGCGACCGCAAATTCATCGAGTTTAGCTCGTATAATTGAAATGAAGAGGACGCAGTTGACCGGGTTACCGATCATCCACAACGACGTAACTCGGTGCGAAATTGTTATAAGGCGATAAATTAGATTAAAATATATAATTGGAGGTGTTGGAGATATGTAGTGATTCTGCATCACACACGCCACCGGTTTCATTTGTTGTTTAAATATTCCAAGTAAGGAATTAATTTCTTAAAGCTAAGCGACCCTTGTAAAATAAAACAGTCAACTACGGTCTTAAAATTTAATAACCAACCAGAAAACTATATTGTACTGCATAATGGCAGTAATGATGAAGAAACGCCTGCACTTCTACCACTTTATGGCACAATGCAGTACTTGTTCTTAATATAAAAAGCTGCAATTTAACATCGTGAAATTTAAACCTGGAAAGGCGCCTTAATGTATATACTCGTATGTAAATACACGTAGTACCTACCTAATATCTATCGATTTTTTCAAAAACCTCTACAACAAAAATGCGTGTAATAAATACGTTTTTAAAGCTCCCAACGGACAAAACATTTTCATTCGATAAACAAATTTTAAGTTATTCCAACGTAGGAATTGCCATTCGTTTAATTAACACTAAAATAACGTGACAGTTATATTATCTTTATTTATACCTACCTACACCAAAAGTTCTAACTGCTATCGTTATCTGCAATTTCCCTACACCTACCCTTATCTTCGACATAACTTTTAGTTTTTTAAATTAATTAGTGGTCCGTTATCGGTGGCCATAAAGTACAGGATTTTATTAGTCACGATATAAAATAATATAATTAATTTAGTTTATTTTCCAAAACGGTTTTTAAAATAGAAATTTAAAAAATGGCGTATACCTATATGTACCTAGGTAAGTATTTAATAAAAATTAAAAACAACTATTAAAATACATATTTTCAACACCAAAATCTCGATCTCGAATCTCGGTTTATCTCGAAATAATATTGACCGAATAAAAACAAAAAATATAAAAATAATTTTAACTTTTTCCCATTTAATAACCTATTTTTCTCTCGGCATACACTTTTATATTCCATTAATGCGTAAATATGACGAAGGCACAAAATTATATGTTACTCTTCGAATAAAAATGAAACATCACCTGTATACCTAGTCGTTCGATTTTCATTTTATACTCTAGTTCGTTTTCAAAAAAGTCCGTAACTACATTTAATGATACTTTAGAACAAATTATGAGAAGAGCGAGTGGAGTGCCAACGTTTTAAAATACGAGCCTTTTTCGCTTACGAGGTTGCTTCGAGCCGTTATGAATATGCAACGATTCATATGAATATGCGTGGTATACCTAAGAAATCAATATTTTATAAAAAGTAATGCGAAAAATGATTTTTAAAATGTAAAAAGAAAACGCCACCGCGATCAAAAAATAAAATTATATTATATTGGTAAGAAAAAAAAACTTATCGAGGGAAATTATTGTATCGAGTATTGTGTATGTATTGATAGCTGAGTAACTATACTACTTAGGTAATTATAAATAGCTCGCTAATCTACAAATTAATTGCAGAAGACAAAGAAATCCACAAATGGTGGTAAAAATGAAGAATGAAGGGGAAGTATTCGTCAAAATAAATAGTCGTTACATTAGTATCAGACTGTTATCTCAAAACATGTCAAAGGGGCCGTCCATAAACTATAACACGCTAATTCTGGCCTTTTTTGACCCCCTCCGCCGTCCCTGCCACGTATTGTCACAATTTCATGAACCCGCCTTCTAATATTATATCACATATGGGAGTATTACTTACTTAATTTAAATAGTTTTAATAGTAAAGCCTAATATAAAAATAGAAATTTTGTTAGAATACAAGATACTATACAGGGTGATTCATAATGAGTGTTATAAACTTTGGTATTTTGTTGAAAAGGTCATTTTACAACAGATCAAAGTTTTACTAGTTTGGTAACAAGTACCTAAGTTTAATGTGTAATTAAATTTCAAAAAACAAAACATACACTAGGAATTAACCATTTATTAACATTTAACTCAAAAACACAAGAGAACGTACTATTCATAACGTGTGCCCCTTGAGCGTGAATACTTTTATTATTGGTTAATTTTGTATTTATTTTATTATTAAAATATTTTCTTAGTTGGTGTTTTAGTGCAATAACATATTTTGTGGTTGTCGAGAATTTTTTTGTGAAAACACGCCTGCGAATCATTGAATCATAAACACGAACTATGGCATTGTCATTGCGAACAACAAACAAACTGCAAACTTTGTAATTTGTCAACAAATAATTTATTGTCGCTCTTGTAGTTTTGCACCGAGCTGAAATAGGACCTAGGTTCGTGTAACATTTTTTACTCAAAATGACCTCTCTAACAAAATGTCGAAGTTTGTTACACTCACTATGAATGATCCTGTGTATTATATTTATGGTATATATGGTATATATATATATTATTAAACCTATTTACCTATTTGAATATGGTATCAGATAAATTATATACAAATGTAGTTTACGTTTATGGCTACATTTTTGTAAACTAGAGACAATAAAAAGTAGATAGAAACTTACACAGAGCATAAATAAAATTTTAAATTCATAATTCACGTAAACTCACAATCAGTTTAATAAAATCGCTCTTTGTTACTACAGTACCTAAGCAACATGACAATGTCTACGGAAATTACCAAAAAAATGCTGTTTTTGTTTTTACGGAGGCAATTTTACGAATGAGCAATTATAGAACTTATAGACAACCTAATTAATAACTTACAAATTAAAAAAGATATAATATTCTTAAATCAATATTTTAAATCATTAATAATTTTAAATTGAAATTGTTAGAAATGTAAATTTAACGTAATAAATGAATTTTTTAACACTTTTTATTTTAAGATTCTCGTGTAATTAGAATGTGACGTCACACATTGTGTGACTCCCCCTGTTCCGCTCGTCCTATTTTATCTAATGAACGTCAGTCAAATTTCAGTAAAATGGGTTAATTAAATCATTTCTTATGTGGTTACCTAATTATAGTAGGTTTATTCCCCTAGATTAAATTAAAATTGGTCAAAATCACAAGAAAAAATAACAAATGTGCCAACTGTTATGCATAGTACAGAGAATATTAAAATATTAAATATTAAACACGGAAATTCTATCAGTATCGAGAAACGAAACGAATACTTGATTGATAAATTAAAAAAAAAACAGCTACCCACTTCTCCATTAACATAAAATCGCGATTAAACCGAGCAAAGACTGGAATGTTTGATCGGTCATCGAAATTTTAACATTTACAAATCCAGAAACGTAAAATTTATTTATGATTCCTTTGTGTTTGTCATAAAAACAGTCTAGCGTTCTTGTTAAATTTACTAATTATCTCAAGTTACCGCCTTCATAACAAGAAAGTGCGCGCTCGCTCTCCTGCATAATAAAAACCTAGTGTTCATACAATAGAACATGAACGAATGAAAAGTTCGGCTAACAATAAGTAAATTTTATGCGAGATTTTCGAATTTTTCTCAAAGGAAACGCAAAGTGGGCACACCTTTTAGCAAAATAAATTAAAGCCAGCTGTCGGGCGTCGGTACACAGCTAAAGTACAAAGAACAAACATCAAGAGCACTTTGCACTATGCACTACCCCCGGTCGGGGGGAGCACGACGTGCTTCTTCGTGCTTATTGAGAGTACGTCGAAAACCCTCCAGAAACCAGTTTCACGATAACACGGAACATACACACGCGTTCTTCGAGAACGCGGAAACGGATACGTTTTTAACCACTTATATTGTTGAGATATTCGAAACGGGATGCGAATATAAAATTGTTAAGAATCTCGAAACCCACGCGGACCTTAGAAAAACATCAAAAGGCAACTTTCTAATCATCCGCGACGTATGATGCAAATATTATAAAAATAGTCTAGATTGTATTTGCTAGATCGTAGGTGGAGATATGCCTACGCTAACGTCAGGTTTTCATTTAAATTTCAATAACAGCTTTTATAAGAATGTTGTTACGCCTTATAAAAATTCTCGTTTTTATATTTTACATTAAAACCGTTAGCTCGAAACCTTGTTTAGAAGAAAATTGCTTCTATTATTTATAAGGGACTGACTGTGCGAGTAGCGGTAAAATTTTATCGAAATTTGTGCGTTTAAAAGCACCTCGACCTTAAATGCCCTTGTCAAGTAATAACAATATATGGGCCGTATAAACTTCATGAGCTGAAACCATCGATCAAAACCGAAAATGGCCTATCGTAAATGAATTTGACAGGTTTGCCAAGTGCTAGGTGAGACTGCTGATAGTGACCTACATATACTAAAATTTCATGTTAAACAAGGGTTCGATAACCATATTTGCGATTTTCTACTCAATTGAATAAGAAGGGCCGTGCGTTATATTGAGTTTCATAGTTACCTTATTCTTATGAATTTTATATTCGATAAAATGAAAATGTATTAGAAAAATTTTCCGTATAAAACGTGGTGGAAATAAAGGACTTTGAGAAAATATTTATTAATTTCTAATTTACATACCTACTTATCTATAAAAACTGAAAAATTATTATTAGACTCGGCATAATCAAAAGATCATTTTCAAGCGATCACTAATATACGAACGTGAATTAAACAATTAAAACGAAGAGGGTGCAGGAATAAGACGGTTAAATGGATATATTTCACATGCAGACGATGCGATGTATGGGTATGACAGCCGTTTATTCAATTAATATTGTTAATTAGTGCTAACGATATAGCTTACATACTCGAAATAAAGATTCTGTGCGCCAGCTATAGTATATCGAATCGATTAGTTTTGCTATAAACGAAGTAAAAAATGCATAGAGTACAATTTCGGTACATCCGCTTTACCCTCAATATGCGTGTTGACTTCCTGGAGCTACTTTCAGCGGGGGGTAGACGAGGGTACGTTTATGAAATTCCCGACTTAGAAATTGTGACAAACGACCTATTGTATCGCGCAAATTTTAAATGACGTTATTTTAATACGTACCTATCCCAAATTTATTTCAAAATAAGACGTAGGTAAAGAACACGTAGGTGTTCGTAATAGCTAATAATAATAAAAGTAGGTAGGTATCGTAACGTTAACATCTTTGCTAAATAAGATGCATATTAATTACAATAATTACAATAAACATTTAGAATAACTTACAACATATTGTGGAGTACGATGCCCCCAAGTAAATTACCAAACTTCCGGTATATAAACGCTAATGTTAAGTAGGTACATACACGTAGTGCTCGTAACACCCTTTTAAGCTGTATAGCCCTAGATCAATAAATGAACTATCCATATCATCCACGTTCAAGACAACTAACGACAATTTATTGTTTAGGTATACCTATAGCTTATCCAAACCTATATGCAATTTACGTCATCAACAAAAAGTTACTAGATTGTTTATTTGTAATTCGATTTAAAGTTCGGAAAGTGACATATTCTATAGATGATTTACTTGCGTACATATTAGATGGCATAAAGAAAGACTACAATTTATTAGAACTGTCAAAATACGAGGTACGAAGTGACAGCACAGTGTGAAACGTCATCATCTAGTAACCTCTTTTATTGATGACGTGGATTGCATATAGGTTTGGATAAGATATATCTAACTATTAATATACTTGAGTAATAGTATATTGTATAACTAACACCGAAATGTCCTTTCGGTATTTTTCAGACCGCAAGTATTTTTATTACAAAATTTTGATTATTGAGCGTTAACTTTAAAAACGACCTCTGTTTACAATTAGTAATAAAACAGTTTGTGCATAAAGACAATAGCACGACAACGATTAGAAGGCTGTCGATTGACCGAGTAGCGTGTGTAATGATTGCACACGTGCTACGACGTTTCGGATTGGCTAACGAGTTTCTTTGCGCTCGGCCTGACTATTTGTTTCTAATGGTCGACTTTCACTAACATTTATCGATGTGAAATTATGCACTTTTCTTAGTGGTCGTCGGAAAACAAATTTACGTTGTTGTCCGAAAATAAGAAAACGGAGCGAACTAATTTAATTTTTCCAATTTCAGCGGAACTACATCCACTAACAAGACTCTTCAACTAAAACTTTGCTCTTAAATTAAGTGAGTAATGCCCAGAAAAATTACCATAATGCAATTTTCTTTCTAGCGCGGAGCGGAAACATTTTTGTTATATGGCAGGAAATAATATTCTCGTAGTGCTCAACGACAAGAACCGTTTAAAGTCGCAGTTCTCCTTTTTGCGCATCTTCACAGAAATAAAAAGGAAACCGTTCGGCAGATTCTATAAAAGTGAATAGCGACTGCTCGATCGATTACCTAACACAAATTTTTGCTGTACCTACAAAAACGTGGATGTATTGCGAATCATTTACATAATTTATTAAATAATGCGGAACTTTTAATTAGGGTTTGAAGAAAATTACAAAAAGTTCACTTTCGCCGGCCACGATAGGTATAATAACACGCATGCGTCGACGTTATATGCTGAACGACGAAAAGAATTTACTAAAAACATCATAACGAAATAAATTAAAAAAGTTTCTGGAAACGTTTCTTTCAGAATTATTTGTGAACCGAGTGAAACTTTTAACGAAAGTCACGTTTCTAATTAACGTACCGCTCTTTCGATTGTACAAAACCAAATAAAAAAAAAATTAATAGTCAGACAAACATGCCTTCATTTTAAAAAGTGATCGGTATTCAAAAAATTTCTTTGCTTCAATATACGTGGCCCCGAATGAAATATTTAGGTACAAACTTTCTAGTTTCACCCTAAGCATTTTTCATTCGTATTAAGGAAAAACACCTTAAAAACGATTTTATGCGGCAAAACGCGATCTTTATAAAGATACAAAACCTATTATGGAGATCCCGTATTAGCCGGGACGCTTGAAACTTCGGTTAAAGCCATAAAAATTTGAACGGAAAGTTTTTACACGTGTTTATTAAAAAAAGATGAGCTTTCCATTTAAAACAATCGATCGAGAACGTTCACGTTCGAAACGCAACTAAATATATATCTAACGAAAGTTCGCGAAAACGCAAAATTAAGCAAATAATAATCGCAGGAAGACAATCCAAGTTGGAAGTTATTTGTGGGAACGTTGACGGTTGTTTACTCGAAACTTTCTTGCAACAAATCCGTTATATATATATATACATATATAATTAGCTAAATTAGATATAATTATTTACTATCTACCATAAAATAGTTAAACTGCGACTTTTCAATTATGAAACTTTATAAAGTAATTGCGCTCTAAAATTTTGTGACAGTGTATGTGCTAGGAAATAATAAACGAAATACGACGTTTAGGATTTCTAATAATAGTAAATAATAGTACCGTGTACTGGATTACGTTGATCTTTGATTATCTCTCGTGACACGGTCCAAATCTAAAAGGCACTGTAAAAAATATATGACTACACTTCGTCCAAACCTATATGCAATCCACGTCATCGATAAAAGGTTACTAGATGATGACGTTTCACACAGTGCTGTTACCTCGTACCTCGTATTTTGACAGTTCTAATAAATTGTAATCTTTCTTTATAAACGTCTAATATGTGCGCAGGTAAATCATCGATACAATATGTCATTTTCCAAACTTTAAACCGAATTACAAACAAACAACCTAGTAACGTTTTCTTGATGACGTACATTGCACATAGGTTTGGATAGGCCATACATTCGGCTGCTACGTAAGCTAACGCAATGGTAAAGTATCCGCTTTTCGAATCTCACTATGTTCATGGATGTTTGCGAGTGTCCTTAATTATTATAGATATAAATAAAATTATTGTAATATTACACACGGAATTCTGTGCTACCTACATCTAAATATTTCAGTGAAAATAAATATTTTATTTAAATAAATAATTTTTTATTTTAATATTTTTATTAATTAATAAATATTTTATTTGACAACGTTTCTTATTTTGTAAGTAAGTATACGTTTTACACGACATTTTTATTTTCGAAATCTAAACTTTGATGCGTATAAAATAATACATGAGAAATTTTCCCCAACTCAATTTTACTCTCACTTTCACGTTCGCGGACCCTGATGCGCAGAAAAATTTTAATCCCATCAAGAAAAGACGGGGAAAAAAACGACAAAATGAAGGTTTTAACAACGCCACTATCGAATGGGCAATATTTTTCAACATGAACTTAGTCGTGGGTCCATTCGATTTTCAATCCAATCAATTAAAATAGTTTTTCCGACGATCACTATGAAGAGTGCATAATTTCACACGAATAAATGTTACCGAAAATTGACCATTACAATGTTGTAGCCCATGAAGCAAATCTGACGAAAGTAATAATTTACATCATTTTTTAATTTAAAATTGGGGTGCCTCGACTGCTATGGTTATTGGCACCGTACAATATTTTGTATTAGTGTGCTACTAAACAAGCCTTTATTTACTTCACCATTTTTAATATATTGCAAAATATTAGCCAACTTTTCCTCTTTATTTAGAAAAAAAAATGTAAGTAACGCGTGAAATTTTCACCATCTCATATTGTAAATTGTTCAGAAGGAAAGATGTTTATGTAAAACTAGACGCTTTAATAAACAAAACTACCTAATATAATTACATATATTGTAAAATATGGCGTTAAATTATCATCAAACAGATCTCGACAAAATAACTTTTAAATTTATGAAACGACGCGCCGGTTAACTTCATGAACAACAACGTCTACCAGGATTTATTTGTTCCTGTTGGGAAGTGCGGTTCTCATTACGGGGAAGTTTACAAAACAAGTTTAAGGCGATACTTTTCCCGTACAAACATTTATAGAACGCCAGTAACACCGAATAAAATGTCTATTTATTTTTGCAAAGTAAAGAAACGCGATCAAATGTATAAGGCAGTAAGTTATTCTAATTGTAAGTTACGTTAAGGTAGTTACGCTACCAAAAATCGCTAAACGAACGCAAGGCGAAGGAATTAATCAATCATTATTATAAGTAAGAAAATGTAATTGAAAATTAACAAGTAATTTCAAAACAGGTATACCTAGATTTGGTTTCGAAAAGAAATCTCGTTAAAATTTCGCAAAAGAATTTTGACGTCGTCTAAAATGGGAAAATACGATAATTAATATGACCTGTCTATATGTCGTCATTTAAAAACGATATAACAACATTCAGGTTAAGTCGTGCATTACAATAGGCATGTACCTACCTACTAATGTAGTATATCGGTTAGTAAGGAAATCGTGAATCAATAACAATGACGGCACGTAATCATGTAATCGTGAATAAAATTCGTGACACTCTCAAAATTAAACGAAACTTACTTTAACAAAATTGAAAATTAAAAAAAGTTATTGTTTACGTCGCACAACGATTGTGCAATCATTCAAAAGCAACTTCTGTGCAGCGCAGCGACTGGAGGTAGATATAAGAATTAAAAACAATAAAGTTTCAGCTTGCGACTAAATTTGCGAAAAAAATTTCACGGATGATGTTTCTGTTAGGTAAGTATACCTTCCCTATAAAGTTACTGAAACATTAACGTGGATGAAACTAAAGCGCATACGTTTATGCAAAGCCAGTGTTTCGTATGAAATGTGTGTTCGTGTTATTACATCTACAAACGCTTACTTCCATCCCGAACAATCCGTTTGTTATTTGTTTGAAAATATACATAAGAAGCCTTATAAATTTGGCGCAGAAAATCGTAATATCGCGCGACGCCACGTAGAATATAATTTCTACCTACCGTCTGGGATTTCCTAACAATTATGCAACCAATTACAAACCGGGAGAAACGTTTAAAAAATTGAGCGAATCAGATGTGCGTCGGCGTCGCGTCGTTTAGATTTATTACCTAGACATCAAATTCTCGATCGCTTCCTCTTAATCTCATAATTATTTAGGTGTATGTATACATCGCAAAAGACCAACATAAATTTAACGATAATTATAATTAAACAGAAGGCCTGTTTGACGTCCATGTTTTATGTTTCCAGACCTGTTTCCACTCCATGTTTTATGCTAATCTACTGAAAATTTAGTAAATCGCAAATACGTGTTCAAATTGATCGATTTAATTTACATCATAAACCCGATTACTTCATAAAATTTTTATTTAATCAGAGTCCCGACAAAAATAAAATAATTTATATTTAGGGTAATGCGCAAAATTTAAAGGATCGATTCTTTGTCGAAAATTAAGGACGTGGGGAGGGCTTTTATAGAAAGTTTTTTCCTAAAACGACTCGTATCGTAGTTACTCAAAAGGGGAAGCTCTTGAATTAACGAATGACAATAATGTTAAATATTTAGTTGAACAAAGTTATAACAATTGTTGACAAGTTCTGGCAACGCGGGGGACAACGCTATTTAACCAATAAAATATCAGTGAATAATTTAATTTTACCCTTCCTCTTTTGAGGAGTTCAACCCCGAAAGAAGACGTTTTAGAAAAAATCTGTATATGATTAGGGCCCTTAATTTTCGACAATGAATCGCCCTTTGAAATTTTTCGCTTACGTATCCCTCGAATTTTACGAGATACACCTCTTCAATTCCATTCGATTGCCTTGTTACGTGCAAAAAAAATAAATGATAAAAATAAAATAAAATCTGATCGAAAAATAATTATTTAATAATAGCAAAACTTAGAGTAGCACTTGACAAAATTTAGAGGCCTGTCGGCTAGCTTTTGAACAGTGGAGTTCGGTCGGGTTCTAATAATAAAAAAAATAAAGGGCGCCAAGTAATTTTCCTTATACCAATAACTATTAAAAAGGGGAAAATTGCTAAAATTATACAATGTGCAATAGTTACAATAGGTAAATTATCAAGAAACGTACAATACAAGAGGTAATTTTGATATCTGGCCTAAATGAAGTCGAAATTTTATATAAATATGTAAATACGCTAATGCTTCTCGAGAAACACTTCGTTAACAATAATAAAAATATAAATTATTCCGAACGGCAATTGATTAAACTTAGCTTTCTCCGCGTGGTAACCAAAATCGATCTTCCAAGTCAACCTCCGGCAACAAAATCCAAGTCCAACCAATAACAAGTCCAATCCAAAAACAGTAGATATAATTTCGAACAAAATCAGAAAAAAAATAAATCCAAAAAGAGAAAATCCAAAATAGAAAAAAAAAAGTAAACCAAATCTAGAACCTAAAAAGACTACTATTATTACCTAGAAGTATCTAGGCATAGCCCCACTTACCTCCTACGGAGGGTACGGAGGTCCTATTATTTCAACGATGTTACGATATATATTTTAAAACCGTTCCTAAACGACCGCCCTTAATAATTGAAAACCTATGCCAGCCAAATTGAATTAAATTTAGAAAAAAAAACGTATCAACCTTTTATATTTAATAAATAGTTGAAATTTCCACTTTCGTAATATAATCGTAAAATTAACCATCAATTTAAAAACGTTACTACGGTCGTTCATAAAGCTTTCGTTAATAATTTAGTGACCCCGTGCGACAAACTTTTGTCAAATATTACAAGTTGGTAATACAGTCGACTTCCGATTTATCAATTTTCAATACTTTTTATTTTTATTATATTTTTCAACATAAATTTCAAATTTTCGATATTTAGAAAAATGTCGCAAGAAGCGCACATTTATAAAAATCAAACAACTTCACATTATTTAAAAAAAGCAAAATAAGGGTAAAACTTACCCAACTTGATTGCAGTTAAACTAACAAAACGGGACTTACCTAGAACGAAAGAAAAACAAAAATTAATAAAATAGATCGGCCACGATTCAAAAAACGATACGCTTATAAAATACGTTAAAAAATAGGTGACATTTTGCTGTTATTGCCGCTGGCCACATTATTTATATAATGTGGATTAAATCGTTAGAATTTAATTTTCATTACTTTTATCTAGATATTAATTTGTTTGTATAGGCCATTAACGCCAGGTCGAAGATCATAACCGATAATTTAAAATAAATTCACATAAAATATGTGTTAGGTATATAGGTAGCTTCGAAAAGTTCTGTTTTTTTTTCTTTCAAACGTTAGAATTCATTGAGTACTACCGATTATCTTTTATAATAGCTTTTAAGAACGTTTTCCACATTATAGCCATGCCGTGAAAATACGCAACGCCGTTCTTAAAATAAATAAATCACCAGTAGAAGAAAAGACGCAGTCTTAATTGAAGAACACCCACCTCTTGTTATATCAAGGTAATATTGGCCCACGCTGTCATCAAAATTGGTAAATTTCCTATAGCTACGTAACAGATGCGAATATAGTCTTTTAGTCGTTGTACGTTTATACGTTTTCAAAAGCCAAAAAAAAAACGTTACTTTTTTTACATTACCTTACATACAGTGAAGTTAACGTATACGATTTAAAAAATATATTAAGTATCAACTTCTTCGCAATGCAATGTTTTGAACACGTTCTGACGTCCCGTTAAATAATATTCGATTCGGATTAGGTAATAAGTCCTACACTACCTAAAACAATAATTTTAAAAATGTCTAATTAAACGAATGTTTTGAGTAAAAATAAATAACGGCAAGCGATATAATTAATAAAAGCTAAATAGGTAGTAAATTTTCTAAAGCTATAATACGAAAAGCTTTTAGACGCTTAATCCAATTGCAAGTAGGTACCTCTACCTGATAAGTACGTATAATGTCTCCTAAACGCTAAACAAACTAGAAGTTTAAATCGACTATATTCAACAAAATTACAACTCGCTAAGGAAATTATGTTTTATAGATCAAGAAACTTAGTTTAGTGGGAACGAAGCTGTATATATATAGCAGCAAAGTGGATTTAACAGTTTTCGTAACACGGGCACTTGTTTGATTGCCATTCGAAATTATAGACATACATTGTATTACGTCCCCGAAAAGCTCGACCGATTTCTAAAAAAGGCTTAATAAAGCCTGACAGATTTCTTGATATTGCAAAAGGACAAGTATCGCCCGATTTGACCCGAAAGATATTATGGGCCGGGTGGTCTATTATTTTTTTTTTTTTCGAGAACCGAACTTGTTCACCGATGCGAAAATGTGGCGGAAACACGAGCAATCGATTAACTTGAAGTGATTCGAGTAATACGCGCGTAAATATTTAAAACTATCGAAGTAATTGCAACCACTTGCAAGAAAGGTTGCGTACAAAAATTCATAATATTATTAGCCAGATCTTTCGTACATTAGGGGAGGCCGGGGCGCACTGGTCATAGGGGTGCAGTGGTCACTTTCCAATAACTTTTAAACAACTTCATAAATGGGTTTCTCCATCTGTGAGTAAATGAACAAACTTATTATCAACAGATTTGTAAAGTTTGAAAACTGAAAACTTTATACTTTTTGGTTTAATTCTTGTGCACGTGTTGTAAAATATTAGTAAGTTTCAATTTTTTATTTCAACTAATATTTTGATCTAAATATGCAAATCCAATGTTTTTATATGAATTATGAACCCACGATGAATAGAATGTTGATAAAAAAGTTACAAAATTTTTATTATATTTAATTAATTTTTACAAAAAAAATTTAAGGTTAGTTATGGGGCAGAGTGGTCACAAGGTTTACAGGGTTCTATGGTCATTCCTTTTATGCTTCAAAAGGGTTGACCACTGTGCCCCAATATTTTTATTGTGGTCTCCATCAGTAAACATGATTTTATATGCAATATTACAGTAGGATATAAATTATTCTTATGAATGTAAGTGTATTTTACATGTTTTTATTTGAACGATCAATTAGTCCACGGTCAATTTTGTCTGCGAGTCAATTTTGAAACTTTCAAATTCAACAGAAAGTGAGTGATATGACGTTTGAAAATGACGAAGTAGGTACTTGTGAAGAAATCAAGATTGACGGTTTTGTATTAGTGCGTTTTACGACAAAAAAAAATTAAGATTTTACATTGGTCAAGTAAAAGAATTCCTTCAAGATGAACTTGTAGTTTCATTTTTAAGAAAGCACATGGATAAGTTTGTTTTTCTACCTGTGGAAGATATTGCTAGTGTTGACAAAAAAGATGTTGAGTTAATTTTGCTTGACCCACTAAATACTAGAGGAACCGCAAGAATAAATAGTTCTTTGAAATTTTCTTATGATTTTGAATCTTATAATGTATGTTAAGTTTTAAGTTCATTTTTATTGGTATAAGTACATATATAACTATATTAAGTAGGTATTATTAATTAATTTAGACTATATTTTAATTTCAAGTTTGCTGTTTAAGTTTAGTTTATGTAATCAAACTGCTCTTTTATAAAAAATAGTGACCACTGTAGCCCGTATATGGGGCACAGGTATATGCATATATTTTTTAAATATCTGTAAACAATGAATAAATATGTTTTTTTGTAAAACTAGTAGGGTCATTTAGTAGACAAATGTCTATTAAGTATTGAGCAACATATGTCACCTTATTATATGTTGTTTGTTTCAAAATAGAACAAATTGTTTCCAAATATGACCACTGTGCCCCGGTCTCCCCTATCTCGAATTTTGCCTCTTTAGAAAACTTTTCATTTTGGAGCTTAAGAAAAATTCCAAGAGGTCTATAAATCGGCCGAATAAGCGAGGTTGTGGACGATCAACTTGGTAAGAACCAAATTCAGTTCATCGGCTATAGTAGACAAATCTTAAAACGTCACAAATACAATGAAAATGAAAAAAAAACCGAACGATAAAAAATTCACGCCATTTAGAACGTTTATCCACGGCGATTGTGAGAGCTTTCTTTTAAAGAGAGAAACAGTTCTTTGCGAGAATGTTTAAAATTGTAGCATCTTAATTACTTCGTATTATTCAAGATAATAGATACGTAAATCGTTAGTTTAAAGCGGTTAATTTTCACTTGGATATCTAGAATCCCCAAATAGGTATTTCGTGTGATAAATGGGTCTCGGTGCGAACAATTTCGCCGGCTTTCACCTAAACGATTCGAACTATCGCGAACACATTAAATAAAACGTTGACGATTGATTTTCGGAAAAATAATCCAGAGAATCTTACATAATAAATAAAAATATATTTATTACCTAAGACACAAGTCGCATGTTTTGTAACAATTATTGCAAACTAACAGGCTTACCGCGCCACGTATTATTTTTAAGCAAGTCACAGACGCATTCAACAACACCTTTAACAATTCATATAGTTGCCAAAGGAAGCCCAACCCACCGTGCAGCGTGAATCTGATAAATGTGTATCCTGAAAGCCCTAATTAATAATTCACAAAGAGATAAGAGCACTATGGAGAAGTTGTGAAACATCGAAACCTGCTTTTATGACGTTTTCTATCTAAAATTAGATTTTCTTCAGAAAATAAATTCGAATCATACTGAATGATGTAATTCTTAAATCAGCATACACTTAGACGTAGTACCGAAAGATGAAGTTACGTTGTCGTATTGTACTTCTATAATTCGTCGATTCGATAAAGTTCTTACACCCCAAACTTCCGCAAGTTGCTCCCCGTTTTAATCTAATAAAATACAAATATTTACGTATTCAAATCAGTTTTAAACGCTAGCACTTTATCATATAATGAATAACGCCATTGTTTGATTACAGTTTTAAGTTGAGTTTTCGAAATTCGTGCAAGTTAAAACTGTTTAGTGCAACTTTAAATGTTTAATTAGTGTAATAACGCCTTCGCCGCCTCAACGATAAAGGGACCTCGAGACGTCCACAGTGGTAATTATTACAGAAGGCGTAGCCCATTTAGATACGGTAGCGACTTTATCACATCGTAATCGGTGCATGGTATGTATTAACATAATTAAGTAATAATATTATATATATATATACATACATAATTACAGATTTCTGCAGTTGGGACTAATTGAAGTGGACACGAGTAAGGTGGAGTCCTAAAAGATGTATGTGATGTGTCAGAAAATTTATCAAACATGTTATGTAGATATAAAAATGAGCAGATTTATTTTTTTAACTTTTTGTTATCACGACGTTAGTACCTGTTAGTACAGATAACGACTCCAAACTAATAAATTATTCATTTCAAATAATTTCGAAATTATTTCTTGCAACCAAAATATTTTTTATTTTATAATTTCGTAGAGGTAAAATATTAATGGTTTTTTGCTAAAGCATCTTAAATATCTGTACGAGCATTTTGTGCTATCGCGGAACCATAAGCAATACTAATTACCTAGATACGACGTTACACAACATCACTACCTGCCCATATGTAGGGACCTAAATCGCTATATCTGCGAAACGGTTGCTTTTTGGACCCATGTCAATTAAGACTTTTTTGTTCCTTTTGGTCAGCTGCGACATACATTGCGATTTAGCGGGAGCGGTTGAAAAATATGTTGCATTTTTACCGCATATGTCCCGTCAAACGAGACCGGTTCAAACCGCTCCCGCTAAATCGCAATGTATGTTCCAGCACTTACACGATGTTACATGCAAAATATAAAAGTGGTATCTCTACATGATGTACAAAAAATAGTGTTTCGAAAATTGTTATATTTTATTTCGATACGCTATAGATGATGAAATTAAATCAAACTATACTCGTTTGAACCCTCCTAAGGTACCCTACCCCCTATATATTTTTCAAGATCGTAGTTTTATCTGTTCCGGAGAAAAAAATTCTTTTTAATTTTTGAACTTTTTGAACCACGTGAATTGAGAGGCTGAAATTGTAGATAATGCAGTGTTGGATCGTGAGGTATCATGTGTGCACAAATCGGCCCGATATCCAAGAAAATTATGACATCGAAAAAATTAGAAATTCTTCGCGAGAAACGGGATGTGAAGACGTTTTCTAAAAATTCAGAAGCTTCGCTAGGCACACTTATCGACAGGTAAAAATAGTTAACGTCATCAATCTTACAACGAAACAGAATACGCCAACCGGAACAAAATGGAGTAAACGATTTTTCCAATTTTTATTATAACTTAAAAACTGTACCCAGTCGGCGTGTATGCCAAGCTCGAGTAAATTTAATTTTCTATATAAACTTTTTGCTGTCACACGACGTTGTCCTTATTAATTTCATAAACGAGTCTAGGGTAGGATGTTTGTTAGTGACCCGAAAATGGGTTTTCTAACACATTAAAACTAAAACGTTGACGTGGGTAATTTGTTTCACGAATAATCCCTTGAATTCTTAATTATTGTACAATGAATAAAAATCCAAAAACTAGACTCTACCCGAGGCTTACTTTTAATTACACTGCACTGCTGCAAGTTTGTAAAAATTTTACCTCTAAAATGCACACAAAACCATGTACTGTGTGTATGCAAAGCGACAAAAACGTTCAGGTACTTTGTTACTAACTTTATCGATTATGTTAATTACCACCTCGGGAAGTTAATTGTGCTCGTTTTAAAACAAGTGTATGGTAAAATTAATGACTCCCCCAGTACGTGCATGTGCGTTGTTTTAAAATACAAAAATTTCAACGCAAAGCTAAAGCTATACGGTACCTATCGGTAGCAAATAAAACAAAGACCTATTACACAAATATTAAATGGGAAATAACCGTGAAAAACACGTAACAAACAACGCGCTTCGACAAAAAAAAAATTAAACTTAATATGACCGCACCAAGCTTAATTAATCTCGCCAAGTTCAACTAACAACCGACATTAAACATGCTAATTTAAAGTGAACCTAGTAAATTTATCTGAACGTGGCGCCGTGTCACTATCGTTTAATCTCGTTTTAGTAAAAATAACACCCTGTTGCCGACGTTAAAAGTTGTCCGGTTAAAATGCAGTTTAAAAGTTTGCACATTAATAACGGTTCGGTGTCGACCGCTAAAAAGGGTGGTTTAGGTAGGTAGTAATAAAACAACGCGTCCGCAACTTGTTAAAGTTTTGCAATTATTACGTGTTCTGTGATGGAATTATTTATATCGGGATAAAAAACTGTTAATTAAAAAGATCAAAACTTAAGTCTTTGTCGGAAGTTGTTCCTCGGTGCGAACGCTATTGCACGGCGTAAAAAAAGTTGATATGAGGTAGTTACTCTTTTTGGTGACGGTGACAACCTGCACTGGTACAAGCTTATGCGAGAGTGATATATAGCGTCAAGTGATGGGTTACAAGATTTTATAGTACAGTAACAGTGAATTATTAGTATAAAGACTTATCTATGCCGGAAAACATTGTCAAGCGCGTACTATCAAACACGAGAATACTTATCTTCGACGAATATTTTAAAAGTATTTAGTACAGGATTTTGATGTAAAATTCCTCAATGTCATCATTTAAGCGTGAAAGAAACGACTCCTATATCCATTTCAAAATGAAATCCAGCGTTATTGCTAGCGAAAAATATTTATTATTAAGTACATTAAATTCTAAATTATAATCGGTTTAGAAATGTTTAGAAAATCATGCAAACGTTTACCTATTTTAATTAAATTTTAATTTTTGCAGAAATGCCAACAATTGGCGAATTATTAAACAATCGATTATTGTGTTATCATTAAGAATTTTGTTATAGATAAATGTTATTTAACTTTTGTTAGAGTTTATTTAATCATTTATTATTAATCAATAGAAAAGTCTAATTATTTACATTTGTTTATTAAGGACATACTTTAATTCGGAAGAGAGTAAAAAGATAAAAGAGGACCCTGCTTTGTCAGTATTTATGTCACTTACATTTAATTTGACAATCGATGCTCTTTATTAATCACGGTATCCGCGTTTATAAGTACGAGTACAGGTAGAACATAACGAGATCTTCCCATACATTCCAAAAAAAGATAGAAAATATCAAAATGGCAAACCAACGCATTCGATGAAAATAACATAATGAAACCACACGATGAATATTGCCACAATAAGGTCACCGTTTTATTAGATATGTAACATACCTACACTTTATCTCACTGTAGGTAAATAGGTATCACGAATCGTACTCCTAAAACTTTCGCTCCAAGAAATTTACTCCAGAAAACTTTTGAAAAAAATGGATGTTTAAACTCCGTCTGGTGGGATAGGCACCATATCCAATAATATAAAGAAACAAATAGAGAAGTCCTTGGTGGAATCTGTGCTATGCTACGGTTCGGAAGTCTGCACACTCAAAGCGGATAAGAAGAACAAACTAAATACAATTGAAATGGATTATCTGAGGCGCGGTGCAGGTATATCACGAAGAGAACACGATCCTAATCAAGAAATTAGAAGGATAATGCAGGCAGAACAGACTGTGATAGATAAGATAGAGATGAGAGGATTAAAATGGTTCGGCCACCTCCTGCGCATGGACGGAAGTAGATGGCCTCAAAGAATTTTCAGATGGACTCCACCGGGAAGACGAGAGCGGGGGAGACCAAGATACTTCTGGAATGAAGGAATGAGGAAAGCAATGCGGAACCAGGGCCTAGAGGAGGAAGATGTTTATGATAGGGACAGATGGCGTCTGGCTGCGGGAAAGCGGCTTTAGCTGTATATATAAATATATAAACTTTTGAAAAACGATGTAATCACGAAGGGGCATTTTTCAATACCTATTCGAAACATTTGCACACAGGCCAACAATCCATATCGAGTGGATTCGGCTTGATCGTTTCAAAAATAGAAGCCATTTTTGCCGATAATTTAAAATTAAGAATATTTTAATTCTATCTTAACTCGTTTAATAGTGGCGGTCATTTTTCTTTCGCGCCGTGCGTCAGTTTTTGTGGTTCTACGTTTGGCGAAAACGCCCGTATTTCAGTTCTATTATAAGTACCTTATGTCTAAAAACACGCCTAATCGTTTAATTTAATTTGAACAATGTCATTCGGTTGCCAGCAACAGATAACATATCTACTGAAATTTTCATTTACAATAAATTTCGCTAAACGTACATATAATATCTAAAGAGCACTTATATTTTTTAACGTTCACGAACCTTTTGATTTAATTATATGCATTTTAAAAGCAATGACGAGTGTAAACGATGCAGACAAAAGAGGATATTGCATACAAAATGAATGGAAACGCGATGAAGATACTTGACATATTTTATGCGCTCCACGATAAGCGAGTTTCTTTTAACTAGTACCTACAGAAATAAAGTCAAAGTGAAACTTTCACATTTCGACGGATTCGTCAATAATGGAGAAAAAAAAACAGAAACTACAATTTACGAACTCACTCCCAAACAACTAGTCGTTTTCGTTTATTACGAGAAAAGTTTAACAGAGTGTCTACTTATATAAGCGAATGCATTTCACTTTCTAAATTTTGGATGATTGGGTACGTTTTAAACTTTGGGCCGATTGCGAAGCTATCTTTTTAAAAACTTTGCGTGTTAGTGTTTTATTAAGGTTAATCGCTGTACACGTTTATTATTTTCGATAGTTTTAAAAATGGCAATTCGAAATTATGGTATAGTTTTCTTATAGTCGTTAAATTAGAAATAAACACGACATTAATTTCGTGAAACAGGACCCACGTACAATAGTATAAAAGACTTTCTCAAATTTACATCGCTTTCATTCTCCCAACAAGCAGGGTATCGTGCATTTAACATACGTACTTACATACATCCACTTCCCACACGTAATTATCCTAATACAAACGGTACTTAAAAAAATTAATGTTTATTTAAGAAATATCTCCGTCTTAAAAAGTTAAAACTAGCCCATTTTAATACAATAATTCAAAAAAAAAAATAACACAAAAGAGAGTTATCGTACGGAAAATTGATTGCAGACCGTAGCAAGAGTTCAAGTTAACGAGTCCCCACTGTCTGCCATTAAACTCAACAAGTATCTATCTATGTTTACAAAATAACGGCAAATATTTATGTACGTAGACAGGTACCCTTTTAATTTTGTTTATGTACTTCTTCGATCGCGAAAAATAGTTCCATAAACGATGAATAAAATGAAACGTCGCAGATCGGTATCAAAAGATATTAACATCGGAGCCCGAAATAGCTAGTAGTTTAATATGTAGATATGCATTGTGTATATAGTTGTTACAGATTTAGTCGAGAAGATAAATAAATACGACAATAAAATAACAAGAAACGGAAAATATTGTAGGTAGTTTATTTTGCTCTGATGGTATTAATTTAGAATTTTTCTGTTTATACATCTTGTTTTCGACGTAGTATATAGGCATTTAATATAAATAACATAAATTCCAGAAAATTAGGAACATTTCATTTGGAATATAATGTCGGCGGTTGTTTCCCTAGAGGTAATTTTTTTGAACGAGCTTCTCGGTTGCTAACCGAAACAACTGGGTCGTGTTTGATACCTTAATAATTATTGAACGAAATGAAACGGCGACCTTTAACGAAGTTATTGTAATTTACTGTTAAATCGTGAAATCCAACTAAAAAAAAAAGGTGAGAAAATTATACGTATAGTCTAATAGCGTGTAAACTGAATAGTTGTAAAATTATAGAGTCCCATAACCGTTTATATCCATTTCTCACATTTCGTTGTAATTACGGTAACTGTTTCTCGGCTTTAATGAGATTAAAAAGAAGCAGTAGAGGTATGCGAAGACTCGTTAGGGTTACGTTTTTACTCGCCTCAAGATCGATTGTAATTTCGAGCTATCTATTATTCGCAACATTTACATTTTTAATCTGACGTTTCGCCATCTTATAATTATTTTTAAGCTAGGATTGTGTTCAAGTTGAATTTTGCGCCCGTTCAGAAGCTTCATAATTTATAAACCCGGAACTAACTCCAGTGTAGCGTAATAAATCCCTTTGCCTTTGAGTATCTTTCAAAAGAAGCGCAACTGCATAGGTATATACCTATAGGCATGGGGCGTTTTTAAATCGACTTTTGATAAATACCGCGTCGCGATCGTTCGATTTCGACCTGACCTATATTTCGGTTTAATACATGTTCGACTATATTAATTTTGGATCGTTAACCGTATCAAAATGACACTCGAAATGGGATTAACCATAAAATTACGATAAAGCACGTATGAACTTGGCACGATATTTAAAGGTCAGGCCAGGTCGGGTCGGGGTTAAAGTGAAATGCCGAACACAAAAGAACGGAAAATTCATATAAAGTTACCTAAATAACCAGATTTAGATTTCTGAATAGATTTGGGTCAGTATATTTTTACTTTCTCCGGTTTGGAACAAAATGGATTTCTTTAAGGAGAAAGTATCTATCCGAAAAATTAATTTTCGCCGATCTACGACGTTATCATACCTACTTAATTAGAAACAGGAAACGGTCCATCTTTATCGGTGCCCACTTAATAGCCGCCTAGAAAAAAATTCCGCCCCAAGAAAAACAATCTAAACGCGCAAGTAAAATTTTGCACGACGTCGGTGCAATAGTCGTAATGAGAATGAAATACCCGTTCGTATGTATGCAAACATATTGTATAGTATAACAACCTTAGTTAACAGAATGCGCCCGCCACGCCCTTCCTAGGAGTCGACGGAAATTTCAACAAAAGGTTTGAAATAAGAAATGCGATATTAACGCCAGGTGAACGTATTCTTTATCTGAACGAAAACAAAATTGTTTTAAAGTCAAATATTAACATAATACCTATTTCCTTCCTGCACATTTGAAACGTTTCGCCGTTGGTAAAAATAGGATACGTAGACGTGCGCCGCCAATTACTATACAACATGCGACGTTAAAAATAACTTGCATGCAAACCAAGTCCAGATAAAACAAATTGCACCATAAAAGGGGTAGCAAAGATAATGTGCTTTTATTTACAGCCGTTACACTTGTTATCTAGTGTTATAAACAAAAACAAAACGTGCAGTTTTCGTTATTGTTTAACATATTATGAAGGCTCCACTTTCGTGTTTCGAAAATCATATTAAATGGGACGCGCCGATACAAAAAGGTCGTAAGTATCCGAAAAACCATAAACCGTTTCGGGCATTCGAAACACGTTTATACCTACCTACACTAAATCAAATTGCGTTGATACATCGATTATAGAATTGGTTTTATGATATCTATTACTTTACCTCGGCAGATGCGCGCTCGTCGATAAAATGATTTACACCAGTCGGACGAGAGTAGTAGTTACCCCTAAAATTCACTTAGTTTAGTAGCAGTCACGTAATTAAATCGGTGATGTAACAACGTTAAAGGAAAATAATTAATAACCCGCTCTTGATTGCTAACTCGGCTAGTAAGTAATTAATATCGGTATACGGCGCCAACTTGGATATATTTACAGATTCTGTCAAAATTTGCTGATTACACAACTACGGCGTTCAATAGATAACGGAAAAGTTTTAAGCGGTCCTCTCGAAATGCGATAGAATAAGCATCGCAAGTTCGACTAAAACGAGAAACACAAACTTTGTATTTATCAAAAATACCTATGTATACTAATTCTAAGTACAGTTCAACAATTTCAAATACGCGTATAATTAGAAATTATGATTGAATAAGTCAGGAAATCTTCTTGAAATTGCCTGGAGGAGTTTGTATGGGAGCTATACGTCTAGATTGTTTAGTTGAAAATGATTGATGGTTAAATAATTCATACGGGCCACTCTATCTACAAGATATCTTTTATCGCCAACGATTTCTGTATACCAACACGGTTTAAGAGATTTCTAGAGGCCATCTTTTCACATTAAAAGCTTTATTTTTTTAACAATGGCGAATATTAAAATAATTTTCGCTAAGGTAAAGGTTGATGTTTTTTTTTAAATTTGAAATCATTAATCTAACGTTGGACAAGTATTTTCTGTTATAATAAAATTGGTAGATAAATTACTAGGTGCAGATACATTTTTGTATTTACGTTTTAAAATATTTATATACTGTTTTTGGCATCGGGCGTCGGCCATACAGCCAGATACTGTGCATATTTATATACCTTTCAGATATTTACATGGAAGGTGTATGTGAGCAAATGCGAGGGCGAAACACCTCAATGAACGGTCTACCAAAATCCACAGTAGGTAACGATCTCGGTAATACATACATAAAATAAAAATCATTTTCAGAATTAGCTTCTTTCTAATATCGAAAGTTGAATCGCAACTAAATGAAATAAAGATGGAATCGGCGACAAAACATTTTTGGAAAGAGATTAAAAAATAAATTTTCTGTAGTATAGGTAACAACGCCGATTAAATTAAATTGCCGATTGCCCATTAGATAGGAAGTAGATAAACTTTTTTTTCAGAAACTATTATCGCGAATCTGCGATACTTGTACGAAATATTTGAATAAGTTCGTCGCTTGAATTCTATATAACGGTCTGCTACGCACAGTATGTCCAGGAAATGGCGGAGAATCTCTCGGGAGCATATAAACCACGTCAAAATAATGCCACAAGTTACTACAATTTTTTTTTGCGACGCGTCGCTTCCCTATTGTGATATTGAATAATATCTAATTAAAAATAATATCTTAGTCTTTTATTTTTTATGTATAATTTTTCTCGAATATTATGCATTTTATCCAAATTAAACGAGAGTACCTTTTTTATCCTACAGTGTCCGGAAAATCCAAAAATGAACTTAAAAATTAAAAAACTTAAACTTATTAAAACTTTTGAGATTAGAAAGATTAGAGACTGAAATCTCCAGATTTTTCCCTGACTACATTAACCATAAAATACTATCATTATAGAAACGTCGGGCATGATTACCTGTACTGTACACGCGAATTCGGCGACAATGTTGCAACTTACGCCGTTTTGATACTGTTATCTAGAAACGCGTTTTAATTGCCGATTATCATTTTGTAAAAATTAATATTTTGTTTATTATCTACAAATCTCATTTTCTAAAATAGCAGATTCAATTCTCCGATTTTTTAAAGTTACCACAGTTCTTGACTTTTTATCAATATTTTAAAATTCCCGACTTTTCCCTGTTTTATAGTCGAGTCCGAACCCTGTGTAGGTATTTAACGGAATATGAATATGTATTTCTACTTTGTTGTTTTAATATACAACAACATGCTCGACAAGTCCAACATCCTTGTTCTAAGAACTACACAATGGTAAATTGATGAACTCGAGCGTAATTCTACTTTGTTGATATAATTACAATATGCGTAGTCCAACCCTTGTATTAAGATATATATATATGTATATATATACTGTGATATATACTATATATATATATATATATATATATATTATATATATATATATATATATATATATATATATATATATATATATATATATATATATATATATATATATATATATATATATATATATATATATATATATATATATATATATATATATATATATATATATATATATATATATATATATATATATATATATATATATATATATATATATATATATATATATATATATATATATATATATATATATATATATATATATATATATATATATATATATATATATATATATATATATATATATATATATATATATATATATATATATATATATATATATATATATATATATATATATATATATATATATATATATATATATATATATATATATATATATATATATATATATATATATATATATATATATATATATATATATATATATATATATATATATATATAATATATATTAGACGACGTCCGTGCCACTTGCACATCTAATTTGCTAAATTAAATAAACGAAATTTCAAAATATAGAAAACAAGAAAAACGCGACACTAACATAATTTTATAAACACTATAACAAACAAAGCTCATTCAAAACCGCATTTCTTTCAAAAGCCAAATTCCTTAATTCCAACAAAACGATCAGAGCAATCAATCATTTACTGTCGCGATTTTAATCTAATTCAATATTTCGATCGAATAAGCAGTTCGTCTAACTGAAATAATGTTGACGTCTTCGTTAACAAGGAACTCCGAGACAGTTCGTTACCCTCGTCCGGACTGTCCTAATTTACTTTTATAAATTCAACAAATTCTACTCATAATGTAAATTCGTCAGACTCGATTTCACGAAAATTTACGAGCATTAAAACAAAATCGATATAAATAGAGTACAAGAGGGTTCCGATTAATTTTTAATTAAGTTAGTAAATGACAAGTTTACGCTTGCAAATTTTTCAAGTTAAAACCAAATTATTTAACGAAAACGAAAAATTATAATCGAGTTACTACCCGGCCAAACGAGTGCCTACCGCGAAATTAAATTAAAAATTAATTCATTTCCAATGCAATTAGAAACCTCGGGAAAATTTATTTAGAAATACGCAGACTTTATTTTTGTACTGTCATAAACTCACGTTCGGATACTAAGTAAGTATCCATCTATAGTTTACGCAATTATTTCTGATCGTATTATTAGTCCAGCGTCGTTAGACATGAAAAATGAAAAACCTCCGAACCCAATGTTATAATGAACGGATTTTTGTAAAACTTCAAGTGTTATCAGTCGAGGATTCTTATAGTTTTCGAGATTTCAGAATATCAATTTATGGTTAAAAAATCAAAATTAGAAATGTTTGATACAAAATGTCGAATGTAACGTCACAAAATAGTATAATTCGGTTAAAAAGTAAATTTCAAAATTAAATTATTACCAAAATAAAGCAAACATGTAATTTTTTTTAGTACAAAATATTTATAAAAAATCATAAACAATTGAAAAATTAAAAAATTTTTAAAAAAAACGTAATACAAATTATATTTTTATTTGATATTAAAGTTAATTTTCTCCATTTTCCTCATTCTCGATTTCATTATTCAATATCATTGGTTATTTAAAAAAATTAACTTTTATTTATCGACTTTGGGGGTGAACATCTTGGCAGGGGTGCATCGTATAAAACAATTTATAGGAACTTATAGTCCTACATAATAATTTTTAAAATATTTAACTCGGCATAAATTTACCTGCAACGGAATATGTAACTCAAACTTTTTACTGCAGTTTACTAGTACAGGTTATATGGTACTTTAAAGCGTAAATAGTTTAAATTTTTAACAGATCGCCAACTCCTAAAGCTTATAAAAAAATGCGAAAAGAAGCATATTTATGGGTTTAATTATGATTATGTACTCAAAATAGGACAAGTATCAGAGCTCTATTATTTATTTCCACAAACTACCATATATAAGAGTAGTAGTCACCAGTAAAAAATATTTTTTTTAAACGGTCGAGCAACTAGAACGGTCCTTAAATGATTTATAATCAAAAGCGGTAATTTTTAAAGAGTAATCATTTTAGTTTTTACTATAAACTCGAGGAAACGAGTTTCACAAAAATCCATTTAGTACCTATAACTGGGTTCCGAGATAAAAGTCTTACTACTGCACTGAACTATAGCGGCTTTAACCGGATTCGTTAAATATTAAGATGTTATTTTCGAAACCGCGAGCCACACATCGTTATTCACAATATAAATCGATAAACTATAAAAATTTATACATCGGGAAATTGAATCAGAAACACTAGAAGAAATGACTATAAAATGTATGAAAAAGGAATACCGGCACTAATGGTAATATGAAACCATTATTTACAAGGATATTCTTCGATATTCTGATCTATATTACGTCGAATACCTAGACGTCTAAATCGTGTAACGTTCTGGGAAAGTTTAGAAAAATTATGTAAATCGATACAATTTTCCACGCTCTACGTAGGTAGGTACTTACTTACGTAGGTAGAGGAAGATTATTATCGAACGTATAGGTATATTACGAAAGTAAAACTTTCTTAAATATTAAATAAACTAATACGAAAGTTTGATTTAAAGAGCATGAAATTTCTTCGAGTTCATCGAAAAGTTGGTAACAAGCAAAACCGAGCGGTAATTCACTTTCAATACATCAGCTTCGTTTCAATTTGCATATAAATTTTACCGAAATGTCGTTCAACTTCGGAAAACGAAAACTGAGTAAAAGAACGTATCTTTGTGTCAAACATGCTTTTCGTAGAATATCGAAATTTTGTAAACAACTATTTACAATTTACATTAATAAAAAATAGAGCGCCAAAGTGGACAAGAGTACAACCTCAAATGCAATTTGCACAGTAAATAAGCCGATGTCGAGAAATTAAATAATGTTCAGAAAATTATCATACCTAACACAATTTTCTTCCTCGCTCCATGCGGAAATGTTCTCCTATAAAACAGGAAATAATATTCAAGCGGAACTAACACATGGTAAATCACAACACAACCAGATAGTGCCCTCTCCCTTTCGCGCACCTGACGTCCACAGTTTTCCGAGGAGAAAAGCCTATTTCCACGCTTTCAGTTCGAATTTCAACCGATATCCTTAGACCGTGCTCGTAACAGTTTATATTTCCATTAAATATTCTTGAATTGGCGCCAGCCATTGATTTTTGTACGGCAGTTGTGCACATAAAGAATGAAGTTTTATAGTTTGTAACTCGATTAAAAGTTCTGTCGCTTTTCGCCAACTTAAAAAATATCGCGTTTTGTTCGAAGATACTTGCGGTGTTTGTTTAAGGCGGGAAGGGAATTTATTTTGAGAATTTTTATAATTACTTTAACACAGTCACTCGACGACTTTTAAGGATTTCACGTTCCATATCGTATATCTGCAGTGTATCCGCGGATAACTAATGGTAGACATGTATTTGATCAAAAATTTTCGAATTAAATTTTGATGTACTTAATTTGGCTCCTGTTTATCTTCAAACAGTGTTGTAGTGAAAACGAGTATAAACATTCATATACAGGGCGTTTTAAGAGCATATTTCTAAAAAAGACAAGAGAAAAGTAGCCTTATTTGAAAATACCTACATATATTTATTTGAAATAAGTTGTTTAGAATTAAAAGAATGACCGAAATTTTTTGCAATTTTTCTATTTTTGTTTATTTACATGCCTGATTATCAACGATTGCCTCTTTAATTATTTTCAAATATTTTTTTTTACAATTTTGTGTATTCATAATCGATAAGTAAGTAACATATTACATGAAAAAAAAAGCATTTTAATCGATAATGTTAAAAAAACGAAAACTTAAGTAAAAAATTAGATGTAATAATAAAATTCTTATATTAAGGGCCAATCTTTTCATCTTCCATTTAATTTATTTGACTTTTATATTTACCACAGAAACAACGTTTCCATGTTAAAAATTTGTCAAATAAATTTATTTAGAGATGAAAAACCGGCCCTAAAGCCCTATCAAAATAAGCCGATCTTACCGAAAATTTGAATTTGGGTCTAGCTTTTAATTCTAAATTGTTTTACAATTGAAAGAAACGAGATTGAACTCGTTTTCACAATATAGCACTCTTTGGAGATAAGCAAGAGTTAAATCCAGAATATCAAAATCCAATTTGAAAATTTTTGGTCGACGACACGTACCTACACTATCTAACAGTTATCGATGGACACACTGTAGGGCACGAACAAATTGGCATCGAAACCTTGCAACGTGCATCGAGACGATCGTGTTCAGAAACGATTAGAAAATTTAAAGAAAGGAGAAGCGCACCTATACACGTTAAGAACTTCTACAATTTAAAAGATCGTTAAGCTAACAATAAGGGCGAAGCCATAAAAAGCAACTTTAAATTTGTTCATTTTATGAGAATAGCCGGTTTAAGAAATTGCGAAGTTAATGCGAAAAAATTACTTTCCCGATGGTTAGGCACTTACCACGTAGAGAATATTTGCGTGATAAAGTTTATTGCAGGATATACCCATGTAAGATTGAAAATAACTGCTATTAAGGAAAAAACCCGCAAAAGATAAGGTATTTATTAGGTAAAGCCTGCGCCAACGCTTTTCTAACATTTAATTTCGTGTTGATTAAGAATTATTTATTACATTGGCTATCGATAATTTATGCACCCATAGACATTAAAATAGCGGCAATAACCAACAACGAATTTAATCGACTTTTTAATATGTATTTACAACTCTAATATGGAGAATAATGAAACTGTCGCCTACCGCCGAATTTTAATCTACCAATTACTGTATAATAACGATGATACAAGCTACCGAATTACGATGTGGCATTTTATTTATGTGGCAAGTTATAGGTGTTACAAATTAATAATACCATATACATAGATGGCTGTACTATATATTTCTTAAAACGCCTTAGTGGCTAATTCAATCTGTAAACCGATTTGTTTTCCCCACTGTTTTAATATTTTGGTAGGTATATTGAAAGTATTTTAAGCCCCTATTCGACAAATCGACCCCTTAAAATTTTATAAAATTTAGTGATTTTTAAAAGAATTTATTTTTGGTTTGTAACCCTGTGGTACCTACTATTTATGGCTTCATGACTCGCACGACTTACTTATATTTACTTAATAGTGTGTACATCGATGTCATTATTTTCAAAAATATGACGTCGTCGTACAACAGGTGCCATACTTTTATAGATTATTATGTATGTATTGTATTTTTTATAAATAATATTAATGATTATACTCCAATTCAAATAAATATAACTGCGTCTACTTAATTTAAATTATTATTTTTATCTAAACGCTTACGCGTGATTTTGCTTACTTTATATTTAATAATTATCAATAGAATGTCAGTTTAAAATAATCTAGGTATAATTTGTTATTGTAACTAAAGGGGCTAGAGCTGAAACCGCCCGAGTGCATTTTTAGTTCAAAACGACTTAATGGTAACTCAAACTTAATTTTGTTTAGCAATAAAATAACCCACTGATTATTCCGATTTTTTGTGCCATTTATGATCGTGAGAAAAAACAATCGTGAACAACAGTTGAGGTTGCTTTAATTCTAAAACCGCCCAAGGGAACGCGGCCAACTCAAAATTCAGAAACTCGGCAAGGTTCTAGAGTTCCTCAAGTTAAGAACGTGGCATATTTTTGTAACAGCCCCATCGCCAGTGTTCAGAATATGGCGCCCTTAAACGAAAGGCTATTCGCTATTCGTATCAATATCTCAAACTATCAAATATGTTTAAAAAAAATTAAAAATTCTAAAAGATGATGCTAACAACGTATAAACAAACATTTTTGGAAAAATGTCATATTCTAGAATTTTTCAAAAAAAAAACAAAAATTTCGATTTCTTTTCTTTTCATATTAATTTTTAATAACCCTACGAAATAAATTACGTAACCAAATTTAAATTGTAAGGATAAGGATAATTTATAAACTAAAAAAGAAAACTTTAAAGGCTTATAGCTCGACATTGACTTTTTGTTACTTAGGTGGTTTCAGTTCTAACCCCTTCAACTAATATTAATGTTATTTTCAACAAAAAAAAAGTGAGATTAAATCGCTTCTTTCTTGAAGGTCACGCACGTAACACAGATTTTATTACGTGTGCGATAGTTCTTATTTTTAAATGGAAAATTGGAAATTGGAAAGGCACCTATATAGATATATTTTCATACGTTTCATACTTTTTTGTTACGTGTGTGACAAAATATTACCAATATTACTTAACTTTTTTTAGCTCTAAAACAATGAAAATGGTTTTATTAGCAATTCATATTTTTCTCGGTGTAGAGACGAGTAAATAGGGATAATGAAAAAATAAGGTTACAATGAAGTTTCTTTTTAACATACTATCTGTGCTTTATAGATTTTTGAAATCACATAACATTCGTCTGGAATTTATCGTAAATATAAAATATGAAAGTGTCACTATTTTTTTACAGAAAGTGCAATGCAAAAATAGTTGAACCCTTATACATATGAAAACTATACATCGCGTTACCAACGAATTACACTATAAATTGCAATTATTTGGTGGCGATTTTATTTTTCACTCATAAGAACAACTTTCTGTGGAATCGCCCTCGAACGATATTAGAAATTTGATTTATAAGCCGAAATCTTGGGCTCATTACGATTATTACACACGAACCAATCGTGGTGCAGACACGGGGTTCAAAAAGAATAGCTACACATTTTTAGACTTTTTTCGCTTGTTTACATCGCATTAACTTCAAACGGGTCCCAACACACGCATTTCGGACAGTTACAAGACGACAGGTTGACTACTACCTACACTACCGCGACCGACGATATTGGAATTGCAAACTGACACCGTTTTTTTGTATGCGAAAAACGAATCGAACCCTTTAACTGGAATAAATTCGAAAATACCGAAAATATACCGTTTCAAATTACTGAATCGTTGTAGGTGCCTATCTAAATTTTCCAAAACTCCTTTACGTTCGAATATTAACTGATACGCATTACGACGCAATCGAATTAACTAGTTCAATTAATTAAATTAATCAAAACGAAAGATATTCAATAGATATTGCGACAAAAACGAGACGTAGGTAACCCGCTCCCCTCGAGCAATTCGTTTTTCATCGTATCAGGCAAACCGTGTTGAAGATGAAACATTAATTCGGGATTTCTCCGAACAGAACGTCGTAATTTTTACAAGGACCCTAACAATATTTTCTATTAACTGCAAAGAAATAAATCCTAAGTTCGTAAAATTCAAAAACTTATTGACGAAAGAAAAAAACAACGCTTTAAAATTTTAAAGTCGTAAATCTACCGATGGAGCGCAGTACCTACATAAAATTTTATAGCTGTTATTACGTTTTTTTATTTTATTACGTTTAGTACCTACTATTTCCTTTAATATTTGACCTTTTAAGCTAAAGTAAGGGTGCCTACAGCAATAATATTAAAACCGTCGATTTTGACTGCCGTCATAACCTCGAGCAGTTACTTAATAATACATAAGTCCTATTTTTCTTTTACGTTTTTTTCCCTAATACTTCTACAAAGTAAATACCTATAAAAATTCGCAAGCGCAATTCGTTTATAATAAATAATAAACCTACCTATTTCGCGTTCATATCATGCTTGGAAGTCGGATCCCTCTGCCTATTCGAACGCACTTTTCAGCCCACCTATTAGAAAAGAAAGCTCCGTTAGAATAGTTTTACGAAAATATTGACAAGCTTTACAAACATGAATAATTTAACAACGAATCGATAGAATCCAACGAATTCAAATTTCAACGCTTTAGCTGCGAAATGCTAACGTCCTTCGTTAAAATATTTATGCGACCTACATATACGATACGCCGACGAATAAACCAATGATCGATTTTGTAAATTATTGAAATACTCGGCATAAACCATCTAAACATTCGAGTATAAAACTAAAAACTACACGGTCAAACTTACGGAAACTTTCCGAAATACAGAACTATTCTACTTATCGTTAACAAATTTTAAAACGAAAATGCCCACGATAGTCTTTTCAAAATAACGAACGCTAAATTTTTATTCAACAAAATTTTTTTGAAAACGTCACCGAAAAATTTTATTAAATCGACAAAATGAGAAAGGGGTCGACAGTGTTTGCAAGAATATGCTCAAAAATGCATCATTCTGGGCAAACAGACAAACGTTAAAACTAAACACAAATGTTTTGACACGTGTTTTCAGTTCTTAAAATCAATTACACTAGAAACCGAGAAGTATAAATTAAGGAAAATTTACTACTTATTCGAAAAAAGCGCCAGGCTGTTTACGTGGCAAACAAACTTTGTTGAGAATTTGATATTTTGAAAAATAAAAAAGTTAATAGAGAGGTCAATTTCAAACGCCATATACTCGTATTTAACATTCGAAAAAAATTGACGACGGCAAGACGCCTTCTTCAAAGGGCTGTAAATCCCTTAGGAAGTGTTTATGTGTAGGGACGATTTAACTCGAATCTGAATAAAATAATTTCAATTATTAAGAACATTATTATAAAATAACCTAAAAATTGACGAAAGCGTTCGTTAATTTAACGAAATTTTGAACCTTTGCCGCCTTTGTTGAAGAAAAGTTCAATTTTATATTGGGAAATCTGCACTCTGTATGTAAGTGTACGTACGCTCGTAATTGACTAAAGGTGCTTTGATTACATAGAGGAATCTCAACGACACCCCGATGCAATTCAAAAGCTGTACGTGCTCAGACGTTGCTCATCGTGTGATACTCGAATGTGTAATTAATTTTAGATATTGCAGGGCCGCATAGTGTTTTATCAGGATTATCAACAACAATATGGATACTCGAGCGTTTTTATCGATTTTGTCTTTCAAACGATCTTTATAATTAAAAAAATAAAATATTGTAATTAATAAATTCGGCGCTAAACTATATGTTTCATAGCATTTCATCTTCGCAACTCGGAGAAATTAAATAGCCGAGAAAAAGTTATTTCGGTGCAAAGAAAGATATCACTGGAATAGTAATAAATAATGCATCTCATGAATGTTATCAGGTTTTTCTAAGAGAAAAAAGTGGCTCTTTAACGGTAATAACCGAGAGCGCGGGCTTTTATTTTTATTAAAAGGTAGCTCGCAACTTTGTGTGTGAACACATTCGACCTGCTCAAAATAATATTAACTTTCAAATTAGCATTTCAATAATCCCGTGTTATTAGTTTAATATCTCACGGCTAAATTTAACGCTGACGTAAAATTTTCTAAACTGCGAAATAAAAATTTGTGAATTGCATACGGACACGCTATATGCGTTACGAGTGGGGCCCACCGAAAAAGGCGCCTCCATTAATTGCAACAATCGAGAATATTGTGAAAGGGAAAAAACGGTAGATACGGACGGATAATGGCTTAAATTACTATAGAAACGCCGGCTCTTATAATACAAATTTAAATATATTTACATACTTATTAACTATAGGAAACTCATTTAAATATATCAGAGGTAAAATCTGATGAGACTAGTTACCATAAGCGGCTAGAAATCTTTTTTTAAATTGTCTACTTAAGGAAAGTTGTCTCTTTTAAGGCACGGCCATAAATTATTTAACGTCTAAATTTTAAATAAAAACAATCGAAAATATTTCGTAACATCTTTGTTTTTTTTTGTAATTAACGCCAACGAAATATTTATCGCGAAAGACCCCACAATATTTTGTAAAGTATATGTATCTATCTACAAATGCCTAACAATTCGCGACGACAAAACAAGAATGGACTATTACATTTTGATTTATTTTAATAATGGCGCTCGGGTCCTTAATAGTTATTCATTTATGCAATATGAATTATTTCACTCGTTCTTTAAAGAAACCTGTCATAATAAGTTTCCACCGTAATATGATAATTTTCAGGGTTCAGACATCAATAACCGTCTAAATTTTTCTCTAAAAGTGGATTACAAAGTCAAACGACACTTCGTCTCCTTTAATTTAATATTTTTAAAGTCTTATTATAATTATTCCAGCGCCGTTTACGTATTAAAATGACTAATTGACGAATTCCGATACATTATTAGGTCGATTTTAGTAATCCAACACAACGTCAATTCTATATAGCACAGTAAATATTCACAGAACATTACCAATTTCCCTTGTTTACGAAGCCTAATTAATCTGCCTGTTCGCGAATTTTACTAATTTACTAAAGAATCGTTGTTCGAAATAGATAAGGTGAAAATAGCGTCAATTTAATTCGTTTAAAAAAACATCAACAGTAACATATGAACTACTTTCGTTGTATTTAGAATTGTTTTAAGTAGGTATTTTATATCTATATTATTTTTATATACTTTCATCTTACTGCAAACACGAATTAAAATATTCCAAAATGTAGAAATTACAAAAAAAATTAAGTATCTAGTTGCCATTATTTTTAAGTGATTTTTTCTTCTCGATTAGCCCCATAATGAGAAAAAATTCATCTGGCCTTTATTTTAGAACTCCTATACGTACCACAAAACATTATACAGCAAACGATGCAACGATAGGCATTTAAAAAACGACAAATCTTCTACTACGTAGTAGGTAAACACACGCTATCGTAAAATTGACATCTTTAAAGAATTGCAGATAGCTGCGATTGGAAAAGGCTAAAAGGAGCAATAAAGTCAAGTTCATGTTATATTATTCCTTCTGGCCTGACTTCGAGACTAAACAGAGAACTAAAGAAAGGTTGTTTCTCGTAAACGTGTTCGATGGGAGGATCTGCCGCACCCACGGTATTTATAGAGCTCGGATTTCACCTCTGACCCTGTAACTAACGTACTTTAGAAGAAACGGACGCGATACACACAATATCCACTTCGATCGGTAGGTCATTTAACCTGACAATATTTAACAAATTAATACAAATTTAACCCGCCGAATTAAAAAAGTGAATACGAATAGGTAGTAATCAGGGTGCAGTTGTCGCGGGTAAATGGATTAGCTAACGTAGTCCTGAGAAAGTGTCGGCGCAGTACACGTGGAGGGTTAATTTATCGGTCAAAACAGTGGGGTCTTCTTTAATTACATTTCGGACTCTGGAGATTACTGATGCGAGCCGATAGCGAAACAAGTCTGGATACAACTATCGTAATTTCACTTAAATTGCTTTTTATTGAATAATAATTGGGTAAAGCGGTTCGTTCCGAATTTTGAAATTTATTAAATCAATTTCTAACAAATCTCAGCGGGATATTCACACGTTCTACTGACCGTATATACTCAATGATACAAATTATTATTCTCCTAATGATGCATTCATATGGTAATTTGAATGTAGTACGCAAAACATAAACAAATAAGCGAATATTTCCCCATTGTTTAAAAGAAACGTGGCAGGAAATTTAATTTATTATCATTCGAATGCGCATTAAAGTAGGGCGAAGCAAATAAAATCCTTAATTTGCCTCAAACTTTGATTTTAATAAAAGCTCTTTATCGCATCGTGTACAAGCAAAAAACATTATCAGATTATAAATCACATTTTGGTGATGAATAATGAGTAGACATTCTAAATATACGTGATCCTCATTAATCAAGAAACCGCAACAATACTGATAATCCCTCATTTTACGAAAAACCGCGATCATCCGTAAGACCCCGTTTTATTGTTTATGTGGAAAGAAAACTTTAGATTTTTAAAATAAAAACAATAAAATAACGAAACTTAAAAGAACGATAGAACATTTAACCTTTTAAGAGGTATAATACTTGGAGTATTGAAAAGCACACAAATAAAACAAAAATAACAATAAAAAAAAATTATAAATCAATTATCGGTCTAATGCTGCATTTTAAAAAGATGCGTTCGAGTTAGATGGAGTCCGAGACTAATTAGCTAGGTACCTAATTTATTTAGTTGGTCTTTAAATGTTTTGTTAACTTGTAGCGCAGAATTAACTTCGCGAGATATTATATTAATGCTTATAAATATTACACCGAAAGTACCCATATTAATTTATTATCACTCTCTTTTGGAACAACATTTAGTTACTGTATGACCCTTAAATAAATGTATCGTAGGTACGTCTATTTCGACATGTTTAAAATTAAATAATGTAAATTAGAGAAACGTTTATAAAATCAAAATTTAAAACATACACATATGTATATCGATTTAGCGTTTTTTTAACATCTATATTTGCCATGTAAGTACAGCGAAACGAATATCCACTCGGAAAAACGAAATAAAACGCGAATGTTGAATAATTAATCGTAAAGGGTCGTTTTCATAATAAAACTAAAGCGAGTTACAAAATTAAAATCAATTAAAATATGACAATGCATTACTGTAATAATTACTATTTAATTTAAAGTACCTTTAGAATGCAATGAATTATGAAAATCACAAACTATCTGAAATAAATATTTCCTAAATATGATTAAATGAGCAAATTATTTAAAATCTTCCTGTAATAAAACGACGGCTGTTTCAAAATTAGTCGTGCAGAAAAACTGATAAAACGAAGGTAAACGTGAGTTACATTCGACAATTTTATTCGTCTGCATATGTAGGATAGTCCCTATCTCGTTAAATTCGGAACAGTGAAAGTAGGTAATATTATATTTCAAGAGAATTATTGGAACTCGCTTAACTTAATAGTTAACCATAAGTTGCTTGAAAAATTACGTAAAATAATTTCATCCTTGCCTATAAGCTGTTATTAACTAGAAATGAAAAAGAAATAGTCGTTTTATAAAAGATACGATTACCTGGATTGTTATATTACTAAAATGTATTATTTAAATGAGTTTCTGAAATTATGTAAATGTTACACTAGCTAGATAAAATATTAAGTACCTTTTCCGAATTTTTGTCGAATAAGAATCCCTCGCAAGTAACACGAAAGTTTAAACACAATTTAAACGTCTATTTGCACAAAAAGTCATTACGCGCGAACCGAAACACACAAGCGCACACATAATTCGCGATAAACACGAAAAATTAGTTTATAATATCCCTAATAAGAATTACCGAAAATCGATCATTCCCGTTAAAATTATAAATCATACCGACGAATGAATTATTTGAATGCAAGATTTTCGTGTAGCCACAAGTCGGCGTTTTATCTACCTATTTGTTAGATAAAATATCTGCATATGCGCTGTTCCGCTCGCGACGTTGCGATTAACACATGTTTATCAATGTCAAATTTAATTTTAATTTTAACTATCTATTCAAAACAATATTATCTAAATAAATTTATTTAAATAAATCGTTTAGTTTCTATTAGTAGGTAACTACTTTAGTAAATCAAATTGATTCTTTTACATAGAAAATTATTTAATTCGATATATTCAATAAACTGCGCTTTTTGAAATAAAATATTTTTGGGAATTAAATTCAACGTTCACGAGAAGTTTAAATTAAACGCATAAACTGCCGTAGTTAAAGAAAACAATACGTTAGAGAGATTTAATTGTAATTAATAAGTAGATAATACTCCTCCTATGTAATTATTTAACCCTTAAATGCATAGTTTTGTTTTGAAAGTTTAAGATATAAAAGCATTTTTATAAAGGAAAAATAAATATGTTTCAGTTCTGCAACCATGTGCTTTAAGGGTTAAAACACGCCCAAACTGTGAAATATCGTTTTGAAAGTGTAGGTAATGAAATTCGTTGTAAAATACAAAAATAAAAATTATTCCCCCGACTTTTCCAGGTTTTCCCTGACCTGCAGTCACCCCGTATTTATACCTGTATTCCTCCACTGCCACGCTGTATTCAAAAAGAAAATAATAAATGGAAATGAAGAACTTAAGTGAGACGAGAACCAAAAACAAAAATAGTAATTAACTACGCAATTTTACGGCCATTTAGATACTTAAATCGTAACTGTATTCATATTATTAAAAAGTAAGTTAAACAAATTAAAAGTTATCGGACACGCCATGAATTATTATTTTTAATATATCTACTCGTCTATGTATTTGTCTCAATAGGCATCTCAATAACTATCAAAGATATTTAAAAAAAAGTTAAAACAATGTGAACTAAATTTTAAAGATTCTAGAAAACGGTGCTAATGTATCGTATATCACGAAAAAAATTTTCAAACAACCTTTTGGAAAATTGTTTTTTCGTGATATTCGTTACGGTCACCTTTTAGAACGCTTAATTTAGTTCAAATCGTGTCTTAAATTTGTTTTACATATTTTGAATAATTTTTGAGATATCGAGAGGAACGGCAAAGGGTAGCTCTTCGTTTGAAGGATGCAATACCCTGAACACCGGCGATTGGGCCGTTAAACGATATACACAATATTATTATCTGGAGGAATTTTACAAACCTACCGAGTTTCGTTCAAATATGAAGTTTCCAATTGCCCGCGTTTCCTTGCGGATAAACTATTCAAATGTTGCAGTTCAAAAACAATCACAACACGTGCATATATGACGTATAAGTACATATTTATTGTCGATTTATTTATATGAAGAGAAATTAAATTATTTGTAAAATTTATTATCAAAAAACACATTTTTAATCTCCCATTGTCCATTGATACGAAGGCAAATTAAATTATTTGAATAATTTATTATCGAGAAAGACATATTTTAACATTCACCGCAATCTAATCGACGTTGTCTTATCTACTAAATTCTGGAACGTATTTACGAGTCGGACACATACATATTGATATGACGTCGCACAGGTGTTTAATAACCTCGAGTTGGCCGAGCTCAAAACAAGGAACAATTCGAGTTTTCTAAGCACTTATCTCAACTGTATTTTATATTGGAATCAAACGTAAATATTTATTTTAAATTTATTTTAGAAAAAATGTTGTTTATCTCAATTTTGTAATGAATAACGTCGTTAAAGTACGTCTACATTTAAAAATATTAGTATATATGCAGTATAACAAGATCGAGTCGTTATAAATAATCGTACGGAAATGGCTAAAAGATAAACTAAACTGCTTTCGGCATTAGTTAAATTAAAAATCACAAAAATTTCCCAAAAACAAAAGTGGCAATTACCTATTTGTGGCTATTTTGTTAATAGCACTTAATTAAAATTATAGCAAGATAGGTATTATAGCATAGGTGGTAATGCAAATTACATGTGTGATACACACGTTGAATCATTTTCGATAGGCGCACCTTAAAGTTTCAAATTTTAAAAGTAGTAGTGACTAACCTTTTTCGGGACGTTCACAAATAAGAAGCGAGCCATCGAAATTTGCACGTTAAACGTCTGTAGTTCGAAAACAGTCGCAACCACGTATTTTTAACGTCAATTAATAATAACACGAACGGAATATATTTACGCAATTTTTAAAAGTTGAAAGACACATTTTTCACCATCACACGCGTACGTACCGCGATCTAATTAATACTGAACTGAGGAACACGACGGCGCGGCGACGTATGCAGGTCGGAACACTTACCGCTGATAGCAACACAAAAGCTTGATAACCTTGTGCTGCGCGAGCTCGAGACAAGGAAACAATGGGAATTTTTTAAACATTTATCTAAACTATACGTTTTAGTTGAAATGAAATGTGAATTTCTGGTTTAAATTTATTTTGGAAAAAATATGCCTAGTTCGTCTCATTTTTGTAAAAAATAATGCCGTCAAAAAGTACGTTAAAAAATAATTTTTATTGTAGAAAGACGAACTCGTTAGGTAACTACCTATTTAGAAAAAAAATCATTTATGAGCCTGCGGTAACAAAACAATACGCTCCAAAACACTTTCAATTTTCTAGAAAACGAGGATTTTATAAAAAAATCGCATACTTGACCTATTTATCGTATTTTTATGAGCAACATCGTGCAGTGTAGTTTCTATTAAGCGAACATCTTTGGTCGCCGTAAAGTCGGCTTTTGAAAATGTAAGGAAATATCTACAATAAGAATTGTTCCGGTGTTCTCAAAAAGCTGTCCGTTTAAAGGGAAAAAGAGAGCACAGTTTTGATTTCTGCTTTCTCTATCTATCACCACATTCGAATACGTCTCACAGATATATTTTTCTTTATCACTGTCTTATCACCATATAGTATTTTCCATCGGAGTAATTTTGATAAATTTTGAATATGTTGTTTAGATCACTTTTTCAACGAGCGCTTCCGTAACAGCTGTTTATCCGCAAAAACTTATCCAGGAGCTGATGCGAACTCCGACCATAATCCACTAATAGGGAAATTCAGGTTGAGACTTAAACGAATAGAGAAACGTAAAGAACCAAAACGATACGATCTATACAAATCACAAAATGAAGACACAAAGGATCGAGTAAAAGAACAGATCAACAAGGAATTAGAGAAGAAAGATGAATGTCAAGACGTAGAGCAGGAATTAGTGCTGTTTAAAAACGCCATACTTTCAGCAAAAGATAAACATTTAAAACAGAGTACGATAATTAAGAAGAAACCGTGGATGACCGACCATATTCTACTACTTGTGGAAAAAAGAAGAAAGATGAAACAAATTAGTACCACAGAATACAACAAAATTCACAAGGAAATTAAAAGGGAAATCAAAAAATGTTTGGATGAACGAGAGATGCGTAGAACTGGAAGAGTTAGAGAAACGTCACGACCACTTTAATCTACATAAAAAGGTCAAGGAGGCTGCAGGAATTTACAAACCTAGAATAATTGGTAATTTAGTCAACGACCAAGGTAAAATAATAACAGAAACAAAAGACATTATAAAGACATGGAAAACATACATTGAGGAGCTATTTAGAGACAACAGACCAGACATTCCACCAGCAACAGACGTTGTTACTACGGGCCCACCTATAACTTACGACGAGGTCCGAAAAGCAATTTCATTGACAAAAGATAGGAAAGCTACTGGACCCGATGAAATACCTGGAGATCTACTCAAATCGTTAGACAATAACGGGATTAAAAGGCTCACAAGAATTTACAACATGATTTATGATATCGGATAAATACCAAATGATTGGCTAAAATCCAATTTTATAGCGTTACCTAAAAAAACAACTTCAACGCAATGCAGTGACTATCGCACAATCAGCTTAATGAGCCATCTCTTAAAAACATTTCTAAAGATAATCCATCAACGACCGTATCCACTTTGTGAAGACCAAATGGGAACGCACAGTTCGGTTTTCGGAAAGCGACTGGCACGCGCGAAGCATTATTTAGCGTGCAGGTACTTTTCCAACGTTGTAGAGACGTGAACTGTGACGAACATGCCTGTTTCATAGATTTTCAGAAGGCATTCGACAAGGTAAAACACGATAAGCTTGTCAATATACTGAAACGGATAGGAATCGACGACAAAGACCTCCGAATAATACAAAACCTATACTGGCACCAGAAGGTACACATAAAACACAAAGACGAATTTTCGGAAGCCATGGAAATACAACGTGGGGTCAGGCAGGTTGCGCGTTGTCCCCACTCCTGTTCAATATACATTCTGAAGAAATTTTTACCACAGCTCTAGAAGGATTTGACAGAGGGGATATTGTTAAATGGAGAGCGACTCAATAATATTACATTTTCCGATGATACGGTAGTATTCGCAGAAAATCTAAAAGGTCTACAAACACTGATCAAGGCAATATCACAAACTAGCCAAGAATTCGGAATCGATATCAATATGAAAAAAACCAAATACAGGGTCCTCCAACACAAGGCCAACTTAGGATAGGACAAAAAATTATTGAAAAAGCCACAACTATCAACTACCTAGGAAGTACAGTAAACGCGACCAATGGAACCACTCACTTGAGATAAGATGCAGAATTGAAAAGGCGAGGACAAGTTTCATCAAAATGTCAAAATTATTTAAATGTCGCGAATTGAATAAAAAAATTAAAATCCGACTTCTGAGATGTTACGTATTCAATGTGCTTCTGTATGGTGTGAAATCATGGACGCTAACTGAGGCTTCGATACGGAGACTACAAGCTTTTGAAATGTGGCTATACCGCCGCATATTACGAATATCGTGGACCGACCATATCACGAATAAAAGTTTACTAGAACAAGAATTGGACTAGGCCAAGAATTGGAAATTGTTAACGCAGTGAAAAGGAGGAAACTCGAATATCTTGGACACATAATGAAGAACGAGGATCGTTATGGATTGCTCCTACTTATACTGCAGGGAAAGGTCGACGGAAGGAGAGAATCCGGACGGAGAAGAATCTCATAGCTCAAAAATCTAAGGACGTGGTTTTCTACATCAATAACAGGACTATTCCGAGCGGCTGCCAATAAAGTAAAAATAGCCAGTATGATCGCCAACATCCAGTAATGGATAGGCACGTGAAGAAGAAGAAGCTCACTTTTATCTACATTTTGGCACAAGAAGCATTTCTGTTGCGATCTTGTCTTGCACTAAGTACCCGTATTTTGTCGTAGCTACGCTGGACTAATATCGTTGATTTTCAAATTATTGTACTTTTTATATCATCTTTAGTTTCAACTTAAAAATAAGCTAACCACTGTAAGTTAAAAGAAATCGTTTTCCTTCCATGAACAACAATAAAATATTCTAATTAGATACCTACCTACTATAATATTAGAAGACCTAACAACCAAATTTCATTAATTCTCAAATTCCGCGGCAATCGATAACTGTGTTTTTTACAGGTAGATAGATACAGAAAGCACGTTAGCCGTAGGTATTGGTATTTTTAACAATGCGAAAATTCAAACATTTCTGAAATTTTAGTCGCCGAATTTTTAACATTATCTACAACTTCCGGAATTTACCTATACAAATACGTTAATAATTACATACCTACTTATTAGTAAATAGTATTATAGTTTAATAATAAAATAAAATATACGCTATTAATTAGTCTTATCTACGAATGCAATCATGAAGAGGCGTTTACAACTAAGTAGTAATTAATAATAATCAGATCCATTTTACTACGTTGGAATACTATACGTCCACTGGAGTGGAAACATCTTCAAATAATAATCACTTGTATATTCAAAATCGAGGCGCTAGTAGATATAACCTTTCAGTTTCAGCAATTCGATATCTGCAGACTTCGTGTTTTTTTTGTAAAACCTAAAAAGCTGTTAGCATCTGGTTGGTTGATTTGTGAGAACAGTATCAAGTCGTGAGAGCTGCGAACTTTCACCAAGGACCACAATTGGCCTTTTGTCTGTTTCAGGCACGTACTAAAGCACTTGTCTCTATTTTCAGGCAAAATGCTACCTCAATTTATTATAAAGTTGTAGACGCAGCAAGAAAGTGAAAATAGTAAAAATTTGTAACACTAATGCCTCGCCATTTCTCAAGATTTATGTCTACGCCTTTCCGTAAAATTTTCTTCGGCGGAATAAATTCGACTGAAATTTAGATGAAGGTAGGTAAATGCTTTCGCACTTCTCCAGCAATGGGAAATATTTATGAAATTACGCGATAGAGACAAGTTTAATGGTATTTTACCTACACGTTAGAACGAACAGATGCACGGTTATCACGTAAAAAAATCCGTAAACAATTAGTACTTCGTACTTGTAGGTAAATTATTCCATTTATAAGACACATATGGAAGTAAATTAAATACTAGATATATATATATATATAGGCACCTGTAAGTTATGTTTAACCTAGTTGTTAAGTTGTTGTTCGTAGCCTCATAAATAACAGTTTAAATCTATCAAAAGTTAACATTAATCACAATTTATATTTATTAAATATCGTTATTAGCCGGTTAAATTGCATTAATAAAATAAAACAAGCACCTTGCTTGTTTAACAGACATCCGAGTGTTCTTTTCGACGACACCGGGAATTTCATTAAACCATTCAATTTTCGCCAGCGAATGGAGAAGCTTGCACAAAATCTCCTTCGAAAAGACGTTATTACTCCCGCGACTAGGGAAAGCCGACAAAAATATTATTTGGTAAACCGCAATCTTAGATTATTCTCTTTCGGTTCCTGCTTTCAAAAAGAAGGATTATCTACTAAACAACGATCAAAATAAAATGAGAAGACGCGATTCCCACGATTTAGTTTTAATTAAAGACGGTCGCGATATCTAAATTTGACGAAATAAGGACGTGGTCCGCGTTAACAACTTTCTAATAACAACCATTTGTCATAAAAGCTCCTCGTAATAAAAGGTATTGTGACGTCCCGGCCATTATTATCCGATACACGTAGCAACAAACAATTGCTCGGGATTGCCCTATTTTCGGGAAATTGCACAATACAAAATGTGCCCCCGGAATTCTTGAGCTTTCAACAAAATCAATAGATTGATCCTGGTGGACCGATTAAGCTCAAACTGTTGCTGCTTATTTATTTCGCGCAAGTGTTTGGTTTTTTAATAGGCACAAGCTACACTAGAGAACCTAATAAACTGATAAAAGGCGACAGTAAAGAACAATCAGTTTATATTTCGGTCTAATAAATACATGGTTTCGAGCATTCGGATGCGACACTGCCATAATAAGACTCATAAATCTTTTATTGTCCCGTAAACCTTAAATCATCTCTATATACGTCTCTGATGGGAGTAAATAAGATTTCACAAAGATGTTACTTACTTGGTACGTTACGATTTAACATCATGCTCGAGTGAACAATATAAATTGTACGTCCGAAAGTAAAAGCTTTTTAATTTAATTCCCCGCTTTGCGCGCATATCTACGATGCGCTTTACGTAAATAATGACCTTCTAAAAGTACACGACGTAGTATTTTCGTATATTATGGCGCTCTTTAACTCCTTGACCTTAATAAATTGCTTTATTGAACCGCCTACACTAACGGCTTAATGCTGTTACTTCATTTCCTACAACGTTATTTATTAGCTTCGCCCATCAAATCGTAAACCCTTTTCGGTCAACTAACTGATTTTTCGATAGGTTTAATCGTTCAAAAAATCGAAAATAAAAGGATAAGTAGGTACCTACCTACTACATACATAAAATCATAAATACCTTGTACATTGTTCTACTAAATATAATCCGAAACCGTTAAAAACTTTTGATGGAGTTATAAAGAATCTGTATTGGCAGCTAAAGGGATCTAGAGACTGACACAACATGGATTATTTACTTTTATTACTTATGAAACTATTAAATACAAAGTTGTATACTTAATGGCTTTTTGATCATCAAAAGCAGTGCTTTTCAAACTGCGCTCGGCAAAGTCCTAAAAGCTTCACGAGTTAGACCGTGAATGATTGAAAAAATAAATTATTTTTTGCAAATAATAGTTTAAGGCCCAATTCCCAACGTGCTATCGGTTGTCGCCCATCAACCAATCCCCTTCGTTTAATGTCAAAATGTCAGGAAATGTCCGGGACTGAAACAGTTTGAGAACCACCATGCTGATCTAAATAAACGTGAAACGTACTGGCCATCTGCTTCTATGATTAATTATAAGTACAATACCATAATGATTCAAATTACCTACTTATATTATTCTGTTAACAACTGCGTTCTTTTTAATTTGACGGTCCGAAAGTAGACGAGACAATCGTCGTATTGCAAAAAGTTGACATACATACATTTCTATAATTATAATTTTCAATGTTGGTTCTCTAAAGGAGAAAAAGATTTACATCCTACCTACATTAACTAAAATGTAAGAAATGAACTATACGTAGGTTACCCAGTAAAAAATACATTTAAGAATTATTTAAACTATTCAGTTATTTCAAAGTTTGTGAATTATCTTAATGTAAATGTTAAATTTCTCGAGTTCTCTGAATCCGATAGGATAGAGTAAAGTTGGGAATGGGCAATCGCGGTCACATCTATTGTCCAAATCGGCAACGCCTATATAAATGACGTTTTCGCAAACGAAACTCTGGTTGACCCAGTTAAGATGTAAAAGTTCTACCTCAAGCACCTACTAATCACTCACATATATAATACAACAAACACAATTCAGAGATGAAATTCAACACTGGTGTTATGTCATCAGGGCCATCCGATTATATCATGAGACGCTCGACTCCGCCTCCATAACATGTGATTATGACAAAAACGTTATCAAAATCGAACGTTTGTTATGCAAACACAAAGAAAATGACTCCTAGTAGGTATCTACGAGAGAAGTAAACCCACGAATTCAAAGCCCTACTCCGTAAGACGTTGTTCTCGAAGAACTTTGAATAAATCGGCAAACATCGTAGACAGTAGAGAAAAAGTGTAACATTTATATGTCTAAAAAAAAACGCAATTAATGCAGACGGTACAAAAAATGACAATAATTATTGATTGCAGAAAAGATTAAAATACAAAACGGTTACAGCTGAATATCGAGAATCATAATTTTGGTAAAATTATGGAGTGATAGAATGTAGAATTACTTTCCATCAGAACGAATTTAATACTAGATATTTAATAGTTTATTATCAAAATGGGGAAATTTTATTACATATTGACTACGTATAGTAGATACTTGAGTACTTTACGTTACTGTTTTGGTGTTATAACTGTATCGTCGTCGATTAGTCGCGGTTCCGTATTTAAAACGAAGAGTGAAAGTGTTATCCTTTCTTTGTTTAATGTTATGTAAAAGCATATAGTAAATAAACATAACTTATTACCACTACTAAACTAGTGCGCACACACCTACTCTTCGCTAACTTGTTAAAATGGAAATCATGTTATTTTGATTCCTGTAACGCCTAAACATAAACGAAAAATGGTTTACTGTAGAAAATGAGTGTTCTACTTCATATAAATTCATGCCCCTCAAAAATACTTCATTTTTTTTAATGTAATTAAAAAAAAATAAGAAAAACTTGACCATTTCTAAAATACAATTTTAGACACATGAAAAATCTACGTTCATTTCATAAAAAAAAGTAACTTTGTAGTCATAAATAAGTAACATTAACTAAAAATATGTTCATATATGAGTTATTTTTATCGCAAAACAGTCAAAGTCTCTAATTTAAAGTAACTTTTACCACAAAATTTGTAAATAGAAACTGTGAATACGTTTTGATTTATTTGCGGCGCATGTGGCATATTACTGGCGTGTGTAGACGCATAACATCACGATAATATTTGTAGAAGAACTATCTTCTTTACTGAAATTATTAATGTCACATCACGGTCATTAATAACAACAGTATAGTACGAGACGAAGACAACCGACAATGAGATCGCTGTAGGCTGTTGACAAAGAGTGTTAGAAGATAAGAAACAGAAGCATTTTCAGAACACTCAGCTTACGAGGATCTTAATTGCCTTCGTGTCGTACTATATCTACCTATTTATTAGTTCCATTATCATAATTTAAATTTGCTTTCATTCGCAATTGTTTTTTTTGCTTTCCTACAAAAATTAGACGAATGTCTATAAGTACAATTTTATTCTGGTGGTAGCAGGAGTCGCATGACTTACCTACATAGGTACTACAAAATAAAACGCTAAAATAACAAAATGGGTAAAATAACTTATTAGTGGCGTATTATGCCATAAATTACTATGAAGTAGTAAAATTTTAACTTATTTAATAATAATACCCTCCAAACTTATATCAAAAAATGATAATATTGGTAGATATTGATAGATTATTTATAAATATTTATAAATGGTATAGGTATGTGTACATACCTATATCTAAATAAATAAAAATTGAATCAAATTAAAAATCCAACTTCGCGCAGATACGTGCTACGAAAACCAATTTATTTAAATTTACGTCTTCGAAACGGCATAATGGTGGAATTAAAATAAGAGCTTTCCTTAAAAGCAAATTAATGCGCGTTAAATTTAAAATATACTTATGCGCGCACCTCCCCCAGAATTTCACTAATAATTATAAAATCGTACACAACTAAAAAATACTTTCATTCATAAAAAAATATATAAGGAAGACGGCGAATCGCCTTCCGCGAAACTAATTTTAATACTAAATCCTTCATTTTCGATTTCCAATTTTATACGGCAAGTAGTATAACACAATAATAGTATATTATCGATCCGGTCGCATTGCGTATATTCGCCTAAGTCATTGCTACCGTCTGGTCCTTCACCCTCGATTTGGGATTTAGCCAGTCGGTAGAAATCCAAGCCAAAATATCGATGTTATAATCATTGTTCTGTTTCAATTTTCGTGTTATTAAAGATGATCTCTTTCTGCGAAGCTTTAACGGCGACGTGCTTTTGCATATTTCCTTCCTAGGAAATAGCATGAAAACTTCGCATACCCTTATATACCATTTATATTCAGAACTGAAGTAAAGCGACAACTTTGGCTCTCGCCTGAACAAACACTCTCGGCGAGCGTCTCTATTCAGTGAAGTTTATGAGAGGATGGGACACATCTTTGTCCTTTCTGGATAGTTTTGGCATGCTGGTAATCTTTGAGGATTTTAAAATTTCCCAGGCCGATATTGAATATTTATCGCTTCAGAAATGAGCTCGGACTTGTAGTTGTTTTAAACTTCCTTATTTACAAGGTGCTCGACAACTTTTCAACTATGCAGGTAAATTGAAAATTAGGCATTGAAATAAAAATAAAACCGTATTAATTTTTATTTAAATTAACTATAATTTTTCAATAAATTTATTTGGAACCGTTGCCTGAAAATCGATATAAAATTAGTATTGCCAAGAAGAAATTCAGACTAGCAAAGTATCACCGATCATACCACCCATTTCTGTTTTATTTTCAAACGGTTTTATTGGCCGTTTTGGATCTCGCACGCCTCCGATTACTGATTTAAATTGGCTTCAAAGCCAAATATTTAATAATGTGAAATAAGTAATTAAAAGAGAGATTATAGATTTTCGATACCAAAGTATTGAATTAAAAAAATATTATTGTAAAGTTCTATTTAGATATGTTCGATGTAATGTGCGAATTATTTTTTGCACAACCATTTGGAACAGTTTTCGTCCAATTTTTAAATCTTTACAAATAAGCAAACAAATATTAATAGGCTTATCGAAAAATAAATCGTAGCAAACGTTTTCGTACGCCATCCATCGAAAGACGATGGTAATTCGCCAACGGGATTATCTAAACAAATTATCCGATTGATTTGTGAGAACGTAATACAGGTAAGCATCGTTAGTTTGTTCAAAATGTGCGACACCCTCGGAATAATCTTCCCTCGCGGTATTCAAAACGTCCTCGTCATTGCGAAAACTACCACATTCATATGCAAATAGCTGTGCGTATCTGTATCCAACAAACCGCGTAAAATACCTCTATCCTACTATATAAATTTCCACCGCAAACTCGCCTAATTCGATTACATTTAAAATTAGAAAGGAACCTATATCCAACGAAATACTACAAAATGCGGCACTTATATATGTACGTAATAATCGTCCGTGACATTACCTAAAAAATTCGAGACAAAAACTATTACCGGCAGACCGTATCGTCGCAAAAACCTGTATTATTATACACTACCTATAATGAGAACAATTTGTATTTCAAAATTTAATAAAAGAAGAAACCCGTAATTTTTAAACGAAATTACCTAGAACGGCTAAGGATATATACGTACTATTAAAGTCCTCTTTTTCTAGATTAAGTTTATTTGCGTAACATTTTAAATTAATTAAAAATGTCCTCACTTACTTAAGGGAGGCCCATTAAAATATGCACAATTACATTAAAACGGAGTTTTAATTAGTTTTATCAGAATTGGACAACAAAATGTTTCCTAAACTTTTAAGATAAATGTATTTTTTATGTCAGGGTAAAATATAATCATAACGAAGTAATATAAATTTTATTATTCGCGAGAACATGAACAGAATGAAAGAAATAAGAAAATGTAAACGAGACTCTAGTCGCTAATTGTGCAGCTGAAATTTAAAACGGAATAAAAACGACGAAAAAGGACCCTGAAATTCATGGGAAATTCTATTCTACAGATAAATTCCTAATAGGATATTAATTTTTAATTAACAGATTCCTTGGAAACATTATAAATGTACGTTCCTTGATGTAACTAGATATAATTAATTGAGATACCTATAATAAGTAAATATAATTGAGCAAAGAAGTAGTATTTTTAATTAACGTATACACATCGACGGTGCTTTGGCGGAACGACTTAACCCTCACTTTATGCGAAAATGAGTTATTCTAACTATCTCATGCATCTATAAGACAAAGACCCCATCTGTTACAATTTGCTAACAGTATTCCGATTTTTTCCACCAGAAAAATCGATTTGTATTTCCGCTAAACGTATCTGCCTCTTGTGGGTTAAGTCGTTCTGCCAAAACCGCGTCGATATTTTAACGAAAATAGATGCTGAACGTCTCGTCTCGTATTAAGAAAATTTGAAGAGTTTTCATGATTTTGGAAAAATAACGAACCCTTTTCTGATTGTTGGCAAACACGATAATGACAAACCATAATAATAAGTGATAAAAATCTGGCGGGAACAATACAATCTGTAATTAAATGGCGCGATACCTATAACTTTACAAACAATTCAACCACCGCAAAAAGCTTCTTTCGTTCACAATAAAACAGACACTTCAAACGCTGCTCGTCAATTAAACGATTACATTAAACTGCGTAGTTTAGGGAAAACGACCAGTGCTTACAGACGTCATATGAGACAGAAATTCTCATTAGGAGAATATTTGACCGCATTTCTAAATGTACACTAATAAACACAGTGGGGTTTTGAGTTAAAAATTAAATTAGTATTATACAAGTAAGTATGTTAATAAAAACATCGTTATAGATGTAGTTATTTCGTTTTGTGTAAATCCGATCCTAAAATTACTCCCTAATATTCCAGAGTCGAGTTTATTAAAATCTAGAAGTTTCACCAGAGCTGATTTTTAAATAAAGATTTTTCAGTGGCGTTCCACGCACGGCGACTACGGAGAACCCCTAGCATTACTGAAGGGCGAACAAGGAAACAAGGGAGCCGAAAAAGAATAGTAATACAGAGCGAAATGTCACTGAAGTATGCAATTCTACAACTACAACAGAGTATATATAGCAGGGAGAGACCAGGGCCGCAAGATTTTCTTTTCTCTTGTCGGAACATGCACGCATAGTTAAACCGTTCTATAAACGCAAGAGTTATTTGCTCCGCTACTATAAATTCTCCAAGTTACACCGAAGGTCTTTAGGAAAGATAAAAGTAATTGGGTGCTAAAAGGACTCATTTGCATACAACCGGCCCTGGTTGAACATGAATAAAAATAATGCAGCATTTTTAGCGTTCAATGGGGGTGTGTGAAACAATGGCTCCCTTAACAACCATCCCGTTCAAGTTATAAATCTGTCGCCTACGGGGATGAACTCGTACTGCAACGCCGATGGGGAGGAAAAGTTGGGGGGTGAAATAACGTTTGCCACAGAAACGCATGCATCTCAGTTTTGATGGAATCAATTTGTTTAATGCGCGTTATAAAGCGGCCATTTTCTATACTTAATTCGACAACGTTTTATTGTAGCAAGTAGATATAAAATAGTTTCAAACGCGATTCTTTATTAACTAACTTATTGTCGAACTTTTCCGAGTTCACTTCACATTATAGTTTGCATCGTGGCAGCTTAAGTTAGAAATAGCAAACAGGATGTCCAAAAATAAAACATGACCTAGAAAGTTTTATGTTGCAGCTTCTTATACACATTCGATTTTGTAAAGAAACGTTTACGACGATTTCGTCAAGCACGAAGATAATCTATCTTCGTTTTTATCATTACACCTACTTGATTATCAGGATCGCAAATACAAATGATGCCGTGGCTTAATTAAATAGACGAACAACAAATGAAATTCACCGCGTGTAGTAATAAGTTGAAAAGGTATTGAGAAAACAATGAGTTCGGATGACTATATGAGATGTAATCGCAAACACGTACAATTCCCGATTCATCGAAACTACATGCTCTATTTACTCGAAACAGATGATCAAACGGTGTAACGGAAACATTTTTCCGTTTTAATTAAGGCATTTACTCAAAAAGAATACCCTATTATTCGACTGCGCAGTTTACGTAATGATAATTAGCGAAAAATTGGCAAAGTAAATGAGAAACATTCATACTTATCTTCTGTAAACGCTTCATTAAATATTTATGTAAAAGATCTATAAAAAGTAGGTCGACGTTAGCATATACAACCCAAAATAAACGTGTATTTTCGTTTAATATTCATACCGTCCATTATTTTAATAACTTTATGTGCATATGAAATAATAATACATTCATATCCACTATAGATACCAAAATTTTGAGGCTAATTACGGAGATTAATTTATTAACAAAAGCAACTAAAATTAAGGTGGTGAACTAAATTTAATAAAGCTATATGTAGATAACTAAAATTCGAATGAAGTTCGTAAAATAAAAATAAGCGGCAATTGGACAAAATAAAATAAATTCGAAATGATGACGCATTAACGTGTCAAAAGTTTATACATAATGGCGTAATACTTAACATTTACTTACAATACATATGGCAAAAACTATCAAGGAATCAATTATTATGATCTTTCATTGATCTATAACCAACACTTCTAAATCAACGGTTAATTTTTAAGCGTATACTTTCTTAACCTATTCAAACCCTCGATAACACAGCATAAACCTGAAACTCTGTTTTAAATTAAATTAATTCAAATATTGATGTATGTATACAGGGTGTTTTACGGTTATCGAAATAACGATCATTATTCGTTTTTTTGTCAACGAAGGAGGCGAGGAGTGGTCAAACGATAATAAAATACAGTTAACACATTGCACATTTGTTATTATCTATTTTTTATACTTCTTACTTATTTACTTAACAATTCCTTAAATAAAAAACATGTTTTCGTATATCCTCTAATACTCGAATAATACAAAACGAAACACTAAACAAGAGTATCAGAGAATGCCCCAACACACAATCAATTGGCAACTTTAAAAGTTACTATGGCAAAAATTGCGAACTTTAATAAAGTTCAACTAGCTTAAATTTTTTTTTAAGCCTTTTGTGCTTATTATCGGCGTAATCTAACAACAAGTGTCCGTTCTGATAATTTTATTGAGTGATTCCTTTGATGTTATTCGAGTAAGATATGCAAAAACGTGTTTTTTTAATTAATTGTTAAATAAACAAGTAAGAAGTATAAAAAATAATAGATATCTGTGTAAACGTAAAACATTGCGCTTTAACGCGTCTGGTGATTTTTGTTCCTTTTGACCTCACTTATCACCCCCTTCGATATTAACATCGACCCTCTTAACACCCTGTACCGTAATGGCTATTTATGTAGTAAGTTGTGAAATATCAATTGCTTCTTTTATACACAACACGAGAAGATGGTTCAACATGGTCAATATTTTAGGCAGGAAAGTACAAAAAATTCAACCAAATTTACGAAGATTTTGAAACAATTGCAACAACAAGATACCTATCGAAATAATACCTAATAATTTATTTGCGGTCGCGTTTTCAGTAAAATTTAAAGCACAATAAGCTTTTACATTATGTATAACGTAATCGGACACGAGTCGAGTAGTCATCTAATATAAATAAATGTAACGTGACACTGATTTTACTAATTTTAAGTGGTAAATAATTATTTTCATAAACCTAATAACAATCTATACACAGATAATCTAGAATTTACTACAAACAACAGTTGTAAGTAACAAAATCTGAATATTACCTAAAGCTTTTCGCGTAAAGATAAATAGAGAATTAACTCACCATTAACGGACACCGTTAATTACTAAACAATAATTCAAGATTATAACAGGTATTATTATTATTTTAGTTTAGCAAGGATGTGATATTAAAGGACCGTTAATCAATTATTACTTAATCGAAGTGTAAAAATTATACTTAGGTAAGTATATAAAAACCGAACGAAGAAAACGAAGAACAATAATTAATCGCAAACAACAGTTAGACAACAGTTAATTTTTAACGACTCCATTAACGTTTTATATTTAAGTAAAGTGCATTTATCTAAAACGGTATTTCACAATAGTCTATCAAGTTTAATACGTACATAACACGACATTTTATTAGAGCAAATGATACGACGAAAGGCTATTTATAATTACTTTCAATTATTCTGGAGCTTAATTTAATTAACTTCGCATTCATACCGGATTATTTAAGTGAAAGCATTCCGCATAACAGATAAACAGTTATGAATGAATAGGATTTAAAGAATACCATTAAAAGTGATAATAATCTTAACGAATTCGTTAATTCGTTAAACTAAACTTGCAAATTTTGAACTGGAACCAGAAATCGTATTGTCAATGCAATCAGTAAACTTGACATTTCAAACTAAGGCAACTACGAGGTTTGCGGTTTACCTAAACAATTATTTCAATTCACGTAATAGGTTAACGCGTACATTATTTATTCTAGCACGTTTTCCGTAATACCTATAGCAAAAATATAGGCGTATTAGATACTCCTGTTTAAGGCAATTTAAACTGTTAACGATTTATTCCATTATAGACGACGATACAATATACACTTTGTGTTATGCACTTTGTGATCTTCCGATGCACACGGAAACGCCCGCAGAAACCTTTTGATGTCTGCTATAAATGGCGCCCACTTATTTCCGTTCTTTGGAGTTTACCATTCTTTTAATAAGACGGTATGGCTAATGAAAGCAGCTCCCGAGAAACTTTCGAAGAAGATTCTCATTTACTGGCCTTTTCGGGTTACATAATGCCGCGAAAATTACGTAAATTGATTTTTAACCCTTTTCAACTCCCTGGAGATTTAATGGGTGCATCGGAAAATCAAATAGACCTTAAAAATTCATTATCACTCGCCCAAGTTTCGATTATTTAAAATAATGTTTTTAACTTTCAAAATAATTGTTCTATAGTTTGGTTTTCTAATCTAATTGTAAATTCAATTCGTTCTGATTAACATATTAGCGGTTATAGTGAGCTCTGGTGGTTCCAAACGATCGAAACCTAAAAATAAACGAAATAGGATATCGCAGTTCCAGTTCAAGTAGCGGAACGTATTATTTAAAAAATAACGTGTTATCTTGATTTTCATAATTTTCGCTAATCCACTTATCTCGACACACGACGAACAACTTCAAATACAAGAACCTCAGGAATCGATATACAAGTGAAAAAAAATTAAAAGTTCTTCGATGTGTTATTCGACACATCGTAGTTTATACATTTTCATTTATTTATATTGGCTAATTTACAACTTCAAAATAAAAAATTAATCAATGAAGTAGGCAGGTAGGTACCTATTTACATACCTACTTGAAAATGCTTCAATTAAAAAGGTACCCACCATAGGTTTCTAGCATTTTTAAAATAGAAAATAATCGACACAAATAAATACTTAAGTACATATTGTATAAAAGGACTTGTATGCTTAATTTTATTAAAAACAATAAAAATTTACAAAGAACTTGTTTTACTAATAAATATAATCTACTTGTTTTTGTAGGTAAAACGTACCTACGGGTGTTGCTCTGAAAATAGCTTAAAAGAAATGTATTTAATTGTTTTTCAAAATAGGTATTCTCCTACAATTTACACCGAAATGCATTTGTTCGTTTTTTAAAACCGATTTGTAAAACACTTATAAAATTTATTCTCTGCATATTATCGATATTGCTACATCTGCACGTCTTGCAGAAATGTTTTATCTCTCATCAGTTTATTAGTAATATTTGAAAAAGAATTATCAGTCGAATCTCCAAATCTTGTAAAAAATTCGATGTTCCGACAACAACGTGCATGCGCGAATATATTTTCATGAATAATAGATTAATTAAATTTACTTTTTATTTCAAATAACTTTGGAAATTTATAACTTTTGAGTAGTCAATTGAAACATTTACAGATGTTAGGTAGCGGCAACTGTCAACTAAAACAGCTTTCAATTTTATTGTTGCAATTATTTTTATTTAATCCCGAATCCATGACCTACTACATAGCAATAACAATAAATATTAACAAAGAAGTCCTCGTAACAATTTATTATTAGTTTCCTGAATTATTAGAAAAGATCATTCTTTTACAGACATCACTATAACCATAAAGGCATTCGAAGAAAATTTATTTTTACAAGTCTGCAATTTTGACGCTAACAATAAAACGTTTGCGATTTTAAATCAAGGACAAAATGAAAAAAAAAGATCAAATAGATCTGTATAATGAAAGGAAAATACATGAAGGTCGAGCGTTCGTTTTTTCTCCCTATAATTGATTCCTCGTTAAATTTATGTTAGAGACCTGATAGGCCATCACAAACTGTTTTCCCTTTCATTTCGTTTTTTTTTTTGTAATTTTAAATAAACATAATTGCTATTGCGTCGTTTATATTTCGCTAGAATTTTAAAAATTACTTCTTATAATTTTTAATGTGATAAATTAATGCATGGATTACCTAATGTAGTTAATAGCAATTCATTTTAAAATATTCAAATAGAAATAATTGACGCAGATGATTTTAAATCAATTTAGTCTTTAAGTATTATTACAATGAATCATTTAACAATTTAAAAATACATCTCTAAAGGTTACTCGAATAATAATAACGAAACGCTAATTTTAAATGTGTCAAATAGAAAATGTTATGAAAACGAGAAACATAAAATAAGAAATATAAACTAATAAAATATACTTAATCTTTTTAATCCTACTTTACGCAGATGAATAGCAATTCAAATGTATTTATGCAAATAACTTTCTTTTCTTTTCGTTTTTGTATGTAGGTACGCTTACGTTTGCTTATTTTTACGAATTCGTTTTATTTGCGAAATTTTAAAAACCTGAAGCAGGACGAGATAGGGCGACGAAATGTATCTAATAATCTATCTACAGTCCTAGTAAAACGTTCTGGCGGCCGCATTTGAAAGTTTATATCTCAAAAAGTACCTAACGGATTTCACTCAAACAAACTGCATACTAAATATACTTTATTCCTACGTAATTATACGTAATTTCATAATTTTCAAAAAAGCCGTCAAGTTACTACAGCAATATATGTTTTAAAAAATTCCTAACTCGATTATTCAAAAATTATTAAACAGAAAGCAACTCGGCCGCAGAAACTTTTTATTTCTATAATGGTTGTAAAGATATGTCGATACAACTTAAAATTATCCTGAAATTATTCGACCGCAACTTCTAAATTACAATGTTGGCAAGTAAACACAATTTACGCGTCACGACATAATTAATTATTATCAATTTACTAGATAATAATACAATATTAACCAACAATTAGGGTCGATTCGCCTGTTTACGGTTCTTTACCTATTCACGACCACATTTTAGAAGTACAATAATAGAAAAACGATAAAAAAACAGTCAAAAGGAAAAATACAGATAGATACCTACATAAATTGTTTTCATTTCAACCGTTTTTTATGGTGTTACTATTTCGTATTGCATAAAATACCCGTTAGGGACTGCGAGAAAAAGGGGCAAGGGGGTTAGGGACCCTCGTAAATAAACGAATCGGCCCTTTTAATTTTAATTTACTAATGATATATACCTAGATACGTTTAAAATGTGAAACGTCTAACTTGAATAGTCTTAGCATCGGTCGTAGATATAAGATTTCAGATTGTGAGTTCACGAAGCAAACAATAACCGTTAATCTAAAAAAGCAAAGCTACAAAGTAACGTTACACCAAGAGTGCGCATACAATCAGTAAAAAATCAAATCGAAGTCAATGCCCTGCCAAAAATACAACGTATTACACCTTTCGTCTGATTACTCTCGCATAATTACGTGCAATACGTAATAACAGACAATTCCAACGCGAACCCTGTAGGCAGAAGCCTCATCGTTATTAAAACACCACACCGTTTTAAGTGTGTTGCAATTAATTTTTTTAAGAGAGACGATAATCCGTCTAAACTTGCCGAAACAAGGTACGTTATACTAAATTATTACATTCCCAAATTCAGCCACATCGCATTACTCTGCCGTACAGTTTGCAAAGACCAGATAGTCACATTACATTAATTACAAGTTCCCATGAAATCTTTAACTAAATTACGTAGACGTAATGCATCAAACTGTGGAAATTTCGACCATAACTTTAACCGTAACTATAGGATTATACAGATCAATTTAATGCCGGTCGGACAAAGTTATAACTGCCATCCAATTAATAATTAAAACCAATTTTCAACGGTCACAAAAGAAATAATTTCCTCAATTACCTATTTGTTCTATTTACGCTAGTCATCAAGAAATTACGTTATTGCGGTAAAAGTATAAAAATCGATCGATTTAACGGATATTAAAAAATCATCACCGTTTCTATCACTTTCTACAGAAAAAAAAAACAAAATGACGAAAGCCAGTGCCTAGCTAAAACTTTTATTTTATAAAATTGTTCGAGGTAAATAGTTTGTCTACAAGAAAGTATCTCACGTAAGTAGTAAATAATATGTCAATACCGTTACTGTAAAAGTGCACATCATTCCATTGTTCTACAACCGAAGCCTTTGTTATTTATACAACACGCAAACAAATTTACACAATGGTTTCTTTCGAGATTTTCATTTAATTTAGTCACAAATAAGTATTTGTAAGTTATCTACGGAATTACTGCAAAGTCGCGAAACCCTCGACTTGGCCCCCCCAAGAACGTCAAGTCGTTTTGTAGGACAAAATATCGCCAAATTAACATAAACGAGATTATTCGAGCGACGTTCGCCGAGAAATTCAATAAATACAAACTCGACCGTTTACGCATTTCAAAACGGAACAAAAACGGAAACAGTAACATTACCGACGTAACCGGCCGAAACCCAATTATGTTTTGCTCATAATCGCATCGCGATCTCGCCGTAATAATCGTGGAATTCAAATTTATCAACAAAAAGTGAAATTTCGCAAAACAATCTTGGAATCGCAATAAATTTAATGGACTTGGCGTAATATAAACAAACATTCCGGTCCAGTATGTATGTATGTAGATATATCCCTGACCCACTTCCATTTCTTTGCTTATTTAAAGCAACCGAAATGTTCTTGTTGCTCCCCCGAGTTTTAGTTGGCGGCAAACTTGTCGTTGTTAAATTTAATGGAATGATCGATGCTAAAACTTGTTGTTAATTCCGACAACCCTCGACGGTGGTTCATTGAAGTTCAATTTTTGGCACGATATTTTCGCTTGATCGCGATTCAAAAATTGATCAAAATGCAAAATAATTTCAGATATAAATATGGAAATTTATTGTGCACCTTGAAAAAGTAAACGATTTACCTACCACCCAACTTTTTTTACACGATTTTGAAGTTTAACGAACTAAAAAAAAAGCGCCTCTCTCTTTTTTACACGGTTTATTTCCTCCAACGCGATTTCAAAATCATTTTCCGCGAACCCGTGCGCCTCGTCAAAATCGATTTGACGAAAGAGAGCTTTCTTTCGGACGGCCACTGGCAACGAATGCGAGCAAATAAAGTCTAGGAGACTCGCGTAAGACAGGTCGGAAGATCAAGAATTGGCTTACGCAAAACTAAATCCATCTCGTCGCAAACAAATTATGCGCTTATTATCAAGTAACAACGAACAACAATTAGATACTAAATGTAATTTCTAGTATCGTAAAATGGGATGACTTTGGCACATTTCGGACATTTAGTCCTGAATAAAAATTTAAGGAACTTTTTACGATTTTCTAAAAAGATTTAGAAATATGGATCTCGATGCAGCCTTTAAATTTCCCCGAATATATATTTTTTATGTGTCATTGTTTCCAAAGGAAAAAAATAAGAACGGTGAATGCCAAAGTCTTTTACTGCCCCTATGCCAAACTCGAAATTTGCGTTCAAATATCATAGCCCGTTCAAAAGTTATATGGCGTTTTATATATGGCGGGCGACTTCGGCAGTTACGAAGAACTTGCGTTCGAGCCGTTTTCGAAGCTTCTTGGTAATTAATACACAAAATTAAATTTAAGAAGTTGTTTATCAAAAAAATAAATTACATTTAAAGTAGGATTCGCACTTGTGCAATTTTGTTGCAGCAATTTTATTGCGTGCTACCTCGTGAGGATAGTACGTAATGAAAAATATCTACGTCCCAAATTTCAACTTCCTATCAATCGTTTTCGTTTAATTTAAAATAGTTTAAAATGTGTTAATTTTACAACATTTTACGGTAGATAGATTTTTTTTTTTTTTCATTCTTGTGTGTTACTATTTTTATTTTAATTAATAATTGAACGATGTATGAATTTGATTTTGCCGTTAAATACATATGTATATTATATATTGTTATGTAGATACGTAGGTATATACTACATATAGCTCTTTATTAATTAAATTATGAATGAATTAAATATACATAGCTTTTTATTTCAATTACACGGTTTTTGGATAATATGAAATCTACCCCCCATTTTACAATAGAAAACGAACTTTTTTGTACGTTTCTTTTACACGGATTCTTGAGGATTATACTTAGCGTGTAAGAGAAAACTTGGAGGTAGATACCTATACGATTTCTAGAGGAATAGATAGGCATGCAATAAGCATCTATGGCCTATCCAAACCTATATGCAATTCACGTCATCAACAAAAAGTTACTAGATTGTTTCTTTGTAATTCGGTTTAAAGTTTGGAAAGTGACATATTCTATAGATGATTTACCTGCGCACATATTAGATGGTATAAAGAAAGACTACAACTTATTAGAACTGTCAAAATACAAGGTACGAAGCGACAGCACTGTGTGAAACGTCATCATCTAGTAACCCTTTTATTGATGACGTGCATTGCGTATAGGTTTGGACGAAGTATAGATGCTTAAATATTGTTTTCATAAAATAATTTTACATTTGAAATTGGAAAATTAATCCAACGAAAAATAAAAACGCTATTTAAAAAAATTGATTTTTATTTTGTAACTTTAGGGGTGAATATCTCGACAGAGGACCACCGTACGAAAAAATGTATAGGTGCTTGTGTCATTATTTTGACGTGGTTTATACATTCCCAAGAGATTTCCCATCTATTCCTTGACACCCCAAATATGTATAGAAATTACAAAGTAAAAACTGAAAGCTCGAAATGGTTATTTCTCCTAAATAAATACATATTTCTAAGTATACCCATATATTTTAATTATTTTCCACAACAACATAAATACATTATTTCGGTCAATTCTCTTCCAATGGGAAAGCAAACCGCACCAGGTTTAATTAGCTTTATTTTTCTAAATATTAAAATAAAATTTAGAAACTCAGGATTTAGATATAAAAAGGTGTAAGTGCGCACGTTTTTATAGGTATGCAGATCTTTAATTATGACCTTTATTAATTCTGGTTCGACCGAAAGTGCTGACATTTGAAATTTTTAAATAAATCACCCATGTACGTAAATACCTATTTTTAAATATCTAGATTCTACAAAAAAAAATTATAGGTACATTACATGACAATTTTTATAATCGGAAAGTTTTTAATTTTTTTAGAGACGTGAAATATTACCTACATGCCTATTTAATTCACTAAAAATATTTTCATGGTTAAAACGAGCTGAAATATAGGTGAAAATTTTTGCCGAGCCGTGGAATTATTTTCATCAAGAATAGAAACTATTTTGCACGCAATCAGTTTTCTAATGGACAATCGTCTCGCTTTTTTCAGTAATAAGTAACACATAATTTTTATTTCACTGTCGTAATAAATTTGAGAGTTAAAAAGGCCATCAAAACTTGTGAAAAATATTCAGTTGAGTGATCAAAATTCAAAAAGTGTTTTCCATTTTATTTTAAACTAGAATCCTTTTAATAATACTTAGGTAGGTATACATTGTAAAAGAAAAACCAGTCAAAATAATAAATTCAATTTGCAAATAAGAAATTAATTATTAATTTTCTTGTTTGTATGTTTGTATTTATATAATCCTCTTTAACGATAACAAAGCAAGTATTTCCACAACGATAAATTTGTAATTGCCTACTTTTAATTAGAAAGAAAAACCAACCCTAAATAAACTATAACTTGATAGGTGCTGTTTAGGTAGGTAGGTAGGTAGTCTGAAGTATACGAACTATAAATCCCATTAGTTCGTCCCTTGCTTGTTTATTCCGTGTATGTTTTACTATCGCTGCATCAACTTCTTCAATTTAATTTGAATCTGCCCCTGCACCCATCGGCGCGCCGGTGCGGCGTCGCTCCGTCGAAAACATAAAATTCTGATTGCGGTTTCAAAAAGAAAAGTTGAATAGAAATGATACAAATATTTTTCTTATACTAGCTTAGATGAAGCAAATTACTGACTTGTCACCCCTGTCATTATGAGCCTCTTGATTTCCCCCATCGACTGAGGCCCCATTTAGTCGACATCCAAAGTCCTCCTAGGAAAAGTTCAAAAGGAAGAGTGCGGTTTATTGGGATACCATTACTTTACCGTCTTACACCGAATAACATAAAAAAATTAGAAACGCCAAATTGATAATTGCGATGTTAATTTATACGTAAAGTCGAGGACCGCGATCTATATAGAAATAATCGACATGACTACGTTTCGTGTCAAGTTCCGAGTTCAAAATTCATATGAGAATTACCTATGCGACTTTAGGACTTTAGGGTATCTATACGCAACAAACGCTTTATTCAAAATTTTATTTTTTAATACCTATAGCTTATCCAAACTTATATGATGTTCACGTCATCAATACAAGGTTACTAGATGATGACGTTTCACACAGTGCTGTCACCTCGTACTTCGTATTTTGACAGTTCTAATAAATTGTAGTCTTTCTTTATGTCATCTAATATGTGCGCAGGTAAATCATCGATAGAATATGTCACTTTCCAAACTTTAAACCGAATTACAAATAAACAATCTAGTGACTTTTTGTTGATGACGTGAACATCATATAGGTTTGGATAAGCTATATGTTTTTATAACAGCTTCAAGCTTAATATAAGGTGAAAAATTTTATATAAAATATTAAGTACCAATTTCTTATGAAAAGTGTTATAAAGAAACGTCGAAATACGACATAAGTAAATAGATATTTAAAGTGCTTATTAAAATGCAAGATATCGAAACGGTTTTCACCTTATTACAAACTATACGATACCTTAATAATGCAGTAAAAAAAAAGAATCGCCGCAGTTAAAACGATTTAAATACTTATTAGTTTTCGTAAACCAGAGAAATTAGTAATGTTTTGCAAATACGTAAGTAGGTGGTACATATTTTCCGAATGTTCGTCTATGTACTTCGAATTCGGTTGCGAGATCTACGACCTTCGATGATAGATACGAGAGAAATATCGAAAGGCATAAACAAATTGATTTTAAAATCTATGAAATTAGGAGCGTAAATAATTGTTTAAGTTTTATACTTGATGTTGAGTTCAAATATCACTTTATAATTCCCTTAACGGGATGATTAATAATTTCTACAAGTGCTGTCAGTAATTGCGTTGATTAAAATATAATGCGGTATTCCATGATTAATTATAATTTCACTTTTAAGGGCAATTAAATCGTGTTCGTTTTTAGAAGATATTAATGCGTTTTAAACAAAAATAAAATATGAAAATAGGTATCGAGATACTCGAGTAAGGGCAATTCTAACACCTATATTACATATATGTGTATATATATATATATATATATATATATATATATATATACACAGGCCTTTTTTGTCACTTCTTTTTTGGGGGCACGCTAATTCTCGAAAGTTCTAAGTCCATAATTTTTTGTACCCCCTCTCCCCACCCCTTTCCACTGTGTTTTTTCCTTTGGGGGCACTGTGTGCCCCCACAAAAAATGCGGTGTATATACATATATATATATATATATATATATATATATATATATATATATATATATATATATATATATATATATATATATATATATATATATTATATATATATATGTATGTATATGCCATTCGACAAGATAGACACATCAAACAAAATTGGATTTGGACAAAAATAATGCGAGAATTTTTATCCTCTTTGTTCATAAGAAAAAGTAAGCGTTTCAGAAAACGAAACCAGGTGAAAGAAACATAAACAAATAATTTCAACTTAGCATAAGTTACATACCGATATCCGCAGGATGTCGCTCACCTAAAACAAACAAAGAAACAGTAAAGATTAGTTATCTAAAACGAAAAATAAATACAGGTGAAAAGTTTCTCATTAAATCTAGACTCGTTAAAAAAATTCAGCAAACGAAACGAGCTTTAAACGAATTCAAACCTATAGGTGTTATGTGAAGTGGGGGAAAAATAGGGTATTATTTTACCGAGTTGACAGGTCATTTGCTCGCGAAATTCTTGAAGGCGCAGCTTAAAAGTCTCATAAAAACAGAAAAAAGCGTCTGCGTCATTCTTATACGAAGTTCGAAATGAACAACGGCAAGGGTTCTTACACACGACCCTATTTCAAATACCTACTTATTACACGTTATTTATCTTTTTGCAAAAAATTTTAACTTGTCTATACGACATTTTATTGCGCAACATTTTAAAAATTCGCAATATTTTTATATGCGACATTGTCATACGGAAAATTGGACGCCATCAAATGCGGGCCATAAAATAAACAACAAAAGTACTCACATTTGGCAGTATAATGTTCGCAAAGGTGTGGACCAAAAATAAAGATCCACATATGGAGATAATAAAAGTGGCAACAAAACACGAATTTTCCATAAAAAACGGAAACGGAAAATGCCAGAAAAGCCTACGATTTAACAACATAAATCTAGAAAACTATATTTTAGAGCGCCATCCAGGTACATTCTGTTCCAAAAATAGCGAATCAAAAACGATCTAAATCTTAATCGTTCTAAAGTCACGAAGTTTTAATAAGATAAATAGTCTTATGCAATTGGTAAAAATATAACCGTCGATTATTAGATAGTATAAATCGGCATCTGCGTGCAAATTTTGCCACGCAGACAAATAGAATTTCCCTTTCACTCGGTTTCTCGTTTATAAGGTCCAATAACTCCTATAGATGTGTCAGCCTATTGCCACCTAGTGGTCATTCCATTACCTTCCTGTACCCCTCGTTTATCGGAAAACCAATATTGCTTTTTGCTCCAAGGGTTTTTCATCGTTGAAACTATCGAACCACTTATGGGCGTGTTTTCCCTACCGAAAATGTCCACGGTCGGTAACGCAAAATATTCATCTTAAACGGCACAAGCCGCTAACTCCATAAAAAATTTATTTGCGTGCGCGACAAATAAGTTATCGCAAATGAAAACTTCTGGCACGTGCAGGTTCTTTTACATTCGTACGTGTAACCGTACATTATATCTGTACGAAAGCGACGACAGCGGACTCCGTGAGGTTAACTAGGTATTGTGTAAGTACCTGGCTTTGCAAGCATTTGCGCGTATACTTCGGCTAGTATAAAATACGGCGAGCAAAAGCCGGAAAAATAATTTCCCGCCGGTTTCCATTAAACTCCATTCACACGTAACGGCATAAATCTGAAATTTTTATCTCTAAATTCAAATTAAGTTTATTAAAATAATTTGTAATCGTGCCGAACAAAATTATTTAACGAACTCGTGCAGCTTTAATACGAAAGCTTTTACATTTAGGTTACTTTTGAAAGGATACACGTATTCTCGCCAAATCTATTTCCTGAATTACTTAATAGCAATTAAATAATAAACAACAACAATAATAAAAAATTCGCGAAGGATGGCGACGCAAAATGTTCATTTTTTTTAATATCCGACGAAGATAGGAAAAAATTAAATTACATTCATTTATTTTTTATTGCTACACATTTTTGTTTTGAATAGAATGCTATTTAGCGTCATTTTTACTCTTAATGAAATTATTAAAACAAAATACCTATAGGTATACTAACGTATAATTAATGAAAAAAATTTGAAATTTTATTCAAAATGAGGCGCAGAATATTAATTTAAACTACGTTTTAAATTTGAAAAGATGAATTGCAACTAATGTATAAGCGTTGTATAAGGTAGACGACATTTAAATAGAAATTTTTGATGAAGGGTGGAAGTGAAAACTATACGTATAGGTAGCGACCGGAAATTAGGACAGTTAAAAAGTAATATTTACGAAATTAATGAAATGTTCGTTTCGAGATCTTGCGTGGGAAAACAAGCCGCGTTTTATATTCGTACATAACGTCCAAACTTATTAGAAAATCTTAATAGCCAAATCCTAATTCGAAAAGTGGAAGCAAATCTGAAATGAAAAATATTTGGAAATCTTTTAAAGCCCATAAATTCCGCCGAAAGTGCAGGTGAACAGTAACTTTCCCGTTTTAAGTCATAAATTTTATAATACTATAAGCGAAGTTTTATAATAAACTTGCCGTTAAGAATCCAGAAATTGTCTTTTTCCTATTTAGGCAATGTACACTAACTTATTCTCGAAGACGTGGTTGCGCAAAATCGATTAAAAGGCGATCTTTTACTTTCCCATAATGTATATTTAATTAGACCTTAAAGTGGAGTATAAATTCTCGCGAAAAGAATTTAATTTGTTTTTCGGTGTGAAGAAACGTTAGGATTTCAGAGGGAAACGTAGTAGATACGGAAATTAACGGAAAATAATATCAAATTTACGAAAATAAAATCGTATCTATGGGTACCTACAAATAAGGAGTAACGACCGGAAAATTGGTCGCTAAGCATCCTACATAAGGGGCCCTTCATTTATTACGTAAGACTTTTTTTTTCTTATTTTTAGACTCCCTCCCGCCCCTTAATAAGAAAAACTAAAAAAAATGCATAATCCTTCCCCCACTCGATCTAATTTTACGTAAGATAAAAATATGTTCGGTACAACGTTAGTGAAATTAATGAAAATATTTTATATTTGGGAAAGGAATTTATATTTAAACCACATGAGCACGTCAATTTGTAACAATTATAAATATTATAATATAAAGTTATGAAAAACCAATTATAAAAAAAAACAAGTCCATTCGTTGCTAGTTGCCCATGAGTTCAGAAGCCAGTCAGTCTGTCTGCAATTGCGAAAAAATAAGATTCTTACGTAATAAATTGGCATGACCCCCTCCCCCCCCCGAGTAAGAAAAAATAAGATTTTAGCCTAACCACTCCCCGCCCTAAAACCTCTTACGTAGTACATGAACGACCTCTAAGAACAGAAACAAACACGAACGAAAAAACAAATAGGCAAATCGATGGCGTGTAAGAATTTCTTCTGCAATAGATTATGGCTTCTCGTATATATAATCATTATTTAAACAGAAGCGAGCTAGACATTATTTTGTTGAATTATCGAAACCGAATACGACCTAATATGTGAGGAACTTCTAAATAAGAAAATATGTGGCTCGTATTAAATTTTCCGAGCACGCCGTTGTCCATAAAATGGACTTTCTCGGCCTATTTTCGTTTCGTTCGAAGAAAACAAAACACGACTAGAAATTCGTCATTTAGCATCGATAAGAAAATTCTTGCTACTTCGCTGTTCATTTCAGAAAGTCTAGATAGACATCTAAAAAGAACTATAGAAAGGGGTGAATAAAATTATGGGTCTCTGAATGCCGAAGGCGTAACCTTGTCACTTGTTTTTAAGCAGAAATATTGCCTTGTTATATACTATCTATCTATGCGTTGCTTTCAACGTTACTTAAAAAAGAGTTCATTAGGAAAATCACGATACGTCCACTCATATAATCGATACGTAATATTATGTTCCGGACTGTAATACATAACATTTCGGACAAATGAATGCAATTATTATTTGATTAGTCACAATATTATATTACCGTTTATTATTTGCTTATTATGAGTTAGCTGGACGAAATTGTTATATCTATTGATGTAACGATTGTGTGCTTCGCCGAATTAGTTGAACATTAATGTTTTATTTCCTCGATCCCTTAAATTAAACGTGATCGGTGTATATCGTTTAATATTGCAAATTTAACATATTTACTTTATTAATTTAAAAAGAAAATTAATACAGTATGTTTCGTTTACATATATAAAATAATGAGTTTAAAATAGGTTTAACATTTTCTATTTTATTTTTTAATACTAGGCAAAATTTGTTTTTAATTAATTTAAGTTTACGTACCCCTACATAATAAAAGTTATTTTCATTTTTTTCGTATAAAATTTCCTTTTAATGCGTCTGTCATTTGTTTATAGCTGCAATTATTTTGATATTAACCACCGTTTTGAACAGTCTGATAATATGTTTTTTTTAAACAGTACATACATAATTGAACCCTCTTGTAAGCACTAAAAATATAAACGTCACCTTTCTAATTAAGTGTAATAACCAACCAAAATAATTTTAAAAAAACAAATGATTACAACAAAGTAATAAAAAGATTAAATTTTGTGAAGGTGGAGTTATATAACCTGAGACATAAACGATATTCTACAAAACTATTTAGCATCGCTTTGTTACCGTCAACACGACCATATAATAAAATAGACATTACACGTAGCGTTTTCGTTTTCGAACGTCGTTTTTTGAATAATTTTACTGTATATAAACAGACAAAGGTAAAGCGAAAATAAATCCAAAAAATAAACTCTTTAATTAGTTAAGGCCGAATTGGAGTTGCTGTTGTTTTCAACGAATAATAATAATTAATGGGAAACGTAACAGAATATTGGCTAAATGAAACTGTCCTAAAGCAAGCTGGAATTTTACCATATGAACATGGATGAACGATTTTCATTTCTCAATTGGTTCAAGAAAGGTTTTCTATAAAGTTTTTGTAAAGAGGGACTAAATAAGCATTTAAGAAGCAAAATGGCGGTGTAGTTTTATTATTATATATTTTTTTATTTGCCAGCTTTTTTAAATCGATACCTAACTATGTACTATGTTGGTATTTTAAACGAGGTAATGTGGCTATTCCAAATTAAATTAAATACGCAACGTTAGGTTAAATAAAAAAATTAATATCGAAATGGTAATTATAGATGAAAGTGGCTTCGTTAGCAACTTGAACTAGAATCGTACTGACATTACAAAACGTTAAGTGTAAAAGATGAGAACCTTAATCAAGTTAAAACCAGCTACAAAGCATCGGAGTCACATACCTACAAAAGTATTCAATAAAACTTCTGGTTTTAATTAAAGCAACTGGTTTTGATTGAATTCAATTGTAAAGTTTATGACCTGCAGTAACAATAGCTCGGGCGCGTTTCATCTAACTATGCGATTATGATTTGCCCACGCAATTCCTTTCTACCTTCAGTCCGACAGGATCGGCACATTCCTATAATGTTTTGTTTCCTATTGTCGGATGTCGTTGTACAAACACATTTTTTCCAATTTCCATTTTGTTGAATATTCGTATCTCGAATTATTTAAAATTTACGAAAAGTTCATTCGATAAGGATGCGGCATAAATCTGCCTCTAAAAAGCGCTACGTCATTCAATTTTATAACAGCGAAGGAAAACGCTAATAGTCCTCGAGAAGTTTCTTTCTATTGGCTGAATGTTACACTCCAGATTTTTGATGACCGCTTCATGGTCTCGAGCACGTATTTTTGTATGCATAATAGATTTTTATAGAGAATTTTATAAACGTTCTTTACCCTAACATTGAAATTTTTAACCTAAAGCTATGACCCCGCATACAACGCGATCTTCCGTGGAGTTTCCGCGATCTTTATAATAGGGATATAAAATTCTCGTATAAAATTAGTAACGAAAGAAGAAAAAGAAAGTTACCGTTAATCGGATAATATTATTTGTGTTTCGATTTCGCTTTGCAATAAATTAAGAAAAAGTTTCGATCGTTAATTTGTTTTAATGATCCCATTTTAGCTTCTGTTCGGTTCAAAAAAAAACAGCACACTTCACGTTCAAAATTTAAAAAAAAAGTAGGTCATTAATTATTACTGTCGCGTTTAATTCGATTACTGTTGGGATTACTGAATGGGAGCAAATTGAACGAAAAATTAAGTAGTACGTTTTTTTTCTTCAAAACGGATTATCGTGGCGTAGCTGCACGTAGATGAGGTATTTACAGGGGCTCTTTTGGATTTAGATCGCGACCTGCTCGAATAAAGCACTCGTAATTCGTTTTCAATGGTACGATAAAAAAAAATGGGAAATATTTCGAAGGGCACAACGATACGTTTCTTATTGTGTTTTGGTTATTTTACTTTGTCCGCAAATTTTTAAAACTGTTCAATTGATTAAAGTACCTAAGTAGGTATGTATAGGTAAATACAAGAGAAAGTACGTATATAATAATTATATAGGTTTATCTAATAATAATACTTATACGAAAAAATTGGTATTATGTGTAACGATGTAGGGCTAGTTGCGGGTTTCCCATGCGATATCCGAACAAGGAAATCCTTTCAAGAATGCTGTAATCAAAGCAGTAATACTAGAAGCGGCGATTTAACATTATAACATACAAGAACTCAGTCATGGAAAGCACTTATTTCCTTTTAAAGATATTTTGTTGCGTATGTTACTTTCGAAAATATCTATAGTTATCCCATAGGAAGAACAAATCTAAACTCTCGCTTAAACCATGAGCAACTACTAGCTCTCTAATTAACTAATCTTAGTACAAAACTAGTAAATTTTCATCAAGTTCTGCAACCCGAAGAGAGACTAATTAAGATTCCTTTAAGTTTCCTCATATTGGGCGCTAGGGGTTAACCGCCATGCAAAATTTTCTGCTTCGGATTACTTTGCCTCGAAATTCTTGAGAATTCCTCCAGGGATCGACCAGATTCGTTTGGTGACCTCTTCTGCATAATAACGTCAACAATAAAATGAATATTTACCTACGAACAACCTATGTATATGTATATATCCGCGATTGCAAGGTTATTATTTATTTTACGGTGTTAATTTTGCTCTCGACATTAAAAACAAACTACGCGAACATTTACAAATCAGAAAGATAAACTACTTCGTTTATTATTTTTATTTAGTACAGATCCTACCATCGAGTTTTATTACCTTCAGAAAACCCGTGTTATTTGTTGAAATTCGGCAATCGCGGGATTAATTTTATTAATAGAATACCTCCCCCGCGACGATGTAGGTAAACATTCGATTAACTTTATAAAAAATTATTAAGAAATTTAAATTATTTCTTATAACGAGTTTTACATTCGGCTACGTAAGGTGGCCGGCCTTGTTTAATGTTTAAAAATAGAAAGTAATCAAAGCGATCATACTTACACAGAATTTATTTGGCATTTATGCCGAACGTTTTGAAACAATTAGACATTTGTTTCGGTACAGTTTGTAGAAACTACACCCTGCTAGCATTACTACACTGTTTCTGGCTCGAAAGCATACCTATATGTACTTATATATGTAAAATAAAGTGATTGATCAGAAAGGTAATTATCGCAATCGAAGTTATCAATATAAGTGTGAATCACAAATAAGCAATTGTGTACAGAGTGATTTAACTAGTTATAAATATTGCGAAATTTTTGAGAAGAGTATTAATATCTATAAAGAAATAATTAAACTAAAAGCAATAAGAAAATGTTACATAGGTATAATAAACAAAATTAGAAGAAGAATAAACAACCAACATTTGAGTAAAACAAACAATTTTAAATCAATAGAATGAAATAAACGAAAACATCATCCAATAAAGGAATTTAAACGAAACGTAGATGACAGCGGAAAAAGTAGAAAAATTAAAATAATTAGACATAAAAAATATTATTGGACAAAATACCTTTCACAAATTTAATTTTTCAAACGAAGGCCCATCGTGTATCCATCGATAGCGAACTACTGTGGGAGTCGAACCGAATAAAATTAGACGATCGTCCAAAGCACAAGTACCTACTTTCTCAAAATATTTCATGTATTTGGTATTTTTTAATACGCTTCGAAAAGCATGACCTAAGTATAAGTTTAGTAAAACTATGTATATTTAAAAGGTCATTTTTTTTATTTACCGCTTTGATTATATCGATAACCTAATTATTTCTATAACATTGCACAATACTCAATAGCAGCAATACTCTCAACGGATGTTTGCGCAACAATCAACGAAGCAGACCACTATCCTTTATTCTCAACTAACAATACATTTATTTGCCTAATTCGTGAGCGGAAATCTACAATTTTAGTACACTGCCAAATCACAGTTTTCCAGGAATAATTTTTTACGGCAGAAATACAATAATAAAACCTCGACTTAATCTAACTTAATCAAGGAAAAATTAATATTCCGAAATCGTAAAATAATAAAATAACGTTGCATAAGTTTAATAAAATATTAATTAATTATTAGTTAAGTACGCAAAACGTAGGCAATTCCACCATATTTTTGAAGATTATTATAGTAAAACTTTCACCTTATACTATTAAAGAATATTGTAAAATTGTAATCAATTATGGTATATCGTTCAGTTCACACCGAATTAAGTAATGCTATTAATAATGTAAAATGAGTAATAACTTTTTTAAATGTTCTTATGGAAGTCTCTTATTAAAATTCATCCAGTACTGTGGATGCTTCTATGTATATGGCAATGGCACGAAATTAATTTCTTGACCATTGACCTTTTAATTCTGATGTATCAAGAATAGTGTTCGACAATCATAGATCTCGTTTCAAGTTTAATAATGACAGAACTGTTAATTACGTTGCTCAAAATAAACTTGATCATATCTAAACTTAAATAAATACATATATGTATTAACGTCACCTTGATTCTCTTATTAATATTATGTAAAATAAACGCGTCCGATTTCGTCTTCCTCATATACGGTTGCAGATTCGACGATGATAATTCAATACCAATGCAATGCAAAATAGCAGTCTATCGATAATACTTAAATAAAAACTAGGTAATTGTAAAAAAAAACAAACAGTTAAAAATTCCATTTAAACGAAAACATGTATAGTTTGCGTCAAACTGCGTTCCATATGTGACGATTCATAATTCCCGATCGATGGGCATTAATATATAACCTTGCATTCTAATATTCTTTGATTTGGTTCGCTAAGAAAATCCTCGAGATTTTACAAACCCGGTTTTACAGACAAGTCCAATCATCATTTAAATTTAAAATTCTAAAAAGAAACTACGACTTGGATTTGAACTTAAATTATTAAGTTCCTATACGAACAAAATTCCCGAATTTAATTTTTAAATTTCATTTGAAAATGAACATTTAGGTCCGCCATGTAGATACGTTTTTCAGATTTGTTAACAATTAAAGTAAAATATACATCCGGACTTACTTTGATAGTGCGCTACCGCCCGACTCCACCCGGCCAAACAATGTTTTAAACGAAAAAGCGAATAAAATTAATTTTTAAATAACTCCGGGGCACTTCGTATACAACACGATTTATTAAAATAGAAACCGAAAACCTTAAAAGTGAAGAAACCGATCGGCATCGACACGAAAGCCGCACATACCGTCACCCGAGAAACAGTGATTAGTACTGACTAAACGAATGAATTATACATATTTCGTACCCCATAAAGAGACTAAGGGCCAGTTTCATAATAAAAACCGAAAGTTACTTTAAATTTAAAGGAACTTTACATAATTGTTACAACAATGTGTGGCCATAATAATAACAGACTTGAAATTTTAAAGCGACTTTAGTTTTATTATGAAATTGCGATTTCGGATAAAATTTAACCTGCAACTTCCCAAGGATTTCTTATAAAAATCCATTCTAATAAACGTTATCTTACGAAGGAATGTTTTCAAGCTCGGGACAGTTAGCATTTGGGTCGTCGATGCTCGCGTTATCACGCACGTGTTCAAAGATAAGTTGCATTTGTTCCTACGAATGTATTGTACTTAATTTTTATCGCCCGATTTTTTTTTATTTTTAATATAAAATTCCATTCACAATTTAAACGAAATTTTATTTGTGATTTTAACATAGAACCTACGCATATGTTTTCTTTAAATTAGTCCCCAAAATTTTAATCATTCTGTTACAGTATAGTACCGTACGTGTTTGTCAAGTAGTAACTCTTGTATAGGCCGTAAGATCGTATTTTAATATTTAACCGTGTAATCGTTAACGTTTTTTATTTGTTTTGTTACTTTTCGAATTATGGGGAAAAGCAAAATAGTTTTTGGAGACTATAAACTAGGGAAAATATAGATTTTATTTTTCAATCGATGTGATAAAAGAACGTTACTGAAATGTGTTAAAATTTAATTTAATTAACTTAGGAGCGAAATTTCGAAAAATCCTTTCTTAGTGGACGCCTACATCGTAAAAGAACATGTCTAAATTGCACGTTTTTAGGACCAATGCTCGAGGAAGCAGAGGTTGAAGATGTTATAACGCAAACATGTATCGTAATTTGTTTCATTCAAGTTTGTGTATATCAAAGTGCAATAAAGTTGATTATAATTCATACCTTTATTGCTGCTATAAATTTACATTTCGTTTTATTTTGAATATTGCATTTCTTTAGCATTTTAAGATTATTTTTGTTGGAAATTTATTCTCAAGCCATCAAAAATACAATTTTTTTTAAATAAGTAGACACTGAGAAATATCTGCACTTGCCTATGTAATTCGAAAGTAATCAAACTAACACTATAACACAGCCGACTCTCGATTTACCGGGTTGCGGATTTCTCGTGGTCGGGAACTGAAAGATTACAGTTTTTTTAAACTGTTTGAAGAATTATCGATTTTAACTGCTATCTATTCCATTTTAATTTTAAACTTTAATGGCAATCAAGTTCACTCAAAGAATAATTAAACAACAATTAAGCAACTGATCTATGTATTTTAATTCTGAATGCAAACCTTATTTTTTATTTTATTCGTGTAATTTTACGTTTACTGATAAAGAAAAATTGTTTTTTTAATAAATCGCGGATTTAGCGTAGAATTCGATATGCCGTGTTTCTTCAAACCTACTTCACCACGATAAATCGAGAGTCGGCTGTACACGTCCAATACCAGAATTATTTTTTGATTTTTCGTCTACTTTACGACTGTAACAACGGCGGATTTTTATTAACAAAGTACATCATCGATGACCCGCAATCTCACACCTACTCTTTCGTGACTTGATTAAATACAAAGAAGGTATAAATTATAAATAACGTAAAAGGAAGCAAGCAACCATATGGTATACCAATTAATGTCAATTTCGACACGCACGTATTCTTAAAATTTATAAATTAACAATTTATCGTCGTTACTAGGAAAATAATAAAGAGACGTTCGTTATATGCTTAAAATCGAAAAGAATACATCTGAAGGAATTTAGTGATGATGCGAGTGCGATTAAAACCGAACATTCTAATTATTTATACTACATGAAACGGAAAGAGTGCTTTTGTAAATCATGAATATTTCATTAATTCGGAAAGGGGACTATTAAATCTTAGATTTGAATAGTGATTTTTAAATAGTTTCTCTACTTTCAGCTGAAACATAAAAGACTGTATTGTAGTAGTATTATGTAAGTCTAACAATACGTATTGGCCAAAAAAAGCAAAATTTGAAGTTAACCGAAGTGAAAAATCGTAAAAACAGCTCTCTTATAAAGGAACAATACCGAGCGAAAGTTAATAACTTATTGTTGCCACTATTCGTACAGAAGAGATTATTACTTTATTGAACAATGTATCTGTAAATTAATGTTTCTATAAGTACCTAAACCTATATCTACTTTTACTTCGAACAAAGATTAAATAAAAAAAATTCTTTCGTATCTTCATAATGTTTTTGAGTCGCACAATTTTCAAATTTAATATTATGTAGATGTTATGAAATAATCGATATGGAATAAACGATTGACCGGAGGTTATTGTAACTAACGTCGACTCGTATCAAGGTTCAAACAACTCTTCAATTAATCAAGAGTAATATTTATGAAACAACTAATTAGTGACCATTTAATTGAAGTTAATTGATAAGATTACCGAAACTGATGCGTATAAGAACCTCATCTTACAATTAGATAGATATCATCAGCAGTAGGTATAACTACGAATTAAAATAGAAATCGATCGGCTTCGAACTATTTCGATAGCGAAAATCATTTATCTAATTGTAAGTAAACCGAAACTACGTAGGTAATTGTTTTTTGTAAATGCCGAAGAGCGTAATATTAAGAAAAAAAGACGATACGGAAAGATTGTGGGTAGATATAGAGTCGATAGGTAAGTACCCATTGTTTCCTAACTTTATTTCTAGTTTTATTATTAAAGACTACCTACATACATATGTACTAAACAAAAGACATAAAACTATAGGGCGCCACTATCAATTAAAACAGAGTGCGTACCTATAAAAAATATAGAAAAATGAATTTAAAAAAAAATTCAAACACTCCAGCCACAACAAAGTTTTAAAAAAAATCAAACAACATTTTGGCACTCGCTGCGTGAACTACGTTCCAATACAAAAAAAACAATTTCGACAGCAGAGCATCAACTTCGGTGCTTATCTAAAAATTGCTCTCGAAACGTTTTGGGATGATTAGTAGTTATTTTTAGGAATCAATTAATTATTTACTTTGATTTTTTTTTAAATAAAATACCCTATCTTATATCTAATTAACAATAAGCTTATAAATTAACCTTCCTATTACCCTCAACAGTAGAATATACCGTTTATCTTTGGGGTCGTGTCGGCCAAGATTAATTTAAAGATTTGCTCAACGATAATGGTTAGAAACTAATTTGAATCTATGGTGTTACAAGTTGGATTACTAATTTTTCCAAAATTGAAAAATCTAATGAAACAACAAAGAACTAAAAATAATGACGGAATTTATTTTACCTAAACTATAGAATATTAAATTTAACGCGAATGATATAATACTGTAACGTTATAAACTATAAGCTCGTTGTCTTTATTGTAATCAATCTATTTATTACATAATTCGTAATCATTGGCAACCGACCATTTCCACAAAATGGTTCGATTCTAGAATTTTTCCGAATACTCCATTACATCTACAATTCTAGAATTACTAAAAGTTCGATTATTTATTATTATATTATCACCGAATAATAATCATGTTGTACTTACAACTTGCCTACTTATGACTAGCTTTTTAATCATTATTTACAACTTGTTTTTACAAAATACGCGGTGATCTTTCGGGAATTCGTGCTCGCTCTCCTTTACTCGTTACAATATGAAAAGTGCATTTCCTGTAATTATCTAAAGTAGCTAGTTATTCAAATCTTAATTAGAATATATATATATATTTTTTTTAATTTTGAGTTAATATTTTGGAAAAAAATACGTCGTTATCGTAGTGATTGGGTCTTAAAGACACTAAGATAATTGGCGCGTTCAAATATTTTAATAGCTAAAATCAATTCTTTTTAGAAACAGGTGTCTCACTGACATACAAATAATGTGTAAAAATCTAAAGCAGTTTTTTAAAATAATAAGCAAATAATTTCGAATTAAAGATTAATTTTGAGTCGAATCGATCCCAAGATAATAGGAAGGTTAAGCTATGTATTTATGTAAGCGTGTGTGTACGTGTTCATAAAGAATTTGGGCATCTAGCCTCAAAATGTTATACTATTACGACAGACGTACTGGACAATTTTAAAATTATGCAGTCACATTCCCCCGGATTTTAGTGCACAAACGCCAATCGTACATTAAAAATATTTAATTGTTAGATAAATCATGTAAATATTTCAAAACTACAAGTAGATAAATAAATACTAGAAAGTGAACTATCTACCGATATAATGAAATTCCGGAACTATTTGTGAAATATTTAAAATACCTCGGTACTTATAAAATATCTGGAACGTGTACCTACGCAATTCCCTTTAGTTGGTCAAACTTTCCAGTAAACAATAAGTACCTATCTTCTTATAGATACGTTGCGTGATTATAATTTTTTAATAACCTAATTTAAATTATTACAAAACCAAACAATGATGTTGCTCTAAAACAGTTTCCTTGTTTTCAAAATAAAAACCATGTATAGCTTATCCAAACCTATATGATGTTCACGTCATCAACGAAAAGTCACTAGATTGTTTATTTGTAATTCGGTTTAAAGTTTGGAAAGTGACATATTCTAAAGATGATTTACTTGCGCACATATTAGATGGTATAAAGAAAGACTACAATTTATTAGAACTGTCAAAATACTAGGTACGAGGTGATAACACTGTGTGAAACGTCATCATCTAGTAACCTTGTATTGATGACGTGAACATCATATAGGTTTGGATAAGCTATAAGTGCAGAACTTGTATATTTCAAAAAATTTAAATAACAAAATCAGGCAAGTCCGAATTTTTATCGTATTATTGTCGTACTGCATCCATTTATGAAAAAAAAATGATAAGTCATTTGAAGACTAAAATTAACATACTATCGATAAATACCTCGAAATTATAAACAATAATCTCGAACCCTGTTTCTTCTTCTAATTACGAAATTGCCAGCGATAATTATTCATATTTAAAACAATAAATAAAACAAGATACGTACCTACCCAGCAAACAATTTTTAAATTTCGCGGCGGATTTCTGTTGGTACTACTCGTACACGAACGTCAATGTCAGATTAAATAACAAAGGCAGTGACGTACTGTAGTAAATGATTAAATTAAATTAATAATATTTTAATGTAAACATATTCAAAAATAACATAAGTACACTTTATTCAAACCTATAAGCAATTCACGTCATCAATAAAAGGTTACTAGATGATGACGTTTCACACAGTGGCGTCACCTCGTACCTCGTATTTTTACAGTTCTAATAAATTATAGTATTTTTTTATACCAACTAATATGTGCGCAGGTAAATCTTCTACAGAATATGTCACTTTTCAAACTTTAAACCGAATTACAAATAAACATTCTAGTAACTTTTTGTTGATGACGTGAATTGCATATAGGTTTGAATAGACTGTAGTAAAAATACGTGAAACTGGACGTAATTATTTACAACAGCAGGTATAGTATTTCGTTACTCAATCACTTCAAAATTCCTCTCGCCTAATTTATCGTCGCTACTGACTACAAATGTTTTCGATTGATACCAATAGAAATCCGCCGCGAAATTTAAAAATTGTTTGCTTGGTACAATTCAACTTAATTTATTTAATCTTCATTGGTAATTCCTAAAAAATAATAAGTATTTTGACGCATACATTTAACATACATTTTGCAATAAAGTTGACAGATATTAATATCAAATCGCAATTATTTTAAAATTAAATGACCTTGTTTATAAATGCGTGAAACTTTTATTTGGAGAATAACAATGGGAGTTGGCATTTGTTAGTTTTCGATAAGGAATTTCACTATCGCACACCAGATGTAGAAAACACATAAACTGTAACATCGTAGTTTATTTATTACCTTGCAATAAAATTAGTTAGGTAATAAGGCCAATGGTCGTTAATTTAACAAGTTTTGTCTTTAAAAGATAGTTTTGATACCTATGTACTTATACTTATATTGTTGTTCAGTTGAAATTACAGGTCACCGAAACATCTGTGCAAATTTCACTTTCAAATGTTCGTAATATCGCCTCGGTACACCATTATCAAAATACAAATTACAAGATAAAATCTAAAAAGCTTACCTTTGTAAAAATCCGACTAGTCTAATTAAATATTTGAAGTCATGTAAAAACACACACGCGACACAATATAAACACAACAGCACGTGGATGGATGCACGGTCCTCAATACTACAATACGAAGACGACACTAAACTTTTATTACGGCGATATTTATAAAATCCACAGTTACGTAATGTCAATAACAAAAATCATAAATACGTCCCCAATTCCAACACACTCAAAAATCTACCACATCCGAAGCTCACGACCGCTGACTAACACAGCCGCGGCTTCGCAGTGAAAACGCTTTGATCAAAATCTCCCTCTCACTTCCTAGAGCGGCACGGCGCATGTTTTTAAGTTTATGAACTTTTACCCCTACTATAATCCATTTGTAAATATTTATTATAATACTTAAATTCGGGTGAGATCGATGCAGGGCTACAAAAATGTAGTTTACTAATTGCTTTATCGATGGTGTCGATGTTACTTTAGAAAAATCTTAAGGGAATTATAAGTTATTATTAATCTTGGGTTGATCAATTTGCAACGCTATATGTATTTGGGTACGAGTGGTCGCAAATCGTGTTTTTGATATATCGGCAGTAAAGAGCCTACAAAAATATCGTCGATTTTTCCAAAATATCAAAGAACCATGTATCTCCTTATTATTAATGAAAATTGTACGAGGAGAGCGAGTTACAAAAAATGTAATAGTTGCGTGTGAAGATTTCTAATAAAGTAACGTTTCTCATTTAACTAAAGTATGACTTTTCGTTTGTGAGTAAGAAAAAATTATACCTACCAAATTAAAATAAATAAATAATTTTGATAGAAATTTTTTTTCGAAAAACAACCGTGGCAAAAACGGTACTCGGCAAATAGAAATAGTTATAGATGCGTTATTCGCGATAGGTGCCAATCCACGTCATCAATAAAATCTCGTATTATTACAGTACTAATAGATTGTAATGTTTCTTTGCCAAGTCATATGTGTGGAGATAAATCATCGGTAGAATATGCCACGTTCAAAACTTTAACCCTTAAATGCATATGGTTGCGGAACATATTTATTTTTCCTTTATAAAAATGGATTTGTGTTTTAAACTTTCAAAAAAACTATGCATTTAAACCGAATATTAAAAATAAACAATTTAGTAACTTTTTATGCACGACGTACATCGGAACCTATCGTGAATAATGTACAGGTAATTTATTGTAAGGAGACGTAAACGCACTAGTTTCAGGTGATGCTTCGCCCCATTTGGCTCTCCCGCGCTTTCGACCAATAACTCTCAAAAACTCTTTAACTCGATAGTTACGGATGGTCCAAAATATGGAAGAGCCGAAAGGGATGAAGTACCTGAAGACAGTGCATCCACGTCTCGTTACAATAAAATAATTAATAATAATAGTGGATGAAAAAAGGTTACCTGTATCTTCAAATTTCTAACTGAGATTTTCTGCACGTCCTACAACTCCCACAACGTCCTACACTCAGGTACCTTATGTACCTATACGCAGCGCAACGTATGTAAAACCTAAAAAGAACAATTAAAAAATTAACTAAAACGACCATTAGCTATATCGCAAAACTGTTACCTTAACTTAATTTTACAGAGGCATAATTAACATCAAATTTTTGGCAATCTGATAAGATGAAAAATTAAATTCGCCCGTGGACTCCAAGAATGTTAACTTGCGTTGTTCAATAATAACTATAGGTACACGAAGGACATCTAAAATATTTTTAAAACTATTGTTGCGTTTCGTACCAATTTATAAAATAATACATTTTTACCTTCGACGTCGGTAGATAATAAATTGTTTAATGAGATAAGACGGAAATATTTCATAGGAGAATACTTCATAATTCAGAATAGGTGTAATTTAAGTGATTAGCAAAGACCGATATCGTCTTCAATCGATTATGTAATACAGTCGCAATACTTGAACGGATTCTGAAATAATTTAGAATATCATCGTATATCCCATACTATCAGACAGATAGATATTATATTACATTTGTATACTATCTTCGATGACTACGTTAATTTGTAATAGCCACCAATTCACTCCCTTGCAACAAAAAGTTATGGCATCCTAATTGTCGAACTTATATACTTGCTGGGACCTGGCCATATTAACAAGATATACGATCTTATCTTCAAACAACTCTGTATCGAGCAGAATAAATTCTGAAATAATTGAGAAAATCGTCGCATTCCAGTTTACCGAACAAACAAGATGACAATATATTATCCTCCGAGACATTAATTTGTAATAGCCACAAGTCCAATCCCTTACACTGAAAGGATTAATTGTCGTCGACGAAGTGAACCCGACTATCACAGTACGACACCTATATGATTTTCTTTCTCCAAAAGATCTTTCCTCTGTTCTTTTTTTTTTTGATTATTCTGTTCTCTTCTTTTTCTTGAGTGCTTCCAATTTGTTTTCCTCTACAATTCTTTCTTGATACGACTTGTATGTTAATATTAACAACACAAAAGAAGAGAGTCGAGTTCTTATAGGTATTATTTAACTGGAGTGCTACAACAGCTTGGAGCTGGAGCACAAATGAAAATGCCCCTCAGTTATTCTTCATCGGGGCTGTCTTTACAGCAAAGAAGGCAAAAGATGAAAAGTTCTTATACGTCTGCACCAACTACTGAGTACTCGGCAAACGTGCTCGTCAAGTATAATAGACATCTATTAAACAGCAGAAAAAAAGGACTAATTTTTCCAAAAGTAGGAATGTTAGTAGCTATATTTACCTATATTTAATTTTAATATTACTCTATTGCACATGTTACAATTTAATTTAAATGTTGATTTTAAACGATCAATAAAAATTTACTAAATTGTATATTTGTAATATTCAGTTATAAATTTTATAATTCTGTAATGTTTGCACATACTGCCGATGAAGTGGTCACGCTGTTGATCTTATTTTATTCAATATAGCAATTTTTAGGCCAATTTTTCATATTTGCGCCTTTGATTTTAATTCTACCCAAAGATGTAAATAAATTTCCACTCTTATTGAAATAAACCATTGCACTACAGTAAATAAATAATAAAAATAATAGTTATATTTCGATAAACACTAAATTAAGATACCGACTAGCAATGTTAATGTATCAAAAGTCTAATTTACAAGAAACCATTTTACAAAACGTAACCAACTTGCACAGTGCACTGCAATAAAATAGATAAAGCATGAATATTTAATTACCTAGTCATTTTCAAGTGCACGTGTTTATATAAAATGTTTTATAATCAATTTAAAACTGGGAAACCCGCTGTAATGCAATATCGATCGAATTTGACCATACCGACCATAAGTCCCAAAGTGGCCCTTCTAATGTTATCGGTGTCGAGAAAAAATTATATTAAAACTCAATCGTATTCTCACAATAACTCCTTTATTTATTAATCAAAGTTAATTTTCAAAATTCACATTATCAGTAATTTTATTCCAGGTTCTAGTTGTAGTTTTTTTTAAATTTATAATTTTTAGTGTGATTATCAAATTCACAAATATCTCGTAATCAAAATGTTTTTTCATAATTTTGAAAAACAGTACACTTAGGCAATATTATAATAATTCTAATGGTACCAAATTCAAAACGATTATCTAATTAAATACTTTTTTTTTAATTACAAGAATCAATAACACATCAAATTCCTTTAACTAAACCCTTAACAGAAATGTTTGCGATATGAAAATTATTACGAGATTACAAATATTACAATTATTATTACAGAGTGATACATTTTAAATTAAACATTTAATACAAAATATTGTTACAAATTAACTTCTATTCATTCGATTACCCCAACCCCTCCTATGATCATCCTTGAAATCGTCTCGTCTCCTCATCTCGTCAAGCGCTTGAGGATCGTCCGCTTCGATTGCCTTTTCCTTTTGTACCTCAGATTCTTCGTCTTTCTGCTGTATGTCAGATTCGGTCGCCTCTTGCAAGCACAACGGGCCCTCCTTTTTTGCATGCGGATCTGGAAATATTCCATCCCGGACTCGTTTTTCGTAAAATTCTTGAACAGACATGACCGGCAAGGACGGATAACCTGCCCCAAAAACGGCTTTTTGTACTGCATCCTTCGTTATTATAACGGGTTTTAGGGGTTGAGATGGTAGACGTTTAGGTTTAGGTTTCTCATCTCTGTTAAGATTACCCATGTGTTCGAGGATTTCCTTTTCAGCTCCAATACTATCGAGTTCATCTACAGCTTCAAAAATAAACAATTTAATCATAGTGAGAAAATATGTACGTTTTGTATCATCGTCGACATTTCTGTCTTCCATATTACTCTTTAAATCTTCCAACTTAGAGCGTAATTCTTTTTGTTCCTTAAATCTTTGAATTTTATTTGATCGTGTATTTACAGAATGCCGTATTTCTTCATATTGTGACTTATGCGTATCAATCGATTTATCGTTATTTTTAAACTGATAATTACTTAAACCGTAATTGTTGCATCTTTGTAAGAAATCTTTATAGTAAGTTTCTGCAACCTGTGTTATATCTTTACGATCTCCTGCTGTGAGTTTTAAACACAGGCCTCCAAGAAGTGCCGGCAATAGAAAATAACGTAAATCTTCTGTTGCTATTTCTTCAATGTCTTCATTTGTACTAAACACGCCCGTTAAAGAAACAAGGCGAGTCGCATTTTCTAAAATGCGAATAGCTTTTCTTACATTGATCTGAAACAAAATACGTGTTGAATATTAATCGAAATCGGTTCGACAACTATACCTGTACTGCAGCACTATTAGTCGGCTCGTCAATTTTACCTAAATTATTATAAAGGTCCAGACCTTCTTGAAAAATGGAAAGCAAAGATTGAGGCTCTACCACTGCATTTTCGTTACTACCAGGGAGACTGAGATTAGCCATCTTTCAAGTTGTTTTGCCAATGTCGAACGCTTGTTTAACTTTTTAAGGTTAGTTAATTGTTTGGTCTTTCATATGTCTACTACTTAATTAAACTGATGATAAGGATACAATTTTATAAATATCCCGAATTACTAAAACACAAAAGGCACAAGTTAAATTTAATATTAATATTATAAACAAACGTACGTACGTAATTTCACCTTCGAATGACAATGTCACCAATTGTTTTGTTGGAATGACGTCTATTAAAGAAATTATCGAAAAGTATTTAATAAAATACTTTAATAATCTAAAAATGTTTAGAATTTATTTATTTTCGTTTATTTATAATAGTAATTTTTTTAAAAGTCAACAATATTGCCAACCGTTGACAAGATTAGCACATTTTGTATTTTTATGAAATGTCAAAATGGCAAGCGTACTGGTGCGGTTTAGTTATCTAACAAAAAATCAAATCGGTAATAAGAATATTTATTTCAATTTTACATTGTTTCTAAAACGTTTCTAAATGATACTGGATAATCGACTTAAGTATCTGAACAATTACGTCACTTAAAGTATTATATAAGAATAGATGTTGAAATAGGTTCCCTTTTCCAGGTCTACTTGCACCGGTTAGTAGCTGCAATCATTTGCAATGGTATTCCACACCTCCCCCAGGAACTCCACCGCCACAAACGAAGACAAAGTTTGGTCCACTTGCCGATGAAGACCGTATCTTCACTAACTTATATGGAAAACACGATTGGCGTTTAAAGGGAGCCCTTAAACGAGGAGACTGGTATAAAACTAAGGAAATATTACTGAAAGGCCCAGACTGGATAATAAGTATGTTATAATTATAATTTATACGTAATTTGCATCTTTGAAATCCAATTATTTCTTATGCTAAGATGATACCTATTATATTTTAAATTACCATTTTAGATGAAATTAAAGTATCAGGCTTACGTGGTAGAGGTGGAGCTGGATTCCCTTCGGGAATGAAATGGTCATTCATGAACAAGCCGAGTGATGGACGACCCAAATATTTAGTCGTTAATGCAGACGAAGGAGAACCGGGCACCTGCAAGGATCGGGAAATTATGCGTCACGATCCTCATAAACTAGTTGAAGGTTGTTTGATTGCCGGGAAAGCTATGGGAGCTCAGGCGGCGTACATATACATCAGAGGCGAATTCTACAATGAAGCTTCAAATATGCAAATTGCCATTGCCGAGGTAATTGTGTATTTGACATCTTTTATATATAATTAAGTCCATTGTTTCTAGGCATATCAGGCAGGTTTATTGGGTAAAGATGCTTGCAAGTCAGGATATGACTTTGATGTTTTCATGCATCGCGGTGCGGGCGCTTATATTTGCGGCGAAGAAACAGCCTTGATAGAATCGATCGAAGGTAAACAGGGAAAGCCTCGTTTGAAGCCACCTTTTCCTGCGGATGTCGGCGTTTTCGGTTGCCCCACCACCGTTACTAATGTCGAAACAGTTGCGGTCGCTCCTGTGAGTACTTTAAATGAACATATAAATGTAAAATAATGGTATCTATTTGTGATTTAGGCTATCTGCCGCAGAGGTGGAACTTGGTTCGCATCGTTTGGTCGTACACGTAATTCTGGTACAAAATTATTTAACATTTCCGGTCACGTATGCACTCCTTGCACGGTCGAAGAAGAAATGAGTATTCCCTTGAAACAGTTAATCGAATTGCACGCTGGAGGAGTAATCGGTGGATGGGATAACTTGTTAGCCATTATACCAGGAGGATCGTCCACTCCTCTCATACCGAAAAGGTAATTAGAAATAATTTGGATTTTTCTGTTTAACCCGTTATTTATATTGTAGCGTCTGCGACAATGCTATCATGGATTTTGACGGTTTAGTTGCTGCCCAAACAAGTTTGGGAACAGCGGCTGTTATCGTCATGAATAAACAAACCGATATAGTTAAAGCTATTGCCAGATTAATTATGTTTTATAAACATGAATCTTGCGGACAATGCACTCCTTGTAGAGAAGGTAATAACGTGTGAGATTTTAATGGAAGATAATCAAACGGTTGTTTTTGTAGGTATTTCGTGGATGAACAAAATTATATATCGATTTGTTGATGGTAATGCAAAACCTGCCGAGATCGATATGCTATGGGAATTGAGTAAGCAAATAGAAGGACATACAATTTGTGCATTAGGTGACGGTGCCGCATGGCCTGTACAAGGACTTATTAGACATTTTAGATCGGAATTAGAAGAGAGGATGAAACGATTTGATGTGCAGAAACAACGTGCTTCTAATTAACTATTTTTTATCTGTTTCATGTGTATTAACTATAATTAATGTATGTCTATTTTATTTTGTTGAATGATTTTATATAAGGCGAGGTATATTTTGTTGTATAGATAAATATTGTTTTTTCTATTCGTTAACTTGTGGCATACAAAAGAGGAATTGGTTCTACTAGTCTCGATAGTAATCGATTTCTGATGTGAGAAAACCTATATAGTTCGAACGTAGCGAAATATAGAAAAATGTTATTGAGTAGGTAAAATCAGTTTTGTAATCGATACAAATATTCCAAAATTTGATTATACATAAAATTTTAAGAATAAATATTTACACGAAATATTTTTTGTGTTATATAAATGGTAGATAACAACTGATAAACTAGCAAATAATTGCACAAAAAGTGTTAAAATGAAAGTTGTTTTTTATTCACAGAAGACTGTATACTTTATCCTATGTTTACACAAAATCCATTTAATGTGTTCCGAAGGGGTCCTTAAGCAACCGAAGATAATATTATAAAAAAGTAAACACAAACGTGTTTCATATATTTATAAGATTATTAATTTGTACTTTGTTATTTAAAATTAATAATAGTCATAGAACTGTTTACAGTTTGAAAATAAAATGATGCATATCTTTTCGTTGACGCCACCTAAAACATATTAACTTATGAATAGAGTACAGGAAAAGTGTACTAGAAATGATAATTATCTTAGTCATTTAATTTATATCATCCACTTAAATATAAGAGGCCATTCATGGAGGTCTTCAACTACATAATAAAAATGCCTCTTCAATATTTAATTTTAACTGAACTTGAAGGTTAACCCCATTATAATTTTGTTGTAAACTATTTTTTTAATTTTTGTCGATTGTTCTAGTGGTAAAAACGGTCCCTTATCAGTTAACGGGATTTAAATACGGTTTCCTAAACCAGTTCAGGATAGGTTTCTCAAATTCATACATTTAAAATTCTCGTATCTACAATAAATGTTTAGCTTACAAAAGTAAGTAAATACGTTAATAGAAACAGAAAAATATAAATAATAAGTTTATTTATCGACAACAGCATAGACCAACGATGACTTAATTCACATAAAATGCAAAGCTATATACATCATTTACATTACTGATACACTTAACATAAATTAGGAAACAACAATTTACAAATTATTATGTACAAATAGATCAGTTCCTTTAACATAAAAAAGGCCAAACATGGTATCTGACCGAGATCACAATTCTCATAATAATTACGTACATATGCATCACGATAGGTCATTCTAACACTAATTTAATTCCTAAATTAAGCATTTTTCAACATTAAATTGCATCTAGAATATTACGATCATTAATAAAATGACCATTTTGATTGAGATTTCATTGATGAAAACAGCTCACAACAAAATATAACATCAGTCTTAACTTTCTAAATTAAATATCTTACCTATAAATTAAATTAAGTTTTTCGTATCGTGATGCTTCACATGTTATAATATTGTACAATCTATTTATTCAGTTTCGATTGTATTTATAATCGATAAAATAAATAATTACCGCAATTTATACCTTAAACGATTAAAATGGCCATGATACAAGATGTAAAGTTTAAAACCACAGAAAATTTGCACATTTTTTTTACTCTTCGTCGTAGAGACTACATTCTGGCACTAATTGATCACAAGCTCTAGATTGCCAATCTCTATCTTCTCGAGTTAACCATGGATGATAGAGTATATCTTCCGAGGTAATTCGTTCTGAAGGCTCTTTCCTTAACAATGAACGAATAAGGCAACGTGCACGGGAAGACAAACATTCAGGTATAACAAAGTGGCCTCTTGATATTTTTGCAAAAAGGGACGCGTGCTCCGAATCGTTAAACGGGTATCTGGAAAATTCAAAAAAAAAATTAAAGTAAATTATACGAGTTCGAGAAAAACTTTCTTAGTTATTTAGTGTGCACACAAACAGGTGCGCGACTTTAAAAAACACCTGAGTTCGCCTCGGAACACCTGCGCAATTTGTTTATTAAAAATTTCTCGTTTTAAAATAAAAGTATAAAATTAGTTATGTATGTATGTATAAGTTAAATGCGTTTCATTTTGTGAAATAGAGTTCAACGAATTAAGTGTTTCCAGCTCCATAATGTTACGTAATCTTCAAGATACCCAGGTTCAAGGTTCGCCTTCATGAAATGAATGTAGGCTACCAAGCGTAAATGCATGAAAATCAGTGTAGTCACGGAATTTAGTTGGCGAACCATAACAGCATATTCTGCTCCACTAAATTTAAATCACGATTCCGTCTTGGGATTTTTGGACTAGTTGAAAGAATATTTTTTGGAATTACGACAGATAATTTTTTTGCCGATTCAAACGCCCCACTTAAAACAATCGTTTGGAAGCCGTCAAGACATATGGCATACGATAAGACCGAAAGATCCACCCCTCGATGGAACCAACTGTTGCACTTATTATCCACAAGATAGAAGAATATTTTGAAACGCTCACCTGTGCCTACGAAGTCGGCATATGGTCAATCCGTTACGCATGATAGCTTGAGAAATAAAGAAACTACACGAAATATGTAACGATTTTTTATCGAACAGACGGTTTTGGCAACAAACAGCCGAAATTATTTCGCTCGCGAAATACAACGCGACCAAAGAAGTAAAGGGAACTCGAAAGAAAAAACAACACAAAGTAGAGCACCTGCTTAATTAATGACGGCACGCACTTATACTTCAAAGCCTACGGGCTTAAAAATCCAAACCCCAAAATCTGCACCTGCCTAAAAGTACAAGAGCAGGTAGAGAATTATTTATTACTTATGAGGAACGCGAGTTTTCGAAAACGGACATTAATGCTGCCGCGGTATCTGATCTCAAAAAAATCACCTGTCCCCCACGACTGCACCCTTTCGTAATTTTAGGACGTTGTTCACTTACGGACTTCTTTGTTTACACCTGCTTCCTCGATTTCAGCGACGATGCATGAGGGTAATCGAGTCACGAAGATGCGCGACATTCGTAAATGTTTTTAATGCTCTATCTATGGACGTTCAATGATGGCGATCGATTCTCGAAAAAATCAATCGTTTGAAATTGCACTTTTCTGGGCTATACGACGACGACATAATGTTTTTCTGTTGTTTGACGTTTGCAAGACGTTAAAAATTACAGTAATAAAGATGAATCAAACCGGAAGACGGTCCTCGTATTTCAAATTTTAGAAAGCTAGTTACACATTAAATTCGGAAAAAGAGCAGATGTCAAGTCGATAGATTATTATAACTGATTGAAAATGAGAAAAATGTAGGTTTAAAATTAGACGGATTACAATAAGGCCTATCGCTGACATGCAATTATCAGTTCATTATTCATAATTTTTTAGTTTCAACATGGATTTCTACGAGTTAACTCTCGAACTAAAACGAAGAAAGAAAATGGAGAAAGAGACGATATTTCGTACATCAAATTACAAGTCAAAGTTGTATTTAAAGGCCAATTTAATAAATTATATGAAGATTTACGATCTCGCCCGGAAAAGTTGTTGAAAAGTCAGTCGGACGAGTGTTGGCAGTTTCGACGAACTTTTGCGTGATATCTATACCGTTACCGGGCTAATATTCGTTTCGGGTTATGTATGTAGATAAGTATGTGGTAACTAATACCCTTAATAAAATAAATAATAGGTATAGAGAAAAGTACACAAAGTTAGTTAACAACGGCCATCACAATTCGTCGATGCGTAAAAGCAAAATTTGTCTTTTTGAAGAAAGGACTGCAAAAATTTTATTTTGAACGGTAAACAAAAAAAAGAAGAAACTAAACGTTTTTTGAAACAACTTCCAAACATAATAACGATCGATATCCGGAATGCTCCCCGAAAATCGAATAGGTACGAAATTCTTGGAATATCTGTAGAAGAGTAGGTAATCTACACTGACGACATAAAAACAGGCACGACCACTAATCTAGGTATATAGGTAATGGTGGTCTGCTATTATAATCGAAAGAACGTATACTGGAATATTATAAAAGCTGTTTTGTAAATACATTTTAAGTAAAAAGTTAAATAGGATAATTATTATCTCTATACGTCTACATATTTCTTAATCTTGTTGTTTAAAATTCTTCTTCTTTTTAATTTTGAGAACTTAAAAGTTCATAAATATTTTTAACGTCGCGTCGCGAATGTTGCAAGGTATCGTATATCACAAGATAGAAAAAAAGTAGCTTGCTTAATACGTTACAAAAATAAATTTTTGTTCCTTTTTGTTTATCAATTACTCAAAAATATCGTGTCTATTTTTAAAATCGTTGTCGGTATTTACCTTCCAACCAGCATCGTGTAAAGAATAACCCCCAACGACCACATATCTGCAGCTTTTCCGGAATAGCGAGCGCCGGCTTTGAGAATTTCCGGACTGACGTACGCAGGACATCCTCGTTTATCGTGCAACCAATCACTTTCCGGTTCTTCTAATACGACTGCATCTTCGAGCGATTCGAGCTTTAGTTCCGTTCTACAATAAAAAAACAAGAGAATTTTTAATCCGTTCAAAGATCAATTCAGATCAATTAAGATGAAAGCCTTAAAATTGATTACACCGGTACAAATGTCAATAATATCATATTTGCACAACAGCCGCACCTGTAAACCGTTGCAAAGTCAAGCTATTATATTATTACCAAATTTGCTGTCCGCCCATTGTATTATTGTTCGAAATCGTTTCCCAATATGCGATATGTAAATTGCTCGACTTGCTGCTGTTGGGAAAACTACGAAAATGTACTTATTATAATTTATTATTAGACGCGCTAACGACGTGTGAAAAACAAAGACGCGTTTCGAGAACAGAAATTAGTGCACCGAAAAAAAAAATGTATCCTACGGGATCCTATTCATCTGGATCCGCATCGAGCAGGCGGCATTTGTTTTGCAACGCTTGCCCAATGTTGTTAAAACACTTTAAGTGACGTCATAGTTTTTCCTTTCGACACTTTAATTACAGAACTAACTCCCTTACATACACACATATTTACATCATACCTCGCTTAAATACTCCCATTAAAGTTCGAAATTAGTTGCACGATACGTTTTTACGTTACGTTAAATGAGATTCGCAAAACACGATTACTAAAACAGATAAAGAAGAAACGTAATATTTTATAAATAAACGGAAATTTAACAACAATAAAAATTATGGCTAATAAATTGATGTTATAAACATTAAAAAGCGCCTTAATTAATAATTATCTTACAGACATGGGACCAAACAACTCGAGATTGCTTAAATATTTCAAAACATTTCTAGATTAACAAGCAAAACATAGACCTTTTCAAAACACGAGAATATCCTTTATAAAAAAGCTCGGCATCTCAAACTGATGTGCAAAACGCGTCTACATAAACATCACATTTCAGTGGTATTTCGCAATTGTAATGCCGATGAACACTTGCACATGTCACTAATCTAAATTTTATCGCCGTGAAAATAATAAGTACGCTGTTCCGCAACCAATTCGGATTGCTTGCGGGATTGGAAACTTTTTCGCGTACGTATTCAAACTGAATAGGAATTTTTTTAATGAATTTCAGTAGACAATTAATTTCAGCGCCCATTAAGTGCACCTGTATAACTTTGTTGGTGGAATAGGTCAAAACAGAAGTAGATCGATAGGTGCTTTGATGTTTAATTTTAAAAAGTCAAATTTTCTCGATGTCTTTTTCGATCGTTAAAAATATTAAAAAGCGAAATATCTGAAAATCCGGACGACTGAATAACAGGGTACTATTTATTGTACTATTGGATCGGTAGGTGTGCTTTTACTGTAAATTCGATTTCTTTCGGCGCGCAAAATGCGATTGAAAAGGAACATTTTAATTAACGGTTAAATAAAATTGATTTTTAATCATGTTAAGTTCATCGAAAATGTATTTATGCGTTTTTTATATTTTCTATGGTTTTAATTACAATAAACACTTATTTATAAAATATAAAGTCGAACAAATAATTATTTTGTTTTTCAACTGTTGTGCAGGGAGTTTTTGAATTAATGTCAAAAAGGAACATAAACCCAAAATAAAAATTTTTTCAAAATAAATTACAATTATTAATTTAATAATCGGATCGATATTTGACTTTAAATAAAACTATTAAACAAAAAATAAGTCGCAAAAATTGTGATGGGAGAAACCAGAAAAGGATGTTCACCGACAACTGGACATTGACCCGCATACAATAGTACCTTACTTACATACATCGTCAACGACTCCGCCAAATAGAACGACCATTTCAACGATAATTGATTCCGTATTGGAAAAACAAGTTTACATGTACACTTGCCACAGAAAAAATCCGGACAGTTGAAGGATAGAATTTTAAAAATGTTTGGTTGTGAATTGAATTTTAGGTAAATTGCTTGTATTTTTAAAAGAGATTATTGTAAGCCATAAATCATCATTGTTACCTACAAAGTGGACAACTGTTTGTCAACAGAATACTTTAGAAGCAAGTGGTAGGCAGGTTTAGTTTATGATTTCTGTAAATTTAAAAAGTTATTGATCGACGCAATATATCGATCGCGTTTTACCAAAAGGACGTAACTCAACTTTTTGTGAAAATGAATTATTCTGACTATATTACGCATTTAAAACAAAGACAATGTCTGATAAAATCTAGTAACAATATTTGGATTTTTTTCACCGAAAAATTCGATTTATATTTCCGCGAAACGTATCTTGTTATAGCTACGCGGCGACATAATATGTGCTCTACTGTAAAATTTACTTTTTATGGGTTACGCCCTTTTGGAAAATCTGCGTCGATATGACCGATAACATGTAGATTTATATAAAAAAAAAATGGTTACTTACACACACAAAATTGATATAACTTGAAAAATATTTCGTCTTGTTAATAGTGCTTTCTCAACAAAACTTAATAAATCACATTTTTGATTTTTTGCCTTAACTTTTCTTTAACAATCCATAACTTTTCCTAATCGGACCTATATAATGCTACAACTTTTTTGCTTAAAATTACTTAAGAAACGCGCCCCTAACGTTTGGCAGATTCCTCCCGGAACACCCTGTATGTATCCTTAATTACTATATGTGTTATTTAACCTACGAAAATTATATATCCAAGAACAAGAAACGATAAATAAAATAATTATGTAAGTAGGTATGTTAATCATTCTTTGTGTGTATAGAAAAGTAATAAAGATACAATTCTTTGGCCGAATTAATATATTATATATTAATTAATTGTTTCCATCGTTTATATATTTGCAGCACTAAAGATAGCTCCAACCAGAGCCGAAATATATGATGTTAGTTGTTCCAAGTTTTTATATTGGCTTATTACCACAATTTTTAAAAGAAGTATAGTAAAAAGTAAGCATTCGGTCACTAGTTTTAATTTTAAGGCCCCTACTTTTCAGTTAGTTCATAAACTTCAATAGAAATCAAGATTTCGCACTTTTTATGTTTTAGAAAAATTTTTTTTTAATGATATTTGGTATCGAAATCATCAGTACAAAAAAAGAAATTATCCCACAGCGACGAAATTATCGTAAGACGTTAAAACTATATCAAAAATATTACATTTAATAATAAAACAGGGTTACAAACAGAACAATGGATTAAATCTACAGGTTCTAGACGAGAGCGGTATAATGGGGTATCGACAGATATACTGGACACATTTTTCACTGGAAACAAATATTTTGAAATGTATTTTTAGACTTCATCAGTAATTAATTATAATTGTAGAGGAAGGAAATAGGAAAAGCATCAAAATATCAAGGATGTAATAAATAGTAATATTATCGAAATCATAGTTGTTTTCATAACGATCACATTCTAAACTAACTTTAGAGAAATAAGTAATGAAATGCCAAAAATCATAATTCGCAACTTTGTTGGGTGAAGTTTGCCTGTTACGTTCTCGTCTAACAGCAAGTAGAACCTGTAAATTCAATACATTGTTCTCTTTGTAACCTTTTTCTATTCTTTTACTACGGATTAGTAAATGTCATATATTTGATATAATTTTGACGTCTTACGATAATTTCGTCGATTTGGGATGATTTCTTTTTTTGTGCTGATGATTTTGGTACTAAATAGCATATAAAAAAATTATTCTAAAACATAAAAAAGAGCGAAATGTGGATTTTCATTTGATTTACATTGAAGTTCGTTAGCTTACTGGAAGGTAGGGCTCGTCTTAAAATGCAAAAGGCTATTTCACCCTTTCCGATACCTAACATCTTTAGAACCTCATCTATGTAGATAACAATGCTTTTATGGCTTAATCCTTATGTACTTGCAAACAGTTTATTTAAAACCCGATTTACAACAAAACATTTTTAAAATTCTGTCCTACTGTCCCGATTTTTTCTGTGGCGAGCGGAACGAAGTCAAAAGTATGTAGGTATAGGTATCGCAGTTTTAGTTTAATCTGAAAACCCGAAAATTCTGGCCTTGTCTGTTCCAGGATTAATAAGTAAGTTCTTTTTACCAATTCAGTCTTGTTTCGTTAAAGTAGCGTTACTAAACCAGAACGGTTCCAGTTTTAATTTCAAACTCGGTTCTTACCCATAATCTCCTCGCTTACAATCAAAGTAATTATTCACGGTGCGAAATTGTGAAGGTAATCGAAAAAGCAAATTAACCAACAGTCAGTCAGTCGTACTGGTCCGTGTAACGCGAAAGAAATGAGACCCGGTAACCGCTTCGAAAACAGTAGCGGCACTCCGAGCTAGTTACATTGACCTTATCAATTCGCCATAACTTTCGAATTATATTAAAATCGCCAGAAGATGCGGCCGCGCGTTTCAAATCGGACTATTAAAAGGTTTCTTACGGTTTACAGAGCGCATAACTAATATATTGCAATAAGGCTAAGGATATTCCTTATAAGACCACCATCACACTTTCGAAGTCTTTCAAAATACTTTGCCAAGAGAAGTTTGCACTCTTTTGCAATTGGTATGATTTCATATATCACATTTGAGGTCTTGCTCTGCGGTGTGTACCAAGAACGGAGAGTTGCTTAAGATAATAAATTGATTACTCCGCGATATTCCAAAGTCCAGTCAGTGTGAGGGAAAAATTTCGAAAGACGAATCGATCGACATCATTTATACTTATTGTTTAAACGTCTAAATATTTACTGGTACTCGATCGATAATAACTTCCTTAATAAGCTTTCTGGTCGAATGTCGGATACCTGCAGTCGTAAGGTTTCGAAACGAGGTATTTCATGATTTCTGGCTCATAGTGTATCCACATATTATTATTACGTTACAAAACATTAGAAATTTCTAATAGGACAGTAGATAATGCATCTTATTACGGCAATATTACATTCCCTTACGTTTCACACGGGCTAACGACGTTAACATTACGGTACACTTTGGATGTTGCCGCAATACCCCGGAGAAATGACACTTTCTTTTGCTTAAAATCGCGGACTCCTTCGCTTTCTCCGTTATTGGTTGCGGACTCCCAAGAGTTCAGTGGCCGGCTGCGTACAGCCAAAGCCCCCGGAAACTCATATTGTGCAATTTTAACAGTATCGGACGCTATAATTTTTGATATCGTCTTAGATTGACTTACGCTGTCGGCGGTCATTTCGATACTTCCTCATTTTTCTTAAAATCACGTGCGCCCATTAATAAAACGAATGCATATATGCAAATGAATTGGTAATTACTTATTCCTTCCATTACGACTTGAAACAATTATTTTTCGCTTACTTCCAAAATAGCAGCTGTCGAATTTCAATACCAACGAAAATACCAACCATTCGAAAATACTCAAGCTAATTAGTTACAATTTTATTGCACATCTAATTCGAGGCAATGGACCAATCGTTAATGGAGAAAGTAACGCGAAAATGGACAATTTTTGAAGTGCAATTTTAATTTCCGCATCGATTTATTATGGAAAGGCGATCATGTAACTGTTTCCAGTTTTTGCATACGTTCCATTATGTAAAAATGTTGCGGAAGTTTAACCCTCGGATAAAAGTGCATTTCACTTGACAGCTTAAATTTCCAAACGCAAATTACATAATTAAAGCATAGGTAGTTAAACTTAAAATAAAAAGTTTGGAGGTAATCGAACTCGACATCACCTAAGCGGTCACGACTTCCTAGTTTACACAATATACATGCAAATCTCCGATATGTGCCCGAGATTATCGTCGAATTAAAATTGAAGCACGACGGAATTAATGAAAACGCGAGCTTTTTAAAATCGAGAAGACCTTTTTGGCGAGCAACGCCGAGATTTGTAACTTCTCATTAGTTACCCAACCCTTCTCTGTTGTAACTGCGCTTGTTGCAAAAGCGAACGCCAAAAATATTTGCTTTATATTTATACAACCAAATTTCAACATCGAACCTTAATTATGCCGAAACTCGGAATTGTTTAACGATCGAGAAATTCGATACGACGATGAAGGGTCTAAAGTTATACCATTAGCAAGTTACACATGTTTTCTATAACGCGACGGCGTAGATAACGGTCACTTATTGCGTCCGACGAAAGACATACAGATAAGATAGGACACAAATATGTATTATTGTTTGTAATGAAAGTCTGTATGTGATGCAATGTCAAAAGAAATGCGTGAAATACGGACAGAAAGTTAGGTCGTTGACTCGATGGGAGTAATGCAATAGCGTTATATTTGTAACACATTCTAGTCTTATTCCGGGCTTGCACCGTAATCCTAGCTGTTCTGTTATCAATATAATAAAAAATTTAATCGCTCCTTTCGAAATTTTATAGAAATACAACAACGCACTTTTACATTAAAATAAATTTCCGAGATTTCATATAAGCGCCTATAGGTAAAAATAAACTTGAAAATTATTCGCCAAATTTAAATTCAAGGTTTACGGTTGTTTTAACGAATTAAAATATTTAAAACAGATGCTAATTTGATTACGTCGAATAAATTGAAGATTAAGAATCTCGTCTTCTTCGTAAATTTTAGGTGATATTAGGTAAAGTACAGAATCCGAAAAAAATGTAGCGAATATAATTTCGATTTTCAAGTTGATCAATTCACAAATCGAAGTTTGCCGCGTTGCGGAAACTGATAAATTTTTCGTCGATTAAAACGGATAAAACGCTTTATGTAAATAGGGCAATATTTATTATCAAACGCCCTTATCGAAGTGGCAAAACAAATTGCCGGCCCACGCCTTTCGACGTGGTGAGCAATCGTAAACTCCCAACGATATTTATCCTCGTCTCTCAATCCGGCTTTGCTTAATCAATCGACTTATGTAAGACATTGCGGAAAAACTAGCGAGAACGCGATTCAGGCGCGCTTCGGGAAATTGCACAACATGCATCGGTGCACATATTATCAGAACTAGTTGTATATAGTTAATCTAAGGAACGTCGAACCAAAGATGCGCGCGCGCAATTTGCGCCAGTCTATCGCTCATTATATCTAGGAGAAATGCGGAAACTGCACTTGCCGCAATTTCTATAATACCATGTATGTACGAAATTCAAATAAGTACCTAGTTTAATGTGCACGACGTCTGTCCGGACTCTTCGATGGCATTGAATTAATTGTGCCGTGTCGCCATTCATTATCGCACACAAAATCTGGTAAAACGCGTTCCTGTGTGAACAGAATTCAATGAGGATCCAGACATTCAACGGCAGTTGTTTTTGTTTTTTTTTGGTTCACGTAGCCTGCAGATTATACAGTGTATAACGCATATTCGCTCCTTCGGACTTTAAAATCGCACGCGAGAAAGAAGACGACTCCCAGTCAGGCCAATTTAACTTCTTGTTTCTCTTTCACGCCCGAAGACTTTGACCTCGCAGGCTTTTGTAGATTTTAACCTTCTCGCTAGACAAGCTCGAATCACGACCATTGCCGTTTCTTGGTCGTTTCTGAAACTCCGCCGTATCGCAGGAAGTTCCGATCGTTATACGCGGGGCATGTATGGCAGGGTACGTTTTTTTTTTTTAAATTATACGAACGCGCGACTTTCGACACTGTTCGAAGGAATAAAAACATCAACCACGGGTATTACTACATTTTAAGTAAACGTGCGAGCGAGTAAAATTATTTCAGTTGCTCAAGAATAAGTTACACCCAACTAAAAGGAATTTCAGTTGCGGCGTATTTATTTCTAAAGCTGGCACCTTAATAATGTACCTTGTGTAATCCACTAACGTAAGTTACGTACAGAAGTAAATATTTTTATTGAACAGTACAGGTGTAACGTGAACGTGAGGGTGCATTGCACTATTGCGGAAGAAACTGCATAATGCGATTCAAATGTCGGTCAAATCATTAAACACGGTTGCTTAGGTAAATATAGGTATTTATCTTTCTGGTTGATTTTTTGACCGATCAAACAAAAGATCTTTACCTAATGATAGTTTTATCGTTATCAGTTGGTTAAAAACTACTAACGCTATTTGTAATTCGATCTGCAAAAGTGGGTTGATCGTTTAAGGTTACTAAACTTTGTGTTGACATTTCGTTCGTTTCGTTAAAAGAATTGCGAGGGACAAACAACGCGAAACGTTACATACCTATAAATAGCGAAATACATTGTTTGGTGCAATGCAAAAAAAAAATGTAGAAACAACTCGCTATGGAGCAACGATCACGTAAATCAATTTGATATTATATTGTTGTAATCGTATTACGGTGGAATCGATCCGGTGAAAAATCTCATTCGATTGCGAAACGTTCGCAGAAACACCCCGAGAATCTGCAAAATTTGCATGTTCGATGGGAGTGTTAATTTTCAAGATTTCGGAAACTTTAATACCAAGGCTAATGATGCTCCTTTCACATTATCAAGTCTTCACAGACATTATATTTTACACCCTACAATATCCTGTCATAAAACGATCGCTTAGCAAATAAGACAACTAAATGTTGCTAAACAATAAAACAAAGGTTTGCGTACAACTGAGCTTGTGCAAGGAGCTATTGGTTCATGTGCGTGGAAGTGGAAGTTGCAAGTTGAAATTGTACAGGTTGCAGGTTAACACGAATGGATTACCGGCAACGATATCCACAAGAATAATGTCGAAACAGGTGCCGGCGACGCCACGCGACTCTTTAAATACCCAATTTCTTACGCAAAAACAGTTTTTCGGATCAGATCGACGGTTTGGCAAAAAAAAATAACGTTAAACCGCAACCTCTAAATGAGATTATTTATTAAAAGAAGGCCAAGAATACAAAATGCAACTTAGTTCTCACGTAAGTAGGTGAAGGCCCCGGACAAGGATTTTTCATTATGTACAACTACACGTCGACTACGTCGTGTTACGGAGATCGCCGGAAACACGCGTTAACCCAAGGTGTAAGATAAGGACAAAAGGTTTGCATCGCCAATAGATTCTAAAATAATCGGGTACTGTATTGGTAAATTTTGCGTATTGCATAAAATTTAGGTGTCCTAAATTACGTTATGTTTTGTAAGTTATTAAATACCGCTGCCATTTGAATATCGAAATTTGGTAACACCACTACTGACTGTACTAATTAGTGGTAACGAAACGCATACCCACTCGAGATGATCTTGCAACGATTTAATACATAAAGCCACTCGTTTGTTTTTGCACCGGGAACCTTTAGAAAAACGCTTGCACGCACCCATCCAAGTCCCGAAAAGGACATCGATTCTCTTCTTTCTACCGTTACTACATTTGACAGAATTGTCTGTCACACACCTGCATCTGAAATATGATTCGACGTCGATCCTTGATCTCGATTAATGAAACTGTCGATTCACACCCATGAATGAAATTATTACAAAACTGCATCTGTAATTGCATACATCATAATACATATGTAGCTCAAGAAATAGGTCGTATACTGTATAAAAAAAAACTATTAAACTTTTAAAAATCGCACGTTCAAATTTATGGACAGTCATTTCAAAATAATCAAAAGTTTAAGGCTAAATCTACCTACACGAGTAATATTATGTATAGGTATACTAATGTGATAACAAAACGAATAAATAAAAAAGGTCCCCCCCCCCTCGAATAAATTCAGCTATACACTAAAGAGAGGAAGCTCGTGCATAAAAGATACATTAGAATCTGTCGCGTGGCAGCTGTTACATCAATAACCGAAGAAAAAAATGCCGAAACGTTTAAAATTCCTCCTTTGAACTAATTTTCCGAGGACAATAGGAAGTTGTGGCCGAACATTCGACAAAGGGGATACAACGACAAGCACGCCGTACACCTTGGCACGAGATGATTTTTTTTTCCCGATAAATTTAAAACGCCAGGTAGAGGGCAAACATACGCGAGGCAGATGTCGGACGAGGATCCCATTATCCCTCACGATTGTAATCGTCGAGAAACAGGAAACATGTGGAAAATTACTTAAGGATCCGGACCTTCCTACTCCTTTTGCTTACAAAAACGTTTATACGGATCGACTTAAATCCTAGTTAACTTCCGTTCGAAAAAGTTTTAATTGGCCTCTTAAAAGCGACTTTATAAGAAAACTGTCGAGAGTCAGACTGGAACAAATTTAATCTTAATCATTATGCATGCAGACGCGCATTTATTACAGTCTAGATTTTAATCGATGCAGAAAATGGTTACATTTTCGTATCCTGTTAAGAAAATGCATTAATTTCTACTCGGCTGCTATATTAACGTAGTACATTGAGTACATGCATTACTCGTAAATTATCGCAATTAAATGATAAATAAATTTTATGCCATATTTAACCGATAAAGGATGCGTCAATAATCACATTATTGTCGATACGCCAATTTTATTGTTAAACTTTGTATCTGAGATCAGGTATTCCAGCAGCATTGAATTGGAAGAGCGCCGAGAATATCAAAGTAGTAGATGCATAAATTTGAAATCTTTCAAGCTAGCAGAAATTCCAGCGGGAAAAGCAAGTACTTAATAGGAAAATTCGCAAAGCTCGAGCAAAATTTACTAGTGCAACTGCAAAAGCATCTGCAATGGAGCTATTGATCTACAAACCGGCCGTGGACTTGAACTTTGGGCGTGTTTGTAAAAAGCAGCTTGTTGTAGGAGGGTATACGGCATCTGGACCATCTAAATAAATTGTTATTTACTATCCTGCGCGACAAAAAGCAAATTTATGGAAAAGCCACGTGCTACCGATCTTTAGTTTTCTATTAAGGCCGTTTGATGCGCCGTCTAATTACACGGCGTATCTTTTAGCCCAAAGCGGTCCATCGTCCGTAATAAGCAATGATGAAACAACAAATTGAATAATGGCAGTCACATTTGATGCAACAATAATTTCGACACATGCTCTGACGCAAAGTCGTATCACACACACACCTACCGAGTAAATTACAGACTTCGCCTCTACCTGATACGACATTCGTTATTACAAAAAAAACAACAAATTATCCAGAGGGTGCACTGCCCCTAACCTTTTTAACCTCGGCATTTCTAAGACGTTTAAGTTTTTAAATGTTTAAAAATATTTTCGGATTTCTCAGACATTTTAGAATAAAAAAAGGTACTGTTGTTTAATTTCAAGAAAATTAACCATATTCGAGAAAATTATACATAAAGAATAAGAGACTAATTTTTATTCTTCAACTTTGGCGGTGGATATCTCAACAGGGGAGTGACGCAACAGTGGTCTAAATTGCGATCGTAGCGCGAATTAATTTAAAAAATCAATTTTAATATTTTCTTTCAAATATCATCATATCTAAAAGTGTAACGTAAGATCTATAGTTTAATAAAAGAATCGAATGCAAGAAAGGCAAGAAAAAATTGTTTATTATAATCTGGCAACCATTTAAAACAAGTTCTTATAGCGCTTTTCCAAACTATTTAGTTCTATTGCTTTTTTATGTTTTGTATGTTAATTTTACCACATTTACAGAATGAATTATAGTCGTTAGGGTAAGATTAGTCTGTTTAAAAATATTTTAGCTTATAATTTTTAGTTAACGACTTAAATTTTGAATAACTAACTTTTTGCCATAATCTAAACTGTTCGAGATGATTTAAAAAAGTGCAGGTACATGCGGGTGTAAATTTATTTTTCTTTTAGTACCTTATTCTTTTAATTTTTAACCTAAAAAATATGAAGTGCTCAAAAGTGCTCTTGTCAGTTTTATTTATTATTTTCAGCGACCGCATTTTCGATCACTTACACGTTTGAATCTTTTAAATGAATAGATGACATTTAAAAATTTGAAAAGAAATTACTGTTGCGACAAATTTCAAACGTACCTTCTCTGTATAAAAATATGGATCGGCCGAATACCAGAGAAATGTCATTGAAAATTAAAAATAAGTGCTTATAATGTAGGATACTGATTCTTCATTTTCGAAAAAAGAAATAAAATAAATACAAAAATATCTGAAAATAAAGAGATAAACTACGACGATATGTAGAATAAATTTTCATTTAATTTCGTCAGAGACCCTTTCATATCGATCGATTGTAATGCATAGTTTGCACAAGATCTGGCAAGTTATTCCCAGATAACCGATACCTACCATACATACATAAATTTCGTAAAGCTAGCACAAATCAAAAATACGTCGGTGTGGAAATTATAATAAAAAAAAGGATAATGAGCTCACGATATTATAAATTGCCAAGTCCTAGGTTAACCTGCGTCACCGTTATCGAGATGGGACAAGTGCCAATTAACTTATTGTTAGACAAACGGAGATTCATTTTATGTTAATAATTTAAAAATAATTATTCGCCACTTGTTTGCCCAGACGGGGAAAATTTAAAAGGACACGAACAATGTTAAAATAATGCGATAAGAGTTCCTCGACTTAATAATAAATTTCGGTTATTTCGTGAAATTTATGGAGAGCAACTGTTTCTCATTCACCTTCAAGTTATTTATTTCATCACATTAGAAGATCTAATTTTATATCGAAGAACAAAAACGTCGTGTTTTAAAATCGCGAAGGTAGTAGCATTAACCCTACGTCAACATGTCATAATTCAGTAGGTGCGTCAGATTATGCAAAGATTCGGAGACACGACGACGACCTTCGGGCGAAGGTGATCTATTATTATCAGTTAAGAGAAAACTAACAACATACTGTTTGCTATTTAATCCCTTCGTAATCGAGTGCTTGTTGTTTTGTTAAACAGATCGATCAGATTTAATTTCACCGCGTCAAACTGGAGTAGATGCCATGCCGTTCGTCCTAAAATCAGATCGCTGAAACATAATTCGCTGACGCTAAAAATAAAATAAAAATGAGGGTAAAACTAATACGCCCGAATATATTTCACACCCAGTGCGCAAAAAAGTTGGCATGAACAAAATCGGCCGTGAGTCAAAACCCGGTTTTGAAATGATATAGCGCCATACGAAACCACCTGGAGTATAAATACTCTGGTGTTGCACAACTCGAAGTATGTTAGCTATTGTGACATTGAAGGATACGCTAACTTGTATATGATTGTTTTTATTTAGAACGACGCATATTTTATCTGCACATTACATACTATACACACACACATATATATATATCGACAAATGTCGGTCGGAGGTGCAATTACAGCTCTAATTTATTATTAAACGCATGACTACTACATTGTGGTCGATTAAATTCCAAACTCCTAATGACTAACGTCCAGATTTTATTTAACTTTCGACGTAATTATGCTCCAACAATCGGTTAATTGTTTGTTTATTCAAACATCAACACTGGTCTATTTTGCGCGAAATGTCTGTTGCTCAACATGACATTGAAGAAGAAGGAAATAAAGCAATTCGACGAAGACGACGTTCGACAGATTTCCATTTAAGGCGATATGGAAAATAATTCGGAAAAATATAAATTGTTTGAAACGATCAGTTTGTATACGTTTACGACGACATTATCTTATCACCAACGAACGGATATCTATGACCAAAATTAAAAAAAAAAGCTATAGATTAATTTATTAGAAGAACTTGGACGGTTTTACACAACCACCAAGGAGAGAAAAGCAAAAAGAAGCTTAAGCTTTTATCGTCTGTGAAATAATGAGTACGTTGACATTTGCGTTTTGATAATAAGCCAATTTTTCAACGCCGGACCATACTTATCCTAGTAATTTCAAAATTCTGATACGGTCACGTTGCTAGCGAGGAAACCGATAAGAAATAATGGCAGATTAGAGCGGATCGCGACTTGACATTTGTTAAACAAAGATGTGCCAGGAAATAAAAAAATATGTAGATCGACTTATTTAAAGCGACGTCTGCCGACGAATAAGAGAACAAACTCGTAGGTAGGCATTTTTTGCAAAATAATCGCGAATCTATTTTTGAAGTTTAGTTTGCCGGAAACAGGCTACATAAAACGAGCAAAAATAAACCAAGCTAACCGTAATCCTAAAGGATGAAGGGAGATTTTTGCACGGAATTGTGCTACTGTTATATTTAGGTGCAGATCGTAGTTGTGGCGATGATTTCGCAAATAGTACTGATTGCGAACAGATATGTAGATATAGATAACGAGCATAATTAGAGGTTAAATCCTATTCTGTTGATATAAGAACATTGTGTAACCATCTACGTGACAAAAGTAATGTAAGGGGAAAGATTTAAAAACAATGAGATCTTAAAATACTACTAATTGTATGTCATCGTTAGATAATTATGTACAGACCGATTTTATAACTTTTAAACTAAACATAAATCATTACATGCATAAACTAAAAATTATAATTCCTTATACGACGCATTTGCGCAACCAGTGACATTAACAATGTTGACCTTCGTAGTTAATGAGGGATCGGTCTACAAAGTTAATAATCATCTTTTGAAATCGCTTTCCATAAAAACACTTATCTAAAGTATTTTTATGATTAGTAAAGAATACAGACGATTAATACACGACGACCTTTATCAAAAATATATCCGGTTTGGGCTTTAAATAATACAGTAAAATCAGCTGCTAAGCAAACAAAGCTGCCAAAGAAGGAAATGGATTTATTGGTCTGTACACGTTTAGATATTATATTGTGCTGTATGACATTCAACCTTGATGGGTCGTCACATCCGTACTTGCATTTAAAAAATACATTGCTTAACAGGATACATAATTTAAATAACGATAAATTCTCATACAAAGTTCAATTAATATTTGTATTACCGTTTCGCATGGAACAACTCACGCATTATCCGGTCGTGATCGTGAAAATTGGGACTCGAAAAACGGAAATCGACACGAGATAACAGAATGTTTGTGTACGAAACGCAGGAATACCGAATGGTTATTATTTCGCTTATGCATATAAAACAAGGATAAATATAGGAGGCGCTGGACGTACGCCACCGGATGAAGTGAGATAACCGGAAGCGTTCTGGACACTTAATAAGGAATTCATTTATAAAATTTGATTCTTTCTTTCGACTGGCATCCTGTTGTGCTTAATGCGTTAGCAGCTCAAATAAGCTCATTAACGTGGATACGCAAAATTAATTAAATCGCTTAATTACTGCCGGAAAATAAAAATTTACCGGGCGCCGCACCGTTCGGCGCGGCGTTTCCACTGTACTTTTCTTTCTAACGCTCAAAAATGTTGGTATAATCTAAATTGAAAAGTTGTACGACCTCATTTCCAGAGGATAATATACGCCTACTTGCGGCAACGGATACAAAATGCTACGGGACGTCTTTGTAATACAATACGATACGATTTCGTACAGGATGTTTTCTGTTGTACAGACAGTAGTTTCGCCTACTTACTTAAACGAATTTTAATGCGTTAGGTATATAGAAATTCGCCGGGAATGAGGTTAACTGTCCTACGGTAAAACATAAGATGCTAATTCCATTGATAACGTTAAATGAGCAGCTATATCACTTAATAAGTCATCAACCATTACACGTACGTTATTATTCATGTCCGTTCATAAACGGCTCCTAGAATTACCGTTTAACGTCACCGATTGTGAGTCATATCACATAGTATATACCTACCTATACTTTAAAATTGTTGTTTTTTTATATCAACGTGTTACTGTTACCTAGTACAACTGAATCGTTAGTTAGTAGACACCAAATATTGTTCTACATACAAAACAAGATCAAGCGAGGACACTAAATGGACCAATTTGACAAAATTCCGTTTAAATTAAAAAGACATATAGTCTGATTGTAACGATTTTCCAAGAATTTTAAATTTCAGTTTATTTATTTTTCTTTTAAATTTTCTACTTGATTATGTTATCTAGACGAAATATTAATAACATTGACAGTATATATATAAATATATATATATATATATATGTGTGTGTGTATATATATGTGTGTATATATATATATATATATATATATATATATATATATATTTAAATGACCATCAAAGGTCAATGAATTTGCAGGGTTTATCTATAGGAGTGTATTCTTACATATATATATATATATATATATATATAAAAATCAACTGAAATTAAAAGGTAATTTTTATACAGACCCAGTCCGATTAATTTTCAACTGCCACAGATAATGCAGAAAGCTCGTAAATAAAAATAAACTTGACGATAATTTTTTTCAAATTGCGAAAAACATAATTACATGTACAAGTAATACGTAGAATATGCGTAACTATTTATGATCGCTTGTAAATGATCCAAATCGTATATTATTACAAAAGTGCCTTTTCGTATCTGTTACAAATCTAACGCAATAAACAATTTCTTTAATTATCTACGTATTAATTATTTTGAATTATAGGTACCATAGGTAGGTATATACCTAACATAAAAACGACGACTGGGGACGAAACTTATTTATTTTTTTTACAACAATTTACCATGACAATCGTATAAACGTTACATAACTAAAGTATTAATTTTAATATCAAATTGTTTAAAGAGATTGCATAACTGAAAATAGCGGAAGTTCCGCAATCCGTGTGTTTCAAAGGCGAAGGAAATACCATCCATAATGTGGCGTCTGCAAATCTACAGTAGAGAAGGGAGCGAGGCTTGCAGAACTTGTACGCTACGCGACAAGGTGTCCATTTCAGCTAGAAAGGACCGCTTTTGTGCGAGGGGTAACGTTTTGAAATGACCGTAACTTGATTTTTGCAAGGTAGGATTCAACCTTCACTACTTGCTGCATCGACAAGTTCCGAACAAGTTAAAGCACCGCGGCTGCATTATTATTTCAACTTGTCTGACGACCGAAAGAAATGTGAGCAAATTTTGAATTTCTACGAGGCAGTTTTAGAAATGTTCTACTGTCGAATTTTTTCACTTGGAAATTACTATCGGTTACGTCTACTTTCCATTTAAAAAAAAAACAACACACGCACACCACGCTCTTCGAACTATGGTGCGTTTTAACATCTATTTTAAGAATTTTGATCCGGGGTAAGTACAGTCAACTCTCTCTTGAGTGCCACTATCAATAGTGCCACTTCCCCTGATTTTCGCTCGAGCTATACCCCCACTCTTAGGTAGCTCTCGAGGCCTGAATTCCCCTCCGGAATTCCAATCTCTCTCCATCAATAGTGCCACAACGAAAAGTCGAAAAAATAGAGTTTTTTATAAAATACAAATCTTTATTTTATGTTTGGCACGTCTTTGGCAACAATTAAATAATTATCAATATTATTATTATAAATATAATTATAAATTAAGTATTTAAAAAGTTATGTCAATTTAAAATTATAAATTTAAATATGAAACATCGCAAATGTAGAACACAACTGATTACGAGTTTTCTTGCATCGTTGCGAGTGGCACTATAGCAAGAGAATGATGCGAATGGTGCGAACAACTTCGAGCGGTGAAACATGCAGAAAGTGGGGGAACCGCTTTTCCGAGAAAAGTCCTCGAGTTCGAAACATTTTTGGCACTCAAGAAAGAGTTGACTGTATCGATAGATCAATTTTTGTACCTCATTTGAAACACTTCATTTATCTACAATTTTAAACACGCCAAAATTATGAACAATTAAACTCACTTCTTTAGTAATCAAAGTTACAGCGAATCTAACTTGTAAAAAAATCCGTCCGCGCACAGCGAATTTCCATGTCACATGTGAAAAACCTCTTATTTTTTTAATTTTTCTCGAAAGAAATACATTTTATGAAAAATAATTTAGAAGAAAATTTATAAAAATTTGAAAAATATATAAGACTTTTCTTCGATTATATCTCGAAAACGGTGCATTCTATCGAAAATTGCAAAGAGACATGAACGGTAGAGAATTTTATGCAGATTCCAAAACATATTTCACAATACCGATCCGATAATTAATAACGAAGATTAAAAATGTTTATAGTTTTGAACGGTCGCTATTTTGAAACGGGTCGGTCGATTTGACTGATTAACGAACTCGTCCTTTGTTTTTATAAAGACAATACATTGTCCAAATTTCAGCAGCCTACGATCAAAATTACAACCGGAATCGTGTCCACAAGAAATGGATTATATATATGACCGACTTGAAATGAACGACCTATATTTTCGTGATCTGGGGGGGTCGAGATCGGAGAAAATCCAAAAGGGCACGTCTTGATGACATCATCAAACAGGCTACAATAGATTTATTTGCTATGAAAATTCGCTAAAACCGAAATAAAACCGCCGGCCCCCATGTTAATGCGATGTTTGGCACATAAAAGATCGCTCTCTGAGGTCGAAACTACCATTATTCCACGACAATAATATTATTTTGTAAACAGAATAATAACTATTACATAATTATTATGTATCTATGAACTGAGAATGAGTTCGATTTATGGATATGGGCCTAATTGTAAAGCTCAAATTCATAACTACTCAACTACTTACTATAACTGACAATGAGTCGCCTAGATACAAAACCGGCTAAATCCATTTTCTATAGTTTTGAAATAATCAACAAAAACCCAGACTTAAAAACGTATAAGTCATATTTTAATACAAGCACTGCTAGTATCATTTGTGATTTTATAAAAATCTTTTTTCATAAAAAAGGCATTTTTATTTTTGATTTAGCCGGTATTGCATTCAAGATTCGATAAATCTTAATAGCAAGTGATTCGATGATAGAAAATTATGTACTTCTTTTTTTTGTAATACTAACTATGAGAACTAAATGTTTATCCTATAAGAAAATATAATAAAATACACAAAAATGTAAATCAAAAAACTCATGACAGTAAACTAATTAAAAATTAAATAGAATTTTCATTCTCTTCCGTGATGGGCTCACAGAAACTGTCATTCGTATTTTTTCTATAGATTATCAGGGTTATGTAAACTTAAAATTACATTATACTCAATAGGTTATATAATAGGTATATTTTATAAGTAATATTCAAGCCTCACTTTCTTCCTGTCGGTTTTTCCTGGATTAACATTAACATTCTCCTGGATTTAGCCGGTTTTGTACAGTTATAAGTTCACTTTGATTTAATCTTGTAGATGGCGAGTTTAGGTGTCATCTACAACACAGTGGCACTAATAATTCAATTTTTATAGAAAATGGATTTAACCGGTTTTGCATCTAGGCGACTCAACTAATCTAGTGGGTAAGTTAATTTGCGAACCAACCCAAAAAACTTTTCTTTGGCTATGATTAATTAGTTAAGTTGCCGGTGATCTTCAAAATTTCTCTTTGAATAGTGGCGAATCGTTGGCCCTTACGTTAACAATTATAGTTCAAATCAAGCAAACGCCCTTTGAATTAACTATTTTTTTATATATAGGTATAACGTATTTGTTTGAGTAAGCGTTTCGAATGGATTAGAGTTGTGACAAGAGATTGATCACCTAATCTGAATCGCGTTTAATAGGATGGTTTTCTTAATATTAAAAAAAAAACAAAATTTGCTCCCAGGCAATAAGAAAGCCTTCTTTGAAATAACAAAGACAAGAAATTCCCACACGAATATATCTCATTGTCGGAAACGCATCCTTCGATTCATTAAAAGTTTCAAGTATATAACGACACATTTCTTTCTATGTTGCCACCGTTATGTTTAGAATTAAATATATTATTTTTAAATGCAGGCAAGCTATGAATAGAACTTATCATTAAGTGCCGACGATAATGCACCCTTGCCGCACAAGTACATGCAAGATAACACGGTTATACACGCAAATTGCTTCATTGTCATGAGAATGGACTTGCATTGTTAGTCTTTAAAAGGGTCGAGTTCAAATTTCGCAAGATAACGGGCCACCATAATTATGCCGTTAGAAAGAATAATACAATTAAAGAAACAAATTTTTTACTACTAAATACCAAAGCAGGAGGTGTATTGGACGTTATTCTGTCCGTTGTTAATGTTTCTTAATTTATCCAGATAATGGGGATGGCAAAACGTCGAAGTAGGTAACGTATTTCGTTACAATCGAAAAATTTCAAAACAATTACCTACAAGATTTTAAGTACGCATTACAACATCCACCGTTCAAGTACGCAAACGCTAACACGAAATTGCATCTAATCACCCTTTTCCTTCGAGAAACGACGAATTATACAAACCCGAGATGCTAAATACTGACAATTTAATGATAAAATCAAAACAACACTCCAACTAAATTCATACATCCGGTTTACACACGCGTTTACGTAGCTTCATCTGGGCGTAAAACTGAAGTTAAGCAATCGAGTTAGCTGAACTTCTTGGCCCGGTTAAAGATTACCACATCCACTACTTCGAACTTTATATATTCGAATATTTAATCTAATATCGCATTACATTCCTGTCGAAGTGCATTTATAGGTGTGGCCGAGAAATATGATGTAATTGTATTATTTATAATCAGTTAACAATTTGATTATATAGATAGGTACGCGTTTATTTTGTCGGGTGCCAAAACCGAAAAAGCACACCCATTTCCGTAATTCTCGAACCACCTGTATAACAAATTTAATTGCTAGATCAACTAGAATGGTGCAATATATGTATGTGTAAATAATTGACTTAGAAAAAAAGCAGTCGATATGCGCACTGACGAATTCACAAGGTTCCGATAATGTATCAGTTTATTTCGAAATTATCTGTACCCAGAATAGTTTTCTTTAATTTTAAAACCAATAGATTAATAGACTTACCTTTGAGTGTCGGCGAATACGAATTTTCTAAGTTTAAGATCGCGGAGTACGATTCCGGTTTTGTGGCAAGCTTGGACCGCTTCTGCGATTTGTTTGAAAAGTCTTCTGGCTTCCGTTTCCCGTAGACGTTTCCTCGATCTAACGTACGAATGTAGATCCCCGTGTGCTTTTGGAAAAACGAGGTACAAATAGCGACTTCCCACTAGAACCTCTTGTAACGAAGAAATTCTGGGGTGAGAATCTAACCGATAATGTGCCGATACTAGGGAGTGAGACCCACGCGAAACCACCTAAAAGAAAAAGACACGTTCGATTTAGTTTATATGTATTTGTGCAGCGCCGATTAAATTGAAAATTTATACTACTGAATTTTAGCTGACTGTTCGAAACCTTCACTATTTTGAGTCAATTCGCAAACGGATATCCGTACGTCGATGTCGTTGCTACTTGAATACGTACCGTCCGTCACTTTTCAAATCGTGTTTGAATTACACCATTTCTTGTCCGCGATCGAAGAACTCCAGTTAATTAAATTAACTTTATTTAAACTATGACAGTACCGCATTCCTCGTTAAGAGTTGACGCAATCGTCTAAATCCATGTAGGTTCGTTCATAATCATCGAACAACGACAACCGTCGCACGTACCTACATAAAAGGGAATCGAAAAGAGCAAGTGTTTTGCCCTTTAGCCTTCATATTACGGGTGGAAATGTCGGAGCCTTGGCGAATAAATAACACCGACCATTCACGTATCACGAATTGACCGCCCAGATTATTGTTTTTGAATCTGCCGGAGTAATTACCTATAGGTTAGGTACCTATGTATGCACATATTTAGAAATATACGCGAAGACCAGCGATTCTACGCACCTACGCGGTATTTCGGGAACCTAACAGCAGTCGAAATTTAGACAGGTCAAGATTTCGCGATAATAGATATGATCGATTCCGCGTTTTGTAGACCGAAATACATACATATAACATTTCGTAATGGATCAAGAAAATATTGACTGATCTTCACACATGCAATATTTATCAGTCAAAATATTTAGTTTTCGTAATGATATAATAACCCTTTTTATCAGTTTGCGCAAAGTATATACTATGTAGATATTAGAGTAAGTTAAATAAACGAGGGATCGTGGACTCGAAGGTTGATAGAATTTAATTTTGCTCGGCCTATTGAATTTCCTAATTTTCTGCGTGTATGTATATATACCTGCCGAAGAAAGGTAGGTAATCGACTTAAAAGCTTCTACGTAAACTTTGCCTCTCATAAAGGCCGTGACACAGAAACGTCACATCAAAGCAATGAAGGAATTAATATTATCGAGATCTATAATGGTAGTTGCTCAAATTAAAGAATGACGCAAGAATTACAGGTGTATTACACATTATACCATTATTTATCTGGTGCACCAAAGAATCGATTCTCGTAAATTGCAACGTTTCGCAATTTGGTTAAATTTAACAAATAAGACAGATAATTTGCCGAGCGATGAAGACAAATAGGTACCTACATAGTAGATGTATTCGTAGAACCAAACCCATAATTGCGACAGTTTTGCTGTTTTTAACTACCTATGACGAATTTTCGCGCACTTTGTACCTAAATACATTTTTTTTTAAAGAAAAAAAAACGTTTTCCATAGTCTCGGCTTCCACACCGGACGCAATTCTTATGTAATCAAAACCGATACAAGGCCAAACTAAAAGGACGCATTACACATGGATATTCAACATCCATAAAAGGACGTTTAGTGTTTTAATCCTTTACGCTTTGATTTTTAATTGAGGATTTTTGGATTTAATAATTGTCGTCAAAACTTCAATTAAGTAAATCCCCGCATTAAAATAATTTAATTTTTATCTAGCGACTTTCCAATTCCTTCAAGTTCTTCGTAGTAAAATTGTGCAAGATTTGTTGTTTGTAGGTAATCCAAAGGAAATTTTGGAAAACGTCGAATCACGAGCGTTTACACAATATTGGACAGATATATAGCTATATACTTATTTATATGGGAGTTTCCGTGATAAGCACTCATAAATTTCGCAATCTAACAACTAAATTTAAAGCATTTTAAAAATTAAATAAATACAGGGTTAAAATTGTAATTTATAATTAAGGTGATTCAGAGTTTTTCGTTTGAGTCACGTCTTGAAACATAAATGGAAGAACGCGAAAAGTCCGCAACAACACAGGTATACAGTTACTATAAACCTACTTAAAAAAGCTCCTAGCCTTGTATGTATTTACGTACGGCAAACTTGTGGAATTAATTTACAAACCTACGTCTCGCAAAACAGGTTTAATCCCTGGTCCAGTTTATAGGCAGAATCCTGGCATTTTTGCGTGGTCATCTTACGTGAGAATTTTATAAAACGGAGGGTAAAATCTAGTTCTAATATCGGTCAACAATAATGCGCATAACCCTTCACCTTTCTCAAGGGCTATTTATACATTACAACGGGATGATGCTGATTAATTGCGTTGGGGGGGGGTCCCTATGGGAAAACGGGGAAAAATTTAACAACGTCAATGAATATGCACCCCTATCGTTTATCGAAGATTTATTGAACGATTCGCTTGAGAAATGCGATATCCTTAAAACGAAAACCGTGAACGACGAGTAGCGGCGAATTCGTTTGGACGATACCACGATTGCGGCCATCTCGAGATTGTGGCACCATCAAGGTTCCCGATGGATAACGTACATACATGAATAGGTAGGTATTACGAATGAGGTTTGGCGAGAAAATCGAAGGTCGTCGTCGGTATGGTTTCGAAACTATTCTTTTTTCGTTTTCGATTTTAGTTAATTGCGTCGGTTCGTTCAGACGAGTTGTAAGTACCGAACTACAATTTTCGATATATAGGTGGGTAAATTTCCTGAAGCGTTGCCAAAGTTGCTTTGTCCAAATTATATAGTTCATCAATATTCATAGGAACGCGGTTTAAATCACAATGACGAAATTGGTAAACGTCACACACTGTTAATATTTCGAACAAGCCTTTTATATGCCAGGATTTTTGGGCGGTGACTTTGGACTTTATTCTTAGAATAATTGACGTCAATTGGGAAAAGCTTAACTTGAATATAAAAATTACGGAACGGATTATTTATTATTAGATGATCGGGTAGACCGTTGAAGACCGTGAAGTGTATGATTTGCGCGTAACGACTCTTAATGTTTAATTAAACACTTAACGATAAATGTATTGTATTTAAACGAACATTGTTTACCCGACGAATTATTGCGTAATAAAAATTCCCATTTAAATAACGATTAAAACGCACATTTCGTCGCTATGGGTGACGACGAAGTAAATTTTGAGGGTTAAATAATGGAACGGTATATTTAGAAATGAAGGGCAAAAATACAAGCTTAAACCAAGTGAAACCATTGAAATTTATATCTAGTACAAGGATTGACGGAGGGCAACGTTAAAAATATCCTATATACCGGCCGGCGTGGCGCGATAGCTTTTATTTAATTATCCCGATAAGTACAGATTGATGTATTTTATAAAACACCGCCACGAATAATAATCACGCCCTTAATAATTTACGTTTGGAATGAATACTCGATTTTATTTTCAAAAAAAAAGCGTAATTACACTTTAAAATGCTAATTACGACGTTTCGAAATATTTAAAGAATTTGTTCTCTCAACTATACCGACATTATCTTTTTAGACGTTTAAATGAATATCGTTTTGTTTCTAACGAGCTTCTGACGTTTCTACACAAACATGTCAATTAGATATTCTAATCACCGTTCCATTATTTAAGAAACGTAAACAACAATTGTAATGCAAACAATTTCAATAATAGATTCCTAGTACCAGAACTTGTAACTTCGTTACAATATAGTGCGCAAACAATACAAAAAAAAATTGAAGCTTACCAATGTAAATGCATGCAAACACGTTTAACTAACAAGAAAAAAAAAGCATTCGCAGAAAACCAATAAGTATTCAAAAAGAAACTTCTGCTCTTTTATTCGCAAAGGATTAACGTAACCTATGTAAGAAGAAAATTGAAGAAGCGGAAGCGACCACAGCTGCAAACAAAGCTGTGAAAATATAGGCGTCAACGTGAAATATTAACGTCTCACCTTTTCGCTTAATTTAAACAAAATTATAAGTAGCACCGACCGACCTGAGAAATTGACTAAATACCCGTACAAATTACACAACGGGCTACATCCTCCCACAATAATTAACCAAATTGATGAAGAATAGATTATCGAACCGTTCACTATGACTGCTGTAACAAAAATCACAAAACTTCCGGGCAACTACGCAAACAATAGAGCTCTCTGAACTGGTGACAAACAGTAGTCGTCCAAAATAATAAAAACATCCATCATCCGGAAGAATGCTTATTCTCGGATCGATAAAATCGCCGCCCCCAACGACGAAACGAACTACTACCTAAATTCGTGCCATTGCCAAATGAAGAACGATGATCAGCAGAAAATCATCAATACTTTGGAAAGTTAGTTCGGCAACAGCGTAAGTTTGATGGTTTTATAAACGACCACATTACGTTACGTATCCCCGATGGTTAGACCAATCACATTTTAAAATGCACATGACAAAATTTAGGTATACGTTATTCACGATAGGTTCCGATGCATGTCATCAATAAAAAAGTTACTAAATTGGATATTTGTAACATTCCGTTTAAAGTTTTGAACGTGGAATATTCTGCAGACGATTCAACTGCTCCACACATATGACATGTGGCAAAGAAAGACTATAATTTATTAGTACCGTACAAATACGAGGTTTTATCGATGACGTGACGTGCGTGCATTGGAACCTATGACGAATAACGTATAGGAACTTCTTAAAATTTGTAATGTACGTAGCCGTTAAAAACAAAAATCATCCTTCAGATTAGTCATCAAGTAGGTACAGTCACGTTAGAAGCAATGACCTTCGGAATGAACAAAATAACCCTCCGCCCGTCAAACGAATGCCGTTGTAAATACATATTGAATTTTCCCCCTTAAAAGTACAAGGAAATCGTGGAACAATCGAAATTTAAAGACAACCAAGCACCTATGTGTACGTGCAATTAATTAGCTTCGGATAATCTCGATAGAAATGCGCATTTATTTGGTAAAACTTTCTAATAATTAATAATTGCAGAAAAATCTTTGCTTTATTTTCTATTATATTAAATAGAAATTTCTAATCCTCTAAGCTTATTTTTGTAATTTACTGATAAGTTAGTACTTAAGTAGATACAGTTAAGAGGATTTTATATAAAAATGTTAAAACCTGCCGGTTTGAAGGGCGGTCGTCACGTTTCGTGAATGGTTTCTTAATTGACAAAAGTGCTCTGCAGCAAATGTAACTTAATAATGAATGTACTTAACCAATTTTACTTGGCGAGCGTCGAGGGGAGCACGGCACAACACCCCTCGAAACAAAACCCCAAGTTCTCCGTTTAAAAATATTGCATTCAAACTACTAATTGCGGTTTAAGTATGGTTAAAAGATTTAAAGTTTAATTAAAATTCGCACCTTACAGACGAGCTCGTCCTGCGTGTTTATGTCTACACATCTATACAACGAGCTTCCTTCTACTTGATCGAGTAACAGATATTTATCGGCAATAATGGACGCCTGAAAATGTTTATCACTTTGGTTGGGACTAAGTGGTGCCGGATCGCGACGATCGGTAGTAACCCTCGGTACACGACACTCGGTTTCGCGGGGTTGCGAAATTCCGGTCTTTAATTTTTTTGTTATTTCACTAGTCGCATTTCCTACTTCCGCGTTCTTGTCAATATTGCCGAAACGCGCACTCACAGCCGGATATTCCTGAACGTGTTGCATTTCGAATTTGGTCCTTTTTCGGAACACAAAACACCGGATATACACTCACGACACAACAACCGTGGTTAAAGTCTTTCGAATCGCCCTGTCGAATCACGCTACCCTGAAACAAAAACCAAAATAATATTTATACATTTCCACAACTCCCATAGGCAAGCAACACTACTCAAACAAATAAAATTACTTCTCTCGCTCGATTTCCAAACGCGGACAATTTTATCAAGTAAATATTTATAAAAGGGCGTAATCATATTATTGTATTGTATTAACGTCGAATATTTGATGAAAGGTCATTTGAAAGTTGTCATCCACATTTTTTTCAAATATAAAGAGAAAACATGAAATTTTCATGAAAACAACTTACCTGAATCTTTCTAAAATGGCAAAACGATAAACACGCAGCTTATTTTCATCCGATTAAATAAATCCATCAATTAAAATCCGGTTTTATTAATAAACATCGAGTTCGTCAATCGTCGATGCACAGCACTTTCAACCACGTCAACAACGCAACGCATTCATTTTGCTACTAAACCGAAAACCATTCCTCGGTGCGTTCGGCGTCGTACTGAAAGTGGGGAGACACAAACCTGCGCGTTCTACTGATTTAGGGATGAAATTGCGATAGATGGTGCAAAGCAACCCTTGTCCTCGTATGTTTTACTTTTGAAGGTGAATTTTACCTGCCGTAACGTGCAGCTTGCCACCCACCACCTCCTTCTGGCAACAAAAAAATATCATATAGCTCCTTGGTAAACAAAGGAAGAAACTACAGCTGCCTTTTGATTTTTTCAGGACATGCGTGTCCTGGGTCACCGTGCATCTGCTCCGCTTCTTTTATTAATGCAGTAGTGAATGCAAGTTTTATTTTAAAGTTACTACTACTCTTTGTGACCGATAATTTCTGCCTGAGGAAATGTGATTGGATTTTTTTTCGAGTTTCGACGACGATTTTCAAATGAACATTTAAAATTCTATAATGTATTTCTATTAATTGTTTGTTTACATTTTTTTATATGTATATTTTTCTGATAAGGAAGATACTTAATTGTTTTTAATAACGATTTTTGATTATCTAAACTTGACCATGTGGTGCATTTAGGACTAATTTTCTTAAAATGTTCGAGGTTATAACAAATGATATCACACTTTTTATGTTAATAACGCAACATGTTAATGTACTACGCAACCAAGTACCGAGGTTGATATAATTTATAAATCCGTTTAGCTGGTTGAGAAATATGGATTTCGATTATTATCTAACAATGGTTGTTTAAAGAACGTTTTGGTTAATCACTCCCATTTGTTACCGTAAATGAATATAATTCTGTGTTATCTATTGTGACGAAATTTAATCAAAAATTGGATAACCGCAGAACTACACGAAGACGAATTGTTATTGTGTATATTAATTTTAATAAAAATATTTATGATAAAGTTATTTTTGTAACATGGCATACGTTACGATATAACCTTGCGGTAAATATTAATACCAATTTCCTGATATTGCGTTTATATAATATAAAACGTGTACAAATTACCGTTTCACGCCATCGTCAGTTTAAATATTTTAAATGCATACCTATCTGTCATTTTGGCCATCAATTACTGGTAATATAGGTATTACAACCTAGAAAACAAATTAAATACGTTTATTGTATTTTGTGCCTATTTGTAAAATGTAGGTACTACCTATATGTAAAATAAATATTATTTTCGACTCCTCGTAAGAATAGATTATATGTAGGATGTTTCGTGCAAATAGCTCATTAGATTTAAATAAAGTATCTTTTAACTTAACTAAAGAATAACTTTTCCGCAATAACGTTAATGATTTAAAATTAATAAGTAGAAAACCATTAGGGTTTAGATTTAATTGCAAATAGAATTTACACATTTTCAGTAAAAGAATGAAAATGCTCCTCCATATTATGAAAAATCTGCAGTGTAACTATTGTAGATGTGTAGTTTTTCATGTAACATTTTCTACGCAAATATATTATTACATTACCCAATTTATCATTGTTGCAAAGTAGCAAAAGTTAATTACTCCGGATAAATGGGGTAAATGTAAATATGCACATCTTCAATTTGGTTGAACATATATATTAACTTAAAATTGCAGAATAAGGAATCATGTCTGATTTTAATTATTTATAGTGGTTGCAATTTAAAATCCATTTAACATAGGTGTTGGTTATTTTATTTTTTTTATTACAAGGTAAGGTAAGTACTTAGGTATAATAAAGTACATTCTAAGTATAAATAAACAGATGGAGTAATAATTCATAACTTTTTATTTTTCGAAAACACCGACCGAACTTAAAAAAAGATAAACAATTTATGTATCTAAGATAGACCAGTGATAAGAGACCAAATTTAACACGATGACGTCACCATCTTTCTGAGTATAACTTGGATTTTCTAATATACTTTTGCGGCAGCTTGAAACGATAAACATATTTCAAAAAATACTAAACTCAAGATTTTCATTCAATTTAGATGAATATACAATTACACTAAATTACACAACGTTCTGTTAGTCGTACCTAGTTAAATTAGCCATTTACATGCATAAATAATACAAATTGATACAAATAGGTATACATATTCTTTTCGTAATGCTAATATGTACCTACTTCTAAAACGTTGCGTCGATGTGAAACGTCCTATATTTATTTTCAATGAATAATTAATGATTAGAAAAATTAACGCGAAAAATTGTTGCCTCTCAAAATTAAAATAGACTGAAAAATTGTTCGTCGCCTAAATTATTTAACTTGTAGGAAATCAATTTAATAGTTTTAAAAGAAAAACTTATATTATTGTTATAGCAAACACATACGAGTACGTACCCACATATCTAATAATAATATCGAAGAGCTATTATTAAAATTGAAATTCTACGTATCTATTATTCTACTATTAAAAAGACCTTTAATTTAAATTTTAGTAGACGTACGGTACCTAGTTTTTATTTACATTATAAGGACTCGGTTTCCTTGAATGATATATTACGACGTCAATATGAGCTCTCTAATTGACCTTTTTATATTAAATTATTCTTTCTCTGTTTTCCCGATTATAAACTTTTTTCCTACAACTATTAATAACTTATCGTTATAAATTCAAACGTAAGTACAGTCGAATTTCCCTAATTGTAAATCGATCTCCATTGTTTACTGAAAAAAAATCGAGATATAGAAATAAACTATACACAAAATGAGTAAAGTAACACTTTCACATGCGTTTACTGACAGTAAATTAATTTACCTAAAATAGGTATAGGTAGTATAGTTAGAATAACATCATAAGCACTCATTATCCTGTAAATTATCCTACTCGGTACCAATAGCTTTATCCGGTTAAAAGTGTATCTACCCACTAACATGCCGAATAAAATCGCCAATTTGAAAAATAGTATTTGCCATCAACATATTAACAGATAATCGAATATTAACGTTAAAACTTTTGCCGACGTGAATCTAATATTCATTTACCAGGTTTACTATATCATACGTAGGAATAAATATACACACAATATAAACAAAAGGAAAAAGTAAATGAGAATAAGTAAAATTATTTCTTAAAAATTCTGTAATTTTTATTGTTTTAGATTAAAAAATTCATCATCGACAAATTTCTCTAAACTTAGTCCGTTACATCATAGAGTATTTAATTCGAAATATAGAAAAAATCGGCATTTACTTATAGAAGTTCGAATGTAGTTAATTGTAATTTAGAAAAAGACCAATAAGTAGGTATATTTTCAAGGAATTCAGTGATAAGGAGATACGGGTATCTGACACATTGCTTTCAGAACATACATAGACAATTTCCCTTCCTAAGGATTATCGTGTAATATTAAAAATTTAAATGGATTCGTTTTAGGATTGCAAATAAGCAATTAAGTGTAACTTTAATGTAATAAATTAATAATTGTACGTAATCTACCTATTGTATATATGTATTAGGTGCATAATTAATCTCGTAAAACCCAGGTGTAACAGAAAAGGTAGATTTTGAAGTCGACCCTACATAGGTAAATACACGAGGGTGGTAAAACCCTAGTATGGAGAAGTGACATGAATATTTATGTCATCGTATATGTTTTATTTATACAGTAATCCAATTAAAAAAAAACAAACATGTATCTACTATTATGGAACAACAATTCATTTTGAGTAAAAGTATAGGTATAATTCTTTCTGAATAGTTGTTGTAAGCAAACGATCCTATTTTTCTAACAATATGTAGAGTTCATGTGATATTTTACCATAACTTTTAAAATAATTTATAAATATTTTAATACATCGTATCGTATTAACAAAATTATATTATAAAATATAGCACAATAGATTAATACACCTACACCTACCTATATATATTTTTTAATTTATTTAAATTTATGCCCTGAAATAGTTGGTGAAATAAGGGATTGAACAGGGTTCGTCATAAGGATGAAAAAATTTCAATAAACATTGGTTCAAAAAAATATCCCTCTCGAGTTATGATCCATTTAATTATTAATACCCGATTAAAAAAAATAAATAAAAGCCATAAAACAAAAGGAAAAGTTATTTTGTTTTAATTTACGAAAGTTATTGAAAATTGTACTTTTTTAGACCAATTTTTATGGGAACTTTTTTCATCCTTATGACGAGCCCTGCTCAATCCCTTATTTTGGCCAACTATTTCACGACCACCCTGTGCATTTAGAATCCAGTTGTTTTCGTAAAGATTTTTAGATTAGGTAATACATATTTTAAATATGAATTGCACGACATTTACATTATGAACATAATTTTGTATCACTAACGTGCAGGAATTAACTATTTACATAATAGACCTTCCTATATGCTTCGTGTATTTTCCATTTCCTGATTTTCTTTGCAATACAAACTAAATAATTAGTTAAATACTCATTGTTCTTGCCAGTCGACAAAAGGTTATTATAAATTCTTTGTAGGTAGGATCCTATTTGTATTAGTCATAAACATAAAGTTTAAAACACGGGAAATTTGATTTGAAATATTGATTCATCTTTATTTCACATACGAAGCTGTCTTCGTTGCAAATTTCTTTTACAACTTTTATGTGATGAATTAAATTAATATATAAGTACATAGGTGCCTACTAACTGGTGCCTAACTTTGTGGATTTAACATCAGGTTACAAAGAAATATTCCAGGAAGGAATATTATTATTCAATAAATAATGTTAGGAATGTTATAAGTTACGAAGAGTTATAAAATAAAACATATATGTAGGTACAAAAATTAAATGTTAATCAAATACTACAGTATTCAAAACAGTTAATTTACATATGTAATTAAACATATATCTAGGTACGTTTATAAATAATATTCCATTAAAATATGGAAAATAATCATATACTTTTATGATGTGTGTATTGAAGCTAAAAATAATGAAGATAAAATAACTTAAAAAATATATTTGTCTTCAGTCTACACTTATAATTAGTTTAAAACAATGATATGAGATTGTCATTGTTGGTTGGGAAGAACTTTTATCTGCAATCATTTTGATAAAACTTTTTGTCAAAGATACGTAAATCTATAGTTTAGATTCAATTTGTTTATGTTTAAGTAACAAGGATAACTTGTACCACGAAACTCGTAACGCTAATAAAATATGCATAAAAATGTTAGGCTATTTTTAAATATTATTTTACATCAATCATTTACACTATTTTCTTGTCAGAAATTAACTTTAAACATGCTCACTTAATGTATTAATATAACAAGTACCTACATATTAACCTGTATTGATCCCATATTTTTTTTATAATAGTTTAGGAAAAGAAGTAACTACTTACATTTATTTAAATTAATTAAGTAAATACTTATACAATTAGTAAAATTTTCAATAACGTTCAGTTTATGTCGTTTACGTTGCATTCCGCAATTGTTATTGGAGAATGTTTTGTCCCAAAAACACGTGCAATTATTGTATACGTGACTTTACATAGAATTACTCATTGGAATAAAACTGAAGTCAGTTCATTGTCATAACAAGCATTAAATATTTCGTGGAAACTTTTTCTTTAAGTTCAGCAAACGACGTTTTAGACCATTTCAAATCATTTATGCTACAATCTCGTTATTTTATAATAAAGTTATTATTAATTTAATGTATGTACATTACATATTGACATTGAATATTAATGAAAGAAGCTATCGCGCTCTACCAGTCACGTATAGGAATGAATATAAATTAATTTTGTGAACATGGCAACTCGGAAATTGTTTTCTTTATTACAAATTTAGGTACCTGTAACAGATAAAATCAATAGTCGAAATTGTTAAAGCATTGTAAAAAGCAGATAGCTTGCGTTGAACAACAAATAACCTGCGAAGCAGGTTAGAACTTGCAGTAAAAGGTTAAAATTTTGATGAAGTTATACGGTATATGTAACGAAAATATCCCGAAGGTAAATGATGATCATTTAAACTAACAATGTTAAAATTATCACAATTTCATATTTTAAAATTCCTAATATTAGCGTGAGGATTAATGTTTAGACGAAATTTATTTTTTATATTGACGTAAACGCGGTTATTTTGTCTGAAAAATTAAAACTAAACCTATTTTTAAAAATATACAAACAAATCGGGGGGAGAATTATTTTAAATAGATAGCTAAATAAAATAATGAACATCGGCCAGTATTTTCTATATAAAAATGCTCACCTTGGAAACAAAACATTACTTTTAGACATACATTGTGGTATACTATCTGTAACAAACATGTTCAAAGTTCATCAAATGTTAAGAACAAGCGAATAAAGGACAATGAAATAACGTTTTAAACGCTGCACTATAAATATGAAAATAAAACAAATCTAATTACCCATCAAGTTAATATTGAAATACTTAGTCAAATTTTAAAATTGTAACGTTCAAATTCGAAATCTGTTTAGTTCATTTAGAAAAGACATTTTGTCTTGACATAACTATTGTTTCGAAATTGACACTTTGTATTTGCGATTCCGAAGATGAGACACTCGGTCGGCAATAAAACCTTCACATTTGACACGAAGTAATAATTAAAAGAATCTATAGTATTTTTAACGCTAATTTAAAACCAATATGCAACTCGCTTATATGTACTTATTAATAAAATCAAGCATAAAATTTTCAACTAGCAACGATCGTTTGTTTAGAGCCACCTCATAATTGGCATCAAATTACTAGCAGATTATTTAAACATCCTTTTAGTATAATTCCATAATATTGCACTATAAGTGATTTTGTCGAATTCGCTAATTAATTCTGCAAATATATCTCGTGCCAGAATATACCTCATAGACTTGAATATTTTTAAATAATTAATGAAAATTATTTCGATATATCTACTCACAATCAGAACGCTAAAGCTAAACAGACCTGTTGTTTTTCAAGTTAACAATCTATGATTTGTTTGTACTGTTGATTTTTTAATTATGCTCTTATGTGAAAAATTTATTTATTTAATGTAATTTACAACTTGAATTTAAGTACCTGTTTAATTTTTTTAATCAACTTTAACTTTAACAATCGTTTCGTTTTCAACATAAAACGTACCCACAATATCTGTTGTAAATCAAGTACCTATTATATTGAGTAAGTCCAAATACAATTATTATCAAAAAATAAAAATAAATCAAAATTTACTTAGGAAAACCTAGAAACATACACTTCAATTCCGATTAAAAACTAGAAACTAGAGCGAATTAATCCAGAAAAAGTAAATTTTACAGGAGCGCACATTTTGTGTTGTCGCGCGGCTATAAACAGATACGTTTTACGGATATACAAATAGATTTTTCTGGTGGAAAAAATCGGAATATTTAACAGACGTCTTTGCCTTAGATGCACAAGATAGTCAGAGTAACTCATTTTCGCGAAAAATGAGGGTTGAATTGTTCTTCCAACACGCCATCGATATCTGGTATACATTAGGTACATATTTTGTTTTTTAATTTGTCGTCCTTTTCGCGTGTTTTTATTTGTCTCGAATTATTTAAAAAATATTGTTTAACATACAAATTGTTATCTGTAGAAATACAATGGAAAAATTCAAGGTAAAATACATAAATTCGAGATTTATTAAAATTTACAACATTAGAAAAATAAATTACTAAATATTTACCTATTTGTTTTAAATAATAAATTTTTAATAATAACTACATAATTCAATGTAGGTTTATTACACCGAAATTATTCGCTGGACACGTACATACGACTTACAAAGGAACAAAGGTAATTCAAAAATTAAAAAAAGATACAATATAAGCACTTTTCGTTTGGCTGATATAAACGCTTTTATAGGCGTGCGTGGAGCATTTTTGGCCGGTCCAATCGCAATCGGCGATAGCGCGCACTCACTCGTTCACGTGCGCTTTCCCATATAACGCACACTGTTGCACACCGATCACGGATCGCGATCGGCATAAAATCTCCTCCACGCACTCTTGGCCTTAAGGGAAAAATCACCCTTAAATGCATAATCTGCATTTTTATATTTTTGCAAATAGATATTTAATAAACTGTTAAGAGCATCAGAAAACCATATAAATAAAATAGAAATAGAAAACCATTTAAAATACCATAGCCAGATTTAAAAATAATAATATTTTTAAAAATGTTCGTATCCCACCCTTAATTTTTTAAAATGGGATCCGGACCTTTCGAAACCACATGGTATTCTACATTTTTTATTGAAAATGTTTATTTTCGATAACGTTTTATGTTAAATTCAAATTCAGATCGAAAAATTTCGTATTTTTTCTTTATTCACTTTCATCTTCGCAATGTGTTATCAGAGTTCAGCTGACAAGATTTCTAACAAGATGGTGAAGTAAATAAACCTAATTATTGTAAGTACATACCTAGTAGGTATGTCTTCTGATTTCTGATTCAACAGAAAAGGTCGACGAAATAGGGGTTAGTCACCGAGACGTTAACTCCTTTTTTATCGACTTATGAGATAATCATTTTAGAGTAACCTGTAATTCTAGCAGTTTTCGATCTCGCAAAATAAATAATGACCAACATGCGAATTTTAAAGCAGCTGCCGTATAATCGATCGTTATTGAGTTATCTCTTGAAATTAATTTTTATAATCTTTCCATTAAATTTAATTATTTAAATTAATGTATAAGATTAGCAAAAAAAGTTAGATAACCGTAAGAAAGAGTTAAGGTAATGTATAAAAAGTAAAGTCGTTATTTTTTAGACTGAAAAACTTTTAGTTTGTCTTGCAATATTTATTTATCTCTTACTATTTTTACAATATAAATATTATTTGATTGTCTTTAAACAATAAATATCTATATAAATTTGTGTCACGGAGATTAAACATTTTGCAAAACTAATATAAGAACAATTAAGCAGCACGAAAATTAATGTTTCTTAATTGTAAAAACGTTAGAAAAAAGAATTATATTTATTAGGCGGGTACTTAATATTTTTCCATATAAAAAAAATTATTGCTAGCAAGATTTCAGACTGTAAATATACAATATTATATTTAAGTGTAATCTGTAAGTTTTGATTTTAAAATGGACGATTCAAATTCAAAATATAGAATTAAAAACCAATAAATGTGGGATTCTAAACTTGTACAGGTTCATACTTGTCAATAGCTTGTCAGGTCGGTGTAGACATGTGTGTAGGTAAGTAAATATCTACAACTGCCAAAGAATAACTACCTGAAATCGTGTCGTTTCACATTTTCATATTTAAGTGGATAAATAAGTTGTATAATTTATAACTCGAAAATTGATTATCAGAAGTGTCATTAGAATTTTTTAATGAATCATAGAAATTGTACAGGTAAGAAAACCTTACAAGAAAACAATAGGTAAATAAATAATTTGTTTATTACATTATTTAACTAAAACAAGCACAAATTAATATTTTTTTAGGGTATAGGTCAAAGTCTAATATTTTCTATTGTGCGTAATTAAATAGGAATGTAGAATTACATATGTAAATAATACATATAATAATAATTAGTTTAGAATAATTTAGATGAAAAATATTTAAAAGTTTACTAACAGTATCTAGAGATATTTCACTATATGTATAGGCAATTAAAAATTATCCGTTAAATATTGAACAATTAATTTAAATTGTTATAATAATATAATAATATCTACATGGATGATAGGTACATTGTTTCATTTCATTACACCGATTATTCGAAATAGTTGGGTCGTAATAATTTTAGGTAAACATTTTCGTAATTTGCGCGTCGAAATAAATCAAATTCACAGCAAAAACATTTTATACATCCCTCTACAACCTGCCTGCCTGCCGACGCGTTGCGGATCGCTATTTAGCTTTAAGTAAAATCCTCAAACTAATAATAAGTCGCAAGGTGGTGGGAGAAACTAGAACAAAGATGTTCACCAACCACTGGGGACATTTTAACTCGCACTCGATAGTGCAAAATATATATTGAAAAATATTATATATTTTTATTTGTTGTAAAAGGTAAATAAATACGACTACAGTACTAGTGTTTATAAAAAAAGAATTCATAATAAAAAAATACTGCATTTATCTGTAGGCATAAATATGCATCTGTATGCAAAGTGGAAGGAAACCTGAAATTTCGATTTCGGATAATCAATTCTTCACTGTATCTATGTTTAAACGCGAATCCTCGGGCCTTTTCATTTCTCGCAAATTTAATTTATCGTATTATAGAAAAGTCTTCATTATAATTTTTTTTGTTCTCGAATACGCTGCAATGTGCTTACGTAAAATTCGAAAATAGATTTTAACAAATGTTTACACTATTTTTCTATTTCAAATATATTGCAATACGTAGTACCGTTGGTAGTACATATTATTATATAGTACCTATATTAATTTATTTTATAAAAAGATGACACTATCGAGCTAAGGAGTTATTTAAACGGTTGCTAAAGAATGAAAAATTATTATTGACCATTAATCGTTAAAGAATCGATATAATTGTATATTAAATAGATTCTGCGACTTCTACGGCCGATTTTTTGTGGTTTGTTTATGTTATCTACTACATAAGCAGATATAATAAATTTTAGTTTTAAATTGTTAAAGCTGGCCGTTCTTAAAACTCGATTTTCCTGTTGGAAACGCTTGAAGGATGAACGTTTGATATTGAAGAAAATTTCAAGGAAGATAATATTAGATATCTACCTATTACAAAAATCAAAATTGTAATGATGACGTGTGAAAAAATGACAGTGTAGAAAAAAACCTTCAACTAATTACAAATAAAATTCGGTTATATCTCATTAGAAGAGCTATAATTTAGTTATAAAATTGCACATCTATAATTGAATGAGTAATGTTAATCTTAATTGTAATTATGACGTTATTTGAGAATTATTAAATTGTAGCTTATCGATTTTCCTATATTGTATGCCGCACTTTCAAGTTATAAAATTCAATGCAAATGAAGCAATTTTATTTTTAGCCGACAAATAAAGGAAATAAATATGACCAATAGTCTGACATGAAAAAGATTATGAAACCGGCTATCGATCCCAGCTTATACCCATGATGATATGGGAATTAATCATGGGAATATGGGAATTTGTTTTCTGTTTGAGTTTAATTAATTTTCGGTGTACCTGTATACGTAATAAATAAAGGTCTTTAAAACGGTGTAATAGGTTTTTTTGATATCACCTTAAAGGAGCCAGGGATGCACAACCCCTAATATTTCTAAACCCAAAATTTTTCAGAGGTTTAAGTTTTTAAATTTTTAATTACATCGAAAAACTCGAAAACATTTTAACTAAATTAACCTACTAGACACCTACTAGTCTACTTACATTAGAAACTTGAATACGCGGAAGCGGGCAAAGAAAAGTTCAATTACTACCGTTAAAATCGGGCTATCTCTGGCAACCGCCACATATTCGAAAACGGTAGTCTTTAAGCTTTCATTTTATGTAAAGCTCGTCATACATAATTTAATACCTATTCACATATAATTTTATAAGTTCATATTAAAGTAGATATCGTATTTACAATTTAAACAAAAGATTTCGGCAAGGATTTTGTAAAATGTCTGTTAAAATTGTAATTGAACAGTTTGATTGCATTTTTACCACGATCAATCAATTTATGTACTTAATAAACTTTTGAAAAAACGGGTTTATTCTTAAGTGGTACAATATAGGCACATTTCCCTTATTCTAATACAATTTACACGCCTATATTTGGAAAAATTCTCCATACGAACTCGCACAGTTCTATAAGAATGTCGAAACGTTAAATCGAAAACCTAACTTGCGATCCAAATCGCAATAATTTGAATACCATTAATTTCTCAGAATTGTTTTTGTAACATCACGTAATAACAATTAGCGACAACAATTAAAAAACGCGTTGCCTTCTTGCGTCCTTTCAACGAGGCTGTGACTTTGAACGCAGTAGAACGATCGAAAAACGTGCCAAACAGCTCGTGTGACCAAACGCAAATGACACTGGAATATTGTTTAATATGCACGTACTTCATTACCAAAACTGAAATATTCATTTCAACATATTACATTATCTTGTATTGTATTATGACATCTTATAAGGTAGGCAGGTACTTCTTTATTTACAATTTTCGCATAGTAGATAATGATTATGTGTTTATTCCTTTCCGGTTCCGAGTCACCTCTGACGTACCATCGCGAATATTCGTAAAAAAATAAATGATCCGCAAAGGGTTAATTTTAAAAATCTTAATCTATATATAATATATGATCCGATAACTACGTCAAACCATGAATGATTAATAATATTGCTCATGTAACGAATGCGACCTTTATGAAATACTATACACCACGACGTAAGCGATGCGAAAATGTATTTTCAGTAGAGTTACTGATCCATTTATATCTTAACTTTTTTAATTACCCGTGATCCTTTCACCAGGAAAAACTAAATGGCGGTTTCCGTCTAGGTCAAATTTCAATTTATAAACTGTCGAAGAATTCGAGTTTCGTGTTTTTCATTTTATCAGTTCATCGATTATCCAATACTGCGGTATAAAGACTCCTGGAGAAGTTATTTGAAATGGAAAGATCGATTTTCTAAATTTTCAATATCGTCTAATTGGTTAAATGCATAATACCTACTAATTCTAAGATAGTTGAATATGGAATTTTTCTTTTTATTGGCGAAAATTTTTAGTTCAATATTTTCTTTTTATCGAAATAAAGTAAAAAACTATTTATCGGTTATAGAACGGCTTCACGCGTAATTTGATATCAATCAGATAGTCCTATAATAATTTACTACAGAAATTGGAAATACTCAGTCAACGGTCATTGAAAGTCGACGGCAATCGATATTATTAAAATGGCTCTAAAGATACAAAAGGACAGAGATTTTGATGAAAATGAAAGTCAAACGGACACTAGTTGAGCTAATGGTAAAAATCTTTCGAACATTTTGATGAGCTGGATTAAAGGCACCGTCGAACCAAGCCTTAATATTAAAAAAAAGAAGAAAAACAAATGTACATATTACCATAATCCTTTTGCATTTTTTATCAGAAATTAACAAAAATTTGTTATTTACAGGATATTAACGTTAGGAACATAAAATATCTTGCCAAATAAAAAGATATCAATTAAAATAGCGATATAGAAACATATTTCGTTTAATATTCGATTAATAAATTATTAAAAATATACTCCTATATTTTAGGTAAACTGTTCGACTTTCCTATAGCACAATATTTTTCAAATTATTAGAAGTTTTCTTTGCATTCATTTCCACAAATGTCGTCCATCTACGAGTTAGCTAATATTTTATGTCTTACTCGTTTTATTTGTGGTATGAATTGATTATATTATTTTCTAATGCGCTTCAATTTACTCCATTTTTTAAATATACTTACATATGTAGGTACTTAAACTTATTATACCTACATCAAAAAAAAATAACTAGAAATGGGCGATTTTAACATTATTATCAAATTGATTTTGAATAATTTTATTCCGACAAGCACAATTCACGAGCCCCAAATTTAGTAATAAAGTAACAATACTAGTAATAAACAATAAAGTACAGCCTATCCAAACCTATATGCAATTCACGTCATCAAAACAAAAGTTACTAGATTGTGTAAGCGATTGAAAAGGAGGTGATCCGCGACGACCGCCTGAGAATGGAAAACAACCCTGACTCGATCGCAAGAATTATAACAACCTCATAGTTATCGACACTTAATGAACCAATGTACGCATTAAGAACTGAGTAATGGAGTCTGGGGCGACGGACGGTGACCTCCGTTGTGTTGGTGGTTTTTGTTTGGAGAGAAATCACGTATCATAGGTTACCCTGGACGAGGAGCATAAGGGCGGCGGATTCGATACTTGATCCCCAGATGAAGCGGAAGTCGCGCGGTCCACTTAATCGGGAAACGGCTTATTTTGATATTTTAATAAAGTATTGGCGATCTGGGCGTTAGTTTAGTTCACCCGCGATTATTTAGCGACCCTTCAATTGTTTATTTGTAATTCGATTTAAAGTTTGGAAAGTGATATAGTCTATAGATGATTTACTTGCGCACATATTAGATGGTATAAAGGAAGACTACAATTTATTAGAACTGTAAAAATAAGAGGTACGAAGCGACAGCACCCGTGAAACGTCATCATCTAGTAACCCTTTATTGATGACGTGGATTGCATATAGGTTTGGACGAAGTGTACCTACATATTCTTTAAATACTAAAATTTACGAGGTCGTAAACGTACGTATGTAATTCGAAAAACAATTATCTATACTCCTTGTAGCTATTATTTGTTCATAATTCACTATATTGTTTCGAAATAATACAGATGTAGAGTGGCGATTATGGCAAAATATAATTGTAAATTATCTGGGTAATCTTATCATTTACAATGTTCTTTACTTTTTGTAATTGGGAAATATGCAAATTTAATTTTTAAATTTAAACAGTCAATAAAATGAAGTGAAGAAGTAAACATTTAGATCGCGCGGTATTTCGATAATTTTCGTTTTAAACAACTACTTTCACGTTTTGTCGTACCGTCGTTCAATTTAATTTGATATCGCGTCTGGATGTTTCAGTTCAATTTCCGCAGGGACAGACTTTTCAGCAATTAACAAAATTAAAGGCGTCATACCGTACCTATTACGAAATGGTAATAAACAAATTTTTACAATCAGGTTGTACATCTATCAAATCCTTTTTAGAAAAGTTGCAAATGTTTTATCTTTTCAGTGATAAAGATAAGACTTTTGGAACGCGTGTTATTGCAAAATGTTCAGGCGACAATGAAACTATTTAGCAATTTAACCTTTGAAGTGAACTCAATTACGAGACATTTAATCGAAATGGAACAAAATTTTATATAGGAGTAATGGTATCGCAATAGCCATTTCAAAACTAAAAGAAATAATGGTCTTTCATTCATATTTATTTTGAAAATTCGGCGTGATTGTTGTACATTAATAATCAACGAGTTTCACAATGTTGTTATAAAATAAATGCATTTTTTCTGAGATTTATAGTACTGTAAATTTGTTTATTTTGTGAGCGAATTTAAAAGGAAATAATGTTATTTCTTAATTTACAAATAAAGCAAACATTGCCGATATCATTTTAAATCCCCAGAAACTATAAACACGCTTGGTAATAATACTCAAAATAATTTCAAAAGTTATTAATATTTTATGAAATACCTATAATATTTCCTTATTTGTTTCTTAAACTTTTTAAAGTGTCTTAACTATTATACTGTGGCAATAAAATGATAAAATAAAATAAATAAAATCGATGTTTGTTATGCAAATGAAAATTCCGGAATTTGCTTCTGTTTGTACGGATAACTTGTAATTTTCCCAATACTGCTAGACTCTGAACTAAGAATGAATTCTGTATCTTGAAACTATTGAGAAATAATTCTGGATTTATGCACTTTAACATGCACACTGTTGTGCAATCATTTATTCTACGTGTTGATTTGACGTGTAGTACGTTTTATGATAACATATCAAATTCTATTATTAATTTTATGGCGGACATTTATTTGTATTATTCTATCCATTTATCTTCATAATATACTACTCAAAATAATAATAAGCATGCAAAACTTGAACTGAAATTTCAATTTTTAATTAAAAAAACATAAGACAACAGGACGTGGCTATCTAAATAAAGATGAACATACGACACTTGAGATTCACATCAGACATTCGAACATGTGTATTTAAACGAGAAACGGCAAATTTATTTAATATTATTATTTAATTTATGACACGGGAAAATCGCCGATGACGCAGTGGACGAATAAATAAAAAAACGTGGTTTGATTTTCAACTGGTGGTCTGCTACATACAGAATGTCCAGGAAATGGTGAAGAATCTCTCGAGAGCGTATAAACCACGTTAAAATAATGCCACAAGTTCCTATAATTTTTTGTCCTAAGGCGCTTCCATGTTAACATATTAAATAAAGCGTCGTTCATTTTATCGAAATTAAACAAGAGTACCTTTTTTATCCCAAAATAACTGGAAAATCCGAAAATGACCTTATAAAGTTAAAAACTTAAACCTCCGAAATATTTTGAGATTAGAAAAGTTATGGGTAGTGCACGTCTGGTTCGTCTGAAGTGATATCAAAAAAAAAAAACAATTTGAAAATTTTAAAGGTCTTCATTCATTACGTAGATATACTAAAAATTATTAAAATAAAACAAAAAATAAAAATGTTATTTAAAGACATTGATTTTTGTTTTTCAACTTTGAGAGTGAATATTTCAACAGAAAATCCCCGTAGAAAAAAAAATTATATGAACCTGTGGCATTATTTTATCGTGGTTTGTACGCTCCCGAGAGATTCTCCACCATTTCTTGGACATCCCGTATGTAGCAAACTGCTATAGAATTCAAAGGAAAAATTTTTTCAAATATTTACTTGTTATACCCTTTCAAACATTTTAATAGATACATACCTACATAGTAGGGGTAGGTACGAGGAATATTAGACGAAAAATTGGTGACTGCCCCCCGAATATAAGATTTAGGTACATATTTCTAAATTATTTCAATTCGATATTTTCTATTTTCCTCATTTGCTGTACACAGAGATTCCCAAAAAATACCACTAATTAGGTTTTAGTACACCTACAATATCATACAAGTACCACAAAATTCGCGACAATAGTTTCTGAGAATTTTTTTTGTTAATTTTGGAAATAATTTTAATTTTTCTGAAAGTATGAATTTTTAGAAGCTAATATTTTGCTAAAGTTAAACTTACACCACAATCGCATCACAATGGAGATTTAATTAAAAAATTAGCGAAATTCGAACAGTGGCCTTTACCAAGGGCCTTAAATCAAAAATTTCTCGGCTAATTTAAAAGAATCTACATTATAATAAATATCAGTATTTCCTCGGTATTTTAGAAGCGACAAATACAAAGGTGTGTTATCTTAAACAATATTTAAAATAGGCGCACTAATACATAGTGAGGTAGTTGAATTATTATTAGAAATTATATTTGACCAATAACTTTAGCTTAAAATTGTATCTGTGGCTTTACAACAATGTAGAAACATATTTCGCTATAACTATTATCAGCTTGTTAAGTATACCGCCGAACGTTACAATTCTATAAATGTGACTAAAATAACTTTATAAAAGATGTTGAAACAGTAGATTAAGATAGGTACATATTATCTACAATATATACATGTATACGGACAATAAAACAGCGAATAACAAAAAGTTACCAATCTGCTATTCTTTACATAATTTTATATTGTCCAATTCATAATACCAAAATGGCACAAACAAAATTGTTTACTACTTTGCACACACTAACTCTTCACGTGTTTACGTCTAGATTGTATTGTAAGAGTGGTGTTTGTTTAGTTATTTCGTAATTTATCTAAGAAATATAAATAATTTACAAAAACAAGTCGAAATACAGAATTATGTACATATTATGTAATTTTAAATTGTTTAGGTTATTAATCGATGGCTTTTGTTTTGCTTTTATTTATTAATAAACATAAGATATAACTTTGCGATATGATTTTTCATATTCAACGAATCAGACTAACATCATTACAATTAATTTCTAGACAGTGACGGAGCTGTAATTTTCTAATTTCTATTTTCAAATTTGAACTAACACTAATTGCAAGGCAATTAAAAATATCGAATAGCAAATCATTCTTTGCGGTCAAAAACGAGCATTAAAATTAATACACACTTTTAGTTTTTAAGCTTTTTCTAGTTTTTTAACTGTAATATACGAAAAATCGAGATTTATGTCATTTAATACAAAGTTAAAGCCCTAAAATGACTAGACCGTAAAATTCCAATGTTAAAATCAATTAATGTAGTATCTTATACGAACTTGGTTTGCAAGTCATATGGCTTGCCACGACAAGAAATAATTTATGACATGATTTAAGCTAAGACATGCTTCTATCTTTTCACAGCCAACCTAGACTGAAATACTTTTTGCACATCCATTATGAGTGAAATTTCAAAGCAACTGAGAATAACATCGATGATTTATGATTTATCTATGATTATAATATTATTTTAAGCTAGTGTAATTCCTGCAACATCCATTAGGGCCACGGTTGCTCTTCGACTTCAAACTGAAAAACGTAATACCTACATATTTTAAAAACATGAGATGCCACTTTCACTCTAATTTAAAATACTTATAAATTAAATGTTAAGATCCTATAAGAGGAATTAAAATACTAAGCATATGGTGTGTGTATGTTAGTGGAGTAATAAAGAATTTCAATCAATTAACACTTTTGATTATTTCATGGGCGAGTAAAAGGCATTTTTTATAGTAGGTACCTACCTACTTACCTACTAAAAAATTTCTTTTAAGTATTGTAGTGAAAGATGAGCCGAACGAATTAACTATCACACATATAACGCTGAGAAGTTGAAGTGACGTTCAAGAAGTTTTAATTAAACAAGGTTTAAAGTAGGTAAGCTGGCAACTTTTTTTATGTAAAATGCCTAAAAAACAACTTGCGTATTTTCCGTCCTGTTAAATATAAAAGGTTGTAACTATTATACATTTTTTACGATTTTTTTTTGTTTTTTGGTTATCACACGTATACATGGAAAGTATGTATCTATCATAATTATTATATTATAAATAGAGATTTGTAATTGTTTAATTCTGATCAATACATAATTATCATCAAAAACGTTGCTAACGAACTCGTAAATTTCTGGCCTTTACAACTTTACAAATTCGGCATTTACTCAAAAATATCATTTTGTTTCGATACGACCTTAGGCAGTTTTATAATTTACGGTTAATGTATTTGCCTAGTCAGTCGTAAATGTTATTTTGGGGGCGAGGAAGTACCGTGTAAAATGCAACAATTTCCTGACATTCTTGTGAGTCACAAAACCATAAACATCTCCATTAATATTCACGAAATTACAGGTAATTATTCGAAATTGCAAAAATAACTATCTTGCCTTTTGTTTTTAGACCCTTTATATTAATGGAAAAAAGACGCGTAGCTATAAGTTGTATGCTATTATTACAATAAAATGTCCTTGACATTAAAATTTTAAAAGTAAACAAGTGCTACGATTACCATGTCAAGGAAATTCTTGTTTATAACTCATCGATCTCTAATTATAAAGTATTTCGATTTGATTTATCGAAATTTGAAGGAAAGATTGAAAATTAGGTACCTTTATAGAAATTAATGGAGCTATAGTCTGCGGTACTCTGGCAAGACGGGTCGGAAAATCAAAAATTCGCTTACGCAAACTAAGCAGCGCGCGAGCCAGAGCAAGTTTACCTATATCATCTTTCTATCGCAACGTCTGTCTTAAAATACAGTTTGAATACGTCGATAATAATCTGTATTTGTTAAACAGTTGTTAGAAACAATCAGAGTTATAAACGGTGAGTTACTAAAACTGGCGCGACTTATTTCCAGTACACCCATCACGATTAATAATTTGCAATTACTATTGTCGAAACGGCTATTAGGCGAAAATTCTCCGACCAATTACATGTGGTAGAATTTGCTTTAATTCGTTGTCGGACGAACACCCTGACTGACTAAACGATAAGTAACCGTCTTCCCGGAGTGCCCCAGACTATAATACCAGTTCTATCGACGACATGTCTCACTTGATGAAGTCATAAGTTTTTGATGGACGATTTCATGAATCCAGCAATTTCCATTATCGACAAATTTGTTGATTTTTACAAAGCAAATTCCTGGATTAATGCGTCATGGATCCATTGGCGTTATGACGATACAACACGTTTAAAATATTATCTAGAAACGACTCCGTTTATATACTACCACGATCTTATCAGTTTATAATATGATAAAATGTGAAATAAACGTTATTATTTAAGTTACTTCAGTTTATTTATATGTATACATATTAACAACCTGTCAATATGGTAAAATATAAAAAAAATTAAAGTAACGATTAATTTCGAGAATGTGAAATAAGCACAAGTAGAAATTTTTACAAATAACGGTATCTATTTATTTTTAAAATAAACATTTACGAAACTACTTTCGTAAATATACCAGAATATTTTTAATTACTGGAAAAATTGCCTAAATCAAAGCGATAATTCAGCCGGATGTGTTTGAACTAAAATAAACTGTTCACGACCATTGTTATCAATACATAATGATGTGAATAGGTATTAAATTCGATAATAGAGTGGTTTTAGTTGTCTTAGGTCAAGCATAACTAGGTTATGGGGACATAATGACATCAATAGCAAGGTTCGCATTAATCAGGTCGGGGACAGATCTTTTGCAAATTGCAAATTAAATACGGTAATGAAATTAAAATCGGCTATTTTTAAAATGTTCTTAGCGTTTTGTCTCGTTTGCCATACGTCGTTACTTAATAAACCTACAATTTGCATATGTGGCTACCATTTTGCTCGCAAGCGAAGACAAAATACATATAAAATTTACTAAATTAATGTGGAAACCGTATTAACCTTGGATATTAGTGACTATTTTAAATTAATAAATTGCTTTTATGTGTAAGAGCGAATTACTCGTTTAAGTGGTAGAAAACTGCTAACAATATTGTAAGACGTCTTTGTAACATTTGTATTACAACTTACTTTATAAATGATTAAACTTTCCCAATTTCTTCAAGAATTCTAGATGAGAATATTTCAAAACATAGCGGCAACATTTTTAGTTCTGCGATTACAAAACAACGTGTTATTGTTAAAAGTATTAAAAGCGGGACCGGATTTAAAATTTAGATTTGGGTCCGCATTATTTTATAGTAAGGCATTATTTCAATTCGTAATATTATAGTTGATTTATTGTAAGTAAATGAGAAGGGAGAGACATCTATGACATTTTAAATAAACTAATGCAATTGTTTTTTTTTATTCTATATCAGTTTTCTTTAATTGTAAATTGTTGAATTTATTTTTTCTCAGGATTCGTATCACATTATTTGAATCATAATTCCTCTGAAATAGTTTCTCTTATTCTAATTTATCACTGCATCGTTTTCTCATTCCACTACCTAACATTTTCTTAATATAGAGTTGTTTAATAAACGATTTTTCTAATGTTTACATTTGAGGAGAAAATGTAAAATTTACTAATACAAAAAAATATATCAAAACTTTTAAATTAAAAATGAACCTAATCTATATTATAGTACATAAAAATGTGGGTAAATTTATAATTCTGCGGTGTAAAGGCAGTAGGTGGTGATTATCCAGATAATTTTAAACTGGTATTAGCGAATTTTCGTAGAAAATAAAGCTACTGTAGCCTGTCTGATGACGGGACCCAGACGTGTCCTTTTGGCTTTTCTCCGATTTCGATCCCTAGATCACGAAAATAAAGGTCATTAATTTTGGGTCGGTCAAATATATGTTATAATCAATTTCTTGTGGAGACGATTCCGCTCGCAATTTTGATCGTAGGAGGCTGAAATTTGGACAACGTATTGTCTTTACGAAAACGAAGAACGAGTTCGTTAACTAGCCAAATCGACCAACCAGCTTCAAAACGGCGGCCGTCCAAAAAAAAATTTTAATTCTAATCTCCGTTATTACTCATCAGATCGGTAATGTGAAATATGTTTTGGAATCGGCATAACCGTCTCTATCGATCATGTCTCTTTATAATTTTCGATAGAATGCACCGTTTTCAAAATAATAAAAAAAAGTGACAATTTGTTTTTAAAATTCATATAAATTTCTCTCATAAATATTGTGTTTCAAAAAATGTATTTCTTTCGAGAAAAATTTTAAAAAAGGAGTTTTTTGACGTGCGACAAGAAAATTCGATACCGAGGCTTGCGTGCGGTCGGATTTTTAAAATTAAAGTTCTCAGAAATCATTTCTCATCTTTACTTAAAACAGATTACCTACGTACTGGTTATTGTCGTTGACAGGTAAGGGGATTAGGTTTATATGGTCCTTTATTTTAAAAAGTACTTTGTTTAAACACTGTCTAGTTTATTATGTAAGTTTTGTTAATTAAATGCGATCGGCAATTAAGAACTGTAACGCAAGCGTTTTTTTTTTAATATTTAAATATAATTTATTAATTAATTTAGAAATCGTCGAGATCTATTTTTTACTTTTTTAAATATGTGTACCTAAGTACAAATAAATAAAATAAGTATAATTTGGTAGGTGTATTTTACTGGAAACTTGTATTTTTAAAGCGCATATCAAAGTGCATATTTTACATATTTTTCGTGCATCTAGATGCATGCATATTTTGCATTTAAAGTGCATAATTTTCCATGCTCTAAGTACTTATGAAAAATTAATATACTGCATGCAGCCATTTGCGAGATCGATGTAGAAAATTTATTTTCGTCGATATTTTTTGAAGAATACGGAAATTTCTCCAACACTAATTGGTGTAGGTTTTGGATAGGTACTTATATTATCCTGAACGTTATTTCGAACACGATTGTAAAAACAATCATTTCTATTGCAATTTTAATTGACCCTAAAAACCATATCTTTTCTGGACTAATAGTGACTCTTAATAGATATTAATTAGATATTATACCTATGTGATAAATAAAATTCGACAAGAAGTTGAAAATATTCTGTGCAATAAATTGCACAGAATTGCAATAAATCAAGTCGACCAAAAGGAAATCATCACGAAAACGTACCGCGAATGACATGAAATGTTACGATAGTATGGTCTCGAAAAATATTTTCTAATATTCAGACCATAAACACTAAATTACGAGTTTTAATAAGCTGAATTTAAACGATAAATTTAACATTGCATAAGCATAAAAAACATGTATTCCCAAAACGTTCAAGTTAAAAATAATAAATATAAAAGTGTTTATTTTTGATAATTTTGTGCTTCAACATTCCACGCAAAACTCTCTACAAAACCGTTATAAGCAAGTTATATCATAAATGGTTCGTTAATTTATTTTTAAATTAAAAGAATTTACTATTCTAGGTATAAAATTATCAATAATATAACAAAACGCAAGATATTTTTATCGTCTATTGTATATCGTGGAGATAGTACCTAACAATCATGATGATTTTACTTTTATGAATACTTGTTGTTAGTGTTATCTCTAGACATACAGTGTCAGCATGGTACATATAGAAATTTAAAATTTATTCCTGGAACACGGGTAGAAAAAATTATAACTTTATACAAAAAAGTAGCTATGCAACTATGGTTCGAATGATACTTGTTATAATAAAACTATTTTTCTTTATAATTAAGTATTTATTCGAACAAACCGATTAAATAATTTTATATAAGTTCGGCTTTTTAGTACCAAGAAATTTTTATTGATGCAGGTATGAATTTATAGTAAATACCTAACGCAAAAATAAATACAAATTGCGCCGAAAGTGGATAGTGTGTTGCCTATTTCTTTAAATTATAAATTTAATACCAACGCGACGATAACAATTACTATAGTAACAAGCTCTCGGTAATGAAGTGGCTAAATTAAAAATTTATTCTCCCACTAATAAATAACTGAACTTTTTGGATTAATGCTATTACCTAACAGTTAATAAACATCCATCGCTGTATTCATAGACAAGTGATTAAAATCTGTAAAGTATCTAACAATAATAAGTAGGTATATAATAATAAGTAAATATCTAATAATATGCCAATACCTTATTATTTTTATGGAAATCATGTTTAACGATTTTTATCAAAAAGAAACAAAAAAACTTGTCGTTAGAATTAGTTTTAAAATGGAACGTTTTAATATCTTTATAATTTTTTATCGTATATATCTGTAGAGCAGGTACGTGTAATATAACATTTCCTATTAGCACAATTATTAAGTGTTAAGTGCACGTGTTGTTTAGAACAATTAAGTGGATAATAATAAAACTTACAATTGTAGTTAAGCAGTAAAGACGCAAAATTATGTTACACACAGTATAAAATCATTTTAACTGGAACTGGAAGTTGAATAAATAATAGAATAAGAGGAAAGCGCCTTAACAATTTTAGGATCGAAAATTTACAATTTTGTAACTCAATATCAGTTACAAAATATATCGGCACTTAAGTAAATAAATATTGAAAGACAACTACCTACGTATTTAAAAAAAATAGATTTAAAGTTAAAATGAACCGGCTAAAAAAACTGTAAGTTCAAAAATTCTGAAAAAATTCACAGTAGCTAATATAATGTTTTTAACAATTTTCTCGGATACTATACATACACTCAAAAAAAAAATCCGATGTAACGCGTCCAATGTACGTACATTAGATAAAAGTACATTACAAACGTAGTACATTAGATAACTCTTAAAAAGTAACGAAATATTCGTTATTTCGATAAACATTTTCATTGTAGATATGAAAAAAGTTATAAATGATTCGTAAATACAACGATCGTTTTAATTGCATAATTAGGCACTTATTTTCTTCAGTGTATTAGTAATATTAATGAACTTTTTATTGTATCAATGATCAAAAAGTCAATAACTGGTGTTCATTAATATTATGTACAATATTTTTTTGAGTGTAGGTACAACTTTGTTCTAATTTTGTTTATTATTGGGAATTACGACTATATAAACTTTAAATTGCAATTTAATTATAAGTACCTACATATTTGAAATCCCGATAAACCGAAAATTATCGATTTTCTGTATTCACGGCACTATTAATGCGTATTATTGCCTACCTACAAATGTTATTATTTTATTCAAGTGATTTTCGATTTTTACCGAATCGAAATAGCGAATGGAAGTTCTTACGCATTCAAATGTTGCTTTATGTAGTTGCAGCAAGATAAAATTTTAGAGTAGGAATCACTTGCATTTTATTAAGCAGCCAATTTTCGAAAATTTATACAGAACGATTTCCTATTAAATTCCATTTCTGTTGAAATAACGTAGAGCAACAATATTAACAATATTAGTAATATATAAAAATATATACTAATAAAGAAGCTATAGCTTATCCAAACCTATATGATGTTCACGACATCGACAAAAAGTTACTAGATTGTTTATTTGTAATTCAGTTTCATGTTTGGAAAGTAACATATTCTACAGATGATTTACTTGCGCACATATTAGATGGTATAAAGAAAGACTGTAATTTATTAGAACTGTAAAAATACGAGGTACGAGGTAACAGCACTGTGTGAAACGTTATCATCTAGTAACCTTGTATCGATAACGTGAACATCATTTAGGTTTGGATAAGCTATATAACAATAAACAATAATTATTCGTTGTACTAATTGTAGGTAAGTCATATAATTATAACAAAATAAAACTGTACAACTCAATAATCATTTATCAATATTCATTCTCGATACTTGAAATACTTGTGTATTAATTACACATAAATACATTATATAAACTAGCGCTGAGAGTGAGTACCTATACATATTTACAATAAAAAAATATATTTATATTAATAAATATTTTAGAAGTCTTCTTTATACTATTTTCATCTAATTATGCTATTTAACATTATAATCATTTAGATCGTTCACTGCTCTCGGATGTTTCCTAAAATATCGACCGTTCGTATTACCGATAACGCCCCAATCACATACTCACCTTTAAATTAATATTAGAAACTATAATATCTTGCATCAAACCTATATCATCCTCTAAAGTAGTTCTTCGTCGTACCCGTTTTGATGCAGTTCCTGCGTACCTCTGACATTCCGGAGGTAACAACCAGTGACAAAGTGGCGAAATTACTTCCGGATCTAAGCGTTTTAAATTTGTTTTTCCTACAATAAAGCTAACGATCGTACCAACAATGATTGTAGTACAAATACCTATTGGCGTTATCCAATGATATGAAAAACGAAATAAAGGAAATATTTTCGATTCGTCTGGATAAACCTGAAAATCTGATGAAAAGCGTTCGATCGAAAAACATATTTCTTACTTACGATATCAGGTAGCGTTACATTGATCCCATAATTTTCCAAACAGAGATCAACATTAACGGGAAGTGTATGCAGAAGCACTTTACCAGTTGCAATTGCATATTGACTTCCGAAGGCCACTAAGCTGGACATTCCGGCTCCAGCGATGGATCCTACGATCGCCCCCACGGAATTTGACCAAGGAACCAGCATTCCTAACGTAAAAATACCAAATGTCGTACTAGCTGCTATGGCAGAAAGGGCAGTTGCCGCCTAAAACCGCGTCTTCATTATAAAAACAATATTTATCTAAAAATTACTTACGGCCAAGACGCCCCCCATATGCTCTACGACAAAAAGAAGACTTAAAGACAACGCCCCTAATATTAAAATAACAATTTTCACAACACGCTTAGCTACAACTTCTTCTAAAATAATCCCCAAACAACCCTTAATAAAATCTTCCAACACCACTGTCGCCGTTGAATTTAGAATAACAGATAAAGAACTGTAAATACATGTTACAGAAAAATGAACCCAATTTTCTTTTAAAATACCTACCTTAACGCAGCGCCAAAAACGCCGGCCGTGAAGAGTCCCGGTACTCCTCTTAAATGACCAATTTTTTCCATCACGTAAAGTGGAAGAATTTGATCGTCTCGTATTATTCTACCTGCTATTGAAGGATCGCACTGATCGTAAGTAGCGTAAACCAAAAGGCCGGCATAAATACAGATAGAAACAAAAATACACGCGCCAGTCACAAATAACAATATCGTACTAAAAATTAATAAAATCGTAAGTTCCACTCGATACGACACGAAGACGTAAGTACATTTTAGACTGCTTTAGTGTCGGCAACGATAGATATCTTTGAACCATCGTTTGATGAACAGCATTAAAGGCTGTCCAATAGAAAACTCCTCCTGTCATTATAGCCATGATGCTTTGTCTTTCGTAAAAACTAGTACTTAAACTGTAAAAAAATACTAATTATTTATCTGCGTTTTCTATTACATTAGATCATAATTACTTATTAAATATAATTCTTCCACCTTTTTCGCAACGATCCCAAAGAACATGAAAGCCACCTATAGAAATTGTACCCAATATTATGATTACGATTACAGATATAAACATAACTACTATTTGCCATGTATCTGTATAAACGACCGCTTTCAAGCCGCCCTATTAAAAAAAAAATGTACAACACTCCGAATAAGTAATGACTACATATCTAATTTACTAATGCCGTGTAGAAAATGCAGACGATACAAACAATTGATCCAATCACGTGCATGTTAACGCCAGTAACTATAAATAAACAATATCTAAATTAACAAAATAAAATAACGAGATTAATATTTTTGTACCTTGATTGAACGCCAACGACGGTACATATATTACAATCGGCAAAAACATTATCTATCAAGAATCACTGATACATTATTATTAAATGGTGTATTGTATAAATGGAAATAAGTTTACCTCGTCCATTACAAACAACAGCGACGTCAAAATCCTAACTTCCCGACTGAACCGCATGTCCAAATACTAAAACATATTCGACGGAATATTAATATCTCGTTTGGGACAAAAACTTTATAAAAACACCTCGTAAGACGAATTCACTTGGAGCTTGAATAAAACGGGAAGGTACACGAAAGCGATAATGGCGCCACTGATCAATATTGCAACCGCTATTAAGCAATATTGCAATCCGAAATGGTAAACTTCCGCAGCTGTACCCAAAATTGTAACGCCCGATATGTAGCTGAAATAAAATTTTCGATAGAATAGGCACCAACGTATATCAACATTTTATTTGATTTTATTTCTATTAGTTTGCATCGATTCGTATTTAAAACCTACTACTACAACCTTGTAGGCATTCACTTAAGAGACGTAACTTACTTGAAAATTTCAAGGAACTATAATGGTTAAAATGTTAAAAATACACGATGGCAATCATTATAGTGCCTTGAATTTTTCACGTAAGTTACGTCTCTCGAGTGGAAGTAAACTTCATCCAAAAAATATGAACATTTACTCAATTCAATTGTTGTCATATTTTTAAATAAAACGGAATTGAAAGTGTAATAAAAGTGTACATTTTAAAAAAAACGAGTCTCAAAAAATAATTAAATTAATGACGATTTAAAAAAAAATACTTGACAATATATTATTATGTTATGGTGTTGGGCAATTATATTAAAGCGATATGTTGGACATTCAGGTGAATCGGACAAAATAACGACGACTGGTAAAAAAGAGAACATTTTTCATAATTTCAAACGATTATGAGAACGAATTGCAAAAATGTCAGTTGGAATAAAGGTCATCTTAAAATGTCTTAAAAAGTCTTTCAGTCATAGTTGGTTGTGAAAAAATAAAGGCATGTCTTAATTTAAATAATTTTATCGCTACGACACGACAAGAAATAATTTATAACATGGTTTAAAAGTTAATTTTAGGACATGATGCCTTTTTGATCATGATCTTTTTGGACACCCGTTAGTAAAACATAGAACTTTACTGACAACCTTTTCAAGTGTCGTAATTTTTTCGCAATCGACAAAGCAAGCTAATAAGCTAATAAGCTATAAGTTTATTTAGGGTTGGTTTTATTTCAGTGATCGTCAGAGTTAACTGGCGATCGAAAAACCGGCCCTTTCACTATTGAACGTTTCCACAGTGTTGCCTTTCCACTATTACAACAGCCACTTTTTATCGAGGTGTCTTACCGCCCGAGAGTTTCTTGCGCCTTATCACGTTCGTTTATTTTAGAATATTTTTAGGAGGGTCACTTCGTCAAATTTTTACTTAGGAAAAGAAATAGAAATTATTTAAATAAATTAAGAATCGCAAGGATAATCAAAAATAATCGAATAATAAATTATACTTACAATACAAAATTCCATTAAATTAATAAACAAGCAATTAATTATCGTTAAACAAAAAAATCGGTTTTACGGGGATGAAATATTTTCAATAGGCACATAGATACAGCAAAACATGCTTTGTACATAAAATTTAACAAAATTAAAACAGTCCTATCGCATATTTAAAATAATAGATACAACTGCATCTTCATTCAATAAACCACTAAATAAACATTACATTTCTTGTAATTACTTAACTGAAAGTTTTTAAATTTACTATCACCGTTATTAGATACGGTACATAATAAAATATCTTGAGCATAATATATGTTCTTTTTGTTGTGGTAGCAAATGACAATGTAGTAAGTTATAGATATCTATAAATAAATATTCGCAAAAATAGCTTTTAGGTCAAAACTCGAATGTACATATCTATTCGTTATTTAAGATAGGTTCCAATACATGTTATCGACGAAACCTCGTATTTTTACAGTACCGATGGATTGCAGTCTTTCTTTGTCATGTCCATATGTGTGCAGGTAAATTATCGGTAGAATATGCCCACGTTAAAATTTTTAAACTGAATAGTACAAATATACAATTTAATAACTTTTTAGTAACTCATTGATGACGTTAATTGGAACCTATCGTGAATAACGTATAAGTATTTTGATAACTTTTCGAACAAGATCGCTCTTTACACTTTTTTTTGATACTAAATAAGTCCTAGGTAATTAAAAACAAAATTACGAATTCATTCAACAACATTTGTTCGACAACAAAATCAATCGTATGAAAATTAAACGTTATTTTACACGGTGTAATCATAATTATTGAGAAATAAGCAATTAAATGGGTCGCCGTCACTGATACGAACAAATACTATTCTGTAATAACAATCGATAATAATGATCTTAATGAGTACGAATACATAAAATTAAATTATAATAGACAAGGTAAATGTCCTACAAGATTCTTACCTGCCTATTAAAGACATGGCTACGGGAAAAGGTTTCAACGATTTGCTTCCGGTTAAATATTCGCTAAGGTCTTGAGCCTTTACCGAATTGCAATACCGACTTCTACAGCCAAAATATAAGCCAGTGATCGCAGATATAGAAAGCATAACTCCAAACACTACATAATCAACGACGTCGAAGCGATAATGGACCGTTGAGTGCATTATTATTCTTTGTTACACTAAAATAAACCACACATTAATTACGGTAATTCTTAAATCATATCGAGTAGAGATGCCCTTGAATTTAAAATTTCAAAATTGACGTTATAAAAGTCAAGTATTACATCTAATTTTCATGAATTTTACTAACTTCTTAGATTGGAAAAAAATATATATTCGCTAACACCCCGATGTTATCTAGGCAAATGATACAAAATATGAACTTTGGATTTTAAATACGTACGTATGTTGAAACGGTAAAGTCCACGTTTTTTGAGGTAAGCGCACTCGACGTCGATTGAAAGGAGATGGACGTTCTTCGATGGTAAATAAAATTTTTCGATACTATTGTTTTCAATTAAGCAAAACTTCAAACGACTACAGTGATTGATACAAGTCCACAGTTTGTGATCACGAGAAAATGATTTTACGAGCCGCACGAGTAGTTACCAAAAAATCTACAATAAAGCAACGTGGTGAGATCATTTCGTTAATAAGTACATACATATATATTTAGGCAGTGTTCGTAAAATAAACATTAACATTTTTTAAATCCAAACCCAAGTCATTACATTTCGTTGTTTGCGATTTACAATCTGTTTTAACATTGGTTACTTACTGGCAATTACTCACAACACTGGTAGTTAATACAATAAAAGTTTCTTTCGTACTAAATATCTGCTTAACAACTTGGCAATAAATAATTAAACGCCACGCATTGATAAAAACCGATTCAGCATATAGTTACGACACCTGAATCTAATCTAAAGATCAATTAATGCATCCAGTAGTGGTATTTTGTGGAATATTTTTCGTGATTTACCTATATGCTACTTAGGTACTAATTTTTTTTTATCGAAACAGCTAATTGGTGGTTGTCTTGGGACATGTTAAGCTTGTTTGAATAGAATTTCATAAAAAAAAAACAACATAGACTGATATTCAAGTATCTAATGCCTCGAAAATGTCATTTGTTTTATTTCATTAAAATATGCAACGCCGCATTTTTCCAAAAACGTCTGCATCGTCAGCCTCAATTTATCGCAAGATGTCATTCATACATTTATTAAAAATGTCCATCGATTTCTGATAAATAGTATTGGCATATTAAATTTAAATGCCCAAGTTTACCGTGTAGAGAATGCTATTTTAAGATATAGTCGGTACCTAATGTTTTATTGACATATACATACTTCTATTCATAATAATAAAATTATTTTGTAGATACCTATAAATTTATTTCTTTTCCCCACTTTTTTAACGCTATTTTCAAAAATGTGGCCGGTTTTTTTAGTTTGCATCCGATTTTTTTAACAATAACGAAACATTTATATTTTCTTATAAAGTAGGTACACCCAATTTCGACAGCGTAACAGTCGAACAATTTTTTACAGGCCTTTAATCTAAAATTTTTGAAATGCGAAAATACGCATCTTGTTAATAAATGTCTTACGCGTTTAATTAAATTAAAAATCCGGCCCAACTGCTAACAGTTGACTATGAAAAAAATAAAACGAATATGATGGTTAAGTGGCGACATTCTAAACCAATGTGTCGCAATTTCGTCACATATTGTGATACTGCTTTCGTAGGGTTTTTCATTGCTTTTTATTAACTGAAATAAAGTTATTGATTTGAATTACCACTGTTATTCAAATATTAAACATATTATCATAGCCAGCGCCTTCTGCAAATCATCAGGCTAGTGATATATTATGTATACCTTTATTTATATAGACTTATTGTTAGCCATGATCTGGAAACAAAAAGGGAACATCTTAAGTAGACTAAACATGATTAAAAAGGTGATCACAAAGGTATAAGTCTATAACAGTAGTTTACAAAGTGATATTTAACGAGTAAAATAACAGCAGCTTTTTAACACAATAAGTTTTTAACACAATTTTGATCGCTCAAAATTTGGTTATTGTGACTTAAAAAACTAAATAGAACTGCCATTTGCTAAAACATTAATGTGAATTGAGTACATCGAAAATACACAGTGGCGCATTTGCATCCTATGGCGAAATTGGATGCAACATTTCATAAAAATTACATAAGTAATTATTTGTACGGATTTTATTTTTGATAATATATACAGAGTGTCCCTGTTAAAGAGTCACAAACATTTATTGTAGATGCGAATATTATGGCAAAATAGACCAAGTAGTCCATTCCAATAAACATAAGCTCTAAAATCAATTCCAAGTTATAGGTCATTCAAGTAATGGCAGTCGTATTGGCGAAGTCAAAAACTTCAAACAATTAAAAAAAAATTCGATGTCGTTTGTGTTACCTTTCTAAATTTGCTAGTATCTAGTTTTAGAGTGGGTTTTTCGATTGTCATAATTGTGGTCGACGCAACAATCGCTTCTGGTCGGGAAGCAAAATACAATCTCCTCTTTTTTTTTTGATGCATCGTTTGGATACTATGGATACAAAAAGTATCTTATAGTCAGTTGCAAAATCATTTTTTAATTTAATTTGATAATTACAAACTTTATTAAGATTCGCAAAAATTGATAAATATTCAATTTGAAAAGTACGTGTCTTTTTCCGGAGCGTTCTTCATTTGTAGTGAATATTAAAATAAAGATAACTCATCAATTTTATACGTCACATTTTCAAAAAGCAAGCAAACGTAGACGCAGAGATGGAAACTCACAATATTATGTGAAGAAAACTGTGTTGATAAAAATAATCGCTTTCATTTTGAAGATACATATATACGTAAATATTGATTGATGTTTGAATTTTCAAAAGTTATTTATTTAAAAGTGCAGTTTAATCATTTATGTCGAGCGAAACACTTTAATTCTTTTGCAAATAATATAATAGTTACAATAAAATTTATATGGTGAGTAGCTGGCGTGATCTCCAGATCTAATAATAAATCTATTTGATTTTTTTTACCGAACATAATATTTTATAAATAGACCCGATAGTTTAATATTCGCGAAAAAATACGTAAGCTGCACATCATAAATACAGTAGGCTTGCGTCAATCCAATATTTATTCTGAAACCGGAGGTCTGTTAAATTAGCAAAAATTCCGAATTACCTAAAATACACGCACAAGTAATTAAGGGATATTTTATAAATAAAAGTCAAAAAATGGTACAAAACTTCACGTATAAAGTTCAAAATATTTATTTAAATTTTAAATAAGTCTTTTAAACGCATTTGTTTTTTGTCCTAAAGATGCGCGTTACTGACCGAACTTCCCGAGAAGGGTGCGTCGGATTACAAAAGGTGTCGAGACTGATGACCGTCAAATTAACGCGATTCTACGGTAATTCAGGATTTTCGTTTGCCTACAGAGTCGGGAAAAGATACAAATGAACACTTGTAAACTGTTTTTAAACTGTTGAACCAAACTTAAAACAATTTTTCAAACGTTAAATAAAAGGCGACGAATTAAAATAAATTTTTAAAAATAATTCCTCGACGCTACCCACTTACTAAAATCATTTTAAAATAATATCAACATTGAAAATTTTCTTGAATAAACTATGTAAGGTTATTTATAAAACGTACAATAGAAAATTGCTATGGAATTCGACTGATATACAAAAACAAGTTTAGGTCATTGCATAAACATAAATACAATGGAACGATGGTAGATTTACGTACGTCTACATATATTAATGTTGATTACCTGTTTTTTTTTAAATATTATGAATCGTCATAATTACATAGGTACTACTTATGAGGATAAAGTTCATTTAATTAGGTACCTACCTATTTATCAATATCTCGCGCATTATAAATAATACCTCGACGATACATTTTTATTTAGTAACGCAATATTTCAAGACAATTTCAAAACAATTAATACCAAAAACGGTTAAATGTACATTATCTATTTTTGATCGATTTTTGTAAGCTAAAAATGTATTATTTAATAGATTTTAACTATTTAACTATTATATAAGTACAATACAACAAACAAATAAGTAATATATGTATCTAATAATAAGTTTATTTTATAGTGAAAATAGGTCTACAAGAATAACGAAAAAGCTATAATAACATAAAACAAAATCCATAAAAGAAAGTATAGCTTACGATATTATGGAACAAAGAATATATTTTTATGTTTGCATTTGTATGTTTATGTGTTTTAACATTTTTGAATTGTTGTCGTTTAAAATCGAATGTAACGATGTACTGCGTATTAAAACAATGAAGACATAAATATAATTGTAAATACAAGGCAGAAAAATCAACGACGCGACGCGGCGTCTTGTGGTTTTGTTATATAGGTAATGACAAAAATATCACTGGTCTGCAAATAAAGTTCGCTGCGTACCAAAAATGGCACACGAGGTAGAGAACGTGTTACAAAAAAATCTTGTATTAAAATTACTGAAACACTTCATTTTTAACCAGATGCAGAGTTATAAAACGAATGAATTTTACATAAATCATCGACCTCGTAGAGAAGGTCGAGTAATTTTTAAAAGGTAGGTTAAAGACCTTGCTAAAGTAAGTCGTCGAGTTATAATAAATTCTATCCAAAATTTTCCATTATTTATATTATTTTATATAGTGAGTAATAAAATTTGAGCATGTTCTATTTTACATAAATTCTAGGGTCGACGCAAAGTCCTGTTTTTGGCTTATCTTATGTATTTTCCCAGTAACAGTGCAATAGTTCAATTAATAGCGGGCAATTATCAACATGATCTTTGAAACTAGCGGCGATATTACCTATTTAATTACTAAATCGAGTACCTACTTATTCATTATTTTATGAATTAAAGTGCCCAAAAGTCTCAATTTAATATTACGATAATAAGTTACGAGGTAAAGATTGAAAAAAAAATTCAGTGGGTACCTATACAATACAGCACGTACTTACAAAATTTTAAGTGTCTTTAGTTTTTTTGTTTCTTCAATACCAATTAGGCGGGCTTTGGTTATTCCAATTAAATTTTAAAGAGTAACGTTGATCGATATTTGCAATAGGAAATCTATAAAATTTCTAGATAAAATAGCTTATAAAACTATAAAACTACAAATTTTAATTGTCTTACATACGTAATTTAAATAATTTTGCAGTTAAAAGTTCATAAAATTTATCGTATGTAGCTACTACTATTTACAAAACACATAAAAACTGATTTAACTTTAATTGCAAGGTGTTAGGTATATGGTTACATCACAGTGTTTGATAACTGTATCGGAAATTCTAAATAAAAACAAACAAGAACGAAAGGGCAAAAATCTATATTAGATACCTAATTTTGACAACCCTATACCTTCCTATACTACCTACAGCTATGTTCATCAAAACTCGATATCTCCTAGACTTGGCATTGAACATTATACATTGTAAAATTGAAGCCGCAATTTAAATTAGATTTTGAGAAAAGTAAAAAAGCACTAATTTCGTTATTAATACCTAATAATTTTAAATTATATTTTAAAAACTCAAGTGATGGATAATTTGATGGCGAAAGATCTCCAAATGAGATAATTTTGAAGAATTTAAAAATAAAGAATATAATTCACATTTAATGGTCACCAAAAATTGAGTCCTAAAGCCCTTAAGCATTTTCAACTTCTGAAGAAGTTTTTAGTATTAGAGTAATTTTCATCAGTTTTCTAGTACATACTTTTTACCAAGAAAAATGTACTTAGGAAACAAAATGTCAAAAAAGGCACCTACTTTAGGGACCAAATTTAAGAATAGAGACTTTTAAGGACTTAGGAGCCTCTCCTAAAAGCCCTATAATAGTTAATGTTTGACTATAATTTTTTTAATAAATTGATTATTCATTAAAAATACAAAAAAATTAATTTATTAAAATTAAAATTAAAAAACTTAATTACTTTTTCTACTTAAAATTTATTTTAAGTAGATATCAATTAAAGAAATTAATGGAAAATTAATACAAGATTTAGGTAAATACGTTACAAATATTTAAATAAATGATTTTAAAAAATGTTTACGTACCTATACACTACAAATCAATAATAATTATACTGATGAATATTCATTTACTAATTAAAATCCGTGTGAATAGGTACCTACATATATCATACTTACATCGTTATTGGACTATTTATTCCTTAATCACAATGAGCGTAAACGTAAAAAATACATAAGAAATTATAAAATAAAAACTGAATTACAGAGAATTCGTAAAAGTATCCGTAATGAATGTATGCTTTTCTTATGTTAATATCATCGTTACGTATTGTTTCCAGATGAACATTAGGAATACATAATCTGTTTTTTTATAAACCAGCTTTTATTTTATAATTTCTTATGTATTTCTTACGCTTATGCTCATTGTGAATAAGGTCGTAAATCGTTAATTGACACGTTTAATGAACATTTTTCATAGTTCAATAACGTTATTTAATTTTTTTTTTTTTTTTCAAGTATAGTAAAAAGGACTGATGGATATGTATAATATGTATTTCGAACACATCCCTTAATTTCGATTTTCAATAAAATTACAGATTTAATGAGTTTATTCCAATATAGTTTGTGTGTCATTAATTTTTCATACATTTAACGTCATAAATAAAAGCTATAAAGCAGAATTAAATTTAGGTAAGTACCTACATAATATATTATTATGGCAGTTATTGAGAAATCGGACTTCCATTACGATTATCAACGATAAATAACAAATTTGAAATGGAAATATACCTACGTAACACTTATCATTTAAATCATTCCTGATCTTATATTTATGTACATTTTTAAACAAATAAAATCAAACAAACCTTCAAAATTTTAAATGAAATTCCTTGTTAAAAAAATAACACTATCTATTATAATAAGTATGTAAATTATTCAACAACATTTTACAAATTTTTATTGTAAGTATACGTACAACAAATGTGTTTTAATTCACAGAAGGCATGATAGGCATTTATATAATACGAAACAAATTCCGAAATTAAATTTTTTGAATAAGAAGCAATTATAATCAATATGTATAAATTCGATATTAGCACCTATATAAAATTTAAAAATGGAAAATTTTAGCCGGCGCGTGCAATTATTATCAATTCAACTAACTTTAAACTTATCTTGACGTAATTAATTTATTGTTATATATAGAAATAATGGTTACACAATTATTTATACTTTACGTATTATGTACCACCAGTGTTCTCCATGAATACTGCGAGTAATTATCAGTAATAAAATTAAAATTACTTACATCATATAAAAGGATGGACACAACTTAAAAACTTAACAATTCAGAGTTCACCAATAAACTATTTAAAAGTTTAAACTAATCTTCAATAAGGTTATTAATCAAAAATATCCTTACATAACGCGGCATTAAAAAAAAATAATAACTGAACGTTCTACTATTTTTAATGTTTGGCTATATAATTAACAAAAATTTAATTAGGAAAACATAATCTACGAATTACGAATTAATATCAATTCTGAATCACATGCACTTTTCTCGAAATTTAAACAATTATGTCGCAGTTTATCAGGCACAGGTATATACAAAACCTGTCGTTCACGATTGACAATAAATTAAATTTAACATTTTTGAACTTTATTTTAAGTAACGTCCGTCCTTTACCGTTATATATCCACAATATTTACGTAATCTACCTTTTATAACCATGTATTTAAAATAAAAATTCAAAGTCCGGCTTTGAACGTTTACCGGTAATTTAAATCTCTTGTACTTAATCATCTGTCAACACGTTTTTTGAATTGTGGCGATTATATTGCACTTACACAGTTAATTCCAATTAACTTACTGATTTTATCAGTATTTTATCTTATACAGTACTTTCAATAATGATTGTAACCTACGTAACCAGTATTTTTTAACGAACTAGGGAATTTAATATTTTGGTGTTGTCACTTCATATTAAATTATAGATAACAATAAAAAGTGATGATCGTTAAAAAGTATTTTTATAATACTAATCAATTGTAGTCTTTCTTTACCATGTAATTTGTATAATAATGCTAATAATACAATTAAAAGAAACAATTACATATTTGCAAATTTAAAAAACACCGACACGTGACATGTATATAATCTACACAGATTGTTTTACCACCTGATATAATCATTATGCTCAAGTTATCATAATAATTCCACAAAAAAACATTAGAAATTTTATCTTTGATTACCTGTTAATTATTCAATCACTACCAACAATGCATGTTTGGTTGCCTATGCGCTAAGGATCACGTGGATTACAATTATTAATGAACGCACTGTAAATGATAACGTGAACAAAACAATTCCTTTAAAAATGGCCGATCCTTTGCCGTCACAACAAGGAGGTTCAGAAAGTTCAACAGTCACGATCGTTTCGTCCGATACACAGGTATTTCTTCAATACGTTACTATCTTAAAATTGTGGTTTGTCCAGCGAACAAATATCGCAACATGCATTCAGTGCACGGCAAAATACTAGCACGAACTGTAAAACTAGGTTACAACAAATACCTAACAAAATCAATAACAACTAGCGGTCAACAAATTTTCGAAACTAATTCCCCTTTGGAAGGCATTCGCATACTAGATTTGACTCGTATTGTGGCAGGTCCTTTCTGTACCATGGTTTTAAGTGATTTAGGGGCTGAAGTAATCAAAATTGAACGTCCGGGAACCGGCGACGAATCTAGAAAATGGGCTCCCCCTTTTGTGGGGAATACGTCAGAGTCGTGTTACTTTATCACCTTCAACCGAAATAAAAAAAGTGTTTGCGTCAATTTCAAGTCGAAAGAGGGCCTTAAAATAATACAAGAATTGGCCAAAATGAGCGACGTTTTGGTAGAGAACTATGTACCTGGCAAATTAGACGAGTTGCAGCTCGGTTACCAAAATCTTAAGAGTATTGCGCCCCAATTAATTTATTGTTCGATCACGGGATACGGACCGAAGGGGCCTTATCGTAACAGGCCCGGTTATGATGTTATAGCTTCTTCGATTGGTGGTTTGATGCACATAACGGGGCCCGAAAATGGCGAGCCAGTGAAAGTTGGTATCGCAATTACAGATGTGACTACAGGTTTATATGCGCATGGAGCAATTATGGCTGCTTTAATTAAACGATCGAAGACCGGTATAGGACAAAAGATCGATTGCAATTTATTATCGACGCAAATTTCCACTTTAATTAATATCGGTTCGAATTATTTGAATGCAAATCAAGAAGGTCGGCGTTTAGGTACGGCTCATGAAAGCATAGTACCTTATCAATCGTTTCAAACTAAAGATGGTTACTTCACAATAGCTGCCGGCTCGGATAAACAATTTTCTGATTTATGTAATAGAATGGGAGTACCTGATTTAAGTGAGGATCCCAAATATTCGTCTAATAAAAATAGAACGGAAAATCGGAAAGAACTTTTGAGTTATTTGTCTCCATTGTTTCAATCTAAAACGAATGCCGAATGGTGTGAAATTTTTGAGGGGTCCACCAATCCATTTGGTCCAATTAATACGATTCGTGAAGCTTTCGAGGATCCTCAAGTTAAAACGTTAGGGTTAGTAAAACAAATCGTGCACCCGATTGCTGGCAAAGTTAAGTTGGTAGGGCCACCTGTTGAGTATAGTCAGGGTGGTAACGAGGTGCGTTCGCCTCCTCCAACTTTGGGCCAGCACACCGATGAGGTTTTGAAAGAGATTTTGAATTATAGCGACGATGTTATTGAAAGATTGAGAGCTGATCGTGTTGTTCAATAGTTAACAATGTTGGGGGGCAATAATAGTTTGTTCTTTCATTTATACATTTTATTACTTTAGTATACTTCATTTATTTTTAATCATTGCTATTTCTATAGATTGTTATAATTATTTTAATATAGATACTATCTGTCATTTACATTGAGTTTCTTGTTTCATTTTGCCATACTCATTCAAATAGCATAGGTAAATAATGGTTTTCCATAGGTTCATAGTTTTTGTTTTTATTAGTATGTAGTGCTTAAGTAATCATTATTTTTCTATCTTATATTATTAACAATTCCAAAGATTTTAATTTTGTTTTATTTTTTATTAGTTTTTTCATATCAATTTTAATTGTACTTTCATAATATACTATATTTACCGTATACTTCCTTTATTTTTTCAAATTTTCATAGAATTGCATGTAATATTTACCTACCCAATTAATTAAGTCCCATAGAACCCATTATAAATTATTAAAACCAGTCACCAGATAATGTTATGGTGCTTAATAGTGTATTAAAAATAGAAATACATAAACAACCATGCAACAGAAAAATACAAAAAAATATAATATAGTTTCATATAGAATACATAAACTTAGTCCATCATTGATATCTCAGAAAATATAATAGATATAATAGTAATTTAAAGGGAACGTTAACGGATTTTGGTCTTGTTTTACAACAAATCATAAATTTTTGTGAACACTTATTGGTTTATAATCTCTATCTACTTTCTTTCATTTTTTTAATAAAACCCCACATTTTCATTTCAAAATTGGATTTTTAATGAGATCATTAATAGTTATTGGTTTCAACTAGGCAAAAAAAAGTAGGGTAAATTTGCATGTTTATTGCCACTTACTTCCTCATGACTCCCAACAACTATTTTATGCAATAATAATAAAACCATAAAGAACGGCCGAATTAAAAAATATACCTATATACTTTGTGTATTGGTATAGTTTTCATTTTGACTTTTTTTAATGGTTTTACTATTAGTGCATAAAATAGCTATTACAGGAAAATTTACTGTAGTAGTTTTACTGCCACAACTATGAACCAACCAAGGATCTAACATATTAGCTTGATACAAATAAACAAGATATTATGGAAAAGATAAAATTACTATACTATAGTTGATTAAAAAATAGAACATAGAAAAAGTGATGTTAACGTTATATCTAATTGTACGGTTTGGAAGGTGTTTAGTTACCAAAGATATCTCTTTGTTTACTTAATATAGATAAACAAAAGATAATAGAAACTTTTGAAATGAAAATCTAAAATTTGTTAAGATGACTAATAACTATACAAAATTCTTGTAAATTAAACAAAAATTAACCAACATCGACAATAAATTAAATTAGTTAAACATTATCTCTTGTTTTTCAAACCTTTTTTATCAACAGCAATGAAGTTTAGTTTTATTGTATGGTAATAAATAATTAATGTCGCTTTTTTATTATTTTGTTGTAGGATGGTGACATTCCAACATTAAGATTAAGACTAAAAAAGCCAAAAAATGATAAGAAGGTTCAGTGGACTACAGAGACCGTCGATAATGAAGATATGAATAAGAAGAAATCAAAATGTAAGTTTGGTTTCTTATGTATTTCTCCTTACTCGATGTAAATTTGAATGTAAGTTTTACTGTACATGGAAAATGTTTAATTTTAGCTTTGAAATCGATTGTCATTGTTCTAATGGTTACGTATATCTTTTGTACAGTTATTGCCCAATTTACTCACCCACTAAAACCTTGTTTTGATGATTATTACACATATTAGACTTCACAGCTACTGACTTATTTAAACAGATAGCTAAATACTATCCTCGTTAGAGTAAAAAGTTATTTCATGCAACTTAGATTGTCATATCAATTGAAATTTGAACCTTTTACCTCAATTTAAATATTTCTCTACAATTTCTTTTTAATTTATCATTATATTATCTTCTTTGCAATAAATTCTGTAAATATGTGATTATGAAATTTAAGTTTTTGTAATGTTTAGGTTGCTGTATATTCAACAAACCTAGGAAATTTGATGAGAGTAGCTCGGAAGATTCAGATGACGAATGTGATCACTGTCATGGACATGTGGAAAAAAAGAGACACAAGAAACTATCTAATTCTACAGTTGCCATAAATAATACTTCTAATCCTAACAATGATAATCTAGAAAATCCAAACCCAGAACATACAACTTCCAATTTTAATTAGTGGCATTAAAAACTGTATTCCATCTACATATATTATTGTAAGTGTCTTAAGGTGTGTGATTTTCTATTACAAGTAAATTATATGATTGTTAATTATTTCATATCATGTAACTATTTATATGTATACTTTTACTCGTTTATGATGTTTTAATGCTATACCTAATATAAATGTAAGTTTTATATGAAAACTATTCATTATTGTTTTATTAGCATTTAAACTGCCAACCACACGTGTTCTTACAACACGTACTGTCAGTTTAAGTGTTAACACTGGATACTTATTTGTAATTGTAACCTAATATCCTTAAAACTGTAATTATTGTTTTAAAATTAAATCAAAAACAATGTAGGTAACAATTATAAATATTTATTAATTTATCCACACAGTATTAAGTAGAAATATAAATTATTTTTTGTTAATAAATATATATATATAATACAATAGATTATTCACAATTATATTGCAAGAAAAACATTCCCATAAATTGGACGGCTAATTAAATTCCTTAAAGTTAATTATGACTACAATTACTACCAAGAATATACTAAAGAAAATTGACATCGAATTATAATTACTAAATTAAATTCTGCTACTTCTTTGCATTCGATACCTCCTTTTTTCCACACCTTCTTGAAACTGTGCAAAATTTAAACCTAGCTGCTTGGCTTTTGCTCGTGACCTCCATATTTTAATAGTATTATCGTCAGAAGTTGTTACTAACATTTCTGGATCTTTTGGATTAAACGCGACAGAATTTACAACATCCGCATGGGGGAATTTGGCAAGACATATACCATAATGACGATCCCATAAATATCCGTGTTTATCTTCAGCTCCACTACAGAACAATATTCGATTTAAAGAAAAAAAAAACTATCTGAAAATTAACCTTGCCACATATTCATTACATACATCCAAAAAAATAAAGAAACACTCATTATTCGGGGTATAAGCTTTGTGTGATCTTAGCATGGTCCCCACTTGTTTTAATGTCACTAAATCAATAACGTGTATATCGATTTCCTGTGCGATAGGTGGAGGATCCAAGGGATTCGTTATGGTATAACCTTGAGGCCACGGCCTGCTATTGACATATAAATATCTACAAGAAAATTTCAAGATCGTTACACTTCTTATTCAATTTACACAATTATCAGTACCTATGATCAGGACTTAAACCCATACCAATTATATGACCGTGAACATCTATAAGATGATCGATTTTATCGAACTTATCTGCCACCGCATCAAAGTCCAACCAGTTTGGTTCTGGAGGAGGCGATCCAGACCTCAGTTGTTCCTTTTTACGTTCCTGAAGAACCAGTCTCTCTTTTAAAGACGGGCCGGGATCTATACGTTTTGGAAACATGAACGGCTTTATCCGTTTGAAACCTTAAAAAATATTTGTATACAAACAAGTAATTTTAACAAGGGCATAAGAAAATTATGTTTAAATTCAATGTACAAATTATACTTATCGTTAGAACTTCTATGAAAGAACTGTAGTATTGGCACACCTTAACATCTCCAAATTAAACTTAAATACATTTTAGACTAACTGCTCGACTATAAATTGTTGTCGTTATCCCAATAAACTGACTAAATAATTAAATTATTTCAAGCAAATAGTGCCTGAATTTAATTCATTTAATTCAGTATATTAATCTCTTTGGAAGATAAAACTTTTCAAAAATTTATTAAAAATCGAGTTAAGGCTGGAATTTGCAGAATGTCGAAGCTACTCAAATTTATATAAATTTTCTTGTTATATTTCGCATGTGTTAGACAATGGTAAAAATACAATGTGCGTCATGAATAGTATTTTAATCGTTTAAATTGTTCTATTAATACAAAAAACTTTATTCTATACGTTGCATTTTTACAAGATAAGTGTGGTTTATAATTAGATGCACTTTAAGTTTAAAATGTATTCATGAAAAAATTAAAGGATGACATAAAGTGCTGGCTATTTTCAATTTGTCATTTCTCGTATAATAAGAACGTCGGTCACTAACAGTAAGAAAGTTTATATAAATATGAGTAATTTTAACATGTGCAGATCCCAACCTCGATGGGATTCTCTCTCGAAAACTAGCTTATGGTATAAGCTAATGTAAGTCTTACCAAATCGCTTATTAGCACGCTTGACGTTATCCAAACTGCTTACATTTTATTAAGGACTCACCAATTTGATGAGGGGTGTATGTCTTAAAACCAGTAGTAAAAATAAGATATTTATCTTCCTGGACCTCGTCAAACTCTTCACTACTATCCACAGATATATCTGAGGCACCGTCGTCTCTATCGCTGCTACTTTCGCACTTCTTCGCTTTCATCACTGCAATCATTATCAAAACTTTGGGCAACATCATAGGATTCTAACTCAACCTTTCTATAGTCTGTATTGTATTGAATTGATGTGGCATACTCGAAAGTATCAATAGTTTTATTACGACTATACCAATGCTGAGTTGGATATGCTGAAGATATTAGAACAATTACGACTTACGGATAACTCCACGAATGTGTGTATTTGTTATTTTACTTGTCGACTGCTTACCTTGGTTCCTGCTGGTGCTAGGCAAAGTATTGATGTCGCGATGGCTAACGGGATTACCGTGTTCCATTAAAAAGTCATGTTCTTTCACCAACTCCCCATCTTTATTCGGTTCCGTATTGTTCCCAACATTTTCAGAATTGGGAAGACAGTTTGCCACCATAATAGCCCTTATCGAACTAGCATTTCTATTATAAAATCTATACAAATTTTGAGTTATTGGTACATGCTCCGAACTGGTTTCTTGCGATGCTTTATTTAACCAAAGAACTGATGTGCTAACAAGATGTGCCAACCAGTGCAGATCTCCAGACAAAAGATGATGATCACTATACCATGTGCCAAATATGTCGTATGGTTTGTTAACCACCCGACATTGCAATTCAAAACCATCTGCTCCCATTAAAATTGTTAGTACGTAATCATAAATACTTAGGTACTATAAAATAAATAATTCACCTTGCAAGCTAAAAACGGCAATTTCTCCAGACGTACTATGAGGTGTTCCAAAATGAACTCCAGAAACAAGCAATAAAGTATCGGATTGATTAAACTGAGAATACTGAGTGTATTTCCAACAAAACGTTCTCATATCTCTGAAATACTTGATTGTTGCAGGAAACGTGGAATCCCACACCTTATAATGAATGATTCATTATGAGCAATTGTAACAAAAACGATTAAACCGTACCAATATATAGCCGTCCTTTGAACAAGTTGCAAAGTACTTGCCATTATGTGAAAAACTAACATGCAAAACTTGATGCATGTGATTGGTAAGTGTTTCAGTTTGCACTATCGGAATGTGATAACACAATCTCTTATATTCTTCAAGCCACGATTTACCTACAAACAACCAGTTTAGTCTAAGGAAATCAACAAGACATTATTTTACCTGAAATAATTGGGACCAATCTATCCACCTTAAAACTACGATAAAACAAATTTTTCCACAACAAATCATCTCTGCTGACAGCCAACCACGAACGACACACTTCTCCAACTTTAAGGAGTTCTCTATGATTTAAGTATCCGCATATATGAAACAAGACAGGATGCGGCAAGTATGGCCAAAGGCTTCCAGAGACATTGTTTTGGTTTTCGATCATTTCTCTTTTCGTGTTAGATTCCATTGACCTTTATTTATTTACATTCAACTGTCACATTGAAAACGTCATCTTTTACTCAACACAAGACAGTGGCGTTGTCGTAGAAGGAACACTGACACACTTTTTTTTTAGTCCCTCCTAAACTGGTGGAAAGGTAGAGACCAATTACCAATCGAACTAGTACGAATCGATTATTTTAGTTTTTGTAATTTCTTTGTGTGTAATAAAATTACCACAAAAACCGATACGTTCTGCTAATAATGATTGACTAGAAAAATGTTACATATCGAGGACACGATACAGTCAGTGGGACAATTTTATACACGATTTATTTTAGTTATTTAATTATAAATAAACATTCTTCCCCCCCTGTTTATTTTACCTATGTAGATCATCGTTAACTAAAACATTTTAAGAACAAATAATAAATTGAATACATGCATGAAATTTTGAATTTCAGTTTTAAATTTCTCCGTGTGACCACCCTATAGCTTTCTAAATTTTTCAATTATAAAGTCGCGACGTTATTGGTCGATTTTGAATTGGATAAATCTAACCTAAATTTTCGCTGTCAATTTTTTAACCTACAATTCTAAGTTCACCAATAATATTTCGACTTTTCAAGGAGAAAGTTTGAACAACTACAGGGTGGTCACTTTAATAAATTGAATGCCAAAATCCATAAATTTTATAGATGCATAATAATGTCGATTAATTATATAATGAAAAGTTGAATGTTTTAAATATTGGATTATAAATAATTAATAAACACCTTGAAATTAAACGTTATTCCTTATACCGCGATAACTATAACGTTCCTTTTTCAGTTTATTATATCTTCGTTGTAATCATAAGTACTTTTGTAAGTAATACGTATATGTTTTTTAAATGCCTAACAAACATGTGGAAAGATATGAAAACCTTCACGATGTCTTTGCTATCACTAAATTTTTTATGGATATAAACATAAAATTCCTGTGTGAAGTAATACATTAACTTTTAATAATATATTGACTCACAAAACCGACAACTTTCAATGCAGGAAAAAAGCATTTAAATTATTTACAAAAAATTATTTTCACGATCTTTTGTACCTGTTAAAAAGTTGAAGAGTGAAACTATTTTGGATGAAATACGAATTAGCTACATTGTCGTAAATTTGACAACTAATTTACACAGGCACCGTTGGCATAACCAAAAAGTACAAGTTTGTTTTCAAAAAAATTAAAATTTTCACCGAAAGTCATGAGCATTCAAAAATTAGACGATTTAGTGCAAAGTGTAACTTTATATAGTGAAATTAGTACATTGTTTCATGGCTACATTTTACCATTTCTTTTACTGTACTTCGGGTGGATTTATATTTGGTGCGGTGTGTATGGATTTTGGGAATTCTACGAAGGGGGTTTTGTCGGTTTAGCTGCAGTAGCATGTGTCCAAATATTATGTTGTCTGTGTTGTCATTGGTCAGTGCATATACGATGTTTCTTTACGTGTAAAAGGGTATATCTAAAATTTCATATTAGAAGCACAAACTACTTATACTTTATTTATTTATTTTTAAGGAGAAAGACATGTATAATGCAACTGTAGCTAAGGTAGTGCCTACAGCCAACAATGGATCTCCAGAACTACTACGATTAAATCACAGAAAGGTTAGTACTATTACTCCATATGGTGGAGAAAATTACCGATTATCTATTCTTATAGGTTGAAACTGAAATTCATACTTGGTTCATATTTCAAAAAACAAAATACATATATTCATATGACAAAAAGATATTTCAAGGCCTCGAATTTCCTATCAATAATTCATATTCGGAATATATGAATTGGAAAGGTTATCAAGAAGAACAAGATGTGGAGGAGGCAGAAAAACATTATGGCCAAAATCAACTGGACATGGTTATACCCGAATTTATGGAATTATTCAAAGAAAGGGCCACAGCTCCTTTTTTCGTATTCCAAGTATTTTGTGTTGCCTTGTGGTGTTTAGATAAATACTGGTACTACTCAATATTTACACTGGTCATGCTCATATTGTTTGAATGCACATTGGTTCAACAACAGTTAAGGAACATGGCAGAAATTCTTAAAATGGGCACCAAACCGTATAACATTTCGGTCTATAGAAATCGTAGGTGGCGTACATTGCTCACAAACCAGTTAGTTCCGGGCGATATAGTTTCGATAACACGAAGTCAAAATGATAATTTAGTTCCGTGTGACGTGCTATTACTACGAGGACCGTGCATAGTCGATGAGAGTATGCTTACCGGCGAATCGGTGCCGCAAATGAAAGAACCGATTGAATTTGCTGATCTTAAAAAAGTTTTAGACCTCGAAATGGATGGAAAATTACACATATTATCTGGTGGCACTAAGGTGGTGCAAAATACGGCACCTTCAAAAGCGATTAGTGGTTTGAGAGCCCAAGATAGTGGTTCTGTAGCATACGTGTTAAGAACAGGTTTCAACACTTCTCAAGGAAAATTGCTACGTACGATTCTATTTGGAGTTAAGAGAGTAACGGCCAATAATAAAGAGACTTTCGGCTTTATTTCGTTTTTACTCGTGTTCGCGGTCGCTGCAGCTGTTTACGTATGGCAAAAGGGCTCTGAAGATCCCGAACGTAATCGTTACAAATTATTTTTAGAATGTACTTTGATTATCACTTCCGTCATTCCACCCGAATTACCCATCGAGTTATCCCTCGCCGTTAATACATCGTTATTAGCTTTATCAAAACTTGGAGTATATTGTACGGAACCGTTCAGAATACCGTTTGCTGGAAAAATTGATATTTGTTGTTTCGATAAAACAGGTACCTTGACCAGCGATAATTTAGTAGTTGAAGGGATAGCTTTGGCCAAAGACGGTTCGAAAGTGACACCGATAGGAGACATTCCTATCGAATCTGCTCAAGTTTTGGCCACTTGTCATTCCTTAGCTCACGTAGATGACGGTTTAGTGGGCGATCCCCTTGAAAAAGCAACCTTAACGGCAGTAGATTGGAATTTAACTAAATCCGATGCAGTCATTCCAAAAAAGGGAAAATCTCCCTGCTTTAAAATATTTCAACGAAATCATTTTTCATCTGCTCTTAAAAGAATGTCAGTTATATCAGGATACACGATTTTAGGTTCGACAGAAACTATATATGTAGCTACAGTGAAGGGTGCACCAGAAACACTTAAGCCCATGTTTTCCGATGCTCCATACAATTATGACGAAGTGTATTTAGAGTTATCTCGACGAGGAGCACGTGTTTTAGCTCTTGGTTTAAAAGAAATAGGAAAACTTAGTTCTCAAGAACTTAGGGATTTGAATCGCGAGGACATCGAAACAGATTTAAAATTCGCCGGATTTGTCATTATATCTTGTCCCTTAAAAATGGACTCTAAAAATGTTATAAAGGAAATTATAAATGCTTCTCATAAAGTTATTATGATTACAGGTGATAATCCTTTGACGGCTTGTCACGTAGCTAAGGAACTTAAATTTTGTTTGAAGCCCCTTTTAATATTAACGCAATACAATAAAAAGTGGGTTTGGGAAACTATTAGTCAAATTGAAAAGTACGAGATCGACGATACGAATAGTAATAAATTGATTAGTAAATATGATTTTTGTATAACGGGAGATAGTTTAAATTACCTAAAGGAAAATCACAATACATTCCTCAACAAAATTTTACCACGCATAACAGTATTTGCACGATTTGCTCCGAAACAAAAAGAATTTGTTATCGTTTCGCTCAAAGGACTAGGTTTTACAACGTTAATGTGTGGAGACGGCACGAACGACGTGGGCGCATTAAAACACGCCGATGTAGGCGTTGCTATACTCGCCAACGCTCCCGAACGTACAACCGAAAAGAAGGATGTCCGGGAAAGACTGGAAAGAGAGAAGGAGAGAGAAAGGAGGCTACGAGAACAACCTAATCCTAGAAATCGCTCGAATCACGCTATCAGGAATGCGGAGAATAACTTGGCCATGGCTCAGAATAATTTACAAAAGATCATGAAAGAGATCGAGGAATTGGAACAGAGTCAAATCGTTAAGTTAGGCGATGCCAGCATCGCTTCGCCGTTCACTAGCAAATTATCATCCATTTTGTGCAGTAAGTAATATTTTATTTGTTTCGTCAATGTTATTATTAATTTAAATTAAATTATTTGTTGAATATACGAGGTATTTCAAAAAGATTGTTAGGGTTTTAAGAAATCACCTTACACTCGATATGATTCAGATAGAAATACGAATCTTGTTTTATTATATGATATAATTTGCAAAGTTTTTTATTTACATTATAAATGTTAAATATCTGGATCGTTTGTGACTGCAAATATGTACAGTATTAGGCTTGATTCTTAGTTGCTTCCATAACGCATACCAAACTGTGGACTATGATATGTTATGTTTCTTGTTAACTTCTCGCAGTTAATTTTCTATAAATAATATAAATATTAAAATAAATAAACAAATGAATCGATCAAGTTATGATCAATCAAATAATACAAGAAAAAATTAGATAGTTCTAAATTGTACTTACGTACTTTTACCTTTTTAACACATACACTCCCGCTAAAACGAATGTTGCGAGCTAACAATTTAAAAACATAACATCGATAACAACGTCATTGGGGATTACTTAATATCTATCCCTACCTTAAAACGTCCATCTTCTGGTGACTGTGAGGCTTACAACATCGGCGGCGCCAATATTTCTTCTTCCTCGACCTTCTGCTCTGTAGATTAGTTGTCTTCGGTCTCCATAATTGTCTGTCCATCCGATCCCTTCCTTTAAAATCGCTTTCATCCATAATGTTGCTCAGATAAGTCATCAATTTCGGAGGCGCTCTATCTCTTCCTCATTTTCCTTGTGTTCAAGGGAGTATAACTTTCGATCATCTCTCTTTTGGTAGTCTTTTTACGCATCTGTACCATTTTATCGGGCGATTCTCGAGCTTCATCGTGTGACTGATGTTCTTATTTCCATTTCATACCGTATTTGTCCTGTTAACCATTTGGTTTCTCTAGAAGTTTATGGCTGCTACTTCTGAGAAAATATCTCTTTCGTTCATAATGTTGTTCACGTAAATTTTCCATTATAGGGTCATCTACCTGTTGTTCATTTTTCTTGTGTTGTCCAATGGAATCATTTTAGCATGCGACTCTCCAGCTTTCTTGTAATTTATATGCTTATTTCCATTTCCTGCATATTTTTTCCATTCATCATTTGTCTTATCTAGTAATTTACAGCTGCCTCTTCTTAGGATATCGAATGAATGTCGAAATACAATCCCTAAAGTGTAAATGCATACACATTAAGGATGTATACTTGAGTTGTAAGTAATTCTTTAAAAGTGGTTGTGGTGTACATTGATTGCATTGTGGTCGATGCAATTATTACTTCTATGGATACGTAAATAGTAGTCGCCATCAGATGTAGTAATCAAGAGTCGTATTCAGAGACGGTCGCCGTTCTTATTTCCATGTAAACGATTGTTTCAATAATCACATCGGGCACAATCCGCCCTATGAACCCCTCGGCCACTTTTAAAGAATTACACCTATATACATACATATATATTTTATCTAACGCTAATGCAAAAGAGCATAAGAGTTCGATAAGGTTTTTTTACCTTTGTAATACTTTTTTTTTATTCCTTACGCGAAACCCAACGAAAAAAATACGCGGACGCACTTCTGAAAGCCCTAATCTTCTCAAAAATTCAAAGAGATCATAGATTTCAAATTAAAAATTCAGAGAAAATAAGATTTTGTCATAGAGAATTGGTATTAGTGCATTAAGGTTGTGTATTCGTAAACCTTATACAAATACACGTTAAAGGTTAGTAAAATTGAGAGTACCTTTGATCGTTGGCTGAAAGCTCACAGTCACACGTCCCTCGTTGCATGTCACAGATCACTTTAAACACTATGGAAATGGGGACTATAACGTTGTTACCGTTTAAAATTACAATTTACATATATTTCAAGATAATAACCACTAACATTCCACTGATCACCAGCATATCTAAGTATTTTGCGTTAGACTGGATGTACAAAATTAATTCGATTAATTTTTGTTTGCCGATAAAAAACTTTCAGATATTACTGGTTGTGAGGGAAATGTCAGTGGGCGGGGCTCCTTTTTTCGGTGTTCATGCATAATTATTAAGTTATTTAAGTTATAAGATGTATTTAAATCTCTTTCTCAATTAATAATATTATTGATGCAAATTGTCACAAATAACTTAATAATCAAATAAAATATTTTGTTTACTACATTTTTCAACATTGAAACAAAACTAATAAGATGCGATTATGTTTGTATTAGTTTGTTTATATTAGGATTATATTTGGCGCAAGAGTTGCAAGCATTATTTGCAACTTAGCGATTTTAATTTATTTCTTTACGTATACATGCGTGCACTGTGATATTTTTGTAAGTTGTAGTAAACATTTGAATACATATTACCGTATAACCATATAAACCGTATTCATTTGTTAGCTACTATTTAATTTCTGCGTGCAAAACAGATATGGATACCCATTTGAAAAAAAAATTAGTATCAATAATATGCCTTGTTGTAAAATATATCACATCCAAAGCTAACTATACGATGTAAATCTAATTTCCTTTGATAAATGAATCGAAACAAGTACCTATACACTTCAACTTTTAGCAAGAAAAAAAAAGATTTTTGTAAATGTAAACTTGAACAATTTTGAACAAGGCCTCGTTTAAGTTTTAATCTAATCCTTTTTAATAGGTAGATATTTTGCAAAACAATCACAAGACTCACCACCGTTTGTAGCCCCGCATTAAAACAGAAAATTCCTACCTGTAACAAATAAAAACAAATTAGTCTATGTATTCTAGGTTACAATTATTTAAATACATACCTTAATTTCAATAACGTCCTCCAATAAGACATCACGAACCGCCAACCATTAATCGACACACACACAATAGGCACTTTACAACTGAAACAATAAATTTAAAAATTAGCACATACAATAGTTGTCTATTATAAAAATTAAACATTTTTTTTAATTTAAAAATTAAGTTAAACTTACATTTTAAAATGTAATATGTACATATTTAGTTCTATAAACATGCAAATTTAATACTTTTATAAAAAAAAATGTAATAAGCGCTATTTTTGTTAATTTTTAGTATGTCACATAATCAAACAGGGAAGATGCACTTTGGTGACCACACTGCAGATGTTTAAAATTCTTGCATTGAACGCCCTTATTTTGGCATACACGCAATCGGTTTTATATTTAGATGGCATAAAGTTGAGGGACACGCAAGCCACATTGCAGGGCCTTTTGCTTGCTGCTTGTTTTCTGTTCATTTCTAGATCGAAGGTAAGTGTTCGGTTTGGCCAGTTTCATTGATCACTAACGAAATCGCTGTTTCAGCCCCTCAAGACGTTATCGAAGCAAAGGCCGCTTCCGAATATTTTTAATTTTTATACAATTTTAACAGTATTACTGCAGTTCTCGGTACATTTTATATGTCTCATTTTTTTGGTACAACAAGCCAAGTTGCGCTCTCCTCCAGTGTAAGTTACAATCTCGTATTGTTTTCTTGCGGTGCGTTTTAATGGTTGCTTTTAGGGATAAAAACGAGAAACCCGTTGTTAAACTTTCGGTGGAAGAAGAAGACGATGAACCATTCGAGCCTAATATTGTTAATAGTACTGTATATATTATTTCTATGGCTTTACAAATTGCAACATTTGCAATAAATTACAGAGTAAGTTGTTGAAATTGCGAGATTTTAATTTTGAATTAACCGTCGATTGCTAGGGTTATCCTTTCATGGAAAGTTTGAAACAAAACCGAGCCTTGCTGTACAGTATAGTAGGATCGTCGGCTGTTGTTTTAGCTTTAACTTTAGGAATATACCCTGAATTATCTGCTCTGTTTGAGCTCATAATTTTTCCGAGCGAGGTAAATTGCGACAAATACGATGGAATCTGTAGGTATATTAACTTTTTGACTTTGTAGTTTCGTGTGGTTCTGTTGCAAGTACTTTTTGCGGATTTCTTGTTTTCGTATTTGGTAGATAGGGCATGTCTATGGTTATGTGGAGAAGGAAAACTACTGAACGACCTAGTTTAATTTTGAAAGACTTTAAATGCTAGTTTTGTACAAACTGTGGTATTAAATAAATGTTACAAAACTGCATACCGATTTCTTTATAATTGTTTGTGACATGGACATTTTCATTATTAATGTGAAAGTAATTTATGAAATTACAAATAAGTAAATGGTTTAAAATTGTTAATTTTAATTATAGTTTTTACAATCTGTACTTTGAATAAATCGTTGTTATTTAAATATTTATTATGTATTGATTTCTAATTCTTAAATTACAATTTTAATTGCCAACAGACCATAATAAGTAATAAATAAATGGTTATAGAATTTAAAAAGTTTAGATTCAATCATCGACTAATTTTGTTTGTCGGATATTTAATAAAAACTATTGTGGGCATAAGTTCATCCAACCACCAATTCTGTGGTCGCGAAATGCAAACATATCGGTATCCGTGCTTTTTAATCGTAGAATGCTAACAATAAGCCTCATAAATTTTGCATCTTACGTTTAGTTTAGAAATATGCTAGCATTCTAGGATTAAACTTCCAAATCCTGGGCCATATGATAAGAGAAGAGGCACGGTGAATATCTATCAACAAAAATTCGTAAAGGATAATAAAAGCGATGCAGCATATTTGTTGTCTCGTTAGTTACAGCTTCATCGAGAAAACATGTAGTGTGTCAGGTGCCATTTAGTGTCGTCTATTTTTTATGTGCGACTTTGATCCGTGCCACAAACTTTACAAATACGAAACCATACAATATGAAGTTTGTGGCATGGCTCAAAGCCACACATGGCAAATAAGCGACCTGTGGACTAACTACCTGTTGCATAGAGTAAGAGAAAACAACCGAATTGCGACGAAATAAAAGTTAAATAAAATAATTACGAACCTATGCTAAACATGAAAATTTAGTAGATATATTCTTACCAATTGATATTCATCACAGACGAAGGAGACATGTTTAAGCCTTCGCATCAATAACTTGACAGGCCGATAAATGTTCGGTAACGCCGGTCCGGCCAAACGAGAAGTCGCCGGGAGATCAGGCCAGCACTTATAATTTTTAAAATTGTTTATGATCACATCACTAAATATGTTTTTAATGTTCAATCGCGGGTACAAAGCACAATAGACGCCACCGAAAAGGAATTCTATACCGCATGCTCGTACACTGAGCGCATTCACTATGGCCATCTTCCCGTTTAAGTCCTTTACATACCGAACTTTCAAACATTTTCGATACATTGAAAACGTTTAACCGTCTGTACACTTTTCGCGTTTATGTATACTTGCAAATGGAAGATCTGGCCGTGACTTTGCATTTATTGTCGATTAAACCGACTTAAATAGAACGACCAGTAAATTCTAAACGAACAAACATAATGGTCCGATGTTGAATGGAACGTTCCACATCTAATTGGCCGATTTGAAAACCAGTAGCGCCAACAAAATAAATGCGAACTACATCCAAGTAGTTTTATTTAACCAAATAATTAAAAACTAAAAATATAAACTTGTGGCGAGTTATTTGTATTAAATAATCAAATTCTATTTTTGAAAATATTGCAAGTGCCCGTATTTTAATTACGTCTGCACAACTTTCGAGTTTTATAATTAATAACCGTTAATTATCGAACGTAAATAAGTATATCTATATAGGCCAGGCGCGGGATTGTTTTAATTTCATTTTCATTGTTTAAATCATTTAAGGGTAGGTAAAATCAAAAGGCCATCAAGTCGACGATCCATAAAAATAATTGAACATCAAACAATAACTAAGAATCATCCTTGTTGCTCAGCTGCACTTAATTATTGTCATGGAAAATAAATCCGGTCTACAAAGAGTGGAACTAAAAAGCATTACTCGGAATTAAACAATGCCTTGATTGTCGGAATAATAATAGCGAAGCAAAGACCACGCAAGTTTGACGAAGCACAAAAAGGGGAACGGGCCGTTTGGAATTTTACGATACGCGATTCGCCCTTATGCTACATAAATGTAACTTGCTGGAGCTCGAAGGATATTATATTTGCGCTAAGCGACAAGTTTCATGTTGGCGACGTCGGTAAGCGTTAAAATAGTTAAGAGGTAATTTTTAAATATTTTAAAATGTCGATACGTTATTTTAGTTGATATCGTCGAACCTGTAATCGAAATTCGCAAGCTGAACGGGCACGGAGAATTATTTCGTCCAATGGTTACGTCCCCCTACAGCCTCACTTTGAACGACGTAACGACTCAAAAACTACTCAAGCACGAAGGAAATTGCAACATTTATTACAAGCTACTACATTTTGTCACCAAACCGATTGTCGGTGCCATAACTTTTGTCGATATTCACAATTTAAAACATAAAATTGATGGTATGTATGGTACGAGTTAACTACTTAAAATTTTGCATCGATAAATTTATTTAGGAGTGGATATTATGGGCATTGTACGTATAATTGGTAAAGTGCGTCAGGTTAAAACACGTGGAGGCACGGAACAGCAAGTTCGTGAAGTAGTACTGTTGGACCAAACTAGTTCCTCTCTTCGAATTAGCCTTTGGGATCCCGAATTAATTGCTCGGTAAGAGTACCTATTTAAATTGATAAGGATGTGATGTAAAATAGTTATTTTAGAGCCGGAACTTGGAAAATCTCAATGTCTGTTTTATTTATTACTGATGTACGCTGTGACTGGTCCGATTTTTCACAATCGATGGTTGCTACTTTGACATCTCGCACGGTTGTTACCGAAGACCCCTTGGGGCTGGAAACTGAGAACCTAAGAAATTATGCTAAAAAATGGAATCCTTTTAAAGTAGATAATGCTACTTTAATCATACCAGATAGTATGTAATTTAGTTAGAAGTTTTGTTTAATTTAGATTTATGTACTTCAAATATCTTTTAGCACAATCTATTCAAAATGTGATGAACATACAGCAAGTCTTGGACAAAACGTATTCCATTGGAAATTTGGCAAACGTCAGTTGTGAAGAACGGCAATTTACAGCTCTATTATATGCAGTTATTACGCACTTGGATCTAGATGGTCTTACGGCTGTGGTGACCAACAGATGGTTTGATTATTTAATAAAAATTTTAATACCGATATTTAATTTAATCATTTGTAGTTCTCGTTGTGACACGCCGTTGACGACTTTTTCATCTGCATGCTCTAATGAGGAGTGTGTCGGTACATCTGCAGGTGAATCGTCCGATTTTGTACCGACATTCGATTTAAGAATGACGTTAACTGATCAAACTGGATCGCTTGTAAATTGTAGACTTGGTGGACAAATAGCCGAATCAATTTTGCAATGCTCTGTAGGTATCATTTGTGCTACAATAGTTTGTCGTTTATCGCATATGGTAATTTAGGTTCGACAATTTCTCGATATGGATATCGAAGAGAAGTCTATGCTGAAATGGAAATTTCTCATGGAACGTTGTGCTATTTGTATTCATGCAACATGTATGGGCTTCAGGAATCCAGTTATTACAATTCTCAGTTGTTTTCCAGCTGCACCCTCTGAAGTTGCTAATAGAATACCCCATTATTAGTGCAACAAAATGTGAATCTGAAATAATCCGATATGAAATAAGTATAAATAACTTGTAATAGTGTAATACGATAAAACGAATAAATTAATGTTATTTTTCCATCTCCATCTGCTCTATTTTATTTTTATTGGGTGATGTCAAAATTTTTTGAAAGATTTCGTTTGCGCGGTTTATTTACTACATAACTTCATATAACCTTACTTTTCTCATCAGTTTGTTATTAAATATTATGTGAGAATATTTATTCAGATATATATTAAGTTAAACATGCAGTCAGAGGCAGAAAAAGAGATAGCCGAAAAGGATACTCAAGAAACTGATCAAAAAGCAAATGACGAGACAAACACGAAATTTGTTATCATAAATAATAGTACCATACACAAATATCCATACTGTGTTGATTTATCACGCAAATTACTGTGCATAGAATATCCAGGAATCGTCGAAAATGTTGACAAAATGATCGAAACATTAGGCGGGATGCACACAATCGAAACGGTACGTTTGAATCGCATCCTCGAAGAAACAATCATTGAATTCAATTTTCAGGCCGTAGGAAATTACAACAGACGTTTAGAATTAAGATTCCGACCCGACCACTTGTTTAGTAAACCTTGCTGGGGCGATAAAGATTTCGATTGTGGAATGTTGGTAAAAATTACAATGCGACAACCCAAAGTGAATATATCGCAGGCTTCGTGCTCCAAAAGTAAGAAAACAGAATCGAAGGATACACCAACGTACTCCTATAAAGTAATTGGATTAACTGCCATGACCTTTAAGTTTTCTCGTACGTATTTAATATTATTTAATGTTTATTATATTCATTCTTTTGTAGGTTTATGTGATTTTCAGTATTTACCTTTAGTTACAACTAAACAAGAGAATGCCGACACACCTTGCCACTATATTTATGAAGACATTATTCCCAATAAATTACCAGATACTAAATGGTTGGAGTAGGTAATCAATATAATAGCGTCACTGTCGTTTGTAAGATTTTAACATTTCAGATCGAAAGAAGCAGTTTCGATGCCACTATTTTTCCCACCGCCGTTGTTCACCAAATTTAACAGCTCTAAAGAAAACAAATTATTTTTCGAGCGGTACAAATATTACGAGAAGGTGATTCCAGAAGTCGCCGAACGGCTCAAAAAGGATTTTCAGAAGAAAAAGCAGGAACCCGAAAATTTTATAGGTCATAGCAGATTTCCTAGAAGAGCAAATTCAATTTTTCTCAAGTTCAATGTGAAGGACGTGTCCGTACCTTTGAAGCCCAACGAGCAAGCTTTAGACACTGTCAAGAAACGTGGCTATCTGCCCGAATCGTTCGCCAAGATAAAACAGGTTTGACGGGTTTAATATTGAGATTGATTGTGAATGTTTTTGTCAAATTCAAAAATTCATTTAAATTTAATTAAGTATGTGAACTAAAATACTTGTATTATATGTGACATACATAAAGTATTCTAACAAAAAAGGGCCAGTTTTGAATAAAATTTTTAAGCAATCAATTTATAAAAGCTATTAAATTTAATTTTTTTGTTTGATTTTTAGTTATTTGAAGAAAGACCAATATGGTCTAAGACGGCCCTTCTTCATAGGTCAGGTGTTCGTAAGGACCATTTAAAAGCTATCCTACCAGCCGTGGCTTTCTATTTCCCAAACGGACCATGGAGGATTATGTGGTGCAAGTTTGGTTATGATCCGAGAAAGGATCCTTCCTGTCGCATATATCAAACTTTCGATTTTAGGGTACGCGAGTCAGGTACTCCCGTTGCTATTACCCTCGATCTTAAATTAACAAAATATCTTTGTAGGATGTTTAAAGGTGAAAGTACAGGCAAAACGTAGTTACTCGAGTAACATGATGCATTATAAAGGAGGTACTTCTAACAACGAAAAATTCTCATTAAAAAACTGTTCGGCCCAAGATAAAATTCCAAAGCCTCCCGTGGACGAAACCGCATACATTTTGAAACCGGGTTGTCTACCTCCTGCTAGGCAAATGTTTTATCAGGTATCTAATGCCCAAATAAAATGACTGCATTACGAAATTTAATTTATTTTTACAGTATTGTGACTTACATTTACCAGAAATCCAAGAAATGTTAAATAGATTGCCGAAAATTAGGCAAGACATGAAGTTCCATTCTAAAAATGGATGGTTACCCAACGGCTTCCACGATGCCTGCCGAGAAATTGCCAATAGGTACATCACTCGACATGTTAAAAGTCTGTTATTAAAAGATAAGCAGAAAGAAGACGAGGAAAAGTCAAAATTTGTTAAGACTAAATCCGATATTAAAAGTAGCACCATAGAGGTACCAGAATCCACCGTGACTACCATTGTTATAGATGACGATGACGACGATGACGATTTTGAAGGCAAGTTGTTACGGGGGTTAATTATTTTAGCACACAACCGACAAAATGGTTATATTAAAAATTGTTCAAATTTTCGTTGCCAGTGCAAATAGAGGCGTTTGTGGACCTCTTTTATAGGCATTCCTAATTTTCATGTTCGTGATTATTTAAAAGAAAACGATTCTCCAATTTTTTTATTAGAAAACTCACAAGGGAACATCGCCAAGTGTCCGACGCCGATCGAGCTGATTTTTGGCACAGAGGTAGACCTATATGAGACTAGTAAAACTCCCAAATATTAGCTGCCCTAACCCGGAGAGTGAAAAATTACGGCCATTTTTTGTTTCCCACTCGCCGATTGTCCATCTCATAGCCAGTTTTGAACATTATAGAAATATGTCTGTTTGGCGCAGTCGGTAGTGAGCTCGACTGCCAGTCGGGAGGTTGGGGTTCGATGCCCGGAAAGGGGTATTTGCTTTTTTAGAGGTAGTTGATTTTTTTTAGTTAATGTAGTCCTCGAATTTCGAATTTTTTTTCGTTTGTCGGCTTTTGCGGTCGAATTTTTTTTGAAGGTTTTGTTGCAAAACAAAAAAAATATTAAAACACAAAAACACCCCTCCTCTCCCTCTGGGCATTGAACCCCCGACTGGCAGTCGAGCTCACTACCGACTGCGCCAAACAGACATATTTCTATAGTGTTCAAAACTGGCTATGAGGTGGACAATCGGCGAGTGGGAAACTCCGGGTTAGAGCAGCTAATATTTGGGGGTTTTACTAGTCTCATATAGGTCTACCTCTGGGCCACAAATCAACTCGATTGGCGTCGGACACTTGGCGATGTTCCCTTGTCAGTTGTTTGATGTTCTTCATACTTTTAGAATAAATTAAGCCTAAATGTTCTTTTATGTACATAGTTTGTCTATTGTTTTCTATTTCAAAAAATGTTAGTGAAGTTTAAAACAAACTATGTTTGTTTTTCTGTATTTAATGTTGATCGCCCTTCATAGTAAATATTTTGTATTTTGGAAATAAGTACTTCTGTAAAACAAAAATAATTGTAGGTACTGGTGATGATATGGATGCTAATAATGCATTAAGCGATTCTGATGATGACAGAAGAGATGATATAGAAGATGATTACATTGAATCTAATGTCGAAGAAATAAGTAAAATTATCGAAAATATTGGCGAACCTAGCTCGCAATCGAGCAACAGCAATTTGGATGAAAATGAAGACTCCGGCGAAGAATTTGATCCCGAATTAATCGAACTATATAAGCAGTTAATCTCATCGAGTACAGAAATAAATATATAAAGGCAGGTACTGTTTATTTTAAAATGTTATCCCATAACACACAAAATCAGTTCTATTTCAAATTTGTATTTAAAAAATTGGATTCTATAAGGCCACATTTCAATTCAAATTAAATTAGACCTATACATATGACGGTTTCTTTGAAACTCTGCATTCCAATTGGTCGTTTTTCTACCAGTAAACATTTTTATATTATGATTATGTTGTAGTAGCACGTAACACTATTATTCTACAATGCAAATATTTCGAATATAAATATTATATATAGCATATAAATGGGTTTGGAATACAAAGGATTAAATACAATAGTAAATTATAAAACTAAAGAAAACATGCAATACAATCTATTATCAAAATATTTATATTTTTAGGCATTCTTATAAATGAATACATAAAAAAGACAATATTTTATAACAAAAAATAAAACAATGCACTTACACCAAAGTTAATACTTCTATTATCTAAATTACCTCAAATGATCCCTACCAATTTCAACTTATAAATTAACTTAAAATAACAATGGAAAGACTGAAATGTGCAATTACATTTGCGGTAACTGGTCGATTGGTGTTGCGAATTTGAAGTCTTCTGGGAAAAGATTGGCTGCATGCGGATACATAAGTTTATATGATTGTCGAATGGTAACATCCGCTACTCCAGCAATATCGCCAATTTCCTTTTGACTTCTTTTATCTTCGGATGCCTAATTGTGACAAAATTACAAATACGGCACATTTTTTACAATTTCACGTTATCGTTACCTGCGAAGCCATGTAAATTGCGGCTGCCGCTACCGATATTGGCGAACGACCGGGGACAATGTCGAGCTCTACCGCCTTCCTGGCGATATGTGTCGCCGCCCTTTGCACCATATTTGGTAAACCGAGATTCGAGCAAAATCGAGACATGAAATCTCCAGTAGTAATAAGGTCCACTGAAGTTTCGAGGGCTTTCAAGATCAATTTAAAACACCTACCAATTTCTTTCTTGCTGATTTTACTCACGGCACAAATTTCCTTAAATGTGCGAGGCACACCTTCCTGTCTGCAAGCGATGTAAAGGACAAGCCGATGCGATTGCATCATTTGAACGTCCTGAAAATTTTTAATCAATACAAAGTCTGATCATTTGATCAAAGCTTTGTTTTAGTATAATATAATAACTACTAAATAAATTGATATTCTATTCAAAAATTAATGTTTAAAATTGTTTACCAAGGTTTAAATTTGAAAAGTGTCCCTTACATCCTAATACGAATATTTAATTGATTAAGAATTTATGCTACATCAACTGCTTTATTCCTATACCAAAGTAAATAAAAACATCACCTTTCAAATTTCTGCCATCGTGAACTTGTTTAAATAAATTATTGGCACGATCGACGATTGTTCTGGGAAGGTTAATACGATCGGCCATGGAATTGATTTCTTTGAAGGCATTAATCAGTGCTCTATCAGAACTGCTCATTGTTCGTCTGTTTTGGTAACGGGCCACACCAAATTCGTCAAAGGAAGCATCGCCTAAACAAAGACATTACTATTTAATAACTTGTCACGACTGAAAGGTTTACCTCGACCAGGGCCTATCATTGTTGTTAAATCGGATCCATTCAGTAACGGATTCTCTGGCCCTCCAACACGAGATGGGTCGACATTTGACTTTTCATTGCTGAACGTACGCCATTCCGAACCCACATCAATAACCCTGTAACCGAATCGCACATAAAAACCGATATAATTGAGCGTTACCTTTACCTGTCGCCGACGACTAAACCACATTCTGAACAAATCTGATCTCCTGCTCTATAGTCTTCGATAAGTGGAGCATCTGGATGTGAATTACAACACACCTTATTCGATTCGTATCTTAAACAAATAAATAATTACATCATCTCGTGGACGTTACATTTCCAAAATTAATCGTTGGTAAGATTCCACTTATAAAATTGCATTGCTATAACAAACCTTGATGAACTAGCCATCTTCTACAAACACCATTAACAGTTTTGAAATTTGACAATTTGTTTTTCTTAACCTAATTCTTATTGCAATATACAGGGCGAATATTATTTAGGGAGTAGAGCAGTGGCGCAAAATAGTTGATTTTAGATACCTTTTATTGTTAAACATGAATTAAATTCTCATAAGAATAAAAATTAAAATCATTTGTTGCAATATTAGCTGAGCTCGTTTGATATACCGCGAGTTGCGGTGTGGATGTTGAAAAAGGATACCATTAAACTCGGAGTGCACCAAACGAATAAATAAATTCAGCTCTAAAGGAGATTTTCGAATTAGTGCAGTCCAAAGCATACGTTTATTTATTGTTAGGAAAAAACATAAGTATTAAATGTTTATATTTAGGAACTCTCATAATAATATTTAATGGAATTAGGATTACATTCTAATACCAAATTGTAGTGTAACCATACAAGTTCAAGATTTTCTTTTTTGATTCCAGATTCTACAATGATTATATTGATGAATTTGATTAAACTACCGTTTCTCACCTTTACCGTATATAGGTAATTTGGAATTTATCCTCAGCAAGATAACGACTTTCTTCTGAACCGGCAAAAATTTAAAGTCAGCAACTTGTTTCGAATTTCGGCAATCTTCTTTTTTTCCTCGGCCAAAGAAATTTTGTTACAGCTACAAAAACACTAGATACAAATAACCGAAATTTATAATGGTCTAACTGGACGAAAGATCGTATAATATGTTTAATTTTATAATTATTTTAAAGATACCTTTGTACTAGAAAGATCAAAAATCAAAATAAATTAATGTAAAAAATAAAAATAATTTTGTGGTATTGTGATTAGTTTTTTGGGATGTTATAAAAGAAATGAATTTTTACTATAGTTGCATATTATCATTAGATCTATTTAAATTTCAACTTTACAAGTACATATATACATGCAAAAGGTATAAAATTGTTCAAGTCGTACCTTATAATCAAACAATTTACATAGTTCTAAAAAGCTTTCACGATTCAATGTACAAAACAATTGACAATTATGTACACATAGACAATGTGATGAAAAAATTTAACCATTCAGTTACACAGTTAATTTTTAATCAGTTTGTTTAATAATTAAACACGCAGAATAACAAATATCACATAATCACCTACGTCCTTTGGTATAAAATCTAAATTGTTTTAAGTTAATAAAATTATGTTTACAGTGCGACTACCTATATAGTCATCAGTTGGAATGTCCACAATAAACACAACAGTTAACGTTTAGTTAAAAAACTTTTATCACTACAAACAGTGATACTTGGGGCTGCAGTATAGAATAAATTTGTTTAAACCTACACATATCAACTAAAACGTTTCTAATCTTATAAAATATGAACATTGTTAAACTATCCTTGTGCGATTAATCGTTGACAAATACTTTCGACTCGATATCTTAAATGGATTAAAACATCATTTGCTAATTCTTCGACAGTTGTAAATTTACACTTTTGAAAACTAAATATATCGTACAAAAACCCCATTACCTGTTCCTTAAAATATATGCAAGTATCCCTGAGTCCCTCTTCCGGCCCTAAAAATCCCCAGGCTAAAAGAGGAGATAACTGTTCCGATAATGTATAAAAATGCGCCATAAAACCAGCAGGAAACTTTAACATCCGTCTTTTAGCCTTAAGGACGGACCACACGGCGGTCGTCAAAGCGGTCTCCTTAAAACCGTTCGACAGCCAGCGATTCTGCACAACGGCAGTGACAGACGAAGGGGGTGAATCTAAGTCCTCAAAAGCATCCATTAAAATATAATCTAACACGACGTCGTAAAAAGTTAAAGCTTTAACACCCTTTAAACTTAACTCTTCCTCAAAATCCCGCCAATTGGCGGATTCATGTAAAAATTTAAGCATTTCTTCGTACCCTATTAAGAAATCCTTAGGATCCTTGTCGGCATATAATAATAGATCCGCCAGCATTTGACGTCCCGCATCTACAAACCAAGCGTACGTTAATTGATCTTTCAACATGCACTGGAAGGCCAGTCGCAGACAATGCAATTTTGCCAAATACTCCCCATCGGAGGCGCATTTCACTAGTTCGGTACGCAGACTTCGACACGGTATGCCGTCGCTTTCTAATCTCGCCAGCGCCGCCTGGTATAACGGAAACTGCTCCAAGTCGGGGAAAAGTTCGCTAAACTCTTCGAATTCTCTAAGATCTGCGACCTGCAATTTTTTTTAATGATGATATTATTTTTTCATAATCAAGTGTATATTTGGTTGCCTATTGTACTGTCTCGAATTTTTTCGAACACATTGTAAATATACCATTTCCTACAAATTCAATTATTGTAATAATTAATATCTGTACCTCTCAGGTCGGTGCCTACAGATAGATATAAACATTATTAAAACCAAAGCGTATCGAAAGGAAAATGAATTTCGATATACTGATGATCCCTAACTAATCCTTAACGAAGAGGGTTACGTATTCATAGTAGCGTATGACCTTTCAAAGTAAACAGCTAATAGAAGTGGGATTAATTGCAAGTCCGTCACACGCGAACCATAAATTTTATAACCGAACTTGTAGATGATAATGTAGTTGACACGTTTGACGTCCTCTTTTTAGGAGAGACCCTAAAATGTATGTCAGTAGCACTTGCTCGTGTAAGAGAATTGAATAAACGTACTTTGTTTATTTTTTCGCTAAAATAGTAAAGGATATTAAAGAACAAAATGACAGGTATTAAAAAATATATTGCACAACGATATAGAGGGATATCTTATGTCTAACATAAGATATGAAAAATTCCGTCTCCTATCGAACTTTAAGTTTCAATAGCTGGGTGGGTCGAAATTGTTTTCTTTCTTTTATACACTTGATAATAGATATATATATATATCCGCATGTTGCCTCTTTATTCTAAACCAAACATCATGTTTTTACCTACTGTTTTTCAAATAATTTTTATCTTTTATTTAGAATACCGTCAACGTCATAAATAAAAGAAAATAAACTGATTAACTTGAATAAGAGAAATTTAAAACTTTATAAGTACGCAAACGACTAAAATTATAATTAAAACCGGCTCGCTCGAATTTTCATTTAAACTCGAACAATTCTCGTTAATTAAAATTTACGCGGAAACATTATTAATTCGGAAACGAGCTCGAAGTATACAAGGACAGCCCTTTATAATTAAACATAAATCGTACAGCCGCGACAATCGATAATTACCTGATCTTGAGCCGAAGCGAAACTTTCAGCTCCGGATAAATCTCCGTCAACCCCGTGATCCGATTGGGGTGCGCCGCTGCCGGGTCGAAACAAGACCGATCGTTCGTCCAAAAATAATAATTCCGAACGTTCTTGTAATTCTATTGCTGCTTCCAAAAGTAGTTGCAAGTCGCGACAAAAGGCCGCCTCTTCGGGGCCCAAAACTGCCAAAGGACCTCCCTTTTCGTTCGATCTGTACGCGGCCAAAGCGTCCTCCCAATAGTTGATGCTAGTTTCCAAAGCTTCCATGCCTGAAATGAAAATTTTTTTAACGAGGGTGTAGGCAAATTGTTTATTCGTCGCTGGAGATGAATATTACATGTACAGGTCCTTAGCAGGTCATGGGTCAAGGTAGACACGCATTCCAAATGGCATCGACTCCAGACATCGACATTAAAGATAATCATAATATAATGAGTCAGTGTTTTTACTGAATAATATAAATCATAAAGCCGTCTTCGAATAACGTCACGGCTTCCTGCCGCGACGTCATGACGCGTTTTTTCTCGAAAAAAACTACTACAATTTAGGAAGAAGCCGAATGAGTGAACTGTTGTATGTATCTATATTTTAACAGGAGCTCTCCGTCATCTCCGAATAAAGTGGCAAAACGCATAAGCACTTCCGCTGCTCGCTAAACCAGTCAATCATAAATATTGTGAATTTTATCGTACGTCATGCACTATTTATGGTAAGGCGGCATTTCAATTTGATATTTGTACTAAATTATCATTAAGGTGTTTTGAAAAAATTATCGCAGGATATGATAATCAATTTATTATACACGCATACTTATCGAATTTTTCTCGTTCGATACTGGAAGGAATGTAACATTTTAACATAAACATTAATGATACGTCCAATCGGGACGTAATTTGATTTGCTCGGATTTACTTTATAATTCAGAATTTTTGCAATAGATAATCAAAAATGAACCGCGTAAATAACTATGAAACACCGATCCCTATTTTGTAAAGTAATTTTTAAATAATTAATATCTTATTATTAAGTTTTCTTCTATACATACTTATAACGTGTTTACAAGAACGTAAATCATACACGTAAATTATACGAAGAATGGTATTAAATAAAATGTTGTCCGACGTAAAACAGAGACTGCCTGTATAATAAATGACATCTTTAAAATGGTCCAATAGGTCTTTTGATATCGCTTTATGGGAATCAGGGATGCACTACCCCTAACCTTTCAAATCTCAAAATATTTCAGAGGTTTAAGTTTTGAAATTTTTAAGTCGTTTTCAGATTTCCCAGACATTTTAGGATAAAAAAGGTACTCTTGTTTAATTTCGTTAAAATGAACCATATTCGAGAAAATTGTAGATAAAAAGAATAAGAAGTATCCCAGATATTATGTAATTTTCTCGAATATCGTTCATGTTATCGAAATTAAACAAGAGTACCTTTTTTAATCCTAAAATGACTTTAAAAATTTAAACCTCTGAAAAATATCGAGGTTATAAAGATTAGGGGTAGTACACCCTGCCTGATATCAAAAAACCTATTATACCGTTTCGAAGATCTTAATTTATTACGTAAGTAAACCAAAAATTATCAAAATAATTACAATTATTTCAAAACATTTATTTTCACTCTTCAACTTTGGGGGCGAACATTTCAATAGGGAAGCGTTATAGAAAAAAACATTTATAGGATCTTGTGGCATTATTTTGACGTGGATGCGTTCCCGAGAGATTTTTTACCGTTTTCTATATCCTAACGTAACGTTTTCTGACATCATATATTTTATTGTAATAATTGTTTAAACAATACAAATATTTGAGTGCGCCGACCGGAACGTTTCTGATTTCAAATAATGTAGTATAACATACATTTAACAAAAAATGTTTCATCAAAATCGGTTCTTTTCGTGGGGTTCCGAAGTTTTCACGATATTCCAATTTTATTTATTCGACTATAAGTAAAAATTATAATATTATTGATATTAGACTAAAGAAATTAAAACAAAAACAAGTCCATAAACTTTTATACAACTTTTTCATAGTAACATCTTGTTACTTACTATAGGCAGGGAATGTTATGAGAACAATCACAATAAATTAAGAGAATGAAGTTTTTTTTCGTGAGGTGGGCGACAGTGATTAGCATCAAAAATAGGAATTAGTTTACTACAATAGTAATCATCGCACTATAAACCTTGAAGTTTTTATTTGTTCGGAACTTATAAACAACCATTTTTATCGTTTTAATGTGCGAGAAACCTGGGGAGTGTCCGAACAATCTATAATTCAATTTTCCTAACTTTTCCTAAACATTTTCACAATCGATTGTGTTCGAAACACGCTCTAGTACTGAATGTTGGAGAAACATCAGTTTTTGAGCATGTGTGCATGCATACTAATAAAAAAAAATTGCCCACTGTCCGCACTTGAATCCCATGTCAGTAAATTTCCGTTTAACGCCCGCAGTTCCCCTTTATTTTGTGGCATTTCGAATTGTTTACATATGCACGTACTTACATAGTTTAAACTAATTTGGTGATTCACCCACAGGACATTGGATTGCAACGTTACTTTCCCTAACTCAATCATATTCCTATCGGCGCTCTATTTTTGAACAAAAAAAGAACATCAAGGCAACTAGCTTACACGCCGTGTCAATTAGGTATACGACCTCGATGCAATGCGAACCATTATTTAATTAAAACACACACAATTAAATAACTCGATTTATTACAGAATTAAAAAAAAAATGTAGCGATCTCGGTTACGACAAATCAAAATCTCATCAGACTTTTACACGTACAGCAAAACATTTAAACCAATAACAATTGTGATATTTTAAGAAACACATTATAACCTACATATATATATTTACAGCGCACAATTAATGATTGCAGTGTAAACGTCTCGACAAAAACTTAATTTTTGCCTAATTGAAATGTCTTTGTTCCAATTAAGTAGAATGAAGAGAATTTCTTGTGAGCGAAACAAACAGGTAGTTGTTGGAATATAAATCGTCGGCATTAAAGGGGGCCGGATTAAGGATAAAAGGGACCCTGGGGCACAGTCAAACAGATTCAAATTTCACCAGTGCACGTTACACAAATTCGCATTACCGCTTATTGGAGTTTTTCGTATTTTCTTTTTTAATTTTATCGTTCATTTTTAACACCCTAACTATTACAAAAATTATTAAAAAAATTTAACTTTGTTAATTATGCAAGTTATTACCAACTCTGTATGTTTAGTTGTTTATGTACTAAAGTCACGTGGGTTACAATCGTTTTAGTGGCAACACTACGATAATGATCTAAGCGCCTTTTAAGGATAAATTTTTAACGAAATTATGATGCTCCGGACCTGAACTTTCGTAATTTATCTATGCACATATGTATATGCAAAGAACATATGTGCAGCGAAGATGCGCCCATTAATTTGCATTTCAAGCAGCACCATAGTCCGTAACTTCACCTTATATGGAATTGTTTTTAATAAACAAAACGTGTTTACCAAGCTGTTGATAAGTATTTTATTTTATTTATTTTTTTACGAGATAATTGTCAAATTGAACCGTTCATAAATAAATTTCTTTGCTGTTGCGAGGTTTTCTAATTTTTGATAATCTTTCCAAATTATAAAAATAGGGCACTGGGCGCGCCGAGATTACGAAGGGAATAAGGTAGATATAGTCGGTTCAAAATTTATCTGTAAAAGTAATTAGTTTCTTGAAATATTTACATCACATTTTAATTATAAAGTGTAGATAATAATAAATGACGCGTCGATCAATTACGTAAAGTATGTGTGATGAAATATTTCGTCAAATGTTTTGGTTTAGGTATATAAAAGTTGCGATTAGCTTGTAGATTATTGTAAAAATAAACGTTGACATAAGAATTGTGTAACAAAATATTATGCATGTTTTTATGTTACTTTGCTTTTAATGCTCGCATGTATAGAAATTACTAAGGTAATTTTACGAGCCCATGCGCGATGGATAAAAATAAAGCGGGACTCGTAATCAGGTACCAGATTCAAAAACATTGCGCCCCAAAATAAATTAGTAATTGTTTAAAATATTCTTGTTATAAAACTCAACCTGGATGCTTTTCCTTCAGGAGACTCACCTCTTAACTTTCTCGGTCTATAAATATATGTATTTATGTATGTATATAAACAAAATAATAATAACGGTGGACCGAAAAATCGATTACTGGTCAAAACAAAAAAAAAGTCTAAATTTTTAGTTAATGAAAATTTGGCGTCGAGTACCGACCAGTCATTTTCTTGGTAAATTTTTGGGTTTAAATGATTAATAAACACCAAAAAAAAGTTTTAATGTATTTAATGTAACAAGGGTTATTAGTAAAAAGTTGCATTTTACAAACGTCACAAGTAAAATAATTCATATTTTCTTGATCCGTACATACCACGTGCGTCCAACCCTTAACACTTAATACATTGAATCTAATCTTCGTTAAATTTTTCTTTACGAATTATGCATTCTGTCACTGTTTCAGTCAAAATGTAACTCTTTGCATTTTCAACTTGAAAATGTTCCTTTGTCAATTATTTCATTACTTTTTAGTTCTCTATCTATCTATACTTTTCTTTTCTCTGCTTGCAATTTTTTCTCGTCGGCCGGTTTCTTTTTTTCACTAACTCTATTTTGTAAGGCGACATATATCTTTTAAGAGAAATGCTTGTAAAACTGCATTCATTTAAGTTTTGTTCATTTTCCTTTTTTTTCTTATTTTTCCATTAAAACAAAAGAACAATTAGATTAAATCCTTTTACTTAATTTTACTTGCTAACAAGCAGAAACACAAAGTAAAAAATATGGACATAATGAGACAAAATAATTAACTTATCATACAATCAAAACGCCAGTTCTGAAAGATAACTTTTTACACGCGCTAAACAACACCTTTGTTAAACTTCCCTTAATTCTGCATTAAGAAGCACAATGCCGGATTATGTTAAGTACGAGTACTGCACTTATCGGCCTATAGCCATAAAGTGAATTTATTTGACATGCCCTTGAATATATTCAAGGGATATACGAAGCGAGAACTAGCTATGGTCGGTACTGCACGACTCTCCCCTATACTAACTTAATGGGAAGAAAAAATGTATCTACATTGAGCCCAGTAAAATTCGATTTAACTATAAACAAATGATTAACAAGCTGGATTTTTGTGTGGACCTTTGTATTTATGTTTCGAACTAAACTTCAAAAGTGCCCTTCGATAGCACGTCCGCAAAAATTGTTAAAGGGGGCGAAAGAAGTTAAAATTCAGTTTTTCGCAATTATATCTCGGAAACTATCGATTTTTCGATAAACAAAAGGTTATATTCAGTTTAAAAAAAATGCACGAACAAGTTTAATTAAAATTTTTTTACTTGTTTGCGATATATCCACTGAAAAGAATTAAATTAAAAAGAAAGTCATACATAAATAAGGTAAACAAATGAATATGTATTAGGTAGTCAAATAGTCAGTAAAAAAACTAATAACAAGGACATTTTCAATAGACATTCGACATTATATTACAGGTGCTTAGTATAAAATAACACTACACCTAATGATCCTCGTTATATTAGTGACCTACATTTATATTAGAGAAGCCAGTTGTGTTTAAATCAATTGGAACTTTATTTATAAATGCCCTAAAATTGTTTTTCAATTAGAATATTATCGAATATTAGCGAAGCAATATGAAATAGACGACAATAATAATTTACGGCCAATCTACCTTTAATTACAAACAATAATAGAAACAAACCGGCTAATAATTATGATTCAGTACCAGAAAGTCCCTATACATAGCTATTGCGCAAACAATCCACAAAAATAGATATAGCAGAAAACGCTTATCTTTTTCCTTAATATACGGTTGTGAATTATTATATTCTTAAATTGCCGTTTTTATCCTTGCTCGATAAGGAAATCCATCAAATCTAATGACAAATTCCTGTGCGTAATAACGGACGAGAAATTACTGACCTAACTTAATTTAGTAATCCGTGCGTAGTGCATACTTAAGTAATTATATATTATAACAAAATTAACTCGTGTAATAGTCGAAAAGATGAAGAGGTATATGAGTTATATTAATGGAAATGATTACTTAGTTACTTAAAGCAATTGCCTGCTTCCTAATAATGAAAGAAGAATAAAAGAAAACGAAGTATCGAGATAATAATATCCCATTACAGATTATCACATCTAAATATGCGTTACGTTGGGCGAACCAATTATTTAAAATTATCGGAGTAATATATGTACCTAATCGTTACAGTCGATGTCGGATTTAAAGCATTACAAGAGATAAAAGATACTTATTTCTCACCCCCATTTCCGTACAATTCAGTAACTCATGTAACACGTACGTGTAGTTGATGCTGTGGGTAGGTACCTACGTATATTTATTTTTAGTTTCCTGTAATTATGTAACGGTTGACGAAGTACATTTTTAAGAAATATAATAAAATACCTATTAACCCTCCGTGGACAACTAAAGTCGTTTTGTCCACGACTAATTTCTCAAAAATCTGCAAAATTCTGGAATACTCCCCGAAGTCTCCACTTTAATGTATGTACAATCGTTCTTCGAGCCAAATATTTAAAGGATTAAGTAGCAAAAATAAAAGCTCAGACGAAAGTTCGGGAAAAAAATGAAATTTTACTTCGGACAAAAACGACCAGAGTTGCTCGTGCAGGGTTAACAATAAAATTAAATAAAGATGAAACGTTCAATACTCGGTATTGTGGTTTAATCACTAAAATTCTGTTGTACGACGTTTTTCTAACGCGACCATCTCTACAAAAGATCAAAAATGATCGACTCGAAGAGGATCTACTGTATTTTAATTCTGGATATATCTATCTACAATAAACTTCATGGGTAATTAAGTTTAAAAATGTACGGGCGTCTGTTTAAAGAAAATTAGTGTACAACATTAGCTGACCGTTTTAACGGTTGATATTTTACGTGTCTGTGGTTTATAGTTTTATTACAAATTATTTTTATTATTTGTTATTATAACGCCTGTGGTTGTGTAAATTTCTTGCGTAAAATCAAACATTTTTAGGGTTTTAACGAGTCAATGGAATTCCACGACGGTAATCATTTTCAATAATACACTTACATATTAATATTCCCAGATTATTGTTAAATTTTCCTGGTAGTTACAGAAAACAATAATTCTACCTAAACTCGGAAAGTTCCAAACTCTTATAGAAGGTGCTGAATTTATGTATATAACATATACATCTCTAAAGGTTATTTTAATGAATAATTCCTTAATCGATAGATTATTATTTTGTAAGTGGAGAAAACGCGCTTGCCTAATTTAACACCGTTTAATTGGTTCACGTGGGGTTTCATTAAAATTTCGAGACTTCCAATAAGGGTTGTTGACCTGCACGACTTACGATGGTACCGAAAAAGTGATCGCAATCATAATTTCTAGTGCAAATTACGTTATTCAACGTTATAACCGAGATACCGGCCGTTATTCTCGAGTTCAACTATACTTATGTATTATGTAAATACGGCGGAAAAAGTTAACAGAAAAATAAAAAAGTGACGGCCTATTTATTTTTTTCTATTGCGTTTAAGATATTTCGCGGACCAACACCCATGGTATATGGAAACGAAATGAAAGAGTTGATTATATCCTGTATTAGCTCGTCGAGAAAAATAAATACGAATCCCCAGAGAAAAGTAAACTCGAGTTTCAGATTCGCTTTTCCATAAAATCCGCGAATAAACAAACAAAAATCAACGGAAAAAAATCAAATCCGTCTACGTGCTTATATATAAAAGAACGAACCGAACGATTTTATTTTTAACCTTCACGATTACTTTATCACACTCGCATAGTTTCTAACGAAATATGTATCAGCGATACAATAAACGGAACGACCATTTCGTAGGTATGCGATTCAAATTCCTGCAACCCGGAATCGACCGGAGTCGATGTTATAATGACGTCGCGCTCCGGGATCCAATCCCGTGCAGCAGACGGGCCCCACTTCAATTTCCACACGTAAAACCGGCAAAACGCGCGGGGAAACGCCATACGAATAACAACTTTCGCGGTGGTAGATTTGAAACTCATTTCAAAAAAAGTTCGCTTTTTGTGAAGTAAGTGTGTGATTTTTCCGAGTTTTTTCTGTGCCATTTTGGATTTCCTTTGTATTTATTTTTAAAGGATATTATTTCAAATAACCGATAATCGGAAGGTAGGATTTTTATCAAAAAAAAATTTATTTTTTTTAAGTTTGTTTTTTGAAGTTTTATTAAAATCGTCGAAGATCGATGCACTGCGACGAAATGGCATTCGTATTTGAAAAAAAAGCACTTATATAAATTATTACGTGGTTGTATATATATGCGCTATAAATAACGATTGTTTTCAATCTTACTTTCAAATACAATTGAATAATTTAACACTTTTACAACTAAGCAAATCGATGTACCTAAATACATAAATCTTGGGAAATGAAAAGTTCAATAGTTATTCAAGATCTTTAATTAACTTGCTCATTAAATTTCGCATGTTCAGTCAGATTCACACGTCGGCCGTTAAGATAACGCCCGATGATGAATGTACGTTTAGAATATTTATCACTACAAACAGCTTGCTGAGTGAAGTGAAAGGCGAAATAATTACAGCAAATGATACTTCGCAGATCGATAACATTTCTTTCATTCACTTTCCTACGGAGAAATGTCGGCGCCAACTCGAATTTTAAATTACAAACGGAATAACAAACTCGTCTATTTCGATTGTTTCGTTTTGTGCACTTTATCGTAACAAATAAAGGACTTATTTTAACGTGACGCAGTGGAAATCGTCTTTGTGTTTAGTCTTTTAAAACAGTTTCCTGTGGAATTTGTAACGTTTTACCGAACAGGAAACGGCTATTTCTAAATAATTAATACCTTTAGTTTCGAGCCGTTATTTCTCTGAAAAAGGTGAACTTTTTGCAAATTTAATTTATTTGTAGGTTCTACGTCGAACGTGTCGTGTGGCAAAATGTTCAGATTTGACATCGGAAGCCTGGCTTTAATTAATTGAGATTGACGTGTAGGTTCAGTTCATTTCAAGTCTCCTTTGACTTCGTTTTCTGCCCTCTAATCACATTACGTTGCCCTAGCTTTAATATTTTGTCGGTTTCGTAGATTTAATTTGTAGTAAAACCGCCTTTCTAGTTCGGTTATGTAATCGAACACATGCAGAGATGATGAAATTTAACGAACACGGGAACGTAAAATGCATTATAATAATATCGTATCTTTTATCTACTTACTTCAACGGGCGGGAAAACGGACCGATTTCCGTCCAAGTTTTATTTATTTTTAGTAGGTGACTTACTGCGACGTGGTGTCGCAATTGCAACGTTTCAGGTAAACTTGTCATTGTGGTTATTTACATAATAATCCTTGAACGCCAGAACGCATGATCTCATCTAGAAAGGTGAATGTGTTCGCGTTTCACGATAAATCCTTAAATCGACTAATTTTGCATTGCTATGGAAGGTATAATGAGTCAACGTCCTCTTCGACCTTTATGGTGTATCCATACAAAATTTGGAATGTCCATGCATCACACAAGTGAGCAATAACATTTGGAGAGATTAGTGGGTTGTAGGTTTTACTAACGGTTCTCGTACAATATCGTTTGTTCGATTCAATGTTAATATTACTAAAAATCGATGTATAAAACTCCTATAAAGATAATTTGCAATTTAATTGGAAAATTCTAAAATTTATGGATTTTCGTTAATTGAGTTTAGAAGAAATCTCATCTGTTGCATGCATCACAAGACAAATTAAAGTGAACAAGCACCTTTACGTAATGTATGTGCGCCTAAGTTTAAATGTTTTCAATCTAATTTATTTTTTCCAAAAACCAAACGTTCAAAATTGCGGCAGTAGAAAATTAGTTTTTATATAAATCACTTTATATAAACAATACTCCATCCAATTACATTATCGCGAACGTTTTTCAGCGACCAGAAATTTTCTCACGTTCGCGATAATCGGCTCGAAACGTTTTATTAGTAGTCTTATTGCGGGGTTTTGCAAATAGCAGGACATTTCTTGCTTATTTTTCAGTCTTCGATTCCCATAAATGGAGGCGATAATTTATTGATCGTTGTGTACAATGTTACATCGCGCTCGCCGTTATGTTATGTATACGAATATAATTCATTCGGAGGTTCTAATAAACGAAGCAGACGCCATACATCTGCCTTAATGATGTCATTTCTATGAATTGCGCAAAAATTTGCTTAGTTTAATTAAGGTCTCTTCGTATAATTGCAATTTAGCACTTCAGCCACATAAAGTTCATTAAAAAGTAGACGAAACCAAATTACGACGATTTGAACGACAATCAACGTAATATTTATACGATTTTTAATTTAATAAACGAGCCGAAAAGATTGTACATACGAAGTTGCGCAATTCTATGACTCATCGTATAATCCCGATGGAAACCGAAGAGATTTACTACGCCTTCAATTGATAGAGGATTAAGGCTCATTTCACTTACCTACGCACGGCAGATTATTTTGTCTGCAAAATGATGTAAATCATTAAAATTAACGGAAATACCTAGTCATTTTTTCCGACGCGATTTCCGCAAGTTTTGCAGATCGGCCATTCGAAGCGTAGATAAATAGAGGAAATCGTTACGCGAATTTGACACAGTTTTTGTATAGCTTACGTACAATTATTTCCATTCCAGTACAATTACATTCCGAAGCTTTTTGTTGCACACCTTTTTGAACCTACTACAAAGCAATAGGGGTGCTTCGCCCTTGCGCCTGCAATCCCCTGCAATACAGCTGTCTGTCTATAGCATCTGCCCCGTAATTTTCCAGATTACGGTGGAGTAACAACACTCGCTTACTCTCCGTATAGACAGACGATAAAGTTCGACTAAAATTTTTGTTTCGTTTATCGAAAGATGGTAAATTGCGATCAAAAACATTGTAAATTTTGCTTACGTAATTTTGGAGACACCTGTCCGATTCATTAGTTGTTAAAAGCGTCCAGACGAATAAGAATATTATTAAGTAGGTGGTTAACGTGTGTTATTTTACGAATTTGCATACAATGTAAACATTGTTCGACTCATTTTTACGTTTATATTTCGAGCGCGACAACAATGGGGGTTTGGGCCATTTTTAAAAAGCGTCTCTAGGTGTCTTCGATCCCGGATGTAGCAAATTTAGCCAGAACTACGATCTTTTTCGTAAATGCCGTCATCATTTGGTCCAGAGAGCAATAAAAAGCGACGTGTCTATGTGATTATATAAACCCCGGCCATATTTGGTAAAGCTCTTTCGACTCGTAGGTAATGCATTTATTTAATAATTCATGCCGGTTATGACTAAAATCTCGAACGTTCAACGGTAAAGAACGTGAGAAAGGGTAGAAATAAACTAGCTTACAAATAGAACAAGTCAACGTCGGCGTCGTTTAAAAATAACACTGCTCGAATATATCTACAGTTAAACAAGCAACAGGTACTACAACAACTAAACGAAGTGTATAGATATGTAGGTATGTATGTATACGAAGTACGCGTCAAGAACTCGTTTCTGTTTTGTGGAATTGACGTACAATTTTGATGGATATATCGACTGGTCATAAAATTAATTTCAACAAACACATCCAATCGGATCTGATTATTTTTAAACAAAATGATTTTTCTATCGTTTTCGAAATCACGTAAAGTGTTAACTGCACCAAGTGCATGAATTCTCCGTGACGTGTTCTTATGGTGATTCATTCAATTATTCACGTTGTCAACTCTAATCCGGCACGTCTTGCTTTGAATTTAAGTGTTTACTTCTACCTATTAAAAAGTTTATTACCGAGGAAGTTGTACACAACGATTGAAGCCTGGTGCAACACCGGTGCATAATAATTTTATCACACATTACAATTTATTAAAGAAAATTACGTCAATTTCGCCGTCACAAAACCTAAGTGAGAACAAAATAAAGTTTTATCGAAAAGATTTCGAAAAATGTTTGATGTAACCGATCCGAATGTAATAAACAAAGATGATACGATGATTTAAAAAAATTGACTAGCGTCATTTTGAAATGGACGAGCGATTTTCCTAATTGACCTAACTCAAACATTCATCGAATACGTCTTAATAATATATCTATAGGTACCGCTACAAAAATGTCTTATCGGGATCAAATTACGACGTAATAATGCAGGGTGAAAGGATAAATCGTCTATTTAAAATGATAAGACATAATATTATAAATAGCCGATATTTTTGCGATTAATGGGGCAACGATTGCTACAATTTATTAATACATATAACTATGTTAGTTACCTTATTACTTATTACATTATTTTTATGGTACTCTTACTAGTCGATTATTAATTAATAAGTACTAAGTTTGTCTTATAGAAGCATTTTTGGGAGACTCGTGGCGCCGTCAAATTTTTTTTAGTGATTTTTGAAACCTCGCCCCATTTTCGAAAATATCCTTAACAATTAGCTATTCAATTTTAAATCCAAGTTAGCTTTAAGTTCTAATCTTACATTTTTCGGTTTAAGTTTTTTTTTTCAGCGATAATTGGGTAGTCGACGTGTGCTAAATATTTCCCTCCATCTTATTACGTTGCGACGTTAAAACGATACTGACGACAGTGAATCTCCTCGTTTTAATTATCTTTCGCCCCCATTTCACCTGGTTAATAAGTCTCCGTGTTATCTTCATTAAATTAATTAGTTTGTTTAGGCATCCTAATTTTAAAAGTGCTAATATTTTTTTTCCTGTTGCACCTTATAGTCAGTTTACTTCAGATTAATAGTGCGATTGTTACGAAATACACGTTTAACGGTAGCCTCGAGTCCGACGATCAATTTTGGCTAGAATTTACTTATATACCTTATATAAGCGGTCTGGTAATTCACGTCGTCAGTAAAAAGTTACCAGATTGTTTATTTGTAATTCAGTTTAAAGTTTCGAAAGTGATACGATGATTTACCTGCGAACATATTAAATTGTATAAAGACTACAATTTATTAGAACTGTAAAAATACGAGGTACGAGGCGAAAACACTGTGCGAACGTTATCATCTAGTAATTTTTTATCGACAACGTGATCGCCAGACAACTTTGATAAGCCTAATTTTCACATTACGACTTTTTCCATTCGCATGTAGGTATTTCTTTCCATCTGAAGTGAAGAATTTAACGGGCGTCTTTTTACACAATGTTCCTGTCGTCTTTGATGTTTTATTTATAAATTTCGGCAATATTTTCGTTCGGACGGTTTAAAAGGAAAAGTCAATTTCGTTTGCTTTGTAGCCGAAACGCGTTTTATCTACGTAGGTACGTCGCGTCGTAAATAGAGCCCTTTAAAAATTAAGCGACGTATCACGAACGTCCTCGTATATATTATAGCTTATCTTTCTTACCTTTCGCACCGAGCCCCGTTAACGCTTTTAACGAGGGCCTTTCCAAAAATTCTAAATTAATTTACCTCTCATTATTATATTCTCGGACGCGCATTAATTAGACGCGTAATTGGCGTTTAAATTTAAATATACTCGAAGGGGGCGCTTACAAAATAGGAATAATATAATTTAATAAGTTTAACGTGATTCCTTTACTCGAAATTAAGTTTGAAATGTAAATGTTGTAAACGAGAAAGTTCTTGTTGAATGAATATTCAGTGATATTTGAGATTTTAGGTTAAGTCGATTACGTAATGTCTTTAACCGTTTAAAAACAAATTTCAAATCATAACGTAAATGGAAAAGCATTTAAAATTTCTACCTTTTATAGAAGACACCCACACGATTAACCACGAACGCGTACGGATAATACAAACACTCCTACGTTTTACATGGGAAAACTGAAGAGCTTTTATAAATACATATTCGAGTTTCGTTGTTGAAGATAAAGACAATCATAATTCGTGGTCGCGTAAACCCAAGTGCGGGTACTACAGGAAGTCTTTTTTAACGTAAATTAAACCCTTTGTTCGTAGCAATCGAGGGGAATTGGGAACTTATTCGAAAGGTCATAACGTACGAAAGATAAAAAATGCGTTCCTGAACTTAAAATAGATATAGAATCTCGAGATATTCTAAATCTATTTTAAAAACAATTTGTGGTTTAATTGCGGCTGCAATTACTCTGGTTTCCTTTAGTTTAATCAAAGCAAGTCTCAAGACTCCTGATCTTCGTTGGCGCCGCTAATTGATAGTAATACTATTAAACCGCAATAAAAATGTCAACGAACGCTTTTTTCTCTTTCTTCTCTTTGAGGATGAAAAATGCGGAACAAAGGTTGCATTGTAAAGGTAGTAAATAGGTACAACGTGCAATGACTTCCACTATCGATAATATATATCGACACAGTAAAACGTACGTAATATATGCAAATACATTTCCGATAAGCGCGATACATAAATAGGTACATAGTTCCCGATCGGTCAAGAGCCCTTTTTTTTAAATAACGAAGTGATTGTTTAGTCTCCGGAATCGGAATTTCTTGGAAATTTTATTATAAACAATAATTCTCCGATAGTGCTGCCAAACAAATTTAATTGTTACGTTTGTGGAGAAACTCGAATCAGAAACGTCGACGATATTTATAGTTTGTTAACGAAAATTACCATGACCATCAACTTTTCATTGATGTAGATTTTAAAAACCACAAAAATAGCGGTGAGCACGGCGCGAATTTAAAATAACAGGTTTGTAACGGACACCTTTTTGAAAGAATCGAATTCGCGCTAAATAATATCCAACGCAAACCTGTAACTGTATAATAAGAATGATACGAGTGAGATATTTGTACGACGATCGGTATTGAACGTTTCCCAACGTCATCCGCAATGCAGATTTGATGTTAATAATATGCGAGGGCCACATATGCAGTAAGCGATAAGAAACCCTAGTCTAGGGACAATAGACCCACGGATAAGATCCGAAAACTGACGTTCCAAAAAAAACCGTCTATAAACTAAACCGAGCGCAGTTACTTATTTAAATAACGGCGCGATATAAATAGACTCATCACGATTGGCGGTAAACGCTAAACACAAAGGTAAAAAATGTACTTGGATATTAAAGTTCAAGTTCAATGCCCAACAATGGCGAGCCCAGTACAACAGTGGTTTCGCTTCATCGGACACATAACCTTGTCCATGATCATGAATCTATCTTGACATGTGGTGCTTCGACGACGTTGAAGAATTGCACATTTCAGTACAGCTCAATTAAAGGACTATGTCGCGCCAGCTGGAGTTACCCATTGATGGGAAAAATATCATTTCTATCACTTCCGATGATCTGGTTTTACGCCATTACAACTGGAGGTATATTAACTAGATGGACGCGCAGCACGCGTTCGGAATTTAAAATTCTGCAGCTGGCTTTCAAAAGAAGTAACAAAAGAGCGGTTCGGTGGTTTTAATAAAAGAAGTTCACCTTCACTGGGACGACCGTTAAGGGCACGTTCGAAAAGTGGCCTGCAAGTCGCATACCAGAATCCTTGGCGTTTTTTTTTTTTTGATTAAACGTCCCGATTAACACTATACACTCACCTTCCCACAACCGAACAGATTAATCTCCTCTACTTTTACGTTATAAATTCCCTTCAATTATAATAAACGCTTTTTTCCTATCGTCTCAGAAATGTCAAACGCGATAATGGAATTGACGGTTGGGCCGTTCACCAATCTAGAAATTAAGGAATTCTCGAGCTTTAATATCAAAGTAAAATCACGTAATTTACTTGGCATCATTATTGTTGTTAATGCACCAAGAACGGTGTAATACAGTTAGATTAAGGTCAACATCCTTAGTAAGTACACTCGTTGTGTATACATACAGTCGTCAATCAAATACGTCAATTTTACTACAAATTAAAAGTTTAGCACGTAGGGAACAAAAACTAGCGATTCTCAAGAGAAAAAACTCGAAATATTTTAGGACCATCGAGAGCCAGTTTTCCTTTCATCAATCAAACGAAAGAAAATCCCGACAAACGTTTGTATAAATCTCGTCATAAATCGTGAGAAAACTACGATCTTAAAATCATTGTAGTTTTCGCAATTAATCTTGAATGAAGAGATTCGCGTCCATTTTTCTTTTTATTTATGAGAACATAAGTTGCAAGCGGCTTTCCAAATAACGATATCTTCCGAACTTGAGACTCTTCTTCGCCCCGGATTTTTCTCTCGAACGTTATTCAACCTTATTTTATTAAATCTAGTGCACGCTTCGATTAGCGTGAAGATTTAAGTTGCGGAAGGATTTGAAATTTAATTCGGTAGTAGCGTTATTTATTTAATCGGCAAAAATACGATTCGAATTACGAAATAGTAATCGCGTTACGTAAATCCGATGTTCAATGCGCCCGATACAAATATGAACAAAGGAAGCGAACGGGTTTTTAAAAATAAAATGTACCCGAACGAAGAACGACGGGCATTTTATAAAATTTTCTTAAACGAATTTAATAACTAATTTTATTTTTGTAAATGTTCATTTCGAAAAGTTAATTTTTTCACGTAAAGGTTCTTTTACAGTCAATTTTATGAAAGGAAGAACTTTTAAAACTGCCATTCAACTCTAATCTACTGTGTTATTTTGTTCACGTAATATCCCGAGCGTCAAGTTTTTAGCAACTTATGTTTACGTTACATAAAAGTTTAGAAACTGCGCTCAAAGCAAGCCTACTTTCGTAATTTCGTATGTACGCGCTACACCCGTTATGGTTTTATGTATTTATCTATAGTAGTTCTTGTATTTCTGCAAAATGAATAACAACTTTTTTTATTTATATATATGTCTTGAATTGTAAATGTGCGCAATTTGTGCTAGTCGTAGCAGTATAATTTTAATCGTCCATTAAATTAAATTGCTTTTTCGGTTATCGGGAACACGTGTCCAAAATACATTGCTGGAAAAAAATCAACAAATCCAAAGCAATATTGCATCCCCCGAGAAGGCATTGAGGGATGAAAACGAACAACGCACTTAAAAGATTGCACCTGGGGTGGTTGCCAAGCAACGATGCAGTTTCTTTAGGGTGGATCGTCATCTACCTGTGCTTCGTTAATTTTACATTATTAACTCGAGATGAGATAGATGTTCGGCCATTTTCGAAATTCCCAATATCGAAAATGGATTTTTTTAATTTTCCAATCCATTCCCCTCCCCCCCATTCGAGCGCTTTTATATTCGAGCTTTATAAATTTTGCAACACGCTCCCCTGATGGGTTCGAATTTTTAATTGCACATAACGCATCAAAATTCATAAAAGAAAATCAATTCCGTAATCCACGATGATGTATCATGTGCAGAGGGTTCGTTTATAAAGCGTAGCAAATATGGCAGGGTAGTTAGATTTAATTTCTCCCCTAAATCTCCTTCGAGGCATCTTCTTCAATTGGAAGGAAAGGGAAATGTGCCGACAAAACGACGCGGATACTTTTGTAACACAGCAATCGAGATCCTCCAGACTTCTGTCTAAATAAGCAGGGGGGAGGGGGGCGTCTTCTAGGGGTAGTATTTATTCATTAAAACGATTGATAAGCCGAAATTGTTCGAAAATATCGCGAATCGTTTTCATTTCAAATTAATCTTTTCAGGTATATGAGCAGGAAATTGAAACGTAAAATTAATTAGTAGCTAGCATTCGTTATCGGGAAAACCTATATTTTTTAATATTAAGTGAAATTAATCGATAGAAACCGCAGTGTTTAACTACCGGATTATTTTATTTTTCCGTTTTATGTGTCGCTCTTTTATTAATGCCAGTTAAAGGAACCGGAGCCGCGTTTCGTCCAGGTGTGGTGAAACATCTATTAGTTTTTATATCGATTATATGAGCTGTTTCTCGTTATTTTGGGCTTTGTAGGTGAAATAAATTGTTTGGAATGAGCCGTTCGGTATTCTAATGGCTTTCTACCGGCAACTAGGGTCTTAAGTGTCCCAACACCACAAGTTTGACGTTACTGTCGTTAACTTGATTGCTTCATTAAAAGCGTACGGGGTTCTTCTTTGCTGCCATCGAGCCCGACTGACTCATCAAATTTGAATCATTCGTGGTTTCTCTCGGGATGCAGTATAAGAACGTTTATTTAATTATCTTATCAATTCCATTGTTGTTATTCATTGTTAACTGCGATAATGAGTCATAGTTGCAAATATACGGCTTCGCCCGTCTTATGTTTAAATAGTTTCACTGAGGATCTCCCCTTCAAAGTGTAAATTATGTAGGTAAATGGACACCTAGGCGAAATGACGTCTTTACCGAATACTCATTCCAAAAGGGTCATTCATCGTCGTTTTCGGTTTTGTATCCTGAATCGCGATCGCCACAAATGGCTCGTAGGATTTGATTTACCGGATGTTCAACGTTAGATATAAAAACCAGAACACCTATAGCAGGAAATTGCTCAGAAGTTATTATAAGTTGGCGATTTGAAACTGCCTCGATTATTAATGGTCGTTACGCAACGAGTGCATTTACTTAAATTTTTATAACGCAATTTTTTAAACGCAAGTCTAAAATTATCTTAAGTTTTTTTTTGTAACGAATCCGATATAGATAAATAATTAAAAAATGTAACGTTCGCGAATACTCCCACCAACTAATCTCGACTTTTGCATTTTATTTATAAGTATTTTGATTGTTCGAATTTTTAAAAAAAGGACCTTATTGTTTCCCAAACTTCAAACCCCCTCGCCGTTCCAAGTTTCATATAGATGTATTCGCTCTACGATTCTGCACCCTATAGACAATTCTTAAAGAGCACCTCTTTTTCTTCCATCAGTTGTCGATTTTACAGATCCAGTCCACTGACTTTCTGTAGTGTTAAAAAAAACTAACAAACTCACGACTCGCAACTCTATAAAAACAAAAGTGAACGTTAAATTTAAATGTGTCCATAAAATTGAACAACCATAATTAGGCGATGACTCATAGTGTAACAACTGAAGTTGAAACGATCAGTTTAGGCTTCGTTCGGATTTTTTAATGAACGACCTATAACGGTGCCAGTTCATTTAAAAGTGGTACTTTATCCTTGAACAATTACCTTAAAAGTTGCTTAAAAATTTTGACGTTTTCATCCTCCATTGCTGTTTATCTATGTATAACTGCGAGATCAGTTAAGACGGCAAAATTTTATTTTACTTCGTATCGGCATATAAAACATTCAAGATACGGGAACAAATCTCGTACTACACGTATAGGTGCCCTACACGAAATTTGTCGACGCAATTACACAACACCCTTGAATATTTTATGTCGATGTTCTAAAAAGATAAATGCATACGCAGGTATTGTTGCTTCGAGTTTAATTGGAACGTTCTCAATTTCCGAAACACAAATGATTTTTTTTTTAATATTTGGGTCAGTTATTAGTGATGTCGGGAGCACTTTTAAAAACGCGCTCGTTTTTGTAGGGACGTTAAAAAAGGTGAAGTACGTGGTAATGAAATTGAAGAGGAAACGATTCGCGGTTTCCTAATTAAATCGTCGAAATGATTTATTCCGTTTTTGTTTTTATTTTATCAATAGACGTTTCACTTGAGGCTCGTTTAATTTGCCAATAAAAATCGGCAATTTTTGAAGATTCGTTCGTATCGTTATACAAAGGTAAATACTTAATACGCAGGTGTTGCGATTATTGCGAATGAATCGCATGTTTATTGCGTAACATAGAAGTTTTCTTTACATAATCTAAATATGAATCATTGACGATTTTAATTTAAAATTTAATGAGGTCCGAAGGTCTTAGGTAATTTTATTCCGATATATTTTAAATCGACTGGGAAAATTTGATTATGTTTTAAGTATAGGTATCTTGGCTGTCGTACACTTTAATTCGGTACCTGCATTAATATTTTTAATTTCGTTTTAATCGTTTTTAAGAATGTAAATCAGCCCTCGAAAATGCTTAAATTTAAGTGGTCCTTCGCACCGAAATTTTATTACCTACCCTTTTAATCATTTATCTATAGATGATTCGAGTATTAGAGGCGATAATAAAGTATGTATTGTATTTCGAACGTGAGAATTTTTTTTAAGGAATGTTCTTACAATGAGAAGTAAAATAAATTAACTGCGGACAGTATTTTATAATACATTTAATAAGTAGATGCTGTAACACCACCGATGTTGGCCCTCGATTTATATCGATTAAAAATTAATATACGTACAAAGCGGTGTATCGAGGTTGTTGTATGTGTAAATTGTTAACGTATGTATAAAAACAAACCCAACTTTTCAAGCATTTCATTATGAAACTTGGTTAATTATTGTTATTACAATCTAAACATTAAATATAGCCTGTATGTATTAAATGTCAGTTATATTTCTTTAATTCGTAACTATTTTTGTGCGCTCGAGCAACAATAAAAATTAAAAAAATCTGGTTAACACTTCAAAATTTGAACGAAGGTCGTTCTACAGCACAGCGTTTGGACAATTACGCTCTAATTGACGAGAGAGGAAAAATTTAATTTTACCCAATTAAAAGACAATTCTTTATTATGCTCGAGCGTATACACACGTAAAGACACGTATGTACGAATCGATTACTAGCATACGTGCTTTACGAATTGATGGTTATTAACAAAAAGGTCACACACCTACGTATAGGATAAAGGTGTTGTGTGGGCCGAACATATTCAAGTATGCATATGCCTGACGAAAAGCTAAATTATTAATTCGGGACATCAAATCTTTTTAAATATAGGTTGTACGGTTTATTTTACTTATAGCTGAACTTTAAACGTTTCAATAATAATTGTTATAAAATTATGTAATTTGTTTCAAGCAGATAAGTTTACCCAGTACTCGTTTTTGTTAGGCAAGTCGATGCTTTAAATTATTTGCATAGATTTTCCATTTATATGCAACGAGAGGTGTGTCTACGAATTACATCGATTATTTAGTAAAGAAAGAAAGATGGTTATAAAACAGATTGTACGTTCTTACGTTAAATTTCATTTGCGCAGAAATTCTTCATAAATAAATACTGGGTTTATTTCGCGTTTTGATTAGCTACCGGATTACTCGTCGACAAGCGTCGATAAAAAACGTTTATCTGGAATAAATTCCGCGACTGGAAATAATTTTCTCGGTGAAAAGTTTAAATAACTTTACAATTAAATTGTTTTTTCCGCATTCAGATCGTTTTTTATTCATTTTTCGATCGAGCGATCTCCGAGAGAAAGTGATCGTGAAACATAAATTAACAGGTTGCTCGTTCAACAAATGAAAATCGCCTTGTTTACCGTTAAGTTTGATAAATAATCACTATACCAAATAGGTGGTCACGCTTTACTTTATTCATCACATCTATTATAAAATTTCGATTTTTATTTGAATCCCCTTTAAGGAATTAAATTAGTTTGTACTTTTCGCGATACTAAAACAAATTCCGGCACGTTTTAATCAAAAATTTCTATGTACTTTAATTTCTAGCCCGATTTTACCAATTAATCTAATCGTACCGAGTCTTTTTAAATTCAAATCGACTGGTTCATTCTCCCCCACCCCCCACCCGTTTACTTTCATTCCACAAAGGAAGTGAAACGAGAGTGTCCAAATATCTCATCCACGTTGATTATCATTTCCAGGGTGTAATATAGACGATAAGTAACATTGTGTGGAAGTCATAATGTGTCTATTATAATCTAAATTCTAGACGATATATGAACGGTCACGAACAACCATGTGGGTTAACGAAAAATCAAATTACCGAATGGCGCCATAATGCATCGAAAGAACAATGCAATAGAATGCAGATCCAGACAATAACGAATTTCTAATTGTAACAACGCCCGCAACAGGTTTATATGTTTTATACAAAGGTGCACACGTAGTATTTCCTATAATTAAATGCACAGCGATACGTTTTGCTTCGCTTCATTCAAGGACTCTCAAAGGAAACCATCCATGCGTTTTACAATTAACAGCAACGTTTTCTTTAATTGTACGGATACCTATTCGCATGAATGTAATTAACGAACTTAAAAATGAAATTGTTAAACGGGACTTTGTTCTATAAATAAGATCCCGCAATCGCGATTGTCATTATCATCGTCGTCGTCGTCTTTCATAGTTTTGTGTAAAAGAATTCGAACATAGAAACTACACGGTGGAGAATAATTAAGGGGTAAACGAAGCAAGGTAAGCAAACGCGCTCTACTGCAAGCCTGCAGTTATATTGGGGGGCTGCAGCCCCTAAGGCCAGCATGTTTATGATTGCACAGTTGGGGGGTTGTCATAGCGACACGGCTATGGCAATATCACTCTCCAATAGAACCTGTGCAATAAGCATTACTTTGTTGTTAATGAAATTAGAACGAAATTTCGAATAAAAGGATTGCCTACGTATTTTTGGACCTAAAATTACGAAAACAAACAATATTAGCTATTCGAACGAAATAAAAATAAGTTTGTTCCAAAATAAGTAAAAATGGCTCTGAAACATGAACATCGTTTTCAGACATGAACGGGAATTAAATTATGTAGACACGTCAAACCACCAGCTTTACTGAGAAATTCCAATTAAAGTGGCCATACTTTTAATAGAACCCGCGAACGTGTACTAAACAACGTTATTAATAACAATAATTTCAGTAAGTAAGTGCCAGGTCGTCGCACTGTTAAGTATATGTATGCATTAATGTAAATTCAATGCAATTTTCTGCCCCTTTAAATGTCAAGTGCACGTCGTTGCAAAACATCCTGATCGATAATAAACATAGCGTCATACTAACAACATACGGGATCCGTTATAACTGGCTTAACGAATTCTAATTCTTAATCAAAACAAAAATGGTCGATATTTTAACTTGTTTACAATATCGAATAATTGGTGAAGGTTCAAAGAAGGTTACGTTCCATCAGACGACGACGATAACGCGACAATGGATTTTCTTCTGCATTAGATCGAATTTCGACCTCGGTTCAAAATCGTTGGTTGACCTATTTCACGTACATACGTGCAAATCAATTTTCTCCGTTTCAATTTTGCAAACGAAGAAAGTTACCAAATTGATAAACGATCAAACGGCGACATCTTAGTCACATGCAAAAATCTCGACGCTACAGTAACAAATTCCCGACCTTTTTCCTTCTTATCGGTTATACCTCAGATAAGTAGCGGATGTTGCGCGTTTAAATCTTTAGCCATTTACCGTACATACATTCATTCCCCCAGAATACGACGTTTAAGAATTTTTCGCTTACGCAAGAAAACTTGATATCGACGTCTTAGATATCAACCTCTTATTAAATTTCTTATTTATGTAACAGGGAGCCGTAATATTCAAAATAATAAAGCTATTATGTAAGTAAAATACATAGTAGGTGGTGGAAGTCGTTGATTTAATATCTGAACAGCAACATCTTGAATGTCTGAATGGAAATCCTATGATTTATACTATTACGCGAAAGCAATTACCATCTCGATTATTACCGTTGTGGCGCATACTCTTCGTGAAATTACCGTATACGGTACTTGCGCTTTGAACAATACATAAACACAGAAAATTCGTTCGTTCGCGTCACCTATGCGAAGTTGAGATGATAAAAAGACAGCTCTATGTATTCTTCCGTTTCTTTTATAACCTCATCCGATAAATATTTGCCATACTTTTTTTCGAATTCAAATCGCGGGATCAAGGTCTTCGATAAAACGTTACCAAAGCTCTTGAGCGAAACACGTCGAATTTTTAGTTGCAATTCGAAAACCGGTTATTTGTGTATCTATGACATCACCGGGTGTTCACGTTCCATAATAATTTGAATATGGGTTAGTTTGACCGCCAGACATTTAAAAACTGGTCGATTACGTAACGAAAATCTCCCAAACGGACTTCTTCGCGTTTATAGTTAGACAACAATTATTCGGTTGTTTATCGCTTCCGAAATCCGGCGCGAGTGCGCCATTATTAATTAAAGGGTTGTAAGGGACGTCAGTTGATTCCACACTAAACCAAACTAATACCAGTCCGTACATAGTCGAACCTTATTTATCGGCAGGACGTTGTTAAAGCGAGGGTCAGCTCGAAACTAATCAATTCTAAAGACAAGTGACAAGTTTCATTAAATATAATAGATTGAATAATGGTTATTTGCATTCGAGCGCGTGTAATAATTTGGGTCAAAATTGGTCTCTCTGCATCATTCGTTCTTCATTGTGAGTCGTTTAAAAATTACTCGAATTCACGTGTCTCGTTCTTATTTTCAGGTGAAAATGGGAAAATTCTACTTCGGACTAATTCCTCTTTTTTTCACACTTCTACGGCAGGCGAGTAGCGAACCTCCCGTGTTAATTGTCGCCGAAAATTTAGTTCAGGTCGTTACGTCCAGCACTCTTCAATGGGTTGCGGTGACGAGCATGCAGAAGACGAACTTGCACGACGCCGTCATAGGATCTTATCAAGTGATGCAAGGTAAGTTAATTTTGATCATTTCGTCGCAAGCGTATCATCGGGATTCGATTTGATTGCAGACGATAGTGACGAAGATAACAGCGCCTTCGAAAAGACCCCGAGGCAGGCGGTCTACATCTGCAGAGCAAAACAAAATGGACTCTGGGTGTCCGGGCAATTGCGACCGAATAATCCTAGGTGTATAACGTCCCTTCGTGGAGCCGTCGAACACTTCGATCGTTATGAAGTTTTGATCAACACCGAGGGCGCGGCAAATCTCACCTGGGCTTCTCGAAACAAGTACACGCTGAATCCTCAAGGGGCGATAACGGGAGGCGACGAACCTTACAGAACATTCATCGCCCGAAGAAAGGCAAACAGCCACAACAAAGAGGGATCTTTGACCTATTTCCTGGGAAAGTTCGATCCTCTAGATAATTTAGGAAAGTACACGTTGGTCGATCAAAACGACGAACAGTTGGAATTCGAAGACGGGGAAATTTTGGTAGAAACCGAGCCGATAGAGTACGAATTGACAGGAATAAAATTGGATTACGGCCGTAAGCGCACAAATCAGAATTCGGTCGTTCTGGGGCACGTCATTTTGAAAAACGAGTACGGATCTAGCGAAGTCGACAAAGTGGATACTGTTATAAGTTACAGGTATAATTATACCATATACTGGGGACACGGGCATGGACTTTCAACCGGTCTCCCTCTTACCGTTCGCCTTCACAACGGAACGAACCTTTATGGGCAATGGGGAGTAGCGGAATCTTCCGAAAAGCTAGAAACTCATCAGATCGAAGGTTACTTGACGCCCGGAACTGCCGTGAACGTGACGTTACGAGCCAATTATGGCGAGTGGGATACGCCCTACACGGCAATGGTGATTTCGAAGTACAAGGGCGGCGAAAATATGGAAAGATTTATAAAAGACAACCAAAGAGAATACACGATGAGGGATGCCGTACCAGAATTCGGCCCTATTTACTTTTTGCACAACAACAGTTTTGTGCCGACGACAACTACTACCAGTACAACAACAACTACTACTAGAACAACAACCACGTTGAAGACTACCTCGACTTCTACCGAAGACGCAATTCCATTGACGCCGCCCGAAATATTTGAAATGGCCGTTAGCAAAGAAAACATCGACATGAACGAAGTGGGCAACATGAACGATAACGAACGCGACAACAATAATTACATGATTGGCGACGATAGCGGAGCTCAATCTTTAAAAAATAAAGATGCCAAGGAAAATAAGGACGGAGGAAATGCTTCGAGCGTGACGTCCAGCATGGCAATATTGATAGCGGCAGTTGTATGTGCGCGTAAACTAACGTAAAATAATCTAGTGATGAAAAGTGTTCAAAAGGCGAGCTTGCTTCGAGCTGCTTGTATCTAGTGTGAGTGGTGTGTCAAAAAGAGTGTATATATCGCAGCTTAATATATTCATCTCTATCTAGAATAGTTCCTTACATTCCTATTCCCGGTCTTCATTCCAAGTGCGCGAACTGAAAGAAAGTGTGTAAATAGCCAGTGTAAATATGTTGTAAGAAAGACGAAGAACTGAAAAGTTGTGGAGAAGTAACGATACTAAATCCGCGATGATCTGTACGTCCATATGTTCGTATGTAAGTTGTAGATTGCAGGAATTGTATCAATAAGTATAAAAAAAAAACGTATTTTTGCAAAGTCCGTACGACGTGTAGTTTTCGATAAAAATCACTGGTTTGATGTATAGGGAGTTGCGGAAAAACTACGAGACGAAAAGGTACCGGTTCGTTTAAAATTAAATTGTGACAATTTTTTTTGTTGTATAAGTACCTACATTATTTTGTTGTTATACAATGAATAGACTTACTGTTTTGTTATGTTTTGAAATATTAAAAACATTTAATTTTGACGCGGTAGCGCGAGTAAGTAAGCATAATTTTGTTGATAATTTTAATTCCTGTCCGCTTGTCAGGTTTTTGCAATTTTTATGTTCCCGGGTATGTCGCGAGTTAATTATCACCGAACGTGAACGTAATTCAAGTTTATAATGTTGGCCATACACGCAAATTTTATCGAATGATGATGATGGTGTGCGTAAGCGATAGAATCGGCAAGAGCATGTTTCATTAAAAATTTATTGTCTGTTTATGGAGTTTTTGGGCTTGTTAGTCACTTTTAATAGTATAGCGATGATAATTGTAAGAGTTTAAGAATCACGTGTATTGATAAGATTATATTTTCGTATAACTATCTATGTGCAATGCAAGATGGGGACGACTGTGCCTATTGCATCGTGTTACAAAGGTTAAATTTAGAAGGTAAAATCGTTTACGTGTTCGGCTTCATAAATATGTATTTGCGGCTTACCACAGAAAATTTAATAGCTTAAATACATATATATCACTGTTTCTAAAATGGTAACTAAATATCAACTATCGTTAATGTTTGCAAAAACTATAATATGTAACCCCATTCTGAATATCAAATATTTTAATGTCAAAATAATAAAATGCCAACGTGAAGGTGATATACTAATCCAATTTGTGATTATCGATTATAAATTAAGAATTCTTGGAGCAAACATACTTGGATATCGCATGACCTGATGAACAAATTATTCGACTGATAAGATGTAAAGAAAACATTCGTTTTAAATGTATATTCATGTAAATGTAGATATACCAACAAATACTTAAAACACGTATTGTAGTTTTATTCCACAACCTCCAGTATTCATTCCATATCGATTTTCCTTTTTGCATCGATTTTTATCGATCAAGTGGAAACGAGGAAGCTTTCAACAATTAATAAATTATAGATCCAAACAATGCCGCGCATTATTTTCTGCAATAAACGCATATTATATCAAGGACAATATAATATTACTCACGTCAGACAACTAGTACAATTCATTTTAAATCCATTTAAGATTATACCTGACCTTCGTCGTATTAAATATCAAGTATTTATCTACTAATACTCTCGTTTATGTCGAATCATTTTCAAGAGAAAACTTGCAAAATTAAAATGCCGTTGCATTAATCCAATAAATTAATAAATGGCCTGCTTTATTACTCGTACAATAAAAATGTCGAGCGCAACTTAAATTGAAAAATTAAAGCGGCAAAAATTAGATGATTGAATAAAGAATCCACATCCTAAACACCTTCATTTATTAAATTACATAAAGAGTCGCTTTATGAGGTCAGAGTTTTAAATAGAGCGTCCTATTGATAATTTTTCAATTATTATGGTAAACGATAATAACGGCAAGCAAAACGATAACGGATGGAGGATACGAACCAAAGATAAGCTAGAAGTGCGTTTGATCTAAAATTGCAAATTAAGAAAAAAAAACATCGTCCTTTAATGTATTTTTTTAATAATAACTGCACCGCATTCGCTTTTAATAAATAAATTGATTGAAAGGTTAAATGTTAATTATGTGACGGGAAGCTTTGCCATATTCAAACGTTTCCTAAATAAAAGGACTGGCTGAAAATCAAATGCAAGCAAATAACGACCGAATTACTTAGTAAACATGACGACACATAATTAAACGCAATACCCTCCCAACATCATTTATGCCCGCACATACCCTAATATTTTATTCAGCAGGGTGCAACTTAATTTTTTCACGTATATTAAGTCTATCATCAACAGAATCTCGTCGGGCACCATCTGGAGTTGGTCTGATGGCGGTATACGAACATGATTCCTCCTTTAAGTTTAATACGACCCTCGAGACCTCTACGTCTAGCTAAAATAACAATCTTGTATTCGAGGATGTTGAAGCGATAAATGGATTTATCAGTCAACATTATTCCATCAAATTTACGTGCGACAATATTTGTTTTCGTATCCTACAGATTCATCGCCTAAACGTTTAATCGCTAACAAAATAAATTACGAAATAATATAATATTATCTTCGGGCGCGATATTAATTCGTAAACAATTCCAGTCGAATATGCGACGTGATATAGAAAAATTAATTTAACCAAGGCAGAAACAATTAGTAATGTGTTAAAACCGTCGGTCCGCAATTTGATCAACTATATAATTGCTTTCGGGAACAATTGGATTATTGAAATTTTTGGCAATTAAATCGCGTCCTTCGTCGATGACAAAATTTATAAACGATTCTAAAATTTTGTGATGGAGATAATTATGTAGAGCACACTGAAACGGCATTCATACGACCAAAATCAATAGGTTACTGAAACAGATTTTGCCTCTTCGTTGAGCGTAAATATATATGTTGTTTATAATTACCTATTTTTAGAAATTTAATGAAAAAGCTTATTGTGAATGTAAATACTTATCTACTTACAAAATTATTATTATTAGGTACAGTAGGTACATACATATAGGTATCTACATAATACACATATGTATGTCGATGAGATTTTAAATACATGTTGTACAAAGTACAAATATGTAGGTCATCTTTTGATATTATATATATATATATATATATATATATATATATATATGTTTCGATAAATAATTGAAATGATGTACAGTCAAGTTTGCATGTATTGCCTTGCGAGATGTGGTCGCTGGCCAACGAACGACGAGAGTGGATCAAAAGGGACGAAGGGTAGTGGTTGTTTTTGTATTGTAAATAGGGACACGTCAGATAATAAATAAAAACGGACAGTAATCTTTTTTTTATTTAGCCTTTTACGATAAAAACTAACGCAAGGTGAAACTAATAAGTGACGAAACAGAACATATGAACTTGACTGTACGTACACTACCGTCTGAAAGTTTGCAAACGGTACATAATTTTCGCATTTTTCTTTTGAATTATTGAATGTTTTTGAGAAGAACTAAGGTATTTGACGATTTCGTGCATTGAATGTTCTTCGCCACTTTTTAAAGTGCACATTACAGCACGTTGTACAAATTTTAATTACTGTCTTTTGGGCGTGTTCAAATTGTAAACCCTCAGTTCATAACGCAGCTATGAAAACTATTAAGTTGATAAACAAATTGTTAATATTGTAATTTAAAACAACTTAAACCAGTGTTTACACTTCGGAGATTATACAACAAGTAATGGGATTAACAAAACTTTTACAAGCAACCCCCAATAAAACTACCCTTCGGTGTACCTGCAGATAGTAAACGTTTTATCCTCAATTTTTCAAACTAACTTTCTAGAATTTAAATTAAATATTAACCAAATATACTCGAAGGAATAATACTTATCCAAACTTTCCGACGGTAGTGTATGTATGTACCTTCGCACAATAAAAGAATTGATGAACCCAAATATTATAAATTCCAACCCAATTAATCTGTCGAATTTAGATTACCCTTTTTTAAATATTTTGTCAATGTAATCAACGACGTATGAAACTGCCGTAATATTTTGCAACCCCTCGTTTCGTTAATAAACGTTTGAAAAGCCTTTTCATGCATTTGGCAGACTATATTATTATTCCGATACCGATCTACTATATATGAAGAAACTTACTTCGAATGAAAATTTTAAAAATACTAGGAGTATTTTACTTAACGAAGCACGAACTGTAATAATTGAACAATTTAAAAAAATCAACCTGTAACTAGCGGCGTCCCTGACGAGCGATAAACATCTAACTATATCTATGTTTATTGCGATTCACGTAATTGACCTGATTTTCTCTACGTCAAATAACATCCCACTTTAATTGACCATCAATTTACTTAAAATAAATATCCTAAATGTGTGACAGAAACGATTGATTTCTCCTGGAAATCTTCACTAATTTATTAATGATCTTCAGAATTTACTCGACATTAACTGTCCTGTTGCAATTGAACTATAAATGTAATAAAAAAATACGCAGTGGTGCACTTCTAATAAGTATAAGTAATATACATTAATTTTTCTAGACAACGGAAAATTTCATTTTTGTATAAAAAAAATGAAAAAGTGCGAGCAGGAAATGCTAAATGACATATTCGAAAACGTTATCGCCGACAAGGCAATTACCATAAAGTGAAACAAATTCTGATTTTAAAATTTACATAAGTAAATAGGTATTATTTAAAATTAATTTAATTATTCAATTTAATATGAAACTGGAATACAAAATAACAAAAAATGTAGATAAGTACCTATATAAATTAATAATATATAATTTGACAACTACTCGTGAAACGTCTAAAAAATCCAAAAATAGGTACAAAACCCAACTCACGTAAGACTTAAGGCATAATGTTTACTTCTGATAACAAATGAAATTTCTCGTTATACTTGACTGGAAATACGAGTGTTATTGAGATAGAACACGTAAAGAGAAATGCGAACGTTTGAACGACAAAAGGAATTAAACATCTCAGAGCTATAATTTAGCTTTGTTTCTTGTTTCTACTATTTCCAACAATTTGATATATAGGTAAACAACTTCCTTTGCCAAATTTATTTTCAACAATTTCACCTTTATTAAATATCTCGACTTTTAATTTCAATTTATTTATCGAATACCTGTTGAACGGCATCTCAAAATCAATCGAAGAAACATTTTCGTACAATCGCTTAACAACTTCTTTTTATTATAAAAAATGTAAATAATATCGCATTAATAACCATCGGTGAATAGAAATTGCAAAAAAAATAACAGGATTGATTTTTTCGACTTTCTCATTTCCGAACCAGAACAACCGCAAATAATGAAATTTAAGGTGTCGGAAATTGAAGTAATCAAAAACGCAATTCAGTACCTTTTTCGCCCGACACTTGCAAATTTTGCCCTTTTAATTCAGAAAATGGCACATAAATTGCCATTGGTAGGTAATTGAATTTCCTATACGTTATTCGAGATAGGTTCCAACACAAGTCATTGATAAAACCTTATATTTTTACAGTACTAATAAATTTTAGTCTTTCTTTGACATGTCATATGTGTGCAGATAAATCATCGCTAGAATATGCCACGTTCAAATCTTTAAACTGAATATTACAAATACACAATTTAGAAACTTTTTATTGATGACGTGTATTGGAATCTATCGTGTATAAAATATATGAATATAAAACGGAGAAATTAATCGTAATTCATATTGCCATCGAAACATTATCGAAAATAAAGATTTCGACAGACAGATGTAGAGGATCTAAGTAATTAAAAATTTAATGCCGTTAATTAAACTTCGAACAATAAGTAAAGCTCAAGAGATATAACACGATCGGAGATGGGGAAGGCGGGAGGTAACAGACTCGTCGGCACCAGCACCGCGACGCCGGGGTGCGTGAGACCTCCACCCCGGTGCGGATACTTCCCCTCGCCCCGATCTTCCGGCGCAGAACGGCAAGATCGATAACGAAATGTGGACCAGGCGGCCAATGTAAAAACAGAAATTAATGTCAGTTATAAACGAAAGTAGTATAAAAATGAACGAAGAGCATAAAGTTAATTTTTCCACTGAAACATTGGAGAGCTTCTCAAAATAAGCTTTTTTTTTTAATAAATACTTATAAAGGGTATAATAAAATAAAAGGTAAAATTTGACATTATACGTAATATATTATAGTTGATTAAATTTTAAATGTTTGCGTAGTAGGATCACAAAAGAGATTGATGTATAAAAAAGAAAAGACAAAAAGACACCTAATTTTATTGTGAGACAAGGTTGTCTACTGGGTGACCTACTTTCTTTATGAACAATAGCTTAACAAATACTAATAAAATGCATAAGAATAGATACGAAAGTTTTGAAATGTAGATATTAGAGGTTTACCTACCTATAGTTTGCTTGTCAGATGCAATAAAATTAATTTACGGTAAGATACCAAAGTTCGTTACGAAAGAATGGATAATAAAAGCTTGATTGAATGACAAACTGTTCGACATTTATCGTAGGTATTGATAGGAATCCTCTATCACTTCGTCGTCGAACTACTAATCTCATCTATTGACGTGTCTTTTGTTGGAAATTGGCAGATGTGGCTTTTCTCCGTTAACGGAGCATTTAATCCCTTTACGCAATATTACATAATCCTTATATACATAGTTCTGTAGAAGATACACACCTACATACATATAAACTATAATAAAATTCTTCCATTTTAAAACTCACGTTACTTTTAATATAAAACGAACACCACATAAAAAAGAAAATAACCGAATTCGGTCAAAATAATTTTGTGAAATTCGAAAGAAAATGGGGTTGGCACGGGAAAAAAAGAACGTAAATGTAGGTAGTATTACATAAAAGTAGGAGTCGCGAGGAAAAAAAGTGGGCAATAAAACCCTAGCGCCCTTACGTAAAATTATGTTAAAGGACGAAAAAAAGAATCAGTAAACGCCAACGTCGGAGCGACGAAGTGGAAAAATCCTAGTTTTACAGACACGCATTTTTCACACCCCGAAATTTTCGAAGACGTCTCATCTAATTTGTTCTCGCAAATTAAAACAACCTCGCGGAGACAGATATAGGTTAATTAACAAACAAAGAAAAAACGGGGAATTCGCGAAACTTTTAAATATAGGTAATTCGTTTGAGCGGCAGCCATTTTATTGTCGGAAGACGTCTTGTTTCAGGAATGTAAGCATCCCGAAGCGCATGTTTTGAATGACAATCTCAAAAGACGACGGTTCGTCACTAATAGCCTAAATCCTAATAGACTATTCTATTCGTGTCGTACCAAGCTCCGTCAAATTATACCTACTTTTGCCGCATTACGAGGGCTCGACTTAAGTTTTTCTAAATTTATGTAAGTGCGACCTCAATTGATTGAACTGCTCAAATTTATCGTGTGTCGATGTAACGTCTATTCCTTAATCATTAATTAAAGCGCATTTCCGTTTAAAAAAAGAATGATTTCGAATAGAAATTATAGATTTAAATAATAATAGAAAATTAGATTAGATAGTGCTTTATAAATTTTCTAATGGTATCTAACAGTTTTATTTAAATATTTTGTTTCGTAAGACTTGACGATTCTAATTCATTTTAATATATATTGTAATGTTTTTTATTTACCGTCACGATTGAAATTAATACCTATTAAATATCTCTTCTATATTTCATTTTGGTTCAAAGCTTTCCCAACTAACTGATGATATGTGTTTACGTCAGGTCAAGTATTAAATAAAAATAATACCTATTATTATTGCTAATTATTAGGAAACTGTTGATAATTTCAAAATTCTGTTAAGAAAATATTTTTCTAATATGAATATTCAACTAATTCACGAACTAATGAGAGTGTGCTACTATCTTAACTCACCTTGTATACAACGAAAAGTAGAATGGCCCGCACAAACACGATTTTAATATTACTAATCGGGGACATCATCCTTGACTTGCATAAAACCAATAAGTAAATTCAATTATAACTAACTAGAACAGCGCGTTTTAAACTTTTCTTTACCACGGACCCCCAAAATACTTAATTTACTACGTAAAACTTTAAAGTGAAAACATAAATACATATATACAAACGAAAAATCGCTTGTTATCTGTTTTAGCTGTAAATGCTCATAGTTTTACTTTAAGATTTTACGGGCCCTCGAGTCCGACAGGCTACGAATTAAGAACCTCCGAATAAATATTTTATGCGTCAACTAATAACATACACTGAAACGAAATAAACAATAGGTAGTTAGTTGAAGTATGTATATGTATGTTACGTACTAAGCTAGAAATTGTACATTTCGCACACTGCACAGCGATTTTTATACCAAGCGCGAAGTGCACAAGTCGTTTTGTACGAAGTTTAAATTTCAAGTACTTGGTACAGCGAATCTTGTACTGTTCGCACTCTGTACAGTTTTATTGTACGAAGTTGTTAATTTTAAATGCATATTCAACTTCGTACAATAGTTCTTGTACAAAGTCGGGGTTTAAAAATTTTCGAAGCGCCTATAGAGCTTTATACTTAGTAGTTGGCCATCCTAAAGTCTCTATTCCGCTAAATTACAATAAATATTTATAACTACCCTCAGTTTATTAAATCCGTAACGACGTTAGGTGTTTGTTACGGAAGTATAAAAAGGCCACAAGGGGCGAGAATTCGTTTGTTGTGTTTAGAAGTAGATTACAAAAATTACAAATGATTTTGATTATTTGATTATTACAAAATATTTTCCTCGAAATTATAAAGCGTGTTTCACATTTACTATAGTAAAAGTTCAAAATTAAAGTTCAACTGAATTCCATCAAAGAACAATGGAAATATGACGCACGTTATTGTTTTTCAACGAAAAAGAGCGAAGAAAGATTTTTTCATGTTCGTTTTTACACAAAAACTAAATTATATTTACTAAATATGGCATAATTCAAATTTCAAAGACGTGAAACGGATTTACATCCCTAAAATGGATCAAAAATAAATGTCAAATTACAATGACTGAAATAAGAACGTCGATAAGTTTGGCACAGCTATGAATTACACTTTACAACTCTGTAGGTATAGCCTGCCAATATTTACTTCGACTTTGAACAAAAACTGCCGTACCGAGTTGAATGTGCGTTTAGAATTTACAACTTGGTACAATAAAACTGTGCAGAGTGCGGACAGTACAAAATTCTTTATATCAAGTACAATAATTTGAACTTCGTACAAAACGGCTTGTGCACTTCGCGCTTGGTACAAAAATCAATGTGCAGTGTGCGAAATGTACAATTTCTAGCTTGGTAGAAATCACATATATATCTTTTAAAATGTATGCATTAATAATTACCTACACAAGAACATAAATCTTTATCAAATTTTATTTCAGTAGTGTTATAATAGTATCTTAAAAAGGTCAAACCTGTTTTACAAACAAATACGTATCCAAGTACTAGTAACAAATAACAAAATTAGAAAATTTAAAATAATTGTTTTTCGATAAATACGAAATTAAAAATAAGAAAATAAAAAATAAGAAAATATTTACAAAAATAAATCAATCGCAGCAATAGGTCCCCCCGTCACGTAACGGCACTCCACATGTTTACACAACGTCAACAACGTTGAATATAAAATTGAATATGAATATAAAAAATTACCAAACTATACTTAACGGTTCTTGTACTTTTTGTTTAAGGATCAAATAATTTGTGAGCCACATGTTAAAAGTTTTAATTTAAATATAGTTTACCGTATCGTGGGCACGTTTTATTTAATCGACTGATAAACCACGATTTTCACTTATTACACGTTTAAAAAATAATTATTACTGAACATTAAATTATAGGTACGTCTACATTATTATTGGGTTCGGTTAAACTGAATTTAGAAAAGGTAAAAGTTATTGCTTTTCGGATTTACGCGAGATTCGCATTAAAAAAATACCAGTTTTATTCATTTTGTTTTTTTGGCGACGAGTATAATACGACGTAAGATAAACTGAAGAATTATTGTAAAATCGATAATAAAAATCCAGAATATGAATGTAATAGTTACTTATAGTCATTTATCGACCTCTATAAAGCAGTCTATTATATTATATTATTATCCACAATTATGAAGTTGCTTCAGAACCTCGTAATTCTAATTCGTTCTTTAGTCGCAAATAGGATTGCTCGATATATTATGAGCTCCACATTAATATCTCCTTCCCCGACGTATCCGCGAAATTAATTAACTCAAAAGACACTTATTAATTTCACCTAACAGATTCATTATCATTATTTTAATTTTACGATCATCCACGAGGATAATATAGAATTAGTATAGGCACTACTGGTAATCTGTTATTGTAAATTAATATACAGCGTGTCCCACTTAAGAGTACCACTTCTATATCTAACCAAGTCTTATTTAACTTTAGAAAACAAATCAAGCTTTCATCGGATGCAATGAAAGAATTCGGAATGACTTCTTTTATCAAAAATGTATGGAGTTGTCAAGTCAACTGTATGTGCCCTCAAAAAGAAGTAGGCCAAGATTAATTCTACAGTATAAGTTGCTTTTATATTTACTGGACCAGGAAAACTAAAATCCCTTAGAGCTTCAGAATTTCTCGGGATGGAAAAAGCATTTGGTCAATGGTTTTTGCGACAACGAGAAAGAAATGTTCAGAAAAGTGGTGACATATTAAAAAAGTTAAATATTTAATAATATATACAGTGTGTCCTCGAATGGAATTGACAAGAGGAAAAAATCTTTATTATCGACATTACGACGAAAAGTTATTCTTCATAAAAAATTCCGCGTGTCGAAAAAAAATGAGTCTACCGTGAAAAAATCTGAGATAAAATGTTAATAATAAATTGAGAAAACATGAAAATGCTTAAATAAAAGAATAAAATAAAAGATAATGGCACTTTTCTCCTGAAGCATTTTCACGTTTTCTTAATTCATTAACATTTGATCTCAAATTTTTCCATGGTAAACTCGTTTTTCGACAAGCAAAATTTTTTATGAAGAATAATTCTCGTCATAAAATTGATAATAAAGATTTTTTCCTCCTTAGTAGACCCGCTTGTGTTAATATTATGCTTGTCGTGTGCATTGAATGAAGAAATTTAGCGACCTATTTTACTTGATAGAGGGTCAATTGTAGTGTACGAAATCACTTCTTGGCCACTTTAAAATCGCGTCCTTTACACCCACTATCTCTTAAAAGGTAAATATTTCAAAAGACTCTGTCTCACTTATCTTTTTTCTCCAATTAATAATGTCAGCTCAGCAGTAAACAGCTGCTATTCATGACAGTTTTAAGTGAATTTTCATAACACGGTTGTTTAATTTCGGGTCCTTAACTGCCTATAATTTCTTTCACTTATCTTTAAAGATAGACATCTCGTTTTAAATCCAAAACATGAAATTTTTCATGTGGAATAAAAAAGTCTATAACGATGATGATTGATTTTTCAATATTAAGCGAGATACTACGAAAAAAACGCACTTTAGAAATCAACCCTCCATAAACATTGGCAATTCCTTCTGAAACTAATACGTTTACACCGTCAAAATGTTTCAAATAAAATTTATTTCCCACACTTTCAGCTTTAATATAATATATATTTATATAATTTGAATTATCTCAACTTTGTAAAAACCACCATGAACGTGTGCGTGTAGCGTATAAGTGAGCTGTCTATGCGCGCCACATAGATGGACACCGATCTCGCAAGTGCTACCGAGTAGTCAGCACAATCGTAAGGGTAGTTGTAATAAATATTATTTGGATTACATGTAATTAAGGATTTTAAATTTTGATATTATCTAATTATGTAGGTATTTATATGTAGATACATATGTACCTAAGTACTTAATTTTAGATACGTGTCAGTTATAAAATAAAGAATAATAACAAATTTTTAAACAAAACAAAATTCAAGAAAATAAAAATTAAATAGTATCAAACGTTTTTGTCAATTGTTTTTGTTGCTGTCTTTTGGTATTATTTGATCTTACGTATAAAAATTTACCCTGGTAATGATGACCGGCTTCGAAACTATTAGAAAACCTCGTGTATCTATTGTTTTTTATCAGTGACTCGTTTTCGACAAGAATCTATCGCAGTGGCTTTCAATATTGTGGGTTACGCGTACCACCCCAAGAATATCAAGAAATTTTCGTACCACCACCCTTTATAAAAATTTCGACATCTAAATAAAAAATACAAAAAACTAAATACTAGGTGGGGTGAAAAGTAACCTCCTTGACCGCCAGAATGCGCTGCTACTGCAAAAAAGGTTATGGTGCCTTGAAGTCCGTTCATATTTAGGCAGACATGCGAAATTTCAGTGCGATACTGTATTTAGTTTTGTTTTGACAGCTGATTGTTGTTGACGTGTTTGGCATCATGTTGAGTATGGACAAAAACGAGTTTCGTTCTCTCATAAAACATTATTTTTTGAGAGGCAAAACGGCGAAGGAAACAAAAGAAAAGTTGGATAAATATTATGGGGCTAATGCTCCGTCAGATTACACCGTCAAATATTGGTTTCGAGAGTTTCGTGGTGGCCGCAACTCCACTACCGATCAAGTCCGCAGCGGCAGGCCCTCCGATGCGGTTACAGAGGACAATGTCAAAAAAATACATGAAATGGTGTTGGCTGACCGAAAAGTGAAGGTGCGCGAGCTAGCAGATACCACAAAGATTAGTACTGAGCGCACACGCCATATTTTGGGCAATATTCTGCATATGAAAAGTTATCCTGCCGTTGGGTGCCGCGTATGCTCACTCCTGACCAAAAACACGAACGCGAGAGCACTTCGAAAGAGTGTTTGGACTTGCTGATGCGGAATCGGGCGGACTTTTGGCGTTGATTGGTAACTGTTGATGAAACCTGGATCCACTATTACACACCAGAGAACAGAATGAGTGCCCGGCAATGGACTGAAGCCGGCACGAGTGCTCCAAGCGGCTGAGGAGGCTCAATGGGTCGGAAAGGTTATGGCGTCGGTTTTCTGGGATTGTCATGGCATACTCTTCGTGGACTACCTCGAAAAGGAAAAACCATCAACAGCGAGTATTACTGTGCATTATTGGAGCGATTGAAGGCCGAAATCGCTGCAAAACGGCCTCACATGAAGCGAAAAAATTTTGTTTTTGCAAGACAATGCGCCGGCACACAAGAGCATCGCAACCACGGCTAAAATCAATGACTTACGGCTCCAATTGCTGTCGCATCCACCGTATTCGCCCGATTTGGCTCCCTCGGACTATTATCTCTTCCCAAACCTCAAAAGATGGCTCATCAATAAAAAATTCAGCTCACGCGAGGAAATCATCGACGCCACGGAGGAGTATTTTGCAGACCTTCCGGAAAATTACTTTTCGGACGGGATCAAGAAGTTGGAAAATCGCTGGAATAAGTGTATCGAGCTAAAAGGGGACTATATTGAATAAAATAAAAAAACATTTAAAAAAAAAATTTTTTTTCATTCCCAAGGAGGTTACTTTTCACCCCACCTAGTAGGTACCAGTTTAAAATTATTTGAATAATCACTATCTATCTACTGGCTTTATACCGCAGAATTATACATTTACTCTATTTTTAATTTAAAAAATATTCGTATGCCCTTAAGCATTAAAAATTTCCCTATTACAAATCATAAACCAGTTAAAAGTTTAAGCGCATTATTATGCGACCGATAAAATACAAAGCAACTCATAAAACACGTGCGTCACCTACTCTCATAGCTTATCGGAATGCGAACAAATAATTGAATGTTTTTAAAATAAAAGCGGGATTTCCTAGTATACACGTATAAACTCGAATGCATTTATATATGGAATTCCGACAAAACCGTTTCAGATTTTTCGCGTGAGTAGTATTGAGTGGTGGTGCTTATTTCAGTAGTTCGAATTTTTAATTACGGTGTCGTATTATTTATGTGTGCGAGGAGTGCTCGTTCGGTTTATAAGGCCTTTTTGCGTGTGAGTGCGCGAGTGTTTTGTGTTGTGTTCTCTAAAAGGATTACAAACAAAAAGGATTAATACGACGAAGAAAGATAGGATCTTTCTTTGTCGACTAATAACTCTCCATGTATTTATAAAGTGTAAATACATGGACCTTTAAGCTCTAATACAAATTATCTGAAAATCGAACTTTGTTAGATTCTTGGATAAGGACTCTTGGTTAGGGCTCCCCTCAAACATTTGACGGTCCAATTTCGCAAACGAAATTTTATCTTTTGCGTAGGTATAGGTACGTAATAATGCAAGTTCGCAGTCAACAGAAGAATCTACGCTGGAAATTGACGATAGAGGAAAAACAAACGATAACAAGAAAAAGGTAGGAAATACAAAGAAACATTTAAAAGTTTCTAATTTTTTTCTTATAGTTTGTTGCAGACAAGTGACAGTCGTAGCGTCAGCAGTGTTAGTTTGCATTTTATGTATCAGTAAAAAAAATATTTTAGGGTTTTAATTCTATTAAATGATTATCGATTTATTTTTAATTTTTCTTATTTTAAGAGATTTTTCACTTAGAAAAAACAAGCAACGACGGTCAACATTCGTTTCTTTTTTTTTATAAACGCCATATTATATTTAATTTCGTTTGAATACAGATTTTCTTTCTGATTTAAAAATCGTATAACACTTATGTCCGATTTCAAAAAGCAGGTCTGAATATTTAGTTCGGTACTAAATGGCTTAAACAGATTGTTGGAACAATCGTTACCATATAAATAACCGGAGAATAAAATCATTTGGCATTTGTGAAATCGATTATTAAACTTTTAATAACCAACTTATCAAAATATTTTGATTTTTACGAGTTTTCTAAAAAAGCTATGGAACCAAAAAAACATCACGTATATTTCAATTGGTATTCTGACAGTCTGTGTTTGTTTTCAAATAGTTGTGTTAAAATTAAAAAAAACTTAGTTATGGCCTATCCAAAGCTATATGCAATTTACGTCATCAAAAAAAAGTTACTAGATTGTTTATTTGTAATTCGGTTTAAAGTTTGGAAAGTGACATATTCTATAGATGATTTACCTGCGCACATATTAGATGGCATAAAGAAAGACTACAATTTATTAACACTGTTAAAATACGAGGTACGAGATGACAGCACTGTGTGAAACGTCATCATCTAGTAACCTTTTATTGATGACGTGGATTGCATATAGGTTTGGACGAAGTATAGAAAATGTCATTTTACAAATGAAAGAAAACGTGATATGGTTGAAATTTACTACTCTTTTTTGAGGGGTGTAACTCTGAAAGGTAACGATTTAAGAAAAAAATTTATACGAAAGGTTCCTCTTAATTTTCGACAAGGAATCATCCTTTTAAGTTTTTCGCATTATTTATGAATCGCTTTGTATGTTAAATTAAATAAACAAGTTTAAGTATTTGAGTCATTATAAATACGTTTATTTCAAGCGGCTCGTTGGTCTAGGGGTATGATTTTCGCTTAGGGTGCGAGAGGTCCCGGGTTCAAATCCCGGACGAGCCCACGCTTTTTTTCAATTTTTATTCCTCCAATGTTAATAATAAATAAAATTGCGGATTTTAAATAGTTGTAAAAATTTCGCAATTAAACCATTTTAATATAAATCGTAAAATTAAACTCGAGCAAACATTATAACAACGATAGACGACAGATAGACGTTTAACTCAAGTTTTCGAAAACTAATTAAAAACTTTCGTCGCTCTGACAGTGAGAAATTTGATCGTCACGCACTCGTAATAAATACTTCAGGCAACTACGAGAGGGTAGGAATATGACCTATTTTTTCTATAGCTATAGCGTAGTTATAAATTTCCTCTTTCAAGTAGGTAATCCTTAAACCAAAATAACTATATTGTCAACCTAGAATTTCGAAATTATTGTACATGTTAGCATGCACTTCACATCGCTAAAAAAAAACTAAATGGAAATAAAAGAACGTCCGATCCTACAATTTATTTCACAATTTGCGAGTCATGCGAGGGTCATCGTGCCGTTTTCAAATTCCTAAGAGCTTCTCGTGCAATAGAATTTCGCAGTATTATTTTATTTGTATTATTGCAATTATTGATACTGTTATAACGACCTCTCGGTCGTTATTCTCTGTTTTGATTTAATAATCAACATTAATAAAAACTAATTAAACAATATCATATGGTGAATGAAAGAGATTCACATCATACAAACGCCGCCTACGCATTAAAAAGAACAGGGTAGCATTACTCATACATATATCTAGCGATCGAAATTTAAAAAAAAGCAATAAAACGAATACCTACAACGGCGTGTAGGATGCGGTCATTACCATTTAAGGACATGTCAACAGCGTATACTTATTCAGAGACAGACCTAATCAATGTGAAGAACTTGATGATGGTATGGTCAAGATGAGGCGCGAAGCGTGAATGAACCAGAAGAACGTCTGTCGGATCGGCATGTGAGTTATCATCGTATATGATGCAACTCATCTGGACGACTGCGTTTCTCGAAATGTTAACTTGATATACTTGCAATAATTAGTTCTGGTCTAGACGTCATAAATGATTTGCAGCAAAAAAATATTTCTTATCTTCTAAATTTATTTATTAACGAAGACGATCTAGCTCGAGGTCTAACCTAATTATTGCGAAATCGAGTCAACTTTAAAATTTCATCTTCTCAGCTGCGAGCGAGTTTATTAAATGGAAAAGTTCCTTGTAAAAACCCGGAAGTTTAGGCATCTACAAGTGCACAAGTTGTTAAATAAAAAGTGTATTTCAATTGAATACCGAATTGTTTATATTCGATTTTTATTGAAAATTATCCGATGAAAAAATTAGATATGTGTGAACGCGTAAATCGAACAATCGGCATTCGTTTTCTACGTTTCTCACTTTCATTGAAATATTTATGAGTCGAATCGCGTTTTATTACTAATATCGCTTTTGGGGCATTTTATAAAAATCTATAAGCAATAAAACCGACAAAGAACCCTTTCGCACGCAAATCATCATTGTACTTTAATGTTACAAGAAAAACTTTCAACTTCTCGATCCCATCAATCGATCCTACTATTACAAAACACGCATTTCTGTTCGATAAAGATTTAACGTTTTTATCTAAAGGACCACGCACACTTTATATGGAAAAATAGGAACCACTCAAATCGATTTTTTTTATATCAATCGACTCGTCTTAATGTGAGGAATAATTATTATCATTGCGTCAATTTTGTTAATTTATAAATAAAGCCGCAATCTTTAATTAACGCTCTTATGAGAATTTCGTGAGAACAAAAGAGAACCTACTAAAATCAAATTTGTTTGAGTTCATAAATCAACTTTGTTATTTATTGCGGGGTACTTAACAACGACGGGTCGGTACCTACCTACTTAAACTGGCCTGGGATTTAAAACGATTGAAATAATTCTTTAAATAGGTATTGGCTTTGTGCACATTAAAAATGTATACTTAACTAAAAGATTATTTGTACCTATCTATAAAAAGATAATATCGATGGCGTTTTGTCAAAAGGGCGTAGCCCACGCTTTCAGTTAAAATGAATTATTGAATTAAATGAAAAGACAATCTGTTAAAATCTGGTAACAATATTTCGATTTTTTTCACCGGAAAAATCGATTTGTATTTCCACCAAACGTATCTTCTTATAGCTACACCACGACACAACATGTGCTCTTCGGTAAAATTTACTTTTTATGGGTTACGCACTTCTAGAAAACCTGCGTCGATATTTATATCAACTTGCTTTTTACAATTGCTGTTATAATATAGTTGCTGTTGCTGTTAACGCTAATAATTGGAAATAGAGTAATAATATATTAATAACAATATATTAATATATTAATAACATTAACAAACAATTCAAATAAAAAACAAAACACAATCACGAATAACAAATCAATAAAAAAAAATAATTCTTCAATATTCAAAATTGTGACTCAAATAAATAAATAATAAAATAATCTTAAAAATAAGACAAAAATACACATAATGTAGCTGTTTATTTTTCTACCTCTATTAAAAATGTTCACCATAAAATATCTATAGGTGACTCCAAATTATTAATTTTATTTTAGTGGGGGTAGTAGTGACCAGCCAGCCTCATTAGAGATCTCTGTCAAGTAAGGTTAAAATAACTCTGTAACGTAATAAATAATTCGATAAATCATTAATATTGAAAAATCGGCCTATGTATATCCGCCAAAAAAGAAATCTTCCACATAAAATTGTGGCTATTATAACAATTACGGCTTATCCAAACCTATGTACAATTCACGTCATCTATAAAAAGTTATTATATTGTTTATTTGTAATTCAGTTTGAAGTTTGGAAAGTGACATATTCTATAGATGATTTACCTGCGCACATATTAGATGGCATAAAGAAAGACTACAATTTATTAGAACTGTAAAAATACGAGGTACGAGGTGACAGCACTGTGTGAAACGTCATCATCTAGTAACCTTTTATCGATGACGTAAATTGCTTATAGGTTTGGATAAAGTGTAACTAACAAAACTATTAGTTTTTAGGTAATTCTTTTATTCCAGATTTTAAGCTCGCTTACAGTAGGTACCCTCCTAATTTTATTCTAACAACTGTAAAATAGAAGGATTGAATTCAGAATTTAAATGCTAACGTCAATTCAATATGAATACTGGTTTAAAATTCAAAATTACAACAAGGAATCGAACAATATAATACTCTATGAGCACTATTTTACTGTTTTCTACCTGCTACTTACATTTGTGTCGTTTCTTAGAAACATATTTACCATGACCCCCTCCATAAATAACGAGCGACAGATTTATTAACTTCCGACATAATTTAAAGCCCAATTTTTTTCAATGAATTGTTCATTAATGGGTTTAATAATGAAGTTACAGATTTGGCGCAATGGTAATAATTATTCCTCACATTAAGACGCGTCGATTGATATAAAAAAAAATCGATTTGAGTGGTTCCTATTTTTCCATATAAAGTGTGCGTGGTCCTTTCTGTTCGTTTCAATTCAGATGTCGGACGAAATTTTCAATTAAATAATAGGAACGTTTTCCGATGGGACAGGTAAAAAATTGGGCGAATCCGCTAATGAAGCTTCTACGAAGGAAACCGATCTAACATTTTAGTGGTCACAAAAGAACTTCCGTGCGAACGCGTACGATTGTGAGATTTTTCTCATCGCGCCCGAATAACTGCGCAACTAGTTTCTTATGATGTCGGAAAGTATTCTTGTCGTATAGTTGTTTATAATGGATCTTACTAACGAGCTCGTGTAATCGTCAAGGTAAGTTTATTCGTGTCGACAAGATAATACGGTAAAATAATCATACTTTTAACGTGTAGTTTTTGTATTTTAGTGAAACGCTATTTTCACGGACGCTTCAAGGCGCCGATGAAATTTTGGTGGTCGAGAAAATCGACATTAGGGACCAATTAGGAGGGTAAGCGCAACTTTTTCAAAACTCGACGACAAAAGCGTCTGACGCAAACGCCCTTCGCGGCCGAATTCGTTTTCAATAAATAATCGACAACTAATCGCGCGCAAATAAAAAAAAAACAAACTTGCCCATAACTCCGAGTTGCTGCGGGGTTAGGTGGGTGGCGTCTCCACCTTCAGGAACCAGCACCCCATATCCTCCACTGGCGACGCTGCTGGACGCCACCGACGCCTTTTCGCTGGTGGTGCCGAGCACCGAATTTTGGCGCCTTTCGTTAAATGTGCCGTAACCGATGCTTCTTCTGCCGCTGCTCGCTAAACTCACGACATCTGTGGAAGAAAAAGCTTTTCTAGAGATTTGACCAAAGACTTCGACACTTTTTTCCGTTCAATCAAATGTTCAATGTTTTTTTTTCACATTCTTATAGTAAAATTAACACTTTGACCTTAATTTTGAATTTTTGATATCTATCTATAATAGGTTGGTTAGGTTCACTAATTGATATCAGCTTATTACCTAGCTATACATAAACACTTCAATTATGTTTTTACATACCATATCATTAAAAATTTGAAGACGTCGTGAAAGACAGCTGAAAACTAATTTAAAAGCGTCTTTTTTAGTTATTGTTCATTATGCAATATCTATACTATCTGTGCGTGTACACTATAATACATTATAGAATGTGTAGGGTGTTGTGAACGCCCTCTATAATGTAGGTAAGAAATATGGTCTTGTCTTATTTGGGCACATTTAAAACCCCGTATACCAAATTTGAATAAAATAACTCCAAAAATGCGCGAGTAGATCGTGAAAAGATGAAATTAAAAAAAAAAACTTCTTTCGAGGCGCATATTATATAACTTTGCACTAAGGTAAGTTGGCCCAAATTGGTTTATTTTTAGCCAAAGAAGTCACTGTCAGCGTATTGCCCATTTTTTACTGGACGCCCTGTATCGGCGATCATTTAAAAATGTCTAAATAGACTACATAAGAAATGGGCTTTTGATTATTATTTAAGACAAAAAATATTTATGTATATTCGAGTTTAAATAAACACTAGAGATACCTATAAATTGTACATAAATGAAACGATTTTAACGGCGTATCGGTCAAATTAACATGCCAACACGATCCGTAAGTATTTAACAAAAAAAATCGTATACCTAACTATTTAATTGTAAATAGTGCTAGAAAATATTTATTAAATTATTAGATACGTACGTGTACCTATTAAAATTTAACCAATAGTGAAACTTATTGATTATCTAATTTGAAACAAAGATTATGAGTGTCAAGGTTTAGGTATATATATATATATTTTATGTGAGCTCATAAACGATTAACTTGTTGAATACATTGATAAATTGTTTAATGTATGTAACTTAAATTGTCGAGTTAAAGATGTCGTCGCTAAAGGAGTTTTTTTGTTTTTTTTAGCGAATTACGTAATTATTATACGGGAGGGGGATATGTATAGGTACCTAACCCAGACTTTTTCGTCCACGAAGTCCGTTTAAGTCTCGTAAGTTGTTCAAAAAAAATATTGCCCAAATTTGATGTCTTGTGTATGATCGGCACCTCATCTCTAGCCACCTAATTTCACACTCTTTATATTGAAAAAATCGAATTTTGAATGTACCTTAGGTACCGTACCTAGTTAAAGTAACCATCTATGCATTTATAATATTGAAATCGATTGATTCGTTGTTTTTTAAAATTTTATTATTATTGGGCACCTATTACTATAATTACATTTTTAGAAAATTAATTTTATTAATGTTAAAAATATACTCCACTATCTGGCATAGGTACAGGCTAAAATATTATCTACCTAATAAATTATTCAGAAGTTTACTAAACATCTTCGTTATACTATGCCACTTTTTTTGTGTAACTTGTGAGCAGCAAACGATAGCGACAGAAATTCGCTGCGAAATTGAGCACTAAACTATCGTAGGTATAAATACATTCTGATTTGTTTTTCGTATATGGGCAATCGCCACGGAGAAGGGGTGGGAATCGGCCCCCACTCGTTTCTTATGTATCAATTTCGAACTATACAATATCCTGTTTTGCCGGATGCCGGATGAAGGATGCAGAATTTTTATTCATAACTTGACGAACAAGTGTAAACCGTACTGTTTAAACTCTTTCTTGTCGCGAATTTTATGATATTAGCTAGACAGTTAGTTCGGGCCTTAGGCGCGCAATGATTGTGGTTCTTATTTTCTCCTATATATATATAAAGGATATAGAAAATGTTTTCGGCCTATAATAATCGAAGAATTCTTACAGCAATTCGATTCGTCGCTTGTTCATCCGTCAAGAGGAGGGGGTTGACTCCTATCTTTTCTATTTTGTACGTTCAGAAAGCTGTTCACGTTCAATGTCTACACAGGGCGATTTAATTTTAGATATAGAAACTTTAGGTAATGATAAATTAGTAAAAAAAAAACACAACACACGTATAGGTGTATACAATTTTTAGTTTCAAAGATACGGGACGTTATTAATTTTTTAAAAAACGTTTTTATCTTATTATTTCCAAATAAAGGGTTATTTTAAGTAATGTTGAAAATGTATATGTTTCTATAAGCTTATCCAAACCTATATGTTGATCACGTCATTAACAAAAAGTTACTAGATTGTTTATTTGTAATTCGATTTAAAGTTTGGAAAATGATATATTCTATAGATGATTTACTTGCGCACATAGTAGATGATATAAAAAAAGACTACAATTTATTAGAACTGTCAAAATACGAGGTACCAGGTGACAGCACTGTGTGAAACGTCATCATCTAGTAACCTTGTATGGATGACGTGAACATCATATAGGTTTGAATGAGCTATATATTATATATAAATTTCATTATAGGGAAGGTGACGGCCTGGGCCTCGATTTCTCTTTTGGATTTAAGGCTCCTCGCCAGCGAAGGGTCGTTTTCTATTACTTTTTTCGGCAAGTTGTTGAAGTTTTAAACTTTCAATGTTCAGTGTATTTTAAAATATCAAGTTGCGCCCTCGCGAATGTTAAATTTGTCCTCATTTGCAGGTTCGCGAATACAGTTAAAAATTGCGAATATTAAAGGATTACTGTATTGCAAAATAAAACATAAGGTGCGGGGTTTTTGACGTAGGGTTTTGAAAAAGTACAATAAAATGTTTTCCACGCGCAATTTGGAAAACATTATGAAAGAATAATATTACGTGATACAAACTAAATTCGAGCAGTTCCTATATGTCATTTTGTACACCTTTCCCCAATAATAAGTAATTACTTATGGAATTACTTAATTACTGTAATTACTTATGTTATTACTTATATGTAATTGAAAAATATAAGTTACTTAAATATAAATTTAATAAATGACTTGATACCAACAATAAGACCGCGAACATACACTTATAAAAAGAAATGTAAACTGTACACATAAGCAATGCGAAAATTTATGTGTGGATATAAAATTTATAGAATGTAGAATATGGTACCTATATTTGAAATAAACGAGATCCGACCTATCCACCAACATTTTACATTCCAGTCAGGTTTTAAAACCTGGAAAATTTGACGTCAAATAAATTGATAATCCATAAATAGTGTCGGGGGTTTACGGCATTAAAACTTGAGGAGCGAGGATTTAAATTTTATTTACCCACTAGACAGTGTGCAGTACTTCGTGGTCTCGATAGTGGAAAACCGAAGAGAGTGTAGCCGAAAAGAAATGGAAAAAAAAGTAATAGATTAATTACGGGCCGAGGTGATCTATGTTTCAACCAAACGAACATAGTTATTATCTATGTTTTAAAACAGCTTAAGGATTCTTGTCCAAGTTATTTTGTTACAATTTAGATCTTTGATTTTAAATTTATCAAAAACACATAATCTATCTTATATTTATAATCACAATAATAATCCATTTTGATCATATTTCAATAGTACATACGCGAACAATTATGAAAATGTCAGTTTCAAGCTTACCAATGAGAAACTTAAAACAACACGACGATTGCACGCATTTTATATTTTCCCACGACTTTTTGATCACCTACGCTACGTAGAGCTATTTTTATATTCGTTTATCATATGTAGCTTAAATTTCTGTGGAAATTGCGAAATAAAATAATATTATGCAATTTCATTGGCGTTTACAATTTCCCGATCGACAATATGTATCACATACGTATAATTATAATTAACTGATCGATTAAAAATCAAATCTAAACCAAAATTCGCCAATCCGAAACCATTTCTTAATCTTTTTCATCGGCGTTCTATTTGTATAGGTAACTGACGAAACGGATGTAGATTAAATAAAATAACTTAATAATTTAATTTTAACCACTTAAGAAACGACAAATTAAAAAAAATAAGGATGTCTCGAAAGCTTCAGCAATTTGGAAAACCTTGACCCGTAAACCTATCCGGTTCACGAGACTGTCATAACAATTTTACGTTGCCCCCTACAACTACAATGCGTTTTAAAACAGTAGGAAATGAAGGAGAACAATTACCCAATAAATTCAATGCGTAATATATTACGACCTTAATGAACTTGTCTCCATCATGGCCCTTGCGACCTTGACTCATTTTTAAGCGTGGTATAATCTACTTTTATATTTAGATATAAGTACATACTATCAGAGGAATAATTTAAAACTCATCTAAAGAGTATTCGTTTAACATGCGATTATTAAGTGTGTCGAAATAAAGATTACAATGAGAACAACGTCTTACTACAAACGGCCAAAAACTTGCATTAAAAACAATTAGTAAAGGTCTTCGACGTCTTTTGTTCTTTACATTTTCTTACTTTTATATAAATCAATACCCACACTTATACCTATACTTAACAATATTTTGATGGGACGCATTGCACAATTTTTTTGAAAATTAATATCGCAAAAGTTCCATACGTATTTTTAAAAATATTCTTTCGAAATGACCCATAATGATAAAACACGTTGTCTTACACTTTGAATTGTATCCGATATTTAAAAATACTTATCTACAAAGAAACAGTGATGAAAATTGAACTATAACAAGAAAAATGGAACAACAAAGTCGTATTTACACTGACGTCTATGAAAAAATCGAGTTCCTACTCAACAAACAATATTCGAAAACTATAACGTTCTACCTATTTGTAGTATTTAAAGTGTGAAATCAAGTTTATTGAATTTAGATGATTTGCGTGTCTCAAGTCAGTAGGTATATCCTCCAACATATCAAAAGCTCTAATGAACTTAAATCAAAAGGTTACAACAATTTATTACAATAAAGACAATACACTTCGGTATTTGTTTTAATTATGCCATTACCTAAGTAGATATATTAGAAACTTTTCTAACGCTGTCGTAGAGCTATTAAAATTTAAAAAAAATGTAATTTTCTGGAAAACGCGTTGTCTAACTTAGGACAATTATGTGGTCGACAGCAGTTGTTGAACATCCTGTATGGGAATAAAATTTATAAAAGCAATGACAAATTATTTTGATTATCCACACGGTATTATGTGTTAGTTTATAATTAATTATAGTATCTACTACATTTAGTGAAACCTCAATTAAAAAACTTGCGTTCACGTTATTTTATACTGCTGTTATTTTTATAACCAACAGAAAACAATGAAACTGCATAGGCAACTTGTGCAGCAAGTGTGTATAAAAAATTGCCCACAATACTCGGTAATTTAAAAGTCAATTATAAATAAATAAAAATAAAAAATTAGTAGTATCATGTATGAAATCATAATAACTTATTACTTAATAGTTACAAACATAGTAAATCAATCCATTTAATTAAATATTAACCCATTATAATTTGTATATATCATTTCCTACTAAAATAATTAATGAACTTGATAGTGTTCCTGTTTAACTTCAATATTCTTTTGCTACTGTAATAGTACATACTTACTACACAAATGTTCTTTTACCCATAATAAATTTATAATGTATTAATTTCTCAGTTAAAAATATATTCCCCACATAGTATTATTATATACCTATTTAGCTTATTCTATTAAATTTCATTACAGCTAAGCTCTACGCTCGATAGTAAATTTAAAATTATTCGACTAAACAAATTTTTACCTCCGTTTGGACTCCGAACGCCCGAAGACCTCAACCGTTTGCTGAAACTCTTTTTCAGCCTGCTCGGATCGACCGTCTGTTTCTTTCGTCTCATGTATCGGGCAAGAATGCCCAAAAGGCCTAAACTAGCAGTCACGGAAATCACTACGACCTAAAATAAGGGCTCAGTTTAAAATTGCTCCTACCAAAACTTAATTAATACACAACCTTTTGCGTCGTAGACAGCGAGATTTTCTCCGGCAAAATTAACTTGAAATTTTTTAAGTGATCGAAAGCAGGGCCTAAGTGTACTAAAAGGGACATGATTTAACTTTACTCGAAATAAAGTTAATTTTGAGGTTATAGGATTGAAAAATTTAGGTTATATATAAAACTATCGAGTTCACGATTAAACGTAAACGGTGATATTTGTCACTCGATAAATAAACCGCACGATGCGTTTTTTCAAACTGTACATATTCACTAAAACATTACAAATATAACGAAGTGTTTGACGACAAATCAAATGTCGCGCTCACGTAACTACTACAACGACCGAGCAATCGAGAACTACTACAGAGTTTTCAAAAACCCTATGATCGTCTTCGTGAAATTGTCAGTAGTTGTCAAATACCTATTCGGAGTTGTCAGTGTTTGTGTACGGTTTTTTTTTAAATTAAAAAAATTGAGTGTAAATAAAAATGACATCGGAGAACATCGCTAGAGTTTCATGCACCGTAGAAGATTTGCCTGACGAGGTTTTAGAATTCATTTTAAGCTTGATTCCACCTTATAAGGATCTCCACGATTGCCTGCAAGTATCAAAACGATGGAGAAGATGCGTTATAAGTAAGTTTTTCGCTTAATCATGTGCCTAAAATTAGTTTTAAGTAAACATTTTTTCTTTGTTCGAAAATTAAGGTTCGAAATTTCTAATTACAGATGTCACAAAGACAAAACAAAGAAACCTTTTTAAGGCAATTACGGAATTTGACATAGCTTGGCAATCTGTAATGCCAATAGCTTTGGCTCCAACAATTACAAAACGATATTCCCATGCCGCGGCAGTTCACGATAATTCCATGTATGTATTTGGAGGGTGTACATGTTCGATGACCACATTTAACGATTTGTGGAGATTGGATTTGTCTAAGAGACAGTGGGTCAGGCCGTTAACGATGGGGACTTATCCCTCCCCAAAAGCTTGTTGTACCATGGTGTGTTATAAGGATTCTTTAGGTAATAAGTCTACATGAATGTTTGCCATAACTAACTATCTGTATGTTTATTCTGTAGTACTGTTTGGTGGTTGGACTCATCCTGCTTCTTATCCTTTACACCAGACCTGGCATTTATTTAATGAATTACACTTGTACGATATAACTGCTAATAAATGGAATTGTATTAATACGATGAATACACCACCACCTACGGCTGGCCATTCTGTTTCTGTTCGTGGTAATTGGATGGTTACGTTTGGTGGACTACAGCGAGCCGTCGATGTTGTTCATTCGACTAAATCGAACGATATCTGGAAGCTAAATCTTGAAACATGGGAATGGTACAAGCAGGAAACTGTCGAAGGTAATAATAATTAGTTTTAAGAATACTTAAATAACACTATTTTTCTTACTAGATGGAAACAAACCGGTAGAACGCTATGGTCAATCACAAACGGTATTAGATGACGAAAATATCTTAATAATGGGTGGAACCGGTGGTACTTCGATCTATTACTCTGATGTATGGATTCTAAGGATGACCGGAGAGTTGTGGAGGTGGATACCAGTTGAAGTTCGAAATTCTGCAGACGCTCCTCCTAATATATGGTGCAACCCTGTTTGCAAAGTATGAAACTTAGATGTATGGAGGTGAACACTTTAATATTTAAGTTTTTTTGTTGATAGATAGAAGACACGATAGTAGTATTAAGTCGTAGTAGACAAAATAACACTCCGCCACTAATGTATTATTCGAAGGGGGTGTGGGTGCCACCTCGGGAAGATATGGAACATGAAAAGAGATCAGAAGGTAAATTTAGGCAGGTGGATAAAGATGAAAATGTGAATGGTAAAAGGGGAACGTTTCATGTTCGAAGGCCGACATTGCCAGAAGAAGAAGTGCAACCGGGTCCTAGTCATGTTCATTCTAACAGTACTTCGCGAGAAAAATTTGTATCGGCTGTAAGCATACTATATTTTTTGAAATACAATTTTACGTGTTAATATTCATTTAGCAGGTGTTAAATGCGACGCCCGCTATAAGCCTATCTGCATTTAATACGGCCGAACCTAAATATCCGGTAGCAGATCAAAGACGTGAACGTCGTTTGGAAAATTTACGTCGTATCGAAGAAAAATTAAAGAAACAAATGAATCAAGACAATCACGAATCATGGATTGTACCATCGCCCAAAAAACAAAAACGTAATGTTTTGGGTTTGTATGTGCTCGACATTTCTCATGCTCTAGATGAGAAGCCGTATGTGACATGGTTGCCATTAAAAAATAACGGCATGTTTACACAAGGACCCGAAGAGACTGTTTTATATTCTTTAGTAGCTGGAAAATCCGAATTAATTATGTTTGGAGGTATACAAAAAGATGGCAGTTCGCTAGCGTGCACTACAAATTTAAGTAATCAGGTTACTAATTCGTTACATTTTATAACTGCGCCTAGATATATTATTTAAAGAAGTTAGTATTAGTGTTTAGATTGAATTTTGTTTGAACTTTTAATATTGCGTTTTATTTAATAATATGTGAGATGTAAACTGTTTTATAATTTTTTAATAGTTTTGCGAATAAACATTTTAATAGCAAAAAAAATGTGGATATTAAATATGAAATATGACAAGAAATTTTAGAATCTATTGATCAAATCATTACTACGTTCCATGCAAGATTCAATTCGAATTGAGTACATATCTGTTTTACATTAATCCTGTCGATATCGTATTCGGATAAGATACGATCCCAAAATTTGACGTATCGATCTTGAAGTTAAAAATGATTTTAATACGATCGGTCGGTGTTTCCATAAGGTATTCAATACTCAATTCGAATTGAATCTTGTATGGAAACGTAGTAAATAATTAGAGGTAGTTGACATTTATTCTGAACTCTCTTGTATATTTTTACTGGGAATTTTATTTCAAACTGTCTCTTATGTTGCGTAACTGTCACCAACTTCTCATCAATGAAATGTCAATAACCAAAATCTTTCCTAATCAATTTTAAGAAACAAAAATGCGTTAAAAGTTTACAAATCGAATCGAAATAAGATAAAATGATTATAATTAAATTACATCTAATAAACATTGGTAAGTTTCTTTCCAAAAATAAAATTGAAAATGTCTAAACAAGCGAAACGGAAGATTACGGTAAACATCAATTCGAAAAACAAAACGCTGCCGAAAACGAGGCCGAGTGTGTTCGAAAGGTTGGGCACTAAAGCAGGTTCGGCACATAAAGAAGTTTGTCATCATTGGGCCCAACATGGTACGTGTCCCTACGGCAAGGGTTGTAAGTATTCGTCCACGCATACCTTAATAAGTCCGTCTAAACAACGATTAGCCAAAAAAGAGAATGAATCAAAAAAACGGCACAATAAAGAAACAACTCACAAGAGACTGCACTCTTCTAATTTAAAGCCAACCCAAAGTCCTGACCCGGAGTGGAATAAGTGGGATCCCACTGAATTGGAAGATGCGGATCCTGACGATTTAGAAAAACGTCGCCAAGAACTACAACGTGAACTTGAATTACAAATGAAAATGGAAAACAAGGCACGAAAGAAAGAGAAGAAACAAAAGAGCGAAAGCAGCCCATCTACGGAAAGTTCGAGCAGCTCAAGCGAATCCAGTTCTACTAGTGAAGAATCAAGTTCTAGTAGTTCATCTTCCATGGAAACTACGCGCAAAAAGAAGAAAAATAAGTTAAAACAACGCGAAAGTTCTTCATCGACTGATCGCGAACGAACACGTAAGCATAAAGTAAAAAGTACTAAACATAATTCGACTAATATTAAATTGATACCTCGTGTTGAAAAATCAAAAATACGTTCCCCATCTAAATCGGTTATCAAAATAACGACAAAATCGCCGACACCTATTCGATCCACAAAAAAGTCGCAAACACCACCGCCCAAACTCAAGACATTTATACAAGCGAAAAAGGACAACGATTCGTTGCTGCCTAAATCTCCACGTCCTGTAAGCAGCGCAAGTGATAATAAGGAGAAACGTCGTACACCATCGCCGAAAGCACCGAAGGAAAAAGAACGTGAAAAAGAAAAATCAGTAACAAAGGACAGAGATCGTGAAAAAGAAAAGGAAAGAGAAAGAGAGCGGGAACGAGAAAAAGATAAAGAACGCGAAAGAGAAAAGGAAAAGAACGGGAGCGTGAGAAAGAAAAAGAAAGGGAACGTGAAAGAGAAAAGGAACGAGAGAAGGAAAGAGAAAAGATAAGAGAACGCGAGAGAGAACGTGACAAGGAAAAGGACCAAAAAAAACGAGATAACAGGTTTGTATATTTTTTTATTTAAGTAAGTACTTACTGCTTATTGTTTATATGTTCTTTTGTTAAACGATCTTTTAAGGAAAATGAATTTATTTTTATTTAATTATATTGTAGGTCGCCAAAACGCGATTCTAAAATTTCGAAAGATATCAAACGTAAGGAATCTCCAGATTCTCGTCATTCTCGAGACAGAAAATTATCTCCCAGTAGATCTCGAGGTAGCGGTAGCGGAAGTAGTCGTCGCGATAACAGTCGTAAAAATTCTCCGGCTCCTAAAGACGATCGTCGTTCTGTTAAAAGAGACGACAATGATAGGTCAAGAGGGAAAGATCGTATAAACGATAAAAATCGAAAAGACAAGAGAGATTCTCGTGATCGGGACAGGGAGAGGGAAAGAGAGCGAAGAATTGCCAAAGAAGAGCGCGAGGCCGCTAGAGAAAAAGAAAGAGAAGAGGCCCTTGCCCGGTGTCAAGAGCGACAAAGGGAAAGAGAGCGTCTGAAGGAATTGGCGAAGAAAGAAGAGTTGAGAAATCGCGATCGTGGTCGACGCGAAGATCGAGGTCTCGATAAACCAAGCACTGATCGGTGGAGCGGTTATTACCCTTACCATCCGATAGAATTCCACCTAGTCGGAGGGGACGATCATCGGAGAAGGAACGAAACGATAGAGATAGGAACAGGGATGTACATAGAGATAGGTCTCTGGATCGTGGTCGAGGTGGATCCAGAAAGTCCGTAGAGAGGCACGAGCGATTAGAAAGGGACGTGGACAGATTAGATCACGATAGGGATCGGTCCGAACGAATGTATGATCGTGGCTATGAACGTACCGAAAGAAACTACGATAGGGATTCGGATCGTGATCGAGAATACTCTACAATTTCTTCTAGACTTCGTGATACGGAGAGGCGTCATGAAGACAAGAACTATGATAGTCCGTATAATGGACGCTATTTAGATCTGGATGATCGTTATAATGAAAGTTCACGCGATGATAGGATGTCTTTGGATGCCAGAGATTACTCCGAAGATCGTAGATCGCACAGAGACATGTGGGAGGTGAGAGAGGAAAGGGAGACGGAAAGAGATAGAGAGATCGATCAAAGGAGATATGGACGAGAGGATTCAAGGCCGCCTTCTCTTAAGGGTAGGGAGTGGGAACCTGTGGATTATCCCGATCACGAATGGGATCGAGGAAGGAGATCCATGGATTGGGAGGCTCGAAGTGCGTGGGAAAGTAGGGAACACGATCATGCCCAGTTGGAAGACGAATGGAGGCACTATAACCGTTCGATGGATAGCTGGTCTGCAGATGATAGGAGGAGGTGGCCTGAATGGAGGGACCGATCTGGTCCAAGAAGTACAACATCGCATCAAGACGGTAATATTGGTTTATTTTTAGATATTAAAGCATTCTGTTCTCGACACATTTTTTTAATTAATTTTAGGTAAAATAAGCAACTTAGATGGCGCTAGTGTATGTGTTTAATGATTTAAAAAATTGGGCATACGTTCAGGAAGCTCGGTGACTAGGTAGCAATTGCATGTGATTGGAGGATTGGATAAATAAACCAATTGCTACCTAATCGCTGAGTTTTCATAAATGTACCCATTGAATTTCAAATGAAAATAAAGCTAACTTAATATGTCCGATGGGTCATTGGGTTAAAATCTTGATCCTTTATATTGTTGTCCTTGAAAAATACACTTTTGTTACTCATATTATCTAAACATCGTTTGCAATTTCTGTAATGTTTAGTAGATATTAATTCTTATTGTTAGATGTGTATTATTAATTCGTATCCAACATTAATTTCCAAAACGTTAATGATTATTATCTTTTAGAAGACGTCGGTGAATTGCACAAGCGAGATTTGCCAAAACAGGAATCAAATGATTCAACTGAACAAGAAGCAGAACCCAAAAAAGAAATTTTAGGTAAGAGGCCAGCAGAACAACCGTTAGAAAGTAGTATAGATAACAAGAAGCCATGCATAAAGACCGAAACTCCTCTAGAAGATGATCTTAGTGAAATTAGTGATGATGCCGACGAAATCTTAAATAGGGAGGAGGTAGTATATTTTGTACTTTTAATGTTTTTATGCCAATTGAAATGCTTTTCAGGAGTTAAACGAAGCACCAGTCGAAGAAGTAGCACCTGTTGATGATACTATTAAGTCTGTAGAAAAGGAACTTCCAGAAACGCAAACACCAATAGCACCAATAACATCAACTATGCAGAAATCTCAGTCTCCAGTTAGAACACCAAATAGGTTAACCAAGGAAGAATCCATAGATGATGAAAACATGGATTTGGATTTTGAAGAAATATCGGAAGACGAGCTCGAAGAGGAAACTCGAGTCAAGGGATTGGGCGACGCCTTAGGAGTTGATTGGGCCAGTTTAGTTGCGGAATCACGACCGCGAATTAAGCCCGTCTGTTCTGCCAAGCGTAGATGGGAAAGTCACAATATACTCGTAAATCTGGGAATATCGGTTGAATTGGCCGGAGAAGATTTAGTTAAGGAGATTTTCAGAGAACATGCCATGACAAAATTGAAAGAAGAAAGCGAGGAGGAATCGAAAAGTGAGGAAAATAAAGAGGAAATCGATAATGCCGAAGTAATAGAAAAGAGTAAAGTCGAAGAAGAATCGACGAAAGACAAGGATGTTTTGGAAGTGCAAATTTCTCACTCAATTGCTGCAATTCAAGTAGCAATCAGAGAAAAACAGGTGATGCGTAAGAGTCTTTTTGCTAGTGCTGGGCCATATAGGCGTGCGTTATCGGCCAGGCGAGATTTAGCAATAAGACGACATTTATGCGATCTACCAATTAATGATACTTATGTTGAGGCACCGAGGAGACATGATCCTGAATTGTTGAAACAAGCTTTAGAGTTATTTGAAAGAAGTTTATAAAGTTGTATGAGTTTGATCATTTTAGTTCCATATCTAGGTACAAAAGTCAAAAAGTGTGTTGGAACATATTTTTACGAAGATTAAAAAATACGTGTATAGGTGTTATTACATTGATTTTATGTTTCATGTGCTCTTTAAGTTATGTAACATTAAAATAGTTGTTATTTAAGTGATAGATTGTCCTCGAAGTTTTCTTTTAATAATAGAATGTCATATGTTCTATTAGGTATTTTATTTATACAGATATCTGTGTTTGTTCTGGTGCTTTTGGTAAAGTTATTTTAGCAGTATATTTTCAGATTTTATGAGTTTAATGAACTTGCAAATTTTCGATTTTTAAAATATACTTTTAATTTTAAAAATCAAGTATATTTTTTATCTCATTTTATAAATGCCGTTTTGCAATAACTCAAATTTTATTATATAAAGTGAATTTGAAAGCTATTTTGATTATTGTTTAAAAATTGGTGGTTATGTGAAAATTAAAGTGAAATAGAAGAAGATAAATTTAATGATAAGATAAATTATAAATTGCTTTCTATTACTTTGAACTTCATTTTAAATAGAAATCTGCTACTAAATAATCATGAGTGCTCGTCACATACTTTTATTGTCTTCGTCAAACGTGCACGGTTATGGGTACTTGGAATTTGCTAAGGAAGACATCATTAATCTTTTTAAAAAGTATGTATTACTAAAGATGAGATATCTACTATATTTTTGTACGTAATTTTGTTATTTTTAGAAACAACGTTTCAACCATACTATTTGTTCCTTATGCATTGCAAGATCATGACAAATACTTGAATATCGTGAAAGAAGTTTTTCATAAATGGGAATATAATGTGACTGGAATTCACACTGGCGATCCAAGAGAATTAGTTGGAAAAGCTGAAGCTATTTTTGTTGGTGGTGGAAATACGTTTCAATTACTTAAGTCACTTTACGATAATAAACTTATAGATATCATTCGACGTAGAGTTTTATCGGATGGAGTGCCTTACTTAGGTAGCAGTGCAGGTGGTCAATTAACGAAATCATCGAATAACATGTTTCATGTTGAAATTAATTTTTAGGTACAAATGTTGCCACACAAAGTATTCATACTACAAACGACATGCCAATAGTATATCCTCCGAGTTTTGATGCTCTTCAGTTGGTTCCCTTCAACATAAATCCTCATTATCAAGATCCAGATCCAAATTCTGTTCATAAAGGTGAAACGAGAGAAGAACGGATACTACAGTATCTGGAGATTGCTGGAGCCCGACTTGTAATAGGACTTCGGGAAGGGAGTACTTTAAAAATTGAAGGAAATAATATGACATTAAATGGGCTACATAAAGCGAGGCTGTTTAAAGTGTAAGTATATTTTATTCATTTGGGAATAATCCAAAATGCTTTTTTGAAGTAGGTTACATTTTCTCGAATTTATGCCACTTATTATGTTTGGTGTAGATTTAGTTTACACCGTATTAAATTCTAAATTTTGAATACAAATAAGTAAAAACATCAAAGGCAAATTTTTCGTTGAATTACTATTAAAGTTTATTAATTAAATGGTTTATATGTTTCAGAAATCAAGAACCACAAGAAATAGATGTTGGAACCAATTTAAGTTACTTGCTAGAAACAAAATAATCACTTCAATTAACTCAAAAACTACATCTTATGATTTGACAGCATTTGAAGAGAAATATATCTATAATTAAGATTTAATTTTTGGAGGTGCCGAAATGTAAATTTAATCAACATATATCTAATAAGAATTATTTGTTGGTCGTGGTTGTACACGAAGGTGTGCAACAGGTGTACGTGTTCGTCGTGGATGCAAGAGTTACACTTATATTAACGATAAGTGTAGGTTAGGTTATATCTTTTAAGGTTGATGTTAAAAATTACAAAAAATTAAAAATATGTTACATTGGGCTCTAATATTAATAAATAACTGTTTTATAACTGAAATTATTCGAATGGATGTATGATCGGTTTCTGTTAAAATTTAATTTTTGTTGAAACACCACTATACACACTATTTTAGCCACTTCCATTTATCAATTATTTAACCTTGAAATGTTTAACATAACCTATAATTAGAGTGTTAGTATATTGCGTTTTTAAATGCTTTTTAGATATTAAAATACCTCACGATAGCGTAAAAAGTGTTTAACTTAAAATAGCGTGTCGCATTAAAGAAATATATTACTTCCAATCATGCCTGTATCCAATCCCGAAGAAAATATGGACATAGTTTTTGTAAGTTTTGCATTTAATTAGTAATTATAATAATATATCAATTTCTTTCATAGACTGATGACGATCTTCCGTACGAAGAGGAAATTTTGCGTAATCCATACTCTGTTAAACACTGGTTGCGATACATCGACTATAAAAAGAATGCCCCAAAGCACGGAGTCAATCTTTTGTATGAACGTGCACTTAAAGAACTTCCTGGATCATATAAGCTCTGGTATAATTACTTAAAGACACGCCGTCAACAAGTGAAGGGTAGGTGCATTACCGATCCAATTTATGAAAATGTAAACAATGCTTTCGAACGCTCGTTAATATTCATGCACAAGATGCCTCGTATTTGGATGGATTATTGTACATTTTTAACGAACCAATGTAAAATAACAAAAACGCGACGTGTGTTTGATAGAGCTTTACGAGCATTGCCGATTACTCAGCATCATCGCATTTGGCCGCTATATTTAGCTTTCGTTAAAAAGTACGACATTCAAGAGACTGCTATGCGAGTGTTTCGTAGGTATCTTAAATTATGCCCCGAAAGTGCCGAGGAGTACATAGAATATTTAAATGAAGTGGAACGTCTTGACGAAGCTGCCGTGGTTTTGGCTAAAATCGTTAATGACGAAAATTTTTGTTCCCAACATGGAAAATCGAATCATCAATTATGGAACGAATTGTGCGAGTTAATTTCGAAAAATCCCAATAAGGTTCATTCATTAAATGTGGATGCTATCATACGTGGCGGGTTAAATCGTTACACAGATCAACTCGGACATTTATGGAATTGTTTAGCAGATTATTATGTGCGCAGTGGGCTTTTTGATCGAGCAAGAGATATTTACGAAGAAGCCGTACAAACTGTAACTACGGTACGTGATTTTACGCAGGTGTTTGATGCCTACGCTCAATTCGAAGAAATCAGTTTGAGTAAGAGAATGGAGGAAATATCGAAATTAGCGAGTCCTACCGAAGACGACGATATCGAATTGGAAGTACGTTTAGCGAGATTTGAGAATTTAATGGAAAGGAGATTGTTGTTGTTAAATTCTGTACTTTTACGGCAAAATCCCCATAATGTGCCTGAATGGCATAAAAGAGTGAAGCTGTACGATGGAAACCCACACGAAATTATTAATACGTACACCGAAGCTGTTCAAATTGTCGATCCTAAGTTGGCCGTTGGGAAATTACACACTTTATGGGTCGAATTTGCGAAGTTTTATGAAAAGAATGGACAAATCGAAATCGGGAGACTGATATTCAAAAAAGGCACCGAAGTATTATATCATTAAAGTAGACGATTTGGCAACTGTTTGGTGTGAGTGGGCAGAAATGGAAATGAGAAATGAAAACTACGAGGAAGCCTTGAAATTAATGCATCGTGCTACCGTTTTACCTTCACGTAAAGTGGCCTATCATGACGAAAACGAGACGGTCCAAGCGAGACTCTACAAGTCTCTGAAGTTATGGTCGATGTATGCAGATTTAGAAGAAAGCTTTGGTACTTTTAAATCTTGTAAGGCAGTTTATGATCGTATTATCGATTTAAAAATTGCCACGCCACAAATTATAATAAATTACGGGTTATTTTTGGAAGAACAAAATTACTTCGAGGAAGCTTTTCGAGCTTACGAAAAGGGAATATCTCTCTTTAAATGGCCTTACGTGTATGATATATGGAACACTTATTTAACTAAATTTTTGAAACGTTATGGAGGTCTAAAGCTAGAAAGGTCGAGAGATTTGTTCGAGCAGTGCCTAGAAAATTGTCCCTCCAAATTTGCTAAGCCATTGTATTTACTGTATGCAAAATTGGAAGAGGAACACGGCATGGCTCGGCACGCTATGGCAGTCTACGAAAGAGCAACCAATGCAGTGCCCACGGAAGAAATGTTTGATATATTTAACATATATATTAAGAAGGCGGCAGAAATATATGGAATTCCAAAAACGAGACAGATTTATGAAAAAGCCATAGAAGTACTTCCTGAAGATAAAACACGCGAGATGTGTCTTAGATTTGCCGAAATGGAGACGAAACTGGGCGAAATAGATCGAGCTCGTGTGATTTATGCACATTGCAGTCAGATTTGTGATCCACGTGTCACAATGGAATTTTGGCAGACGTGGAAGGAATTTGAGGTGAGACACGGCAATGAAGATACTATGCGTGAAATGTTACGTATAAAGCGCAGTGTACAAGCTATGTATAATACGCAAGTAAACATGATGTCCGCTCAAATGTTAACTTCGGCCGGTTCTTTATCTGGAACGGTTGCCGATTTAGCACCCGGCGCTAAAGACGATATGAGGATGTTGGAAGCGAAGGCGGCGGAGATGGTGGGAGCGTCGTCTGCAAAAGCCGGTAATATTATGTTTATACGAGGAGAAACTCAGGGCGACAAGCAATCTGGCGACAAGGTTGTGAATCCGGACGAAATCAATATAGACGACGATGAAGAGGAGGAAGAGGAAATGGACGACGTCGAAGTACCTATAGAACAACAGAACATTCCCGCGGAGGTTTTTGGTAGTTTGAAGAAAGTTAGCACCGAAAAGGAAGACGACGAATAAAATATACGAACGATGTTTACTCGTCGATTTACATTTAGATTGTCAAAATATGATAGAACGGTCAGAAGGTAATTTGAAAGGAATCTAAAAATTTTATTTACGGATGTAATAGTTTTGTAAAAATAAAACCTAGGTGTAAAGATATTTTTTATCTAATTCTTTCATAATATTTTGTAATTTATAAACTGACTATAAAGCTTTTTTAGCGAAATGTTTTTGTGTAGTTTGGTGATTATCTATGTCGCGTTTGTATCGATAATTGAATCCGAAAAGGAAGGCAACTTATTAAGCGCACGAGCCGCCTATATTTCTCATTTTGAGAAACGGACGACGTTAATTTGATGAAACGTTTTTTTTTTTATTTACTTTTGAAATGACAACTTAAAACTGAATAAAAACTAATTATGTGTGTAATTTCATTGGGCAAGAACGGACAACCATGGAGTTGTCAACTCAAAATAACCAATAACATACCAAAATTTGGAGAAAAACATTTTCTCTAATGGTAAGTCTTGCTGATTAAATACGATACTAAAGAAAAATTTTGAAATTGATTTGAAGGACTTGCTTCATTTCTTTTCTATTGGGCAGGCGCGACGCGACTTTTACATTTTTTAAATTACATAGAATATTTTGTGCGCAAAATAAATTAAAATCGATTAAGTCATTTTCCGTTAAATTTTGATACCGTTTAACCAAATAAACTTTTTATTAATAATAACGCGGACACTATTTTTTTTTCAAAGCTGTTCCACTTTGAACTTTGCCACTCATTTAAAAATTATTTTTAAGCTATACCCATCGATAATTTAAGATCTTATTTTTAAATACCCAGCAGATGATAGCATTTGCAGCTGTTTATGATGTACTTACCTACCTATAAAGATTCGAACATTGGAAGATATCAATTGGAAATTTTTCTGGGTTGCAGTTTCACGTTTATTAAAAATCCAAAGTGACGTGGTTTAAAAATAAATATCGATAAAAGCCGATACGCTAATTGTAAGTATAAATTTTTGGTAGTTGCGATATAAATATTGGCAGAAGAGAACAATTGTGACCTTAGCTGTTCCTAGCCAAAAGTTTTAATTGAGATTATTTTTAAATAGCTCCGTAGTATTTTGGTAGGAGTAGTATTTATCGACAACTAATTACGACTAACACGTAAAACAGTTATGTCGGAGCTAACGAATTTAATAAACGATCATCTTCGATCTAAAAGCATTTTAGACGCAAATCCGTCATGGATTATAAAGAAATCCGATCTGAGTGGTCGGGGTTTGTTCGCAAGTCGTGATATTCAAGAAGGCGATGTAATTTTTGTAGATAATACTTTGATTATTGGCCCTAGATCCAGCACGAAGTGCCCTATTATGTGCGTGAGTTGTTATGAAATGTCGCACTTGTATCCCTGCTCCAGGAAGTGTGGATTGCCGGTATGTTCAAATAAATGCGAGGACTCTACAACACATCGAAAGGAATGTGGTATTGTATTGCGTTGGAAGAAAAGCCAAGACTTGGATGGTTTGAATTTGGCGTTAATAAAATGTTTGACGCCCGTACGTTCTTTGTTATTGGATGACAATCAGAAGCGCTTGTTGATCGAACTTAAATCCCATTCCGGCTCACTGCACGGATTCGAAGTGGATATACTTAAAGAAAAATTGGGATTGGTTGTCGACGAAGAGGCGGAAGATTTTATGCGCCTAGCGTGCACAATACTGGATGCTAATTCTTTTGAAGTTATTATCGGAAAGGAAGATCAATATTCGGGGTTAAGAGGTTTATATCCGTTGAGCAGCTTGATGAACCACACTTGCACACCAAATACTATGCATAATTTCGATATCGAGCAACGTATGATCGTGAAAGCGACGACGTTTATACCCAAAGGACAAGAAATGTTTCATTCGTACACTAGATTTATTTGGGGCACTACTGTACGCCGTTCCCATTTAGTTCGGACCAAACATTTTTTCTGCACTTGCCCTCGTTGCGAGGACCCAACGGAATTGGGAACAAATCTAAGCGCAATTAATTGCTGGACATGTTCAGGTTTAGTTTTGCCGTTTTACAGCGGAACGAGAATCTCGTGGCGATGCACTTCCTGCAACGAAGAAATGCCTAAGAAAAAAACTTCCTTTATACTTACCCTGTTGGGTAGTCGTCTTAATAGTCTCAGTTCGCTCGACGTCGATCCCGAAGACATCTTGGGCTGTTTGAAAAAAACAACCACGAAGTACATCCCGCCTTTCAATCAAATTGCGGTGGAACTAAAATATAGATTGGTGTGGATTTTAGGATATAAGCAGAATTATTTGTGGAACGGTAAGTGGTTCGTTAAAATAAAATATTTTAAGGTGCACCGTTGACCCATAAATATTACTTAACGTAGGTAATCTATAAATACGATTTGTTTAGTTAAGCGATTTTTATTGATTCGAAGTAAATTTAGATACTTAGAAAGTTTATTTTGAAAATCGGTCGATTATCGATGAAGTTAATTAAAAAGTTAAAAATGGACATGCAACCGTAATTTTGGGAAAAACTGTGTTGCGTACAATAGACCGTTCACGCAGGATGCGTTATTGCTACACGTTAGTGTTTTTAAATCGTTATAGCTGGAAGAGTTCCAAAAATTTAGTTAATCTTATGAGTAATAGCACGATTTAAAGGTGCAGATAAGTTTAAATCGTCATCAAATTTATTTTTAATACGAGCGTACCTATATTTATAGATAATTTGCTATTAGTTCGTTTTTGGTTTTAGTTTATTTGATGCATGTTCGCCACGAAAAATATTGAAGCGAGTCAAAAAGTTTGCGAGTTTGTTCGCATGTTTTCTTGGCCGATGTTTGGCCTTGCGTTCATTCCCACACAGCCATTAATCGGACAACGTGCTTAACGTGTAATATTAGCGATTTTGAATATGGAAAATTATAAAAAATACAATAAAGTATACGTTATACGTTTCCTCGCGATAACGATTACCTATAACATTTGTTTATTTACATCTTATATTGTTAGGTAATTTTAGTGTCTACGAAGACTGCTAAACAATATCCTCTTAATTCTAAGTTGATTTTGAGCGTCGTATTCGTTTTTCGTTCGTACCTATGCAAGATAGGGCGGGACTGTTTTTTTCAGTAGTAAGTACTCGTGAAAAATTGTCAAGAACATTGTTATGTTTCAATTGTCACAAGTGTCACAATTTTTTCTGAATTTTTTAATTCGAAAATCACCGATGGAATAATTCTTTGAAAAATTGAGAACCGATATGTTATTTAATATTAATGAAATGGTTCGAATATATACATAGTCGCTTTACGATTTGAACGTATATATATTTCATATACCTACTATAGTTTTCTTGTTTCCGTAATATATGCATCAATATGAAAATATCAATTAGTTTAATTTCTAGAAGTTTACGGGTAGTGATAATAGTCACCTTATTATTATAAAATATATATTTTTTAATAGTAGAAGTAAAACGTTCGGATAAACACAAGTCGTATAACGTCTTGTTGATAACGCGACCTCTAGAGCGACTATTAAACTCTGATGTGGGCGCCGTTCTTATGTTTTCGTCGTTTCGAGCTTTAAAACAGTGTCGAAGAAAGATTCACTTGTCTCTATTGAGCGACAGGCAACGAACGCGTCAACATCCAGAGATTTTCTTAAAACGCGATTTAAAATCCGTCTTATTTCGCAATGGTGAATTTTTCCGAATTAATCGAAAAGTATCAAAAACTCAATAACAATTTTAAACAAAACACACCGTGGATTATACAGAAGTCGAAATTTGGCCGGGGGTTGTTCGCAAAGCGCGATATAGAAGAGGGCGAAATAATTTTTAAAGACGGCCCGTTACTTATCGGTCCTCGATTTAATAAAGATTGTCCGATAATTTGCGTGAATTGTTATAAAAATTATAATTTACGTCCTTGCACTAAAAATTGTGGTTTACCGGTGTGCTCTAAGAAGTGTGAAAACTCCGAAGCTCACAAAACCGAATGTCAGTTAATACTACAGTGGATAAGGGGGTACGTAAATTCCTCGATAAATAAAGACATGTTGAAATGTTTAACTCCCGTTCGTGGCCTTCTTTTAAATAACATCCACATGGAGTTATTGTGCTCGTTAGAAGCCCACCTTGGTTCACAACACGGATTGGAAGTTGACGTCCTCAAAAGAAAATTGAAGCTAAATATCGACGAAGAAGAGGAAAACCTAATGAATTTAATTTGTTCGGTATTGGATACGAATGCTTTCGAAGTTGTTGTCAATGAAATTAACTTGAGGGCCGTTTATCCTTTAGGTAGTCTGATGAATCACGGTTGCGTCCCCAACATCGTCCATTACTTTGATTCGGACCAAAACATGATCGTCAGGGCGACAAAATTTCTACCAAAGGGACAAGAGATACTGCACTGCTACACAAAATTGTTTTGGGGAACGCTTGTACGACAACAATATTTGTTGAGAACAAAGCATTTTCGGTGTAGTTGTGATCGTTGTCGAGATCCTTCGGAATTCGAAACTAATTTAAATGCGATTAACTGCTTGAAATGCGACGGTTTCGTTCTGCCCTTTTTCCATCGAACGGGGGAGCTGACGTGGAAATGCGTCAAATGTAAACGAACGATGGAAAATGAAAAAGCCGGTATCGTTCTGAGAGGTTTGGGGAGTCACTTAAATAATTTATCGAGTGCCGACGTCGACGATATTTTGCGGTTTCTGAAGAAGCGGCTCGCGAGGTACGCTCCCGTTTCTAATCAAGTCGCGGTGCAGCTGAAATTTCGATTGATTTGGCTGATAGGACACGGCGATAAGTATCGGTGGACGGGTAAGGTTTCTGTTTGTTTAAAATAAATTTTTAAATTTCGAGCCGGTAGTTATATATATATACCTACTACATTGCCTTTTGTTCGTAAACATGTTATTAGACGTCGTATTTTTAGTTTAACAATAAATGAGTCACGTCATTTTAAAAAATGTATTTTCACCGGACAGTTATCGTTTTAAAAATATTTTAAGGCAAACGATTTCTTTGTATTTTTAATCTTTACTCGTAAACATCTTTTTAGTCACTTGAACCCCAACTTACAGTAGGAGCATTAGAAAGCTTTAAGACACCAATTGATATTCTCTTTTATAAATTAAAAATAGGTAATAAAAATTCAGTTATTTTGAAATTATTTGTTTTTAGTAGGTAGGTATTTTGTGTTTGTTTTTGAACGTTTCGAGATTTTTACGTGGTTCATTTAAATACAGATTTAGAATTAGAAATATGTAAAAAATATGCATTGTAGCATTCAGAGTTTGTCGTCCTAGTCTTCATAATAATATAAACATCATCAACTAAATATAGTTTTTGGCAAATTAAAGTTCGAAGTTCTATCTTGTAATAGTGGTTGCAGTTACAAATGCAGTTTTTAATTTCTTCGTCCGTACCTATACTGAATAAATTTATAAGTAAATACGTAGTTATAAAAGGATTCGATCTTCGAAATAATTAATAACACATATTAAAATTAACTATCGCATGTACAATTAAATCATTTAATTTTTCTACATACCGGGTGTCAACGAGATCACTAGCATCCCTTTTTTGCCCATTGTTAAAGGGCAAAAATTGGTAAAGACGCAAAATGCCATAATTTTACACGATGTGTGACCTTTTCGGACTTCCGACTTGACCGGAAGTGACACTGATTTTCGATTTTTAAATGGAATTCCCTGTATATTATTATATTTTCGGAATCCTGGTTAAATAGATTAGCAAAATTTTGGCGAGTTTTTAGGACAGCTTAATATTTTGAGAACAAATTTTAGATTTTAACCATTATAAATCACCTAAGAAATAACGGAAACTCACAAACTTCATTTCTAATCAACGCATTTAGCAGCACTAGCAGCATTTTTACTAGATTTTTACCAAAAAGTAAATTTTTTCAAATGATACCATCCAGCATCACAAGGCTATAAAAATAGTCTTTGAAGACCAATTCAATTCAACGGTATCCTCAAATCCAAAATTAACTATTCAACTTAGAAAAAAAAATTAACTAGTTTCGTAATTATCATAATAAATAGAAATCTAAATATTTCTCGCCAAAATTATACTATCCTATTCAAAATTCACCTAGGATTTCGAAAATGCAATAATGTAAAAATATAATATATACCTATTTGAAAATCTAAAATTGGTGTCATTTCCAGCCAAATAGCTGGAAATAGCTTTTTACAATATACGAATTAGATTAATTTTCAAAGGGTCCTAATTCAAACTATTTTCAGATCTATCGGACGACTTGCTGAACGAAAAGGAAAACATATGTCGGGAGCTACTACAATTATTAGCAACACTTAAGGCAGGTCAGAGCAAAATGAAGGGCTTGCTTTTGTACGAGCTTTATTGCTGTTTGCGAGAACGTCACAGAAGAGCACCCTTGGAATCGAAGGGAGTGGTAATTTTTCACACTAACAGTAATAAATGTGGAGTAAAATTCAATTCTTGTTTGTAGATGTCGGAGGAAGTGCGACTCCTTTTTGACGAATCCAGAAAAATACTTACAGACGACGTTAACGCCCCCGAGGAAATTAAAAATTATGCGAAATGATGCTGAAATTGACGTGATTGAAAACATATTTGTTTTGAAAAACACTTTTGTGCACGCTTACGAATTGTGAACTGCCATATTTTTAATTCAATTTTGGCCGTTCAACACGGTGCTGTTTTTAAAGGTCACATTTTGGAGTTTCCGTCCTACACGCTATTCGAAACTTTTGTTTATAAAGTTGTTAAATGTTATTAATAAGTTTCGATGATTAAACTACGTTCGGCGAGTCGAGTCGGCAAGTCGTAACACTTTCATAATGGATATCGTTTTGCAGCGATCACACGGGCGACTTTTAAATACGTAGAATTTATTTTTAAAAACTATTCATAATTGTTTAACAGTTAAACTTAAAATCTAATTCATTGACAATTACATAGGTAGGTATTTACATATTACTATCATTGCTTGACTGACTCGACTCGGTGAACACAATTTAGAAGTATTCTTAATTAATAGTATTTTTATCACATATGGCATGTAATTTGTGTTATACAGGTGTGTGATGGTAGTTGTTTATAAATAATTATAAGTCGTAAATATATGTGCAAAAACACTTGATTTATACTTTAGTAAATAAATGCGTTTTAAACACTTTAAACAAAACTAAACATACAAAAAAATATTATATTTATTAGTAATATTTATTTAACAATAGAATAAAATTTTATACCGTAATTAATGAAATCAGAATAAAGTAGTAAGTACTACGAATACCATAAATTCTTAACGTAGTATTATTATAGTAACAACCTTGCTATTAAAATGACCACTCTGATTTATTAACGAAAAGCCTAGTCTCTAACCAAATTAATTATAAAAATGCATTTATTAAGTTTAATACGGAATAAAAGCTATGAATTATCATCACAGTTTAGAAAATTGATAGATTTAAATAGCACATAGATAAAATACAAATAAAAAAAGCAAATAAAATTGAACACATTCCGTGGACAGACGCATTTGCGCGATGTGCGCTTCGACGCGGATCCGCGTTATTAGCAGTGAACGTGTTAAGTTAATTTAGAAATCAAGAATAACGGATGCAAATTAAATTTTAATCTAAAAATCATGTAACGCATCAAAATATTTTAAAGTGGAATGCAAACGGCCGTGGCGTTTTTAAGCAAAAATTGTTACGAGTTTTGGTTTTTACTTTTTTTTTTACTTAATTTGGTTTCTATTATTCTCTTTCAATTCAATAAGTAATCCAACAATTTACTTAAAATCAAGTGACACATTTACAACGAGACGATTGCGCAAACCTTTCAAGCCGAAAATTCGATTTATAACAGTTCAATAAAGAAGAAAATGCGGACATCTTAAAATACATTCTTTTATGAAACGATCGGCGTTGCTTGCGAATTAAGTTGTAAAGCAATCGTTTCACGGTTATTCGAACAATGTATTTCCAGATGAAATGAAATTTATTTTACATTTTAATCCAACGTTTAGAAAATTGCTTTTATGACTTATTGTCTTGTTGAAAAAGTTCCAGTTGTTCTATTAGTAACGGGATGTCGTTCGATGATCATCGAATTTTAGTTAATTTGTTTAAAGTATTGGTATATTACGGTGGTTGGGAAAAGTCTGAATCCGTTCGAATATCTTTAATAGGTTATTTGATTTTATTGTAATAATGTAATATATTTCTGGGTCTTCGTGTCGAATTTCCACGGAATTGTTTTTTACGCTAAATAAGAGACTGAAAATCGTTATTTTAATAGGTAACGAACAAAATCGTTAATTTTACAATAAATTAAGTTATAAACTGTAAACTTCGTTTAATTTTAGGAATTATTATTATTACGTATATTATATTTTGAGAGAATAAATATTTAACAAGGTCGACACCTAAATACAAACGTGATCATATAAAATAATTTAAATGAATACGTACCTATCTACCTAATAAAACATTACCCGAATAGCTTTTTATCGCATTTTGTAATTTAAATCGAAGCATTTTATATGTATTATCTATATGCAGCTGAATTGATAACGAGCGCGCAGCATGTAAATACCTAAGACCTTCGTACAAAAGATACCACGACCGGTAATCCCGTTGCCTGCTAATAATACATTTTCTATCAATTTAAACAAAGCATTTGGGTATTTATGTAAACGGCGACGCGCTCGAATAAAAATTTTATACCTATAAGTTCTCTTCGGTTATGCCGCGGTTTTGACGGGGCGCGGTCGGTGAAGTCAGATTCGAATATAGTGTTCTTGTTTATCGTTTATGTGCATATCCTGGACGTTGATGGGAAATTTTCTGGAATTGGAAATCAACTACGCGGTTTTATACAACGGAAATTGTTAGAAATTTGTTACTTTAATTAATTATTAGTTAGGTACTTATAAGGGCATTCGAATTACTTGCAAACAGATTCGGATCTTTGTTAAAATCAAATTTTAGTTTACCTACTTTATTATTATTTAAGTAGAGGAAGGTGGTGTACATTGAGCCGTATTTTTTTTTAATTGGTCTTAACATAAAATTTTCTCCATGTAGATAAACACAATGTGAAACACAATTATTGAAATTTGAAGGTAGAAAAACGTTTTATTTTATCTATAAAAATTACGTAACATTTATACCGGATTATAAGAACAAATTTAAATGCCCTTAAACTGCAAAATTTGTCGCTTACAGATCGAAGGCTTGTAGTAGTTGATAAACGCGTGGGCCGTGGTTTTCTAAGGGCCAGAAGTGAATTTCGCTCCATAAAATAAGTATTAGGTGTACAACTTTGCTTCCGCCGTTTTTTTCCGAAATTCGAGGCTTTATTGTAATAAACTGGTTATACATTTATGATTCAAAGTATTGTCCATCGCTGGCCACTACTTTCTCCCATCTTTCGGGCAGCGTACGAATCCCGCGTTGAAAAAACTGGTCATCTTTTGAAGCGATCCACGAATCGATCCAATTTTTTACTTCTTCATAAGACAGGAAGTGCTGGTCATCCAGGCCGTGTGCCATTGATCGAAACAAGTGATAGTCCGAGGGAGCAACGTCTGGAGAATACGGCGGGTGGGGTAGGACTTCCCATTTCAACGTTTCCAAGTATGTCTTGACCACTTTCGCAACATGGGGTCGAGCATTGTCATGCTGTAAGATTACTTTATCATGTCTCTCGTTGTATTGAGTCTTGCTCAAGTAATGCCTCCAATTCTGCATCTTCGAAAACCTTCTCTCTTCCACCGCCATGCCGGTCTTCGACGTCAAAATCACCGTTCTTGAAGCGTTGAAACCACTCTCGGCACGTTCTTTCACTAATAGCGGCCTCACCGTAGGTATTTGAGAGCATTCGATGAGCCTCAGCCGCAGATTTCTTCATATTAAAACAGAAAATTAAAACCTCCCGCAAATGACGAGAATTTGGCTCGTAAGCTGACATGTTTAATCGAGAATAACTTTATGATGCAGACACAAATCGACTAATATTTCGATGGCGTTATATTTACAAATACCTAATCTTATTGTATGACAGCTACGATCTATTTATTTCGACTACCATTTACCGCTACAGCCATTTATTGCAAAACGGCGGAAGCAAAGTTGTACACCTAATATTTTTTGGTAAACTAATTTTCCAATTTGCAGTATTGCAAATATACTGCATATTACTTTAGTAATAGAGATTATTTTATATCTATACCTTTGGTTTGATTCTTTTTTAGTTTCCAAAGAACTAATTAAGTGTCACGTGCATAATATTATCTAAGACTCGTGTTTTACATTTTCTGTTTCTCGCGATCTTGGTAATTTGGAAAAACCACGCTTCGGTTAATGACTCGAAGGCGTCGATGATTTGGAAAACACTGTCTAGCCGTTTTAATACGCACGATTTAGTGCACTTTTGGCAATGTCAACGTTGGTTCTTTACATTTTCACAATATTTTCTTTCGTCAACATACAAATATATAAATATGTATGTCTTCGTGTTTTTAAACGCCCAGTATATACAAGAAATTCTTACTCGATTTATTTAAATTGCATATCTACGCATAATAAAAGAAAAAAAATTAAGTACATATCTATCAATTTTATTAGGAATTATTTCAGTCTTAATCTTAAATGTTATTCACAATTACGAGCGCTTAACTACAAAGTATTGCAGAAACCTAATTGTTATAGTAAATTGGCAAATTTTTCCAGAAATTGTACCGTTTCCAGTACATTCGTGTCAACATCTCCGTGCTAGTGTCTGGATTGAACGAGTAGTATTCCAAATTTTTAGTCCAGACTGGTCTCCATTTTCTCAGACGCGAACGTTCCGGATTTGGATTACTGAAACGTTAACGTTAAAAATATTCCAGACGTTAAATTCCGTAGACTTACCCTGTTTTTCCAAACGTGGTCCAAAGGGTAGTCAATGTATCTGTCACTGTTTTGCTCTGTTCGGAAGGTTCGTAATCTGGGAAAAACGATGTTTGCATGAATAAGGATAAAAGTTCGTCCATGTGACTGACGCCGTAGTTGTGGTTTGGATCGCCAAATAATGCGCTGTAACTAACATTTGTTTGGTAACCAAACCGACCGTAGTAGACGGGTTGTTTGGAATATTTACGATACAAGTCGACCACGTCGCTGGTCGGAGTTAAAAAGTATCGATCGGTGTACAACTAAAATTTCGTTAAATCACTGCCTGGTTTCATTAAATCGTTGAAAATACTTACGTTTGTTAAACGTTCTCTATATAGTCCACTATTTTAATTTCTGTGTTGTCGAAATATTGTCTTCTTACTCTTTGCGTAACATAATCATTATGTCTTGTGTTATTTTCGTATAATAACGATACCGGGTATAATTCAGTATAATTGGTGTTGAAATCTTTCAGTAATTGGTTATTGGCAATTATACCTAAGTGACGAAATTTCTTTGTATTTTTACATTTTTATTTGTTATGTTGACGTACCTGGAGATCTTAAAGCGCCTTCTTGAGTGTTTATAAGGAAAATGTAGGGAACGTTGGCCGATTTTCCGTTTTTTATTATATTTATAGGATGGTCCGGTATAAAAGCGCCTTTTCGGTTTCCTTCAACGACTGGTCTGAATGGTATGATCGGATCGAGAGACCATACCTATCGAAATATATCTCTCAATCTAAAGTTACGTAATTAACTAGTAGATAACTCACATAATAGAGTTGATGTTGCGCTAAAACAAGATCGTACGCATCTACTCCTCGCAAGCAATCGATCATGGCGCTGGTCGAGTTCGTGGTGCAATTAAAATGTTCGCCCAGTGTGATGGCACGCTTTTTCGATTCCTCCAAGGACCATAGCGCCCACGGCGACAGTGCCGTACCGCTTTCGCTTATATATCCATGCACCAAACCTACAAAAAATTTACGTTAGTAAAAAATGTTAACGATAGTATGCGATTGCGTATACCTTTGTTGTACGGGGAAAGCGATTGTAAATGGACACAAGCGGAACCAGCCGATTCTCCAAATACAGTGATTCTGTTGAGATCGCCTCCGAAATATCCTATATTCTCTCTCGTCCACAGAATGGCTTGGTGTTGATCTCTTAATGCGATATTTGGTGGGGCCGCGTCATCTCCGGTCGTGAGAAATCCAAGAGGACCTATAAATTAAAATAATCAATGTGTCGAAGCATTTTTCGGTAGTCGAAAATTAAAAAAAAAATCCATACCCAATCGATAATTAGCCATAACAACGAGGACATCGTGATCCATGAAGTATTTTGGATTTTGCGAATCAAAATTGGCGTCGCCCGAAAACAAACCGCCCCCATATATAAAGAGCATGACGGCTTTCGGTTCTGTGACGGCTTTCAGTTTTGTGACGTCATTCTGAAACGGAACTTAATATATAACAACAAACTAATTTTTGTAAAATAATATTTACTGTAGAATTCATAGGAGAGTAAACGTTCAAATAGAGACAATCCTCGTTTCCAAATATGGTGGTGTTTCCGTATAGGATACGGTTTTGGGGACAGGCAGCATGGGGTTTGGTAGCGTTGTAAGTACCTGTCCATGGATCGGCAGGTTCCGCAAACTAAGTATTTACATTAAATTATTAGGTTAAAAAATACATTAAATGTGATTAAAAATACACATAAAAGATTGGCGCTGTACTTACTTTAAATCGAAGGCTCCCCAAGGGTGGTTTCGCAAAAGGAACTCCAGTAAACGCACTATACTCAATTCCATTGCTGCTAAGCTCATATCTACCTCGAAGTTCACCCTGATTTATTTTTACAATCGGAGAATCCCCGTAGACTAGAATGACGGGAAGAAATAATAAAAATTTTAAAAGTCGAAGCATTGTTGTGACTGTTGCGGGTATTCGTCGAGCCGGATTATTTATAGTAAACCGGTGCGATTATCTCAAGTGATGGGTACTCAAAAATGAGTAGTTTCGTTTTATGATTAAGCTATGTTTACCGTAGTTTTAGAAAACAAGTTATTTTGTTGTTTACGACGGCATCTAAGAATTTAGGAATAAATTAATATAAATTATGAATAAATAAATGATAAAAGAGTTTAATTGTGGGTTAATGGGTCACCAATTTCTGTTCTTACACCTAAAATATTGCTCGTAAAATATTATATTTCACATTAAAGTCCCAATTAAATTTTCTAATTTCTCGGTCCCGCCAAGGCCACAAAAAAAAAGATTTTGATGTAACGAAATTTTGTATCGGTAATAATTTTTACAATAATTGAAAAAACAACAACAATTTAAAAAGCACGAGTTTAGAAAAAAGTGTATGCATATGTGCAGTCGGATGAAACGAGCTTCGGGCGAGCAAAATACTCGACACAATGAACAAATCTACGAAAAGTATACTTACGAGCGAGACGCATTACAAATACAAAATCGAAATTTAAATATTTGGATCGTAATTCGTTCGTGGTGTCGTATGCTCGCGTTCAGCGACATTAATTTTGCACCCGACTGTACATATACCATATATGTACGTATCACAATAATTCTTATATAGAATTTCTAAAAATAATAGTTTAATAGTTTTTATAGTTTATAATTTAAAAAGAAAATTCAGATAATTTGCTAATATTTGATAATTTGGTATCCACAAACCATTTGCGAATCTGCTGTTAATGTTTGGAATTCTTTTTGGCATTTTTGTAGGTATATAATTATTGAATTATGTTTAACACTTTTCGGCAATAGAAAAGGATTTTATTTTATGCTTCTGATCATTTGATCATTTTGCTTCTGCTTAAATGATCATTTTCTAATGATGAAAAATATTAAAAATACCTAATTAAAGCGTTTACTTTGTTCTTTTTTGTGAATTAAAGTGTTTTGTTTATGTCGTAATTAAATTAATGCGCCATCGATAAACCGATACCCATCTTCATTAGATATTTTTTGTTTTCATGCAGCTAGCTATCTTGAGTTGAAGTAATTTATCCAAGAGTGGTTAGTTATCTAAATATGAAATAATCGCTAAATTTTTATTTTTTTATTTAAATATATATCACCAAAGTGTTTTGGTCGGCAATCATATCGCACAATCTTGCTTTTAAATAATTTTACGTTTATTTTGATCGCATTGGTTGTCTAATTCTAAATAAAAACAATGGCAATTGTACCACTTTAGATTAATGTAATTAGTAACGGTTGAGATAAATTGACAGCGAGAATTGAATTATTTCGTAACCTGTACGTTACTCTTGCTTTAATCGCTGATTCACCTTCGGCTTGGTTAATTTTTAATTTCTAAGGAGCTAATAATAAGTAGGTACCCTAATTCTCTTTTTACACAATATATTATGATTTAACGCGGTTCAAATAGCCCTTATTTTTTAAAATGTTTGTTTTTATTTGCACGTTTTTTTCCGGAACTAATAATCTTCCATGTAAAAGGAGAATTATATATATGTACTACCTAATTATTTCTATTTTTGAATAAATAATTGATTATTTTATAAAAGAACTAAATCGATGTTTTGACATTCCTACTCGATAAAAAATATTGCATTGACATTTATAAAAAATGTACCCATTGTCCAATGTCGTTTGACATGAAAAATGAAAAACCTCTGAACCTAATTATACACTGGATGGATTTTCGTAAAACTTGCTTCTTTGAATTTGTAACAGATAGAAGTAAGAAGTAATAATTTGAATTTCCTATTATTACCTGGACATCCTGCATAATAATGTTAGATGACATCCCGATTTTTAAAAAATTTAACCCGGCATAACTTTCCTTGCAGTGGAATATACAACTTACATTTTTACTGTAGTTCACTCTCGTATAGTACTTTAAAACGTAACTAGTTAAAATTTTTAGTAGGTCGCCAACCCTTAAAGTTTACAAAAAATACGAAAAGAAGCATATTTATGAGTTTAATTATGATTGTGTACTCAAAAGAGGACAAGTATCAGAGCTCTTGCTATTTATTTCCACAAACGACTCTAACATAAGTATTTGTAAAAAATCTGAAGACTGATGGTTTAATCTTTTCTTAAAAATCACTCTTCCGAAGTTTGAATTTTTTGTAATCGGAAAATGCCAAGTTTAGTATAAATTTTCGGGCATAAAGAGACAAGATGAAAAAAATTACATGCGTAACAAAAATGTAGTAGTAAATGTGTAAAAAATAATAATTTTAATTCCAGAGTACTGCGATAAACCATAACTGAAATACGGCGTTTTCTGCAAACCTCTACAAACGTAAATCTCTAGCGCACAGCGTGCAACAAAAAAGACTGCCATTTTTAAACGTGTGTGTGTGTGTGTGTGTGTGTGTGTGTATTCAGTATACATATTACAAAAAATAGACAACTTCACCATTACTTAATATACACAGTTTTCCTTTACCTTTATATAGTTGGCAGGAAGTTTTATATTTTAATTTAAACAAAAGAAACGATAAATACTGTAATGATGTAGATTGATTCGCAAAATTGCTTCGTGTTTGTCATTTATTTGCTAACATCTTATTCGATTAATTGTTTGTAATCTACATTTTCGCCGTGCCTAAAGTATGTTGTTGCGAAAAAATTGATATGGATTACAATTTAATTTTTTTTTGAGATAATACGTTGTTTTTGGTAATGACTAACTTTGACCTAAGTACATAGTAGGTATTTCGTTATCGATAAAGTAAATTAAAACTGTATGTCGATAATGTGAACAAAATAAAAATAGGTACAAATTGTTATATATAAATAATAGCAATTTATTACACAATAAAAACTGCAGATACAATAATGTTTTGGTTTTAAATCATAACTAATCTAGTTTTTTATTTGGAAAGATTAGCTCCACATCCCAAAATTCATTAATACGTTTAATAATATAATTAGCAAATTAATCCCAATTTATTTTGTTAAATATATGTCTAGGTACTTACCTATACATTTACGAGGAAAATTAGTTATGAAACTATTTATTTTTTAAATTATACCTCATAGTACGTAGTCGACATAGGTGACATAGTCGATATTTTTTTAAATGTCAGCTATATTTTTTTATGACGGAATTGGATAGCATTTATTTTTCTCTATACGCCTCTCTAAAAGCATCGTAAGGTTGTATAAGAAATATTTTTAGAAAAATCAAGTTTAATGTCTGAATATGTTAAGACTTAAATCCGCTGATTATTTTTTTTGGGTCATCTTAAAAGCATCGTTTACAACAACAGACCCCAAAATTTAGAACAATTCGAAATTCGTATTCGGGAACAAATACGTGTAAAATCCCCAGTTGAAGTGGTACGGAATGTGTTACAGCGATTTTCAAATCGAATTGTACATTGTCAGATTGTTAATAGTGGACAATTTGAACATCTTCCGTGATATCAATATTAAACATTTTTTGAGTAGTTTAAATAAAGCATTTTGTTAAATTTTTATAATAAAACTAGGTACAATTGTTTAAGATTGGCGCGAATAACATATTCAGACATTAAAATTGATTTTTCTAAAAATATTTCTTATACGACCTTACGATATTTTTAGAGGGGCGTATAGAAAAAAAAATAATGCTTTAATAATAATTCGGCTAATTTTCAATTTATTTATTTATTTTTTAATTAAGTACATAAACAGAAATGTTTTACAGTGCAGTTTTTTATATTTTTATTAAAATTAAATTAAATTAAATTAATTAAAAAATTAAAATTATTAAAACATGCGTAGGTTCTATGTTAAAATCTCAAATAAATGTTCGTTTAAAACATTCCTTCGTAAGATAACGTTTATTAGAAGGGACTCTGAATCATCTTGGAAAGTGGTCAGTTAAACTTTATCCTAAGTCACTTTATAGGTACGAAATATGCGTAATTAATTCGTTTCGTCAGTACGAATCGGCGTTTCTTGCGTGAAGGTATGCCCGGCTACGTGTCGATATCAAGCGGTTTAATTCATTTTTAAGGTTTTCGGACTATTTGAAGTGCCCCCGGAGTCATTTAAAAATTAATTTTATTCGCTTTTTCGTTTAAAACATTGTTTGGACCGTCGATGTGTGGGGAGAGACTGGCCGGGTGGAATCGGGGATCTAGCGTTTTTCCATACGTCAAAGTAAGATAGTTCGCATATACATATTTTGTACTTTAATTATTAACAAATTTGAAAATCATACCTATGTAGTGGACTTAAATGTAGATTTTCAAATGTAAGTTAAATTAAATTCAGATGTTGGTACTTGGGTGGTGAAGTAACGCGTTTTGTAACTCATTGAAATATGTATAGGGTTTAGTCCTTTTACGAAAACGCACAATATTTTTGTTTGTTTGCTGAAAATGTTAAAAATTGTACCTATATACTATTTTAACTTAACAATCTAAGTTTAAATTCAAATCGTATACGTGTACCTATATGCTTTCGGGAAATAGGACGAATTTTAAATTTAAATGATATAATCGAATGATTCGTCTGTAAAACCAGGTTTATAAAATCTCAAGGTTTTTCTTACTTACAATTAGTAAACCAAATCAAACAATATTAGAAAGCAAATTATGAATCGTCACATATGGAACTTGTGTTTCGAATAAAAAAATACATAGGGTGATTAAATAGGTAATTTGTTTTAAATTCATCTTATTGCACTATAACTTACTTACGTCGTCCTGTATAATAATATTTACTTACGCAATTTATTCAAATTTGGTCACTTTTCAGTTAAAGGTGGTTATGCCAAACTTAGAAGCATAATGGCATCATCATTGAAATAGTTATTTCCTTCAATTTTTCTAAACAGAAAATTTTATAGGTGACGTTCATTATTAAATTAATTATTTTTAATTATATTATTGGTCAAAAGTTTAGGCGTATTTCCCGTGCTCGTTGATTTTTAAATTGAACAATCCGATTGCGCGCAATCTTGGTATCGAATTTTCATGTCGCATGTCGAAAAACTTCTTTTTTTAAATTTTTCTCCAAAGAAATATATTTTTTGAAAAATAATATTTACGAGCGAAATCTATAAGAATTAAAAAAAAGTATCATTTTTTTTCGATTATTTCGAAAACGGTGCATTCTATCGAAAATTATGAAGAGACATGATCGGTAGAGAATTTTATGCCGAAACCAAAACATATTTCACATTACCTATCCGATAAGTAATAACGGAGATTAGAATTTAAAAAATTTTTTTTTGAACGGCCGTCATTTTGTTGACGAATTGATTACATTTTGTAGACGGTTAACGTTAGTTATAAATTTAAATCTGTGTAAACCCATTTCGTTGATATTAAATTCTGCATGATTTTAATACCATAAGTATTAAGATTTATTACATGTTATAATACTGTAGTTCGGATAAATTTTCCTGTGGTCAAAATAGACAGTTTAAATAACTTATAGCTGGAGATTTTAACGATCGCGTAAACGACGAACCCGAAAAATATAGATATCTATGAGTAAAATCAAAAACTTAAGTATGAACCTATAAAGTCTATAAATATTTCAAAATTCACTACTTCGAGTTGTACAAAATATGATTATCTTCGACAGCACAGATACTTGAGAACTTCGTGTTTGGTGTTAGCTACATCTTCTGTAGCTTTCACCGCTACCGCTAAAATTAACCGATAGTCCCACGATCGACTTTTGGAACAGGCTATTCTTACAGTTGATCAATTATCGTTATCATTTGTCGTTAATAATAATTAGACAAGTTATTTTTCAAATTCAAAACTAAGAGATCGGAGGGCTGTTACGTCGTCGAAGTCCGCAGTTATGTTTAAATTTTTGTCATTTTTGGGTTAAGGGGGCGCAAGCAGACACTTGCCAGAGGCGCTTCATACCCTAGTTACGGCGTTGCACCTCATTATCAAACCCATTTTTTTAAAGATCTATTTATCAAAACTGTACCTAAACACGATACTTTTTAGAATTCCTATTTTATTTTAACAATGTTAATGGTTTGGAAAACTATCGGGAATTGTTATTTCTTGAAAATGGAGAAATTACTATAATAGATAGGTAGATATACGAATTAATATCAAAAAAAAAATTGTTCTTTCTTGCGTATTAGCAGATAATCTTGTTCAAAATGTAGGTATCTTAATGTATTTACTGGGTGATTGATAAAACATGCAGAAAAGAAAATCACCGTCAAACAAAAAATGGAAAATAACATTCGAACATTAAATTAAAGGTTTAAAATGTCCACCGTAGGTTTCTACAATTTTACGAAGACTGAAAGAAAATTTCTCTATTACTCGTTTTAGGATATCTTTACCGATGGATTTAAATACATTTTGAATGGATGCGACACTTCGTCCAAAAAAAGTGACGATCTGGGCTGTAATTTGTAGCATAAAGTCGATGAGCCCATATTTCATCGAGGGAACGGTTACAAAAGTTAAAAAACACCAGAGGAATTACATTAATAAAGATGTCCTAAAACAAATACTTAATAGAAGTGGTTTTTTTTTGTTTTCGTAAAATTGTAGAAACTAATGGTGGACATTTCGAACGCGTAATTTATTAAATGTACATTATTTCTTGATAAAATTTATTAAATTACCTAAGTAATACTATGTTTTCAATTTTCTATTTGACAGTGATTTAATTTATATGCAGTTTGTTCATAAAATAATGTCTTGCAAGGTAGAAGTTCACTCTCGCTTCATTCATCCCGATATAAGGAGGTAATTCTTGTAAACTGTCATTATTGTATTTACCTACGCAAGTACTGAAACTTTAAGAGAAATTCGAAGTGAAACGTTTTTCTAAATTTTATTAAATCATCAAAAGCTGAAATTAGCAGCTTACACTTTAATAGAGTAAACTTTTTTTACCAAAATATTTAAATAGGTACATATTTTACAAATTATACATCAAGCGTGGTTTTTGCAGAGGTTTTTTAGGCCTTTACTCGAATATGAAATGGAAAAACTTCAAGGCACGTTTAAAACATTAAACGACATTGATGACGTCGTGTTTTCGGAAGTTGCATCACAAAAATGCTGCTATTTTCAATGAATTTTTACCGAAGTCTAATTATTATTAAGTTAGATATATTTTACGAAAACAAATTTTTTTAAGTTATCCTATCTATATTCCATGTAAAAAAACGCGTCTTTTATTTACATACGTTTATCTAGTGTGAGCACAAGATAAGCACGTGTCTTTAATACATCTTCTTCCACTTGATGGAAATTTGATGCCATTTAATTTATGAATTCTGCATAAAATTCTCAATTTTTTTCTATACGTGCGTAAATAAATGCAATTTTTATTGAAAACAATTACATACTTAAATTGTCAACAAATAATTAACTACTTAACATATTTTACTTACTACCTATTATAATTAATTCAACAACCTTAAAAAACTCAGTCACAATAAAATGCATTTTGTAATATAATTTAAAGTAATTTTATATGTATGTACATAATATTGTAAATATGGTATCAAGAATATTGTTTATCATCTAGCGATAATTAAATACTTAAGTCACAAGTAGAACGTACTCTATAATTATAATTACAATACATACTTATTACAAGTTGTGAGTTACTAATGATTTATCACCAGTCATATACGATATGATAAGTAATTAATAGCAACATTTGTATGATTTAATGAAACGAATGATTATCGAGTACATCTATAAATATGTACTTTTTATAATATCACTCATACATTAGAATTTAGTGGAACACGTCGACGAATAAATACAATGTGCACAAAAATGCCGTCCCAAACATTTGCATTATTTACGACCGTTTAAAATTACCTATAATTGCACTATATTGAGACCACAGCGTAATCGTGTGTAGTACGATCTGCATTGCAGATAAAATAAATAAGAATTGTACGTAAGTACGTATTGTGGAATAAATACGAATATTCTACAGACTATTATAAAATTTAGTCGGACATCTAGAGTGCAGTAATTGCTATGTAGTGGGCTGTGATCGCAGTGCGGCTTGTTTCTTCTTTTGCCACCGTTGAATTGGCTCAACGGTAAACAATATAAATCCGCTGAGCGCTATTGTAAATCCGCCAAAGTAAAATCCCGGATTATACGACTTCAACAAATCGTAGAGCTCACCTATAAATATTTTGAATCGTGACCTATATCGTATAATTAATTATTAAAGAAAAAACGGCAACCTACCAGCAATTGGTGGTCCTATTAGCGAAGCGATCCCTGCAAAGAGCATCAATAAACCAAAAGCGTTAGTAAGTTTTTCTAATCCTAAAAGGTCCACGAGAATTACAGAAGTAAGGCCAACATATGCCCCTATAGTAAAACCGAAAACCGCACCATAAATTACCAGCGAATAAAAGCCCACGCAGAAGGCACTTAGTGCGGTTGCTGAAAATCATAAAATCGATTATATCTGAAAACGTCGAGAAAAATCAAAATTCTTACCTACTCCACAAACAATTAGGCACATATTGTACAACAAAAGTCGATTAATTTTGGGATTATCCGAAATGCAACCCAAAATAATTCTGCCTACGGTATTAGCGATTCCAATAACTGACAACAGCATGCTGGCGTTTTCCGAGGAGATGTTCAAAGTTTTCGCCTTCGGAACGATGTACACGTACGGAATATTGAAACCGACGCTCGTCAAGAAGTTGCTCATCGCAAAAATAATAAACAAGGGATCCTTTAAAACAGAACAATTCAGCATTTCCTTGAGCGTTTCTTTAAATTCTCCAGAACAAGGCACCACACTGCAAACAGTAGTTTCAGTTTCGGGCGATACCGAGCGTACACGTCCGCTAATAGAATGTCCCCTTAACATCGACTCGTTTTCATCGGTATTGTTTATGTCCGCTTTCGCCTTTATAGAAGAAATATTTGTCATGCTGACGGGATAAAAAACGTCACTTCTATTGAGTGGTCGCGAACGTCGTAAATGTTGGCTACTGTAACGATGGTGGCGGCCTCCTTCAGTTTGGATGGACGATAGAGTTGGATGACTAAGAGCCAATCTGGATGTTTCGGAAGATATAAATTTAATGCCGTGTAACGTGCCGTTTTTGTCCAGTGTCGAACTTTTAATCGGTTTCGTCATAGAGAAGTGTCCTATACTACGTGGTCTTTCGATGTTAGATATTCCGTGATTATCATGATCCTCGATATTTTCGACGATAGGGTTGCCGTTCGCTTTGCGCTTTGCCTTACGCTTCGCTTTATTATCGTTTGCCTCATCTTCGTATGCCTTCTCGTTATTATTTTTGTGATTGTCAATTCTTTTAAGTTCGGTGCTGCCCTGTGGACCCGTTACTTTTTCAATAAATTTAGTGTCACGTTCGAGATCCTCGATGATTTGGCTTTCGTTGGAATTTTCCGAATGTTCATATTTTAAAGGTCTGAAAAGCGCGCCGAAGAGGATGCACTCGAGCACGATCGCCCCCATGATTAGCATGGCTCCTCTCCAACCGTATTTCGATAACAAGAAGTTTATTATGGGCGCGAAAATGAAAGTCCCAAAGCCTGAACCGCATACCGCGATCCCGGTCGCGAGGGCCCTCTTCTTCTCGAAATAAGTCGTGACGCTGACGATCGCCGGCAGGTAAATTAAACCAAAGCCTAATCCCGTTCCGATGCCGATTGTAAAATACATCGTCCTTACGTTCTGCGCTCTTGAGCTTATCATCAGGCACACACTCGCGAGGATCGCTCCAGCTATGGTGACGGCTCGACATCCCCATCTGTTTACGAAGCCGCCCGATATGGGACCTGAAAAAGTTAGAAGCGTTCACCTTTCTACAGTCAACCAAGACTTAAAGGACTTTTTGGACACCCGTTGCTTTATAATTCGTAGTAATAGTGAAAAATACTGGTTAGGACCTCGAACGTAATTCACGAACATGAAATTTTATGACACGAATAAAAATTAATTATTATTTGTTCTACCTATTGCTTGGGGCCTAGAATGTCTAGATGAATGTCTATTAATTCGTAAAGGTACATAAATCTCGTTAAAATGACTACTAAAAATCAGACTTTTTGTAAAGCAAAATGATGCTAATTTTGATATCGAAAGTGTAAGATTTTTTGAGATTAGGTGTACTCTAATTTATTATGAATTTGTGGCTTTTTTTTAATGTCGAAATGTTTAAAACCACATAATACGCGTTTTTGTTTGTTCTAATTGAAGTTGGATAAACATTTTTAAAAGAGGTTTAATCAAATTTCAATTCAAGTCGATAATTTCGTTAACATCGTTCGAATAGTATTTTGGTTTGTAGAATCGATCCCTACATTATTATCAGAGAACGGGCAGCCGTTTGATTCCAATTTAAAGGGAACTCCATTGTGGTTTTGATAAATAATCTGAACCTTCATCTCGTTCCTCCCGCACGTTAGGGAATTTTAATTAAAATTTTGGTTACAAAACCAAAATTACTTTGTACTTACCAGAACACAAAGTAACTCCTACGAGGATGGATAAAATCCATGACGTTGCTCCTTTGCCTTCATTGAAATAATCTAAAAATTCGTCGTAAAATACTCCAAACGAGTAGGTTACGCCATCGGCTGAAACAACAAACTTTTGATTAGTATAGAGATGCGGTTATATATGAGCACTCAAATCAATACTTATGTAGAATGCCCTATGTATGGTAACTAAGGGTCGGTCATTCGATCGTTGAATAAAATTCCAAATAAGCTATTCGTAAAATAACTTATTTGGAACTTTATTTAATAATTGAAAGACCGGCCGTTAATACATTACAATATAATAATAGAGGTGATGACCGTTAAACTATATTTATGAAAACTTGACTTTCAACAACCATCCCGATTTTAATAAATTCGACGTTTATGAGCAGGAACCGTTTTACCGTGGAACCGTGTGCTTTTCTCAACCGGATTTCATGTTTTTCATTTTAGTTCATTAATTCTTCATAGGATTTTCATCTAGGGCAATTTTAGGTTAAGCGTCGGAACGTTAAGTTAATGGGCAGGTAATTGGCAATTATCATACTTAACACTTATTTTTAGATAATTTATTCCAACATTCGAGTTTACCAGGACGCTTCAATTTCGGTAAATTGTCGTGGTTAAAGAACTCCGATGCTTTTACGGTAACTTTCGGGCGAATTACATTTTTAATAAAAAAGATTATATCGTGAACTTGATAGGCGCGAGCATATTTCTAATGCATCTTTTCTTTTCGTCGCTTATTATACTTTTTATTTATTAATTTTTGAAAATAATATACCTTTCTGTACGACGAATACGCTAACATAACACGCTTTTAGTTGGAAATTGGCTAAATTAAGAATTTGCTCGCACGCCAATATCTAACAGTACTTTTTTGGACTAGGTAATTTCCTTAACAGTTTTTCTAAAAACATCTAAACTGTTGTTCTTTGTAACATCAGGTAACACGTCGTTACTTAGAATAACAAAGTTTTATGGCAATATGTTTAGAAATATGAATGTTTTTATGTAGATATTATCAAAAAACATTTCGAATTTTAAATACAAATCTAAATTATCTAAATATTTAAAGTCTTTATAAGTTTTTATTTTTTAGATAACTGGTGCTTATATCGAATAATAATTTGCGTTGTAAGTGTCTCTAAAATCAGCATTTCAGTAAATTCGGTAAAATAGGGAAATAGAAAATATTAGAAATTTAGGTAACGCACTACATAATATATTCCAAACAGTTTTTTTTTAGGTAAATAATAATCGACACATTTCAATATAGGTATCCTTCGTTCAAACAGTTGCAGACTATATTAAGTATAATACATACCTATATTGTGATTTTTTGAAGAGATTACCATTTTGGTTAGGTGACTCATCAAAGATTTTCTGGAAATCTTCGATTAATGCGAAAAATTCAGATTTTTCAAAAAGTATTCCATTTAAATATGCTCTAAACTTTACGAACTACAGTCAAACTTCCATATAAGGAATTTATACATTACGAATTTCTCCATATAACGAACTTTTCTAGAGGTACTAAAATAATATTTACCAAAAGGTGTTTTTTAATGATGGTCTAATTACCGTAAATTTTATACAGTAAAACTTAAATTGAGCTTAAAATTTAATGAGAATTTGTAGACTAGGCGTTAAAAAAATGTGCGCTGTTCAAAAACAAATGACGACCGAGACACAATTTATTGTCTTTAAGCTGCAAACAATTTGTCAAACTTATCAAATTGGACATGAAAAGTGCTCGCAAATCGAGCGATATTTTTTCTTAGCGGGTAGTTCTAAAAAACGTGAGATATTTTCATTATATACTTAGGTACTTATATGTAATATAAAAACAAATAAAGTTTTCTATAGCCATGTAAAATTGAATTAAAGAACGTCTCGGCACACAAACTCGGGATTTGGAAATAATGTAAAAAAGCAATAGGTATCAAAATAAACTATGTAAATAAAAATTGTTCATTCAACTGTTTAAAGACCTTTATCCTTATTTTTATTTAAATAAAAATTTGGCATGTGTAACGGTATCCAGCTATGTACACTACTAGCACGGATTAGAATAGTTATTTTCAGACTGCATTCGGCCCAATTTCGACGACACGCTTATATTAGCGTCGGGACGCCGATGCTGACGTCACAATTTTAACGAAAGAGATATAAATAATGAAAACTTTATCGAGACGGTTTCTATGTAACATTTAGAAAGTTTAAACATTGAAATTGTTTAAATTAATAAATATTCTAATTAATATAATACAGGACGTTCCTAAATCGATCGGACGTATTTTAAGAGCGCATTCTTCGCGTGTCCAAAACACTTAGTTTCCGAGATACGGGGTGTAAAAAGTTTGAAAACACCTTCGGAAACGAAGCATTTTCGAATTTTAGTTCTTATAGACTTTTTTCTTAATCTTGATGCTTACTGTCACTTCCCAAAGTTTGGAAACGGTGTTATGAAATAAATTTTTCCATTGACGCACGCGCAAACGAGTATGAAATCGGATCTTATCGTTTATATCGAAAACGATGCGCCGTACGATAAAAGGGCAAGTGGTCTTATTTTTGTAAAACATACTGAAAAATTTAAAAATTCTGCCAAATTTGCAATAAAGCCAGTTGCGCAGCTGAAAAACTAACTAACTCTAACTGAAAAACTATAACGTGGACGAAATCATCGATCATTATTATTTCCGGAATATCACAACATGAAGAGTGTAAATATCATACCAAATTTCAAGTGATTTCAATAAACCGTTTCTGAGATAATAAAAACAATACATTAATTTTTTCAAAACATTTAACACTGCGTATCTAGGAAACCAAGCGTCTTCGGACACATGTTTATAGGAACTTTTTGTCCTGTTTTGACGTGAAGGATATGTTCTTAAAATATATCCAGTTAATTTAGAAACATCCTGTATAGCGTTAACAATAATTGATTGTTAAATATAAACGTTAAAAGATGGCTCGTTGGTCTAGGGGTATGATTCTCGCTTTGGGTGCGAGAGGTCCCGGGTTCAAATCCCGGACGAGCCCGACAACTTTTTATTCTTCAGTAACAAAATGTGCTGTTTTTTTGCTAAATAATCTGTTTACAAATAAATATTGTATTGGGCCAAGTATTTTTAGAATCGCAACCTTTATAAGTTTATTATACTTATATCTAAATATTTTATTATTATAATAATCTCGATTTAAGCGTTGGCATTGGTTCGATTAAACATGTTTTTATGAACTTCAAGTTTATCTGCTGGGTCGTTTTTTCTGTTTGTTTTTTTCATTTTTTATTGAATTGCTTTTGTTTCAAAATTAGAAAAGGCAACGTTGTCAATGTATTATTGTTCTGCCAATGACTTCCATACGAGAAATACATTTTTTATTTATATTTTTAACGATAAGATCTTCAGCTTTCAGAATAATCTGGCGACAATAAAATATAAAAATAAAAATATCAAGTCGCAGATTTCAAAAGGACAAGGACGTAAGAATTTCATCCACGTCTACAAAGGTTCGAGATAATAATACGTTTTATTTAGAGCAGGGTAGAAGTGTGACGGGAGAGCTTTATTTCTCCTCATTAACCAAGTTTTATAAAAAAAATGGGGAAAATCCATTTGCTGACCCTATTCATCATATCTAACCCTATATGTTACAGCTTATTGCTGAAAACGAAAAGCGGACAACATTTTTGTTTTTAGATATCACATCCCCCTTTCTATCCAATTAAATATATACACTGTTTATCAATATTCTTCGTATGCCACATGTTCTCCCATAACCACCCGACGCGCATAATTTCATTTCATAATTTAATCGATAAATCGATATATTCACACGATTCTGGTATCAAAAGGTTTTCTTTTTAAGATTAAAAAATAAAATACATTTTTTTACTAAAATTGATTTTCAATCTTTTTTGGAACCGGAGGTGGGATAAATAATCTTGAGGATATTATTTATCCATATACTTCTAGAAGAAAATGCGAAAAACACAATTCAATTTCAGAAATCCTGTTTTAGAAAACTCACGCATATTGTATTGATATGACTGCGCGTAACAGGCAATTTAATAAATACGACCGGCGTCGAGGATACGGAAAATTTTCTGGACAAACGCGAAAAATTTCGAAAATGTTGACGAACATCCGGAATGTTAAATAAATAGGTCGAAAAGGAAGCAAGTTTTAAAAATTCCCTTGTGCACCGATTTGACGTGTTTCGCTCTTGCGATTTACACGTCCGCGATTTTACATATGAAATTTTCATATCGTATATCTGCAGAAAGTGAAAAATAAATTGTATGTCGGCGTCTAGTTAAAAGATAGATAAGTTTGAGCAAATGGTGCGGAAATGTATCAAGAAACGAGGCTAAATGTTATCTACGAATAATTAGATATCTATGCGTGCATATTGTTTTTAAGTGAAAACAATTTATATCAAAATTTCACATATTCGCAAATAAAGCTCAGTATCTACATATTAAAAACGGTTTTCCGACAGATCGTCGAGTTGGGACGTTTTTCATATTTAAAGTGGAATGAAATTTACACCGTTGAAAATTAAATTTATTTGAATTTTAAATTTCCCCTTCCAATTTATTTATTTATCTTTTTAAATCCGTCAAAACCAATTTATTATTTATTATTATTTTTAACAAATAACGTTTTTCCGCAAAAACAGAAAATTGAAATAATTCGCGACCAATTTAGAAAAAACCGAAATTGTTTTAAATTAATAATCGGTCACTAAATTAACGGCTTTACTATTACGCAATTAAGAAAATTGACTAGTAATTTTAGAACTTATTTAGTACTAATTAGCGTCGTAGTAAGAAGTCTGCGACGGGTTAATGAACAAGTTATTAAGGACACTATGGAAATGACGTTAGATGTGTGTGTATTTTATTGTGGGATTGTGTGTAAATTAGCTATACAAAATGCCAGTAAACAAACTTCTTCAAAACCTACTCACATACAGCAGCATTTTTTAATAACGTAACGAATTTTCTAAATAAAAATTGGGAAATATTCAGTTTTCAAACGATTCACGATTTCCACGCACGTTGAAGTAATCTTCTAGCGAACATTAAAGCGACGCAAATATTTCTCCACACATCGAGCTCTGTTTAAACGAAAATTTTTGATTCCTTTAACTTACGTTTACCAATTCGCATTAAGTAATAGCTATTACTTTCGCGTTAAATTATTTTAAGTTATAAAGTTGGACACAAATGGAAAGTTTTTTTTATTTGTTTCTCAACAAATTTTATTCTTCGTAAAAATCTCTGCATATAATTTCAAATTCAAAATACACACGTCAAAATTTGAATATAACCTTTCGTATACGAGGGACGTTCAAAAATACGAAATCGGGTCGAGAGTAGAGTGCCCTTGTTTTTGAAAATACACAAAAACGTTATTTGGAAAAGCTTTGTAGAATTGCAAGAATACGTCAAATACGAAATTATAGTTATTTTTTTTTTAAATGTATTTCACTTTTTGGCCTATTTTTTCTATGAAAAATAAAATTGTCACGCTTCGTTCCTTATTTTAGTATCATTTGAACGTAATGGCTTTATTTTTGTTTTTATTACCCAATAAATTTTTATTAAAGACGACGTGGTTTGTGTGTTTTTTTTTATAGTCTGACACAAAAAATTCGATTGTTTTAGCGTCAGTTTGAAATTTCAAATAAAAAAGTTTTCCATTTGTGTTCAACTTTATGCCGATCACCGTATAGTATGTAGGTGGTGTTTGAGGGTCTTTTTTAATGAACGAATTTTAATGATTTTCAACGGGCGTAATAAGCAAGGTGTAAAAATTTCCAGACGACGATTCACCTCGATAAAAAGTAGTCTATTTAAAAATGGAAATGACCAATAAATCAGTCACACGTGCACCGTGTAAAACCGAATCGTGCAGTCAAATGTTTGAGAATCAAACTAATCGCATCCAACATATTTAATAATTATGTATATATATTTAGATTGTTCGTGGAATTGTAGGTCATCTAAAGTTATATTATGTTGGTATTTTACAACTGTGTTTGACGAGTTTAACGAAAATCGTTTTACGCATCCATGTACGTATGTTTCTATAAACGCTATTAGCGGTTTAGCGCATTATAATACGCGTATAACGTAGAGTACATTTTCATTTGACAATTGTTAATTACGTTAAAATTTGTTGCTCGCTAGTCACGTTAAGGCTTACCGAGCGGGCTTACCCGCGAAATTGTCGTTCTCATTTGATTTTAGATTAGCGTTTCTCAAACTTTACTACGCGGAGGCCGTAAGAGTCGACCTCTTCTTAAAAATTATATCCATGTAAATTGTTAAGGCATCACAAACTGGGCTTTCCGACTGAAAAAGTTTACGTATCGCTGATTTATTCTGCATTTTGGACATATTTACGATTTTTACTTCTATTATTATTAACGAACGTGTTACCTCTTAGATCCCGTTTCACCGCTTCTAGCATTTTATTTCCACGTTATCGCGGCTCGTCTATTCTGCCGTGTCGTAAATTCGCAAGCACGAAAAAAATATTAAGCGCTTGAGATACAAATTTAAAAGAAAATCGTGCTTCGCATATTATTAAACTTAGACGTTTTTCCATTATGAATGTTCCCGAGATGATTTTTTAAGTATATAAGTAATTACCTACATCCGGGTTTTAGTTGTTTGCAATGTAAATACGTAAATGCGATGTTTAAAACTGTTTCAAAGCGCGTTTCCCGGATTCGGACCAGATTTCAGTTGTCCGTGGAAAATCCGTGGGCGAATACCTCGGTACACAAAAAATTTTTGAAAAAGAAAACGTCAAACGTTCGATCTAAAATTTCAATTTTCAGTTCAGTTCGTTTTCAATTTCTGACGAATTCGTTTAAAAATAAGCTTATTGTTAGTCGTTTTAATGTCGACTTTTTCCAATTGTAAAAATTGTTGCAATCAAATAAGAAATTTTCTAATATCTACATATAACAGTTATAGTGGTGATATTTGAACTGACAATTTTATCAGTTCGATAATTCGATAGGTGCTACGTTGAGTAGATCTTCCTAAACTGATATTATATGTAAACGATTCGTTCCAGATCGTCGTCGAGCGATTTTAAATTGAAATATCGCAAAGTTAAGGGCCCGATATCGTAAAGTCGACTTAAAAGTAGATTTTTGAGAACGTTAGATATGAAAAATGTTGTCGCAAGTATCAATAACAACGTATCACGATAGATACAAATTAAGGGTGCGTTCAAAGTACCTATTTATCATAAGGTATAAGCACTACTTACGTACGTTAGACTTGAGATGTAAATATGTACGACTGTCTTTTTGATAATAAAGACATTATTTTTAAACAATTGCCAAAAAACTTTGTCATTAGGTAGCTGCGTTTTATCTGATGTAATGCATCAAAAACTGACAGTTTAGTTGTCTACATTTTTCAAAATATGGATTCAATAAATAGGAAATATAATATATAGGTAACGCAGTACCTATAAACTTCGAAAGAATCGTCAAAATTTTTCCAGGGAGTTTTGATTAAACTGGGATAACGATATTTTAATGCGTGTCGATGAACACTATTTAATTGGACCGAAAACGTGGGAAATATCGCGACGCTTTCTTTCGGTAATATTTTTCGTCTTACCTTAATTCCACGTTATTCGGCTTAATCGAAACTTTACTTACATAAGTAAACCAGTGAACTGAAAAGATAAGAATGAACTATCCGCTCAGATTCCTAACGAGATTCGCCAATTCTACCAATTAATATTAATTTACAATTTTACGTACCTACTACAAGCTAAAATTTAAATTTCCATTAAGCCTCGAGGGCTAATCAAATATTTAAGCGAATAATGTTGCGTAAAATTAAATTAGAGGTGAAAGCGTTCACGCTCACATAATACGTATATCGGTTTAAATTAGAAAACCCTTTAAAGCTGGACGTCTAACAATAAGGGCCGGTTTTACAACTACCAGATAAACTACGGATAAGCTATTCTCGGAATAATATCCGTGGAAACAATTGTCTCAAGAAACGTTTACTTAGCGGTTATTCCAAGAATAGCCTACCTGTCGTATTTGTAATAATTATTATGATGCTTGTAAAATCGGCCCTAAGTAATTAAAAAAATGCGACGAACAGAAGAAGCTCGCTTGTTGTTTTGAAAATTTAAAATGGTAGGTACGTACAAAGCGGAATTATACGCCTACATGACCATATTACTGTTTTTATTGTTAACGTAAATTGGTACGGAAAATAATTTTACGGGGAGCATAAAGATACGTAAAAAGTCGAGAGCTTGACATTAAAAAGTCGGTTGATACGTTTCTTTGTAATAAAGGTATATTTTTTATGAATTTGATACCTAATGCAGATAGCTTTTTATAGAAATTATTAAATGGAAATTTAATTGTTTCCGACATCCCCATTTATTGTTTATGACATTCATTTTCGACTAATCCGTCAGAAACATTCGTTGCCTTCAGTTTATTATTAAACCGGTAGGTTATTTAATCGCATCTTTTAAAAATAATTTAATTCTCACATTCAAAACAATTTTTTTTAAAGACGATATTTTAGAATATTTGTTTTTGTTTGAATAAGGAATGACGGAATTGTTTTTCAATTTCACGCCCCATTAGTAATTATATCGGATTACAAAATTTCGAAAAAGAAAAATTAGGGTAAGGAGCGTACAGATTGATGTAAATGAAGATAAGAATAAGATTTAACATTTTGATGGATCGGTGTTGTTACGAAATCGCGGACAAGGGAGGGCTTTTTCGGAATTTCAACGATCATTTTAACGAACACCAACGTTGGTAACGAAGACGAATAGGGTTTAGGAGTTTTTGGCGATAGCGAGCGAACGAATCGTCGCATTCGTTGTAAATTATTGCATAAACAGATCGATGTGCAATTTCCTTAAATTTTTCTTAAATTGCATTCAGTCTTCTGCATACAATTATTTATTTAATACGAGATGGTTAGGCATAACGATTTCCATTAATAAATAATTGTGAGAGAGAGCAAAATATATGTTTGCGCTTACAACAAGTACCTTCTACGTTAACAACACTTCTGCAAGTTGTTTATCTGTAAAAAAAACGACGCGTCGGAAGTGTTGCCGTAAAAACGGTATTAATCTTATTGACGATAGTAAACGGTTTATTGATGATAATTAAAACAACTTCAACATATTTAGAATTATCAAATTTACTAACCGGCAGGTATTGATTTTGATGAGTTACATGTTTACGTGTTGACATTAAATTGTATACGTATAATGAATATAGGTAATCGATTTAATTGCAAGACCGGTTATGTAATATTCCGTAATATGCGAAATACTTATTTTTATCAACGTCAATGTAAACTAAACTAATAGATAATAAATTCGATTTGAAATTTGTACCTGCAATTTTTGAATTTTTCACGTTTGAATGTTTTCATCGGGCTATACGGAGTAGTGTCTTTTGTTCTCTTTCTTAACGCGCCACAGTTAAAGTTTTTCTATTTTTCATAAAATGACAGATAAAACGAAATTTGAAACTTTGTAAAATTCATTCTAGTATTGTTTTATGGATAAACACTTCGTAAAATTTAGTTCCCGAGCTCCCTTCTAATTTATCCGCCCATTTACGACGTTAACATTTAATCGAATTTTTGTTATTATTTAATTTTCTTTAAATCGAAAGCTTCGTCCCGCTGGCGCTGTATTTAGTTCAACTTGCGAAGTTCGGCTCTTAACAAAACATCATTAACCGCACAAATTACGGGTTGTTGAACAAAACCCGATGCGAAAGGGGCACGTTTACATTTCAAACGTTTACATTTATCCCATGAATTGCGCGTAGAACGTACTTAATTAACGATTTCAGACGTATTATAGGTTTTTTTCAAAAGTAAGTTTAACCCCAAATTAGAGTAGAAAATATAAATGGTTCTATTATTTTTTAATGCTCAAAATTTTGATCTTTTGCGTAATAAGCTCAACTCGAGCTTCCGGTAACTAATAAATACCTTTATTACTCCGTGATTGATTGAAAGTTATGAATAATTACGTAAGTTTTGGGTTGGAGTAAACTTGGATTAAAATTGTTGCGAAACATCTCGCCCTGATCAATAACGTTACGGAGGTAGATCCCAACTTACGTAAAACACAATTAGAAAATAAAATTTAAATACCAGTTTAAATAATTTTAGATAGGTATTTCAAAATTTAGGTTATCGTTCTGCTAAAGTGGTAAGTTTTGATATTCAACTATATTTGATATTATTATATGCATATGCAGGTAGGTACTACCTACTAACATTAATGCTACTAATTTAAAAGGCGTCTTCAGTTTTTTGTGCCGTAAAAAATAAAATGTGATATTACCTAGTTGTTTTAATTTTCAAATTTTATATTCTCGGTTCTATTTTCATTTAAAAATATTTTTGGTTTCTCTTTTCAGAAATCAAATAGACCTCTTCGTTTTAATTATTAAATTGGCCAAGAACTTCAAATAAAACAGTTGATGTTCAATAGTGTTGCATTAACTTCAACAGTAACTCAATTTACGCGATTTTTCTAGTACTTTTCAGTCTCAAAATGAATGTAGTAAATAATGTGAAAAGGGGCGACTGCCTACTTATGCGAAATTTTATTGCCCTGATGCGGCACGACTTTAGACGAACGTCAAATAAAATACGCTATTTAGGCATTAGGTTTAATAATGGGGAAGACGGATTCGATTTTTATCCCGGATTTTATGCACGAGGGTGCTAAATGCGCACATATTTATTTAAGTACGTACTTACAACACGTATTCATCGGTTTGATTTCATTGTTTTTCGAAAGAACGGAAATTAAGCACGTGATAAACTCGATGCTTGTTTTGTTACACCAGAACCTGAGAGAGATAAGAGCAAATGTTATCTGAATACTATTCAAATTTTACGCTTATACACACGTGTATACAATTTGAGCAAATCAACTGTCACACGGCGAGGCACGTCAAAACTTATTTAACAATATACCTACTATTATTTCGTCCGACAAATTGAAATAAAGGCTGCCGAAAGACGAATTAAGAAATTCAAACAAACATCTCCTAAATTAAATTTAATCATTATCTTCTGGTCGTTCATCGAACAGGTCAATTTAGAACTTCCGCAAAAGTACCTAATACCTAATATCGTTGTTCTTTTACGAAATTTATACTTTTATCGTTAAATTATGAGTCTGCATTTCGTAGCTTTGCAAACAATTTAATTTCAGGTTTCGCACAAAAATCGAACAGTTTAAATATAGAACAACCGAACGAAAACTACGCATTGTCCTTTTCTCTGACCCCATTACACGTGCGTTCGAAGAGCTTTAAAAATATTCAGGTAAATTCCGGAAAAGTCGGCACCGTTCACGATCCACGGATGCCATAATTAATTCGAACTCGTGTTAAAGTATTTCGCGTCGCCCGAAATTAGCCCCCATCAATCACGTCGCAAAGATATAGGTGGGCACCTTTCAAGTTCAGGGGTTCTCGTAACGGCGATGCCGGGTCCTTTGACGAAAATAACCGCGAAATTTATTGTTCGGGGTCTTCTAAATATAGGTTAAAACGAGGTCGTTGCTTCGATTTTCATATTTTTTTTTCGCGTTAGGCTAAGCGCGCACGCACCTACAACTTTTAATCGAACAACTATTTAGTCGAGTTCCAAAAACCTAAAGGTCCTTATGGGAGAGCGCACACGTTTGCACATCGACAAAATAATCAAAAAGGTAGTCGAGGAGGATTTATGATTGAATAATAATCGAACAACTATCGTATAGTGTAAAGTACACATCATTTGTGTAAAATACACATCATCACACGTCTAATGTCCAGTTTGAATTTTTAAAATGTCCATTTGGATCGTTTTTCAGAGATTCGTAAATTCAGACCATTGACGATGAAAAACATAGTGATTTATTACATGGATGATCTGATTATACCAAGTCGAAATGAAGAAGAAGGGATAAAAAAACTAAAGTTAGTTCTAGAAACAGCAAGAGATTATGGGTTAGAAATAAAGAGGAAGAAATACCAATTTCTAAAAAGAAGAGTTGAGTTTTTAGGATTCATCATTGAAGATGGTAAGGTTCAGCCATCAGAGGCGAAAACGTTAGCCATAAAGAAATTCCCTGAACCTACCACACTTAAACAAATACGGTCGTTCCTAGGACTCACAGGTTACTTTAGAAAATTTATTTCTTCATACGCGTTAATAGCAAAGCCGATTAGTGATCTTTTGAAGACGAACACACATTTTGCTTTTGGATCTGATCAGCGACGAGCATTTTGCAAGTTAAAAGAATTACTTAGTAGTGAACCTGTTTTAAGCATTTTCCAACGAGGTTGCGAAACAGAGTTGCACACCGACGCCAGCAAGGAGTCTGTTTAATACAAAAGTCTCCAGACGATGGTAAGCTACATCCGGTGTATTTCATGAGCAAAAAAACGACGCCCGATGAAGAAAAATATACCAGTTAAGAGTTAGAAGTACTTGGCGTAATTCAAGCAGTAAAGAAGTTTAGAGTATATTTTATTCGGAAATAAGTTTAAAATAATAACCGATTGTTCAGCGTTTCAAAAGACCATGGACAAAAAAGACCTAACAACCCGAGTCGCAAGATGGGCCTCGTTACTCGAAGAGTACGAATATGAAGTTGTGCATAGGAACGGAAGTCAGATGCCACATGTCGATGCCTTAACTAGATATCCGATGGTGATGTTTATCAGCGTAGATAAAGATGGAGTCATTGTAAGGATACAAAAAGCACTTGGCAAATGTCAAGAAGATTGTAGAAAAGGAAGAATATAAAGAATACTTCTTGAAGAATAACATATTATTCAAGTATAAAGACGGAAAAGAGTTAATAGTTATTCCTAAGGGCATGCAGACAGAAATTATACGAAAAGCGCATGAAACAGGACATTTTTCTACAAAGAAAACAGAAGAAGTAATAGAAAGGGAATTTTTCATACCTAAATTGAAGGAAAGCGTTGGAAAATACATTACTAATTGCATTCAGTGTATATTAGGAACCAAAAAAGAAGGAAAAAAGGATTTTTATATCCGATTCCCAAGCAGGAAGGACCATTACATACGTTCCACGCCGATCATCTTGGTGCGATATCGTCCACTTGTAAAAACTACCAGTACATTTTAATCATAATTGACGAATTTACGAAGTTTACATGGCTTTATGCTACCAAGTCCACGACGTCAAGTGAAACGATAAGTTGCTTCGAAAAACAAAAACAGATTTTTGGCAATCCAGCTAGAATCATAACAGATAGAGGTACCGCTTTTACCTCACACGAGTTCGAAGACTACTGCAAAAGCGAAGGAATTTCACACGTATTAATTACAACCGGAGTACCTCGTGCTAATGGACAAGTAAAAAGGACTAACCGAACTATTATACCATTGTTAACGAAATTAAGTATAGAAGATTCAACGAAGTGGTATAAGTATTTAAATCAAGTACAACTTACATTACATTCGACAATACCTCGGAATCCGGGTTGGATTCTTAGTCAGGACGGCCGAGTGTAGGGATGCTTTTTTATAAATAGGTTAAGGATTAGTTAAGTAAGAGGAAATATGACGTAAGCGTGAGCGCTGGCCTCGGCGGCGGGGTAGTTTTAAGAAGGCAGTAAGTGCCGAGCAGGACTTGTGCTAAGACGTATTGGCTCGATAGAAAGACGCATCGACCCGATAAACAAAAAACGTGTAACAAGACGAGGACTGCACTTATTCATTGTATTCATAGTTTTGAATTAAGTAATAAAACCCCTAGACAAACGAATAAAAGCCTACACTTGTCTTTTCTTTTTTTTTATCCTCAATGTAAAGTAAAGGTCCCTCTGTACGCCATGTTGTGAACAGTCTCTGCGACTAAACTGTTTAGTCGATGTGAAATCGCGGTAACAGCACAACTCGACTAAACAGTTTAGTCGTGGTACGAATCGAGTGTATGCGCCTAGCCTTAGTCGACGATTTCTGATTTAATTTGAACGAAGTTTTTTGATTTTTTAATTTTTTAAACTTGATGGCCGGCCAACTAACCAGCCGATTATTTTATATAAAGCGTATCTAATAAAATATACACATTTAAAGTGCGTAGGTATCGAGTTTTTATCGACTTACTTAGACGAGAAAATTGTCTGTGTGATGCCAGGCATTTTTATGAACTTTTACGTATATGTAGTCGAGGACAAGGACAATCGTGGCTTTGTGCATTTACCTATGATGCATTTTCTTATAAGTACATAATTATCGGAAAATGTAATGCTTTTTTTATAAAAGATGTGGAATGTTGCACGTTCAAATACGAACCTGCTTTTCTATAAAGGTAGACGCCGATGTCAACTTACCTTTAACATTCTATTGTTAAAAATAGAAAATACGATTTATCTAATTTTTAGGCAATTAACGATAAAACATTTGTGTGATTAATTGTAAGATATTATTATCTTATATTATTATTTATTAATAATAAAGATTTTGAAAGCTCACATTTTGCACAGTTTTATGTGGGTACCTTTTAAAATTTTTTGTACTCTATAATATATTAAAATAATTGACATAAAAATATCTATATCCACACATGTTTCTTACGGTGTAATTTAAAAGTCTTATTATTTCGTACGTTGTATAATTCAATAACATAATTGTTAACGTTTTATATAGGTACAAGAACAACGTGTCTTGTAATTAAACAAATAATTCTGCGTTTTTACTTATTTAAACGATTTGATCTGAATTTTTTCATATTTCTGATTTTCTATGTAAACGTAAAATATCTGAATATTTATCCACCGTGTAATTCATCAACGTTATCGTTAGTGTTTTACGTAAATCTAAGTTTCTTAACAGTTTACAATTAAACAGTAATTTTGGACCATCTTTTACGTTTAAATAACTGTTCTAAAACGTATCAATATGCATTACTGGCTAGGTGAAAGTAAAACTGCGAATATTTTGCGCGCTCTATAATTTGTCAACACAATTGTCGGTGTTTTATATAAAGAAACTTGTTTTTAACAGCTTAAAAAGTTAAAAAAAATTAATATCTTTAAACGTGGCGAAAAATAAAATTTAAATAGGGTTATTTTACTGACAGGAATTCGGGAAGGGTTCAATTTAAACATTTCTAATTAACATCGCCACCACTTTTACTTTAAAACGTATTATTCATAGGTATTTTCTTTAAAAGTAATTCTACATTTTTTAATAATTATTACTTGATTTTGATCCAGTTCTTGTTAAAAACATTGTATTTTATTCAACGTTACATAGACATAGATATGAGAAACAGATTTATTCGTTATTCGGTGATTAAATATATATATATTTGTTCAGGAGCTGGTGCTCGAAATTCGTTTACAGGATTTTTGTTTATATTGTTTGTTTAGCTGACGATAAATGCGATTTAGCTACATTACGGTTTTAGTTTCGATAAGTAATCAAAAGCAATTTTATGTTTTCTAACAATTATTAAGTAACTACTTGATTTTAATGTAGTTCTTGTTTAAAAACATCATTTTTTATTCAAGGTTACGCAAGAGAAACAGGTTCTTTCGTTTTATAGAGTTTTAAAATATTGTTTTGTACTAATGTAGGTATGTACAGAAGTTCGCGTAAGAAATATTTTCAGGACTTTCGGCTGATGTGTATTTGGTTTCCTGAGCACAGTTTTCTTAATTAAAATTAATTTTACATTTTCTAATTATTATTTCTTGATTGTGATGCAGTTCTTATTTAAAAACATTGTATTTTATTCAACGTTACATAGGTATGAGAAACAGATTTTTTCTTATTTAATGACCAAGTGTTATTCAAGTCTTGCTTGGATATTGAGGATGTCCACTGGATATCCATCTTAGGTTTAAAAATATACAAGTACTAAAAACTCTATAGTTAAGAGCAGCTTTTCCAAATTTTATTATTATTTTTTAAATTTTTGGCATCGAAAATTTATTATTAGCCCATTAACCACAGACTTTTACTATTGCAACGGCATCGGTATGCGGAGGTGAGATGTTTTCCAGGAGTTAACCTCCTGGGTAGGCTCCGAAGAGCAGCCATTGGATTATATCTACTTGTCGATTTGCAATAAAGAACGGTAATAGTGTAATAAATCGACCGAAAAAGACCCCGAAAACATTCAACAGCTTATACTTGGACGATTCGGAAATTAATATGTCTTCACGACGTTCTAGTGGCAAAATTAAAATTCCGTTGACGATATGGAACTACATTACGAGTCGACGATGAAACTGCTAACTGAAAACCCCTTTTCGAGTTTGTAGAGGACCCAGAGATATACGACTTCTATAAAAACATTACCACTAGGCCTCGAGGGAACATAAAATTCATCACGATACCGAATCGATACCGTAAAAACGAGGAGTTTCTCAAAAGAATTAGGTTGTTTACTTTAGATTTGTTTGAACACTTGCTTTGAACCTGTTTAGATGGAAAAACAGCGCGAACGATTATTTTAACCGTAATCAAATTAGTTAAATTAATAAGGGGTTTTAGGCATTATCAAATTGTAGGCATTATCTAAACTAGTTACAGTAGAACCTCGATGATTCGAACTAATTGTGACTGGGGGTTATTTTTATAAACAATAGACAAGTAAGCGTCGCGTCGCGTAATTTGATAGTTATAAAACGTTAATTTTAAATGGCGTTGCTTCGTGTTTTCTACTTTTAATACATCTATATGTTGGCCTATCTTATTTAGGTAGGGTGCGTTTGCATTACCAAATATTTAGATTATTATTAATAAAATATATCTATGATAGATATAAAAAAGTGATAGAAAGATTATAAGCTAATATATTTTAAGCTGAGGTAAAATGCAAAAATAATCGCAATCAAACAAACGTGATGCGATATCTCTATAAATTGGGAGAAAGGAAAAGATTTCCTAATAGGGTAAATGACATATATTAAAGCAGTGTCTATATTAAAATAAATCTATATAAATGTCCGTATTAAATATAATAAGTAAATAAGCAAAAATCGTTAAAAAATAATAGCGAGTAACCTGATTTTTGATTGAAAGAAGTTACCAAGTTATTCAATTTTTACTTTGTAGACAGTTTTTGATAAGTGGATAAAAAATAAGATAATGGCACTAAAAAATATTGTTACACTTAGTAAATACGATTATTTAATGTTTACTTACTTATAGGTATTTATTTACAAATGTTTCAGATAATCTTTTATGTAATATTCAATTTGATGTTCGATTTATCGAAATTATGAAATGTATTCCTTATCGAAACTCTCGACACGCTTGTTGATAACCCAATTGCATTCTCCCACGCTAATTTTTATAATAATTATTATTATCTACCAAAAACGTGCGTAAAACAAAAGCGGCGAACCTGCAAATTTTTACCCCTTTAGATCAAGTTAACTTGAAACGTTATACGGGTGAACTCAAAATCTAATTTCAATTAAAAATTAATTGATACCTACCATTCATAAATTAAACGACACGTTGATTGGCGACGAAAATAAATGCCAAAAAAAAAACTCTTACGACACTATTTTAACGGAAACACAAAGAATAATTTAAAAAATATGTAGTAGAAGTTTTAAAAGAAGATCCAGGTTATCTATTATAAAATAAATAACGCTAAAAATATCCAGGTCTGTTTGCGCAATAATTAACCTACTTTAATTATTGTTATTTAAAATGCGTAAGTTATCGGGGCGTATTATTTATTTCTCGTGGGATTTTTCGCGTTTATTAAACGGGAACGTTAATTATAGTACACGTGACGATACGAAATTTATAAAGCGATCGATTCGTTTAAAAATTAAAAATTAATCGGCGATAAAAATCCTTTTGCTTTTTGATTAAACTTAATTCTTAACGTCATCAATTTGGTTTGAAATGGCCGATACCGCGGCACCGTCAAAATTTGTCCTTTACGATTTTGCTATTTTTGTGATAATACACGATCGTATGGGGCGGCGATTTCGTCGAGCTTCTGATTTTCAGCGTGGTCAGGTTAAAACGATTCGATTTTCTTCGAGAAAACGGGCGCGAAAAAATCGCCTTTATTTTGTAACTGTTCTTTGGCGTAACTGCTTTGGCTAACTGCATTTGTAAGCACCATAGACGATTATGATAGCCAAAAAGATTAACGAATTAATCGGTTAGAAATTCCATAGTTAATACACATTTTCACTTATTATTGTATTTACTTATATCAACTTTTTGTCGTAAAAATAATGTTTACTATTATTATTATTATTATTTAAAATAGGAAATAAAAACTTCGCTATAATAAAGTTTAGATGCACGATTTATCAATATTTTAATATTTATGTTATTTTATTTCGTCCTTCGAACATTTGAACTAAAAGTTCGAGCTAAATAAACGTTTGAATAAGGGTATCAAAAGTGTACAGTTAGGTCACGCACGTTGTCCTTCCGAAGTCTCAATCTTCATTCCATAAACATTCCTTTAGGGCCGTATATGTGAAGGTTACGCTTGGAAACCTTGACTTAACCGTACAACTACACGATCATTTCCTCGATCGCATTTGAAATTCAATTGATGTGTATCGCAATGGCGTGGTTTTGTAGGGACTTCGTACATTTTGGTTCGGCACGTTTGCAAAAGGAAACACGATATTTTCATAATTTACGGTTGCTAGCATAAAACAGTAAGAATAACGTGTTTATTTTTAGTTTATTTGCGTTTTTTCTTAAAATCAGAAACACATCGCAGACGTCGTAGCTATTGAACACTCCGTTAACACACCACTAACAATCACCTCGAAAATTATTTTTTGTATTGCAATTTGTTTTACCAATTAATTAATAAGATTAATTAGAAGTAACTAACATAAGTGCGTTTATATAAATATTTAAAAGAAAAAACGTTTGTTCTACACATATTTACAAAATAAATAACAAGTCCTATATTTAAAACCACTCTCCCGTCCTACTTTCAATTTTAATTCTTGCATAAAAAAGCCGATTTTGTTTCTGATGCTGCGGGAACTTCCACACTAACAATTAATCAGTTTAAAACAAAGTTCATTACAGTTTAAAAATTGATAAGGAAAATACGTGACTCACAGATTTATCTGGAGCCTACTACGATTAGGATAAGTCAATATAAACTTAAACAAATTTTGGTAAGGAAACTAAACTGTTTTACTATTAGTTAGTTGATTATAAAAGTTTCGAATCTCGAAGAAGCTTCTTTTGGAATTTATTTATTTAGCAATAGGTGTAACGCGTCACAAATATCAAATAAGTTCGCTATATGCATTTTCGACGATTGTGTGCGTTTATTGTCAACAGAGTAATTAAGCAGTGTTGTTGTTGGGGAGGGGAGGGGTTGCGAAAAGTTCTTCCGGTACAAAATTGCGTTCTTAATTATGACAATATCAACGTCGCGAGGGAGCTGATTTCAACGCTTTTTAACGAACGTAATTTAAAAATATAAACAAGTTTAAGTTATAATAATAATAATAATACAAAATGTAATAGGGCGTAAATCTTCAACCTCGCGAAAGCTAATCATGCGAAAATTGTTAATTATTGTCGCAAATTCGAAACACGTAAAATTACCTAATTGTGCCGTGTTTGAACAAGGGCGACAATTTTAATTGTCGGATTTTGATGATGTGTAATTGGTGTAGCAGTCATTTTAAAGTCAAAACTAGCCCTTTTCAACTAATTTCATTTTGTTGTAGGTTCCGAGAAGACGCCTGGGCGGTACGCAATGCCATACAAATGCCAGGTAAGTTGTTAGGTACCTTATTTCTAGAATATTTGAATGCACTTTGGAGCGGTCATGGCTTACTTATGTTATTTATGACGTTCTTGGATTCTATGAAGATATTCAACTCGGCCGTCGTTAAAATGAGATAAGCCGTATTTTTGTTTGAAATTATAAAACGTTTAAACGTCATTTTAACGTTTAAATTAAACTTTTATGCGACGTCTTATGAAACAATGTGCAGATAATAAATCAACGATTATAAACCGAGCGTTATTTGAAGTTTACAAAGAATTAATGTATGTACACAGTAATTGTTAAATATTAAATTTTTCAAATTCCTGGTTTAATCGATTTAGAAATTGTTCTATTACTTACATTCCAAATAAACGTAGATTTCGTGGTTATACTTTAATTAATATCTAACGTATCAGTTGCAAGCTTTCGAATCGACTAAAAGTGCAAAGCTCTGAAATGCACTTATTGAATAATTAATGCAAGGATGCACGCACACGGTAGAATTTCAATTTAACGACTTACTTATTACGTGAATCATAAAAGAACCAAACACGACGGCCCATCCCCAGCCACCGTCTGGAGGTGGCGGCAATTCGTTTTCTTCGTCAGTTTCGGATTTCTTCATGTTATGGTCAATGGATATTTTTAAAACTTTAAAACACTAAAGACGAGATGGCGCGAACTAGTAGCCGCCTTGCAGCTTTTAAACGCCTGCACGTGGCACAGACGATTATGGAACTGGGCCCGCATTCTATTCCGTGTGAGCCTTGCCAATAGCCGATAGCTATCCCACCGCTTTCAGAATCTGAAATAATAAAAGGATAATAGAGATAGAATAATAATAGAGTCTTGGTTATATATTCGATATATTTTTTTTTCTTAAATTCAGAAAGACAGTTTTTGAAGAACGTTAAAAATTTAACGGGGAGGGAATATAGATAGATTTAAAGGTGTGCGAAACCGTTTGAAAAATTTTCATATAAGTTCTACTCGCACCATCAATGAGCGTCGATAATAAATTATCTTCGTATTTTGTAGCGATTTTTCCTTTTAGCATTTTATATGATATATACCTAAGTATACCTACATGAAATTTATAGTTTTTAGAGCTCAATGTTAAATTGTTTAATCTCCTATTTGAAACGTAGATAATATAATAAATCGAGGTCGAGGGTACGAGGTCTGTCATAAAAATAACGAGACCGATATTTCTAAGTAAAGTGGTCGTGAGTATCAAAATAGTTGGAGCGCGCCAAGACCTCAGTTTTTTTGTTGCTTTTAATTAAAGTACAGCAAAATGCACGAAGTGATGATTGATGCGTAAGGATCAAGTCGACACGTGTATTAAAAAATACGAATGTTTTTACGGTTAAGGACGAGCGCAACCTCCAAACAAGATAATACAGTCGAATTTCGTTATTTCGAATTCTAAAGAGAAATGCCGTTTTGCTAACACTTAATTTTTTGTTTAACGCATTTTTTATTGTCGCTGATGTTCATTCATTCTATGCGTGTATGAAAAACAAACATAAATAAAGATAATAATTATCCCGTCTTCAAAAAAGCTTCGAGTTTATTTATGAAGCGAAACAAATATTAGAAACACTAGTTTCTAATATGTGTACATTAAGTTCATTATTCTTCGTCAGACGATTTCATCATTTACTTGTTCAATAATTTATGTATCGTTAATTGTTCACAAAAATGTACGACAACTTTATTATCAACGTAATAAGTGGCGTAAGTCGCTACATTATCCCGTTGTTCTGAAAATTGGCGTCGCTGTAGGTTTCGGATTGATTTCAGAGTCACTTTCTTTATCGCGTTTATGTTTAAAGCCCGTTTTACAAAAGCAGCTCATAATCGTCTGCAGCGTGATTTGTTTTCAAGTTTCGCTTATTAGCATCCGAGCTATATCAAGGAGATCTATATTCGTTTACAAATCACAGTTAATTGTCAACGATAATAATATGCAATAAGATTTTAAAATGACCCCTTAATTTATTAAGGCGAGGCGAGGATTCCACAAAATCGGGCGTTTTTCGAAATACGAGGTTATACCACATTAGAATTATTAAAAAATTCAAAACGACATTTAAAAATTTCGAATTAAACGGGTAAATATTTTTAACGTTCATTTTTTTAACCTAAGTAGAAAATTCATGAAGGATTCGTCGAGTTCCAATTAGCGAAGGTTCTACATTATCGGGAAAATGTTTTTAGTGTTTCGTTGGAAAAGTACGGGCGATTTTGAACCTATTATTCATTAATGTTAAACCTGTTCTGAGAGACGCTGATGTTTCAACAATTGTAAAAATTGTTTAATTTTTAACTTTAAAAGTTTAGAAACTGTTTTATAACGTTTCTTTTACAGTTAGTAAGTATCTATCTACTCATGTTTTTTTCTCAGATATTTATTTATCAATCATAGTCGTGGTATGCCCTGCGGAATTTCGTTGGTTTGTCTTTAATGTTTCAAATCATTGATTATTTTGACAAGAAAATTAAAAATTTGTAACGCTAGAGAAATGTTCTCGGTTATCTATATTGTAGTAGGAGCTGCTTTCGAACACTAAAATTGTATATTTTTCAGAATTTTTATATACATAGTTTAATACGAAAATACTAACAATAAGTAAAAAGATGGATGTTTTATGCCTTGCACGACAAGTCGGTGACTTACAAACACATCACCGTATTCATCGTTAGTTTCAAATTTATGCAAAGAAAAACTTTTACTTTAAATTTATTGTATGAAACTTCGACAAAGTAGTTTTTTTATAGATTAGTTACTATTCGATGAGCAACTTTGTTTTCAATCAATAAAGAGCCGAAAACTTGCGTCGACGAACTTTATTTTCGTTGAACTTTCAAGCTGGCTCTTGACCGTATCGATTTATTTATTAAAATTGCGCCTGCAGCGCCAATAATTTTTTCTTGAGAAATTTAGCCTATTTAATTTTGGTTCGTTTATGTGAAAAAAATTAAGGCGCTTTGGATTTTGAGAGACAACGTAAGGAGAATAGGAAGGTTTTTATACGAATAAAACATTACAGCCTATTTAAATAGTTTATTTAGTCATATTTTATTAAAAGCACTATAGTTTTAACACTGTATAGGTACAGAAAAAGCCCTACGTGTTTAGGCCTTTATATTGGGAATATAAACCTAACCTCTATTTTTTGGATCGTCGTAACTTCATCCGCGTAATTTCGTCTTCAAGATTAAATTCTTCTGTTATATTTATTGCTTGTCTACTCTAGAGTCGGCCAGCCACATCTATTCAATATAAGTATACCTAACGAATAGAGTTTCTAGTTTAATCTAAAGACTTCTGCATTAGATGGTTTTACTCTTACACTCACAGATCAGGCTTATTTTTACATTATAACACAACTAATTTTGTACAATAAAATGAGAAAATGAAAAAATGTATTTAAATTTGATAATGATGGTGTTTCAAGAAACCCGTTAGGTCGTAGTAGGTAAGTACGTGGATACTACGGTAGTATTGAGTTGAATATGATAGTAACCTTATTACATAATAATACATTCCGATTCAAGCTTTCGAACTTTTTAATTGCTTTTCAGGTTCAACTTTCTCTAACCCTTTTAAATTATGTTAAAATGATATTTTGTGCCTTCTAGTAGTACCTACTTATATAATGTTGCAGAAAAGAAATGTAAAATTAAATATTACGTAACTCACCAAAATGTATTGTAATTTCCGTAAAAATTGTGTGAAATATAAGACACAAACGATTTAAACACACAAACGATTTAAACACACAAACTTGTATCATGAAATTGACATTGCGTTAAACAAATAAAATTGAATACGACACAATTTTCAGATAAGTTGATGGAGAATGAAGGAACTGTTTCCAAGTGTCTAATACATTTTATAAATGTTTGACAGCACCTACGTCCGATTATTTAGGGCACAGCGATCACTTGATTTAAAACAAGTACAAATGGTAAAATGGTGTCTGTAAAACATCATGCAGTACGATATAAAAATTGCCAATATTTGTGCCAAACCACTAATTTGATTTTCTTTTAATACATCATTCGTTCAACAAAACTGTTTATTATTTATATTATTTTCAAGTCGGTGGTCGTTGAGCTTTAAAAGCTCGTAAAAAGTTTTTGCAGCTCATCCTTTAATTATCACGATTGATTGGATATGAAATACTCCATTCTTAACATAATTTAGACAACAATACGTCAACAATACGTCTAACAATAAGTCAAAGTATCAATATAATTATATAACCACAGAAATTCCGCGATAATACGAATATACTATTCAATGTGGATTAGACCTTCATAAAAAATAACTCGTCTGGTACTCAACCCACGAGAAAAGTCAAACTTAAACTTTTTTGTAGAAAATTTTACGAGCTACAATTTTGATGCTAACATTTTTCACGAAAAATTGATAGTTTCGAAAATCATTGCAAACAAACTGAATTTTACCTCTTTTCGCCTTCTATGACAATTTTTGCGGACACGCTATCGAAGGGAACTTTTGAAGTTAGGTTAAAAATATAAAAAGAAAGGTCCACACAAAAATCTAGCTTGTTAATAATTTTTTTATGGTTAAAATCTAATTTTACTGGGCCATAACAAATCTCAAAAATTTATCTAGTTTTGAGTTTGAGTGCTCTACTTTTAACGGGTTTCCCAATGATATTGATTTAATTCGGATTAAAATAAAGCTACGTGTCTACGAATTTTGTTTAATTTCGTTTTCAAAATTGGAGTAAACGCCAAAACGGTAGACACACATTCTCCAAACGCCCATTATTTTTAGAATTACACTGTAACGAGGTTCAACAACAAAACGTGTAAGATCAAGACGCCCTGCACGTTTTAAAATTTTAGTTTTAAATTAAAAACATTTCAAATGACCGAGTTATTAAAAGTAATTCAATTTGACGACGGACGATAAAAATAATCAGAAGCATAAATAAAAATAAAATAAAAAATAAAATAAAAATAAATCGATAAATAGTAACAAAACGACTATCGGAGTTGCCGTAAATGTGAGTTCATACACATAACAATGTTTTTAAAGTGAATTACGGTGTTTGTAAAAATTTACAAAAATAAATCACCGACACGTGATACCCACGTCACAGTCAAAGTTTAAATTTGGTAAATAGTTCTAATGTGATTCGATAATAAGTACATCGACTTCGAGTACAGCACGTGAGGTAGAGATAATATTTACGACTTGATAATGTACAGATTAAAAATAATTAATGTTTTAATCTTATTAATAGCTGCATTGCAAAATATTTAGGGCGTTATCTGACTATTAATACTTGTAGAATTTGTCGGAATTTCGAGATGAAACGCAGAATTTGTGATGTTTGTGAAGAGAATTCCTAAAAGTCTACCTCTCATGTCACGATGTTACAGCCAAATAATTTTATTGTAAGTAAATCTAAATGGATCGATAGCGATTTTGGATAAAGGAATTAAATTTATAGCTGCGCCTTTGCAAGAAATTTAGATCAGAAATTGAAGGTTTTTTTTACTTTTTTAATTTTTGTTTACACTTCAAAACGGCACCATTTCATTTTAAATCGATGGATTTTGTTAAAAAATTTGAAAAAGGTATTTTTGCAACTTTAAAATTCAGGTAGTTTTAAAACGACTTTCGGGCGTCGGCATCGTAGCGATATTCTAAAACTTACACTTATTCAAATCGTTTAAAAAAATACAACGAATGCCTTTTTACAATTATAAATAGGTAGATACCCCAAAAATTATACAGGTATATTTGTATGTTAATACAGCCGTACCACATTGGACTTTAAATACTAGGTATTTTGTACCGAAAGCGCTGAACTGAATTTTGAAGATATTTATGTATATTATATTTTGAAACATTCTTTTTTAATTTAACGATAATCGACTTGTACTCGCTCATCGCTTAATATTAAACCAATTTTAATTGAGACATTGCTTCCTGAAATAAAAAATTTCCGGCTTTTTTAAATATGACGAAAGACGAAGGATGATTTAAAAAAAAGCGACGTTAATTTAAATATTTCCGAAATTTCCAGTTTCCGTATTATATTTACCTAATATTTTGAAAACAACACGCATCGATAAGTTATAAGTTAGTTACAGCAAAAAAGTTCTGTTTATTTTATTATAAATACATCTGTATATGTGGAATAAACTGGAAAACATCGGTGAATAAGTAAATAAAAACTTTTAATTATACGATATTAAAATAGAGGATTATAAACACCAGTCATCCCAACATTACTCGGTTAATGGTAGTGAACCGATAACTGATATATTTATCAATCAGGTCAACGATCAAAATGTTCGTACCTAACAGATTTTTAATTAAAAATATCCAACATTTTGTAATTGTAATTTTAATAAATAAATAGCTTGTCTTTTCGATACCATTTAATTCGATCTTTGATTAATTTAAAATTAATTATAAATAAACCACCGTTTTATTACAGACAACTAAACTGATAGAATTTTACCCTCAATCGGAGATCCTTTCACTGATAATAATTATTTAGCACCACCTTAAATGAGTAAGTTTAACCTGTCACCATAATAAATTTCGGCTTCGATATTTTTAGAAAACTTTACTTCCGGGAGTGGGGAAAATCATTTCTAACCTCTATCACGTGTTCTCGCAATGGTTTCGAGAAAACGAAAGTATAAATTTAATTACATTAATAGTTCACTCGTACCTTAATTAATGATTATGCCGAAGAGGTTGCGGATCAGGCCGAAGCCTGCGATTTTCATCGATGAGCCGGTTTCTTGCGGCCATTCTATTTCGTGCTGCAGCTTTTGCAGAACTGAAAGGTTTGTCGGCTAGGCGAAGCTTCAGAACCGAAAGCTCAGTCTTTTGTAAAGATCTGCGCGTGGCAATATGAGTGACGAAAATGGATTGACGAATATGCCTACATTTTCTAAGACTTCGACGACTTATTATAAAATCAAAACTACTTCGTTTACTTTTGACGATCGTTTTAGCAAAGTGTAAATTTTTGAAACAAAAGCTAGATGATATCAAAACGTCGGAACGCTAATAATAAATAATTATTTTCCCTTTCTTTATACATATCTAATGTTTACCTTGGTGATTGGCAGGCGAACGAAGGCTTTTGAATTCCACTCTTTAAACCACGCGACGCCGACGCGGCGACGGCGTTCGTTAATTAGAAATGAAACAATCTTGAAAAACAAAAAATGTAAGCCTTGTATTTTCTGTAATGCGTTTCGAGCTTAGGCGAAGGTAAATTAAAAACGGTTTTTGTTGAGAACTAAGGAAGCACCGACATTTATGATGTGTTTTCATCAGTAGTGCAGAAACTGTAGGAAAAAATAAAACAATTTTTTTATTATGGTTGCCGCATCACGTCGATCCGCACATTTTTAAAAAGTTTCGACTTTAAGTCTTTTATGTGTTCCACAATAAGTTTATAAATCTCACCGTTACAGTATTTATGTTTAAAGGCCGTAGTCTCAGTTTTTTACCAACAATTTTTTTATATGTACGCCACTGACTCTTTTGGGATTTTTTTTTCGAAAAACAGGTTAATTTAGATGCGTTTATTACTTTTAAAAAAATTTAATATCTTGCATGGTTTCTCCATAAATGGGCAATTTTCGTCGTAATATATACGAATGATTGCAAAATCTAGATGACTGGCAAAAAGTAGGTAATTCGTAAGGTAAATGTTCAAAATGATTATCATTAATATGTTCACATAAAGAAATCTGCGTAAAAAGTTTAATTTTTAATTTAACATGTATTTCGAAACAAATTCGACGTCAGTGGCGTACGTGTGAAAAAAGTTATTGGTAAAAAACTGAGGCCGAGGACCCCTAAAAATAAACGCCCTTTTGTTAATTTGAATAAGGCGCGTGTTTGTTAGTCATAACTGCAGCAATACGTGTATCGAATTTAAAGTTTTTAAGTGTAAAAGTGTGTGAAATAAGTTTGTCTTCAAGAGGCTGTATCTCGAAAACGGTGGTTTTCAGCTCACGAATCTATGATCAAGCGACCTTTCAGAGAGACCTTTCAGAGAGGCCCTGTATATCGCTTGTAGAATTTGTCAAAGGAGTTTTTGTAGTACTAGCAAGATTGCGTCCGCGATTCATTAAATTTTTACGTCTTCGAAATACTTTTTACATGAAAAGGGCTTTAATTGACACGGAGTGGTTAATATTTATTATAGCTTTAGAACAAGCAAAAGGTATAAATATGTATATGCAAGAAAAACTCATCTCAATATAAATTCCCAAAAAATCATCTATTGGGCACTCGAAACTGTAGACATATTGTATAAAATAATTTAATACCTACAAAATTATTGCAATAATTTTTTCTGCATTTCCCAAATTAAATAAATACATAAGACGGAATATTTTATAGGTATGCTAACATGTGCGGTTGAACTGATAAGTTGAGAAATTATATACATACTCCAAAAACTGCAAAACTACATACATACTTGTACTACTACCCGATACAAAAACTTTCTAAAAATTAAACGACGCATTTCTGTATTTATGTAACTAACTGTGACACACGCGAACACAAGTTTTCTAAAAGATTATCTTCAGTTGAGCGATGGATTTAGTGATGTGCGGTTCATGAGTTAGATATAGTATTTTAGGCTTGGTTGTTTGTTGGTAAAGAGTTGTTTTGCGGTTTTACGTGTGATTATGGTATATTTTCAACGTTAACGAGAGAGTTTTTCGAGTTGGAGATTGACTTTTATATGACAGAAAGGTCAGAATTTTATTTATCCAATTAATTATAAGGGTATTCGAATTACCATTTGCAAATTAAGATTTAAGGCCAGTTTTGTACTGCAAGTGTTAAAATTCCACATTATTCAATTGTTTTAGCTTATTTCAAAGTTCATTTTTGCTATTGGTCTATGTTAAAATAATTTAAAGTTTAGACTTTTATACCTATCTTATTTCCTACACGCTATACAGAGTCGTAAACATGCACTTTTTTAAAAGATTAAGTCTAACAGTTTGTTCTTCTATTAGGTGGGTTCGAAATGAAATTTATGGCGATCGACTGACGATTAGGCTGCTCGGATGGGATGATGGTCCGTTGATCCTTCTTTGGACGAAGTTTCAGCAGGATTTCCCGAGACGTCCATGGCAATTGTTTTGGCGTTGGTGATGTCACGGAGGTTCGATTTTGACGACAGAAAACTACCATCGCGAGGTTAGTGATTATTTTAATAGCCTGCGTTTTTGGTAAAGTACAAAATCAGTACGAAATCAGTATAAATATGTTTTATGTTATAACACATTAATAACGACGTTTACGAAACTTGTCTCAACTTTAAGAAGCACATCGTACAAAATCCCAGGATAGTTAACTTTCCCTTAATCAAATTTACTTGCTTCAAATATTCAAAGCTAACAACATAAATATTGTATGATATTACCCAGAAGCATTCACTATTTATACTCGAAGTTGATCGTTATTCTTAACTTTACGAAAGTTAATTTGCACGTTTTAAAAGTTACCTACCTAACTAAATATATTCGAGTGGTGACGGTAACGTTACGTTGTTGGTCGTTTATCGAGAGCGATGCGCAATAATTTAGGATCGATTTTGATATTGTTTCAAAACTCAATTTTTATTTAACAATTTCTTTTGGGAAATCATCGCAAAATCCCATCTTTACCGTTTATTTAGTTTAGTTTCGTAATGACGCGCGCAACCACGGTCCGCGGCAACTTCTCTCCTTATCTAAACATCAATTTTAGTCGATTACCTAAATTCGTAATACCCACCTATGTATGTATTCCTTCGCGCAGGTCCGAAAATAAAGCCTCCAAAATTGTAATGGAGCACGATTACAATTTTTACACGCGCGATTTTCGTTAACATTACCTAATTTTCGAAATGTTCGTCATAATGAATCATTAAGTTTCAATTACTATCATAAAACTTGTTAAGCTACTTTTGTCATCATCCACATTTTACCAGCTTCACAGTACATTAGCTAAAATGTCGACCAATGTGATTTTTTAACGTTCTATTTGCATCGTGCGTGAAATTATTATAGATATTACGACCAAAAAGATCCCTAGAATTTGAAAATAAAATTTATTGCAAAATAACACCCGCGTTATAATTCGATGGTGTTTTGCCAAAAGGGCGTAACTCACACCTTTTGCAAAATCAGTTATTCTGACTATCTTATGCATTTAGGGCAAAGACATTGTTAGCCCCATTGGCTTCTAAGGACCAAAAAATGTGAGACTATCGAAGGACCGTTTACCATCACGGATGGGTTTTGTTTTAATGGAAACAAAGAAGTTCCATCTACTAATTTTTTATTTTGGTATTTACTATTATTTTACATTTGACGCAGTCTGAATAGCTCAAACGTCGCGGTCAAAGTGATACTATTGTTTTTAAAGTCCAGCTGCAACCCTTAAACTAATTCGAGTTCCCAGACGCATAAATTCTCATATTTATTGCCCTGTCAAAAAGGGTGCGACTTATGATTATGGGTAGAAAACTAATATTATATTTATTTAAAACTAACAAAGTCCGATTTTTAACATTCCGATTTTTTCCACCGGAAAAATCGATTTGTATTTACGCGAAACGTATCTTCTTATAGCTACGCGACGATACAAAATTTACTTTTCGTATGTTATGCCCTTTTGGTAAAACGCCATCGATATTATTTTTAGATCAATTAAATCTTCAGAATTATCAAATTTTAGTAATTACAATAACTATAAAAAAATATTATTGTTAATATAAAACTACCCTTACATTACAACAATGTTTTTAATTCTCGTTTCTATACGTGATAAAACTGTGTCGAAAGGGAATTACTGTTTCCAGGGTTTATCATTGGGGATTTGAAAGGCGCTAATTAATCCATCATTTTATACGGAGAACGATGTCCGAAATATTACTCGAAGACTTATAGAGGCAGATTAGTAATCCATGGAGATTCGTTAATTTGAATTTTAGTGCTCTTTAAACTAAATTAAAGAAATATTTGTTAGTAAAATGATTTAACACGAGAAGGGTTCGTAAGCTCTCGTAAAGTTCTCACGCCGCGCCGGCGCCGCTCACCACGCAACGCATTTACATTGTATTACAAATTATATCCCCCCAAAATCACCAACATATTTTTAAAACATTTTAATAAACATGAAAGATTCTTAAACGCTAGTTGTAAATGAGGGCAGAACGAAAGTACACAAATTTTGAGTTGACACTGCAAGGACGAGATCGGAAGTGTTTATTTAAAAACAAAGAATGGGGTGAGAATGAATTGAAGCAGTTATCGTGTTATTCTTCGCTAATTTGCTGACTAAAAAAGGACAGTTTTTAAATTACGATAATTTTATCTTAATTTTTGTTCGAAATGTATGCAGGGTGCTGCAGAGAAACAGATAAGGGGCCGTTTCATAATTTCAGCATTTCTCCTAATATACACTCACCGGCACAAAATTCGATCCATGCGGTTAATTGATGTAATTATTTTAGTTTATAAATTGGTTATATTTACCCATAGTTTAAAGGGTGTGTAAAACAGATGTTGAAATGTAATTAAACCGACGGGAACATTTTTATTGCTCTAACAACAAAAATACGGCAACATCTCATAACTAGATAAAACAGTAAACAACATTTATTGTACATAACAAGTAAAAAAAAACGAAAAAGCAAAAAATCAGTAGCGTGTAGTAGCTCCCCGTGCTCGAATTACAGCTTCTATTCGCCTTGGCATACCCTCAATAAGGTAACGAATATAATCTTGGCTAATTTCGTCTCATTCTTGGACTACTGCTACACTTAACTCTCGCAAGTTAGAAGGAGCAGGAACTCGGCAACGAACTCGTCTCCCCACCATGTCCCAAACATGTTCGATCGGATTTAGATCGGGACTTCTTGTAGGCCACATCATACGGTGGATTGTTACTTCTCTCGAATACTCACAAACAATTCCGGCAACATGCGGACAGGCATTATCATGCATTAGCATAAAGTTGTCACCAATAAATGGGCGAAAGGTACGACATGTGGTTCTATAATGTCCCTCCTTAATGTACCTGTCAGCAGTAATCGCCCCTCCATTTACTACTACTAATTCGGTGCGAGCTTCCATGCTAATACCTCCCCATACCATGATTGAACCACCACCAAAACTAAGCTTTGGCACAATATTACATTGGGCGAATCTTTCTCCAGTCATGCGCCATACTCTTTGACGGCCATCCGCAGATCTTAAATAAAATCTCGACTCGTCGGTAAAAAGAATATGACCCCAATTTTGGTGTTGACGTGCAAAGTGAAGTCGCTCCGCTCGATGTTCTCTGGTCAATTGTCGGCCGTTTGCGGGTCTTTTTGCTAGCAATCCGTGTTCCTGCAACCTTCTTCTTACGGTTCTTTCACTAACACTTACACCCCGTACTTCTTGCAACTCATTACGTGCATTAACTGCAGTAGTATCTCTGTTTCTCAGAACTTTTAATGTAAGGAAGTGGTCATCCCTAGCAGTTGTACACCTATTCCTGTCTGATCCCACTCTCCTGGTGTAGCCTCCAGTTTCTCGAAACCTTTCTACAGCTCTCTGAATACTACACCTTGAAACACCAAGGCACCACACTCGAGCGGCGTAGTACTGCGAGCGCCCATCTTGAATCAAAGCAATTGCTCTGACAGTATCGGTTGGATTCAACACCATATTTAATTTTTACAGACAGTAAATTCAATTGTATTTCCAACAATTAAGACTAATACGCGTAATAAACTTAATAATAAAATACGCTCAGAATTTGACTATTATAATTTGATACCATCCAAATAAATAAACTAACTAAATTCCCCAAACGAATAAAATTTTATCGCACTAAACATGTCATTGGAATATGAATTTTTCCCATTATTAGATAAAACAAACGTTTATCGCAATTTTTACTAAAAATTGTAGATGGATCGAATTTTGTGCCGGTGAGTTCATATCTACATAAAAATAAACAATGACAACTAGCGCCGTTCTGTAATTATTTTGCAAAACGTAAGTTTTCAAATTAATTTCTGTTCTGTACAGATGTGTAGATACGTATTATGCATTCTTTTTTTAAATTTAAACAGCATTTTGTGTATTTAACGAACTTTTTTAAATAATTAAAATCTTATTTTTTTATACTTCAAATATCCTATTTTGTTAAAATTTTATAAGTCTATAATATTAACAAGAATCGACGATTATATTAAATATTCGCGTTAACTCGGATTTTCGTTAATTCGGACAACTTCAACTTCCAATTAGTCTTGATTGACGGGGTTTTACTGTATTTATTTTCTTTAACTACCAATTTATTTTGCAATTAGGTTTTTTATTTTGACGCAGTATTTCAGTACAATAATTTAGAGATATATATTAATGAAATTGTTGAACGAGTTAAACCTGCTCTTTCTAAAAGTAGAAGACGATTAATTAACATGATATACCTAGAAATAGTACCTACCTAATTAATTTGTTTTTGTGCACTGACTTTTAAGGTGGCACTTTCGTTCGTATAATCGGCATTTTGAAGATTTACGGAACAAGCAACTATTATTATGCCTTTTTTTTCTGTAGCGAGATGCATTATGAACTTTCTCAATGTCGGCCAAGTAAAATTCTTAAAACATTTATAAACAACTATTCGAAAATTTAGGAATATTAACCGTGAAATACGAAGAAGTTAACGATATTGACTAAATTTTGAAAGGCTTCCTCGCGATTCAACGATGTTAAATTTTTCGTTTTTTAATTGGTATCTCTAATAAATACAGAGAACTGTCGCAAAGACGGCCGAAATTTGTTACGACAAGGCGCTGGCGCCATCTGTGCCAAACGTATCGACGCCTGAAAATGGGACAACGTGAGCTTTCAGAGCTTTTAGTCCGTTTCGGCTATTTATCTTCAGTTGAGCACGCGACGCCAGTCGAAGCTCATGGATTCGCGTTGCACCTTTCTCGCAGCCGTCGCGGCGACGGCGCTCGTTTGCGTATCTGCAAGGGCGGTGAGTAGTTAAAGAACTACACACTTAATCACATTATTTGCATAATTAACTGCCTTTTATTACGCTGTATGGGCTCATCTGTTCAAGTTTTGAATTTCGCATTAGCGAAATTTGTTTTCATTGCTTCGAAGTTTTAATATTATGCAGTTAATTAAAGTTTTTTTTTTCATGTAAATTAATCGACTTTCGCGTTTATTTGTATTCGAAACAGTCTCGTAAACTTTTCGAATAATAGATAAATTATTTTTAAACAAAGTTAAATAATTAAAATAAAGGTTTCGGTTTAAAATTTACTCGAAAAGGGACGAGAGTAGTTCGTTTGGGTTAACCCCGGCAGATCGAGTGAAGCTTTTACGAGTCGAAATAAATAAGGGCAGGAGGTTCGAAATTTATAATTTAGAAACTTTCGTCGGTAGTGTTTTAAGAAAAAAATTTTTGTTTTTTTCTATTTTGGGCGGTATAAGGATTTTAGTAACCGCGTTAAAATAAAGAGTTCTGACCAAAGCTGATAAAAGCTTAGGAAGTTCACGTTACGAAGTTATTGTTATGTTATAACCCTGATATTAAGTTTATTTATACCAAAAGTAGGTAGGCACTTGACCGTAATCTGCAGCAGATGTTCGTTTTTCAATAATTTGCCAACAACGTGATGCTATCGTTAATTGATCGAAAGCTAATCGTTAATTATCTAATAATATTCGTTATTAAATAAACGCCCTTCGGTATTGTAATTTGCAATTTTAAAATTGAACATTTCAGCAAACAAATAAGAAATAAAACGGGTCAAAACGACAATTTTATTAAAATTAAGGTGATGATTTTGTTCCGTTTACGCAGCTTTATGTTCGTGGAAATTGGCTTAATTACGCTCATACATTTTTAATTCTTCCCTTTATAATCAAGGGTTTGTGAAGAAACGCGCCTAGAGAATACTTAGATCATAATAATATTTTACATTAGTCAAGTTTTCCAAGGCGGAGAATTTCTGGAAACCACGGATAACAAATGGCGTGTAGTTAGAAAGCTGTCGGAATTTATGTCCTCGCGTTTCTCGAGGTTAACACTGTCAGAAGTATGGGATTTCTAAAATTCGCGGCTCCGCTTAACACGTTGTGATGTCATCATAAGGCTTTCGTACATTATAATGGCGACTTCGATCGGTTCAACTTCTGAAACTAAATTACGTTTAGATATATCGAAGTAAGCGTCGCGTCGCGTCGCGCTGTACCGCGGGGACGTGCTGTGCAAACTGTAACGTCCCAAATTTCCTTACGCTACTAACAACTGTAATTTAATTTTGGCGAAAATTATACTTGTCTATAACAATTGAAATAGGAGGAAACGTTAAATTTCTCCGTATACCTACCGTACGGAAACGTCGGAAACTTTTGCACTTCTCGAATTTGTAATATTAGAACTGCCGTGTGCCGTTAATAAATTTCGAAAGTTAATTTCTGATCTATAAACAAGCAAATTTGTTTTAGGTATGTACATATAGGTACATTTAGGTATTACATATGTTTATGTAAAGTTACATAAACGACTCTAACGCAATAAGTCGCATACGCACGCATATACCTCGGAGAAAATGTCTTCTGGTTTATGACTGTCTGTTTATAAAATGTTTTGCGCGATATATTACGGAAACGATCTTTAAAATTTTACGATTTCTTTTGCAAAATTCGTTTCGGTAAATTTGATAAACGAGTTAGATAAATTCGCGGTAAAGTGCGCATCGCGCTGATTGGTTGTACGTTTTAAGACGTTAGGCGACAAAGCTATCGTTTTTTGAAATTTCCACGTTATATGTAGTAGATAAATACATCTACCTAAATATGTAGAGAGTTTGCGAAAATTCGTTTTGCATCTTGGTGTATTTACGGAAAACTGCCGCGGGTAAACAAATAAGGGTAGATATTCCGCAGTGTTATTAAAAATAATATACTGCCAAATTTAATACGAAACGGAAATGTTTATATAATACAAAACAACAAACTGCTTATTTTATACGTTTAAATCAAAAAATTGGGAGCTTTAGTTAAATATTTTACTGAAAAAAACAGGTTTTTTTTTTTGTAAATAACCGAGTAACGTTAGCAACAATAATAATCGTTTTAATTTTTAAAAATGTAACCTTTTTAACGTTTTCAAATGAATCTGTAAGTTCAAAATTGTGCAATTAGTAATTGCGTGATGTTTTTAAATTCCAAAAATCTCGCCACACTCGACTTGAGATTAGAATAAAAAGACTATCGAAAAATATATAGGTATATATGACAAAGCACGCTCGTTCTAGAAATCGCTCGTTTTTCTCCATTCGATTTTTTGCTTGTGATTCCGAGCAACGGTTTTTCACATCGTCGTTTTTTCAAAAATCCTGATTTGATTCCTCGATCTATAAATGCTATAAATGTGGTATTTTTTATAAGTAAGTAATTTTTTCAAGTATATCCGATGTTTATGTTTACGACGTTTAAGAAACAAAAAGGGAAGAAGAGGATGAGCTTTAGAAGTCTCTTGTTTTAAATTTATCAAAGCATCGGAATTCTTTGTTTCGTACTATTAATTTCACATCGTCTGTTAGATATACTCTGAATTTAAAACGTTTATTATAACGACAAAGGATTTTGAAAACTTAACCCGATTATTAAATATTTACATTTAATTTCGTGTAATTTTTTCGTCTAATTTTATACTAGGTCGCAATTAATGTGGAATTTTTAATTCCGATCCGTTAGCCAAAGACGCAAAATAACTGTTTTATAAAAAAAACTAGTACGTCGTCTCGTTTGTTTTTTCGGGAATGCGTCGCGGCGTGTTGCAGTCGCTCGATACGACGTTTTATTAAAAAAAGAGAAAAATAAGTCTCCTCATTTTCTGACAGCTTTACAATACACAGAGTCAGAGATTTATTAATAATTTTGTTCTCATGTTTCGACAATAAGTTACGATAATAATGAGCATATACAATAAAACCTATCGTAACGGACACTTCCAGATAACGGCCTTTCTCAAATACCGGACGCGGATATTAAAATTTGGCAATGATTTAGTCCAAATTTTTCTAAAACGGACGGTAAATAATTCAATAGACTAGATTTTTATAACAGTAAGTTGATGTAAATTAGAAAATTAAAGTTTTCTATGTTATTTTTATTTTCAATAAATAAATTACAGTTTACCAATCGATCGAGAACTTTGACGACTTAAGACTTAAATTTCTTGGGTTGACCACGTTGTCGTTTTCTTAAATTTCTCACCAAAAAGTCGCGTTGGATGAGCTTATTAGATTTAAACAAATCTGATGGGTAATCAATCAATAATATTGCGATCTTTTAAGGGAAAATTCAAAAATTACAAGGTGACCACCTTAACAAAGTTAAAACCGAGGCCCAAAGCATGTATTTAATCAATATCATAGGTAGTTAGTACGGTTAAAACAATAATAAAAAAAATTGATTTGTAATCTGTAAGTATTATATTCTTATTTGTATCGCTAGTGTTCGGTATCGAGAAGTTTTACCGTGTTCTCGTTACGAGAGCGTTGAAAATTTTAATTCGTCAACACCAAGATAAAGCAGTTATTAACTACCTATACTTAATAAGGCCAGCGAACCTATTAGTCTAATAAATCAAGCGCGCTTATTATCCCCGATGATCGATGAAGACGAACGTTTTCCGATATTTTCGGAAAGGCTCGTTAAAACAAAACATTTTTTAGATTAATTTCGGAGCGTGGCGTTCGAAAACATTACGTATCGATTATCGTTTTATAATGTCGTTATTTAGTTAAAATTACTTCCAACAATAAGTAAACAAAATAATAAATTAAGGTCGGTCCGTGATAAATTTGAAACGAAATACGTACAAGTGAAAATGAGCCCGGGAAAGTGGCGAATAAGGCTGTTGCCAAATTCGCGACGAAACTAAACCGGGGTAGTCTTTTTAAGAATCATGTTATTTACGTGACGTTTCTGCCACATAATCGTGCAGCTTGGTTTGGTTTTACAGTTACATTTTTAAAATGACTAGAGGCGACGCGACGTAGGATATCCTTGTGTTCCTCCTTACACGAAAAAGATATGTAGAAATTAATTTTAACTTCATAAATGAATTTCCGACGAAGCGAATTGCTCGGGAAATATTTACGATAATTAAAGTTGTTTGTTCATTTGTCGAATTTTCGTATACTCGTATCACTCGTATTATTTCCAAACAAGAAGGTTATCGGTAACGCGTATGCAAGAAAGGAACGGAATGTTTCATTTTGTTTGCTGGCGCGCATTTTCGACGCTCCCACCGAAGAAATATGAGCTCGAGTGACAGTACGTCGGCAATTTGTTTACACTACATCGCAAATATTTGGTATGGTACACATATTTTTTCCGCCTGCTCTCTAATTTCATTTTAGTAAAATACCAATCGCGACCAAAGGGACGAATTAGGGTACTACGAATTCGCAAAGTGTATTTTTTCATGTAGGTATACATACTTACTAACAATAAGTATTTTAGAGTTTGACGGATAGATTTTAAACGATCGCGTGCTTTATTTTCAGCAATTTCTACCGGAAATAATTAATCTCGACTATAATTTTCGAATAACTAATGCCGATTGCAATGTTTTGCAGAGTTTACGGAACGGCTCGAATTAAAAACAAAATTGACTGAAAGTTCCCTCGCGAAAGGGGTCAAATTAATCTCGATTTTTTAAAAATTATAAGATACCAAAATCATTTTGAATTTTTTAATAAAAGAAATGACGTTACGTTAGTCCGGCATCTGATTGTGAGACCTAAACTTAACATCAACTTTTCCCTAAACTAGAAATGCGAAAGATAGGCAAAATATGGCGAAGACCAAGGTGTCGATAAAGAGCTCAGAAGTAGAAATTAAACAAAGAAAAAGAAACAGCGGCACCGGCGGCGGTTTTATTAGAAAAATTATAAATAATAATTTTGAACATTTTAATGTCGATGTTATTTTGGTTAAAATTGCTCGTGCAACATGTTATGTAATGGAAGCACTGCAATACCATTTAGAAATCAATTTTCGGATTTTCAGGAAAACGTTTTTGATATAATCGCTAAGATGTTAATAAAAGGTATTTAAATGATCGCTAGGTTTGTATTTTTGCAATTTTTGTCGGATCGTATATCGCAAACAACACCCGAAAGTGTTTACGGAATTAGATTTTCGTTTGACCATCGGCTCTAAAAAATTTCCCAAGGTGGAAGTAAAATTTTCTCCTTTTGGAAAATATTTCGCGTTTCGGCTGTGATGGGGATCCGTAAGGTCGAACGTCGGATTTAAGCTCGAGGCTTATAGAGTCGTGAGAGATAGTTGTTATTTCAAAAAGATGGAATTTGGACAGATTTTCACGCAGCCATAAATTCACATTTCGAAGACAAAAATGTACAAAATAAAGAACTGAAGTGCGAGCGACGAAACTAATTGGAAGTATTGTACATAACATCAATAAAGTAGGGAAAGGTGGTATTAGATAAATATCGAAATTGATAACTGCAAAACACGCAGCGTTTTTTTGTCGATTAATTTACGACGAGAGGTACAAAAAGTTTTCGACAATGTCAACAAAGACGGGCGAATTACTTTTCCGAGTTCTTAGGTTGTTTTAAAATTTTTAAATACAATCGACGTAATTACGTGTCGAAAAAGGTTATACACGTGGACTTATTAATGATGCGACACGCTGAAAAAATCTCGAGTTGTCGGTGTCACAAAAGAAAATGTAAATTCAACACTATAGGTATTACATCTGCTACGATAATGAGGGTCTAACTGAAAAAAAGATTTGCATTCAATGTGTGTAGGTAGTTAATTAGCGTAACACTTTCGATACGTTATACTTTGAAAGCTTTCGAGTGAAGCCCAAGTTATTTATTGCTTTCAATTTAATTAGAATGTTCGGCGTCCATATTTCACGCGATACATACAGTATAGAACTTCAAAGGGAAAGTTGTTAAAATTGTCGTTAATCAGTTTTCCATTCGAGAGTAAAGAACCGATTTTGTTTTCGTTTCAGGTTAACATAAGCAACACATGGATGCTTCCGGAGGAAGGCTTTCCGGTATTTTACCGTTATTTCCGGGATCGCATATCTTGGTACGAGGCCGATGCAGTCTGTCAGTTTCACCACGCCAACTTAGTTACCGGTAAGTGGATGATCTTATTAACTCATTAGCGCGAACTTTGAGTGGCAAGCAGCTGAATTGTCGCTCTCAATAATAAAGTTATTACGAATAATGGACGTCAATTTTAATCAAATTTTCTTAAGAAGCTTGTAGATTACGATATAGCGCCAAGGATTACGTTACTAATTATAACAATTGCCTTGTAAATTCGATTAGGTACTACGTTATCCTTATAATTTCGTCAAAATCATTTCCGAACACAAATTTCCGTGTGTCATTATGAACGTGTAATATTTTCCGAGGACTTTTATAGGCGAGGACGTTATTTTAGGATTAGGTATCGACGTATTACGCGAGTATCTAGATACGGTTTGTTTTATATTTAGGCATTTTGTAGGGGATGATTAATGACGTTTTACTAAGTAAGTGATTAAGCGTAATTGAGATTTCTAATTATTGTAAAAACGGAGTTTTCCGTTTAATTCTATTTTGATCGATTTTTTTTACACTTAATACGCTATTTTTATTATCTTTATTTTTTGCGATAAATTATAGCTCAAAATTTCGAATTTATAGACGTCAAACTCATATATTCTCGGTTATAATTTAAAAGTCTGATATTCTTAAGTTCGACTTTATGGAGGCGCGTGTTTTTTTTTTGTAAAAATTCAATCCAATTTTTGCGAAAATAAATATTTACCTTGACTAAATTTAATTTGTCACGAATTTGATGAAAATTCGGTAGAAATAAAACGTCCTTAAATGTCTTCATCGCAAAATGAAATTATAGTTTCGTTTAATTTAGAAAAACGGTTTTGCAAAAATGTAAAGCTCATTTGAGCGGCTTAAACATAATTAGGGAGTCTTGGGTTGCTATTTTACTTTACATTCGACTAGAACGAAACCGACCAGCGTTTTACTAATTTACTTTAAATCTTAAAAGCCTCTCTTGTACCAAAAAAAAATGTCGCTCGGGGATTAGTTAAAATTTGTCGAGCGGAACTTGTAGGCACCCGAATTTTATAATTTTTATAATAACCTAAGTTGAGCTTTTTAGTTAAAATGAGAACTGCGTTCGCACGTCCGACTTACTAGGTACGTACCTACTTGCACTTATTTAGTGATATTCGTTTAGTTTAATGTTCTTGTCTAAAAATATCACTTAAGTAGTGATATTTTTAGACATGAACATTAAGGTAAATAAATTACAAACGAGCAAGCAAGTAAAATAAAAGTTTCGCGCCCTTAACTTTGTGCTTCGTAGATCGCCGTAAGTTATAAATTCAATGTCCAAGCCAATTTACTTATTGTTAGTAAGTTTGCCGTCCCAGTTGTTGTCGATTACTAAAAAGTTTCTAAAACAGCTATAAGATCGATTTTGTCTGTGACGGCGCCGTTTCGACGTCGGTCGCGAATACCGGGTCTTAAAATTAACGAGGCAGAAGAAAAGACGACTTTTTTCGATAACTGCTAAAAAATGAGGGTTCGTTTAAGACGTAACTTTAAAGGCGACACAAATTTAATTTAAAGTTCTTAACTTAAAAACATGGAATTCTTTAAAAAGACAATTTTATGTAATGATACTGTTGGTTTTAGTCTGCGAAAGCGGAATAAATTTAAGCTAAATGACCTGGAAGCTTTGCCACTCGGCAAATATTTAACATTATATTCGCAGCATTAACTTGCATTTTCATAGATGTTACGTGTGCATGAATGTAATATGAAGTAAACCACGAGAGTTTACTAAAATCGATACAATTCGCTGTACCCACCTACAAAAGCGTCGGTCTGAACATTATCAGCGCCGATATTTTGGGAAATTTAGAATGTGTCTGTGAAATCCTACATCTGTACGCTTCGGGCTAAGTTTCCAACACGAAGATAAACATGAAGAACAACTACAACAGTCATTGCGTTGTTATTTTAACTGTGTTGGGGTTAGGTTTATATGTGTGTAGGTAATGTAAGTACACATAAACATATCGAATTTGGATAATCTGGGTAGGTAACTGTTTTTCCTTGAAATTGATAAAGTTTTAATATAAGAAGTATCTACCATCAAAAACTTGAAATAATTTAAACTTGGTTGGTAAACAAGATGTTTCGAATAATTTCAGCTCGAGGTTGTTCTAAAATTTATCGCGATGCTACCAACTCCTGAAAATATTACATCCCGTTTATGTGTACCTACAAATTTATTAATGTTTGATTTAAAAATCAAATAAAAATTTTGCGAAAGTTAAATAGACATTAAAAACGCGAAATAATAAATTAAATATTTGTATTAACGTCCCGACGTAAAATTTTGCCGACATTTTGAGCCGAGAGGGCTTATTACTTGGAAAAGGATTTCTACCTGGGCCCACGATATCGTATTTTTATTCAGATTAGGGCTATATAATTATTATTAAATATTGATCTTGAGTCTCCAAGGAGGGTCGCAAACTTTGCAAGTTGAGCCAGTAAGGACACTTTATATCCACCGAAGTTCCCATAGGGACTAAACTCGTTTTATGATAGCATGTGACAGTAACGGCCGAAACTTCCCTTCCATTGCTTTCATGAGATACAGGCGCGAACTCCCAAGTTCGCACTGATTTTCCACCTAATTCGGAATATGTGAACTGCCTCGGATCGTAAAAGCTTCATTTTTATCGACTTAATTTTACTTAAGAGATTAACACTAGCTTAACGTTTAAAATCTAATTACCATAATGTATAATCGAGCACCCGTCCAAATTTTAATAGCGCTAGGCGATAAGAAATGAAATTTATTTTTGACGACGCACAGTGGGGCGGAATATCGTAAAACGTGGCAGAAAGTCAACAATTGAAATATCATATTTACTCGTTTAAACTCATATTTTATAATAGCTTAATCATCTATGGATGTTATACGATTAAACAATTACTTTTATCATCACATATTTCCGTGTAATACAGGCAGAACTGGCAATTCCGATAAACTCGTATGAATTGTTTATTACACGTCAAAATATTAGGTGTACAACTTTGCTTCCGCCGTTTTGCAATAAATGGCTGTAGCGGTAAGTGGTAGTCGAAATAAATAGATCGTAGCTGTCATACAATAAGGTTAGGTATTTGTAAATATAACGCCATCGAAATATTAGTCGATTTGTGTCTGCATCATAAAGTTATTCTCGATTAAACATGTCAGCTTACGAGCCAAATTCTCGTCATTTGCGGGAGGTTTTAATTTTCTGTTTTAATATGAAGAAATCTGCGGCTGAGGCTCATCGAATGCTCTCAAATACCTACGGTGAGGCCGCTATTAGTGAAAGAACGTGCCGAGAGTGGTTTCAACGCTTCAAGAACGGTGATTTTGACGTCGAAGACCGGCATGGCGGTGGAAGAAAGAAGGTTTTCGAAGATGCAGAATTGGAGGCATTACTTGAGCAAGATTCGTGTCAAACGCAACAAGAAGTGGCAGGATTTGTGGGAGTGACTCAACAAGCCATTTCAAAACGCCTGAAAGACATGGGAATGATTCAGAAACAAGGACATTGGGTGCCGTACGAGTTGAAGCCCAGAGATGTTGAACGGCGTTTGTTTGCTTGTGAACAGCTGCTTGCAAGGCAAAGACGGAAGGGATTTCTGCATCGCATTGTGACTGGGGACGAAAAATGGGTTCATTACGATAATCCAAACGGCCAAACCGAATATTCACGGTTCCAAAGTCATGCTCTGTATTTGGTGGGACCAGCTCGGCGTAGTGTATTATGAGTTGTTAAACCCGACTGAAACAATCACAGGCGATCGTTATCGAACGCAATTAATGCGTTTGAGCCGAGCATTGAAAGACAAACGGCCGCAATACAACGAGAGACATGATAAAGTAATCTTACAGCATGACAATGCTCGACCCCATGTTGCGAAAGTGGTCAAGACGTACTTGGAAACGTTGAAATGGGAAGTCCTACCCCACCCGCCGTATTCTCCAGACGTTGCTCCCTCGGACTACCACTTGTTTCGATCAATGGCACACGGCCTGGATGACTAGCACTTCCGGTCTTATGAAGAAGTAAAAAATTGGATCGATTCGTGGATCGGTTCAAAAGATGATCAGTTTTTTCAACGCGGGATTCGTACGCTGCCCGAAAGATGGGAGAAAGTAGTGGCCAGCGATGGACAATACTTTGAATCATAAATGTATAACCAGTTTATTACAATAAAGCCTCGAATTTCGGAAAAAAACGGCGGAAGCAAAGTTGTACACCTAATAGTTGTTCTGTTCTTCGTTTAGTTTTATATAGATAATTAATACAAAAGTGAGTCGAAATCGAGATGAATGCAAAGTCTACAGGTAAATAAACTTATTTAATAAGTTATTGTTCATTAACGTGCCTAATTTTGTTTATTATAATTAATCTATTTTTGTAATTAAATTTCATTTCCTTCGTGTTACTAAATCAACTTGCCGTTGACTTTTAGTTTACTATCAAGCTGTATCAGGTTAACTTTTTTTGCGTAGAAGTATAGCTAATACATACAGCTACTACATAATAAAAAAAATACTGCGACTTTAGACTTTTTGCGACATTAGAAGATAATGGCCTATAAGACAAAGCTTACAGCCGACTCTGTGTTTATTGCAAAATAATTTAAATAAACTTCGACCGATATTTCGAATATTTTAAAGTAACTTTTCATTCTTCCCTATTCATCTTCAATTGTAGAAGAAGCAGAAAGCCGAAAAACTTCAAAAATTTTACATGTTTTTTGTCAGTGTTTTAAAATCTCTGAATTAGTAAACTGTTTAGTTTCCCACAAAAAAAGTCGAAGCAATTTTATACAGATGTTTTATATGTGCTCGGGGAAACAAATATTTTTCGATATACAGATGAATCGTCTCCCGAAGAAGAGGAAACAGAAAGTGTTTCTTTTTTATCAGACGACTAAACTGCACTTTTTTTATTGTAACTGTAATTTTATTTTAATTTTACGATTAGAATAGTTTAATTACAATAGAAAAAGGTACCTGAATAGTCTACCTGATGAAGAAGAAGAAACATTTTCTGTTTTCTCTGTTTCCTTTTATTAGGCCATCTTTTATTCAATTATTAATTTATTTTTAAAATTATTTACGAAGATTTTGTAAGAGTTTGTTTTGTGAAAGTTTTTGAACAGTTTAATAGGAGTAATATATTTTATTTTTTTAGTAAGATAGTTTTTTGAGTACGTACGTTATATAATAAATGTAATTTTTTTGCTTGATAAACTTTGTTTTCAAAATAAGTCGAATATTCTACAAGCAATACATTTTTTCCTACTGCGATGAAATGTTTAGTTCAGTATAGGTAGGTACACCTACCCCTATTGTAAACCCAATTTCAGAGACACCCAATTTCTCTTGTGATCAATAAAAATAATGGTTTAGTATAAAATGTTCGAAAAACATCGTTCTCAAACAATATCTACTCGCCCATCACAGCTCATGTTTGACTGTAGTTCAAAAACTGACCATTATATAACTTGTTCCCCCCATTACATTTTTTGTTCAGCAGGTCATAAATTACAACATATGTGACAACCAATCAATGTCACGAGATCATATTTTCTATAAGATACAATTATTGCGGGTATTTTTATTTTAACTTTTTTAAGCCCTTTATCTACATTTATTTTTAAAATAAAACTTGTAAAATATTATAAATGATCTGTATTTATTCAATCTAAATGTATACCAAATAGTTAAAACAGTTACATAAATCAAAATAGTTTCTGCCACATTTTACGGTATCTCGCCCCACTGTGGCGGCGTCACGGGTGGAAAAGTAAATTTTCTTTAACCGTTTGTTCAATAAACGCGAGAAATAAGCGTTACCGATAGACAATATCTCCGCAACCTCGAACCGTGTCATTTATCATGGCTTTACGAAGACAGGCCTACTGGGACATCTTCAGTTATTGCACGTTCAAAATTATACCCTGACGAGTTCGTGATAACTTCGTTACATAAAAGACATTCATCGCCGGATAGATTACGTTCTTGCTGCTGCTTTGGCGAGTGTAAATAGTTAACCGAATTAGTGTCTCAGAAACATTTATCTTTATGTTTTCTTTTGTGCGGTTTACTCGTAATTTTTGTCGTAACGATGTAACGCGTTTACTGTTGGGAAATATGGTGAAATCTTTTTTTTTAATCCATTCAAGTCATCCAAACAATTCGAGACGACGTTCACGAGGGTCCCAGTATGGCTATTATCTTAGTTCGGGCATACTCGACATTCATTAGTACGATGATAATAATTCGAGAACGCTTAATTTATATGTATATGCCCATATTGCAGTTATCGAATATCGATTACGACCGAAAATTAAACACCAATACTGCGCCATACAGCTTAATTGAGCCTAATACCAATTGCGTTTGTTAATATTTCAGATATCTATGCTTGTATCTACAATAAATTTTAATTTATGGCTCGCAACAGTTTCGTACTCTTGTTTGCATTAAAAGTTCAATTTCTGGAATGCCGTAGTAAAAATTTTACGAGAGACAACGGATCAAATTAAAATTGGACGTTATTAGGGGAGTACTATCTATCCGTCGTTCTCGTTTCATTGCTATTAGTTTGTTCCAATAATCTTTGTATTTTATGAACGCTTTATCGATTCGATGGTCGTTTCTTAACCTGTTTATGTGAAAAACAAAATGTCTAAATGGGAGTGCGAGCGTAGTTAACCGGTCGTCGCGTCGGCGAAGAGGAAAAAGGCCGGAAATAAACCGGAGGAAACTTGGGCGCCATAAAAACCCAACGACGGAGGATGCCCAAGGCTGCCGAATGAGATTGTCGAAAACGTACGCGTAAACACATTTATGTTGATCGAGAAGATGTCGAACTTAAAAATATCAGTTAATTCTTCAGACGTATAAAGGAGCGCCATCATTTCGTGTGGGAGTTTGGGAGCTTAACGGCGCAGTTACTTCCGGTTTAATTTATTATGATACAGTAGAATTCCAGCTTACGTTTAATAAATAAACAAAATATTATTACCGGTGTATTATCTTAAATAAAACGTAACAGTGTAGGTTTCGGTTGATACGTCTAAAATCGATTTTCCGATGTAACGCTTCATTCCTGATTGGAATTTTAGGAAACAATTAGATAGAGAAAACGAGTTTTGAATTCGCATACCACATACAATAGCACTGTATAAATAGGACTTGCGTTGCGCACCAAGCATTGTTCATTTATCCTTGTTTGATTTTTATGGTTCCTGATCGAGTGCCGATCTTATAAAGCGTTAAATAGGTGACTGTTTAATACAATATGTATATTCGACTTCATATAAAAATCTCATAATTTCCAAAACAATTGGACGACGTTATTTTTTTCTATGAAAAAATTCTACGTTACGAGTGACAAGTGTCCGTGGCCAATAAGTCTCATTACTTGGCCCTACAACGGCCAAGTGTCTCGACGTTAGGCGATAATTCTATGTGCGAGTTAACCAGTTAATATGGGCCTTTCGAATGCTGCGTATGCAAATTCGAAACTCGTTTTCTCGAACATTAAAAATAAAACAAAAGCTCTCTAAAGAGCCGTTCACGAATTTAAGGTCATCCTGTATTTATTTTCTAAATAAACGTTGGTTACCTGTGATAATTAAAAGAAACGACCATTTTAATTTTTGTTTGGTAGTTAGTTTATTTACGATTTGTTTTAATTTCTGTGTGAAAATCTCGAGCGTATTTACATTTTTCGTCGTTGCAACTGGCATCATCGAGGCGTTGAGCTTTTCATAATATACTCACAAAATGCACGTTAATTTTCAAACAAAAATGTAAGCGGCATCTTTTCTGCTCGGAATCCTATATTTCAGCAGCGCACAATTTTATGAAAGCTCTTTGACGGTTTGATTAACTCATTGATGAATGAAGTAAACAGACTCTCAATTATAATTTTGTGGCAGTTGTTTCAGATAAAATTAACGAAGCGACGCGTACTTGAGCAGTTGATGAACTTTTGCGAAATCGGGAATTATTTCACATATATTTTGCGTCACAAGTTCGTTATCTATAAATAGGTACACCATTAGGGATCAGTTTCAAAGTAATAAAGTACGTAACTAGATCTTATAAAACACGCACAAAGCCGAATCCTCGCCTACAAAGCTTTAGTCGTATAGAAATGCACGTTAAACCTTTACGAAACGTGGATTTCTATTTATCGAGACGAAAACTATCTCTGGTAACAAGATCTATTCATCAAAGTACGTGGGTAGTGATCGAATAATTATAAGTAGAGGAATCATTTTACGAGGTTAAATCGGCAGGCGTCCGACACAAGTTAGAAAAAAAAAAGTTAATTTACCTTCGCTCTTGTGTCGGTCGATAAGTTACCCCCCCCATATTCTAGTTGTAAAACGGTTTCGAAACAATTATGAAGTGCTCTACACTTGCACCCGAGTTTCGTTACCGTCCGTTATATGTTTAATTAATTACCCGCCGCGCCGCTAACAACGTTCGCAAGCATTTGCTTTAAAAGTTGGTCGCGTTTTCATGAGCTACAGCTACTTGCGGGCACGCACACGCGCGCGTTAAAAGCGAGTCCCATAATATGAAATTTTACCCACTAACCCACAATTGGAAAAAAACAACGTTTCGAATCGTACATTTTAATAACGACCAAAAAATTTTACATCTGAAAGGGGCGCGAAATTTTAACAAATCTATTCATAACGTTCTATCATTCATATAATATATGTAAATAGCAATTCGTCGAGCTTTCTTTCTGCATGGCTTCCTCGAAAATATTAACTCGAATTTGTAATTCCTTTATTTTCATCGGTTTTGTTCGCTAGAATTATTTTACATGTCGAGGTTGAACTGTGTAATGCCTTTTCAGTTCGCGCGACGATTTGCACAATGTCGACTACTACGCGTTCGCCGATATAACAAGAAAACTTGTCCCCGTTTATTGTTCGTAAGAAATTTACGTATACTTAAAAAGTTTCGCGACATTTTCTTCGACAAGTTCTTTTCAGAATTTTCAGATTAAATTCCGGAGATTAAAATTACCTACCTACATAATATTATATAAAAAGAAAACAAACAGTGTATGTATTATAAATTAACGTAAACGGAAATGTATGGTGGAAATGGATTTACTGGGGGTTAGGGATGAGGGTAAAAAAGGTAACTGAACGTTTAGCTGATGCTTATAATTACGACGAGGTGATTTTATTTCGAGGTACGGCTCGTTAGCTATTACATCGTTCTTGATTTATGTCAGTTTCGCTCGGTGTCTCGGTTATCTAAATCCAGATTTGACGGGACTTCTGTATTCGCACAGTAATAGCTTAAAATGGGGTAAGTAAACAGATTTATTGGTTTATTTGCATATCTTGATTATTACGGACTTTCTACTGTGCGGTTTTAATTTAAACTTATACAGCCATGGTAATCGTTAAGTTACAAATCTTATTTCGCATCTGGACCAAACTAATTGCCCTATAAAATTGCGTAATAATGGCGGATTTCATTTAATCGTATTATGGTAATTCTTTTGTCTACATCTTTAAATTTTAATTAATTTAAAACGTGGAGATTAATTGGTCTTGTTTTATTATTATAAAACGTTCAGGTCTTAAGTGGAATTTTTCATTTACATAATGTACGCTGTTTACGTAGGTACCTATTTTAGAATAAATTAATTAAAAATTGTCGTATTTCTACTCGATGTATTTTGTAAAAAAAAAGTCCATTACTTCAACCGTGACACTAGAATAGTTCCATCAAAAATTTAATAACGCAGATGTCTGTTATAAACATATTGTATTCGTTATACTATTACTCAAAAGAACAAAGTGAAGGTATATTACGACGTTTCTTCCGTAACAGAAATACAAAACAAGAGCTGATGTATTTAGACACATTACATTCCGTTTATGTCTGTCTGCATATTAAGGAAGATATATTTGACCCTTATCAAATTTGTTAATATATTCGTCTTTGAACGTAATATAACAAAACAAGGGAAAACCGTTAACGATATATTATTTTGCATTAATCTAAATAATTACTCGTCGGTTTCCGTAAAAAGCGTCATGGGAAAACCGCTTCGTGCTCCCAATATTCTAAAGTCTAACGATGAGTGTTCGTATTTATCACTGCCCAAGTTTCCATTTTCGTCGGCGAAACATAAAAACTTGGCATTCTTGCGCGACGTATAGTCAATATTAAAGTCTGAGATGGTTTGTATTGTAATGTCGGGGATCTATGCCAATATTGGTTTACTGCCGAGCTTTCGGACGTCAAGATATACATTTGCAGTGAGTATGAAGCGCACAACTTCACAAAAAGCTTTCAGATGGAAATACGTAAGCAGTTTTACGTTGCCCAGGTTACTGTCGCTCTACTATACCAATCCGCTTCAATATTTTCAACATCAAAGAACTTAATTTTCGACTAAATTCGAGTCACGGTTATGAAAATGTATTTTTAAATATTTTTATGGGGGTTCACGATGAAGGTACGTTGTATTTAATTAATTAAATCGGAATTTTGGGAGCACGTGCGGGATTATATGGGAAGATTAAAGTTATGCGTAGGTATATATTGGAAAATAATTTCACGCTCACGAGATTCATCGTTTGCAACGTTCATACATCATCGGGAAATACGCCGGAAATATGTGGAGGTATGGATTAATGGGAAATTGTATTCGTATTCTGTTTCGCAAATTAATTAAATTCCTTTATACGTACATAATATATACGTAGGCTCGAGTCTATTAAAACGGCCGCGGTTAGTTTAAATTAACCGAAAGTTATCGATACTTTTGAAAATCGAACGGATCGATTTGTGTTTCGACGAATTTTCGTGGCGTCTTTTTCCGATCGTTAAAATTTGCTAACGCACCATTAGTGGCGTTATGGACGCTATTTATAATAATGAAAAAATTTCGAAACGCCGAAGATTTCTCGTATCTATGAATTACGTAAAATATTTAAATTTTTACCGAACGTATGTATAATTGGATATGTTTGTAATAACGATAACGTTACATCCACTATTAAAAAACTGTCAAAGTATAGCACAAACGTAAATTCGGCATCTCGAGAAAAAATAAAATTCAAATTTAAAAGTTAATTTTATTTTATTGTAGTTGTGTATATGCCAGGAGAGGTTCTTGTTGAGGATGGCGGTCAAGTTTTTCGCGAGATGGCCCCAGGTGTCGTTGAGGAACGTCGACGGTTCTGCCCGAGTTTCCCCTTAGGTCTTCTTATCACTTATGGCGGTGAGTGTGCACAAGGTGACGAACTACGTCAGGACATAGTTTTCTCGAAGGTGGGTGGAATGTTGGCGAAAGCGTGGTTGGAGTACCGATTCTATCGACCGCGCGACGGCGTATCTAAAAAAAATTATTGCGGTAAGAAATGCGATCCCTTACTTAAATCGTTCTTTGTGGTTTTTATCTGCAACTCTGCGCATTCATACGTAATATGCAGACATTCCGTAAGACGTTCGTTAAATTTTTACCAACCTCTTAAAAATTTCGACAACGTTTTCTAAAGCAAAATGTTCAACTTCGAGCCCCCCTTCCGTTTGATATAATTCGTTTCTAGGAAATAATAATTTTACGAAAACAATTTTAGTGTTTGATTACCCCATTCATTATTTGTTAAAATAAACAAATTAAGTATCTATTACAATTGACGACGATAACAGCGAAATTAGGGTACACGTGCGTCTATGTTACAATTAGGAAATATTTTGTGACAGATAATTGTCGCGATTGTTTAATTGCAATATGAGAACGTTGCTTCATACGAGCACTGCAATTAAAACGACGCGTTGTGGGCGTTAGAACTGTACTTAAAATGTTGTGGCCATTTATTATACCCGGATTTAAGCTTCCGGATTTATCACAAAATATCCATCGCGTAAACAATTCGCATCCTTTAGTTCGCGCCATAAAAATCCAATCAAGGCTGGGCACTTTTCTCATTTAATTAACCGTTTAGAACACACAGACAGAGTAAAGCTGCGAGTGAACAACGTAAGTTAAAGGAAATGCGACCTCGGCAAATACAAAAAAAAAATATGGCAATTTCTAAACAACTACCGTTGAAAGCTTTTAGATCTTCACTCCCAAATTATCAATTTGGATTCCATCAAGGCATCGAATAATAAATTAAGGAATTTATGATGTCGAGGTTGTATCCCTATACCTATAACCTATACATACATCAAATAAAATCGATCCTTTAAATATAGTATAAATAATATGTTTAAGTATAAATCACGAGCAATGTTAGTTTAATAAATCAAATTATAAAAATCAAAAGTGTCGGAAGCTGATTTAAAAAGTGTTTTATACCGTTGTTATACGTCAATTTATTACGTTGCAAACGACCTTTCTATTATTTCACCTTGTTACGATCGTTAGCTTAATTTCAAGTTTTTAAAAATGCAAATTGGACCATTAATATTTCGCGAACATCCATTTGTTTTACAAAGAAGAGACGTTACGTAATTTAAAAAAATTGCTTAAAACTCTTCGACGTTCAAAAGAAAATAATAAATATTTCGATAAAATCTTCTTTAATTTACGAAACGTGTTCCGAAATTAGGAAATCATTATATTTTCTTTTAAAACGTCCTTTGTCGACACAAACAAATACCAATTAACGTTATATTCATTTTAGTTAATTTATAAAGTTAAAAGAAATAAGTGTGGGTATAAAAATGTTATTAATAAAGAATACAGTTGGTTACAGTTTATAGATAGATCTTTTCGGGAATTTGAGACGAGATTTTCGGCCTTAATGGACTCAACCGAGAAAGCTTCGATACAATCGGCTTTGTCCGATTAACGTGTCAATTCTGTAAAATAGAACACAACTCCAGTTTATTCGACGTTATTTACTGAACCGTTTCAAAATTAATTATGACCAGCGGACGCTGTCGTAATTTTAAAAAAAATCAACAGTTTGTTATGGGATCGGTTGTTTGACGTTAAACCGACAGAATTAACTGGTAGTTGCAAAAACTGTTTAGGTACGCGACCGTAGTGAATTAACCGTGGAAAATCAAAGTCGGTGCTAATTCGGGATTTCCTACCCAAAACCGATTTATTTTAGCATGCGACACGTCTTTGTAGATGTGCCTTGAATAAAACGATCAAGGAATTCGTCATTAATATGTAAACCCAGTAACGCGATGACAGACAATAAGATCCCGAAAACTGGGTTAGAATACACGTTCTTCTCGGGGGCCCTATTCTGTAGTCGTACAAATTTCGTTCATGCAACGGGTGGGTATAGGTTCGCCTTGTAGAAAATTTATAATATTTCTCTGAAACGTTCTCATTTGAAAATTTATGCGAGTTTTAGGGTTTTAATGTTGCGCGGAATTAAAATATGGATTCAATTTGATGGAAAATGAAATTTTCGACAGTTATTGTTTAAATTCATGAAATTAGAACGAAATTTTCGGCGAAGGCGGTAGAACAAAATTATGTGCTGTTATTAAAAAAAAAACAATTACAATTGTCAAAAAGTTCCAGTATTGAAATTAAGAAATTGCCGCGTAGTGAATAATAGCCGAACAACATTATATTTCTTTTGTTTTTTAAAAATTTCACGGTCTATCAACTATAATATTATTATTTGTAAAAAAATTAATTTATCATTTTTTGACTTCACGTTTAATTAAATTTATTGTTAAACCTAGGAAATAAAGAAGAAACAAAAGTTGTCGATACTTAATTTTTGATTAAATTAATATTTTATTTGGTTTTTTTGTTTTAGAGAGTAACGAGGACGACGTATAGTACGTGTTTTCTTTGAAAACTAGAATCGTTTTTCCTGTTTCTGTCAATAATTTGTCACGCCTTTTGAAAAGGAAATGCAAAAATTTAACATATTCAAGCATATAAAATATATGGACAATTCAAATCCGTAAAGAAAATTCAGAAAATTAAAGTGAAGTGCCAAAAGAAATTTTAAAACTGTTCGGAAACTTTGTTTGAATTTGCTATGTTACTAAATTAGGGCCATATAAAATCAACTAATGGGCTGAACCTTGACATCCCAGAAATTCATCAAATTTGCCACAATGGCAGTACCAATAAAGTTCAAAATAAAATCTCAAAAACACCGCTTTCAATATATATTTTTTTAAATGCATATTTTAAAGATATTCGTTGACTATTTATGGACCAAAATTTCATATGGGATAGTGTACAATGTAATTTTCTAAATATGTTGAATAAAAATCGTGTTATCTAGTGTTGAAGAAGTACCGTATTATACGAGGGTTTTTGCAATTTTATTATCGTGTTAAAGCAAAACCGACTGTATTGTAGAATATCGTGTTGTAAGAGAAAAACCTGTACATATAGTGGCAAATCCAGATTTAACCTTTTCTAAGTCAGTTGCTGTGATGTAGTCTATTATTTGTCTTGCGTTCAATAGATTGACGTTTAGTAAAGTAATAACGCTCAACAAGAAGCTGATTTTCAGAAATTGTGGGAAATTGTAGAAAGGTTATCTTTTAAGATTGAAATCGACTTTTTTTTTTAAATTTAAAAAGCAACTGTATTATACTTCAAACGGTCCGAGATGAAAACATATTGTAGATGTTTGGTGCTTCCCCGAGTACACTTACAATATAGGTACAACGAAAGGGTCATGTGTTAAGTTATGTTATGTAATATTAGGTATTTTTATATTATTTGTAACGAAAAAATGATAACATAGATTATTATCAACTTTCAAACAACAATTACGCAGTTTGCAGTTGTTTAAATAAATAAAAGCAAATTTAATTATAATATAAAGAAAAATAATAATTTCGTTAGGAACTCATTGGCGTCTAATTATAAAATAGTCAATGAACGCCTTTAAAACATTTTTTTTTCAAAGAAATTAAAAGGGGCGTTTTTGAGATTTAAAAAAAAACCGTTCTTTTAAAGTCTTCGAAAATTACAAAATTTACATATCATGGTCGTGTTGCATATCAAATTAAAGCCCAGTAAAAACAGAAGAGAATGAGCCCAAATTTAGTTCTTTAGGTAAAATAGTGTTTGAGTTGCAGCTTTTTAAAGAGTTAAAGATGTTGCCGTTCGTGTGCGTTTTTTGCTTCTTTTAAAATAAATAGCTTAAAAACTAGGAGACCAAAAATCTGAAATTTTGGACTTATCGTCCTCTCGATAAGTAGGTACAATGAATATATATATAAAAATGTTAGAAACCTGAAATCTTAAGGTCCAAAAGTATTGTTTTATTGGTTGATTTGATAGGAAACGACTCATTAGTTAATTTACCTTTTTTATTTTACTCTCGATTAGTTTATTCGATAATAATTTTGCTACATATTTTTATGCTTTATTCCTTAGACAATTCTAAATCAGTTACTTTTATAAGGACGAGTCGCCGCTTGGAAATTTCGTATTTTCCAAACATCGGGAAGGTTAGGCTTGTTTTTAAATTTGTTTATTGGCTCGACATAAAGTTTAAAGACAAACGAAAGTCGGTTCTTTCGTCGACGCGTTAATTATTTTCATCGAGGGACGATCGATTTGGTGCAAAACGGCGTCTTTAGATGTGTGTGTCGCACACCCTTAAAATTTATGAAGACGAAGTGCAGGCCAACGATTCAATCTGAATAGTGGCCGTCCAAGATCGAAAAAAATTAATAGTTCGAGTTCTACGTTGACGCGCGCGAAACGTTTAAAGGTGCAGCAATCTTACGTCATTCGGCTTAGAATTTTCCACGGAAATGCAATCGATATCGGTATATTGTAGGTTTGAAATATAACTATAAATTACGAATGTTAGTTCGAACGAAACGGAATCTTCTATCCCGCGCTCTTTCTGTGGCTTCTTTCGAATAGGGTTTTTCAAACTCGCAACAATGAAAATTACAAATTACTTCTGTAAATTTTGAGAAAATCAACGTTGTGTATACATCGAACTATTCGTCGGTCGGTTGAATCTTTTGCTTGTCTGCCGGTAACAACTTCCTAGTTAAACTTTTTGCCTAAACTTACACTAAAGTTCAGGAAACTTTAAATTCACGCTCTAAAGCTTCAACGTGAATTTTGTACTTATAATATTTTATCTCCGTATAAGTTTCCCGGTCGTTATTTTAATGATTTCATTTCGCTCGAGTGCCTTTTAGATTTTAAATTTCAATAGTTTAATTGGCACACGACGTGCCAATAAATGAAAAATCGGAAAAACTCAAACTCGAACAATAATTTATCCACCGTTTATGTTACGGTTAAAGCGGTTAAATAGCGGTTATGGTGATGCCTGTTAAGAATAATTTATGGTTGCGCTTTTACACATGCCATGCATGATTCTGCCGCAGTAATATTTCCTTTATATAATACGGGCGCCGTTGGGATATACGGAGGTTGAGGGAAAAAATCAAGAAGAATTCCCTATTTAAACGCGAGATTGCCGCGCGACTTAATCAAAACCAAATTAAATATTTTTTTGTCGTAAAAGATAATTCCGATGGTTCGGTAAATTGCGGTTACATTTGTGTCGTGTCTGAGTTGCTAATGCGGATCAATACAATATTGGAAAGCGGATCACGAAAGTTGCGAGCGAGGCCTTATTTTTTCAACTCGATCGTTTTGTTAGTATTCGGAAAGCTCCTTTCCTCCGGTATAGGTTCTAATTATTATTTAATTTAAACTTTTATAATTATTGGGTCGGAGATAATATATGGGTGGGCAATTAATCGAGCTCGAGTGACATAACGTAATTATAATCTTGCATGCGTTAAATATTTATTCAACTTTCTTGATGAGATTCTGAGAACAAAACGTACCTACCTACTATTATAAAAGGAACAAGTGTCGACTTTTTCTCAAACTCGTTAATGTGGAAAGCACACCAAGTTCTGACATTAATTTTAATTAATTCGACGTCTCGTCTTGTTTCGAATTTAGAGATTGCCGGTTTAAATTTCATTATATTCAAAACCTAATTCGCAATCAAGTATTACAACGGATTTGTTTGTGTAGGTATTCATGTATACTCGTTGTGGTTCTCGAAGGTAATAAATCACCGAGACCCCCGTTTAAAAAAATTAATTGAAGGCACTCGAGGGATTTTTAAAGGGCATAATTGAACGGAAGATTTAATAGGCGGCTCATTGAAAATCACGGCGAAAACACCACAATTTACCCTTCCAACACTATTAACGTCGGTTTCTATTCAACAGTTACTGTTTTAGTAGTAGCGACTGCAGTATCTTGGTTGTGTTCTCAAAGATTAGGCGGCGACAAGAAGTTACCCCGTGTTCCGGGCTCAATTCTCTCTATAGTATTACTCAACTAAGCGTATCATTGCTATCTATTGTTTACACGAACTCCTAGAGCTTTAATCCCGTAGAATGACAACGAACAATATTACGGTTAATGTAACATAATTACGAATCGTGGATCTTTGTAATAATTGCCGCATATTCTCGTAGTTACTTTCTTAATTTTTATTATTATCCTAGACACCCACAAATACACAACCCTTCGAGGATTATCGGAAATTTTTAATAAATCTAGCTTTGCAAGCACCACCGACGTTTCTAGGATTCTTAGTTTTTCTTAGAATTTCTAACTTAAAGGCATTTATTGTTTACCTCCCGTTAGCACGAATACTTACTCTAACTTTAGTAAGTTTTATAAGTAGATAATGTTGCACGTACCTATCGAGTTACTTCAACTTAAAGCTTCTTATCCATTAATAAGACAGCCGTTGCTTTTCTTCCCTTTTAATCCGTTCCGATTTATTTTAGAAAATCAATAGTCGTAATGGGTAGTTTTTCGTCTCTTTATAGGTGAAAACCGACGAATTGGATTGCAGGCAACAGAAAGTTCAGTCTTTAATATCAATTAACCGGTAGTGGTTCAGTTTCCGTCGAAGTCCTGAATATGTATGTACATTCACGTTAATCAAAGTGACAATTACGAGATCGGAAAGAAAAGTTTTCAACGGCCGCGACGGAAACGATGGAAAAGAAATTTTTCGAAATAATTATTAATTTCGCTCGATCCGACCATAACGTTGAAGTGCCGAGAACGGCGAACGTTAAGGCACAAGCGGCGGATCTTAAATACGTCTAAAGTTTAATTTTATTAGATTTTCAGGTTTCGAATTGTTTTCGTAAGTACGATTCTTATTTTTCTTTCATTTTCTATATTTTTGGAGGCTTTCGTTGGATTTTTATTGCAACCTATTACGAGTTAAGTGTAAATAAGAAAACGTAGATTTTCGTTTTTAATTGATTAAAATTTAACGTTACAGACAAATACTTGTAGCTCTGCAATAATTATTGACCTAATTATTAAGAAAAAAATGCCAAATCGACCATTGTTTTGGTTCGTGGTGCAGTGATGCTAATTCAACCATCTCTATACATTTGTTAGTCCTTTTTTCTGAGCACTATTTTGAAATAATCCAATTTCGAAGATGTTTCTATCGCTTAAATTAATCTTTTACATTAACATTATGTTTAGCTTTAACAGTTGTATTTTTCAAAATACAGTAGAATTGCGTTAATCAGATTATTGCCGCTCGGAAGGAGAAGGACAAAAAAGACATCTTTAAAATCCTTCTTTAAATTTTAAAAGTTGGGTACTTTATGTATGAGATTTATGTAATATGTAGATAATAAATTTTTGTATCGTTTTCGACCTTTACTTTTTAAATAGTGTTTAATTATGCGCTTATTAGTCCTTAATTCGAATTGTTTTTTAATCCAATAGATCTTCGGTCCCATAAATGTCGACTTAACGCGTTTCTATTGTATTCGATATCTACTTTTTCTATTCAACCTTATTCGAATATAAGAAAATTTATATGCATTTCTGGAAACAAATAAAAGAGTTTAATTTTATACAATTCATTCCTAAAAATATTTTGTAAACATAAACCGAAATAAGATTTAATTTGTTGTTATCAATGGAGGTCATTAAAGAAACAAATGGAAGACCGTGGGTTTCCACGGTTTGCTAGAAATGTTTCTGGAAAATACCAGAAAAACAGAAAAATTGAACAAATGGTTTTATTGTCTTTCAAAATATTCTTTTTTAATATTTATACACGTTTGCATATATTTAAAGCAGTTTTTGAACCACTTCTTCCTGAAGTAGGTATAACCAAAACATTTTTATGCTTCAACAGCTTTTTCGGACATTTAAAATGCCGATTACACATTTTATTTTCTCCTGAGGAAATAGGAAGAAAATATTAAATTAAATAAAACAGTAAGGTAATTAGAATAACATCGATGACGTTTTGGTAAAACGTCGTAAGCGACAAAAATTTATAGGAAAAGCAAATTTTACAGGAGCGTATATTTTGTTTTGTAACTTAACTATAAGCAAATACCTCTTGGAAACCACATATATAGGCAATTCGGGACACGTTTGTATCAAATAACGTATACATTCTACGATGCAATCGCTGGTTTGCGTGAAAAACGAAACACTTGAACGAGATACGATGACAGGTAAGTCGTAAGTCCGACGCGTTTGTTGTTTTGGGTGCTTAAACACACAATTTCCTTAAAGATAATGTAACGTCCGTAATCATGTTTCGTAATTAAACCTCAGGGACGGGTTAAATGGTTGTTTTTCTATGATTTTCGCATTTTATTTTTTGTGGTGGCGACGATTAGACATATGGCAATGTGTCACAGTTCATTTTTATATGTAAGCATGCGTGGTGGCAGCGCCTGCTGAATACCAGCTGGTGGGAACGCCAAATGCCAGTTTCTTCATTTTTCTGATGGAAGAAGTCGAAATAATGTCTTTGATAATTAGAACAACTCATTTTCGAAAAAGTGGTGCTTATAATGTTCTGCCAAAATGCCATCGATATATACATAATATATAGGTACATTTTTGATTTAATAGCGCTTTTCCATTTACGTTCCCTTTTTAATTTATTGTAAATAAAAAGTATACATTAAAAAAATTATATATTTTTTTCAGCAATAAAATAACAGCATTTACTAATTTACTAATGATCGGTTTTGGTTTTTTGCTGAAGCACAGTAGTCACGCTAACAGCAGAGAAACGGTACAGTACAGCAAAATACAGTTTTCGTAAAGAGAAACTTGGAAACAACCAGCGACCGGCAAAATCAGGACGACATCGAGCAGATCGGGTGTACTTCAAAAACATGCAAAACTGTAATAATAATTTTTAGATTGATGTTGAAATAGGTAGATATCTATCAATTTGTATAATAATTATATTGTTAATAAATATAATTTTCATATTCGTTATTGTATACATTTTGCATTTACCTGTATTAGACACGTACTTTCCGTCTATAAAATTGAGAACAAAATTGATAGTTTTTTTAGCTCCCCCATAAAATAACACTAAAGTACTATTTACTTTTGGATATAAATCAAGAAGGTCACATGCTTTGATTTACGAGGGCCATTCAAAAGATAGTTAAATTAACAATGCGATAACGATTATACCGGAGAATTCTAAAACCTTTTGACGCTAAAATTTTTTAAAATATACGGGGGTGGTTAAAAAAGTTTTCGGACAATTTTCTGTTAAAAAACTTTTCGAACTGACCCCGTTTACTTTAAAAAATGAGCCCAATTAAATTGACTTAAATTGGACGTTCTGATTTAATTTCCAATTTAATTGAATTAAGTCAATTTAATTTATTTTAAAAATCTGATAACGATTATACGGGGGATTTCGAAAAGTTTATTAACGCTAAAAATTTTAAATGTACGGGGGCCGTTCGAAAAGTTTCCCGCTAATTTTCTGTCAAACATTTTTCGAACATACCCCGTATACTTTAAAAAATGAGCCCAATTAAATTGACTTAAGTTAGAGGTTCTAATTTAATTTCCAATTTAATTGAATTTAAGGCAATTTAGATTATTTTAAAAATCTGATAACGATTATACAGGGGATTTCGAAAAGTTTTTTGACGCTCATTAGAAAACGGTATACGGGGTCCGTTCAGAAAGTTTATTTGAAAATATTCCCGAAAACTTTTTGAACCACCTCCATATATTTTAAAAATGAGCGTCAAGAAACTTTATCGAAATTTTCCGTATAATAAAAGTATCTCTCTATCATAATTTCAGGAAATTTTGAGATCAGCTTTCCTATAACTTAGCTCATTTATTAGGTTTCTAAATGGAAAAGCTTCCAATGTTCTTAAACCTTTATTTTTTTTTGAATTATTCAATAACAGTTACAAATTTTATTATAGTTTAGATTAATCAAGTAAAACAATAAATATTATCCTATTACATTAAATATCTGCATACCTAGGTTTTAAATTTATTTTATTTATAACAGAATAAAATTTATAATTTCTTTATAACAAACTAGAATGCATCAAATATCAATTTTTGTATAAAAATGTGCCTGTGAAAGTTCTAGCATCGCGCCGGTCAACTGTCATGAGAAAAGTCGATTTCTATCTGCAACAAAGTACAAAATAGTGAGATACACCCGAAATTACCGATACGATATTTCGCAAAATTTCAACAAAAACGCCTTAAGTACTTCTTATAGTTTTTGCATAATCTCGATAAAATGACACTACCCGAAACGCATAAAACAGGTCAGGAATTAGTTGAAAAGTAGTTTTTCGAGATTAACAATGCAAGAAATGACAATCTAAGCGCGTTTGCGACGATTTAAAATTTTTGCCAAATCTCGCAAAATTTCCTTGTTTATAGTTCAGCGATTTTTTTTGGCAAAATTTTGACCGCAAGCTTTTGAGCCGTAACGTTCAGAATAAGTCGAAAACGATTAGAAACATTTTTCACGTATTCAGGTACTAGGAAACAATAGATAACGAACTGCCGGCGTTTAAATAGATTATATTTTTTTATAATCTCGATAAAATGACACTATCTGATTCGCATAGAACAGGTTCGGAATTACTTGAAAAGTAATTTCTCAAATATAACAAACAATGAAATGACAAACTACATGTTTTTAAATCGATTTTAAATTCGAGAAATCTCGAAAAAAGGACGTGTTATAGTCCGTAATTTTGGCAAAATTTTAGCAAACCTTAAGTTTTTAAAACATGCCGTAAACTACTTAGAAGTCGTTTTTCAAATATAACAATGCAAGAAATGACAAATTGCACGTTTTTAAATCGATTTAAAATTGTCGTAAAATCTCGAAAATAAGACGCATCCGTGGTTTTGGCAAAATTTTGACCAAACCCGATTCGTTTAGAACGCGTCCGGAACTACTTGTAAGCTCAAGTATAACTATACTATAACTTGTATAACTCAAGTACTTCAAGTATAATAAGCCGAGAAATGACAAACTGCGCGTATTCACTGACACGCATTCATAATTTTCGAAAATTTTGCACAAAAAATTTTAATTATAGTTCATAGTATTTGCATAATTTTGATTCCACCTGAAACTGTCAATTTAGAACCCGTATTAACAGAAATGTCGATTTCTATCTAAAATAATTCAGGAAATGATGCGGGCGCGAGTTTGATGAAATTTTCATACAATACCATATATTGATTTGACTTTATTTGTAAAAGTTTGACTTTACCTTTTTTAATTTCTACGCTATACCACTAATGGCTGTACTAACAAGGAGCTTTGATTGCCTCTTAAAAAGGTGCATTTAATAATGTAACGAATTCTGCGCAATGTCGTCTAATTTGACATTTAGTAAGGTCTTGAAGAAAAAATGAACTTCCCCGAAGTATTTAGTTGAAATTTTGTCGCTTGCCGATTTCTTGATTTTATTATTTTTCTAGCGTGTCTTCAAGAAGTGAAAAGATTTCTTAGAAGTTTTTGATTCTACAATCATAATTTTGTAGATCCTCGTTTTTCCTGGTTAGTAGATGTAGATGATTTTCGTATACCCTGAAAATAATACCTATATTAATTGTTAATAAAATAAAGCTTTTTTTAACTTTTATGTCGCATCAACCGCTAGGGTTATTAGCGAAATAAAAAGTAATTACAGGATGATTACAAGATAAGTTGGGTGTTGATCGTTTAGGTTTTATACATTTTATATCAAATGTTAATTTTGATTGATTTAATGTAATGGTTAGTTGTAAAGATGCCGTCGTTCAGAGCTTCGCGGAGGTTGTAATAAAGCCGCTTGTTTCTCATAATTTTAATTTCTTAGTCTTTCATTAAACATATGTGTACACTGCAAAACTCTTCTACAATAGAATGGAATAGAATTTTCTAACTTCTTGGGACAATTAATTTTGTCTTCGGCGTGACTTTTTAAATCCTTAATTTGTGGTTTTATGACCGCTTTGATTAATATTGGTTGTGGTGGAAGCGTTATTCTCGAAATTATTCTATCAGACTGTCGTTAAATGGAGTTATACATATTTCACGGACGAATTTGTTTGTTATTGGAGAAGTATTAGAGGTATCTATTGAATTGTAAGAAATTTGTCGAGTAAAATTAATGACCGATCGATTTACATAGGTATTCAAATATTAAACGAGTGACAGACAAAATCATCGAGTTTCTCAGAACTAACTCTACATCTTTTGGATTAAAATACAAATGTTGCCGTTATTGAATCGTTTGTTCATTTTTAAACGTCCTTGGAATGTTTATGCGAATTACTACGATTAATTTTAACGAAAATGGCGATTGAAGAAGTAGAACAGTACAAATATCTAGGGGTAACATTTACAAATGAAGGTAAAGATACGACAGAAATTCAAAACCGAATCACACAAAGTCGGAAAGTCATAGGGACTCTCAATGGTGTATTATGGTCAAAAAACGTTAAAAAAAGGAGCAAACTTAGAATATACAACTCTATAATAAAAAGCGTACTATCCTATGGCAGTGAAATATGGACAATGACCGAAAACGATAAAAGGAAAATAGTAGCTACGGAAATGGACGCCATAAGAAGATCGGCGAGGATTTCAAGACTAGAACATAAAACAAATGAATATGTCAGACAAATAATGGAAGTAGAAAAGACCATTATAGAGGAGATAGAAGAAAAACAATTAAGATGGTACGGACATATCCAGAGGATGGACGAAAGTAGGCTGCTCGAGTGGACACCACAAGGAAGAAGAAAAAGAGGAAGGCCAAGGAAAAACTGGAGTCAAGGGATCCAAAAATCCATGAGTGAAAGACACCTGAATGACGGAGAATGGAATGAGAGAGGACAATGGAAATTGGGAATCGCAAGGCGTAAAACGCTATAACGCGAAAAAAATATATATAATTTTAACGGAAATGGGCTTTTAAGAGTTAAAAAGAAAATCAATTAAAATAAATTTCTATCCCGATATGTCATTTCAAATTTAAAATAGTAGGTACGTAAGTATCTACATTTTCTATCGATGCTTCCAATTGTTTAAATGGTCTCGAGTGCTAATAATGAAAGATATTATTTAACGCTCTTATGTTAATTTTTGGCGTACGTAACTGAAATTTCATCCGAAACATTTACAAATCCTAACGTTAAAGCGCAATTTTGACGATTCCAGAATTACTTAATTAGCGGCGCAATTCAAATGTAATCCTTAACGGAAAATTACATATAGCGATGTAACCGCACGCATAATGTTCTTTTGTACATACATACAATCATCTAATGTGTGTAGCTACTGCATGCTGTCGTAAACACCGCATTTTCTACTCACATAAATTTCAAAGAATATCGCAAGTTGAAGCTTTTAAAATATTAAAGCAGTCCTCGTCCCGTATTTGCCGGTGATGAACAAACTTTCCGAACATAAAAATGAAATAAAGTAAATTTTAAAAATATCCCCACGACTTGGTATACGTTTACCTCCTACGAATTAAAAGCTTAAGAAGAAAATCAAGGACATCCTATCAATACCTATACGGCACTGAAATAACGATAATAAACTCGAACGCAATTTTCCGAAAATATACGATATAATGTACGTTTAGAAACTGAGCGTTTCAGTTGGAAAACTTACGCTTCCTCGGGGAACCACAACTCACACATCTAACATTGCTATTATTTCCAGTTCGTGTGCCCCTGATGGTCCACAATTTTTAGTTTTTCAGTGCGATCTCCCAGAAGGACCGGAACGTAGAAGTAAACATATGTTTTATTTGTTTTGAATTCAACGTGGTCCGCTTTCGTCTATTTCGTATTTGGTTTATTCTGTCGTATGAATCGCATGTGTTAAACGGCGCTGAAAATGGTTTAAATTAATTCCACGATCCAATTTTCGGGTTGCTTAAATACGTAGAACTTAGGAAACTGTCATTTAAAACTTCGTACGTCACTGCGGTTTAAATTAAATTATATACGAACGTGTTAGTTGTTAAGAGTCCGTCAAATTATAATTGTGGGTCCTAAATTTTTGGCGACGCAAATGCCGACGCACAACGGCGACGCTTAAAAGTGGTTTAAGACGAGACGTTCGGGCACTTTTGAACGTCCCGAATCGTTAAATTTATAGAACGAAAGCAATCTACACCGTAGACACGCCCTAATGTGCCGATTCTTCAATTATGTACGTGCTTAATATTGTACAACAAATCACCCCAACACTACGAACGGTTATTAGATAAACAAATTCATGTTTAAACGGCGTACTTTTTCATTCCATAATAATTTAAATACAGCCATATTTACTTTAATTTACGTAAGCTTCGTTTTTTATATTAGTACCTATAGCTATTAATTTCAAACCTTTTCGTCGTCTCAATCTTATCGTTTCGATCGTACGTGACTCTAGTCCTAAATATACTAAAAAAAAAGACGTCAGTTTTAACGTTCGCTTACAAGATTCTCCAAAAGCACCATCGATGGTAGATATAATTGTTCAGATAAATATTTTAGTATGCGCATAAAAAGATTGTTTCGAGTTCGGATTTTCCAAAGGCAAACTCGAACGATAAATTTTCCGAAGCATTTCCTCGAGACAACACGTATTTACGGTTAGGACACCGATGATCTTCATGAATCGATTATGCGTTATCGAAAACGGCAACTGCCGTTTTAGCGGAATTGCAGACAAAAATCGCTCGCGATTTTGTTTTATTCATTGCGCGATATTTCTTATCGGACGTTTACTCGAGAAACCAAAGTCGATACGTTTCGTTTGATTTCGTCGAGACGAACCGTTAAAAACTATTTGCGAAACTGCACGAAAAGTTAATTAACGACGCCGACGGCGAAGTCTCAAAAATCACCATTCAAACAGCAAGCTTTTATCTTCACAAGGTTAATTCCTAAATTATTTTAGGGCGGTTACCGGTGCGTAAGTAATAATTGAAGTCGCTCGAACGCTGTCCATTTATATTTAGGCAGTTAGAAAGGTTTTAATTGAAAAGATGAATCTGTTGTTCGTGCATCACTAATAAGCAGACTCGCAGAAATGATTACGTGAAGTTTTTCGAAAAGCTTTTAAAAAAATTGTAATAGAGTGTTATTAGATATCTACTTACACATTGTTTTTGTTTTGTTCGTTTCTTTTTCCTTTGGTTTTTATAAAAGATTAAGCGTTAACAAAGTTATACTTTAAATGATTTTGAACATGACGATTGTTATGGCAATCGAATGATGCGCTACCGATGAAGAACACGAATTCACGACGCATTTTCAAATAATTACGTGAAACTTCATGGTCAACGTAGCTAAATAATTAAAGTACCTAACAAAAGATATTTCAGAATCGGCAAATCGACGAGGAGTGCGAAGAAAACGTTCCGTACATTTAGTAAAAAATATTTTCACCTCCGGAAGTACGTACCTAGTTAAAAATTTAAAGTTTACCAGATTCATCCTATAATAAAGCCCTTAAGAGGTTAACCTTAAATAACCAAGAAGTTTACTATTATGTAGTACGTCAATAGTTACGTTGCGAGGGAACGGCACGCGGTGCTGAAGTCTTCGAAAAGTACTCGGGGGAAATTACCGTATGGAGTTCCGGAGAAACGTTCCGAAGTAATAAAAATTGTTTGTTTCATCACGCCGACTTCTAAATTGTAAGTCATAAATAAATGCAGTAAGTGGCCAAGACCGCGCATACTTAAAACTTAAAACGGAAAGCAATATTAAAAAACCCATTGTTCGAGCCAACAACCGAGCCCGTATCGTTTAATCTCGCGGAGAAAATGATTTAAAATAGAAAAGTGCTCGGAATAGTAATTTTGTGGTAGTTTAAACATACGGGCGAAAGTAAACGACGTGGACGAGTGGATAGAAGGATTTCTGTGGCAGCCAACGAACGGTTTGAGATGAACGACTGTGGAGCGTCCCCGAAAGCTCGCCACGTTAAGGACAACAAGTACTGCTAATTACAACGTCAAATGCCATAAAGGAATCAAAGGACCTTTTAAATTTTCACGAAAACTCGGCCCGGCAAAAATACGCAAAGCGCTAAATTAATTACTTATACGTTACACTTTTGTAATACGGTTATTTCGATTTATGGCGATTTTATTTTACCTTGCGTAACGATTAAACTGTAATTACACATTTTGAATTTAATTACGACGAATAAACTTGCGAGGAATTAACATGGCGGCGCCGACCTCGCCAGTTTTGGGTACGAAACAATAATTAGAGGGAAATTGTTGCCGCCATGATTTTCAACAGGCGTAACATCTAATATTCAAAACTGACGACATAAATTATGAACACCGCGGCAACTAGAACAAACACTCTGTAGTTGCTCGTTGTGCTGGTTACATATTTTATCAGATTAATCCAATAAAGCAACCAATAAGTTACACGAAAACCCAAAATTTACGATTCAGCTGGGATCAGTTAGTTTCTAAGGGAATTACCTACCGGCAGATAACGCGAAAAAGACAAACAACGGAATGAACGTAGTCTAGCTTTTAAAGCATTTTCAAATCGTTAAAAGAGCGAGTTATCTACTTATTTACATAGTCGAGCGGCACACATAAAATATTGAACGTCATAATAGATGCGCAAATACGCGAAAAATACGGTTCGTGTATTTTCAATAATGTTGGTCTTGTTTATTTTATAAGGATTAAATAATTCCAACCGAAATTTTTTTATGTATAAATCTTTTGGTAGAGGCAAATATTTTAATTTACATGGTACGTAGCTGCCTGAGCCAATAACTGAAACCCACAAAACACAAACAAACCAACGGTAATCTCGCAAAAACCACAAAACGGAATTGTTTTATATTTGATCGTGGTTAACTCGAGAGATCAAAAGACGTTTCGTATAGTAGTAGGTAGCCGTTTATTTATTCATACACTCTCGAATTATCATTCTATTTATTAGATTCCATTTCCTTCGATATCGAACGAAGCCATTTCAGACGTCAAATTAGTCAAATGGACCGCCGAACGTACTCGAAATTGAAATAATTCGACGTTGAAATCTCTCCGGGGCAACGCAATGATAAAAATATCCGGAATTGCTGCAATGTTGCTCGAGATTGGATTATTACATTCCGCTACCGTGACAACAAATTAGATTTGTAGACGATCGCAATATAATCTAATAATCGTAGGTAGAGGATATCATATTTCATAATCGATATTACGTTTGATTTAATTTTTACCGAAGAGGCAATTTCAGATGTTGAACGTTAAAAATAGGGGCGAATATTTTTAGACTTTAAATTCAAATCGTGGTTTTAATATTACCGAAATACAAGAGTCAAAAATGTATAAAATTTGAGATGATCTGAATAACAACGGATTATCATATCTACAGGAACAGATATAGAAGTGAATCTTCCATATCGATACTTGTATTTCTTAAAATTAAGGCAACCATTATGACGTATGTACACACTTGATATTAAATCCCCGTGCATTTTATAGTTTAAATTACAGTTTTCTAAATACGTTAATTGATTTTAAAATTATCTCACCTTGTTATTGTTATCGCGTCGCAATTGGAAATGTAAGCAAAAAGACAATTATAATCGACGATCAACGACTTATTTCGATCATAATCGATTAACGTAGCAATTAAAAAATAACGTATCCCATTTTTTTTTGATTTCCTAATAAACGGCACATTTTTCGATAATTATGTGGAGACATATTTCATAAAGAATTTTACGAAAGTTCCTGAACACATTTGATATTAACGATTTGATAATTGCCCGCGTTTGAAATTTTTGATCCGTCGCCACCCATTAAGTTTATTACCAGATTATTTGGATAAATTCAGCGAAATCGTATATCATACGGCACGCATTTCCGTTGATTGCTAAATACAAAATAAATGTTTGTAATGGAAAACCGCAAAATCGCAATTTATGATTGATCGAAGCGAATAAACAAATTGAAAGCATCTTTCTCATGAAGCGCACTTATTTATATTAGAAAACAGAAACAGATTTCCTTAAAAATTTATACGACCGTGCTTCGAATTTTCGATGAACCGTATAAAAATTTCGAATTTCCATTACATTTTGTTACATAACGGCGATGCAGTCTTATTAAGATTCGTCTGCAGCGACGCCCAACTATTCATATTTAACTCGTTGCAGTAACTCCACGAAAAACATCTTAAATATTTTAAGCTGCAAAATAAGCCGGAACTCACGTAGTATTACAGTGAAGAGAGGGAAATAACAACTCTTCCCTGGAAACAACATTTTGGATAGGTATCGCAAATATCCCTGTTACTTTTTCAATAGAGTTAAACGCGCGGCAAATTAATAAGAGACTACAAAATCAGATTTACTACTATACAAAAACTAACTACAATCTAAAAAAACGTTTAAAACGAATAAACTAATCACTACTGTTGATTTGATATTATTATACGCATAATTTATGTATAACATACAGGGTGATTCCAAAATGACGCACCAACTCTACAGTACGTTGTAAGGGAGCGTTAATAAGACCCAAACAAAATTATACAAAAAATCTTGGTCATCGGTTAAGTGAGAAATGAAGAGTCGAAGTAGATGGAGCTCGACTTCTTTATTCTTACAATTAGCAATTTTGAAACGTGACACAATTTCCTATAAACGTTAATTTGGCAACGATGTTCAAAAATTTTGAAAAACAATCAAATTAAGCAATAATCAAATTTAATGACAAACAATTATTTGACCTGTCTATTTGACGTTTCGATTAATTTTTTTAATTAATTCCCATACAAACAACAACAACAACAACAATGGACTTAAAATATAGCTGTTTACCAGCTCCATTTACATCAGTTGTAGTTACAAAATTTAAAATTGAACTTTTAAAAATGTCATCGTATTGCACAAGTTTTGTACAGTTTTGCACACCTTTTAAAAAGTTTTGCTACCTCTCCAATATTATTAAAATTCGTATTTAGGGGTATTTTATTAACAGCTTAAACCTATTAATAAATAGATATTTTTAAAAATTTATCGAACTTAAAAGGTACTTAATTTTATATTTATAGTTAGCAGTTATTATGCAATTATATTTGTTCGTCAAATCAAATAATCATCAATTAAAAAGTTGTTAAGCCAAATTAAAACAAAATTTTTGAACCGTACTAGACATAGAAACACCTACTAAAATCTTAATTTTAGCGAATTCCTATTTCGTCGAGGCAATTCGAGTTAAAATTCGGGCGTCCTTACAAAAATTAATAAAATCCTGACCTTTCTGCCGTGTGCAACCGTATCGTTGATTCGCAGTTCCAAAAAAAATCATCCGTTAAGGGCAGGGTACCCATGATTTCAGCGTATTTTACGCTCATCCTTAAACTAATTTTTGAGACATTTTGGATCATTAAAACCAAATTGTTTTTATGATTAGTTGTTTATCACTATTTTGTTTATGTATACTCGTAATTTGAGTACATGATTTTTATTCGTTAATTTGTTATTATAAATTATAATTTTGTTAGTTATGGTAGAATTTTATAAAAACTAAATAAGTTAAAGTGAAGTGGATTTTTTTGTTTTACAGAGAATAATGTACTTGAGGACATAAAAGATTCATAACGAATGAATTATTTTAAACTAATAAAAAAATTAAATTAATATTTTAAAATCAATTTTTTTTATGTAAACAATAATAAAATTTTGTGAGAACTTGTTAAGTCCTCGAGTACATTATTCTCTGTAAAACAAAAAAATCCCCTTCACTTTAACTTATTTAGTTTTTATAAAATTCCACCATAACTAACAAAATTATAATTTATAATAACAAATTAACGAATAAAAATCATGTACTCAAATTACGAGTATACATAAACAAAATAGTGATAAACAACTAATCATAAAAACATTTTGGTTTTAATGATCCAAAATGTCTTAAAAATTAGTTTAAGGATGAGCGTAAAATACGCTGAAATCATGGGTACCCTGCCCTTAACGACGGGGATATAAACACAAAATCGCAATCCAAAGTCTAAACGGCACTACATTTCCACACCTCCGAACACTATTAATGTTCGTACACTACTGAAAGTCACGTTACAAATACGATTATTCGAGTTATATTCAAAATTTTAGAAAGTCAATTTTATCATCAGGTAACAGACGTGCAGGCCGCGCTTAATCAGAGATAACGGGCGCAAGTCGAGCAACATGTTCGTGGCCTTATCTGTTTCACAACATATTCACTCGTATTTAAAATAACAGTATATACAAAACAATGGCATTGCTAAAATGATTTTTTCAAAATAACTACATACATTGGCATCGTAATTAGAAACAATTTTCAATCACCGATATTGGGATTTAGGGGAGGTAACAAAAATTTTTAAAAGGCGCGCAAAACGTTTCAAAGCACATACAACACGATGGCGTCTTTAAAAGTTCAATTTTCAACCCCCAATTGTGGAATTTAGGGGAGGTAGCAAAAGATTTTTAAAAGATTTAAAAGTCCCGGTTTAAAAATCGCCCCTTCCTTCGTCGGCCCTCGACGTTAGTGAATTTACGTTTATAATTTATTTTAATTTAATTCAATCCTCAATTCAAGTAAAAGCAACGGCGGATTATTTTACGAGTCCACCCGTATACCCGACGAATAACATAAAACGCACCACGCACAGTAGTTACAAACCAAAAAGGCCTAACGTGGAAACTCCTCTTAATAACTTGAATTTATAGCCGCTTACTTTTACAAATCGGAAATCAATCGACGTCGTTATTATTTCGAATTTAAATGATGAAATTGGAAATGCGAAAGGGAACTCGATACCTTACGTCTACCGATAAGGATGTAGTTATATTAAACTTATTTTTTATGGGGCAATGAATTTTTTACGCGGGACGGAAGTTGTGTGGAAGTGTCGTTAAACGGTTGTTAAATATTTTAAACGCTTCTCTCATTGACGAGCGAAAAGAAATCGACACAAAAACCTGTCGGTGGTTTTCCAGTTGTATTATTGTTTTTAACGTTATTCGACTAAAGAATATAGATAAATAATTTCATGTTTATGGAATATGGGGATCTGGTTTGGTGTAATTTTAATTTCTAATAATTTTGTTTTGACGTTGTGTTTTATTTCATATAGAGCGGTCCTTCACAAATATACATAACTCGTTATCTGTTTTTTTTAATTTTTACACATTTTTTAAAATACCTGCAAAAATTCCATCGCAGTGGTAGCGATTTAAAAACTGCTTCTAATAAATATTTTCAAGATGTTTCAAATGTATCATTCTATGGTTATCCAAAGAATATCTAATGGACGTCTTTGTGCTATCTATTAAAAACAAATAGACCGCCCGCGCGTAAAGAAACTCGTTAGCCAATCGAAAACGATGTATAGCTTTACGCACGCTACTCAGCCATTCAAAAACCTTCTAGCCGGTCACGCAATGTCTTTACGTACAAACAGTTTTATTACTAATTGTAAAATACAGGTCGCTTTTAAAGTGTCAGAGTACCTACGTTAATCGTCGATTTCACGCTTGTGTGATTAATTGTAAGTCACTCGACTTCGTCTTGTGACTCAAACTATCACACTCGCGTGAAATATCCGCTTTTCAGCACTAGTTATGTAATATACTAATGATTTTAAGAAGCTAAATAACGATTAAATAACCACGTTTCAAGTTGATAAAAAATATGTTTACTTATAATTAGATTGTTTTACATGTTTACATATGTGACGCACAGGATGATCCTAGGTGTCATGGACCGAGAGGACAGACGTGTTAAGATTGTAATTAAAAAAAAACAAACATTTTGTATTTTTTTTCGCAAAACTGTAAATTTGCAAGATATACTTCAATGACAAATAGATACTTAAAATTGAAAGAGGATTTAAGAATACTACTAAATATACCTCATTCTACTTATTTAAAATAACAATATGCTAGTTTCTGATATAACCGTAAGTTCCATCACCTTGTATGCATATTTTTTTTAAATAAAATCTTATCCTAAAATTTTCGACTTTTCAAACGGTTTACTTTTTAAAAAAATAGTTAACGAACGATATTCATTGGACATCCTGTATAAGAATGCCATTTGGCATCGGATTGAGAACGACAAAGAAATAATAAGGTAATTAATTTAAGTACGAACTTAATTTCGTAACACGTTCGCGATTTCAAAGTTCGTTTTGGCCGTTTTCTACCTCTCGAGTGTTCGAGTAATTTATTATGTATTGATATTAGTCGGATCCACTTAATCGTTGCTAATTAATTATCTGTAATTATAGTTAATACATAACATAGATGTTTGCTTTTAGGCATCGAAACAGAACTGTTTATCCCTAATTAGTGCAGGGTTAATTAAGTAAGTACCTACGCCATTTTTGTACTTTTTATAGTACAGTCAGAGAATTACTTCGGAGAAAACGTTTGTTTGCGTAAGATGTTTGCGAGCACCGTATTTCGTGTAAAAAAAACTTAATAAACGTTCCTTATTTTTCTTAAACTAAATTCTAACTCGATAAATACATTTTTCGCCGCGCCGACTGCAAGAGTTTTCGAAAAAGGAAAAACTTCTTAAAGTTAATTCTTTCTTTATAATAAGGGCGCGTCGAGTGAGGCCATTTACCTCAAGTATAAAGTTGGAAAAAGGTCTGCGACTATAATTCGGTACTAGTAAGAAGTGTAAGGAGAAATTGACGAACATTCCACATTTTTTAATGAACAATATTCCACCACTCATCATCGCCGCCTCATAACATGAAGGGGAGCAATTTTATATACCGGCCCATTTTTCAAATAATATCTTGTAATAAAAGCAACAAAAAAGCCAATATAAAATTCATTTTTCTAATTAATTTTTATCCTCCATTGTTATATTTCATTTTTATTGGTGCGCGTTTGGGGGTGAAATCTGAAAATTGGACAACTATAAATTCGGACGTTTATTTTTAATAATATCTACGTAATGTATTTCGGTTTTTATTAATAACGTTAGGTACATTTTTATTTAGCTTACTAATATCGGCGTAATAAAAACTTTGGCGCTCTCTCGTCCCGCTTCGTGTAATTTAGTGAGCAAATAATAAAACGAGAGCTTTATTAAAATAATTTGGCTCGGTCTTGCGATACGAGACCTACCTAAGCGAATATTACAATTAGATAATTTTAAATTGGTTCGATTTTCGAAGTTAATTATAATACGGGTAGACGAAATTTAATGCTTAATTAAAAGTTTGTTTTAATAATATAAAGTTACCTGTAGCAGGTACTTTGTTAACTTAATAAACTTCGAACGCCGCATGCCTAATTTTTAAAAATAAAATGAAAATTTTAGTGTTTATCGTGAGTTTTCATCGAGTTTTTATTCGTTTTCCATTTTCTAAGACTCGGTTCCCCAATTTTGAAAAGCAATTTTCACTTCGCCCAAGGAAAAGTGTCATTAACATTTTATAATGGTCGTTTCGCTCGCTAGTTACGAGAAAGGTTTTTTCCGTCGCACCCTTTCGTTGCGCAGCGAAAGAAAACAGAAACCCTACGAATGAAGTAATTACCGAGCACGGTTCTTCAAATAAATCTTAGTAGCTCAGTTGAATAGGATCATTAATAAACCGTTCGAAAGCTGGAAAGAACTTCGAAATACAATGTTACGAATAAAGTGTAGTTCTAGCGATTTTTAACGGCGATTCGTTTCTGTCTCAAAAAAAAAGATACGCATACTAAAGATAATGTGACAAACAAATTCCGGTTGTCAACCGTACAATTAGGTAAACTTGCTCTCGTGTCGCGGATAATGGAGTTTTAGTTACATTTTATAACAACTTCGTTAACGCGTTAGTTATATGTTTATTAGTAAATTAAATAAAATCCTATGAATAACATAACAGCAAAGTTAGTGCCTGAGAGATACAACAACCGCAACTTTAACATTAACATGCATTAGTAAATTGGTAAAGTTACATCAAAAATTTAGAATTTCAAATGTAAATTCATATCCATATCCGCGCCACGTCAAGAACCGCAACTTTTTAAACGGCCCCTCCCCCCCCCCCGCCCAAATTAATACTTTAAGGGTTACGAAGTTAAAATTTTGCAATCGATCTTTAAAAAGGTGTATTTTTCGTCGAGAGAGTGGCTAATATTCATTTTTCAAACTTCGCATCTAATACTCGAAACTTAAATGAAAGAGGAAATGAAATTACGCCGAGAAACATTTGTAGCTGTAAAAATCTTATCGCTATCGTAAAAAATTTACGGGCGCGTTTGTTTCCGAAGAAAATTAAATTGACCCGCTCAATTTTCTAAAATGGCTTTCTTTTACCAACTTTGAATGTAATTAAAAAATAAATACTTTGCATAACTTTGAAGTGACTGTCCAAAATTTTTACGAAAGGGCGCGATTAAAATTTTGACTTCCTAAAAGCAACTTGACGTGATGCGGGTACCTATGCATAAATATGCGAATTTCGTCTAAAATATTCAAAAGGACCGTTTCGTCCGTTACCAAAACTACTCGTGTCTATATCTGTTTTTATTACCTACCAATTTCGTTTAATGCGTCATTTAAATTTCCGCGCACTGAAAATATAAGTTTCGGATAACTATAGGTACCGCCAAAGTAACGCGACTCGTCCGTCCAATTCAAAAAAAAAATAAGGCAAAGAAAAGCTACTATATCTAGAAGTTATTTCACCTTTTGTATTTAGATATTCGAGATTCTCCGAAGCTTTTTGCGCGACGAGATTTTACGCATGCAGGCTTTTTAAATCGTCGACTAAAAGGTCCGAGCCTAACAGAAAGAAAACTTTTTGTCGTCAGATAAATATGTGATCGATCAAGTGCGTCGTTCGCGTAAAATTTTTATTTTCCCTCCCTTAAAATGTCCTTTTCCTATCGAAGCTAATAATTTTGGGTTTTGCAATTGGTATAGGTATATATATTTTGTCGTAACGCGGTTCTACACACATAAGTGGGTACATTATTGTATATATTCTGAATGGCGGAGTTTTAATTTATGGTGGGCGAACGTAGGAGCGAGTTCGCGAAAAGAAACTGATAATGGAGAGTAAATCATTTTCTATTGTGCCGAGGGAATCCATTATTTTAAATATGTTCCTAGGTATTGTTTAGTAATTGATCGCGTTCTTTTTGTGGCGCGAAAATCGATTTTATGAAAGTACCGAAATAAGGTAGTAGTCTGCGAGGAATTTAAATGACAGTCCTTACTTTTATGACGTAGTGCACACAATAAAGCTTTTGTTGTTTTATTTTTTATGAAACTATCGACAATAGCGGACCGTTGTTTGGTGCAAAAAGGTAAACCCGTACTTGAACGTTTATGATGGGAGATTTTTGGAGCGTGCGTGCGACAAAAATCGCTGCCGCGTTTCACTTTCATCTATAGTATTTAGCGTCCTTTCTGAACTTAGGCAAAATCTCCACGGAATTTAAAATGACGCCAAGCTATTTTTTTTAAGTAAAATTCGCCTCCCCTTATGGGAGAATGGATGAAAATGGATCTCTTATGGATGAAAAAGTTTTGAATTGTAATTTTCTAATTGGATATTCTTACATCGACATCTCGTATTATCGGAACATTGCGTATCTTTCATATACCTACCCACACGTCTTAATGTATACCTACTAATCCTTAAGAAACCAACTTGTTTTATAACGATAAAAACTTGACTGTCTAAAGCACGTCTTCACGGTAAAACATGTTTGTTAAACTTGTTTAACAAACTTGTCAAAAAAAAATGTTTTGCCGTGTGGACGATAGATAAAACATGTTTTATGAAACATGAAATTTGTTTGACGCGAAAGTGTCGTCATTTTTTGAAATTTAAGTTTGTACTTCACATACAGGAATCTGTTGTATAAAAAAATAAACATCGATAACTGGCAACTTGCATTTTTCATGTAACAGGTCCATACTAAACAGGAATTGGACCGTCGAATGTTTGAGAAGAGCCCTAACCGAGACCCCGACCAAGTCCCTACCCAAAAGCCTAACCAAGCTCTATTTTCAGAGAATTTGTGTTAGAGCTTAAAAAGAGCTTTTAAACTAAAAATAGAGTAAATTTATAATTCTGCAATATAAAGGCAGCAGATAGTGATTATCCAGATAATTTTTAACCGGTAAGTATTATCGAATTTTCATAGAAAATAAAGCTATAGGTAGTCTGTGAGGCGTGGTCTAACTTAACGACGTTACGCGGGTCATTCTCATTAGTTGATTGATGAAAGATTGACAGACAAGTTTTACTAAGCGTCTTCACTATAAAACTTGTTACAAAATTCCCCCACAATGTAAATAAAACAAATTTTTAAAAGTTGAACTTGACCAAACATTTTCATGACAAGTTTTATCTACCGTACGAGCGTCCGCACGGTAAAACATGTTTAACAAACACCGAAATAAGGGTTTTTTTTCAAGTTTTGTTTATGTTTCGATAGGTGTCTTCACGGTAAAACTAGTTTTATGAAATTTATTTTATAAATTTTTATTTGCCGCGAAGACGCTGTTTAAGAGTGCACAACGTTAAATATGGGAATGTTTTCCTCTATTTTAGAGGTAAAAACTATATAGATAGGCTATTGAAAATACGTATATTATGTAATTCGAAGGAAATACAGTGAAACCTCTCGTTAAGCCTACCATCTTTAGATCCAGACATTTTTGGTTTTTTATAGAAAAAAACATGACACAGTAAAACTTTTCTAAGATTTATTTTGTATGCACTTAATATTAGAAACGGACGAATTGCTAAAAAAGACGATCGACTTTAAAGATTTCACCGTATTTTTGATTTTAACATGCAAAAACGTACGTAGGTAATTATGTGTGGAAACTTACATCGAGATGCATTCCTTCGCGCCGTTGTAATTCCTCAAGTCGGGACTGAATTTTTGACGAATTCCATGGATTTCGGCTCGAGCAAAGCTCTTGGGACCACATTACATGCCTTCGATCCAAAATCATTGCATAGGAAGAAATCCATGAACGTTTAATCGAAACTTCTGGCCGGCCAATTGATGTCCCCCCAACCTACAAATTAAAAAATAATAATCGCGATGATATTTCTTGGTTTATTCTCTCTACATCATCTAAATTTTCCGATATTATATCGTTAATACGGATTTTACAATTTATTTTAGAAGGTCAACCTTCACGTCGTAACCGATTATTTGCTATATCCGTAGAACGAAGCACTAAAATGTAATATATGAGGTTTGATCAAAAAGTTTTTTTAATTTCGTGCGAATGAAACTATTTTTCGTTGGTGTTGGTACGCATCATGTCACTTACAATTATGTGTTAATTTTCAGCTCCATTGGACGCGTAGCTTGTTTTTGACGGGCACACTAAGACGTCTATTTTGATGTAATTAGAAATTTTTCACGTTTGAAAATAATTAAGGAAGAATTCATATATCTAATACATTTTTCGTTATTACTTTATAAAGTTCAAGCATACAAATTATGTACATCTGTTGGTTCATCGTAAAGTCATAAAACGACTGTAAATGGCTATACAAAATTGCTACATTTCAATTTATTTAATAAAACGAGTATCTATAAATTTTATTTCATCATTTCTTACACTGTACCAAAAATAGATGTTACTTAATTTTAGAATAAAGACATACGTACGTGAAAAATAAAACGATTTCAACACTGGCATGCAAATTAAGTCATACGAAAACCTATCGAAAAGGGGACGGAGTTAATCGAACGGGAAAACGTAACTTATAAACAAAGTTGTAAATCAAAATTAAACGAGAAGGGAAGCTCGAGTCGATATTTATTATTTTTATCTCCATAATATACTAAAAATACCTATACCGCATCACTGTCGTTCGTTTTGTTTATTGTTTCCACGTGAGTCCCTTCTGGAGCATCGCGTTAATCTAATCTAAGGTGTTAATCGAAAGGAATGGAGAGGGTCGACTCGCCACGTTCCATCCCCAATTTGAGCCGGCGAGGTCCGCCAGAACTACTTATAGCTACAGATGGGTTTGAAAACTTGCCACTTCCCTAGCAGCACACTTAGCTAAAAGTAACATAATTTCCCGATATATTATTATAAGCCAATGTGACGGTCTGTCTTATCATCACAATATAGAATTTTGATGTAAAATCTATGCAGTTAAGCTATATTGTCAAGATATGTAGATTCTATATCTTAAATATACACATAACTGATCTAAAAGTAACATATTTTACTGATATAATATGATATAAAATTTGTATCTAAACGATAGCTAGAATTCTTAGCTAAATTTAATATTGTTTTAAAACATCAGGAACGTGTACTTTTTTGAGGTTGTATTGATATTTTTTTATATTGTTCTGATCTTAAATGTATATAAATAAGATATTTTGTAATTCTCGTATTGATATAATAGAGATGTATACGAGTTATTTAAAATCTATATTGCTAGGAACTATTTTACTTATGTTACAGTGGTATAAATAAGAAACTACTATATTATCTTATAATTTTTTATTGAAAAAAGGATATAAAATATTTTAGTTGTACATACTAATTATAATACAAAATTAAACATATTTTCAGTAATATCTTAAAATTTCAATTCATTTTAATAAAAGTACCTATATAAAGACTTGATAAAAAAGTCCAGATTTATTAATTTATTATTTATTTATTTTCAATGTTTCGGCACAATTTTTGTAATTTTCCAACAAAATTTTTTTTTGTTAACAATACTTACAATACAAAAATTGACAAAAAAGAAATTTTCGTGTTTAACAAAAATAGTGTAAAATTGAAAATAAATAATTAATCAATAAACAAATTTGGACTTTATCAAGTAGGTGCATATAATCAAATAAAATTTAATAGATATCTATAAATAACACTTATATTTATAAAAATACTGAAAATATGAAAAAGTTGAACTGAAGTATCATTGTTTAATTTTTGTATTTGCCAAATAGATGCCCACGGATTTTCTTATAGTTATCATCATGGATGGTGTACAACACTCGTCGTATTATTTCTGAAAATTAAATTACACATTAATACACGATCGACTATACAAAAATTACTTATATTTAACTTACCAACAATACATTCGTTACTTTCAGGTCACAGAATGTCGGTTTGTTGATTCTTTTTTCTAACGCCGTGTACGCGTTTTGTACTTATTGGCTACAATATGAGTTAGTAATTTGACCATTTAGCAGTAAACTGTCTTATGGGCATTTTTTCTCCGATGGGATAATATGATATGTTTATCTGAAAATTAATATAATTAATCATTCAAAGAAAATAGTAAAAAATAATATCTAATAACAAAGATTACCTACTTAAGTACATTCTACTTAATTTGTTCGTGTTTTTAAATACTGAAGTAAGTAGGTATAGTCAAAATGGAGTATGACTCACCTATGAAAGTAATAAGTAATGCAATGTGGCTTTCGGCTATCGTTTTCTCTTTCCATAGAAGTTGGCATTGTAAAAGAGACCGAAAATATCGACGTACGTTTGAAGTTGCTTAATTCGTATGTTTTTTAAATTGCTCCCAGAATGTTACATCCCACGACTTCATAAAACATTAAATGTATTAATAAAATGTAATATATAAGATCATAAAAATCGACTTACGTATTATAATACTTATTATTGAACATTGAAAATAGAAGTACACTATCCGCTTCGTTGCAGTGAACTGATACCCCTCTGTTTACACCACTTTGGTCAAGCAACAAGACATGATGTCCCGTTAGGTACCTATTGACTGAGGGTTAACAATAGCAAGTATATACGCTTAGGTACCTATACTTGGTATAACAATTTACGAAGGTAGGATATCCGAATGTTCTAAACACGTTCAACTCGCGCAGGACGTCATCCGTGCAAGTACGTACCTGTCAGATTTCTGATTCTTTCACGAGTGACGTCACATCTCGATGTGCAGAACCGTCCCGATATCTTACCTTAATAGTTATTGTACCATAGTACCTATATATACCAAGTTGATAAACTAATATTTTCCAAAAAACAAGCATTTATTTAAAATCAATTTTAGAATTAAATTCTCATTAACCCGCAACTTAAAAAAAAATGATCGAAAGTTAATGAAAAACGAAAAGGTATATTGGCGGGGTGGAAACCATAACACCCTCTTATTTAGATTTTTAGTAGGTATCTTTCCGAACTAAATCAACAGATTCACAGCCGTATTGGAAAAAACACTTTCCTATGTTTCACAAATGATTTTTTCTATTATTGCTTCAAAAAGAGTAACATCGACAGTAGGTATCTAGGTATAGATAGTTTGTAAAAAAAAAATAAATTACAAAATACATAACTTAAGTAGGTTTCGTCGTTTTTTTCGCGGACTCTAGCTCTCAGTCGCTTATACATATGTAGGTACTTTTTGGTTACGCACTAGCCTACATGTCTGAGACAAAGAATGATTCCCTATTGTCAAACTTTCGAAGAAATGGCAAAAGCACAACCTAGTTTATCAGTAGAAATGTAGAAAATTTAATTTCAACATTGCCTGGTAAAGCGGCATAGTCATCAAACTACGCGATATTAAAATAGCCAGTGTGGATAACAAAGGAGATGGGTCGTAAAGAATTTGGGAAAAGGTTTCCTACTTCGTAGAAATGACAATGACGAAGGTCGCAAAGTTCTACCTATTTGCATTTTTGATTATTACCCACTTAAAGAGTTTGAAAAATATGTACCTTATGCTTACTTAAGCTTATGTTTTACTCGAAACTGCTAACTTTTTTCAACATTTGGTATTTATGCTGTTTTAGAGTGAGGTCATCCCAAGCATTTGAGGTTACTTTAGTGTTAAATAAAATTATAAATGAAACCGGCAAACGAGCCATTTTAATTCCCAAAAACTTTTTATGAAAACAAATTCTACGAAGACAGCTTTCTCCAAGTTTGGGTTTGGATTTTTGTCATTAATTCTCTGGTAACGAAAAGTGATAACAATTTAATAGTTGTTACTTATCTAATAATTAAACTAGGTATTGATAATATTCCGTTTATCAGTGATCGGTGTATGCGCTTCTCCCTAAATGCTTTTTTAATTAGGTAAGAAAGGTGAACCAATATATTTCGAGAAGGTTTTGCAAGTTTTATATTACCTATGTTTTAGATAGCAGATTTTGTTAAATTTGATATCTATTTAAACTAATTCAAAAGACATTGAATAGATATAGAAAATCCATATCAAGTATACCTAAATTTAAACATGTTTATTAGTATAAAATTTAAAAGATTTTAATATATCATTTTTAGATAAATTTAAACCCATTTTAAGATATTTATTTAAGCTAGCAATTTTATGTCGCAGGTATATCACGTTAAACATTATTTACAAGTATGATTTATTAAGATCACATCGATCTTAATATGATCTAATTTTGTAATATTTAAACAAACCATCTAAAGAATATCTGCAAAACCTTATACTAAAGTCACATATATAAAAGTGGCTTATTATATCACATTTAGATAATGCTGAGTTTAATAAATTCAGATGTGCTGCTAGGGATGTTATCACCGATGTGACCCTCGTTTTGAGGATTTAAATTACAGAATTAATCTCGATTTATCGTTTACTAAAAATTGTAAATAATAATCGTCGAAAATTCAATTAAATTAAAAATTATAACATTTTACGCGATGGGGTTCGACGCACAATTGTTGGATTACTAATACCTACCATTTTTATCACTAAGGTGGTTGAATTGAATTCGTTGTAAGTAATAGAGAGACACTTATTTGATAAAATCCGAAATAGAAGTGAAAATCCAAAAATAATAATAAGAATTCTTTCGGCAAGTTAGGGGACGTGAATTTAACTAACTGAACAGTAAAAATGATTGGCAAGTCGATTACGTTTCTATTTTATTTACAAAACTGTCAGTTGCCTTTGCTTTGATCCAAAAACCAACAAGAAAAACGGAAGTTTTTTTGAGCGAACAATGCGACTTGTTCGTTTGAAATTATGTTCGAAATGACGAATTTCATTTAAAAGTGGGCGTATTTTTTAATCAAATGCTTTCCCAGCTCGACAAAATACGTGCATAATATGTCATAATTATAACTTTCCTCAATTATACATCTAATTTTGTTCTAATCAATTTAATTATTCCCATTCAAAAATATTAGTTGGTTCTCGTTTTATTGCATTCAATGTGGCCGACCCTATAAATTTGCAGAAGCGACACCGTTTAAAATACTGTAGCGGCTAGTGAAATAAATCGAGATAATCCTAATTTCTTTTTTAACAGAGGAGTATTTATAGATTTTATCCGTAAGCTAAAATGTCATAAGACCCAAAAATCGTGTCATTTTCCGAGTTACACTTTATCGAGATTTCGGTAGTTTTCAACAAATGTTATACTTAACGTTAAAGTTATACTTAAAATTTTATTTTGACGTGTTCTATACGTCCCCGGAAGATTTCTCATTATTTCCTGGACATCCTATATTATAACGCGCCGTTAATATTAAAAGTTCGTTATTTTAAATTAGGGGATGACTTCGAAAATGTTCTGAAGGTTATTGTGGTTAGTGTCGTGAATAAAATACACCCCTAAAATTTTATGTTCGTATCACAATGTACAGGGTTTATGTACTTAGAACTTGAACCAATAGGTGGACATAAAAGAAAGCTCACACAATTGTTGGTTATTGTAATTATTTTTTGTAAATTATAATAGAAACAATGCCTATTGCCATTGATAACATTAAAACATAAAACAAGTAAAATGATCTCAATTTAATGTCACGAAACGTCCGTCGAGAGAATAGAGAAATAATGGAGATGGATATCGATTGTGATCGTTTTTACCGTCATTAGTTTAATAAATAGTATAAGGTCATAACCACAAAGCAAATTACTTTAAGTATCTACACTTATTAAATAGGTACTTACAAGGTATACGTCGATAAAAAAAATGAGGAACAATAATGTTAGGAACAAACAGTACAGCACCAACATCACCGAGAGCATCTTATTTTAACAATTAAAATCAAAGCAAAATTACTTTTTAATTATTCAATTCTGTTTGCTTTAGTATTTTGGGGAGTATATCGCGCACGTGTTTCGCATTGTCGGTTAATAATGTCTGTGACACACACGTCCTTTTAAAACTGTACAGTATATCGCCGAATCAGATAGAAGGGCACGCGCAGATTAAAATCGAGCTACGTAATTAAGAGAAACTTTCCGGAAAATCTCGAGTTTATTAATTTTTCCTTCCATGGCTAATATTAAAAAAATAACGAGGAGGTTTTCAACAAATTTTAAAATTCGCAAACATATAGAAAGAGAGCTTAAGTATATTTAAGAAATAGGCTTTCATGGCTTTCTAGTTAGAGTTCATTTTAAACGTAAGTTAATTAATATAAAATACACCTACGTGTATAATAATAAAAAGTAAATTGTCCCCATTTAGATGTTAGTTACGCAGTTCAGTAACCCTCAGCAACTCAATTTAAAAAGTAAAGGACGACATAATTTTGAACGTAAAAGTTCAATTTTGACACGAACGTAATTTTTTGTTTATCACCCGATTGCCAGACTCGAAAAGTGGATCAAAATCGTTAACATAATTGTCTCGAAATAAATCTATTTTCCTTTTAATAAGAATGCCTACTTAAAGGTGGATTAATGCTCAATTAGCGTCTTAAATATTATCGTCGATACAATATCAACTCATAAAAAATTCAATGTTGGAAAATATGTAAATTTGTGAACAATGAATTTGAAATAGAAAACTGATCCCCCCTTGCAGTCGAGCGACGCCTCCACCTCATTCTTTTGTGCTTCAGTATACTGCAACCGATTTTTCATTATCGTTGGAATTATTGCCGACAAAGAGTATTTTCGTTTAGCGCTTCGTTTAACAAGATCAGTGATATTCACCGTTTATTGATACAAGACTTGTTTGTAGAAAGACGAGAAGCTGCCGATAGCCGGAGTGTTCGAAAAATTTACCAAACTATTTGGGAATTTTTTGACAATATTAGACAGCGCGTTCTTTTTTATCTACGACTACTCCATAAATAAAAATTGATCTGACGATCTAGTTACCTAGTCAAAATAATTTATAAGCATACGTATGCGCAATCGTCAAATGAACGATAGCTTTTAAATTAATTTTCGAAAAGATTCGAAATGACTGTTATCATAATACAGTACAAGGAAGAAAACGCCATTTTATTATCAAAAGATACGATGTAAATTTATTCAGGTCACAAGAAGTACAGTATTGAATTTATAAAGCCCTTAAATTCAAAGTCCACGCGAGATAAGAAATGCTAATGTAATATGCGCAAAAATATGATTCGGAAATTTTACTCTTATAAACGGTAAAAGACATATTCGGAGATGTCCTTATTAGTCATTCCGAGCAACTTAACGTTAAAGACTGGCGCTCGACCTTCCTTTTTTTTATAAAAATTCGAAAATACTTCCGAAAATAAATTAGTTTTAAAAAAATAACGAATAAACATAATTTTAGAACACGTGCCCACTTTTTTAGTAGGTACCTACTTATGTATGTATATCTGCACAGTGGGATGTTTTTCATCCCACTTTGAAATACAGATAACTTAAACCGTAGAGGTTTATAATATATTCCACCGATTTTCAGGCACAAACTTAAATAAAATATTCCTGTATTTACTTACAAGAGTTATAAAAGCTATTAACTTTAATTAATCACCTCGAAACGTATAATTATTATCTAAATAACTACAACAGAGTACGGTGGGTATCAAATTTCGACGTAAATCACTATCTTTTTACGTGCCGTGGCTCTCTTTTAACGAGACACCCTTAAAAACATCATTAAAATATTAAATAACGTAGCGCGTAGCTAAAACGAAAATCAACGCTAATCTTGAAATCGATATTACTTTTTCAAATTCCCGAACGCGTGCCGCGCGATAAAAAAGGGTATATCCTCGAGGGAAAAGTTGGGGATCCCGAATTCGTTCATTAAAGTTTACGTAAATATCGTTGATGAAGAGAAATATCGACTTTAACATTTATTTTCTTAATTTTAAACGGTTTCCTTGCTATTTACATAATATATGCTGACCGCAAAAAAGTTGTAGCGGGTCACCGGCAACAAATTACACATAACAGACCCTTTATACGAATAGCCCCGTCCCATCGACCGCTATTATGCACTGGAGAACCCTACTTAATTTCTAATGCTTAACATAAACTCGAACAATGCCGGTAATTAGTATACCTCCACAAGTTTTGGATAGCTTATACATTGTACTCAAATACCCATAACCTTGTTAAAAAGTTTTATTACCGAGTCGCCGTTTATTTTCATGTTTTCTTCCGAATTTTCTCCAGGTTCGTATAGAATAGATAAAATATTGCGAAACCGGTTCTCGAGTTTAATTAAATCAAATAAATGAATTACTCCGGGCCAACTTTTAATTCACATTACATAATGATAAGAGTACCACATAGAATATTAAACGAATCGTAATAGAGCTTCTCTGTCTGTAGTTCGTTTTCGAAGTTTGGCAAGTCGAAAACTCGCTAAAAGAAAGATTGATTATCGTCCCGTAAATGGGACGCCGCTACAGGAACTGTTTTTGTAGACTTTGCATCGGATTTTGCATCAGAACCGCCCCGAAAAAATAAAAATTATTGTTTTCAGAAACAAAGCGGAATTACTACCGAACACGGTCATAAATTCGAATGAATGTTAGCGCTAACAAAACATGCAACACACATGTTTCGTAAGTGGTCTCGGGTTGGCGTGAAATTAAAATCGATAAATTAGTAATGAAAAGTGGAAATTTCTGTCTATTATTGATATATCGGAACGAAATATATGTGAAGTGCGAAGCTTTTGTAAACTCGTATTTTATTTATTTTTCGGTTACAATAAAGCGTTTCCGTGTAAACAGCAATTCGACGTGAAATGAAATTTTTCAATCGCTCGAAAGGTTTAGTAAATTGCACGAGTTCGCGATTGTAGTATTTTTGTTAGACAAAAATGCGAAAGTTTAGTTTGGCGAGCGGCCGCTTGTTTGTGCGAAAGCTCGACAACGTTGTCGGGGGCATATTTATTACCGCATATTAGGGTTAAGGGAGCTTAAATTTTTTCAGCCAATACCAGCGCCACCTTCCATTTCCGTTTCCGAACGAGGTTATTTTATTGTATCTGGGAAATCAAGCCAGAAACCGGGAAATGGATGAAATAGGATTTTATTGTAGCGCATATTGTGTATTTGACTCACGGATTGCACCTATACCCGCTCACGTACAGATCGGATGATTTCAATTTCAGTACAGTTTTGTAACACACATGGAATAATAAAATTTTTATTAAATTCGGGATATTATATCTAAAATGTGTAATTACATTAGAGATTTTTAATTTGTAGAAAACCAATATCTCTATTTATTTACTTTAAAATACGTAGGGATTCCCATTTCAGAGCACACCGATTATTCGAATGAAATCTGAATCAAATAATATAAATGCATGTACCTACACACTTTATCCAAACCTATAAGCAACTCACGTCATCATTAGAAAGTTACTAGATGAGGACGTTTCGCACAGTGCTGTCACCTCGTACCTCGTATTTTCACAGTTCTAATAAATTGTAGTCTTTCTTTATGTCATTTAATATGTGCGCAAGTAAATCATCTATAAAATATGTCACTTTCCAAACTTCAAATCGAATTGCAAATAAACAATCTAATAACTTTTTTTTGATGACGTGAATTGCATATAGGTTTGGATAGGCCCAGTACTAGGTACTAGAAAAGTCGTTTTTCAAGTATAACAAAGCAATAAGTGACGAACTATACGCGTTTCTATCGATTTAAAATTTACGCAAAATCTCAAAAAGGACGTCCAAGGTTTTGACAAAATTTTGATCCAACCTGAAGTGGTTGGAATTCCTGGTCCGGAATTGCTAGGAAAGTCGTTTTTCAAGTATAACAAAACAAATTATGACGAACTACGCGCGTTTCCGTCGATTTAAAATTTTCGCGAAATCGCGAAAAAAGCCTTATGGTTTTGACGAAATTTTGACCCAACCTGAAGTGTTTAGTACGGGTCCGGAACAGCTAGAAAAGTCGTTTTTCACGTATAACAAACTATTAAATGGCGGACTTTTGTTCGAACCGTGACAGAGTGCGTACGTATTTTCTCTAGTTGCAACATTCAAGGTTAGTGTCTTTATTCATCAAGCTATACATAATCTAACCAACCACTACGTCGCTTCATTTATTAATTAATAAGGGGGTTTTCCTCCTCCAATAATGAATCCATCACTTCCTACTTCGACTTCCCCAATCAATAAAATAACAGAAGCTATGGAACCTACCATACTCAACCCTATCAACCAACGCCGCTCATATTCGAATATCCTCAAACGTCAACCAAATTTCTCCTTTCCTACCAAACATCAAGGCATATTACTAAATTCGGTTGAAGGCATTAAAATCAATACATATATGCGATTGGCAACTTAGTTCAACCGAGAAATGTTATCGCGGCCTCGAGGATATCAAATGAGCGGATATGTATTTACCTCTCTACCAAAGAAATAGTTAATAACTTATTGCTTTCCACCAAATCGATTAACATAGGCAATCAAGACATACAAATAAGAAAATTAATAAACCCCGCCAAGAAAATTCTACTGTTTAACGTCTCCTCCCATATAACAAATCAACAGTTGGAATACTTTTTGAAAAATAACTTAAAATTAAATCTTACTTCACCAATTTACTTCGTCAAATCTGGGCTAGAAAATCCGGATTATTCACATGTTATCAGCTTTCGTAGATTCGTTTATACAGATGCCAGCGACGTAACCAACCTACCATCATCCTTTGTTTTACAACTAGAAGACGAACACTGTAGAATTTTCCTACAAACCGAATACCCTAAATGTTATAAATGTAACCAAGAACACCTTACCACTACTACCTGCCCGAACAATATCAATAGTTCTCTACTCTCCGTAAACACCGACAATCATTCCCAAGTAACCTCCGAAATAATCACAGCTGAAATTCACGCCTCACCTACCTTTTCTCCATTACCTAATTCACCTAAACTTCCCTGCAAAAAGAGACCGCATCTTCCCACCTCTTCCGAAACTTCACCCGAAATCACCATATCTAATCAAGAAATATGTACATTCCATCCTCGTTCCTCACTACAAGAACAGCATAAAGATCCGAACAAGAACGATATTCAGTCAATTACTGACATAAGCCCAGTTGAAGAAGACACCTCCCCTACAGTCAATATCGTCCTCCCCACTGCCAATCAAACATTCTTAAAACCACGATCACAGCCAGATAGAAAATCAAAAAAAGCTAAACATTCCTCACCCGATCCCCCTACCCACAACTTATTAGAAGTCTTGACACCGCTCCAAAAAATTATTGAAGAATCGCCCTCCTTATACGTGTTAAACTATCAACAAATTTGCCACTTCTTAGAAAATGTCCGCGGATCCAGCGACCCAATCACCACTGCAAGAGAATACACTAACGAAATTGGTAAATTAATATTGATGTTAGAAGACATTCATCCACATCTAAATTCCCGTCCAATAAAATCTAGATGTAATGGAATAAGAAAGAAACTCCTAAATCAATATCAAAATGAAAACACATCCCAAACATCTCTTACCGAAGACGACAGTGACAGTTTTATTAATGGCAGTCTCCTTCTTAGCGCAATGGAACATTAATGGGTATTATTCCCATCTAATATCTGGTCGTAAACTAATTACAAACTTTTCGAAATAAAACCATCCAAACGAATCTTCCCTAAGATTCCTCCTCATAGAAAGGAACAAATAATCGCTACTCGTCTTGGACTTGGACACTCCAAACTGACTCATGAACACTTACTTAACAAGAAGAACCACCGATATGCGACACCTGCCACACCATCATCACCATCAAACATTTAATTTTATCCTGCAAGAAGTACGCCCGAGCAAGATCATTAAACAACATTTCAGACAATATTCACGATGCTCTAAACGACGACATTGAATCCACCATCAGCTTTATTAAATCTATTCAGATCACAATTTAAAATAATCATGTATATATAAAATGTAATTTCAATCAATGTGTAAATCAAACCATCGAATCTTTTACGCTAATAACCCTTAGAGGTTGATGCGAAAATAAAATAAATAAATAAACTATTAAATGGCGAATTACACGCGATTAAATCTCGAAAAGAGACGTATAGAATCCATGGTTTTCGCATAACATTGAAACGCTTAGTTCAGAACTACCAGAAAAGTCGTTTTTCATGTATAACAAAGCAGAAAATCGCAAAATATGTATTTATATGTATAGAGATAACATAAATTTAACAGCAGTTTCTTAAATTAAAATAACGAGTAACAAAATCCCATTCGAACGGTAAATGTGCAATTTTTTACGTGCCTTTACAGAAAGAAATTCTAAAATAATACCCGCACTTAATTTTGAAAATTTAGCAGGATTAATCGTCATGGATTTACTATTTTCGTTTAAAAACACATGCATACTTTAGTGAAGAAATTAGTGTTAAAATATATCTGACTTCTCTCGCGTTGTTGTTTTTCAATAATTTGTTTACAAAGCTGGCAAACTTTTCTTTATTCAATATAAATACCTATACCTATGTTTTTTCTGCGAGGCTTTCCGGTCAGTTACCGATTAATGATGAGCTTTATAAGTTCAGCGCCTCGTTTTTGTAATCGACTCCTAAAATTCGAATTATACCACCTTCGTGTTTTTAACAGTTAACTATTGCACTTCTAATACTGAATTTTTAATAAGTTTTTTAAAAATTATTGTTATAATATTAAGGAGATACTTGCAAATGTCGTGTAACAAATAATTATTGTTTTATTTTCGGATACTTTTCTAAAGAATATGGTATAGACAATCTAGAAACGTTTGTTTATTTGACGAAATTCCATAATATTTATCTTTATTATCTTGGAGTTCACTAGCCTTTTGTGTTCGCTTTTTATTATTCCCAATTAAATTTTATAATGTCGTTATTAATTTACAATGAATATAAAAGCTCATTTTCAACATTATTAATACCTATTTTTAATGTTTATAATATTTATGACGAGCACAAAGTAAACCTGAATTTTATAATAGGTATAATTAAATTAAATTTAGTTAACGCGAAATTTAATTTCGTAATTTCCGGAGGTAGGAGAAAGATTAAAAATTGTGTTTCACAATATCAATCAACAATAACCGAGCTTGCATAATTTATTATAAAACACGACGTGTCGCACAAAAACAACTAGGTACAAACAAACGTATGTATTGTTTAATTTCAGCAATTTTTAATCGCGACATATAGCTTAAAATGTATAAAAAAGACGTAATTACCTTGATAATTAAGTTTTAGTGTTATCCTATTATTTTAAGCTTCACAGTCTTTCGCCGTTTGAAGATTAGGCGCACGCACACAGAACAAAGCCAGTTAGAAGTAAATCGTGTTAATCCTAGAGGGAAATTTAAATTAGCACTAGACTACTGTGAAATATGTAACGTAATAAGCCGTGATTACGAAAATTAGTGTAAAGTTCGTCCTACCGAATTGACTTGTTACGAATTTCGAATTATCGTCGTTGTTTGTCGAACATCGTTAATTCCGCGAGTACAAATTAGAAAGCATCAACCGTTCCGAGTGAGATTTTAAGGAAAATGTCGTTTTAAATAAATTTCGACCCTTAATTAACTTGTCTCCTTTCTTTTTGGGGGGGCGAGATATTTTAACGCAGTCAGTTTTCTTGCTCCAGTTGAACCGATAACGACCAATTCGCCCTCTAATAATGACGTTAACGTCCTCGATATTTATAGCTATAATTAATAGGAAACATGCCCGAAATTTTTCGCCGATCATTAAACGAACAAAATTGCCGCAATTATTTCGCTCGCCCAAAAGTGCCTACCCCAATTATATATATCTACAATAATAATTTCAATTTTCAATCGATCGATCGAACTCCACTTGATAATAAAACTAACGATAAGGGTCGCCCGCCCGGTCGAAACGATTAACAATTCTGTTTGATTCAAGTTCGAATTTGAAAGGTATCTGCTGGTTGACAAGTTTAATTATCCCAAGCGTTATCAACTATACCGTTTGGTAGAAAGGGGACTCCCAATATTGTAATTTAATCGATTGCACACTGTTTGACAATTTTAGTGTAACCGCATGCGGTGGCAAGCCCGAATTGACCAAATTAGCTTTCATTATATGTTCCTATTACGGCTCACTTCTTTATAGGTACTCCGTAAAACTTCAATTTTGTACCACTAATGATTTTCGACTGGCCGCGTTTTATTGGCTATTCGCATTCCGAACGTAACACGACCTTTTTTTTTTAAATTATCATTAATCCTATTTGAATTGCATTTAAAAAAAAATGAACTTAACGAAAGAAGCGCTTTAAAGTACTTTTAACAAATTAAATATTCATGACCATAAGAGATTCACTTCGAACAAATTGTTGACTGAGCAGTTTTAAAGATTTCCAATACTATATTTGTTCGAAGCGGGCAAAATTGAATTTATTCCCTTTAAAGAATTTCGCACTGATATTGATACAACTGCAAACTTTGTAGGTTCAGCGAAAGGTTAGAAAAACATTTTATTGAAATACAATAGTAATATTGCAACTTCTAAAATAAATATTGACGCGCCCTATGCCGCGCCGCATGAAAATGAGAAATTATTTAAATGTGTTTGCATAACGCTAGTGTAAAAATGCTTTTTGTCGTATAAAAAAAAGTAACGGGGTACGATTTAAATTTCGTAATTTAAATATTCTTTCTCGAGGAACGTATCGAATAATACGATGGGGAGCTTGTGTATAATAAATCGTTTTAGGCGATAAAGATTTTTAAATTATTAAAATTTTACAGAAAGCCTACACTTTAAGGAGATTAGCCGGGAATTTATATTTGCCGACTAATTATTAAAGGTTAACATAGATATATTGCACTTACATACGTAAACATACAGTTAATTAGTTCAAGATGTGTAATATTAAAGTTAAAAAGTTGAAAATCGTTCAACTCCATTATCAATAACCGAATACATTTTGCCTGATGGTGTCCTTCGCAATTTAAGCGAGAAACGTCAAAGTGGCAAAACCTCCATCAAAAAACTAACCGAACAAGAAACGAAAAAGGCAACCCCTAAAATTAAATTTCGAAAACGTTTATATAAAAGTCGTTTTCTGCAGATTTATTTTGAAACAGACAACTTAACCGAAAAACTTCCGACAAAACTCGCACTTGTAACGTTAAAATTTAAAGCTCTAGATTTAAAGGATCGATAGTTCAAATGTCAAAATACGAACTTTCTAACGTACCACGCATGCATCCATCGACACTTGTTTATTCGAACAACATTAATTAACGAATACTCTAATTATTTGAGCGTCATTTACAATTCTCCAGCGCCGGATTCTGTAATTAAGTTTACCGTGACAACGCGTTCATTTTCATTTCAACGGGTCGATCAGCGTATGTTGATAAGCGTACATATATTTATTATTCGTATTACTTACGCTACATTCCCGACTAATATAATTTTACTACCTTCGATTACGTTTATAAGTGCTAATTATATTCAATACGATCAAAATGCCTTGACGTATATTAATTTAAGATACATCTCCGCTCGACTTCGTTTAATGATTCAAAATGAGCGATTAATTTAAAATAACCGCGAGCACAATTAACATTTTTGTTGTTCTCTTTAGTGAAGCTTCTATGTAGACGTCGATTTTGTTCCGAAGAACGCCAATTATAAATCTAACGAGCGCGCGTGTATAACAGAAAAAACGTCCTTGTCATTAGCATAAAAAAAATATAATTTTGGATTAATTTTACCTAATTATGTGATGAGTGAAATTTAACTCTCAAATTACACTTTTCAAATTTTCAACGAATTTCGAAAAAAGGACGTTTGTCACTAAATTGAAATTTAAACCATTTGTATTTTTTTCATATTTACAAAATCTGACCTGTTATCAGGTAGTACCTAATTCAATTTAAAACGAAAACCGACGAATTATCGAAAACATTTAAACTTTGCAGTCTGCTCTTAACAATCAATTTAATAATTGAAATATTTTACTTTCTAGCGGGTAATAATAAAACGGTTCACTTTGATCTGATTTCTAAACCGGAATTTTTTTTGAATTCATAACTAACAATCGACGGATAAAATAATTTGAAAAAAAATGGAGTAGGTTTACGAGTATCCGTAACAAAAAAACTTGGCAAAATTGCGCTATTAACACGTTTTATACAATGTAACGTGTGTTTAAGAAATTCGACGAAATAATAAACAATTTATATTGATAAAATTCTAATCTTTTTGTCGTAGACATTAAATTCTGTCGTAGTGTAGATTATCGACGGTTTTGTTTCAAAAAGTCCTCCGTTAAACGCAAAAATGAATACGTAAAAGTTCCGCCCAAAGTGCGAATGTCACACATCTCGCGCACTTTCAAAACACTGAAACAAAAATAGTACTATTAAAGTATAATATCGAAAACCGAACTTAATTAGCTTGAAGTCCTTCACTCAACGTTTGTACTCTTATCGGGCCCCACATGTGTTCATAATGTTACACATGTTTATTACGTTTATTTAAATTAAAAATTGTCATTCGAAAAATCAAGAAAAATTGCAGATTATTTTGTAATTAAAAAATATAATGTACTATTATTACTCCTATTATTCTCGCGTGAAACAATTCAAAATTATAACGTTTAAGTGGAATACTAATGAAGATGAAGATGAATGAAGAAAAAATTACACCCCATGTACCTACCTACTTATATCATAACAATGTAATTTAAAAAAACAAACAATCTTCATGTTTTCGATTTTACCTATGATATTTTTAAGGGCCATTAATACAAACGGTAACTACAAATCAAACAAGCCTTTTGTCTCCTAGTAGACATGTCGAACAGCCCTGCACGAACAAATTTGGGAAAATTTTCCGTGCGAACGTTAGAAAAAATTTTAGTCTCCCCTAAATTAAATAATCGATTGCGGGGTATCGTTTCACGTTACAGACGTGCAGATCCGTAGCTCATCGACGATAGCGGTTTTAATTACTTCATTATGACTTTTTATTATGCAAGTACTTTTGTAATAATTATTAGGTCTAGTACAGATGACGGGCGTTTGACGCACGTAAGACCTAACGCGCCTAACCTGAGTTAGAAAAGCCTTAATACTAGATAATAACAATTAATTTCTATGTTTATTTAATTACCTAGGATATCAGTAATAAGGAATGTTTCATTCAATTTCATCCTTCTCGCTTCAGGTATCTACAGGTTTTTGCATATTGCCAAATAATCAAATTTATCCCTATAAATATAAATTAAACAAATAGAAATGCTAAGGTAGGAAAGTTTTAATAAGTAGTTGAAATTGCAAGTAGTCAACGATTCGGTGTTATCGGAGTTTTAAAATTGCAATAATACAGATTTCTTTGTCTTCTCTGCAGTTTCAGGTTTAAATCTATGACACGCAATTTAGCTATTTAACGACAGACATTTTAATCATTTTAATATAATGTAGCGAAAGTGTGACCAACGCCCTCCCATCAGCAAGAAGTGTCCCGACAAGGAAATTCTGTGGTCTTAACCCCACAATGTTTTTATAACACCGTATAGAGAAAAAATAGTTCTTTCAAAAATATATAAAAAATATACAGGGTGACATTTAAAAATGAAAACGTGTGCATGTTACTACTCAAATCTCATTAGGCCTCGAAATAAAATAAATGTATAATAATACACAACATATCATTCATGAAGATTATCGCCAATTATTTAAACCGTCAGGTGGAGGTGGATATCGTTCATGTATAATAACACCGTTATCAAAAAATATTTAATGTCTACCTAATAATTTTCTTAAGTAAATTTTGGGAAATTAAACAAAATAACGACTGGTGCGTATATTTTACCCTTTTGATTTACGCGGATGAAAAACTAAATATTTATTACCAGACTACTAAAAGTCGATAAACCATAAACTGCCGTTAAAAATTTGATGGCTGGTTTTCGTAAGGTTAAGAGAGCACTAAATAAATACTTGACGAGACGTCTTTTTTTGGAGTATTAAATGAAACCACCGAATTTTATTCTTGAATAGCTCGCGTAATATTTACCTTCACTTGTTTTTTTTTAATATTGTTAAAAGTATTACATGATTCAAATTTGCTAAAATCGTTCTTTTAGATATTATATAAAAGGATAAACTGGAATTACTTAATCAAAACATAACCAATAATTTATTATAACGCATCCTTGCACTTTATACTTTGATACATAAATAACGTAGAGGCTACATTTGTAAATATTTACAGTTACAATTAATTTAAAAAAAAATGAAAGTACGCAATTTTAATCCGTTTCTTTGACAAAAACTGTGTAGGCCTTTAAAACTCGATTAATTCCAGAAAATACTCTCTAGAGAACTCGTTGAAATAATAATTTGTTAAACTAATTATATCTATGTCGTTGATAAAATTGAAAATATCTGCTTTCAAAAACCTAATATAATTAATAATTAATTTTGGAAATAAAACAACTTACAAGAATTAAATTAAATTACTTTCCTTCTCTTCGCAACAGTTTTAAAAGTCGCGTTAAACTGACGAAATGAGCTCTTAAAAGCGATACGGGCGTAATTAAAATTGTTTCGGTTTAAAATAAAGAAAATCTAACGCCAAGATAAATTAACCGGGAAATTTGAGAATTTAGAAAACAATACGTCCGTATAAATTATCCTTTTCGTAATTATAAATCTGATATCCTGCGAGAAACCTTAGTTTAAAGTTACGGAGTGATTTTCGGCTCCAATGAAGCAGCCAAGCGAAAGCCTATAAATCCCACACGTTATCGTATCTAAATTCACTAATAGACGGAAAATGGGGTATTTACTTCGACGACCCGGCCGCCTCGAGAAAAACTCCACAATCGAAATAAATAAAAGCAACACCTAATGCGCAATTAGGATTTATGATTATTTCGACAGTTTCGGGAAGTAAATTATCTCGCAGAAACAAGGCCATTAGTGACGTCGTCCGTATCGGAAAAACCGAACGGACCTCTATCGTGCAAAGTCGAACAGTTCGAAAGGCGTCGCCGTCGCGACGACCGTACGTTTAAATTTAATAAAGTATCGCTCGAATTTAAAAAGTTCGCCCCATTATTAGGGCCGATGAATCGATAAAAGTGATCGAGGAAATTTCGGCGCACGATATTTTAATGCGGACTATCGAATTCCCTTCGATATTGTCCGTTTTCTGATTATATTTTGCTTTATATTTCGCAGATTTGCTATTTTGGTACCTATATAATATCGCGTTTATGTTTACCAATTTAATTTCTTAATAATCACCGACCGTCAATCTGTTTTTCTACAAAATTCGCTTTGATATTCGCCTATTAACCGTTTTGAAAATTGTTGTAATCTATTATCACGAGATTGTTAGACGGTAGAAGAATATGATACCTCAAAAAAATAAAAAAAACCAACAGATCACCGATAGCAACACGTAAAACACATAAATAAACAATAATCTCCTAATTCGAAAGTGATAGAAAAATAAGAAATTCTAATTGAAAAGAGTAAAAAACGAGAACTCCGATGCGGTACAACAAAATGTATGGCGAAGAAACATTAACACCGAAAGAAGATACAATCAAGAATAAGGAAAAATCGAAATTATAAAGGCAATACATATATACAAAGAGAAAAATTCCAAGAACTGTTTGTCTCTATGATACGTTATAAATAAGTAGAAATCCATCAGACTACTTACTGAGAATTTGCCATTAATTATTTTTGTAAGAAAATAGCACCAAAATGGGGTCGATTAAACTAACGACTAAACAACGTTGTTTAATTAAGCACAGCGCAGTTGCAGCATTGCGCTCCAAATTGTTAGCCCCCCTCCCCACCCTCTCCAACAGCAGCATTTTATAACCTAATTGTTTTCCCGAAAACTTGCAACGGTCCTTATTTCAACCCCCAAAGCCGTCGTTATATTTTTCGAGAGAAACCGGCGCGCCGCGGTATATGAACGGATCGAAATCGCAACCTCCTCTTCTTATAGCAATTGGTTTTTTCCCTCACCACGCACGTCTCGCGACTTTATCTCCCGTTTCACATTTCGCTAAGCTTATTGTTTTCGTCATGTTTTGTCGACGAGTAATCATCGCATTCTAATTTGCTCGGCTGTACCTTAAATTTTAATAATGCGGTTGGAACATAACCAAACCGATTTTATCTGGGACTTGCGAAATTTCCCGTTGAAATAAATACAAGGGTGGATTTACGCTTCGCGAGCTTGTCGAAATTTTATTTTTGAAAACTAAAAATTAAAACGCGAAATGGGAGATCTTTGTAGTTGGTAAATGTGTTAATTTGATATTTGTATTTGAGAACAACTCCGAATAAAGCTTTTCGCGGGTTTTAACGCCGACGGCGAGACTTATTTTTCGGGTTTCAAATCGGCGCGTCCAATATACGAAATAATGCAAATGCTTCTTCGCTTAAACCCTTTTTCGTAAAATTTTATAAAGGGACAGAAATACGCTCTTGAATTTCCAATGAAGAGGAGCATCGGTGGCCCTAATCCCTTCGTTCTCGATGCCCATTCGTGGACAAAGAACTAATAAAGATAATAATAATCTTCTGTGGTTAGGCTTTGGGTTCTATACAGAGAAGCCCGTACCCTAGTAAACACGGACAAGAGCATTAGAGACAAACATGAGACACAAACAACGTGCGAGTAAATTGGTAGCCATCGGATCGATCGCACTCCCGTTTAATGATGTTTGTTCTAATGGAAATATTGATGGAATCCGCTACTTTCTTACTGTTGTTAACGTTAATTTATAGTTCGTTATAAAACGATAACGCCAGTTTAAGTGGTCGCTCGTTATTCCATTTTTTCTATTAGAAAGTTCGGCCATATTAAAATTGTATATTGCAATATCCGTTCGTCCGCGAGAACCTAACGTTCTCGAACTAATCCCGATCTTACAATTTGAAAGTGGGACAAAGAATTCTTGAGCAATACAATTCCTCTAGTTAAATCTTAACTCGATCTCATATCCGCGGCTCAAACGTGGCAAGATTTCTCCTGCAAACGCGGAGCTCGTTGAAATTGCCATGGAAGTGGAACGTGAAGGTCCCGGTAATGTATACCGTGAGCTTTTGTGTGTTCGGTGTGTTTCAGATAACATACACTAGAAGCGAGATGTATTTTATTGATTTGGCCGGAAAGGAGCTTCATATATACTCATCACGTTGCTTAGGAATTGTTTTTGCAGACTTTTCGAAAACGACATTGTATTTAAGAAAGAAACCACCCACTCATTTTTGTTTTAGGGAGTCGTGTAAAATTGAAAAAAAATAAATAAAACGAAAGGAGGCGGAAAAATCTCGAATCAAAGAGAATTTAGTAGCGCAACGATTCCGGTTATTTAGTGCGAGACACGCGAATTAAAAAGTTTAAAAACTGAAACGCTCGAGTATTTTAAAAGTTCCTATCGCAGTAAATAAATTTAAAAATTTACGTTTTAATGCAAAACTTTAACTGGTTGCGAGCTTGTGTATATTTAACCGTAATCCGATCTACTTAAATGGCCCTCCTAAAATTTTTGATAAACCCTTTTTTAAGTGTATAAATGCGAATGATTTAGGGAAAAACGCAATAACACGGTTATTTGCATATAATATACGGGTAGGTAACTCGATAATCAATATCCGATTCGGCTCAAAACAAAAATTCGTAACCTATAGGTATGTAAAAGATAATAAATGTGTAGGTATGCGATGTTTAGGGTGAATTACTGCGGCACGAACAAAATATTAATTTATCCAAACTGATTGATATCGCACCGTAAATAATGTGATAATTTGTAGCGTCGAATTAAAAATATTAAAACTAAAGCGAATCTTATCGCGCGAGCGCACGTGAAGAAATGCGTGAACCGGTGTACACGCAAATGTTTATTAGGTAGTTTAAATTTCATATTTGATCGCCTTTTAACGAAAATGATTCGTTTTCCGATTTTTCATATTATTTACCTTCCATAAAGCTGATGAGATAATTCGTTTTTTCGTTTATGTTGGTGATGTTTGTTGAATAATTTTACACTAATTGCTTCTATTAAATTTTTTAATTGGGCTGGTGGTCTATTATTTAAGAGCAAAAACGAAAAATGTTAATTTGTTGTCGTCATTGATACAAAATAGATTTGTATAGGTGAAATATTTTCATTCCCATAAATTCGTGTAGGCTTTCGTATTCCAAAAGTGAAGAATGAATATTTGTGCTAACACACAATTAACCAAACTAAAGTGAAAATAAGGGAAATCGTGCTACATCGTTATTTTTAATAAAGCGTGAGCTTTATTACGTTACGTTACGTTACGTGGGTTAACAGCTGTATAAATGAGCTTTAAGTACATATTTACACTGGCATATTACCGAAGCGAGCTTAAACGAAAAGGTTTGAAGCCGTTTATCCGCACGACCATGTCAAGTTTTGCCTTTGGTAACAAATGATTGAAGATCGAGAACGTTCAGTCTGCTTAGTGTGCTAGAACACTGTCTTGTTGCAACATAACATGTATTTTTTATCGACTAAATTCCGTTATCTTTAGGTTGATTTAGTAACTCAGTTTTTTGGAATTACTTAACTTAAAGTGGACGATTATTCCCTTTAAGTTCCACTATAAACACAGAACGTGGCTTTGCGAGTGTGAACCTCGTAAAGTCAAGCGGCTGTTTTTTAATTGAATTGGTGAAGTAAATCGCAATTCAGCGAATGAAATTTTCGTCATAAAGATTTTAAAAGCAGTCGATACGATACGATACCGGCTTAGTGCCGACCTTAACACGTGGGATTTCGTTTGCACCTTTTTTTGATCAAAGTTAACTTGTTATATGTTTCAAGTTTTGGGGAGGTCGATAGCGTCCTTAAACCAAGAGCTAAAAGAGCTTTGTTTGTCAAAAATTGCGAAATTCTAAAATCGAAATATTTTTATTACCGTTGTCGACAAAGCAAAGATATTTCTAAGGTAAATGCCAGGTATTTTTATATTTTACAAAATAAAGTGACAGTTAATAAGGCAAAGCTGCCATCTATTTCGATATTTAATTCAGAAATTAAAACAATTGAAAACTGTTCGTCAAAAAAGAAGTCAGATGGAGTTAAATTCTAAAGTCTAAGCAATTTATTAAACACGATTACCAAATACTGGTGTTGTATTAAATTTAATAAAGTATCATTTTATATTCATTTAACTGATGATTTCGTACAATTGATGAGTGCTAAAAAAAACTATGACGCTAATGGTTTTGTTAAATAGACAAAATAAAGAAAGTTGTGCGTCGTTCTAATATCCAAGCTAGTGCAATAATAAACAATAGAATTACCTATAAAAATAATGGACAGCTAGAGTGTTTCTGAAAGACAGAAAGGAAAAACGAAACAGGTCAAAAGGTCTAATCCTTGACGAGAACAAGAAAAATGTCCCGTTTCTCAAACGTAATACGGGGATTTTCTTGCGTTTGAGTTTTCTATTGAATAATCGTTTCCTTTTGACGAACATTTACGCTTTAATTACGTTAATTGCAGCAGGTACTTATTATCGTTTTTAATCCTGGAATAAATCTTTCGAAAATGAAACAAATTACAGTCTTGAATGTTTGCTTTATCTGCATTGGTTATAAAGACGCGTTTTTGAACATTTTGACGACTAATCATTAAAAGCACAACTACAAGTAGGTATTACTTTTTTTTGTCTGTTCGTTTAATTTTGTAAATTTAGGCAAGAAATGTTTGCAAACTTTTTTATTTATGTAACTGCCAAACATAAATGAAATCCGTAAAAAATAAACTTCGTACGTTACAAAAGTGATGAATTAAAACAACAATTTGCGTCATTTTTGCCGTTTTATAAAATACATCTATAAAAATGTTTAATTATAGCATCGCAGACTTTTTAAATAATTTCAATTAAATCGATTCTAGTTAATTTCACAACTTAATTAAAGCGAGCGACGATTGAATACAGAAAATAACGCAAAACACACGGTGAATGATAAAAACTTTTGCAGAAAAATTACTTGATTAAGCAATTGGTACAAGTAAAACGAATTCGTACCTACACTTTTTATGACTTTCTGTTTATTTCGTAAGCATAGTGTTTTCATAATCGAGTATCCTAAACGTTCTAATTAATTGTAGGTACAATTTTAACGTAATAATTTAATTTAAAACAGAAATATTACTTACATTACTTCGCAAAACTTCATAGAATGCTCGCGGATTCGATCGATACCTACCTACCTAATTTTTGATCTACCCATAGAAATTGTTTGTAAAATAATATCAGATACCAAAATAAGTTACGCCCGTTTTAATTTTATGAGGAGCTTAATAAACGTTTCGAAAATTATACATTTAATAATATCGAGTGTCCCTATATCTATTAAAATTTGATGCCCTCCAGATGTCTCCTTCAGATTATCTAAGGACTGTCCATCTTATTCTATATTATTTAATTGTTTCTCGTTTAGCTCACACATTTCTAAACCTACTTTATCTATTTTTCCTTTTCGGTCCTATGTTTAGATGTTTTCGAGGTTTAATTTTGATATAAAATTATTCCCTTTAATATTTAATAAACAGTGACGTTTATCGCACATCTTATAAAAAAAAATTATTCGAATATATAATATGTCGACAATATTCAGATGAATATACATATTTTAACGATCGGCTACGATCTTCCTAAACTGTTACAATTACGAAGTCCTTTAGAATTCAATTTGTCAAAAGACATCAAAGAGTAATGTTTCCAGGTCACAAATTTTAATACAACTTAATAAGCTCGCCTTTAAATGAACTTTTATTGAAATAAGTCGCTCGACAACATATTTTACTCACGCGAACTCAAAAGTTGCGCTCATCTTTAAACCCGGAAAGTTGAGGGTCGTAAAAATTTAAACGGGTCGAATTTATTCGCGAAATAGTACAGAGAAAATTTATCAGTATTCCCTTCACATACTCTTCGAGAAATGTCGTTGTAATTTCACTAAGTTATGACGTTTGCTCCAAACCCTCCACTAAAATTCAAGTTGACATTAATTAAAGCTCCGTTTTAAACAATACGTGAAGTTATATTAGCAGGATGCAATTAATCACGGAATTTAACGGCATCGGAAGAAGTGCCGAGGGAGATGATTTACTTCGACGAATTAAAACGCAGATTTCAGCCGCTAGAGCCGCCCTTTGCCGAATTCGGTTATAAATGGGATTATTCAAATATGCCGCAAAAATGCCCGAAATTAATGAGCTACATTAATAAAACTAAAACGTTTTAATTTCCGATATTGCGCGGTCGCAACAACAACAAAAACAAACATTCGGGTAGCGCGTAACCCCGGAATACTTTTTAAAGCTTTATCTATAGAAAAGCAAACAGAGAAAATCCCATCCGCAGTAGCATCAGAACTCAATTTAACACATAAGCTTAGTCGATGCTCCCTCAAATATTTTCGTAGCTATGACGTGTTTTCTTGCTGCTTTTTTTGTAAGAAGTACATATGTAAATCTCCAATCCTAAAAGCGTTCTCGTCGTTCTTTTTTAATAGTGGATTTCACCCTAACGCCGACGTACTCGACACCCCTTTATTGATGAAGTTAGAAAGGAAATGCGACTATTTATGATAAATCGCGTACAGATATAAAATGATCGTCTTTTAATCTTGTTATAAATTGAAATTAATAACATTGCAGGTGATTTGCTTAATAACAGGATATATTGTTACCGCCGGATAATTACAGAGGGCGAGTTAAACAACTGCGTCAGAAACAAAATCCCCATCGTGCATTTTTATACTACTGGCAAATTTATTTCAGTTTGTCGATAATTCGTCCGTATAAAAACGATGCTTATCTACATGTAGATATTACTTATAATTACTAATACAGCTGAAAAAATACAACATAAAAATTATATTCGAAAATTCGAGTTACTAACAATTAATTATTTAACGAGAAATAGGCAAACGACTCGCTCAAAAATGTTGGATTTTATGAAACAAAATCGAGGTTTTAACAGTAAGTAAGTATAACGACGAATTAGAAATAAGTAGTATACAATATTGCGATAGAGCACCCAACTTTATTATTTTAAATAGAATGCCGCGCTTTTTTTGCATATTCTAAAGGGTGGCGCACAGCAAGTTCCCTAGTTTTGGAGGCTTATGCTTAATGACTGAGATAGGAGAGAAAAATAATAAATGTAACAATTGAAAGTATGGAACATGCCATTTATTTACCTCATATTATGAACTTATATTTTGAAAATAGCATCTTCAAGATGGCCTCCATTATAGTCTAGGAATTACTACAAGCGTGCAATGAAACTGGAAAACACACGTTGCAGTAAGTCGCATAAAAATGTGATTAAACTTTTATCTGGTTTATGGTTTGTAATAGGGAAATTTTCAATGCTTAAGGTCAGACGAATAGTTTTTAAATTCAAAATACAGTAAATTTACAATTCTGCGGTATAAAAGCAGTAGATAACGATTATTCAAATAATTTTAAATTGATATTTTATACTGTTTTTTTGTATTTTTTATTTGGATGCCGAAATTTTTGTAAAAGGTGGCGATACGAAATTTTTTTGATATTCTTTGGGCGGTGCGCGTAACTCACAAGAATGAGAGCCATTGCAATAGATTCTTGTCGAAAACAAGTCACTGACAAAAAATAAAATCCGACCGCGTGCAAGCCTCGGCATTGAATTTTCGTTTCGCATGTCAAAAAACTCCTTTTTGTTTAATTTTTCTCGAAATAAATACATTTTTTTGAAAAAATAATATTTACGAAAGAAATTTATAAGAATTAAAAAAATATATATCACTTTTTTTCGATTATTTCGAAAACGGTGCATTCTATCGAAAATTATAAAGAGACATGATCGATAGAGAATTTTATGCTGATTCCAAAACATATTTGATATTACCGATCCGATAAGTAATAACAAAGATTAGAATTTTTTTAATTTTTTGTTTTGAACGGCCGCCATTTTGAAACGGATTGGTCGATTTAGCTGATTAACGAACTCGTTCTTCGTTTTCGTAAAGACAATACACTGTCCAAATTTCAGCCTTCTACGATCAAAATTGCGATCGGAATCGTGTCCACAAGAAATTGATTATATAAATATATATATATATATATATATTTGACCGACCCAAAATGAATGACCTACATTTTCGTGATCTAGGGGTTGAGATCGAAGAAAATCCAAAAGAGCACGTCTGGGTCCCGTCATCAGACAGGCTGCAATAGCTTTCTTTTCTATGAAAATTCGCTAAAAATATCTTGGAAGTAACTGTTATGTTTAGGTATAGAAAATGTAATATTCACTTGAAAGAGGATGTAATTTTACATCAGCACATGTTCAAAAATGTGACGTTCCATTTAAAATAAATAAGTTGTTGCCGTTTTAATTTTGAAAAGTTGAGTAATTTTTGGCAACTACCCTGTATGAGTTAGACAATAAATAAGCAATGCGTTCGATACATCAGTGTATTCGTGATTTACGAAGATATGATTTGTTTAGTACAGGGTTCTATTTGATAAAATCTAACAAAAAACTTTTCTTTTTCTCAAAAACGATAAACTTTAAGTGGATATTACTTTAATACTTTTTGATTTAAATTTACATGCTTAAGTAAAATATGCAAAAAAAAGTAGAACGTTCTATTTAAAACAATAAACAATACCGCAATATTGGATCACCCTGTATAGGCGAAAATAATTTTACCTTGTATAACTTTTACAATCAGCAAACTTTTATCTAAAATATTTTTTTCTATTGTGCTTAATTTACGCTCTATCAAATGATTCCAGAACTCGTGGAATTTAATGCATCGCGTAAATACAAAAAATTGAAGAATAGGCCGTTATGCTACTGTTTGTAAAATATAAGTTCTGCCCAATAATTCTGTATGTTCGTGTAGGTATGTTTAGAAATAAAATTAAATCAATAAAAAATTAAGGTAGTAAATACTTTGTTTTCAAGTAATTTAAAGGCCATTCACATTTTATTAAATACTTTTGATTTCTTGATGTTTATCTTATTTGCATAATTTATCTATATATACTTATATATATTTATTTCGCGCCTTCGAGTGCGCGAGATAATGTACTAAACAAATATCAATCAAATCTTCCGAAAATCATTATATTTAGCGACGCCGGCGCGGCGTCATGAGCAATAAAATAGGAATGGTCTATAATTGTAAAAACTTCTGGCGAGTTGAACAAGTACTAAAATAATTAAATGTATAAAATTACAAATTCCTACACAATTCAAATGCATTTTATACACGTTCGAATTTTGATATTCTAAACAAGCACGCGTCACACCGCCAAGTAGTGCGCATCTGAAAAGTTAATTAACTCGAAAAACGCGGCTTGGCGTTAATTTCACTGTCGCTTAAAACTGAAACGGAAACATCGATCAAACGTTTAACGGATCCTTAAATTGAAACTTCCATAATGCAGGTGGATTTCCACAAAGAGCGCGACCGCATTTATCCAACAATGTAAACATTAGGAACTTTTTAGTAGAAAGATGGTTTCTCGTTTAAAGCCCGTCCTGGTCATTATTAAGGGACGTAGGCAATTTTCATTTTGGGAGTGGATGTAGATGAATACGATAAAGCAAATTTCGGTTTAGAAATTAATTTCATAATTAAAACGATTTCTGCCGGGGGATTGTAAATTTTATTACATTTTTCAGTGACCTGCTTTATTACAAACCTCGGCGTCAGCATTTTAAATTCTCGTTTGGAATGACAAATTGCGTTTTTTCGGTGGCTGCCCATATTATTTAGTTTGTTGCCTATTTTTTGTTCGGATTAACTGTGTGGATGCCTGTCTGGTTTAATTATATTTTGACGCCGCGACGCGCCGTTAGATCGTCTTTTCCCCGATGGGAGCGGTCTTTATTAATTCTTAAAAATATTTGCTTAGAACTTAACTAGATTATGTTTGTTCGATCAAATTATATCATCAAAGTAACGAAATACGAATACGAAAATGGAAAATGGAAATATTTTTTCTTACTATAGGCAAACAGTCGATTTTGAATTGGAAAATATATGAAAAACGATTTCCATTGGGAAATCAGCGTTGAAACTAAAAACATACTGATATCGTAGTCCTCAACAGATTGATTTATTCAACAATTTTCCTAAAGATCGAATTGAAGCTTGGGGCTTTAAACTTACTTATATTTACATGAAATACGTCAGGTTTAACGTTACGCTAATATTTTTACACGTAATTATTAGTATAAGGTAGGTAAACCCAAGTAACAATTATACTTGAGATAAGTTGACTTATACAAGCTATGCTTGAAATGACCTTGTTAAAGACTTGACTAATATAATTATTCAAACTCAACTTAAAAAAAACCTTGTAAAACACTTGGATATGTTTGAAAAACTCTTGTAGGTAAAATACTTACGTATAAACTTGTATACAAGGAAGAAAAATTAAGAACTATTCAAGAAATTCATTATTCAAGAAAATTCATTATTCCCAGAATAAATAACTTAAATAATATTTTATGCAAGTTGCACTTACACACTATATACGCGTGCGTGAATTATAGTTATCAAATATAGGTATGCATAGCGCTTTTTCTTGCCTCCGAATTTACATTGTATAAAAAGTATTTACAGATAAAAATGGACGCATTTAAATTATGGAAAGAAAATAAAAGGACAGGCCACTATTACCGAAAGGTAAATAAACAGTTTTCAAGTTATAGAATCATCGTCTTTTGCTACTTCAAATTTGTCATCTAAGAGGTTATTGCTAGCAATACCTCAATCGTCCAATAATAAATGCCCAACTAATAATGAAACTTCAGTATCCAATGATAAAACTAGTAATTTAGGTTCTATACCGACTGCTAAGTAGATATATTCGATATATATATATATATATATATATATATATATATACATATATACACATATATATATATACATATATACACATATATATATATATATATATATATATATATATATTTTAATTCGCACCTATGATTTATTGACGTATTATATGGGTTGTCAGCGATGTGTCACCTGAAGATTACAGACAAAGTGCCTATGAATTTTACGCAGATGATGAGAGGAGTGATAATAGTATTAATCGCATCATATATGATGATGATAGCAGTTCAGCGGCTGAAGATGAAAGGAGCCAAAATCTTCACATGAATATAAGACATTGGGCGCTAACATTCAACTTAACCACTCAGCAGTAAAAGAGTTGATCAAAATTATTAATAATTGTTTTGATAAACACGCGTTGCCACAAGATCCACGCACGTTAATGGAAACTCCTCAAACGTTCGAAATTGTACCATTGGGTGATGGCGAATATTGGCAAAATGCTTTGCGGTTTTGTTTGGAAAACTTATTCTCAAAAATATCTAAGCCTATAAATAAATCCTATAATATAAGCCTATAATATAATAGCCTATCATTAAATATAAACATAGATGGACTGCCAATATTTAAAAGTGCCAAAACGAGTTTTAGCCCATCCTGGCCAATATTGCCGAATTACCGAAACAAAAACCATTAGTGATCGGAATATATTATGGAAAATCTAAGCCATCGGATCTGCGCTTGTATTTGATTCCATTTGTCGAAGAATTAAAGACAATTTTGGCTGACGGAATATATGTAAATAATCAAAAAAAATAAAAATTAAATAAAAATTGTAATAGGGTAAGTAAGGGAAATGTTGTGAATTCAAACAAAAAACCTGGACAAATTGATTTGTAAAAATTATTTTTTTCTGTTTGTAATATGTCTTCTTGTATAGAGCTTGAACTAATGAACTTGATTACAATGTTATTCATGTAAAATATTTTAAGATTACGCAAACTTCTGAAATAAGTCTTATATCAAGTGTTACTTAAGTTCATTACCTAAGAACTTTGTACTTGAATAAGCCTTGTATACCATCCTCATGTAAAATTTTATTCATATATTCTTGTATAAATTTTTATAACATATTCTTGAATAAAGACCAGTTCAAGCCGCATTCCAATCGCCCTTTTTACTGGCATTAGCCCGAATAATATTTTATACTAAGAAAATTCAAGTCGCATTTCTTGAATAATTTCTTATAAAAAGCTTTAGACAACATTTATTTAAGCAAAATTGTTACTTGGGAAAACAACCTAAAATAGAATAAAATTAAAACAAAATATATAAAGCTAAAGATTGATAAATATATCTTAATAAGGCATTTGTTGCGTTTTTTCCGCATAACCCGACCTAAATCTTCTAGTTTCGGCCCTGCACAACTAGAAAAGACGGTTTCCATTTAAAATAAAGCACGAAAATTTCGAAAAAAAACGCCTTAAGTAGGTACTAACCTATTTTAAACCCGACCTAAAACTTTTTAAATCAATAAAATACGTACATCTTTTATTAAAAACAACATTTTTATTTATTTTAAAACGTATGTCGACATACATATTTATCCGTTCTAGAATTTAAGTAGGTACCTAAGTATAGTGTTTAAGTTCAAAAATCACCAGAAAAACTAACAACTTTTCATACACTACATCTCAACGTTAACCAGAAACTCGATATCTCTCAAGGTTTGATTTTATTCAATGGACCTCAAAGTATATATTCACCAATTTTTAACTTTATACGTAGCCTATATTTAGGTCAAAAAAAGTTAAATGCGTTGTACTCTTGTAAAGTGTGCAATAGTCACGAGAAGTTCAATAAACAACCGGAAACGGACAGTTACGACATGTTATTTGTCAATATCGTGGTACGTAATTTAAAAAACTGCTGTAAATGATAAACATCTGCAGCGTTCTAAATAACACGCTCGTGTGGCCACGGAAAGGCGACAGAGCTAGAATTTTTATTTGAAAACACTGATAATAAATCAAAATAACGTATCGCTTGTCGAAAAGCACAAAGACAAACTTGGAGGGCTGCAAAATAGAACCGTAGTGGAAGACGCTTGCCGAATACGTTACACAAACATGAGCTTGCTTCACCGAATTACGAAAGTTATCAAGGAGTGATGTGTTGTGTTAAAAGTTTGACAACCGAATTCGCTCATTTTAAAGTTTTATTATTGATGTTCGAATGTGTATTGCCGCGGACTTCTTGTTTCTGATTTTGCGCAAACTTTAATTAGTTTTTGACTTGCTTTCTGTTTTGGGGCTGAAAGTTTTCTTACGCCGACACGTCGCCATTTTGACGTTCGAATCAATTAAGGTTTTCTGTCGCTGTTCGTCAAGAGCTTATTAACTTTCTAAAAATGTGTCATAAACCAAAAAATCCGGACTTTTCTAAACAAAGAAATTTTGCGATGTCACACTACAGTGAAAATTACATAAGCGAAGCGAAAAATTTAGCCGATTTTAAAATTTGTTCAAAGGCACAACAGTATTATATTTATTAATGATATTTAAAACAACTTCATTATAATTGTTTAACCAATAAATGTAAAGCGGGTAGGTAAAAATGCAAAAAAAAAGTAAAAGCCTTGAATGGAACAATAACAAAAATTTTGTAGGAAAACAACCAAATTAGAGAATGCAAAAATTTCAAATTTAAAAGATTTACCGGATTCGAAATCGTAATCTGAAAAACAACTAACCTTGGAATTAAAAGTTAAAAAAGCGATCAAAAATTAGGGCCCATGTAAAATTCGCAACTCTCTATTATTTATAATAACAGACAAATATGAAACACACTATACATATAAAACATGAATGAACCTTCAATTTTTGTAAATAAGTACCTGTGGTATTTTAATATTCGTGTTAAGCTTGTTTACATTTGTATGTAAATGAACGCTACATTAACAAAAGTAATAGAAATTTCTTGTAAATTCAAAAACGCAATCCACTTTCGTTTGTTTCACTTAAAATAAAAATAATGTACGAAAACGTTGATTATTATTACTATTACTATTAAAGCATTCTATTTTTTACCTTATTTAAATATTTAAAATTATAAGTAATTTAAAATGAACGTAGCAATTTATAGAAATTACTATTAAAATTCGTACAAGTCCTCTATTTAGAAAGTTACACCTTATCGTTCTCTGTAGAACGTTAAAGCGATAAGAAATGGGCGACTGTACATTATTAGTACACATTATTACATAATTTTGACGAACAATTGTTATAGGTGCAAAGATGATTTTCAACGTGGGTTCTTGAAATGTAATTTGACAAAAAAAAATAGTTCAACTTTGTACTCGATTGGCTTTAGCTAATTCATTTTCGTTTCCGTGTAGATACGATTAGCAAAATTAATTCTTTATTGGCGTAATTAACAAAAATTAACAACAAAATTAAAGCTGACAACGTTAAAATGATAATGGCTCCACAGTTTGATAGCACCAAACTCATAGTACGAGCAAAACCGTGCACGCACACTTTTAAAACAAAAACAAAATTCCTTTTAGATTAAACGAATTAATTTTACACCATTTTATGCCAGTCAATTGAAAACTCGAAGCCGTGAAAATATTTTTTTCCAATTAATTTCAAAAAGTATAGCTAAATATCAAAAATAATAATAATAAAAGGCGATAATTATCATCAAATACAACGTACTCGCACTTTAATTAATAAACCCTTAATTTATACGTGCATATAACTAAATAAATCCTCGACTTGTTCAATTTTTAATGGGCTCTTAGGATCAACACATAAGCTAACATTTTAATCTACTTCCGTTAATTAAAAGCTTACCCCTAATCCAATTCTAAAGAATGGATAACGACAAAAATCACATGATACGCTTCGATGCTATACGGAAAGTTTCACAATGGCTACGATTTATTAATTGTCCGTGGGTAATTTTACAGAAAATGTTCAAATAGAAATTCAAAGCCCCGTAATCTAACGATCCCGTTCAATATTGCAAAATTATAAATCAGCAAAATTCCTTTTAGGGAATACTAGAACTGTGTCACACTTACGACATTTAAAGGCAAATGATGACAAATACATTTCGCAAATAAGCAAATTCGTTTTAATAATCAAATTAGGTCGGTGTCGACAATTTTGGAATCATATAAAAAAGGGGGTGTAAGTCGACACGACAGTCTTGTTCTTCGTTTTGATTACAAAGAGTTCTAAAGAATAAGGGTAAGTGAATTATTGTAAATGATACATTGTTAAATTGTTAATTAATAAACTGTAAAGTTATAAATGATTAATAATAAATTGTATATGTAACAATATATGTGATATTGCTTAATAGATTATTTGAACTTAACCCGTTCCGAACAATTACTTTTAAAGTACTTCGGTTACAACCCGCATACGTATAACAAGTAGGTGGGTGCTTATATTATATTTTTTAAATGAACGAATCTCATTTTCGCATAGGTGGAGGATTACGAATCAAACTTTTTTACCAAAAATTAATTAATCACTTAATAAATAAAGATAGATAGGTTAAGTTCTATAAAGTGAACTACATTGCAAGTACTTAAATACCTATAATTTATTAATTAACACTAAAAACTATTAAATGTTGACTCAAAAAAAAAGGTTTTATTTATAGGTAAGTGAGATGTCGTTGCTTTTTTATTCAATCACCCTTTATACGCATTTAAAGTAGTAGAAAAGACGTCGATATTCATAGTTTTTGCATTTACGTATTTAATGTTTCGTTTTCGTTTAAAAATATGGCAAATATATCAGTTTCGTCATACGTTATTCGAACGCCCCTCCGGAAGTCTCTAAATTATCGCTTTTTCTACCTCTGGTAAATATTTATCAGTCAAAGTTAGCCAAGGACGCTCAAATTGGCCCCAAATATTTAAAGTTTCGACCTATACGAAAACGTGATGCTGCTATCAATGTTTAATAAGCACGTGAAATACATTGAAGATTTACATTGCAACAGTTAAGCTGCACGTATATCTACTTAACTTAACTTAACCTCTACTTAACTTTATACAGGGTAAATTTCAAACTAGAAATTGCGTTCAACGTACGATTTAAAAAAAAGGGCAACGGCAACGGTGCTCATTTTGGTATAAGTACATAGGTACTTGCATTACTTATAATCGTTTACACTCAACTTTCAGTTAGAAATTAGACAACAAATAAAAGTAATTAATGAAAGCTATCAGACAACGATGCGGTCAGAAAAAGAGAACATTTTTGTCAACCAAATATAACTCAAAAGGAAGTCGCTTTCCCAATATCGATACGTTGCCTAAAATGTAAGACAGCTCAACCGTTTCGCGTTCTACTCATCAAAAAATTATGAAAACGGTTTACCTAATATACCTAATTACCTATTACCTAATAAACGTTTTACTAATTTACTTTAATTTGATCGCGTCGCGATCTTAAACTCGAAACGAATACGTTCAAAATAACAATGTCTCGGAAAAAGTCCTACCTACGTATTATCTCGGCAGTAGGATAAAACTGACAAAATGGAGACAAATTGTATTAAACCGAACTTTGAATATTGGCAGGTGATGTCGAAAGTTGCGAAAATAAACAGCAGATTATTGATGAGCAACTGTTATATCTACGCCCGTTGAAAAAGTGAGAGTGACATAACCCGAATTGATCATCAATCATACGACGTTCGGTTCGATTCTAATATGGGGAACGATGAGCAAGATAGGAAGTCATTAAAAACGAAATATTTCTCCGACGAAGTTTGTCAGCTGTAAAAATGTGCGCGTGGAACGTATTTAACCCGAAAGTTCTGTATATCGACGATAAATAATAAAATACTACATAAAACATTTCCATTACTTATAATAATAGGTGTTTGTTTATGGAAACTCATTAATAAAAAGCCGAGAGTTTCAGTAAAGGGGAAACAAAAGCGCTTTGTTTTGAAACATTTCGCGTTGTAAAGTTTTACAACATACGAGATAGCTTTGACGTCAGACGCGAATTTACAGAATAACATACTACAGTTGAATGTGGAACGAGAATAATGGCATTAATTACATCTAAAGATCTGTATTTATAACAGATAAAATGACTAATGTATGATAGTACGAAATTAATTTATTACGTATTTACTTAAAAACAGTAGAGAATATTATTTGACTGTGGTCTTGCTTTATTTAAATTATCGCTAGTGAAACTAATTGTAAATCGAAAGTTTTGATTTAGAAATGTTTAAGGATTATTATCAAAGTAACTAATTGTTTCATTGTCAGCTTATTTTTTAATACAACGTTCAATAAACGTGACTTGCTTTATTTTTTAACAAGGTGTTTCAATTTCTAATTATCTAATTAATGTCGACTAACGATGAGTTATTAGATAAATTTTTGCCACCAAAATGAAACGTTTTTATTGTGATTGTTTGACGTTTTTACTAGTAAAAATTCTAGTGGAATATGTAAAATCGTGCGGCAAAATAATTATCTGTCATTTTTCTAAAATGCTTAGTTTAAGACGATTCGGTAAAATCCACCGTTAGACAGAAGGATTCTGCCAATATCGTGAAACACGGATGAAGTTAATTCAATCACTGTGAATAAATGGATATCAAATCAAACCAACCGCAGGGTGTCCCGAAACTAATCTGCCAAACTTTAAGGGCGCGTTTCTTAACTAATTTTAAGCAGTAAAAGTTATATCAACATACGTAGATCCAATTCGGAAAAGTTATCGAGTTCTGGCTTGTTAAAGAAAAGCCAAAACAAAATATCCGTGGATAACACTTTATTTAAAAGCAATTAAATTTAAAGTTGAAAATGACCACTCGCGGTTCGAATTCTATTATTAGGTACTATTACAAAAGTCATACATGAAAGGAATATCCGGATATTATTCATCGGTAAACTTCGAATACATGTTTAAGATAATAGAAATCACAAGTTATGCTGTTTTACAAGTGCCAGTAACAAAGACTAACACTATTTAGCGATTGTTTCCACGGCCTACTTCTTCCAATTGGTTTTTCTTTAACAAACCATAATTCGATAACTTTTCCGAATCCGACCTATGTGGATATAACGTTTTTTGATTAAAATTACTTAAAAAACGCGCCTCAAAGTTTGGCAAATTCTTTCCGGGACACCCTGTATATTCTCATCTAAAAATCGAATTTTTAAGTCGATAATTCGACGAAAACATAGAAAGAGAGGATAGAAAAATAACGAAAACAGATGATATTATACGTGCAAAACTTTCCATTTAATGCAATTTTAGTTACTGAAACCTACAACTCTCCTAAAGGCTTTCGAAGTACACACCTAGTATTAAGGGCTAAAGAAACTTACGACGATTTTACATTTATACAGTCGCTGCAGAAATACGTATTAAGAACATAATAATTGTTGGCGATAATCCGCACCGCTTCCTTATTTAATTGATTAAATATTTACAGGGATAATCTGAAAATATTTGTAAACTACTGAGCGGATAATAACTACATACGTAAGAAAGCTTTACAAGGGCTTCCAGGATACCTTTTATAAAGCTATTACGTCGCACGTTGCGAAAACGACATCCATTCGGTAGAAAAGCGCGTTATTTTGTGCATCAGCAACCCATTAAAATAGTCCGGTACTGTTGAATAGTGAGGCTGCTAAAAGCCTTATTTACTAGGGACATGAAACTTATTTACTTCGCATTCAGTTCGTCGGCGTTCGTCATAATTCCTTTAAATACTCTGCGAGCCATTATGACACCCTTTCGTTATAAATTTTACGGGCCTCCTGTTTTTACCTTTATTAACCGTAACCTGATGATGGAAAATGTTGAAACAGATTTTTATATACAAAAAAAAAACGACGCTTACACTTCACGATTAATGCAGAAATTCCTTATTCATTTTTCATTTGCTTTTCGCAACGTTTCAATCCAAGCACGAAAAATTTACGCATTTACTCCCCCACCCACCTGAATTATTTATCGCATATTCTTTGTTATACATTATTTATTTTCCGAATTTTTGTTTTTCGCCTTACATTCACGGAATAACAGCCCTATGCGTGGCTATCTATTTTACTTCGGACGCTCATCGGTTTTTAGATACACGTTGATTTATTGAATTCTAGAAACTGCCACGTTATTAGTTTATATTTTATTTTTGGGACTTTTGTTCGGGAGATTTATTGTTCGGTCGCATTATCGATTTATGATAAATTGCGAACGAAATGAAGACGGGACGTCTCTTCATCGGACGTCCCGTATAAATTATTCGGTAGTAATGTTATCTAGATACAATTCTTGGATGAAATTTCTAATGGAGTTGCCTATTAAAATTGTGACGTCTAGGTCAACAGCTTTCTAACCCAACTGTGGGATCATTAATCTTGTCGTCGGGCGAACAGGATTTACTAGCTTAGTATTAGTAGATATCAGTATATTTGGAATTAGGTACCTGTGAAAGCTTTGGCCGACGAGGGGGTTGGCTCATTGAAATCATGGACAGCTTAATTACCTATTAAAGAACAAACAAAATCACCCACCCGCCCCATGAATATATCGAATATATACTTTTTACATTATTCGTTACTCTAATAACATTTTGATGATAATTTAAATAAAAAAGTCCATGAGAATTTTCAGTTTGAATAAATTTTTCGCCATAATATTCTACGGAATCAAAATAAAAACGATAATTATACACATAGTTATTCAATAAAAATTGTGAATTTTGCAAAAATTTTCGCCATCACTTTTAAAGATTATTACAATAAAAATATTAGATCGGAAGCTCTATGTGATAAAACTTGATTGAGTAATGAAAATGTTGTGGAGCAACGGATTTTGTGCTTGTCTTCTTTAATGGAACAATATAAAGCTCGAGACGTCCTTAACGTAGATAAAGTGGGACTTTATATTCGCTTTAGAAAACAGACGGTGTGGAAATACGTATTATCGATCTAATAACTAATAAAGGCGTAGGTATTAAAACTATGAATTATAAATACGTATCGATTGAAATACAAACACGTAAACAACACGAGATCTATACGTATATCCGAAACATTCTATTTAATTATCACTATACGCCTGTATAACTTTAGAGACCCTGAAATATGGTATTCGCGTGGAACTGCTGGGGATGATTTTCCTTTTAGATTAATTTCGTTCTATTTGCATTTGTTACTAATTAAAGCTACGAAACATGACAAATTGATAGTTAGATAGCTATACTATAAGGAAGCAAACGCAATTGCCCTACATTTTTTTAAAATTATTTTCCAAGTTTCCAATTATAGTATTAATATATTTTTAAATAAAATAAAATTAAAATTCGCACGACAATAAGAATTATTAAATAAACGCCGCCATAGATTATTACGTTTTCCAACGCAATAAAAACGAGTACCTACCTAAGTAAATAAATAAAATACAAAACCGTACAAAACACAGTTATTTTAAGAGCCAAACGGGGACTTTTATAAATTTAATCAAACTCGACCCTAAATAATACACGTCTTACTACGTCCGTTCCGCGACATTACGTTTTCAACGGGCGTACGAAGTTACTGTTAACAGAAATAGTAATAAAAAAGACTTCTCGAGAACAATTTGAATACGTTACTTTTGTCGTGAAGTATTTCCGTTTTTATGTTATACAGAGTGCGACGAAAGTCGAACAACATCTTTAATTTTCCGGCGACGCAATTTTCCTGAAAATTTTGTGCGTTTAAGATAAAACTGATTTTTTTTTTAAATAAATGTTTTTTATAAGTTAGTGTATAATTTTTTAATGTCCTTTTGCTCGATTCTTATTATTTATGATTTGTATGATTGTTACTTCTATGATTCCATTATAATAAATTATAGAATTCGTCATAGAAAGTTTTTAACGACTGAAATTAACTTTGAAAATAGACAATACAAATGTTACGATTAACATCAAACATCGTTGCTGAAAGTGCTGAACGAATAGTATTTCCGTGAAAGTATACAATTGATTGCCTATTAAAAACAATTTCATTTTCCTGCCAATAAACTAAAACAACGCAAAATTATCGCTTGCGTTAAAAACGAAGATATTAAGAAGCGAACGAAGGTCGAAACCGTTTAAAAAAAGAAATAGCTAATTGTAAGTTAAGATGAAGTTGAGAAGACGGTGACTAGATGACTATAAAAAAAACTAGAAAAAGAGAGATCTATATTCAATAGTGATCGATACTGAAGGGCTGCTAAGGAAGAAGAAGATTATAAATAAGTAAACTGGGCCTTAGTCATATTGTTTTTTGTATTTTAAACTATACGTAAAATTTTACTGTTTGTCACTGTGTATTCAATTATCGATCAGTTTTCTCTCGTTCTTCTACTTACGTATAACCAATATTTAAATAAAATACTGTTTAATTTATAGCAGTGTTTGTTAAAACTTGTGAAGTTCCTATTTTTCCATATTTCCCATAACCTATCGTTATGTATTTTAAAAACATAGAAACTTTGTATCCTCTTCTAAAAAATTATTTAAAGGCACGTAAGAGGGAGTCACAATTACTTACGAGAACGAAAGTGCTTGTTTGTGAACAAGAAGAACTTAACAAACGATTAAAACGTCAAAGTAAAGCCCAAACTGAGTTTAAATTTCGATAAACGATGCGCGCATTTTATAATTAGGCTGTTCGCTTATCGTGCCCTATAAAGTCGATTTATGAACGATTAAAACGCTTATAAAAAACAATATGAAGGTCAGGTACAACTACGTTGTCGTGGAGTTGTAAATAATTAAAAATTAAAATGGGACGTGGGAAAACGTCCATATACACTTCCTAATGGCCATCGTAATTAAATTACATGTAGATAATAAATACATTTACGATTTGACGATTTATTTTAATTGTCCAATTAAACGATCAAAAATAACAAAAGAAGGACTAGATTCTGGAACCTATTTAATATCGCAAGAATAAAATGAGCCCAGGTATACATTATAAAGAACATAATAATTATATTTAAACAATGAATAGGATGAGTCATAACAAATGAAACAAACTTCGGCAGTACGCAGAAGTGAACTTTTCGAGTAATAAAGTTAATACAAATTTATATCCAAATCTACATAGTTATGGAACTACGACAAGTCAAAATGTTTTTGAACAAAAATTCAAAATTTCATATAAAGTAGATATAGCTGTAAAAAACTGTATTTGAGCAAATGAAAGCAATATTGCTAAAACTGATGAAGTTAACCTTATTGTGCATAACCTTAATCTAATTTTAATGTACTTATATCAGTATTCACAGGTTATTTTACTCAAAAATATCTATCCTGTATATTACTCAAGTCTATTCCATTTGTTATAACGCAGTTCTCGCGCACCCTGTACGGGTCGTACGTACACTTTTCTATCTTACGTCTAAAAATCTAAGTAAGCTACTACGTTGACTAAAAAGCATATTAATTTAAAATGCCACGAGTAAATTTTTCACGCCTAAAGAAGATTAGTATTTTTACCATCGTCGAAATCGATGCTAATCCGAAGGCGCTATATGGTTAAAAACCAGCTTGACTGAAAAAAGGTCATAAAAGAATTTCACGAGATGCATAATATGACTTTACTGCAAGCTTCTAAACTGGATAAAAAAAAACAGTCCTCAACTTTACAAATTATTTGAATAATTTATTTTGTAGGTAATTTCATTTCGATAAAAAAAAGAAACGACAAACAATGCAAAAAAAGGAACTTTGCAAACGATTTCGATAAATTACGATTAAATCAATCACGCAAATTAACTTTCCTGAAATCGTGTACTCGGCAGTGCAAATTAATAACAAACAATAGCTAATTGTCGTAGATTTCTCGAGTTCATAAACAAGGAAACGGAAAATCATTAGGTACCTACCTAAACTAAATCAACTCTAACGATACCTTTCAACACCCGGAATTAGCGTAGTTTGTAGTTGTCTAACTAAACAGATGAATTTTGGTATTGATAAAGCGACACCTTCATCAACAGTCACTACCTCTGTTATCGATATTTGTACGTCTCAATTTAAAATTAACTCGAAATTCTATAAAGTTCGCAATTTGCATCATTTGTATTTAGCTGGATGCATTTTTTTTTGTTCGAAGTATTTACATTTCATGGAACGCTCGTCACTATCCACGCGATATCGGGATTGAGCAAATAGATTTTCGATAGTAGATACCTTTGAGCTACACGAATTTGCTTTCAACTTAATACCTACCTACACTTTCATTACACAAAACCATATTTCTACGTTTAAAAATTTCATCATCGGTTTATCTATCGGAAAAAAAAAGAACAAATTTCCCCCGTTCGTTTTAACGCAGTGTAACGAAATCTAATTCATCGCCGAAAAAACGAGGATTTAATTTTCGTTAAGCGATTTTTAAAATAACGTCCCACAATCACTTCTGCATTAGATCAAAGCCGGCGGCGGAGTATCGGCGACGTTAGGTAATGGCGTCCTTAATATCTTTTTTTAATATTTCACGGTTCTCGTTTTAGAAAAGGTTTTCCACCGGAAATAAATAGTTTAATGAACTTTAATGCGATCGTAACGAATTCTCGACGGATCAATATTGCCCGTTTATTTGTATACAAAAGGAACAGCTAATCTGATTTCGGAGTAGAACTCGCGCGTTTCTATTTCAGTCCTAAATAATGTGTGAAATTAAAATTAGGAAAGTTCGAAATGGGGAAAATCGATGTTATTTTCATAATTAACGTTGCTCCAGTGAAATATTATTAATGACCTCCGCCTTTGGCCCTGACGTGGTTAATAACTATTTAATGAAATTATGCCGTTCCGAAATACACACAATAAATCTTGTTACTAACGGTATAAGCTTCGCTTTACCCATTAACCGTATGATTTCTAAATTAATTAGGATTAAATCTTTAACGAATTCGAATCTTATTTTATTTCCACTTAAGGATTCTTATCACGTTCTTTTCCTTTAATTTTTATTGTTTATCGAGTTCCATTTGTTACAATTATTTATCGCGCAATTCGAGGAAGCCTAAAAGATTAAAGAACGAATTTCCCCCGCATAATCAATTTTACAAGAAAATGTAATTTTAACCGTGCTACAATAATTGAAATGTGCGTCGTTTCTAATAGCTATACTTTATTAAAATGTAACGTTATACTATGAATACCAAATAAAGTCATTTTAAGTCGATTAACGTGGGGATAATATTTTAATCATAAACATCACAAAAGTGTTAACTGTTTGTGGCATGTTAAACATTGACCGATTAATTAGCAGCTAAGATTTTTGAAACGATCGTACGATTCTCCCGTTTACCACCCTTTACCTATTCGCAGTCCCGCAGCGGGGATTTTACGCAATAATAGTAAAACCATAAAAAACAATACAAACGGAAAACATACCTGTATGTTGGTATGCTCAGTATAATTTTGATTTTAGTGTTTGTATTATTACATAAAATGCTTGTTGGGTATCGCGAATAAATAAAGAGCCGTAACAAGCGAATCGATACCTATTATTAAAAATTTTAAAAGCCGACTTTGCTTTTTATTAAGGAAAATTAATGTTTAGAAGAAACGATTTTCGAAACAACAACTATTTTGAGTTATGTCGAATCAACGTGAACGTGATTTTTCAATATTGCAGAAAAATGTTTTGAGGACGCTTGTTCGGGGACGGTAGAAGGATACCAACGTGAATTTTATTAACTGTTTTTTTTTTCGACTTTTCGCGATTAGTATAATGGTTATTATGCACGCCCAATGATCGAAAATTGCGAAAATGCCGTTCGCTCAAATTTATGAATTTTTGACGATAGCGAATAACGGGCTATTGTCAAAAAAAACAACGACGACATTTTTATGGGAAACAAAAATAATTTTATATTGTTCATAATCTGTCAATGCACGCTGACGCACAACAATGCTTAATTTATAGTAATTTTCAGTAACGAATTGCCTTACCCAAAATATACGTGCAATAAAAGAAGAAAACACTTACGTTATTAGATGGAAGACTTCGATGTTCTTGGCGTTCATAGTTCGAAATGTCCGACCTGAAACGTGATAAAATACAGATTTATAGATAAAAATACATTAAATCTTCAAATAGTTACATTTATTTATATGTATAAAAAGTAAATGTATTAAATACAATTATCTGTTTAAATTCCAATTGGTGGCACCAAAATCGAGCAACGTATTACCTCTGAAACACAAGGAAACGCATCACCTTTGATCGAAAATCGACAATCAAGTGCATTCAATCGAAATATTGCGCCCTTCAAGTAGAATAATTCCTAATTACTATTTACTCTCATCTAATAAAGCAAAACTTTCAAAAATGTGTTTATAAACGATAATAGTTAGAAGAATCATATTATTGAACGTAATATATATATAAATAAGTAAGGTATCTACATGTAAAACAAGAAAATGTCGATAAATTGATATAATCAACTAGATATTTTACAAAGTACTTTAAAAATTATAGGTTACATTTAATAAATAAAAGCTATCAGTAGCATGATTAAAATTATGTCATAGACACGAAATATTACCTAAATTTTAACAAATTATTAAGTAGCAGCGAGAAACATGACTCCTATAGACTAGAAACGAATTCAATTAATTTTATAGTTATTTCGACCGAATTCTATTCGAAATATTACCAAATTATCTACACTCATATTTATCGAAACAAAATGAACCGTTAAAAGGTAAGTACAGGGTTTCTTTTGTCGAGTAATTTTGAACAAGAGGTCATGAAAAACCCGCAAAGCTCGTTCGGTTCGATATTACCTCCAAGGAAGCGTTTAAAATCCGGCATTAAAAATTAATTTACTAGTACAATGGGATTTCGTTAAGCGCACCTAATCGAACTTTCTTAGTTTACACGAACAAATCCGTGCTTAAACCGACAACTGAAGTTACTTAATAAGGGCGGTTCTTTAAAACGCGAATGCCTAATTTATTTGTATCAATCCGTCTGTTTGAAAAGCGGTCCCCGCACTTTCCCATCACTTCTGCGGTCTTGAATTTTCTATGATCAGTTGATTGCTTCATTTATCTTCGACAGTCGCCTTATAAAGGATAAATTTATCTACGGAACGAACTGTCGAGATACGACCGACCTTCACCATATTGTTCTCGAGCAAAGGCAATATATTTGAATAACCAACCGATGGAAATCCTCGAGATTTTCGTCTGAAGCGATGAACGAATTGGATTAAAGTTCAAATCGAAACTTACAACGACTACTTCTACAAATAGAATTTTGGTGCTTTGCAGCAATATTATCCATGTATTAAAATTTTATATTTAGATATAATATCCACATAAGATATACGAGGTGTTCAGAAAGTAATGGTTAATATTTTGAGACAAGAAAAAATATCAATAGACATATACATATATATAAGGAAATCAGCCGTTTTTGGTTTAAATATTGTCTGTTTTTTCCAGGAATATTCGAACGTTTTCGACTATTATAAAAAGACATAAAATATAGCATAAAAACTCAAGGGGCGCAATTCAAACATTTAATATAGTTTTATTGTAATAAAAAATAAACGTTACCTAACAAAACAATGATTAAGTCAGAAACAGCTGATTTCCGGACCACCTATTCGATATTATTATATTGATATTGATATTATATTGTTTATTAATATTATTTCTTATCCTAATACATTGCTCAAATATTACCCACTATTTTCCGAATGGAATATTACAAAATAAAAATCCATCATACAAACGAACACTGAAGAGAACATGGCCAACCGATTTATTGGTACAATAAAAAAAATATATTAATTAATAATTTTAATAAGCAATGCTATTTTAAATAATTATATAGGAGTATCGTCATTGGACGATTATCTCCTCCAACGCCTCACAAAAATCACATTTACTTAATACTTCCATGGAGTAGATGTAAATTTCAATTGATTAAATAAAAAAAAATACAAACGAAGAACATTTAGTTGTAGTCACAAAATTGAAAATTGAACTTTTTACATGCTTTGAAACGTTTTGCACACCTTTTAAAAAATAAATAAATAACGCCCCTAAATTCTAGGTTAAAAATTCTAACTGTTTTAATAATGTCATCGTAATGTACACGCTTTGCACGTTTTGCACACATTTTAAAAAGTTTTGCTACCTTTTCTGCATCTCAAAATCAGGGATTGAAATTCTCCAATATTATTAAAATTAATATTTATACGGTATCTAAGATAGGTTCCAATGCATGTCATTAATAAAAAGGCATCATATTCTATCGATGAATTTACCTGCACACATATTAGATGGTATAAAAAAAGACTAAAATTTTTTGATAACGGGTATTGGAGCCCATCTTGGATAACGTATGAACGTATCTAATGAGCGTTTAGTTAATATAGTAATATAGGAAAACCATTATATAACTTCCGGTTTCACCGGAAATGAAGTCAATTTTATTATTTTAAGTAGAACGCTTTTCGAATTTTTTTTAGCTTATTAAAAAGATTTTTTTAAATTTAGTTTTAACAATATAAACATTGTCGTTTTTATGTCATCGTTTTCTTATAAAAACTTACAAAATTGAATAACTAACTCAATAATTAAATTACCCAGGCAAAAAGATGAAATTCAACGGGTATTTTTCTTTGTTTTCTTATAACAGATAGATTAGATATAGATTCAGTATTTGTTTTAAATTTAATTTTTATAAATCTAGTCACAGTGAAAAAGTATGAAAATGTTTATATCGTTAAAAAAAACAAAGAAAATTTTATTTAATAAGCTAAACAATATTCGTCTTATTAAAAAAAATACAGTTACTTTATTTTCAGTGAAACCGAAAGTGATAAGACTGTTTAAACAGAAAAATAATATTTTGACTTTTTTAATTTTTGTAAAAGTTATATATAAAGTTATAAAGTGATATAATGGTTCTTAGAGTTGCAAAAACTAGATTTTTAACCCAAATTTACTTAAGGTTAAATTTATTTTTCTATCTTTAAAATCTGTTGAGCTCTTTATGTTGGAACAGGTTAGCTGAATCGCCCGCTATAATACCGTGACGATTTTAAATTAATTTAAAAAGGGGACGTTACTCTTACTTCCCGCTTTGCGAACTCTCATTATGCCTAATTTATAGAAGGATATATCATGATGTATGTGGGGCCGTAAATCAAAAAGTTTCCATTAATTTAAGCAAGTGCCTGTAACTGTCATAAATGCGCATTAATAATTTTTTAGCATAAAACTTGAACGCTATACTGCCGCTTTAAAACTTTATACGTTTCATTTTAAAAGTTGTATCTTTGATCTTAAAATTATAGACGACCGAGGCGTGCAGATTAAACGTGAAAACTGCTGCGATAATTGAGAGTTTTATTTCTTTCCCTTTAATATTTACGGGTAATTGTGCAAATATTAAATTATGGGAACCTAAAATGTGTATTATTTATATGGGTAATTAATGCGAGTTATTGCTTATTTTAATTAAATATCGTTTTAAGACGGCGCCGGCGGTTTCGATTTTTATTCAAATGTCTTACTCGGGTTTTATGTTTCCTTTCTTGACGTATTTTAAGTAGGGTGGGTATCCGAAAACGGTCGCGACCCGACCCGTCGATTTTAAACGAACAACGTTCTGTTGGCGTTACATGTCGACGTCTAACCATCCCTTGGAGGATGTTTTATTTTAAACAACGAACAAAAAAATTTATTTCGCAACTAAAACTAATATGCGGTATTTTTATTTTATTTATTGTGTTAAGATTTAAATAGATCGAAGTGTTCTATCATCATCAAAAATATGTAGGTAACGCGGCTCGTTATAAGAAGAGAAAATTATTTTCATTTTTTTCATTATTTTAATTGTCGTTATTTAATCGATTTGTATCAAATTTTGACTGCATAATGTTTATATGTTCAATTGCAACCTTCAATTTATCGTTTCGAGGGAGCTAAAATTAATTTAAACTTTAACATAAATTGACTCATTCAAAAATGTAATTACTGGCATTTTAATTTTAACTTAATTTCATAAGCTTTTTTTAATCTTATCCCTTAAATTCTTTGTATTATCAACGCAACTTTAACGATAACCTTCTTAAAATTAAATTCCAATTAGAAAAACAAATAATCGGCATCTTTCACAGTATTTTCGAACCTTCAAAACGCTATTTCGCCAATAAAAGCTCAATCAATTGATCCGCGCACGGATAAATTAATGTCGAAATTCGCAAATACTTGTCCTATCTGCGTTGCTAACTTGAAAATGAGATGCCTGCCCGTATTTTACAATATTTATACTAGGGCAGAAATTGGATCGTGACATGTTTTCCTGTTTAAATAGGAATCGTATAGGATTATTTGAAAAAAGTAACAAATGAACTATCCTGTTTACAATTTACATATGTTTACAATGTCCTCCACTTCATTTATCATAGTTTCCTCAAATTATTTCGTCGTTCAGTTATCCTAACTTAATAAAGAACAAATAATTTTCCCAAATTTTTATACGCAGGAAAACTTGAAAGAAATCAAATAACTACATTTTTGAACAAATTTCCCTTTTAAATGTGGTGTAATATAGTAAACCTGTAACTATGCTGCTATGCAAAGGAACGCACAAATTCTTTTCGGCTTCCTTTCGTCCAGTTTTTGTCCTCTGACACAACATATACCTACCTATTGTCTTTTAGTGTATCTACAACCTTTTTCTCTGTTTTTTTTTCAGTAGCAAAATACTTCCATGCCTCACTTATTTTCATTTAAGTCGTATAATCCAACTTTTGTCTTTTGCTTGTAAGGATAATGGGAACGTTGCTCTCGTCATCGATCTTTCTCGTATACGTCCACGTTTAGACTTCCTAAATGGTCGTTAAATTGATTATTATCAATTTTAAATTTTCCGGAGCGACTGGAACCGAATAATTTTTACGGATAACTATTGCTTAATTTCGCGTTAAAAAAATGTAATTAAAAAACGTAAAACAAGACGAGCTAATGGGTAACCGTTTAAAACTTTCAGATCAATTAGCGCCATGGTTTCATAATAATGCCGATCAAAATCTTATGTTGACGGTGTTAAATGTTAAGATGGCGTCGAAGCTGATACTTTCGAAGCAAATAATGCCGATAAATTGATTAATAAAACGAACGCTCCAAAATTTTAGTTGCACCGCAATAAATTAATAATTATTAAACAAATTAACGTACATTAATAAAACGACAACGTTACGTCCGGCGCCCGTTTTAAATATAGGGTAATTAACCCATTAAAATTCACATAAATCGTTGGCAAGGCAATTCTTTTGAATGGCACTTCTGTCGAGTGAACGTATGACGCTTTTACCATAAACAGAACCATAGGTATTTTATAATAAAAATAGAAAAATCTGCCGTAGCAAACTCGTCGAGAGTTCGGTGCAGTGATGAATTTTTTGTGGCTTTATTTTGACAACGTTATGTATAAATTGTTTCCTGGAGGAAACTGAATTGAAGGAAAACTGAAACCCTCCAGAGCCATTACTATTTCAAGTCCTTCCCTGTGGACGGGTTTTGCGTTTTAAATATTTTATTTTATATTCCTTTGTCTTCTTGCCGGGGCACATAAAAAATGTACAACGTAAATTACTCTCTTTTAGGTAGATATATTAGAATTTACGCGCACTTTAATATCTAAATCCTGCCGGGGGACGACGTAATTTATTTATATTTTTAATTTCAGTGGACAGCACTTCTCAATTCGACGCGATGAGGGCTTATCTGAAAGAATTGGACATCGCAAGTAACGTTTGGATTGGATTATCGAAAAATAGCGAGAAAGCGCGATTTATGTGGACGTAAGTAACTCGTCTTTATGTAACTTAATTAAGTGGACCTCTCAAAAAATTAACCGCAGGTACCCTAGGTATAGGTGCTATAACGTTGAAGAAACAGCTCTCTTTGTTGCGCGAATTCTTGCCTGTAAGAGAGTTTATATTTAAATTTAAGTTTAAGAGAATCTTAATTAATTTCTTAATTGCGTTTCTTTCTTTTCGAGTATACGTCCTAGTAGGAATCCTCAGATTCGCGAACATTTGCGCTCTTGGCAAAATTTATTTACTTTTATTCCATTGTACTCGAGCAAGACGAATTAAGGATGAGTTCATCGGAAAGTATATTACCTACACTTTTTTTGTTTGTTTTTTTTGTATATCGAAATTTAAAACGTGGTGGTTATATACTACTGTAAAGTGATCGGCTTGTCATCCCGTAGTCGTTTTATACGGCTAGACAGAAAAAATGGAAACGACTCTCAGAACAAAAACAGCAGGAAGTTTAACTTCTTTGTCACAATTCGTGCCTGTTTCTAGGGATTTCCGACCCCTAAGTAATGATGGACACTGGCAGGAAGCCATTCCCGTAGGAAGTAACCCTCTTTGTGCAGCTACGGACCCGGCTGCTGATTTCCGGTGGCATGCACTTCAGTGCGGCGGACCAGAAGTCGCTTCCTTCATTTGCGAACTACCAGGTATTAATCAACTATTTATCTAAATCTAAGGACCGTTACCTATTCAAATTTCGTTTGTTAATATCGGACAAATTACTTGCAATTTGTGTTCGGTTTAATTTATGCAGAATTATGTCTAACATTTTACCGAAACCCGAAAACGTGATTATTAAATCAGTATTTTCGGCTTTAAAACAGGAATACTAATTCACAATTTAAAATTTAAATTTATTAAAGGCGTCTTACAATTTTTTTTTTAATTTCAATTATCGTAATGTTTGAATTAATTAATAGGTGTGGGTAAGTGCGATTATTGCAGGCGTTATTTCACATTTTAATGTTATGTTTTAAGTTGTTAAAAGACGGCGTTTTTGTACGTTGCCGATTACACGATGACTCCAATTTAATTAACCTGCGGTGGAAAAATGTTCGTAATCGATCAGACGGAAATTAATCATCACGATAATTTTGTTCCTTTTAATTAGAATATCGTCCCCATTTCTGTTCCCCAATGGATTTTCGCGACCTCAATCTTAGCGTTTTGTTTAATATTATATTTTTTAATCAACTCCGTTATAGAGATGAATAGTCGTAATGTCACGAACGCTCGTAAAGAGAATTTTATAATAAACTATTGCCTACTGTGCGGTTGTTAACGTGAAATAGGGAAAAGAAAAATTATTGTCGGATAACCCGATATTATTCGGGCGAATAAGAATATAACTACTATCAATTCGTAATAACAATTGCGGGGACATCACGAATATTAAAAAAAAAACAATCATGAAAACATTTTTATAAGTAAATGTTTAGAACATATGAGCACTATTGCCATAATTATTGTGTACCTATATACAAACATATTGTAGTTATTTTACATTTATCTAATAAAATAAAAAGTAAAAAAAAACAAAGTGTAATGGATTTAATAATAATCAGTTTACGTAAAGAAAACCAATATATCTTTCAAAAGTGAAATTTTCAATTACCCACCAATTTTATTGTTATAAACGCAACGTGGTAACTTATTGTCAATTTTAATTACGTCACTACAATAAAAATGTTTTAAAAATTCCTCAATTGCGCCCTTCAAAACTACTTTCAATAATTCACGGATTCTGTTAATAATTACAATATTATACCATAACCGAAATTAATAGCAGTATTAGTTAAACTAACATTGTAAAATTTACCTGGAATGTCACAACAATACGTAGAAGGCTGCAAACCATCCACCCACAACACAAAATATAGTCAAAAAAATTAAACACGCTCGCACTATCTGACCAAAAAAACCGACCGATGAATACTAAACTATTGAAAGCATGGATCCCCTACATAAATAAAGATAGGTATTTACCTGCGAAGGTTACACAAGCATAGTTAAATTCTAAAACATTCGAACGTTATCTACCACATGTACGTTTTTTCAATAAGTTCCAGGCTTGCTTTCGTCGATAAGCACTTGTTGGAATTAATACTTCTATTTATGCAAAATAAAAATTACGTCGAAAGACCGTTGATATCGGAAAAATTATTTAAAAATTGCCGTTGCTTCCTTTGAATATTTCGACTTTCGAAATACAACTTAATAATTATATTCAATTTACATCTCATTGCTGTTAATGTTAATCATTATAGAAAAAATTACTAAAAGAATCAATGGCGTACGTATAAAAAAAGGTGTTGGTAAAAAACTAAGGTTATGACCCCTAAAAATAAACATCCTGTGTGTTAAATTAATTTTGATAAAAGTACGCGATAATGCCTCACTTCGAGGGGGCTGTATTTCGAAAAGGATGCAATTTGAAATCTAGGTAAATTTTAGTATATCGGCATATTATCATCTCAACAATGTGTGGTCAAGCGTTATACAGACCTTTCAGAGACACCCTGTATAACGCACAAAACTAAACGACAAACAGTATAATACAAACTAAATAATAATAAAGAAGTAGAAATTACAAAGACAAAGTTGAAAAAACAGATATCCGACATGAATGATATAGAAGAAAAGACCAAAATTGTCATGAACAAAATAATAATCCTAAAAAGGATAGAAAATTGAAAAAAAGCTGTTTTCAAAACAAAATTTTCCTTTGTAAAGACCATATAATTTATTTACCTACTTATAACGTCCTCTTTGTTTTTCTATTAGATAAATCAGTCATTGTTTCTAAAGATGCTATTTACTATATACACCCTCTTCGTTGCCGTTTAGAAATTCAATTATTTTTCTAGTAATCATCAACGTAAAAATCCCAATATTTGTTGTATGAGTAATATCTACGTATTAAAAGTATACCTTATCCAAGCGGCCTGGCGACACGTCGTCAATAAAAACTTACTAGATTGCTGATTTGTAATTCGGTTTAAAGTTTGGAAAATTAAATATTCTATAGATGATTTACCTGCGCGCATATTAGATGGCATAAAGAAAGACTACAATTTATTAGAACTGTCAAAATACGAGGTACGAGGTGACAGTACTGTGTTAAACGTTATCATCTAGTAACCTTTTATTGCTGATGTGAATTGCCAGACCGTTCGGATAGGCCATATCTATACTTTATTCACAGAACCCATGCAGTAGACATAAACAAATGTCAGCACGATAATAACATGTTACCCAGAGTTGGATCTCCTCAAAATTCTGAAACTAGGTACGTAGCAAAAATATATAATGTAAATGTTTATACATTACATGCAGTAACGCAAACTTATGTCTACTGCAGAGGGAAAATGAATCAGGTATTCACAAAAAAAACAAACAAAAATCAGTTTTAAATTGTTATAAAAATATTAAAATGTACCTAATTTAACGTCATTTTTGAAACCTTCAACAATCATTATCTACATTGCCCACCCGAAATTCAAAACGAAAGGTTCGAATTAATCAATTTCCGGATAGAACCGTCTCGTCCCTGGCGACTTTTATATGACTATCCAGCAAAACGAAGGGTCGTCTTCGAGGGACTCGTTACGCCGCCGCCGTTAACAATGAATACCTTACGCAACTAAAGTTGGAAAAACGACGTGTTGATTTACTAATCCGGCGGCGTGTATTTTCGACTTCCTAATTAAATTTCTTCTGCAATCTTATTATGTGGAACGCGTAGGTATTACGACGACTTATCTGTGGGTTTTGCGTAAATGTTAATCCTGAATTCGAATAATTCTTCGTTTTAAGGGTGTAGGTATTACGGTTAATTTATATGCGGGATTAGATTAAGGGCATATGAAGCCCTAAATTTGCCGTGTGTATATTGTCTAATAATCTTAAGAACATTAAGGGCACAAATTACATTTTGCACTTAATTTTTGAAAATGTAGGCGAACCTATCTATAGGTACTGAAGTTTAACTAGATTTTTTTAAGGTGTGGCGTAATCGATTAAGATTATTATTCATTAACTCGATTTTATTTAATAAAAACGTATTCGGGGTGCAGTTCAAACGTCAGTCAGTCGCTGATTTTTGCCGAGCAAAATTTTTTTTGATAGTTTCACGTTACTTATTTTACACTATTTATATGGAAAATTGTCTCCATTTTTAAAACTGCTTCAATCACTTCCTTTCGAATATTCAGTTCTGGCCGTTCTAATGTTCGTATTTATTCACGTAAAGTAAGTATATAAATACTTTGTAAGTACTATAAATAATTACTATCTATAATGTTCCGTTTATAATTTTTTGTGTAGAAAAATGCAATATGCGAGAAGATTACCTACATTATAAGCGTCAGTAAAATTGAAAATTCTAAATTTAAAATCACAAGTCAAATCATGTACGGCGATATAACCCCGAAAATGTTCAACTTTTTTGCGTTTCCATCGTACACAGAGATCTAAATTTAAATTATTCATTATATGGTTATAAAGGGTTGTAATTTGACATGTAAGCTTTTATATTATGTCCGAAATTAGATTATAAGCACTTAGCTCAATAAAGGTCTTGTTGCCTAACTAAATTATACAGCGTAATAAAGGCAAATTGCGAAGTTTGTTAATGACAAGTTGTATGAAGCCCTCTATAATAAAGACCGTTGTATTTTATGGCAAATATAAATTTAAGTAGCAATTAATTTTTGAATGTAATCGAATTTTGTAAGCAATCACGGTCTTACTAATAGGAAGATATATGCAATTCTACATCGGTTCCTTAATGCTTTCGCTATATAGTAAGAAGAAGAAAAACATGACGAAATTTATACCACGTTTTGAGAAATATTAAATTTCGCAAAAAGCAAAGTAGCTTAATTCGAACAAACAAAAAATTTAATATAATATTTTCAGAAGAGTTGTAACGGGTACACAAAAATATGCTTATATCTACTTAACCAATTGCGGTTTTTTGTTGTCTCCAGAAGCTAAATGCTTGAAATGTTTATAAAGCCGATTAGCGTCATTTTCAACTATTTCGCTTCCTATAAATTAATAAGCGTTTATTTGAAGTAGCTACTCCGCTTGTTGACTAACAAACATCGATTTTTCTATTTAAGTACTTTTCCTAGATATCAAGTTAACATCATTATTTCCCAATTAATTATTTCAAATACCTACAATTTAATTGGTAAGTAATAATTTAAAGTTGTAGTATTACTATAGGTATAAAAAAAGCTCTAAATATTTTAAGGCATTACATTGTAAAATATAAATTTTAATATTTTTTATGAAGTAATATCGTTTATTATAGGTAAGTATAGATACGTGTACCTATATTGTTTTTCAAAGTTTAACATCACTTTTGCACTAAAAATATAAACGTTATTAATTTTTTATTGAAATACACCTTAACATTCGCGGTTCCAGTAAACCTCGCGAATGTCGAGACTAACTTCCTGTGTAAAAAAGGGGGTTAAGTTCTTTGAAATTTTAATTCTAGTGGATAACGCAATATTGGAACGAAAAAAACATGTTTATTAACCATTAATATGCAGGTATACAAATGCATAGGTCAACTTTTAAACTGGTCATCTTATGTTTAAAAGTTGAACAAGATACGAAAACCGGTCTTAATTCACTTGTCGTAAGTTTTGGACATGGCCATTTTTGAAAAAGCGCTCCCCAAATCTGTTTTTCATAAATTTCATTATAAGGATGGGCCGCGGTCTCGATTTCTCTTTTGAATTTAAGGCTCTTCGCCAGCGAAAGGTCGATTTCTATTGCTTCCTCAACAAGTTGTTGTTGAAGTTTTAAAATTTCAATGTTCATGTTGTTATGATCTGTATTATATTTTAATGAATAAATCAATTAAATGCACTATTAATGAATTAAAAAATTCGCGAATATCCAAGTTGCATCCTCGCAAATGTTAAATTCTTCCTCATTTGTAGGTTCGCGAATAGTTATAACTCGTAAATGATAAATCCGCGAATGTTAAGGGATTACTGTATGTAGATAGATACATTTGAACATCCTAGAATAACGTAATTAAACAATAAAACTATTTGTCGACCTTCAAAAAAATATAGAATTTTTCGCAGAACTGCTGCGATTTCAACGTTATTTGTATAGAATGGTTCTAAAGTCTACAGTAACAGTAAAGCAAAAAACGTCTTAAATTCGTGGTGTGCGTGGTAGCAAAAGCGTCGTAAATCGGAATATGACTTTATTTCCTATCCTAAAATAAAGGAAATTATTTGAAAAATAAGGAAATCGCGTTGATCCCTATCTATCGCTAATGCGTCATTTTAAATAAATTTAATTTAAAACTTCGCTCGAATAACCATTTACATAGTTATAAATTCAATATTGAGTTTCATATCTGAAATTCGTACGATTTTTAAAACGGAATGCCCGAAACCAATTTAATTTTGTATTAGTATCGATTTAGTTCGTGTAAGTCAAGAGAGCCGGCAAATCTAATATCGAACAATTTCAGTTCCGACATGGGCAACGGGCTCCGGGGGTTGTCTGTTAACAGAATTGCCTTCCCTGACTGTACTGTACGTTCCCGAACAATCAGCTTTAGAACTAACCTCGGACTGCGGATTGGATGGAACAAAACGAATCGCTTGTAAAGGAAACGCGGTAAGTGTAGGAGGTTCTGCTTTTCTTCGGCCTGCTACTACTTTAAACAACTTCAAAAGAGCGCTAACACGAAAAGAATTAAATTCTTTTGCTTTAGCGTTCCTTTGTACTTTATATCAAACCCTTGTACAAAACGTATCAAAGTAAAGCAAAATTTTGTACAAACTTTATTACAGGACCGAGACGAGATGATGCGACAGTTATCGTGTAGCATAACGAACGACGACTACGACGATAAAGCCACAAAAGGACCAATTCCGGCGAGCACGATCGCAGAAATAACAAACCCATCAGTTTCTCAGAGCATAAAGACAACTAAACCCTGGATTTGGACGTCAAATACGATAGACACGGGAGATTACGGGGCGGCCACCAGACACAGGCGAGAAACCGAAAACACGCTAGGTCCGATCTCGTCGACCAGCGGTACCACCGATATCGCGATGAACGAGAAAATCATAACGCATCAAGAAGCGACCACGAATCCCTCGGTGTTCCCGAAAGAGATAAATCTTCGCGGAAAATTGTTATCCGAAAGCACCACTCTAAGCACTTTAAACGACGTTACCCTGGATCTAAGCGTAACCCAAAAGTCCGACAAATCTCAAGAGATTACTGCAACACCCATTCACGAGTCGACCACACAAGAGCCCAGTAGTCAACCGGAAGAACAAGCGGAAACGTTCGGAATAGCCACACCGACCGTCGACGTGAAAAATATAGATTTAGTACAAGAGGATGCCGGAGAATATCCCGGAGTTATAAATCAGGGCCAATTGTTCAGCATCATCGAGAATGGAACTATGTTCGACATTATTGAATTAAACGAGACGGGAACGGAAGAAACCAATATAGCTAAGGAATCGACATTAACGACACATCAAGATACTAAAAAAATCGTTACGTTAACCGAATCGACGACCTCGCCTACGCAAACCGTGAAAACTCTATATACGACCGTCATTTATCATAAAGAACCGCCGGAAGATTTAATTCGCACGAAAGAAAAACACGAGGAGGAGAAACAGACAAAACAAGAGGTGACGCCGATATTCAAAAACTACGAATCGAAAACGCCGTTTAACGACAAAAATTCGAACAAACAAAAAACGCTCAACGACCTACAGACGAAGGACGACGACAAAATTTTAACAAAAGAAGTAGAAATGTTCCCGATCATCTCGGATTCCTCTATTAAATTAAACAGAACTTACAGAAAAAAATTGCCAATGTTCGAAAGCAATTTCACCAAAGAAAATGAAGATATGTCGATGCAGACCGATGACGTTTCGGTAACACAACAGGCAACCGTCGATTCCGACGCAGACGATTTTATTATCGCCGACGAAAAATCTAAACATAAAATTATCGAAATTAAACTTCACAAAGACGACGACAAAAATTTAACGCGCACGAAGCTGTTCATAACGACCAGAATACCAGATAAAAACAAAAGGGAAGGAAAGAACGCGAAGATCGTTAAAAACGACGACGTACAAAACGCAACCGATAAAGATTCGATCGAAAAATTCGACGAGCCCTCCAACAGTACCGACATGGAGACCGAAGTGAAGGAAGCCGAAATAGATCCCAAACTTGACAATCTAAACGCGAAAATCGGCAATTCCCTCAGAAACAACGATAGCGAAATAATTCCCCCGATTACGTCCAAGGAAAAGAATTTAAAGCAGCAGTCGTTACCGAAACCATTCGTCGAGGAACCCGCGATGCCTAACGAGAACGACAGTAAGATGCAAGAGGTCGTCGTCGAAGAACCTCTAGAAAGTTTAGGCACGGCCATTAATACTACCGGAGAACCTTTAGAGCCCATCCCTCAACAGCAACCCAGACCAAATCGACAAAGATTGTTGACCAAGCCGCAGAGAAGATCGTTTTACCCCTACTTTTTCAGTAGAGTGTTAGGTTGAATTTAATCAAATGCAGCCACCAATTTTGTATTTTATTTGGGGCACATCCTGACACACGAGTGGTGTATGTACGATTTTTCACTTCACCCTAGATGTTGTAAGTATATTACGCTGTCATCCTTAAGAACGAAGTAAAATAATTATTATGCAAATTAAAAAAAAAAACAAACTAAATAGATTTCTCTTGGTGTAGATTTTTAATTTTATAATCGTTCAATTTACAACGAATTTTAACGTTTGTTTAACAAGACATTATTGTTTGTATTTTTGAGGTAGCCCTTCTGTTACTAATTAAACGAATAGGTTTTCTATAGCGATCGTAGAATAGGAAATGAATTTTCTGCTCACTACGTCTGAAAAATCTGAAGGGAAATTCGAATAAAAGAATAGAAAATTTAACTGTTTACCTAATTTAGCTTACTTATTATAACTATTAAGATGTTTAATGTTAGTGTAGTTTTTAGATAAGCATTATTGTTAATACATGTACCTACTTACCTAAAAAAACAATTTCTCGATAAATTTACTCTATGACAGTTAAAACTAAGGAAGGCCAAATACTTTTGTACTCGAATGAAAACGTCATAAATTTTCGTTTTTAACTTTTCACACACGTTTGATTGGAAAGCACACATCGCACCGTCCCAGCTTCCCGTCCTAAATTTTAAATTATATTGCAGTAAACTTGTCCTTGTGTGTAATCGATGTTACGTTCGTTGCTAAATTATATTAACCGTAAATTTACAACTATACGCACACTGCACAGGTATGCTTGTATTGTTGATTTAAAAACTGAAATATATTGTAAATAACATGTTGTATTTTAGTTTGGCAATAAAAGTAATAAATATCTTAAATCATTATCGAGCGGTTTTCTTCAAACGACGTGTTTAATATGATCTATAGTTTCACAACTATACGTACCCAAACATGCGTGTTTGAGGAAAAAGGGCGATCTTTTAACGCTACCACGATTCGCAGGCCTTATGCGATAGTTACCCAACGCAAACAATTACTAATTTGGAAACTTGTATTGAATTGTTACCTCAAATTTATTTCAAAATGAGAGCATATTATTATGAACATACACCCGAAACTCGATCGTTACCAGGTTATGGATGGTTTAATATTTTATGATTAGCTTTCAATAGACCATGGTTGGGATAGAACCCCATCAACAACTATAAATCCCCCTTGATCTGGCCCCATAGTTTGTTTGTTTTTTTTTGTTAGAAGCAACCGTTTTTGCTCTGCAGTTGATGTAATGAGCGTCACTAACGTACCCCTTTCCACACCACTTTCGAAGTAGTGTGTGTACTACTAGACGCGCTTGTTTTTGTTTTTTTAATTGGCATACCTTGCAAGCCCATATTCCATAAGTTAACCATATTCAAAAGTTAACATCGATGTCGACATATCGTAGTAGTCCCACACGTTCTGGTAATGGGGTGTTACACATAAATAATTGAACCACCTCAACCCCAATATTAATACTTGTTTATTGGTATTATTTGTTTAAATGACTTTAATGCAGTTAGTTACATTTACTTTTCTTAATAAGTGAGACAAACAACTGAATTTATTTTAACTGCGATAATTTAACTAACTAATATTACACTTCCTGGCTTGGAACTTGTTCCCGGACTCAAATGGACACTGACATCATTGGCGGGAGTTTAAGCACCTTTAAGGTTTATTATCGTAATAGTTCTTCGTTGTTGCACAATTTTCGCAATTCTTCAATTTTTAGTAGGCCAGTAATGCCACAGTCGAATGCAACGATTTCTGATTTTCGTTTTGGCTCTTTGACCCCTACACTCGATTGCTACAGCATTCGTTATGTTCGTCGATCTCTTGTTCTGCATGAAGACAATACTGGATATGCCAACGACCCACACGCTACTGAGCAATACAATAGATTTTTCTGCAACCTCGATTTTATCCACAGCTTTTGCAACAATTACAAAAAATTTGTACTCGACAGAATATTTAAAGCAGGTGATAGTGTCAGATTTGACTAAAATATTTTTGCTTATAATCCACCTTCAGTATTTAGTATTCAAGACTTGGTTCGTTACATAGTTATTTTTTAACTTTATAGGTATACCTAATGTACAGGGCGATGTAGAAAGGTGTTCATTAATAACTATTATATCGTAGTCCGGTTGTAATGCATAAAAACGGCTGCCCCTACAAAAAAAAACGTATAGAGCATTTTTTGTAGACGATTTTCTCATCTACAAATTTCAAGATAACTACGTTTATCATATGACCGATAGATAACGACATTTACACGAAAAACTGTCTTTTTAAACTTTTACGCCGTTTAAAAATATTAACAGATGTCGGATCGATGGGGACTTTGAACAGATCATCATTTTATAATGACTAATTCATACAAAAATTCGACTTGGTCCTAGAAAAAAATTTCTAATATGACTGGACTGTTATTAGATTGAACGAGTTCGGTAGCAACAAGTAAATTGGCAAGTAACTTGCCAAATGTAATTGAGTTTAATGAAATTCATGACGAGGTGGAGTAAACATATCAAAATTAAACAAAACACAAAGTCTTTTTCGTCTATTTGTAAATGCAAAAATATTACATAAATTCAACCGGTACGTGCGCATATACATAAATATTTCGAAAGACAGTAACTCCACTATACCTCGCAACGAAGACAAATACAATCACGTGCAGAAGAAAAATTTTCCATAACTCATAAAATAATATGAAAATTAACTGAACATCAATTCTAATCAAATATCAAAAAGACAAAATAAAACTACATATATGCCAATAAATTAAGTTAACGAGATTAATTAAACTTTGAATTTATGATAATCTACATACATAAATAGGTTCATGATGTAGGATCAAATTAAAATCAACACGCATAACTATTACGTTCCAAAAATTTAACTATTTCTATTCTATTTCGTTGTTTTTATATTAAATTCACTTATTTGAAGGGCGTTTGTCGTAGATACTCGACTAAATTTTAAAATATTGTGCCGCAAATAAAAAGATCCGGCATTTGATTCACAATCAAAATATTGTTCCTTTGTTATATTCCAAGGTTTAAATTTTGTAAATTTCACTTTCATTTTCGTTATGCGGGCTAAAAGATAACCATCTTGTTTAAAAGTGACCTTTAGGTTATGGCGATTGAGTTATGGGTCACCCTCTGTAAAAGCATAAAGGTCCGACCGCGAGCAAGTCTCGGTATCGAATTTTCATGTAAAATGTCTCGAAACTACTTATTTTATCTTTCTCGAAAAAAATATGTATTTTGAAAAATTACATTTACTAGAGGAATATTCTCAAGAGTATTTTTATAAGAATTTAAAAAATTATCTCGAAAACGGTGCATTTTATCAAAAATTACAAAGAGACGTTCTCGGTAGAGAACTTTATGCCTATTCCAAAACATATTTCACCTTACCGATACGATAACTAATAACGGAGATAGTCCGCAATACAGTCTTACTGTATATTGTCATTGAACAACAATCAAATATGAACATCGTGAAAGCAAATTGAATGAAATGAATGCATAAATAGAAAAGCGATGTCCAATTATTTTATAAAGAACGTAAATGACCTATAACTCGTTTGTGAAAGCTATAAAAGTAAATTTTACAGGCGCAGTTTTACACATTTTGTAAACAATTGAGTTTCTTAAAGATTTAATTGATTATTAACCTACCTTGTCGTCACCGATCGAATATCTCCATCAGAGTCCTCGCGAGTCCATCAGAATCCTTCCCGGTCGATGAAGAGTAACACACGTAAGAACACTCTCGCACTCGCACGCGTATTGTATTACGTGTAACTAAAAAGAATGATTAGAAATTAATAAATTAGTAGATATTTATTACGTACCTATATAAAAATCAGACCTTATTTTTATTTTAGAAACTTTAATCAAACAACTGTATTACGTTGCTTTATTTTATTATCTTATATCTATGTATTATTGATTCAGAAAGGTACTTTGAATTAAATTATCTGCTTCGTATAGGTATATGTAAATGTACAGAATACGTTACCGGAAATTTAACAAATAAAAAGGAACGATTCATTTTGATATTCACATAAGTAAAACAAATTCGTAGGTAGGTACATAATTAGTAACGTGAACTTGAATTAAAACAAAAATTAAACATCTAGATACCTTATTATCGCCGATTGACCATTCCGAAAGTCTTTCTTATTGACAGTCAATGGAAGTTAACACGTAGCGTAGCCCGATAACACTCGCGACGACACTCCCGCACTAATTTACTCCCATAATTAAAAAGAAAAAATATATAATTTCCTAATTAATTATCATTTAGTTATTACATAAACATCATACCTTATTTTTACTTTAGAAATTCTTATCAAGATAACTTTATGTTATCTACGCAGACAGGACAGATCCGAATCGTCCGATTACGAGCTTCATATTAAGTAAATATGTAATAAATATGATTCCAATATGTAATTAGAAACATTTTAAATCTAATAATAAGCTAAATTCACTTGTTAAAGCCTATTAATGTTAAAAATTAACGGTAATCGAAATAAATTCGAAGCTAATTTAAATTATTCCGTTTGAAAACTTGAGCTAGCGTTAAAGTACAACATTCTTCAACTACTCAACTTTCATAAGTAACTGAAAAATTCGTTGCTTGTTGCTCTAATTTAAGAATATAAGTAACATGGACAAGATGTGACGAAAAATGGCACACCTTATATCACTGGATTCGCCCTATATAGTTATAACAAATGAGTCAAGCCACACAAGCACAAAACGAGATCACGAAAACACGTCTATCCGCGGCCGTAAAGATTAAAACACCAATCGTATATAAAAGAATTTATTCTAATCGCTAATTTTCAACACCTGCAGTTACGGCAATGCACGTACTATTACCCGACCCCCGCTTTTAGACACGAACGTTATCTCCACGTGTGGCACGTTTTCGAGTAAAATGTGTAAAAAACCGTTTGATAAAAGATAACATATCTATAAAAATACTCTTTAGAAAAATTCTTTTATATTTTTATAATATAGGCATTTAAAATTAAAATATTTTATTACCGCTTACGTTCAAGGTAAAATTTGTTGGTTTTCGAGGGCTAACGTACAGCGCTATATATTTTATATTAATATCATGTTCTAATACAAAATTAATTCTATTCAGTTTAATTAATAATTTATTTTTCAATAAATATTTTTTTGTTAGATATTATTAAGTACACCTACACTTTTTAATTGAATCATTGTTTCCTTATTATATTGCAATTAAAAGGACCTACACATTTAAACATTTAGTACTTACTTTTTCACAAAAATACCGCAAAAAAATAATTTCGCAACTTTTTTAACAACTCAACAACAAAATCCATTTTTATTGTAAACTTTACGATTCTAAAATTTCGCAAAATTAAATTACTCGTCAATAGCTGCGGGGTTTGTTCTCATTTAATATACTTACCGGTCAGAGTAAAGTATTGAAATAAGTGTATCAATTAATAATTTATTATTAAATACAAAATGATTTATAATAGTCGGGTAAATAAAGGGGATTTTGATGATTTTTTTTTAAATGTATATTATTTGAAAGGCTATTTGAACTCAGAAATATTTCGGTTGACACATTCAAGTATTTGTACTGTTTAAACAAATTATTGCAACAAAATACGGGGTTGTTTAGGAAATGGTAAAAAAATTCTCGGAAACGTATAAACCACATCAAAATAATGCCACAAGTTTCTATAAATATTTTTTGTACGGCGCTCTCTTATTGTGATATTCACCCCCAAATTTGAGGAGTAAAAATCAATTTTTTTAAATAACATGTTTATTTTTCGTTGGAATTTACTAATTTTTGATGTATATGTAGGTATCCTTTGAAAAATGTTGGGGTTAGAAAGATTAGGGGTAGTACACCCTGGTTCTATTGAGGTGATATTAAAAAAACCTTTTACACCATTTTAAAGATTTATTTATTACGTATGTACATCAAAAATTATTAAATTCCAACGAAAAATAAACATGTTATTTAAAAAAATTGATTTTTACTCTTCAATTTTGGGGATGAATATCTCAACAAGGGAGCGCCGTAGGAAAAATATTTATAGAAACTCGTGACATTATTTTAACGAGGTTTATACTTTCCCGAGAAATTTCTTACCATTTCCTAGACACCCCGTAGTTTATTGTAATAATTATTGTTTAAACAATACAATACTTGAGTGGGTCAATGGCAATGTTTCTAATTTCAAATAATGTAGTATAACATATATTTAAAAAAAAATCATCAAAATCTTTTTTCTCGTCAATTTTATAATTATTTTCATTTTATATAAAAATTATTTAAGGTATTATATGTATGAGTCTATATATATATCGAATCTAATGGAAAATATTGACATTATCGACTAAATGCAATTTACAATGACTTTTAATGACCAAACTAAAAAAAAAAACGCATACCGGTTATTAAAATAATGACCATTTGAAGCCCTATAATTGAAATTGCGAGAGATGGTTTGAAGTAACAAATCTTTTGAATTAACAAAAACGTAATCAAATGTATTAATCCCTGGCGCCCCGAAAAGATGCTATAACCCCCTTCAGAGCCTAAAAGATGAGCTGTAGAAAATCAATCATAAAAGTTCAAAAGAAATAAAGAAAAAGGAAGTTTTTTTTTTTATAAACCCTTGCACCCCCCAAACCCAATATCTGAGTGTGCCGCTGTATTAATTAAAGAAAACTTTAAATTGGAAATCTGTTTTTTGTACATCTCTATGTTGATCTATTTTACTTAAGGTGCGTTCGAATCATCGAGGTTCTACTGCATATCTGCACCATTTGGTTGCTATCTTTCTTTCGAGTTGCTCAAGTAGAATTTATTGTAAATTATATGAATACAGCAAAACTTCTGAATACCAAACACTCTGTCCTGTTATTAAAAAGTGTCTACTAATGAAAAATATGTAGAAGTTACAAAACTGTCGAAAACAATAACTTAAAATCACATTAAAAAATAATTTTAGAGATATTATATTAGTACAGGATTTTATATACATACTGTCGTGAGAGCCTCAAATAAAAAAAGACACTCTAAACATAAAATTACCTCTACCTTCAAATGCTATAATTAACAAAAACAACTGCTATTCTAATTTATTATATGTATTTATATAAATACCTACTTTAAACATTAATTTATAAGCGATAGCACTAAAATACATAAATAAGTAAATTAAAATTGATTACAATATAAACAATAATCTACCACCAAAAACATCTGCATATTCTAAATCAGTACAAAAATTGAAATATTAAAAATCCTAATCTATAACAGTGGTGGTCCATAATTTAAAATAACAAATGATTTCTTAACTATCAAACAGATTAGTATAACAGTTAACTTGATACTCAGTTTTACAAAATTATTCATTTAAAATGAAAAATAAAAACAGCACTATTTTTGTAACACTGAACATGAAAGGGGTTTCTTATGTTGTTTTTTTACATCACAATTTTACAATGAAATACCTAACTACATTGATTAAATACATAATTTTTAATTATTGAATATATTCTGCTTGGTTAGATCTTTCAACGAGCAATTTAGATCAGTGTATCAACTGTTCATTGATTAAATTAAAAAAAAAAGTTTTTAATAATTGCTATTTTATTCAGAAAGAAAATTAGTTAACCACCATATCTACTTTCACACTTACAGTTAATCTTAAACATAACAAATACGCTAGTACTGAAAATTGCCTTATTAACTCAATCTTAACTTATTTATTTTCCTACATCGGAATAAGTATTTTTAAATTCGATAACTTAACAATCTACCATTATTTCGCTCATTAAAATTGTTGCACATGTGGAAATAACTACTTATATATATTTTGTTCCAAGTCTATTTAAAATTATGTAACATTTAGAGAATTTATTTTCAATTAGTTTAAAAATTAGAACATTTAGATTATCAAAAGAACTAAGAGGATTGTACAAAAATCGTTACCGGCACAACTTAATATATTTATATAAATTAAGAATTGTCAATTTAGTTTGCAGATGTGTCAGAAACTGTCATTACTGAATGTACTGCTATTTCGATAACAATTACTAACATTTTAATAAGTTGCCCAAAACTGTCATTTCAAAATAATTTATAGGTTTATTAAAATTTAAATTTGAACGAATCAAAACTATATTATATTCATTTTATCAAATAATCTGCAAGTATAAAGTTCATCAATTTAATACTATTATACTAATTAAACATTCATATTTTAATACTACAAATTTTACTATACCGTATTATTACATAGCATAAATTATCTAGATTAAGAATTCTACATACAAATACAAATCAGATATACAAAAACAAAGATACAAAATAAAACTTCAGACGTACTAGTAGATATAGCGAAACTATTTTTTTAAATTACTGTATATATAGTTCCCCATTGAGAATCTCTAATACCATTTTCCTCCTCAATTCGGGCATGTCAGATTGACTGAAGGTAAGTCTAGCATTTCTAGTTATAAATTCGGCAAATGTACAAGCAAACATCCCACAATCGCTACCGTTCATTTGTTGAGGGATATCACGTACACTCTCAAGACACCATTTTGAAGTGTCGTACTCCTTTTTCTTCTTATCTAAATGTTCTACTTGTAGATAGCTGCGCAATGCTTCTAAGCAACGTTTATTGGAACCACCCATACTATCATAATACTTAATAGAGCGATTCCGAAAATCAATTATACTCATACACCAATGTAGACCTAAATGGATCGGAATAACAAGCATATCGTAAGAAAAAATATCAATACGCCGAGTCCATCTACTTAGAGAGCTAGGTCCAGACTTTTGCAATTTAGTATAGAAAAATGTATTAATCGCATAGGTTTTGGGCCATTTAGGATTTTTGCCCCTTTCGACAAGCAAATTCATGTAAAAATTAATTACCTCATCGTTTAACCAATTAAGACCGGCTAAAGTAATAATATCGACACGTTTTATGATCAAATTGAACTTTTGTGTGATAACTTCGTTGGGATTCTTGCGATCGTTAAGAGCATCATCGATACGCAATTGATCTTCTTCCGAAAATATGGGAAGAATTGTATCTAGATATTCTGGCAAAACTGCATCTTCAATTTGTAGACATTTGACCATCTGATCTTCTAGACGTTTGGCTTGAATTTTTGATGTTATTTCGCTTAGCTTCTGCCTGTGCACAATTTGGTTACTAATATCTGTTTCTAAAGTTACAATCATTTCATTAAATCGTTGAATTCTATAAAAGATACACTTATTGATCGGCAATTGAAGACGAATAACAATAGCTTACCTATTTTTTAGCCATGCATCGTGTGTTGGTTCAGAAGTGTCGACAATTGTTTTTAAACTGTTGATTGGTTCGACTTTAATATCCGGTTTTGGTGACGGAGGCGTCGGCAAAATTTCAACATCGGAATCGGAATCCTTCGTGGCAACAGGTTCATTATCAAATTCGTTCAATACCTTATTGATTGTTTCCTTAGTAGATAAACGTTTTTTTGGTTTATCGTTAGATGTCAGATCGATAAAAAGTGCGGGTCTATTATTCTTCAGGCACATTTCAGTTAATTTTTTGCCACGCCCGTTCGAACCCGTGATGCCCAATTTTCCCATTGGCAAATTGTATTTCGAAAAAGAATCTGTCAATAATGTGCCGTAATTAGGTGCGGATTTGGCCAACAGTTGTTTATATTTGAGCTTTTCGTCCAAACGAAATGACTGCTCTAAAGCTGTGCTACAAATGGCCGGTCTTCGATTTCGATACAATTTAGATTTTATATCTTTTATACTGCTGAAAATTGGCGAAATCATCTCACGACACTTCGTGCCGTTCTGAATGCCGCGAGGTTTGCTGTGGTTGTCGTTAAGATAGGAAAACGGCTTGATGTATTTAAAACCTCGCTTCTTGGCTTGCTCTTGTTTCTCTTCAGGCGACTGGATGTATTTCATAAAGGTCACATCATCGTCTCCATTTTGATTGTTACTCGAACGACGTCTAGCCAAATAGTTCGGAGTCGACGTTAAATTCGATAATTTATCCAACTTTTTTGTGATTTGATTGGGTTTGGTTATTTCTATAACGTCGTCGTCGTCGTCTACTACAAAAGTGATATTCTCTTTAGACCAACTCGGTTTTGGTTTTGCGCCCATGATAGAATTATTCAACGTGTTCTTGTATTTTGTACTGTTGAACGAACCTGTTGAATTCCAATCATCTGCAAAACAAATTAATTTTGTTGCATTTTAAAAATTAACTGTAATATAATATTATAAAGTCTTTGATAATTTGATTTTACAAGAAGGAACCTACATACCTTGGAAAACAAATTGAAGAGACAGAAAAACTGTTTAGTTAAGTAAATTAATAGTTAGTGGGTTTGAACTTGAATAAAATGGATTAAAACTTTGACCTTATAATCCACTTTCATTCAACAAAGGATAAAACAATAGAAACACAATCTTAACAATAGAAAGTGTAAGCCTATGGTTGAAGAAAGTGTCTCGGATAGCTTTTGAGTGAATCGAGGATTGTGATAAGGAGATAGTTTTAAATTGTTATTGCAATGCCACTTTGCATTGTTTAGTTGTTTTTTTTGTATTAATGGTTTTACTTTATCAATAAGGTAGAGGTATAAATCAAACTTTTAAAAAATATTTAGCTATAGAAACCAATTTCTTTTTAACGTTACATTGTATGTACATTATACAATGTTTGTTGATTTAGCAATTCCATAAATAAAAAACCTAATACTAAAGACTGTTTCTATAGTTATTTAATAATAATAAAACCCTTGAAAATTCAACTTCACAAATGGTCAGTTTTTGAAACGAAATAATATATAAATTTATCAATCCATACATTTTTTAAATTAACCAATCATATGTTAATATTTAAATAATACTGTTTGATTTTAGCCAATCAAATACCAATATTTATTGAACCAATAACTTATTGAACAAATACATTTTATAGAAACCGGCCAAAAGACTTATCCCAATAAAATTTCCAATCTAAAACATGCTTTAACTATGAAAGCCTATTGTAAACACAATCCTTATTTCCCTCTACAAATCTAAACCGATCTTGCTCAAGTAAATGGAAAACGGTGGAGCTAAATCAAGATCGACTGTCTAAATCTCTGGATAACATTTCGAGTGACAAACATAGTATATTCACTACATTAAGATCACATTTAACAGTGTCGCCGATATCTTGAACTATCATAACATGAACATGTTAATTTTCTATGCATTTTAATAGAGACAAACCTCAGGAATCTTGTTCAGATACTAACTATACTTAATACTTATATCATAATACATTATAACTAAACTAATACTTATATCAATTGTCAACCTATAACATAGCATCTTTTGACCCCTTTTTTCTCTGAATTTATTTTTTCAAAAACCGGTACCATTACTCTTAACGATTATTGAAATTTAATTTGATATAGCTTATCCAAACCTATATGATATTCACATCATCAATACAAGGTTCCTAGACGATGACGTTTCAAACAGTGCTGTCACCTCGTACCTCGTGTTTTGACAGTTCTAATAAATTCTAGTCTTTCTTTATACCATCTAATATGTGCACAAGAAAATCATCTATAGAATTAATCACTTTCCAAACTTTAAACCGAATTACAAATAAACAAACTAGTACCTTTTTGTTGATGACGTGAATATCATATAGGTTTGGATAAGCTATAGTTTAACTTATAATTGACATACAAAAATTAATTGAACATCGTCACCTACTTGGATTGTTTAGCTCCAATTTTATAGACTAACAAACATTGTGTCAGTTGTATCACAGTCGACCGCGCTGAATGTCTGTCAATCAGTGATCGACAATGTTTTTTGTCAGTTATAGTGATTGACCGACATTCAGCATATAAGTTCGGCTGTGATACAAGTGGCCCATTATATAAGTATGCCCAGTTCGTAATGTAAAGTGGAATTAAATATCAAATACCATGTTTATTTTATATTAACAGAGTAATATTCCACCAGCTAGACTAAAATTAAAAACAAAACTTTACCTTCTAACGAATTTGACTCTTGACTATCACCTACTCGTCTAATTTTAGTTGAAATGGGAACATCGCTTTCGTCGACTGGGGCTCTAAAAAAAAGTTAAATAGTCAATAACGTCGAAATCCATAAAACAGATATCCAGTAATTGACTAATTACCTTCTTTTTCTATTTGGAGTTGGGGCGAATATTAAATTTCGAATATAATGTATAATATCGACCATATTTTAGGGCAAAATAGCCAATTAAAAGCACTACTAAGGTATATTTAGATTACATTGAATTTATAACCAAAATTGTAAGCAAATTGTCGTAGCTACAAATATCATATTGCACTTGATATTTTTGGCAACTTGTACGACATTCGTAGAATGAAATTTAAAGAACTTTATGCGTTCCAATGTAAAATTATAGACACACGTAAACTACACCTCGTTCACTGGAGACCGGGACAGATTCAAAATGGCCGTTATCAAATTAATTTCAGTGGCGTAACAAAACTACCGCCCTTGTTGTAACGATTATTTCGGTTTGAACGCGGCTATTTAGATACGAATTCTCATTATTATAATTATGATAAATCTAACGTATATTTTAAAAATAAATCGAGGATTTAAGGGTTTAATAATAGTAAAAATATTGTTTGAAAAGTTGCGCCCTCTAGATATTATAGGCAGTACTTGAGATTTTTATTTAAACGTGGAAAATAATATTTCTTTAATTAAGATACAACAAATATTTATGATGTATTTTGAGATTAAAGCGTTTTTCGTTTAAATTACGTATTAATGAAGGCATGGCACTGGAGTTAGTCACAATAATGGCTTTTAAATAGCACCCAGATAACAAAAAATTATTATTATGCAGTCATACTTTCAAAGTGTTTATGGTAACTACTAATATAAGTCGGTTTATACAGTCCATACTCGACATTTTATATAAAATATAATTACCCCACTCTATATATGTATTTACAGTTTTATTTCTACCACTCGCGGGTTCGCAACCACAATGTCTTTGAATTTCACTTGACAGCTGTATGACAGCAGGTCAACAGACAACAAATTAAACGTTCCCGGTTTGTAAACTATTTCCGTAAGTTTAAAAATAAGTTAGTAAACGTTATGAACCCCTGTGTTTTGCCACAACCAGCAGAAGATAAAGATGGTGACGAACGTTGGATGAGTATAGTAATTAATTTTTAATATCGATATAATATATGTAATACTTTATATCGGTCTCCAACATTTTTGTAATGCATTCATGCAGAAAGAAAACAAGTTCCTTTTTTTTATTTCAGCACTATCGATTTCTTTCTGAAACACGAGAAAAAGATCCAGATGTGATATTTATTGGAGATTCGATACTTCAAGCCTTACAACACACCGACTTTTGGAATGACGTTTTTGCGCCTCTACACTGTTTAAATTTCGGCATTCATAGAGATAAAATTGAAAACGTTTTGTGGCGAATCAAAAACGGAGAGCTCGACAATGTTAAACCGAAAGTAAGATATGCCGAGATTAAAAATTTTGTAATATAAATTTGGATTATTTTTGGTAGGTTGTGGTCTTACATACAGGAACAAATAATTATACAAATACCCCCGAACAAATTATAGAGGGTATCGTAGAAATTATTAATATTATTCGAGAAAAACATCCAGATGTTTATTTAGTGATACCCGTAAGTATCTCGTTAAAATTTCGGAATTGTGTTTATTTTATTTTTTATTTCAAATAGACGCTGTTACCGAGAGGTCACAATCCAAACCCTTTACGGGATCGGATAGCTCAAGTAAACGAGGTTTTAAAAACAAAAATTTCTGCCATGCCAAAAGTAGAAGTTGTAACTATAGATAAGGGTTTCGTACATCCCGATGGAACCATAAGCCATCACGATATGTACGACTATTTATTGCTCACGAATGCTGGTAGTAAGAAAGCGTTTGATCCTGTACATGAATTATTATTACAGCTACTTAACGAGGGAGAGACTGAAAAAGATTTAACGCCCTCAGAGTAACTTAATAATCGACTCTGCCTTTTCTATTATTAGAATATTTACTTAGGATACTACCATTTTGATTATCGAACATTCCTTTTAAGTACTAAAATCGGCTTAACTTTTATGTAATTAGAATTTGATCTCCCTTTTACAAATGGAATAGAAAATACTATTCTTTTTAAGAATTTAATTTTCAGTAGTTATGTGAAAGTTGTACAATTTTTTTTGCTGGATATATTATGAAAATGCTTTTCAGTTATTGTTTATAATTATATATATGTATAATATTATATAGGTACCTCTAAGCAAATCGCTATTTTTACAAATACTTTTCATGTAATATTTGTTACTGATCAAAGTTTTGGATGAACCAACACAAACCTGTATTTATTTATTTATTGAAATAAATATAATTATTGCTCGTGAAACATTTTCTATTTCATTTTTGAAAATTACCGTTAAAAGACCTTTTAAATTACTATATCTAACAATAAGATAATGTTAGCTAAAAGACCTTCAAATAGTTAATCATATTTGTATGTAAATTAATGAAATTATAATCTCCTCAAAGATATATATTTGCATGCCGAATTGTGTGAAATTATTGTTTTGTGTTTACAATTACTTGCACTAAATATCAAGTTTAATCGTAGTTTATTTAAACTGCATATTGTTCCATGCAATATATAGTGTTGGCTGTTATAGCAATAATCAGAAAACTTTATGGTTGAAGTTTAAAAGTAAAGTCATTACGTATTTATGTTACCTATTCTAATTCATATCATTATTATACTTTGTATCAAACTATTTTAGATAATAGAATTTGTCCAAAGGATCATTTAAGTAAATTAACTTTGATGCCATATATAAATCCATAAAATAATCTTGAAAGTAGTACATATAATAATGTACTTTACATACCTCGATCTTCTGTAAATGTAACAGGGAGGAGATGCGAAGAACAGTACTATAGCTACTGCGATGTAAATTTGAACGCATCTTTCTTGAAAGTGTTCATTCTAATTTTCGAGTTAGCGTCTACGACTCATCATTTAAATGCAGTTGTGGAAAGATTTCTCTGAAATATATAAGAATTTTGAACTGTAAAAAAATATTTTCAGTTACCTATGTTAAAATTTGAATAATTACCACATCCGTGCAAAGAATAATGCTATACGCTCAGTAAGATCCGCGCACAGAGATTACTAATTCTCACCACTAATTTTGTAATAAAAACGGCAGAATAAAAGACACTAATTGTTGTAAAAAAGTAAAAGGTACAACCTAAAATTTAAAAAAAATAGCGTACCGGCTCCCACTAGACTTTTAAATCGTAACAATAAATTTTAGGAAGAATTAATTTATATTTCGATTGAAATTAACTTTTGGAATTTAATTACAAATTAATGAACACTATTAAATATAATTTTCTAATAAAAATGTACGTTTTCATCTCTGATTGTGAGCTATTCAAACACGACGTTGAACGATGAAACGACGATTAGGATTTACGGGAATTAGATATTACGGTAATTTTGGAAGTCACATTGCTGTCAAAACCATATGACAGTTTCGTTTGGACAAATTCTTTAAAAAAAAATTAAATGGTTAGTGATGTGTAAATGAAGAAATAACATTTTTATATTATACTACTTACACAAGCTAAATAAAAATCACATTCGAATTTTAACCCCAATTTGTAACAGATATACGCAGGGGGCCGATTACGAGAATACGTCAGCTTGCCAAGACCGTCGTAAACTATTTTAAAAAGCAAATTTAGTGCCGTTATTTGTAAATAAGGATGCCCCTTTTTGGAAAATCGCAGAAAAGTCCCGCGGACGTAGTCAAGGCGTTAAAGGAAGCGGTCAACTCCTTAGAAAAAGGCGACAAGAAGGCCGAAAAAGCTCAAGAAGATGTTAGCAAAAATCTAGTCTTAATTAAAAACATGCTGTATGGTACATCGGATGCGGAACCACAGACTGACATTATCGTCGCCCAATTAGCCCAGGAATTGTACAATAGTAATCTACTATTACTCTTAATACAAAATTTAAATCGTATCGATTTCGAAGGTAAAAAGGATGTCGCACAAGTGTTTAATAATATTTTACGCCGTCAAATTGGAACTAGATCGCCTACCGTCGAATATATTTGCACGAAACCGGAAATTTTATTTACGCTTATGACAGGGTTAGTGGTCGCCAATTGTAAGAGTAATTTAGCCTAATAGATAATGTTTTAGTTACGAGCATCAGGAAATCGCTTTAAACTGTGGTACTATGTTACGAGAATGTGCCAGATACGAAGCGTTAGCCAAAATCATGTTGTATTCCGAGGATTTTTATAATTTTTTTAAATACGTGGAAGTGTCCACGTTCGATATAGCTTCAGATGCCTTTTCCACGTTTAAGGTAGCCGTTAATATGGATATAATATACACATTTAATACATATATTTGTTTTAGGAATTGTTAACTCGTCATAAAATCCTGTGTGCCGACTTTTTGGAAATGAATTACGACAAAGTGTTTAACCATTACCAACGACTGCTTAATTCTGAAAATTACGTCACCCGCCGTCAGAGTTTAAAATTACTTGGAGAACTATTGTTAGATAGACACAATTTCACTGTATGTTTTATTCGTATCAGGTCGGTACAATAATAAAATCTATTTTCTGTTTAGGTAATGACAAGGTATATATCAAATCCTGACAATCTTAAACTTATGATGAATATGTTAAAAGAACGGTCTAGAAATATTCAATTTGAAGCCTTCCATGTATTTAAAGTAAGATTTTTAGTAGTTTGTCGTGGTGACGGCATTAATGTTTATCATTTTAGGTTTTTGTAGCAAATCCTAACAAGCCAAGGCCTATTCTGGATATTTTGCTTCGTAATCAAGACAAACTCGTCGAATTCCTTATGAAATTCCACACGGATCGAGCCGAAGATGAACAGTTTAATGATGAAAAAGCATACCTTATTCGACAAATTAAAGAATTACGGCCAGTTGCAGACCATTAACATTATAGAAGCTAAATAACACTATAAAACTTTATATACAGTGTATTAGTGCTGTTGCTGTTCATTTGTTACAGTTTTAATGCTGTTTTTGAGATATATTTTTAAATATTAATATAGTTGAATCAGGTGTTTTATTCTAAATTAATTTGTGCTAGGAATTTACGAATGATTTAAAGTGTGTTCAATTATTTGGGACGCTTATTGAACTGTAACGAATTATAACATCAACTATTAGCCTAAGTGCTTGTTTGGGATGGTATGCAATGCGCAAGCATCATGTTACATAATGGGTGTATTTAGATTTTATATTTATATACATAAATTGTTTATGTGTGTAAAAGAAATAATAGCGCCACTTTTGTAGCGCTTTTTTGTTATAATTTTAATATATTTAGATACTTACAATCATTGTAAATTATCACTTATTTTGTTATTTCGAAAGTTAGTTGCTTGTATATTTTGATTTTTAGTTCAAAAATTGAATATGACCTGTTATTTTTTAAAGTTTTGTACATATATATATTTTAAATGTATTTAATTTTCTTATTTAGTATTCCATTAATTGCTTTCGTCTATTAATTTTTTAAGTTCATAGCGTAATAATTGTAAAAAAAATGAATTTATAGTTAGATGAATTGAAAATTTTACTTGAAACTGAGTTCCTTAGGCTTTAAATACCTATATAAATACATTACATTACCAAATTTAATATTTAATATAGGGGTGCCTGCAAAGTGCTACACATTTTTAATGAACTATTCTAGGAATTAACAAAAAAAATAAATAAATAGAAATATATCAATTCTAAATTCTAGGAAATCTAAAAATAAAATAGTTTTTTAAAGCAAATTTATAAAGGGGGAGGAAATCAGATTTTTGGGCTGTTATTTATTTGTTACAGTTTTTTTTAAGCCCGTAATGGCAGAATTATGATTTATTATTAGCTTAAGAACCTAACTGCATAGAATGATTATTTGAAGTATGTTCTTAAAACTTAGATTTTAAATAGAAGGCTATTATCACAATTTGTTAATCATTTTATATATTAAATTACCTACCGATTTTACATAATTTTTATCGTTATTATGATGTGTATTTTTATATTTATTTAACTTATCTGCAGTACCATAGAAAAATAAATACCCTTGAGAAACATGATTTTGAGCTTGCATTCTTTAATATACCACCTTTGATCGTCTGATTAATTAGATTTTTTGGAGATCTCGTCAAAATTAATTCAAATTCATTGACAAATAATAATAAATGAAATTGATGGTAATGCCAAAAAAAACTAGCACAAAGCTATGAAGTGAAATAGATTCTTTTGATGGAAAGTATTTTAATAAAAATGTAGCATCAAGAGATGCTGCTATTTTTTTTGCTTTTATACTAATATTGTGATTATTTTACTAACTAAAGAAATATCGGGAGTAGAGGTGTATGATAGATTGCTTTTAATACTATATGAGAAAAGAAAAGATTTCGTTTTTAACAATAGATGCTTTTCTGCTAACAACAGTAGCTAAAATCCAATTAAAAATCTCCAGTAAACAATACAAGCAAAACGATAACGTTTTATTATAATACATAATATTTACAGAAATTTATGCATTTTTTAATATATTTCCATCAAAATATATTTTGAAACTAACTACATAAAAAAAATTGTAGAGTTCTTAATATAAAAACTATTTTTAAAAATATTGAAACATATTTAAAAAGAAAACACTTAAAATAAAATTTCTGTTACAGTCGAGTATTGATGAAGTAGTCAATACAGTGCATCATTTGTTCAAATTTAAAAGTATTTTTCATTTATGTTTTTTCTAATGTATTCTAATGTTTATCTTTTTCTAATGTATTTTAATAACAGTAATCTAAACTACATAAAAAATTTATTTTACAATTTTTGGTAAATTATACTTTAGACAAACATTCATTGGAATTTATATATAATTTTCAAATCTAATAAGCAGCTTCTTTATAATATTAAACCCAATTTTATTTATTATATTGTAGGTACCTAAATATTAGTATATAAATAATAAAATTATATATTTCATAAAATATTTAAACAGCATTATTTTATGTATAATCAAAACTAACCGATACTTACAATATTATACTTAATAATGTAGGTGGGTATACATTTTACAAAATCATTTGATTATAATGATTAAAAATAATACAAAATTTATATTTCTAAAAACTGAAAATTATGTAGGTGGTATAAATAAAGATGATACATGGAATATTAGAAGTTATCCTGATTATTAATATACAAATTGTCTATTGGGTTCAGTATCATTATTTATTATATGGAAAGTAACTAAAAAAGTGAAATTTCTGCTTAGTAAAACAATAAAATGACACTACTAAAACGTTATTGTTTATATATAGGCAAATAAAATAATATAAATCTATAATAAAAGTAATTTGTCAATGCTTCATACAAAAAGAGATGTAATTTCTGCAAATATTCCACTTTTTAATGATAAAAAACACCACAAATACATTTGTTTGATAATAAAATATACTCAGTCATAGTCAGACATACATAGTCTTGAATTTAAAACCTAAATTAATCATCTAATTTATAAACCAACAAATAGAACAATAAATTGAAGCTTGACAAGCCATTGAAATTCAATTTAAAAAGTGTACATTAATATAAAAAACAGCTACTTGTACACATATAAGAATAGTTACTTTTTATTCATTTCAGTATTATTTATGATAAATTTGAAGTTGCATAAATTAAAATCTACTAACTACTAACATTACACGTGAATGATTCAAGGATCATATTTGTGCAAACGTAATCTCCACTGTTTTATAAGTCCATCCCAGCCTCGCCTGGAATACTTAAAGTATTTATTTGGTGTAACAGGATCGTCTGAGCTACGTTTATTTCGTTGAACAAGTTTGGCGTAGTTGTCGTAACCGATTGTGTTCTTCCCATAATCAATCTGCTTTTGTCTACGCGCTAGAACTACTGTATCGGTTTCGTAGTCCTGCTTTTTTGTTAATTTTGCCGCTGGTGACGAATTGCGAGAACTGTCCTTATCAGATGACGACGATGACTTGTTTATAAAATCAGATTCATGTTTAATATAGGGTGCATCACGGTTCCTAGTTCGTTTGATAGATTTTCTAGACAAACGTCTGTTTTCGTGACACACTTTAACTATATTATCAATATTGTTGCAATCTAACTCATGTTTTATAATGCAAAGTGGATCTTTATCTGTGTTGGACTCCGTTTTTATTTGTTTGCTATACCATTCATTGTTTGGGCATTGTTTACAGTCATCATGGTCTTTGCATTCTTCTTCCTCGTTTTCAGAGACCGATTCTGCTTTTAATTTCACATGTTCCTTAAAAAATGTATCGTATTCCCAAGAATCTTCGTCGAATATTCTTGCATTCTTAAGAGATGTATTCATGGTAACGTTATTTAATAATATTTACGTTTACAGGCAATGAATGCAAAGAGACAGGTTATATTTTAAAATATTTCGATACTTGGTAAACGGCTATTAAATATAAATTGTTTTAACATACCCTGGTAATGGGAAGTAAATTAAAATGTTTGCTGTTGCTGTCTATTTTTACAACATAAACTACAGTTTTAGCGGGACTACATAATTTGCATGAAAATTCCCTCAATAAGTTAGGTTACGTTCCACACGTAAGGGCGCTATTCTTAATCAAAGGCGTAACCTATTTTTTTTGTCGTCGAAGCGAAGGTACTAATTTTTTTTAAGGGTTACTATCAAATTTAATTTTATAATTGCTTCGAATCAATCACAAAAATGTGATTGTTATTGAAAGATTTAAGAAACTATGCAAATGCAAATTTTAAACATAAAGCGATTATGTACACATGTTATGTTCTTCGCAACACTGTTGGTTGCCTATATTACATAAAATATTGAAGCGTTTTTTTTATCTATTAAAATATTATCATAATTCATGTTAATTTTTACGTAGGTACAGAGTAGAATAATAATGTTTAAATAAAAAGTATAAAATTTATTCATAAATAAATATTTAAATTTCAATTTTTGTTCGGTGAATTTGCACGTCAATTCGAAAGCTTCGAGAGCTTTTCTCAGAAGAACTTCGATTCTGATCTGAATACTTTGACGTATAGCTAACTAGACGTTTTCATTTTTTTGTAAAGATCACCGCACATTTGATTATTACGAATTTGAACAAATTGTAATTTGACGAAGAAACATTTCACACGCGAGTTGCTGGATTTGTTGCAAAAACAAATGGACAAACGGAGCTTTATTATTGAAAGCTCGAACGAATTTTCGTCAACTGTCACCTGTTCGTCATACCGAACAGAAAATTTCTTTTAAATTTTTATATATTGTTCAATATGTTGCAATAGGTTTGGTAATACTTATTTGTGCTAAAGCGTTTGACTTTCGGTCTGTGATATCAGTATTTCTTTCTTTAATATTTCACCCAATGCAGGCAGCCGTAACCCTATATGATATACCTATGTTCTATTATAATGTTTGATTTTTTATTTAAGTTTTACGATCGTTCAAAATATTTTACATACTTCCTCTTTATATCAAACAAAGGCCATAACGGAATAATTAATAAAAAAAATAATATAATCCTTCAATTCGCCATATCAAATTTCCCGATTTTGTTTTACCACGGTATCTAACCGAAATTCCATTAAACTAAAGTGTTCAACACGACCAGGGTATCGCACGTGTTCTTATACAATGGTGAAGAAGAGGCTTGTATAATCTACCTTCATGACGAAACAAAACGAATTCATTTCGTACATCGAGTAGTCGAGCAGTTGTCGGATGAATTTCCCGTAAGAGAAAGGCTTGCAAGCAGCTGCATCCGTCGTTACGCACGTGTCGAGGTATTTAGTAGAGAAGCAACCCCTGGATAACTTCGACCCTTCATATTACGTCCCTTGAAGTCAACGTGGATGCCATTCATTCCTCCAAAATTTAACGTTCGTTTTAATTTCAATTAAAAAAAAAACGAGGCTCTAATCGCATTAAGTCAATTACAATATAAGCAATTATAGGTATTTCAAGGAAAATTAACATTGACGAGAAGAAAAGTGAAATAACTTCAGCGACATAGGTAATATGCAAGTTTCACTTCCAGACCTATCACATTAGAAAAATACATCGATTGCAGCAATTACAGTGCTTTCCTGTCCCAAATTTCTGAAAACGTTACGCATTATATAACACCAAAAGAGAGCCCTAAATCTATTTACTTCCATTTTCCGGAAAAACAATAAATCTCGGATTTAACAAATCTCCACGTAGTATAGTCTTTTGAACAAACGTGCGTTATATTCTTTGGATTAACTGTGTTACGTGATACAGCTGTCGCTAACGGTGAAATTTTAAAATAAACGCGATCACAGACAGAATTGCGACAGCACAATCCCATCATAAATATATGGATAAAATGTACTACTTGTTTTAAAATTGATTGTGTCAGAACGCGTGATTCCGACCGACAAAATGCCATTTTCGTCGAACAATCGCGAGAAAAGAGTTAAAGACGATGAAGAAGATATTAACGATAATCGTGTCTATTAATTTTGGACTGCAGCGTGGGGTGCAGAAAGATTTTGACTATAAATGAAATTAAGATAATCGCCGAAGCTCGAAACTTCCGCAGTTATGCCTTCCGTTGTTACTCTTCTTAATTACTGAGATAAGAGAATGAAATTTTCTGAAAAGGAATATTAATGCATATTCAGTAAATTATGACATTATAATGTGGTGGATTAAAAGTTATCGATAACGATGCAACTTTTATTAGGTAGATATTTATATTGTTAGGAACTGTCAGTGATAAAATTTGATTTTCTAGAATTCCGTTACAATTTTCTGATTGTGATTTTTACGAGAAGATATCGTAACAAGAGCGCACTCGAGAGTTGAAATGATTTAGTTTCATCGAAAGGTTCGAGCACAAACTCCACGAACGAAACCATTTCTCTACCCATTACGGTCGTCTATATAATGGTGTGCGATTATAAAGTTTTTATCATTCTATAAATTGTAATTTATAACAAACTTACGCAAAATTGCAATCAATCTTCAAGAATCGAATAAACAACAAATATCGAAAGCGTGAATGTCAAACTAGAAACGTCTGCACTTTAGCTAATTTCAGGAACTCGAGTGCCCTCGTAAATTACATTCGCTTTTCCCCACAACTTTTTTTGAAACAAAAATAACAGCTTTTAATGACATCGTCCTTTCCAAATTAAAACCTTTGGTGGAATTAAAGATCGTCTTATTTTATCGAACTCAACAAAACCTTTTATCTTCAAACCCGTTCGTAAATAATGTATAAATACAACACGCCCGAGGTCAAGGGCAATCTGACGAAATACCGTATCAAAATGTAATTGCACTTAATTTGAACAATCGATCGAATTACAAAAAAAAGTCAACCAACATCGAGCCATCTGTTTGTTTCGTCTTTCTCCGTACACATCACCGACTTCAGTCAAAAACGATTGGATAATTGCCCAAAAGCTCGCCGTAATTCAAATGCACAACTCACGTATTAATTGTTTTTAGGAGCAATCGACTCACTTTTCCAGATGTTTTAAGTGCATCTAAAATTAAACTGGTTTTTGCGCATTTGTTGCCAAAAAAGGCACCGATTTTCTGAAACTGGCCAAACGTTCGTTTGCAAGCTTTAACCGGTCGTCGTTCATGTAATATCGGCACAATTAAAATTGATAGTTTGGTAAAAAAAAAGATAGGTAATGGAAATTCCATCGAAGTAAAGTTAAAATGCGTGCAATTTTAGAATGCAGATAGAACAGTTTCGCGCTTCTATCATAATCGAATCTCGGAGAAGGTGGAAACAGACATCCCCGGAGCACTATTCGACGGAAAATGAATTACGCGATGGAAAATTAAGCGAGCTAATGATAGGACGTTACAATTAAAAATGCGCGTATATGTAGTTCATTCAAACGTCGTTATCGCGTTATATTAAAATAAATAAAAATTCAAGAAGTACATAATACGTAGGTATAAAACCTCAACAAACTTTAATGGCACGCCGCGGGAATAGACATTTTCAAAAAAGGGAAGAAGAGCATAAATATAATTTAGTTAAAAGAACGAGACGCGGAGTGAATTTATTTCGAGGGGATTAACAACTCGGTGGATTTAAAAGGATTTTTTTAAGTTTCGCGAAGGGAAATGTTTACTTAAACATTTTAATTGCGCAATTGTAAACGGTGCACGTGAATGCGTTTTGAAATTTTATGCTTATACGAGGTTCGACGAGAAAATAAGCGGCCTGTGTTCAGGCGACTTCCATATTTATTTAGTGGTACCTACACGATGGTTAAAAAGAATAAGCTGCATTTCAAAACAAATTAGGTAGCTTTTGTGTTAAGCAAAATAATAATAATGGGAGATTTATTTTCAACTCATGCGGTATAGAAACGTGATAAACGATTGAAACTTCTGAAGGGGTTGACAGGTGATCAGTTGCGGCACTACTTCAGACAATGACAGGCACATATGCTGGGGTGCATAGGTGGGAAGGGGCGTTTATTGAAGAGGACAAAAATTACTATATATACACTGTAATTTCTAATAGTTGATTATTAGAGGTGTTATGTATATCCCACCTTAAGGATTTTTAAAATACCAGCATTTCAACATATTTTAGCATTTGAGTACATACTCAAATGCTTCTGTGTATGTCTATCGAGTACAAATTCTAATGTTGTAGACTTATTCATAATAATTGCTATTGGAGTTAAACCTGTCCATTTCGTTTTCTGCGGCAGGTACGATAAGGGCAGTAGGTACATCAGATTCATAAAACACTATCCTAAACACTATCTATCGCAGAATTATAAATTTACTCTATTTTTAATTTTATTCTATTTTAATTTTATAATTTTTCCTTATAGTATGTTACAGACAAGTGGCAGTCCCAGCTGCAGCAGTATTAGTTTGCATTTTACGTAAGTGTTAAACAAAATTATTTCAGGATTTTAATTTTTTTAAATGTTTTTTGATTTTTATTTTAATTTCTCTTGTTTTGAGAGATTTTACCTTTTTAATGCATTCGTTTACGGATAAAAAACGAAATTTTAAAGTTTTGATTGTCGCAACAATTTTTAAACAATTTAGGCTGACAAGTAGACAGAATTTGATCGATTACATTTTTTTTGCCATCTCTTTACTTAAAAAAAATATTCTAATAATTCCAGTTTTTTAGTGGCATTCTTTTAATTCTTCTTGTTCTAAATTTCTTCCGTTTTTTACTGACTATTATAATACTTTAATGCAATTGTTGTAGTTATTTTACTAACGAAGTGAAAATAAGGCAAAGTGTGGGGGTAATGATACGATTCGGTTAGTTTTCTGATTACCTATTTACTTGAAAAGTCGACCGCGCGCAAGCCTCGGTATTAAATTTTCATGTCGCATGCCGATTCCAAAACATATTTCACATTACCGGTCCGATGTCGGAGATTAGAATTTTTTTAATTTTTCTTTGAACGGCCGTTATTTTACGCTTTTATTTTACGCCGACATTACGTTGTCCAAATTTCAGCCTCCTACGATCAAAATTGCGACCGGAATCGTGTCCACAAGAAATTGTAAATGACCGACCCAAAATGAATGACCTATATTTTCGTGATCTAGGGGTCGAGATCGGAGAAAAGCCAAAAGGACACGTCTGGGTCCCGTCATTAGATAAGCAGCAATCGCTTTATTTTCTATGAAAATTCGCTAATAGATTAATTTCGTTTCCTATATTCTGTTTGTATATCTATTTTTAAAACTTGGCCGTTTTGAAGAATTCTATAACAAACACACGTAAATTTACAACTGGTCGCAAACGATTTATTTATTAAAATAACGTTTTGCCGGTTTAAAATATTACTTGTACACTCTCAAAACCCATCGAGCAAGTGCATGTAACAACCTAATACTAGATTTCCACTTTTAACAATAAGTCGAGTTTGTCAAACTCCAGTTGAGATATATTATTATACCTTAATGGTCTAAAATTGTAGCTTGCGTAGTTACGTAAAGGTAGAATATAACACAAAATACGTCACTTTTGTTACTAAGGATGAAATTTATACCTTAAGGTATTAATTTTTAGGTTTCAAGAATTATTTTACCTTGCAAGGTATTTTATAATACCCTTAAATTTTATTTCTACTTTTCTTCGATCTTTAGAAATAACATTGTACCTATATTATAATATTTTCATAATAAAATCCATTAATTACGTCGCTCCGGTTATTTTTTTTTTGCCAAACCACGTAGTTTCTAGTACTTATAAAGTAGTAGTATTATTTTTCGTTCGGTGCCATTTCAATTATTAGCAATTGCCTAATTAATATTGTAAACGTCAGCTTTAGTTGCAGACGTACCTACTTAGACTATCAATTTTTATGTTCAGAATTAGCATGGGAAAATTAAAAAAGACGCTAATTAAAACAAAACGGAATTGTGAGGCTTCCATAAATGAACAATTCGGTAGGTAATTAGAAGACATTCTGATTTTGTACACAAACATGAAAGAAAATGACAACAATTTGGGCCGGATTTTATGAATCTCAAATAGATAATTAGAGCTCGTTCGACATCATTAGCGAAATTGCTTTCATCGTGCTAATTAAACGTCTTCCACTTTAATTGTTAGACATTTCTTTTGCCGGCCATTTGGTTACTATTATAGTAGTTAAAGGACGCGGTTTTAATAAACGTTTGCTGGCGAGTCCGAAATTAAAGCGACTAGATAAAAATACGTAGGTACGCAGTATTACATTGTAATTTTAATTTAAAATTATCACAACGTTAATAAACATAATTATTATCTTACAATTAATACATATTAAACTGTAGGTAATTTATTAGATGCAAACGGATGTGGTACAAATATTATTGTCAAAACTTGTGTCGAGACTAAGGTTTGAAAGGCAAGAAAATGACTTCTTTTTCAAAAACATCGAGAAATCTTCGACTTCGGTTAAAAATAATAATACTTAGAGAAGCGGTTGTAGTTTAATAAACTCGTTTGCTTGTAGCAGTAGAAATTCACCAAATTTTCATCTAAAATCTAAAATCGATTTGGGCCAACTTGCCTTAGTACAATTTTGCTTTCTTACAAAGTTATGCGCCTTAAAAAAGTTTTTTTTTGATTTCATCTTTTCGCAATTAATTACTCGCTTATTTTTGGATTTGAAATATTATTTTGAATTGTTTGTGACTGTTAATGTGACTGTTTGTGAATGTAAATGCTATTTAAATATGTTAATAAGCGCGCATTCATTTTAAAGAACAATAAACAAAATATATTTTTTGGTTGGATATTTAATTCTTCTCTCTTGATAAATATAAATAAAACAGAATTTTACATTTAATCAATTACAGTTTATTTTTGCCCGACTTAAACAGATAATAATAATAAAATTAATCATTTTATTTTAACTCGTAATTTAAAGGAATGCGATAAGACGTTTTAAAACGAGTGAATATGTTGTGAAACAGATAAGGCCACGAACATGTTGCTCGACTTGCGTCCGTTATCTCTGATTAAGCGCGGCCTGCACGTCTGTTACCTGATGATAAAATTGACTTTCTAAAATTTAAACAAAGCAGTTCGGCATTTATGTAAGAAACGTCGACGGACTCGAATAAACGTATTTTAAAAATTCCTTTCAGTAGTACGCCAACATTAATGGTGCTCGGAAGTGCGAAAATGTAGTGCTGTTTAGACTTTGAATTTCGATTTTGTGTTTATATCCTGGTCGTTAACGGATGGCTTTTTGGGACTGCGAATCAATGATACGATTACACGCGGCAGTAAGGTCAGAATTTTATTAATTTAATTAATTATTGTAAGGGTGCCCGAATTTTAACGTTGCCTCGACGAAATAGGGATTCGCTAAAATTCAGATTTTAGTAGGTGTTTCTACGTCTAGTATGGTTCAAAAATTTTGTTTTAATTTGGCTTAACAAATTTTTAATTGATGGTTATTTGATTTAATGAACAAATACAATTGCATAATAACGATTGACATTAAGTACTATAGAATAAAATATCTTTTAAGTCCGTTAAATTTTTGAAAATATCTATTTATTAATAGGTTTAAGCTATTAAGAAAATATCCATATAAATCCCTTTATTAGCTTAATTATTATGGAAAATATTTCATATGACCTATAAATATTTTATTTAATGCACGTTTTGTAGAACGAGTCACTTGTAAGTTATGTAGGGAAAATCGTGTATTATGCAATTCATATGCTGTTATCCAAAAATTTTGTAACATAACAAGTTCGCGTTTTTATTGCCGAATTTGTTCAACATTTACTGGCCGGACATAATGCTAAAAGGTTGGAATGTTGTCTGACACTAGGTGAAAAAATAATGGATAATCTTAACTTTACATTTGACTTAACTTAATTTAAACTTTAAAATTACAAGCAGCTGTCAAAATTTCTAATGATACGATTATGGGATTAGGTACGTAGTAAGAATAACATTTTTAAAATCGTCGTGTTGGAAAATTCAATGATTTGACAGTTGTTTAAGATGGATATTGGCCAATTATTTATCCCAGAAAGTCACTAGACTCGTTAACTACCCATAGTTTTTTTAATTTTTTGCACAAACAGTGTCTACGAAAAGAATTTTTAATGAGTCGCATTCGGCCGTATACGAATTCGTTAATATTTCGTTAAATTAGAAGTACTTTGAAATCCTTTTTCACTACAACTCGGTTACCTGTAGTTAACCGTGGACATATGTTGATAATTTTGTTTAAAATATAAATAATTTATATATACATGTTAAATTTCTATAAAATTGTCAAACCAGTCATATTACCGATAATAATACGCTTTAAAGTACAAAAGTTAACTAGGGTAATTATATTTGATGTCGCAAGTAGTACAACCAATTTATGGCTCGTTGTGCTCAACGTTGCTTCTTTTGTGAACTAAATTGATATTTGAACGGCATACAATAATTGTTTGGTTGTCTAAACAGAATATTTATGCATCGTTGATTATTCAGAAAACTAGGTTGATTACGATTCGTTATAGATAAATCATTTCGTTTTGTGGTTGTAACTTTCAATTAGGTAATTAATTCAAACAAGAAAGCGTATAAAAATTGTCGTTTTAATAACGCAACCGTATTTCCAGCATTTCTCGATTTTTATAATTTACGTAATTCCCCTTAAAGTTAAAAAAATCACCCTACTTTACTTATACTTTGGTGTAGTAAAAACTAAAAATATCGCAGTTGAATGTTTTGGCTGTACTAAATGCCATTAAAAATCTACATTTTTAAAAAATAAACATGTTCATAATTTAAACATGGCGTCGAGCGTTTCCTTCGAGCAATCGTTTTAAGGGTGCTTTCGCTTAAATGTTGCTGAAGGTGCAAGTATAACTTTTTGGCGGTTAATGTCGTCGAAATTTCTATTAAAATATTGCCCACGCGAGAATTTTATAAAGTGGTGTGTAAAACAGTTTCTAATTAGAATTAATTTTCCTATGAACTGATTTTAAAGAGATTCGGATATTTTATATAACCTATTGGTATTTTATTCTACGAGTTCATTTTCAATCGTTTTCGCGCAGAAAAGGACGAGCATGTATGGTCAGATTTTTGATAAAAAACTTAAAATATTTTCCATTTGGCACCGCATAAAATCTCGTCACGTGTCAGTTTTCTAAATCAAATTTTTATACAAAAAATTATCGCTATATTTTTTAGTGGTTCTTTACAGTTAACGAACGACATTAATTTTCTAGTTTACGGGAAAATGGAAGATAGTTAAAGGTAACTAGAATCCGATAGTCATTATTACTCGACTCGGGCTGCAATAAAATTCGATGAAGTTAACGAACCCATTTATTGTAATGGTTAAATCTGCAATAACGTATTTAAAACCCTATAAACCCGAGAAAATCTTTAACTCTTTACTTCTACGTTGATTAAATGAAGCGAAATAAACCGGTTATTTTTGTTTTAATGTCTTATTCGAGACGATAATGTGATTAAAGTTAGTACGTTTGATTAACCGAAACCCTCCCTTTGATTAAATTTTCAACTATAAATATTCCTTAATACACAAAAGAGCAAACAATTTAATTTACAGCTCCTATACGACGTAAGGAAAGGTAACGAAGGCGTTTACGAGCAGTGCTTATCTATATATTAGTATGTTCGGTTCAACACCCTTCGGTTACAATGCACTTCCGAAGTCTCCTAAAGTAATTAACGAAACGTCGCTGCACGTCGTGACTAATTAAAAACGATATTTTCATATTTGAATGCACGGATATACATCTTCCAAAACGTGCGGCATATACAGGCGCGTATCTGCACATTTTAAAAATCGTCACACATTCAATGTTTCTAATCATTTTGTTCGCCGCATACACAATGAATTACTACAAGGTAATGATTGCAATAAATTCGCGCATAGGGGTGAGCCTCGGCAAAAGCGAACGTCAAAATTGAATCGGCAGATTGTGGGGCACAAATGATATTATGTTGGTTTTTATAATTCGTTGTGCTTTCGAGAATTAACAGCCGGTTGGGGGGGTTATGGTGATTTATTTCCGAGTCCAATTTTTACATGGATGGTTTCATTGTCGAGCACGTGCTCTTTTTAGAATACTCGTTGATAAATCGATACGATTTTAAATGAAAACGTCTGATCGTGTTTGAAATCATTTTAATCAATTTAAAAATAACATACGATAATAATACGCAATCCATTTTTTTTTAATGCACGTTACTAGTTTCATTAATTACATAAATTTTGAGAAATACGAGAAAAACGAATGGACAGATTTTGGCGTGAAATGGAAGAAAATTTTTAAAATAACACAAGCCAGAAAAATGCGAATTGTTAGTCACTATAATTTCCTCGTTTTTGTCATTTTAAGAATTTCTTGACCTTTCATTCCATAATATAACAAATGAAAAATATTTAAAATATGATATTTATTCTAATTGCAAGATATTTCGAACATCTTTTTAATAAATAGGTACACTAATTAATATTCATAATAAAACCAGAACTTTGTCGTCAACGACAACCCATTAGATCATGCGGTCTCATCAATAATCCCCACTTTCTGTAAACGTTAAACAAACTACGTTATCATTTATTGTTTAACGAGACGAAAATTATTACAGATTTGACATTTATATTGTTTCGGATGTGTATAAGTGTCGTGAGCCGCAGCGTCAAATCTGACATACAACTTCCTAAGTTCATCTATTAAGTCTGTTTGTTTCCAAACAATATTGTAACTGTATGTAAATGTCCTTAAAATTAATGGACATGCAAATTTACTTCAAAGTTTAACTCAAATTTTGTTCGTAATAGAAAGTAATTAATTCCGCTAATTTAAATTTTAATTAACAATTTACGAGGTATCTGTCATATCTGAATATAATGCGAAATAAAAGTGTACTCGTTTCGGAGGTGGATTTTTCGACTAACGCGTTCGTGTACCCCCGTTTATCTTATCCAACAATATTACTTGACAAACGTTTAAAAATGCCGATAATTCATTCTGACAGTAAAAAGGAAGTGAAATTAACGTGTGCATGACCTATATTGTACCGTGTAGTTCCATACAGATAAGCATAAAATGCACCTTACAAAAGGAAAATGCGTAGCGTACGTCGGAACAACATGAATATTCAACACCAACAAACGCGTAAATAGTCTTGTGTACCTTCCCTTCTTGAAACCACTTCAGAACACAATGCAAATTTGTTTTAATAAAAACCCTTTACCTATCTTCCTTTCAAATGAACTCGAGCTGTGCTCAACTAGAAATGAATAATAACGCAAATTGCCGGTTTCGAAATAGACGGTTTTCGTAATTAATCGCTTATCAATATTAAGCTTTTCCTTCGAATCTAACAATTGTACTTATAAATTAAACCAACAAACTATTATTACCATGTACTACGCGATTTGTTATGTAGATATCCAGAGAGAAAGAGAGAGAGAGAACATCCGGTACTCATAATTTTGAATTTCTCCTGCCCTTAGATAAGCAACGGAATTGATGAGCCAAGTGTTGTTTCCTTGTTTAATTAAGCCTTATGTTTATTGAAAAGCTGTTTTAATTAAAGAAACGTTTTATAAGTTTACGGCAAAACTCGAAATAGCGAACTAGGGATTTTAAGAGAAATTCAGACGAAGAAAACGATTTTTGATTATATATATATATAGTAGTAACAACCCTCATCTTCTATTCTATAATAATAATTTCAGTATGAATTTTTTGTATGTACACCTACACGACAATTCCTAATATTTATAACTAAAAAAGATCAGTTATTTTATATAAATAGTTGAATAGGAAGTTGTTTCGATTTTTTTCAATGCTCATACTTTTCTTTATTTAAATCATTAACAGTTTTGTTTTAATTTGTTGCTGAACTGAGATTTTCATAAGAATTCTTTATAGCTTTCCACAACCGATAGCACATTTTCAATATTTAGTTAGTTGGGACTCATGTAATTAAATAGCTACGCAGAATTTATTTATAACTTTTTAAATGTTCTTCTGGCTTGCCTTTATTTAAATCGTTAACAGATTCGGCAATAAATTGCCGGTGCCGAAATCATTCAAAAATTTGCCATTGTCGACGGCTTATTTTGTATATTTATGGCTAGTTATATAAATATTATAGTTGGGTAGGAATTTGTTTATAATTTTTCAATGTTCCTTATGTATATGTCTTTATATTTAAATTATTAACAATTTTCTTTTAATTTGCCGATGAATAGAGATTTTTAAAGAAATTCTTTAAAACTTTCACATCGACAGCACATTTTCCATATTTACTCACAATCAGTTGACTCATGCAAATAGTTATGTAGAATTTATTTATAATTTTTTAAATGTCCCTTAGGCTTGTATTTATTTAAATTATTAACAGATTCGTCAATAAATTACTGGTGCATCGAGATTTCAAGCTTAAATCATTCAAATTTGTCATTTTCGACGGCTCATTTTTTTGTATTTATAGTCAACTATATAGGTAAATAGTTTGACAGGAATTTGTTTATAATTTTTACAACGTTCGTTATACTTGTTTTTATTTAAATTATTAACAATTTTCGTTTAATTTGCCGATTTCACCAAGATTTTTATAGGAATTCCTTAAAGCTTTCCACATCCGACAGCATATTTTTTTAATATTTAGTCAGTTGTGACTCGTGTAAATAGCTACACAGAATTTGTTTAAATCATTAACAGATTCGCCAATAAATTATTGCTACATCGAGATTTTAAACCGAAATCATTCATATTGATCATTTTTGACGATTCATTTTGTGTACCTATTTAGTCAGTTATGTAAATGCGTATAGTTGCTGTCTTTTTCATACATGATTTTTTTAAAAATTGCGTTTTTATAATTGAAGATTTCGATGATTTGTTAGACAATCAACCTGATCGTCGGTATCGTTGCTAATAAATAAAATCTGGTTACGTCAACGAAATGAATAGGAAATTCTACTCGGTTTGCTGTTGATGAAGTAAATCGCGCAATTGTTCAGTTTGAAAGTTGCTCGAATGATATATGTATACCTACAATGTTAATAACTATCCATTCTTTGAATCCCGCGCATTATATATGTGTGATAAAAAGCGGGATAACCCCTAAAGCACAACGGATGCATTTTACGGACCGTGGAGAGAAGTTACTGTCCGGAAAATAATTCTTATATCGGATAGATCGATGTTGCTAGTAATAAATCCATTTGAATGGCTTTCGACGATTCTCGTTTGGGTATGCAAGTATATTTAGCGTTTTTAGTTGGGTGATTTTATAATATATGTAGATATGTATGTGTATGGCCAAGAATAATTGATAAACAAACAAGCATAAAATGTGCTTTCGTATAGATAGAGCGTTAATATTTTGTAAGTTCGATGCTTGTCATATAATTAAATAATGAAGTAAGTTTCATTTCTTTAAAAAAAAATCAGATTTATTATTTTATACATGCATCAATAAAGGACAATTTTATATCTAATAAATAAAAAGAAACGAGGTAGAGTGTTATAATTAGTACATATTTGCAATCCGCCTAATTTCTCAATTACAATTGCAAACGAGCAGTATCTTACAATTGCCGCAGACGCGAACGACCCTTGCAAGTGGTTTGCATAACAATCAGTTTGTTAACTCATTTAAATTTGCAATAATTGATTACAGTATTGAATTTGTCATGAAATAGCCCAAATCTTATCTAGTTTGTTGATAAAAAGTCGTGCATTTTATTAGATTTGGTTCAACAAGTTTTTGATGAAAAAAACTTAGGCACCTTAGAAATTCTTAAGTGATGTAGTATCACATATTTTCCTTTTGAAATGTATTGATATGATACTTACAAAAATTGTCTACTTCCATCATAGAGTTTGTTTTAAATATTTACTATTTGGCTCGTTCAGCATGGGTTGGAAACGATGTCATACATTTATTAAATATTTCTGGAAATCGTAATTTTTTCAAATTCATGTAACCTCATTTCGTCGCTCTAATTTAGAACTAGTTTAAGTCTAAAATTAATGAGACTTTAAGGTTTTAGCGTTACTTTCGAGTACGGCGAATTCGAGGCACAAACAGCCTGAGTTTTATCTTACGAAAGAAAGATACAACGCAATTTATAAATATTCTATTAGATTCATCCATAAAGAGTTTAGAAGAAAATAAAAAGAAAAAGGCGTTTCTTGTAAAATTTCCTTTTTGTATTTTTTTGCGTGTATTTATTCTGCACTAATTATTTTTTAAAATTTGATTAACTATCTACATTTTGGGCGGGTTTAATTTTTTTTTTTTATAACGATTTTTCTGCATAAACGAATCAACCGTCATACCTTCCACATAGTGTACCTAGAATCATATCTACTGCTAAACCATCAAAAATTTACCCTTAGTAATAGCGTGTACTTTTCAGAATACAGTTATCAAAATTGTGCTTACTTTATATAATAAAATGTTATTTGTACTTAAACTTTCAGTAAACTTCGTTGTTTAACGGAGATATAATTATGTAACGTTAGCGAAGATTAAATAATTTTATTAAATACACACAGAGAAGTGCAGAAATTATCCTTCACCGACTCCCACAAACTAAATATTTTAGATAGGCATTTACTTTTACTTTTGTCAGCTGTGGGAGACTCGATATTAAATTTTTAAATACGGTAGAACTTCATTTATCCGAACTCCAGTCATCCGGATAGATATTAGGAAATAAAAATTACATTTTCTACGTCAAAACTACTAACTTTGTAAGATACGTTCTGGTAATCTCGTAATATTTCGATTTTTTTCAAAACGGTAAGGGTATCTGCTTATAGCTACGCTACAACACAAAATGTGCGCTCCTGTAAAATTTGCTTTTTGTCGTTTAAGACGTTTTGCCAAAACGCCGTCGATATGTAACGTTAGTTTTAAATAAATGTGACGTTACTAATTATTGTAGTTTCGAGTTGATAAGGTTATACGTCTTACGTTGATTCATTTTAGGCAAGTATTTAAATTTTATATTTTTGAACAACTCCTTAATTTTAAAACAAATAATCTTCTGAATGTGAAAGGGCTCGCCTTGAATTTGATATTTACCTACGTTACGAATTAGTTATGTAATAACATAAAAGTTTACAAACAAGCCCTAATCGTTAAAACCCTTTAACGATCTCGCTCCACGTACATACTATTACATCGGGAAAAATACAAAAGATATTAGACTGCTTTAATTTACAAATTACAAATATTTATGTATCGCAGGTACTATTATCGCAGGGCGAGTCCGTACAGAAATGGTCGGCTAGCAAATTTGCGCTCGTGAATTTCGTTAGGTAAACATGCGAGGTTTGTTTTATTACGAGACAATTTAAAACTGGCGAATCCTTCGGGCACTAGCTTGCATACTTAATCTCTATGGAGACAGTAAATTCAAATTAAAATTCAAGATTTAAAATTAAAGGTTTAATTAACCCGATTTTATCCGTGCTTGTTATTTAAGTTAGTACATTTAAATTGAATTATTTTCAAAGGTCCTTTTAAAGGACCGTAATTTATAAAGTAATATTTGCGAACGCGATTTCTACTTGAACGTAACGAGGCATTTACACCACCTTTCGTGCATGCTCTTGGCAAAAATGTCCCTAGCGCACCCTAAACTTGAAAGCTCAGCACGGGGGTAATCTGATGACAAACGGGGGGCTGCAAACACGTAGCCCTGAAGGGAAGCGAAAGAAAAATGCATTTATTGCAACTCGTGCACGCGGTTAGTGGCGTTGAGCGGCAAAAGGATTCAAATTCGAACGTCGAAAAGGGACAGAGTTTCAGCATGTAAACAGAAGTTTGCGCGTCCGCGGATGGCGCAGCTTGCAGGAATCGAGCTGGATTTGAATTTTCTAGCGCGATGCGCGAGCTTTGCCCTTCCAGTGCTCCCTGTACTCTTGTATGTAGTAGGTGCTAGCTTTAAAAATAACACGTGTTTTAAAAAGTACGTTTGGTGATTGTTATTTAAATTTCGGACTCTCCTGTGTACGATTTTTCAGTGTTAAATGCGATTAGGTGAGTAACATGGTTTTATAAAGGGTTGTCCGTTCGAAATTTGAGTAATGCCGTTTTTCGGACAATTTGCTATTAATTAAGTAACGAATATTGGTCTATATATTTCATTTGAAATGCCAGAGTGCCTTAACCCCAAGGATTTACGGCGCGTCCTTTGTCCTTTGGCTTCCACGCAGCATCCAGGTTCATCGATTGAATTTCCAGCTCCAATTTCTCGCTTCCTTTGTATCACGTTTATCTTCAATATACGCAAAAGAAAGGTCGAAATTGGCCAGGACCGACCCAATATTTCCTTGTAAGTATCATTTGTAAAACGCAATGCCTTTTTTTTTCGTAATTTTCTCAGACCTAACCTCGTTTTTTGTATTTACCATTTTGATAACGTTAGTAAGCGCTCCATTTTTTTTTAAATACATAATTACAAATCTAATCGTTTTGCAAGTGAAATTAAAAAAAAAACCGGAAATACTTTCCGGTTGTGGGGTTATGCGCTTCATTTACGTTTTGCATGGTTAATGCAGGATGTTTATTACGGAAAATAAATTTATATTATGTAGGTAAGTACCTACGTTTTAATTTGTAACAGTTTTATGAGGAGTCGGGGGAGGATTTGAGCGTTTACATTCATTAACATTAAGCTGGGTTCTTTATGCTAATTATGGAATTAGTTGTAATCGACTATTTTATACGCGGAAATTGCATGTTCCCTCGATGCACGTTAACTCCGATTTGAATTACGTCACTTTATTCAAGTAATTTATAGGCCAACGCCGTATTATTATGCGGTTCCGATGTGTCTATATGAATGAACGTGAACGTTGAACTTGACCATGTCTTCTTTTAGAGTCCGGGGGAATTATGTGGGAGTTTCTGTTTGGTGTTCATTTGAACTCTCTTCGCTTCTGTTGTTGCTCCGCAAAAATTCTGCTAAAAATAGAACTTCAGCCAGTGGTCGTGTAATGGTGAACAATAAAATAAGTTATTGCGACGACTTGCAACAGTAGCTATTTTATGTGGCGAGCTTACAGAAATAAATCAAGAGGTAAAATCAGATCGCGCGATAGTTCGAAATATGATTATCTACCGAAAGGGTAACGTGCTCCCCTATGCTGTATTTTAATTGCGGCCATCTAGTTATCGGGCAAAATTATGGGTTATTATAATAGAATTTCCTGAAAGATTAAAGACTAGATACTGTTTTGCTTGATGTGCTGGGAACGTCGACGAGAACGAACCTAACTAACCCTTTTATTTTAGTACTTTGAGAGCGTACCGTGTAATTTTTTTACTAATTACATTAGGGGAGGACGCTTGAATTAGATAATATATAGAAAACGGACGACATAATTTTTTTTGTGGATTACTTATAAGGGACAAAAATATTTCAGTAGGTATACCATAGGTACTAATTCGTAATTTGCAACTCGTGTTAAAAAATTGAGCAAAACGACGTGAACGCATTTTTGGCCAGATTTTTGAATTTCAACTACACTTTTATATGTACGTGTAAGGGGGCGAATTTAATTCGACACAGGTAGCTAGGAACCTAAAAATCTGTTTAGCTCCTACCTACCTACCCATTATTGTTCAGGAAACATCTGTCGCGGGCCATCGGTCCTCAATAAAAGTTGTTCCATTTGAATGCAAATACCTTTGTAAACTATCGTTCCATGCCAAGTTCGAAGTAAAATGCGTATAGAGTGGAAGCGACAGGAAAGTGTCCTACGAAGAAACTTTCCGTTGTCCTAGAGGAAACTTTGTTCTCTTTTTATTTGCGACTTTGTCAAGTTCGTGCCGGAATTTTCGTCGACAAAACGAGGTGCTAAAGGGACGCGAGCGACACCGATTAAATTAGGATAAGGGACAGACTCCGCGTCGAAAAAATTTAACCAAGGAGAGACTTACGTGGAAATGGGACGCTCGAAGTTAATTAGGTTTATGTAACGACCTAATTTGTTTAATCTGACGAACAAAATCAACTCGCATAACGTTTATTAGTCAACCAGCGGTATATCGTTTAATACCCAGGGAATAACCGTGGATGTTGAGCAGATGGAGTTTTCGAAACTTGCTCGGAAATTAGAAAATCGCTCGTAGTTCGACGGAACCTAGATAATTTTATTTCTATTGCTATTACGAGAGGAGAATTTGAAGTGGCTATTCGAATTCTAGTTTAACAAACGTCTTGTGCGCGCCATTTATTTTAATTTTGTAATCGATTTACCTTGATTTTTTTTTTGAAGACGTTGAAAGTGCAACTAAATTCATAATAAACGTGACATGTACTGTAATATTCCAAATTTTCCAGCAATCTTTAATTTCATCTAGAAATTTCTAGGGTTCAAATGACAGGTGAATGGGGCAAACGATTTGTTATACGTAAATCAACCACGACATCATTTGTTTTGTGTGGCATTTCTCGTTTGCTTTTGATCGGCAAGCAAACCTAATTAATCCTCAAAAACAAAAGCAGATGCTGTTTTGTGTTTAACTGCTTAATTCGGGATCGAAACGATTTCAATTGACGACAAACTGCGTCACCACATGCTGACAATATTGTCGAAAAGCATCTATTCGACAAAGTGGGATCTCGACAAAGTTCCTGTTCTAGATTTAGTCATGATGAATAGGTAGGTGCCTAATATTGATCGAATTAGTTTCCCAATTTTTTTTAAACCGTTTATTGTTAGTCGATTATTTATTTTAAATCGTAAACTTGATATATAAATGCATAACTATAACGAGATATATAGGATAAAGTTAGATTTTTCAGCGAATTCAGTTTGGTAATACGTATTTAATTTTCAAAACTTATTTGGAGTTGGTTTTTGATTTATGTTTATATGTACCTTTACTTTCTAAGTAGGCACTCCTCGCATTTATTTAAGAAAATATCTAAATTAATGTTTGATTTCGTTCACTTTCCTCAGTCGTTAAACCACCCACGTCAATAACAATCTATAATTAGAAATTAATATAGCTTCGACCTTCTTGATTACAATAAGGAAGTGCACTAATTGACAGGGAGAGGGTTGGAGCAATTGTGTAAATAGACTTGCTTCGACTATAATTTAGAGTGCCAGGGCGTCACCTGTACATCCATTTTACGTTCCTGCGTTGTGCACTAATCGTATATTCTATCTTATACTGGTTGAAATAGTTTATTACAATACTAAATAAATTGCGAAATTGTCAGTTAAACGACTATATTAACGGGGATGACGTCGAACCGTAAAAATGTTTGAATTGTCTATTGTCACGATTCGTTCGGGGTTACGTTTACTACCCCGACTGAAACAATGTCCTATTTTCTTAGAGTACTTCTTCTTTGATTTCTCTTGGGCCGTTATCGATTGCTTCTTGTCTTTTTGTCTTAAATTGCACGATTCGATTCTACGATACTTGGCTTAATTTGATTCTAAACCCAGTCCGTTTCTTTTGATTTAGCTCTGTTTTGTCTTTTAAGGACGAACGCATCACTGCTTTCTTCAGTAGGTATTTTAACGATAACGAGAAGTTCATTCTTATCTAGCGAGTGGTTAACGAAATGAAGTAGAGAGAAAATTTATAAATTAGAATTAAATATGCGTTGAAATATAAATATATATGTGTGTGTGTGTATTATATAGCGTTAATTTATCGTAAAATATTGTTGATCTGAAATTTAGCATTAGTATACGTATTTACTTATACTTAATATTCTACTTAGATATGCCGAAAAACATTTTTATTATTCATTTCTTAAGACTTGTACCTATGTAGATATAGAAAATGTTGAGAATGGGATGTATTCAAATGAACGCCCTGTAAAACGTGTTTGTCTTATCGCAAATTTTTGTTTAAGAAATTTAAAATTGCAGGAATTGGTTTTAACGGTAATGCACGTCAATAATCAAGGGATTGTACAGCGTGATTCTAAATGGGAAAGCTTTTAAGGGGTGGATTTCTTGGCCTATTACAAGACAAACAGTTTCTATAAACGTACGCCCTGAAATGCTTCATTTCCAAAATACAGGATGTCAAAAGCAGAGTTTGGATGTCATTAAAAATAATTCAATCGCGAATTAATACGAGGGGTGGTTACTTTCATCCCCCTAAAACGCATCCTTTTGAAGATATCTACAGTTTAAGTGTAGTCAATAATTTTTCCAAGCAAAAAAGTGTCGAAACTCATATTTCTCTGATTTATAACAAGGGCTTTTAATCTTATTTTCATAAAAAACCATGCTGAATTTGAAAAACTTGTCGTTTACGTAGTTTTTAAATTAATCACAATGTAGAACTTGCGCTCACGCCGTCAGTAACACGATACCTGTGTTAATTTTTAGAATTTTTGTAGTTTTACATATACATATATGTATTTGAGGAAACGAATTAGCTTTTTAATATCTTGCATATTGAAAACGAAGCATTTTAGGATATTAGTTTATAGATTTTGTCTTATCACTTCTTAAGTTCTTCCGCAATCATTTAAAACCACCTTTAATAGCAACTTCGCAATCATTTAAAATCATTTATCTATTGCTGTCGATTCTCTGTTTGATGATATGTAAATATTCGATAACGCGTATTTAGTTTGTAATAGTTTCTTTTTATGCGACACCGAATTTCACGATATCTATACTTTTGTAGAAACGTGTTTCTGCTCTTCAAGTTTTTCTGTAATTATAAAACCAAGTGTGGGAAAAATTGTCCACAAATAAAGCGTAGTTTGATTTTCGTTAAAATTGGGATAATAAAAAATCGAAAATAACATTTAAAAAGTAAAATCATTATTCTGGTTAGTATATAAAACAGTTAATTGGACCCTTTGTAGAAAAAGTCAGTTTGACGCTTTAGTAAATAATATCTATAACAAAATACGCGATTACGTTCCGTTTTATCGACGCTCGCATAGAATACCAATAAAATGCGATTACCATACCGAATATATTGTGAAAAATAACACTAAGTTTACGTAAAATGCCTAATAAAACTTTATATATACCGCATTTTCAGTTTAGTTTTGTTGCTCATAAAACAGAAAGCGTTTTTTTTTTTATTTTTGCAGTCAAATAAATAATAGGTACTTGACCATCGCATATAAAGTTATTTATCGCAACTTTCGAGCAACATAAAACGTTTGCCGACAAATTATTAATTTTAACATTTCTTTCAGTTTCACCGTTTATTGTTGAAGTATACCTATAAATAAAAATAATCGATAAATAACTTTTTGAGCGTCGAACGGGAAGCGCTCCACATACGGCGATAAAATTTAGATAATAAAATGGATGATACTAAAATCGAAACCAAAATTGCTCTTATCACCTTCCGTACCGACACTCTCGAACAGAATTAAAAAGCTATTAAAACGAAAATTTACAACCCCGTCGTTTTAGAGTGCGCACAATCGCGTCATTAGTTCTCCTCCAGCTTTATACGCAAAACGGAAAAATAATGAAACTGGGCCAGTTGTTGAGATAATTGTTATAATATTAGAGCGAATGATAAATGGACTGTATTCGTAGCACCGACAATAGTTTAAATGCGTTCCATAAGTTACTGGAGAAAAGGGTTGAGTTGTTCATAAATTAATATTCGTGTTCGAAATCGTTCCCGACGAATCCCTCGTTTATTCAAATTACGTCAACGTCTCCGTAAACAAACGCAGTTGGCCATAGTCGTAGGCGCCAAGCACCTTTTAAAACAATCGGGCATATATTTACCACCCAGATTTCCCACGGAAACACGCATTCAAACGGCCCTTGCATGGACACAAGTCCCCCCCTAACAACGTAAATTGGACATTTTCGACTATATACATATATACGCGTGCCAACTGCCGTGAATTTAATTACCCTACCTAAGAGCTATGATTGATGAGAACGTTTCGTTGTTTCCTCCCCTACACCGTTTTATTGCTACCGGTGATGCTACCCCAGAAACAGTTAACAATGGTATCTGTCATACAACAAGAGTCTCTGCCTAGCACAGCTATGATGTATATCCACTTTTATGTGGACGTTTTCTGTAAACACATGTATATCTTGTGAAATGTAGTACGCTGAACGTTCCTTGGGTTTCTGGAAAGAAATTACATTCTGTTTAATGGATCACATAATTCTTGGCTGCCGTATTTTGTCCAACTGCGTGAACACCGCAACGTATTCACTAAATTTACTAAAAATGCTTGTTGTATATTTGTTTAACTGCGCGAGCATTCGAAAACAAAGTGGATTCGTTTAGAGTTAGAGTTTAATTAAGTTTTTCTTGTTCAAAACCACGAACCGCCCTCATCGACAAGTATTTCATAAAAGAGAAAGCGATTGTTTTTTAACAAACTTAAAATATTAGTGTGTTATTTGAAATAAAATGTTGCGATCTTCAAGTTCAATTAATAGTTTTACGAGTTCTGTGTAGGTATCTATACAGTTTTAATGTGAGCGTGGACGGTCTTAAAGATCAAAGTTATGGTCGAGCGGGTTATTGTCGAACTTTTAAAATTTAATGGAAGCTTAAAATGGCTTCAATTCCTCTTTGGAGGCATCGTTCCGCAATTGTGTTTTGCTAGAAAGTTGACCCTCTCGTTTTTGTCGTTTATGTGAATCAGTAAAATCCTCCAAGATTTTTGTAAGTAAGTAAAACAATCGAATTCAAGTTTTCTATAGGCTGCTTCTAATTAACAACAATATTATTGTCAGGGAAATATTTTTCTAAAAGCAATTAACAACAATTAGTGAAAACAGCACCGTTTTATGGCCCACCGAAATTTTGATGTTTCCCAATCCAGTTTTGTTTTGTGTTTTTTCTCGGGAGGCACAGGAGACCTCAAAGAATGTATTGAAACAGCTTTCCAAACATTTTATCCGCCTTCAACCCTAAATTTCCTATACTAACACGCGAACGTTATTATTAAAGTGGTCATTCTCGATTAATTTGGCGAAACTTTACAACCGCGTTTGGAACCGACTACTTTAGATAAATTATGTATTGGGAAGCAGCTTACCGAACGAAATTCCCACCAGATAAATTTCGGAAATTTGCGACGTACCGGACTTTTAATAAGGTGGATGAAATCAAGACGCGAAGGATGAAACGGACGCGTGTCCCGAATGGCGACAATCGGATTAACGAAACTGATAAGAGAAATGAAATCCGTACGGATTTGGTCTCCTATTAACGAACAATTTACAATGAGAATCGGTCGTATCCGCAGATAATAATAGGGGGGCATGCGTGTCGTTAATCATCGGTCGAAAATACTGTTTGGTGCTGACATAATTTGAAAACAGGCTTATCGGGCCTCGTGTCGTTCGATTACGAGCGTCTTGCCACGCGTAATTACAGTTATCTAAATAGTGGGCTAGGAAAAAGTTCTCCTATTTAAACCCTCTTGATTAATACGTAATTTTGGGGGGGCGATGGGTGCCTGAATCTATCGTAGAAAATCACACACGGAATGCGGTTTCTCGTAATACATTTAATTTGACAGCTTCTTTTCCAATTAAATGGTAGGTTATCTTCGAGACTAACCGGTAAATTAGTTAATCTAAAGCCATTTAGTTAAAAGCTTCCAATTTAAGTTAGTAATTGCCCAAAATTGTTTTATTATTCGTATATTGATTAAATTACAAAATTGTGGGTGACGCGACGCCGTATAACCGACTTTAGTTTCCGGGGGCTTCGGAAGTTGAACATCAATTAATCAATGATGCCGTGTTCGGGAAGCAGATTATAGATACGTCAATTGTCATCAATCTTCCACTATTTTGCTTTGCTATCGTTTTTAGACGAGATTTGGGGTGAATAGGTAATCTTACGCAACAGCATTATCGTTGTCTCTAAAACAAACAAGAGGCGACTTAAATTGCAGGATACATTAAGGAAAAGCAATTTGTCGCGGTCATTGTCAATACATTGACAGGTCGCATTTTTTTTTAAACGCTACCCTGCATCTAATGTTGATTCGACTTGTAGGCGGGCTGTTTGCATTAAACATCGATGAAACGAAAACGTATACATGTATACATAGCGTCCAAGCAACGTTCTGCAAACATTAGCAAGGGTATCTAGATGGAATTAGCTTTCCATTATCCTACATATGTAACAGGAGATTGTGGTGGAAATGTAGTTTTTAAGGTTATCAAAAAGTTGTACGAGATTGATGATTTTCAACGCTATGTCACGCTGTCGATTGCTTATACAGACTTTTGTCGAATTTTATAAATTCCACATACAGGGTGTTTCAGAATTGTACGGCACTATTTTAGGGACGTGTTCTCTAGCACAAAATAAACAAAAATGTTCATATTATAAACATATGTCTCGATACGTCTCGAATTAATGTATTACTGAGATATTGAAGGTTAAAGATAAATATCTAAGTCTGATATTAATCAAATAGCCGTTATTTGTTTAACGTCTGTTATTAAACACTGTTAATTATTGTTAATTAATATTATACACTTGTTTGTGTAAGGAACTAATCTGTTTTACTAGTTCTGCGGGTTTTCGTGTGAGTTAATACTTCTTTGAAGAGTTATTCTAAATGTTTTATTGTTAAATAAATATCTTTATGCCTCAATACCTTGGTAATAAATTAATTTGAGACGTATGTTGTTATGAACTTTTTTGTTTATTTCGTGCTAGAAAACACATCCCGTGCCGTGCAATTCTGAAACATCCCGTATAATTGATCGTAAGTTCGTGTATGTTGGTACATAAATATTCGATTGCGGAATGCGAAATTATTGTGCTCTAGAAATCTAATATCCGGTAACAAGAGTCGTCCTAAACTAATTCGAAAACGTCATTTCCTCTCGATTGTTTAACGGGCCCGCTAAAAATAGTTAAAACGGTAAAATAATTGCAATTTTATTTAGTTCTCCATAATTCTATTTTCAATTTGTGAGCATATCAACGGGCGTATCGGATTAAATAAATTTAATCTAATTACGTACTCGGTCATTGAATTAAAGGGACTTAATATCTGTCGGCCGAACAAAAACACGATCATCCCTCATTTTCTGACGCACGCGGTTAAGTTGCGTAAACCGTGATGGAAAACGTTCAGACACCGACTCCTAGTGTACAACAGATGGGAGATGAGCCTGAGAAAATTGTACATCTGAAGGGCGTTTGTCAAATTATATTGTCGGTGACGTTGTAACAAGAGACCTCATTTATGTTGTTACACCTAACACCTCCTGAGGGCTCTGTTAGAAGGGAAAAATGTTTCAATCGATTCTGTGCGGAGGTGCGATAATAGCGATCTGCGGAATGAAACTGCTTGCCCCAGTTCGGGTTATTAATTTCGCCGTTTTTGTATCCACGTAATTCGTTCACGTTCGGAGGAGGGACGAAACTTTAACCAGGTACCTTTTGCCGACCTTGAAAACTACCTGCTTTTAAGACCGATTGTGTTTGCCGGATATTTGTCGACAAATGCAGAAAAATTCTCGAAGTGAACGGGTGCACTTGAAATTCTCGACGGTAACGGTATGTGTACTGTTTGCGTTTAACTAATATTAGTTGGGGGTTCGGATTAGATTTTACCAAATTAATTCGCCTAAAAATAACATTTCCGGGTTTTAGTTTGCTCGAATTCGGTTAACTTGATATTTATGTTGTTTTATATAACTAACTGATGTTACGTAGGAAGTTGTGGGTTTTATTTTAATTAAGTGATTCGAGTTTTACTGGACGAATTAAAATTAATCGAACCTCCCCACCCCCATGTAAATACTTATCTAAGTGTAATTGTTTTAGTCAAAAGTTTAAAGTTAACTTTTGAGCGATGGGTTTTGCAGCTTAACGTTCTTGCATAAATTAGGCAGTTTTTAAGAATTACCTACCTCCCCGTGCTTTTACAAAACTTGAAGATCTGCTTTCAATAATTTAAATTAAAGTTTAAACGGTGGTAAATTGTAACGGCGACGTTCTAGAGGTTTCTTTCTGAATTTACTGCCGGTAATTAAAACGAAGCCCTAATTGTCTAAAATGATATCTTGACTGATTAACCGTTTCATAGAAGACCGTAAATAATTGAAGGGTAGAAACCTGTACATTTCAAGGTCCATTTTTATAATAAATTATAACGCCAGTCGTCTATAATTATCGATGAGAATAAACAGGTCGGATTCGATTATAATAATGCGTTTGTAAATTTTGAATATTGGCTTTCAAGTACGTAACGAGATATTTCTCAGTCGCAGGATTCTCGTTACAAGCCGCGAGATTAATTTTCCGAAACAACACTTCGGTCTGCGTATAAACATCTGCTTTTTATAATTGTAAAAATAAAACGAAACGCAGTTAGCACAGTTGGAGGTGCACGAAAATCTGATTTATGCTTTTAAGTTAGTATGTATATGTACATTAGCTTTATTGTTTACATAATTAGGTGACATGACAAGCGTACGTACATACAAAAAATTATAAGCCTGTGGAACAATAGTAGATTATCACTGTTTCTTAAGCATGGTCGATAATGGAATCAAAAATGGGAAAGCTAACGTTGCTCCCGAATTAACGTGCATTTTATAAAAAAAATTAAATTAAAAACGCAATGTCGAGCAATCGACAAAAACGTTGTACTTTTAGGGATGTCAATCAGCTTTAACTAATTGTCGCGCACAGTTGTAACACGTGTTGGCGTAAATTGCACCCCACGGTGCAATAGGTCGAAATTAGATCTCCCAAGTGATGACTATGCATAGCAGAATTCTACGACCTTATTAATGCAATTGATGCATTGCTCGATGACAATGTGCTGTAACTTGCAACGTTTTTTTTTTTGTAAAACTTCATTTTACCTACTTAAAAAAAAGCTTAATTGTGGAAAATGTGATAAGATTAATAAACAGATCGCCGGTTAATAATCTAGTGGACGGTAAATAGCAGTATTATTATTAGTTTCGTTGAACTTTCCGTAGGTACTATTATATAATTTAAATAGGTACTTACGAAAAAAATATTATAGGTACATATATAGTAATTAGATCGAGTTTTGTATAATTTTCGAATGGTCACTCGTAAAGGGTTGATTACAGTGGAGGTTCTTTTAAAACTGGCAGGTGCGCAGTATGTGCAATTCATAATAATTGGATTAATTATTTTGATCCGGTAAAATTTAAAATGAAACATGATACATTTCCGCACATAACCGAAATATTTAGATCATTATTTTGGAACAACATTAAGCTACAACAAATCGATCAGTTTTAACATTGATACCTATCCGGATTTAGACTGTTTAGACGACGCACCACGTCATCAATAAAAACAACTCCATTAACTCAATCAAAAGATAGTTCGAAAATCTATAGAATTAATTTTATTAATGCATTTGAATTAACTTTCTGCCCTTTTTTTTAAATTTCTATACCGTAGCGCGACCCGAGATAACTGCCGAAAAATCGTTAAAAATCAACTTCTTTTTTAATAACACTTAGTGTTAAATAACCGACTTCGATCATTTTATAAATACAATAGACGTTCGATACCGCGAACAAAATAAAACAGAGAGTGTTCACTCTAACAGTTTGTTCACGTTAAAGAGAGGTTAATTTGATGTTTAATCATATTGTAAAAATATTGTTTTACACATATAAATCGGTAATTTTTTATTATGAACATTTGGTGAATACATTTACATTTAATATATATCGAGAGCCTCGAGTTAGGGGGCGTAGGTCGTTTATTTAAATTTTACAGCAAAAAAAACAACGTTTTAAAATTAGGTTTTTTGCACAGTTGAACGTAAATGTAGGAATGTACTGTTACAGTAGTCGCATAAAAACAAAACAAATCGAATCTGAAAAGAAATATTTACGCCCTAAATCTTAATTTGCACAAAAATGGTTGTTAGGTACGCTTCTCTGACTCGAGGCCCTCGATATGTAGGTACCTATTTAGTTCCTTGTCATAAAAAATATGTATGTCTTTTAAATACAATTTGAAATTTTGGTTTGTTTTTTATGTTTTTTTAAATTTAATTCCTTTTAGTAATTGAATGTAGTTATAATCAACTTCACTTTCTTCTTCCCATTGAATTGAGGTGTTTAATACATTTATTTACTTGGGATAGATGTAGCATGTGCCGATTTGTAAGATAATATGTAAAATACAGTCACACGAAATACGCTTGTTCACGTTATACGGCCTTCAATGTTATGAAAATGATTGTTCACGTTATCCCGAATTTCCGTTACTCGGTGTTCACAGTATCGCGCGTCTACTGTAATTACACACACTACAATTATTTTTAACTCATTTACGATTTAAATATCTATTACGTGACCTTTTAACGCGTCGATGTCTCTTAATTCAACTTTTCTCATTCTTAATTTATTTTTTCTGTGCATATCAATATTAAAATTGCTCCTTGTGTAATCAGTTTTAACTGTTTTAATCATAATCAATTAAAATGTTATTACTATGTTACCTATTTCTATTTCAGTCGCGATACCCCTATATTAGAGACATTCTGAGCTGTCCCGTGTATGTCCGAAATAGAGGGCTTTTACTGTATAACTGAAATAATTATTTACTAAATTAAAAAAAAATTACCGAACAATAAATATTTAATATTACTGCCACAAGAATTCTTTTCTAAAATATATTTATTTAAAAATTTGTCCGCGAAAGCGTTCACGATTTTAAATTGCTTAAAATTCTAGAATAACTAATAGGAAAATACGGATTATTCTACGGCTTCTCCGGAATTATATTTATTTAAGTTTCGTTACTATAATAAGTAGTTGAATTACGAACCTAATAAATATTATACTTACCGAGGAAGCCTTAAAAACAATTTAATCCGAAAGGTTTTGTCGAGGTAGGGTTAACGAAATCGAGTCAAATTGTTGTCTCCATTTAAATTGGGAACAGCCAAATACGACCCAAGTACTTCCTCGTCGAAACTCGAAACCGATTTTTTAAATGCCGCCCGGAACTAAACGGCAATATTAATTTCCCGTTTGAACTATCGGGTTGAACTTTGGATGAACGTTTTACATTGAATTCGCAAGCGTGGAAGTCGATTTTTATGCATTTGTGAGTTGTCGACAATTAAAAAAATATCTACAATTATTATAGAGGTACTTTGTGATTTTATTTTTTGTAACATCTACGATTATAAGGGTAATTTAGATAAGGGTTGACATTTAAATACGAATACATAATATGTAAGTATGCAGTAGTTTATGAAAAAAAAAATTGATCAGAAGAATAGAGGCGAGGGTTCGGAAAAGTTTGATTTTTTAACTGTTAAAATGTATAAAGATAAAAACTTTCTCGACGATTTTACAATAAGTCAGCTACGATATAGGTACAGTGATATACCGGCATAAAGTTGGACACAAATGGAAAACTTTATTACCCGCATTTTTGAAAATATACAAAAATGTTATTTGGGAAAGGTTTTTTAGAATTGTGATTAAATTTCCTTAAGTATTATTACAAATTGTCTTCGTATTATGAAATACCTATTTGGAAACCGAGAACAGAGATATGAAAATAAACGGTAAAGGATTGCGGACGTATTTGAGATTTAAAATGACAAGAAATACGTGTACTGTTTTAAGTGCGGGTGTTCGGTTTACAAATAATATAAAAGACGAGTAGCTCGGAGAAGCAACACGTGCGTTTTATACATGAGCTGCGAAGTGTGTGCATTCAGATCGAGGGTGTTATGTTCGAAAGCGTATTGCCCTATGAATAAATTCTATCATTTCAATCGGATACGTGATCATATTTCATCTTATAAGGTGTTAAAATGCGCTTTAACAGAACATTAAACTGCAAAATTCATTATTGCCAATGAATAGGATAATGCCAGCCACGAAAAGTATAAATTAAGGTAATTATTGTCGATTACCTACAACACGCGACTGTTTAATACGAAAATTTTCGTGTCACGTTGAAACGCTTTTAATGTATTAATTACAGTTTTAAGGATTAGTCAATATAACCTTATACTACGGCGTTAAATTTTCTCACTTTAGCTTTTTGAAGTATTGCTAACAACGTGAATTATACAATTAGGTATTACTAAATTAGATGAACTTATTGTAACTTGACTCACGTGCATAACATTTAGGTTTTCCCACAGGAATTCTAGGAAATGGCGTGTCTACTTACTAATTTAGTTGATCTAGGTGTCACCTAATAAGATAAAAACTGAACCCTAAACTCACACTTCTTCGAGAGGAAGTATTAATCTAAACTCTTTTGCATAATCTGTTTTATTCCTTCTGTTCTTTCTCTACTGTCCATAAATTATATCCTGCTTGAAAGTGTCATTAGAAGAAGAAATTAAAAAGGTTACGGCCCTTCGCATTAAACCCCTTTAAATTAATTGAAAACAATTTTCTAAGGCAAATTATATCGAGTCAAGTTTAACTTTTATTAATTTATAAACTGTCAGTCATTCTTTTGTAATAGATTGCTATTAATAGTGCGATCGGCGAGTTTCGTTAGCAAAGGGCCCGTAAAGGATACGGTTTAACACTTTAGGATTGGCGGAGACGTATTCTTTCGCGATCCCCGGAGTCTGAGAAGAAATCCCGTTCGGGCTTGCCAAGTTCTAATGGAGTTTGATAAAGGTTCGGCATACTTTTAAAGAATTTAAAGCTAGATTAACTTTAGAAGCCGGTAGCTTTCGGGTGCTCGTGATATTTTAAAAGATTATGTAAATTTTTGCTGTCGAGTACTTATTAGAATATTTCAAGAACATGGGTATAATTAAATTTTATTAGCGAAAAGATTTCTATATCGGATTTTCTATAGACGGGGGTTATCTGTAGAAATTGTTTATTACGTAGGTACGCGTATGATGTAGGTATAGAGTGTGCAGCACAAAAAAAAAACGAATAAGGTGATAAAAGTTTGTTTTGAGATCGAAGAAAATATAGAACATGTGTCGAGACATAAAAAGCGATGCATTAAAAAAATAAATATGACATGCTTCTGTTCAGAAGTCGAATTTTTATAATTTTATGATATCTATGATAATAAACAAGGTCTCCTCTCCATAATGTTTTTTTTTTTCGTTTATAAACTCTATGCGCGGCTGCAAGCGTAACACATTTTTGGAGAAAATTAAAATTTGTTTCGACCACTTTACCTAAATAAACGTAAACAAATTATTAGTTAAAAACAAGTGCGTGACATTTTACCAAGAATTTTTTTTTTATGTATATGCTTAATTTACAACTAGCCCTAAGGCTAACGAGCAAATTTGATGTAGTACTTAATTACTAAACTAAAATTATATTGACATGTGGAGGGAGTGTCGCCCATTGGCGATTCCCTGAGAATACTAATATATCAATTATTAATTTGCAAGGTCTAATGTTTTAAGTCTTTTTAGTCTACGAGTGTTATTGTCATTGTCTAGTAAATTTAACACTAACACATTGGGGTGATTAGTTATTCTGTTGACATAGGTAACTGTACGTCGCTTAACCTCGTCTTTGATCCATGGAACTTTTAAGTCTTCATGGAGTGATTTGTTGCTAATGAACCATTCAGCGTTGGCCATTGCACGAAGAGCTTTGCTTTGGAATCTTTGCAGAATATCAATGTTTGAAGGCTTAGCACAGCCCCAAAGATTTATGTCGTACGCCCACACTGGAACTAGAACTGACTTATATACTAACACTTTGTTTTCCAGAGACAACTTTGATTTTTTCCCTAGAAGCCAATACATCTTTTTCACCATGACATCCAGTTGTTTTCTCTTATTTGTAATATGGGTTTTCCATGTTAAGCGCCTATCGAGGGTCATACCAAGATATTTTACTTCCTGTTTGATGGGGATCTGTATACCATTTAGGGTTATCGGAGGAGCGGAGTTGTGTTTCGTCGTAAAAGTAATAGCTGTGGATTTAGTTTCATTAATTTGTATTCGCCACCTGTACAACCGTTTTTGAATTATGTCGAGACTACTTTGCAGAGTTATCGATGCTTGTACTGGATCTTGGTGAGAAGCTATTAACGCTGTATCATCGGCGAAAGTGGCCATCATTGTGTTGCCGTTGCCATGGTAGGTCACCTGTAAAAATCTGATATAGGGTTGGTCCCAGAACACTGCCCTGAGGAACTCCTGCCTTTATTGGGTATAGTCCAGACTGACTTTCACCGTATTTTACTTGGTAGTACCTCTCGTTTAAGTATGATTTGAAGAGAAGAAAATATTGGTGTGGAAGAGACCGTTTGATTTTGTAGAGTAAGTCGAGATGCCAGACCCACCAAAAAATTTAACAATCGAAATTTGTTTTAAATCAAATTTTGTGAATAATCGTGAACATTAGTACCTACCTAATAAAAATGCATTCGATTTATAAGTAACATTAGCACTTTAATCGTTTTTATGACTTGATTCACGTAAGTTTTGTAGATTTTGTACGTACATGCTACTGTTCACGAAAACGACAACTTTTATTACGCCGTATGAAATTTGAAAAACATTTTTGGCATCTGATCCATAAACGAAAATCTACCGCGGCGAGATCCTGAAGATCTTGGTGGCCAATTATAAAAGGACCTTCGCGATCAATTCGATGACCTCTCGGAATTCCCTAATTCGAATCCTACATAAATTTGTTTTCGTTTATTGTCGTATTCACACGTTTTATTGTAGTTAAGTTGCCGATGTCTAAGACTTCGAGTTTTTATTACGAACATCTTAAATTCTTGGTCGCCTTATTAAGTAAATTACTTCATTGACCTTAGAAACCTTATTGTTGCCGTTTGAATCTTATTAGGGTTGTTTTTATTAAAGTTCAGATCCCCGGTTACTTTTACGAGTTTGTCCCTCTTATTGCGATCGTCCATTTTATTCTATATAAAGAGCGCATATATATATATATATATATATATATATATATATATATATATATATTTAGCATCAAAATACAGTTTAATTCATGCTAAGTACTTTGGAGTCGAAGCTTCGTAACATTTTAGTAAGTAATTAGTTTTATGAAAAATGCGGGAAACGAATTTACAATTAAATAGGGAAAAATCTAAAATTAACGTCGTTTCGAGGATTCATCCTTTTAATGTACAATCTTTAAAACGTACCTACTTACATGATAGGTATTATCGAAACCAACAAAGTTTCGTCGAAAGCTTAAATAATATAGGTAACCTACTTAATACTAAAATTTAATTAACGTTCTTATAGAATCTCTAATACATATATATATATATATATATATATATATATATATATATTTTTTTTTGAATTTATTTTAACACTTACGCGCGTACGAATCTAATTTAATTAGGCGAGCAAATAGTTTTATTATTATTAATTTAGCTTCATTTTAGTACAGTTACCATGGTTCGTGTTGTACCTAGTCAAATAAATGGGGAAACACAATAATAACTCCAAGACCCTCATCAAGGTGTCCCATTGGACTAATAGTCCGTTCGCTAACATAGTTTGCTCAAGGAAATAACTGTGTTAAAAGTTTCGCTAAATATAATTAATATGATGGATGAATTTTAGCAACTAAATGCCGGCTTTTAAGAAAATAATTATTTTTTAAAAACGAAACCGGCCGGTTCGCTAAATAATACATAAATAAAGCTCGGCGTTAACCCCACGTTGTCGACGATACGCTTACGTGAGCCGAACACCTGCTGCCGGTTGAATATTTTGTGGTATAAGAACGAAACGTAATAAAATACAACTGTATTTTTATCGAGATTCCATAAACGTTTGTTCTTCTTCGGTCGATGTGGTCAGAAACTGTAATATCATACACCGGATCTTCTTCGAGCCTTGTTACGGTCTAGTACCCAGAACCCCCCATGTTGCGGGTAGCGCGTTTAACAACTTTTTAAGAAACACTCGGACGGACGTGACTTTCGTATCGAATTACTCTTAATCCAAAATTAAATTCAACTGGAGCGGTTATAGGTATTTGATTGTCTTGTCTGTTCGTTAATTACGAGATAACAAAGCTCCGATGGTGTTTAATGGAAGTTAATGCTTTCAAAATTAGAAAACCCTTGAATGTAATTATCAAAGTGGAACCGGATGCGCGGATGCATCTGCGAGCTTGCTTTGTTGGTATTTGATTTTGTTATGTGTGTGTGCGTATGTAGTTAGTTATGTATTTCACAATTCGAGGGGACCGACTTTTGCCTATTATACGGGGGGAACATGTTTCTTATTTTTAAGATAATTTTTACGGTGCGAAGCTCTTACCAGCTCCTTTAAATTGATTGATGGTTAACGCCTCGGTAGCGAAGAATTCTGCACATGTGGTACTTTTTAGATAATGTTTCTAACTTGTCTACTGTTTAAAGTGGGAATTATGGTGTTTGCCTTTAAACATATGTGCGAAGGTGATGGAGATGTCAACGAAACAGACGTTGAACCGCACGTATCAAGTTTTATAAAACGAATTAAAATTTAAATGTACGATACTCGCTATTTTTTGATAACGTTAAATACGCGCGAATTTCCTCGAATCGTTAGTTAATATTAAAAAAAAAAAAAAACGTTCTCTTTAGTGGCCGCAAAGTACTTCGACAGTTTTACTTTGTTCTAACAAAGTCCGAAGCTGCAAGTTTTCAAATTATAAACTTTTTGTTCGTGTTCACATTAATTACACGGAAATTTTTAAATACCGTTAAACTTTTTCTCTCATAAATCTCTTCCGAAGAATTTCCCAAGTTTACAAATTAATAGCTGCTTTGTTTAGAAAAAAGTTCGCGACAAAACGGCGCTGTAATTTTTTTCCACGGTTCGGCGGTTAATTATTAACAATTCTTTTAACGAACAGGGAATTTTAAGTGCCGGGGGAATTCGTATAGTCGGATGGAAAAGTAACGCATTTTTTAATTTCCATTATAACGAGAATGGTCGGTTTAAATTTTTTTTACGTTCGGTGTACGACATCCGAATGAAGTAACGATTTGCTTCGGAGTGTTTTTGTCAATTAGTGTTAAATTGTTAATTTCATTTTACCGAACGTTTTATATTGAAAAACAATTATTACAGTTTTTTTTTTAATTGGAAAAGGAAATTTGCAATTTCACGTGATGCGAAAATGATAAGATCGATTTCTTTAAATTTTAATTCGCTCCCCATAACCAATATTTCGTTTGTACTTGTCAAAGGAAAATAAATGTATCTCGTAGGAAATTTAAGACGAACGAGACGGTCGTAAGCGTATGCAATAAAGAAAAGCAATTGTTCTTATCGTTAGATACGAAGTTCAAAGAATGCGAATTCTTTCATCGTTATTTTTGAAGCTTATGTACAATTTTTATTAGGAATTCGTATATCCGACAGCTAGCTGTAAAACTGAACGTCGAATAATTTGCAGCGCAATAGTATATTTCTCATTTTGAAGTCGTATTCCGATGGTACTGGTTGTCAGTCACGTAGTATATTGGCGTAATTTGAAACTTGCAGAAGACACCATGTTTTTTGATGTTACAGGAAGACCATAACGTGAACCACTTATATAATCGGTATAAATTTAACCTTTTGATATTTTTACGATTTAATTTCATACTTTCGGCTTCTTATCTACGCCCCTTTCGTTTGAACATCCTTAACGTCTTGTTTGAGTAGGAATTTCAGCTCGAGCTTTAATACGATTAAATATTTTGCATCATGAATACCAGCAAACAAGGGTTCTCGAGACACAATATGAAGGAATTAAGTCGGTGGAAGGAAGATGATATTTAAGTTCTTTTGAAAAATTTTTCGTACGTGTTAAATCGGCACAAAATGTACGATTTTGTAGTTGGTTCCTCGTAGTGTACTTATAATAAACTATCATAATAATATTGAATTTTAAAAGAAAAAGTACAGAAAAATCGTAATCGTATATATCTTTTTGATGTACGAGTTGGAGATTTAAATTCCGACATCTGCCATACAAATCCCGGCTTTTCGACTGGGAAACGGAGGAAAAGCCGCGGCAGGTCGAGTGCTCTATTGAATTATCCGAGATAAATATTGGCAGAATGGGAATTACGCAAGTACGAATGGGCGCCGTCACAAAAACAAGTTATCTGCGCTTTCGTTGTAGATGCGTTTGTTTATTTTGCAAAATAAACGAATTACAAATCACTTAAGTATACTTATATTTTTATTATTTAGGTTACATTAATCATTTCTCAGTTCTTATAATGTTTAGATTTATTCGCGTTAGAACTACACGTAACGGAAACGCGAAAGATGTTTTGTAACGCTTTGTATCGAAAAGCCGCAATTCGATTCCAATTCGAAGTTCGATTTGTGTAGATTTATGGGGAACTTCATAAACAGTTTTTGGATGAATCTTTCAAATCTCAATTTCTCACTTTGCGAAATTGGAAAAATCAAACCAATTTCTCGTCGAAATCAAAATCAAAAGTGAAAGACTTAACTTTTCATTATTTTTCCCTGTAAATCTTAGCTTACGAATTCATCTGCCGATAATAATTTAACATATTACATATAATTTAAATTAAATTTTGTTTCGTAGAATCTTCCCTTCTTTCTAAATACGTTTCTGTCGCGCTTGCTTCGGCTACTTCATTCATTGATTGTAAAGGGAATTTAAGTTGTAATCGAAATCGCAACCTTTAAAATTAATGCACCTTTTTGTTTTTGTAGCCCCCGACCCTTATAAAACAATTTCACTAGATAATCGTTAATTTTAATTCACGGTTGTTGGTGAACGTATAGCACGTCCGACACCTGTCGTTGTTCGTCAATCGAACGTTCTGCACAATGTCCGACAAAACCGATTAGTTTAGTCAGGTTTCGGTGTTGTAAACCCTTATTAACCAATAATTCTTTGCGCGATAAAACGCGATAAATCGCGCTCTTTACGTTAGAATTATCACAACTTAGAAATCGATCACCTCCGTACCGTTTATTTATATGATTTTTTGTTTCAGAAATAATGCATGGTTAATCTACAATACTGCCATATCTAAACACGTAAGTACGTACTTTAATTAATTTAAACACTGCAGAGCATGCGTAGAGACATCAATTAAAATTGTCGCTGATTGGTGTTGGAGGGCATTAATTTCTTTTAACCTTGCATCTAAATTGTTAATTATTGCGTAACCTAATAGAAACTCTACGAGTGCGAGTAGAGGTACGTTGTTAGGTTAGGCAGATTTAATTTTTCACTAGAACCGTATGACGTCTATTATAATAATTGTACTATCCGAGCAACACGTCATTCTAAAGTGTCGAATTAAAAATAACCGCATCATAAATTAACTTAAAAGCATTAATAATTTATGATTTTCCACTTCTCGCGGCAAATGTGTAATCCAGTTCATTAAAAAATGCGGCGTACCTACACAATAACAACCAAAGCATGTGAAAGTCATTCATGAAATTCAATTATGGTGTGGTCGATCGCGGTCGTAACCGTATACGAGAGCGGGCGTAATTAAAAAAAAAATAATAATGCAGACATTACCTGTGAACGATTTAATACCCTGCGCTTAAATTTCTACTATTTAAATTTTTTCCGAAGTTTTCGGACATGTTTTTAGTTGTTCTGGGATTGTAGGTTTTTCGATCATTTTTTTAATGATAGGTAGGTACTTGTAACGTTAGTAAATGTTAGGTAAATTAAAAAAAAAACTTATTTATAAAGGGTTCATATAGAAAAGACTTCTTATTTTAAAATATTTGAGGAATCCGAAAATGTTAAAGGTTTAAAAACTTGACATATTAGGTGTTAGTAAAGTGCGCAGCTGGTTCTCCTGAGGTGACATAAAAAAGTAGGTATATTGTACTGTTTTAAAGATCTTCATTTACTCCGAATGCAAATTAAAAATATTAAAGAAATTGATTTTTAATTCTCAGCTTATACCACTATTTTAAGGTATTTTTTATACGCTTTTAAGAAATTTTTCTCGTTTTTTGATTACTCTGTATGTTGAACAATATTTTACTAAATATACTCACACCATTTGATTTCGTAAGTATCTACCTTTAAAGGTAAATTTTACGTTTTAGCACGGTTCATTCGTTTTTTAAAATAAATTGTGGATTTTAAGCGACTTGTTACATAAATTAAAAAATAAGGAAACGCTTGTCTTGTATTAATGTTGTTTGTTCTCTTTGTTTTTCTACCTCTCTTTTAAAATGATTATCATATACATTTATTTAAGAATTCGTCCGTGTGCCTATACCTGCAGATCAAGATTTCGTTCATTCCAATTTTGTAGTCTTAACATTTTATAATCCAATTAAATTAATCGAAACTTTAGAGCTAGAGGGAGATCTTAAGGTTTTTGTAATGGAATTTATTAAATACTTACCTATTTGTTAGATAACAATCTAACAAAGATGTTTTCGTTCCATTTTATGACAGTCATTATTTTTTTATTATCGAACGCACTTCTTCCACGTTCTTTCAAAGACTAGACTGCCAACAAACCGCGAGAGATTGTTAATTGAGACATTTTTCATGTCTTTAATATTACATTTTAAATTAAATTTTAATTACTTAGATTACAAACTGCAAAATATAATAAATTACGTACCACGTGTTATACCAGAAAAGTGAGAATAACGATAAGTTTGTTGTAATCGGTAGCGAAAATTCGTTGTGAAGAAGAGTATCGAGGAACTTAACTTCTTTTTCCACATAAGATCAATACGTATTTGCGTGGTTCTCGAAGAATTTAACAGGGTAAATATCTATCAAATAAATTAAATGGGAAATGAAAAGATCGGCCCTTAATCTTGGATTAGTTAATTCTAAACCAAACACTTGTATACATTTTAATATATTTAAGGACTATTTAGTAGATAAGTAAAGGTTAAAAATGATACAAAATTCGATTACATATACCTAATATAAAACGCGCAAAATATTTATATTTGAATATGTATCTCTCTATAGTAACTTTATTCACGATAGATTCCGATGCACGTCGTGCATAAAAATATACATAATATTCAATTTAAAGTTTTGAACATGACATATTCTATCGACGATTTACTTGCACACATGTAATGGTAAAGAAAAACTACAATCGATTAGTACTGTAAAAATACGAGGTTTTATTGATGACGAGATTGGAACCTATTTTGAATAACGTGTATTTATAAAATTATAAGTATAAAAGTTTTGTATTTAAAAGTTAATAATACATCATGAGGTCTTCCATGAAAGTTCCCAACATTTTTATTTTTAATAAGTGGCGATGTTTTTCAAACAGACGAGAAAATCCGTTGTCATTTTCCAAGCTATTTTCTCCTTATTCTTTCCCTAACATTATTTCTTATTGTCAAGCATACAAAATAATTTCAACGAATTTGGTGCTCGAATCTCATTTTTCATAAACTTAACAAAATTATAGGATAGATGGTTAAACTCGAAAGGTATTTTTGTATGTTCGTCGTTTATAGTTGCATTTAATAAGTAGTAACATATTAAAGAATCTCTTTAGGGAATGCCGACTGTTAACTTCAACACTATCGAGTTTTAGTTTTGCAAAGATCGCGTTATGTCGTTCTGAATAGGAATCGTTACTAGACGCGTCAAAATTCAGTTATCTCGGAAAATGATGTGAAAACAGTAAAGAGATTCGAGTCTACGTGATTTATTATGAGTATACATAATGTATAAGTGCACGAATAAATTCAGAATATATTTCTTTGTAGTCAATTTTCTATATAAAATAAACATCGAAACTTCTCTCAATTCGTGAGGAAACTTTAGAAATTACTTAATCTTATCGAAGATTAATCGTTGAAGTATATGTCTAGGAAAGGCAACCGTATAACTATTTCGGCTAATTCCGCGCAGCCTATAAGTTATAAATTCTCCGCCTTAATTGAAACTTTTAAAGGAAGCATGCTTTATTCTTAACCGAATGTGCCTCCGTGATTTTAATTAACTTGGGAACTGTTCACGACGACGAGGAACAATTTTACTACTTATTATAATTTCGAAAACCGGTAGGTCTGTATACGATTTTTAAATTAAAGAGGCGCATTACGTTTTATACGTCCACACCTTGAGTGTAAATTTATTAGAATGGGGTGGTAAATTGTCTCTATTACCTCGTTAAAGTTTGACCATAATTGGCAGTTAAATAAATTTGGTAGCTTTAAAGTGGGCCGTTACTTTCAACAGTAGATAATTTGAAATTAAAATGGTCTATTAAACTTGGATATCGTTTTTTATAAGGCTGTCGAAATTTTGGCGTTTAAGTACTGAGAACGAAAGCTTAAGGAGATTAATATCGGGGAGTTTTTAAGAAAGTTAAGATAAATTTGTAAAAGTTTTGAATATAGTGTTTCAAGAACGGGATTTCGCGAATTTCGCGAAGGGGAATATGCGGAAACAGATTTAATATTATTCAAGAGAGTATGGCGAAACTGTCGTGAATACACAATGTATAATAAATGGAAATGCGAACATATGAATGAATTGCATCTAAACAGTACCTAAACCGGAATTTGTATTTCTAACAGGAAATTACTTGTAAATGCACAGGAAGAGTTGCAGTTATCGACGCGTCATGCACCCACATATATTTGTATGAAGAAGGTAATCGAGAATGACATTAATATTTCGTATCGATAATTTCAAGTGGACGTTTTTCGTCGTTCAAGTTTATTCACCATTCGGTTTTGTTAATTTGGACGACCAAACAATGACTAAGAAAAGTGGTTATGAATTTCAATGATCGATTTCATCAGTAAACATCGGTTATCATAACAGGTGCGTTGCATACCAATTAAATGATTAACAGGTGTGAAGTCGACGAATTAAGCGACGTAATTTATGGTATGGACGTGAACACTCGTAATTATTACTTTATTTAAATAACCGTCGTTTAAAAAGTTATTTCTTTTATTATCAAATTTTTTTGGACAAAATTCTAGTTAAAAACGTCGTTTCGTCGTCGATTAAGGTTATGAGATCGCTAGTAAGCTTTCTGACGCATTTACGATCCCAGAGCAGATGATTTCACAAATACTATCGAACAACTATAGTTATAATAAATCACATTTCGATATTAAAAAACTTTCCGTAAGTAAACTCCACTTTAAAATTTACATACAAAACAAGATAGGATGCTAAGCCATCATAGAGGTCAAAATATTTAGGACCCTCGCGTAATTGCTGCAAAAATAATTGTTGTAACAATAATTTCCGCAATAATCAGCCGTCGGTGATATCAAAATTGCGTCATTCGAGATGGGTCGGTTTTATTCACGAAACTTGGGCTCTATCTGCGTTAATTTAAATATTAATTAATTTTTAGGAACGTCTCTCGTAAACATAAAAATTTGCATGTTTCGTTTGACTGTTCGACAGAACACCGAAGGGGTTGCGATTTTATTTATCGAACGTATTCGAAATTAAAATTATAACTAATTAAGTGCCTACGATTGGATACAAACCGCCAGTAAATTAATTATGTTAGTCATATAAAAATTGGGTACAGTGATGATCGTTCTCAAAAGAAAAAAATCTGAAAAAACGGTGGTAGTCCGGGAGCTTTTGCGGAGTGATGAATTACGTTGAGCGGAAAACGGGAAAATAATCCGACAGTAACAAGTTTTTTGAACTGTGTTAGCTTTGTTAAAGCTAAAGCTTTCACGAAAAATGCATCTTGTTTAATGCGTCGGCTTAGCATTGTCTGATATCGTTCTCATTTTTAAAGCGACAAGTACAGCATCGAAATTTAACTCCAATTAAATTTAACGAAATGCGTACATTCCTTTTAGTTATTAGTAAGAATTTATGAGGGATTATATTTTAACTTTCAAACAAAATTTATCGATATTTTTTAAATTGACACCGCGCTCGCATTGCCGCTGTGTAAAGTTGAAGGGATTTTATCCTTCAAAAATATCTGTTTAGTATTTAGAATTAAACAAGTTTTAAAGCAATCACCTTTAGCTCGGCAAATATTGATAGAAACTCAAAGGAAAGTAAGTTATTTTGGAAGTTCAAATGAGACGAATGGGAAATTCCCTTCATAAGCAGGAACTTTCATAAACGATTGCTTGGCAAGGCAATATTTCAACTTGTAGTAAGCAAATAAGGATTTGCATTTGTGGGATTTTGAGGTGAAAATCGTAAAAGAAAATTCGGAGCTGTTTATTACTTTTACATAATTAAAATTCGCATGACGAAATTCTCGGTAAATTATTCACGTTTAATTTATGTATTTCTGTTTTATACTATTTCTGTAATTTAGCACCGGTAACGTCTTGTTGGGGTGTTATAACTGAACACGTCTTCTTGATAAATGCCTTATTTAAACATTCATTTACTGTTTAGTAAACATTATTTATTAAAATTTCAAATTATCGTTTATTTAAATGATTGTTTTCGATATTACCGTAACGCGTCGCGATACTTTGTTTGCGGTATATTCAATTTAAATATAGGTAGTTGTATTCAATTTGAATAGCATTTCGGATATGATTTTCATGAATTAATTTTTGACAAATTTCGACCCTATTTTGAAAATGCTGCGCGGAAAAATGTTTGTAATGAAATATTTATTACTTATACTTATTAAACAAAAGAGAGAAAAAATGAAATTTTCCCCTAAAGCTCACAATCGGATTATTTAAAAGTCGACATATTTTCGGTAGAATTAGAGTAATTTCAAAGTTTCTGTTGCGCTTGAACGTTCTATCCTTTGTTTAATTAAAGTAAGAGAAGGCCACGAAACAAAACTAAATCTACTGTAACTCACGCACACTTAAAAAAGAACACGTCAATTACGGTTACTGTAATAAACAAAAGACAAGGGGACTTTCAAACGTACCATCGCTCACGCAACAACTAACTGCTCTTTTGAAATTGCGTTGGGTCCCGCCGTTGTCTCTTTTAGTTGTTTGGGTGGCCTAAACATTAGGGGTTTGAAAATTAGCTGCGAATGGGTTTTTAGTCAAACGAATTAATATTAATGTATTGCATTTTTAGTATCGAAATTAATAAACGGTGTACATAATACTAAAGTTAGTATCAAATACATACCTACTAACTAAAGTAAAATATACACTAAAAATTCTCTCTTCGATATTCAGAAGTGTCCGTTAATGGGAAATATTGTACATTACAGTCTATAAAACAATGCCTAGGATTTTAGATGTCCGGCATTTCATTGTACCTACCTATTTTTTTAAATTACTGACAACTAAAAAAACAAAGTATTACCTAAGTGTTAGATAATAACCTATAAAATAAGAAACTTTGAAAAGCTGCAAGTCCTTCGTCCGACATACAAAGACGTTAACAATTGCAATACTTTTAAGATTATTTTAATCAAAACAACAATGAAAGTTTAACTGCTCGAAGCTACGATGCAATTTGAAAACTGCATTTCAAATGCTCTGTTGAAAATGGAAAAACGGAGATTTTTATTGTTTGTAATTAAATTTAGAAAAATGCTAAAGGAAAGCCTTTTCGTTCTATACTTCCGAAGCTTTTGTTTTTCTTTTGGGTGGCCTAACCCGTTAGTTTATGCAACTAAAACAAAATACCACCCATGGATTTACTAGTTTTGATTGTGCTGTAACCGCACTATGCCGATTACAAACTAGAATAATATTCGTGTTGTATCTGTTAATCGATTTTAGGCATATCTATATCTGACGCATCGTTTGGTGTAAAAATGATTTTAAATTAAAATATCTGGAACAAAACAACTCGTTCCAGGATTAGCGAGTAGGTATCTAATCGAAATGAATTTCAATGTTCGCATTTCGAATTCGACAATTTCACGCTCCGTCGGTTTTGCATTTTGTTTGTAAAATCGACGTGTTTGTTCTGTTTGTGTTATAAATATTGCGTTTTGCAGCGTTATACTGGTGGTTCCATAAAAGTTTTTTATTTGTCTTATTTTCGGGTTATTGTTTGTTGTATTTTCCATAAAGTCTTTGTTTGTAAAATAATACGACACGACGATCGATTGCGATCGCTGTAACAATAAAACGTTGGAAAAAAAACGCGGAGACTTATCGAAAATTAAAACGTCGAACACCGTCCGTTCGCCCTTAAACTGATCGTTAGTTCAAATATGATCGTATTCTATAAAAATTATAAATTTTAATTTTACGAGAAGGTCCTTCCTTCGCTATCTCGAAGCAATATGAAGTTGGAGTAAATTGAAAAACGCGATTCGACTCTCAACCGTCTACTACAAACGAAATTAAGAAGTCAACTTTTTACACATAAATTAGTTTTATGTAAATAGATAATATATTCACATAGGTATTAACAATAAGTGTTGACATACGACAACGGACGCGTTAGTTACGATTTAAAAACACGTGTAGGTGTTTGTTTTCTTGTTAGGATCATGCTATTAATACGGTATCCGTGAAAGAAAGACGTTTATTTATTAGATCACGTACGTCGTGTTTACTATTATACTACTGCTCGACATGTATCTCGTTACAGCTTTTTTTGTCATTTAGCTTAAATTTTGGAATTCGCGTTATTCTTTGTGCTTTAAATAACAAGATTATTAATTAATCAATAGTTACATAATATTAAATTTGGGCGTATGCGTGTGCGAGCCGGAAGTTTACTTCCGGAGGACAGGTGTCATTACCGGTTATGGAACATTGCAGATAAATTGTAGGTACGGATAATCGAATTAAAATTAATCTTCTCGATTAATTCTACACTATTAAAGGTTTTTAACGACATCGACTTGTATATTTAAATGACGTTTGTGACGACTTTGATTATTACAATATCAAGTAGGAGATACTAACAACATCCAATTCGATTCTATCCTGGGTATAGAAAAGGATTATCCAACTTAACCTAATTTGCGGGATTAAATAAAACGTATTTCTCTGGAATTCTGATCCATTACACGAGCTCTACACTCGAAAAGCCCCGGATTATTAGCTTTTTCTTTCGGTTCCGGTAATGCTTCGCTTCTCGCGGTTACCCGCCTCCCCGTATTATATCCTGTTTCTTTTCCATAAGTATTTGCACAAAAATTGATTATTGTATTCGAAATGTTGCTTTATATAGGATTACCGAAGATAATGGGTTGTTATTTTGTTACGCTCTGGAATATCGTTGGCGAACTCTCGTCAAAGCTAATTCCAATTTTAATACTTCCTAACTATTCTCTACACATAGTAGGAATTTAACAGAGGCATAATTAATGTGCAGACTTATAGTTTTAGCTGAAGTGTAAATAGAACACCGCGTTACGCGCGCCGAGTCGTCTAGATAGCGGGCATTAAACAACTAACACACATATTATACATAAGTAGGTAGGTGTCTACTTTATTTAATCGCGTCTTTAATTTCTACAAGGATTTTATTTTTATCACATTAATATATTTAATTATTTACCCTACCTCAAAAAAATATATATAAATACTTTCGTGTACCTATAACTTTATAATTGTAGGAAACCAGATCCCAAATATTCACACATAATAACAAACCAAGTAGATTGTCAAATAGTTTGCTCGAGGAATTCACGGCTAGAGGTTACGTGCGGAGCAATTTCGTGCGTAAGCATTTTAGGCATTTAATCAGCATTTTTCGTCCAACACTTCATTTCGCATAAAATTAATATATTAGGGGGACCGGAAGATAATGTCGTTTTTTTTTAAATTCAAACATAAATTTTTAACAAGTTTTTATTTTTAATCGACGATGTAATCACCCTCGTTATCAACAATCTTTTGCCATCTAGTGTGCAAATTTTCAATGCCGGATCGATAAAAATCAATTCGTTTTTGAGCAAAATATCTGGAGATGGCATTTTGGATATCATCCAAATTTTCAAATTTTTTACTGGATCTGGACTTAGAAAACCACCTTTGGCATTTACAAACATCTAATGCAATTGGATAAACATTGTAAATGTTTTTGGTAGCAACTGTTACGTTACTACCCTTGTGAAACTTAAAAAGCATACAATTCCAGATATGTTCCTCTTATAGTATTTGTCTGGCCATTTCACCCGAAATTGTAAAAAAATTGAAGATTTAATTATTTATAAGTAAACAAGTCACATTAACCTTAAAATATCTTTGGTGCGACTTTCAAGTACACAATGAGCTGATAAATGGTAAACAAATATTGATGTGCGCAGAAACGACATTACTTTTCGGTCCCCCTAATATATATATATATATATATATATATATATATATATATATATATATATAAATACTCAACGGGTTATTTAAAAGAACCACTAGAAACGACATCTGGACCAAAAAGCGCCGCTAATAAATAGCTCGTCGACAAAAAAGAGCGGACAGATTGTTTTTGAAAAACGATTTCCAATTTAAAATATTATTAATGTTTTTTAATTACATAATATACTTATGTGAATAAATCGTTACTGTTTAATTTTATCTGACGTATATTCACCAATGCAAACAATTGCTCGAACAAACGTTTCCATGCTAAACATCACCTTAAAAACAAGCGCTGGACACGATTAATACCCAAAGGGATAACTTCTGGGAAATACCAACAAAACCCCGTATTCCGATGCCGATGTACATACTAAAGGTATGTGGCTAATAGGCTCGGGTCCTGAGCCCAAAAAAAAACGCCTACGCACTATAGTGTGATATTTTTCCAAAAACTTAATTTTTTTTGTGATATACATTAGCACCATCTTTTAAAACTTTTAATTTAGTTCAAATCGTGTCTTAACTTCTTTAGTCTTATATATATATGGCCTAATAGTTTTTTCGTTTTTTCGGGCCGTTCAAAAAAATATGCAATGTTCTTATCTCGAGGAACTCTACAACTTTACCGAGCTTTTGAATTTTGAGTTGTTTTTATTCCCTTGTAAGTAACAACTTGTTGTGAAGTACTGTTCACAATAGTTTTTCTCTCGATCATAAAATGACACAAAAATCTGAATAATTAATCTCGCGAATATTTGATTATTAAACAAAATTAAGTTTCAATCATCCAATAAGATGCTTAACTAATTTTGAATTAAAATTAGGCGGTTTTAGCTCTAACCCCTTCATATCATCATCCGGCGTTATTTAGTCCTAGAACCCTAGGCCGTAAATGTTCAAAATTGGTTAAATGTCGATAAACTTAATTCAAAATTTAATAAATGAAAACAGGACCGCGAGCAAAGAACGATTAAGAGTTTTATTTATAGAACCTATGCACTTTGAATTGAAATGTTACATTCTGTAGTATTTATTTGATTATCGAGGCGACTTTTTATCCTGCTATTGCTGGAAATTTTATTCGTGTTATCACAGATACACGTGTCAGTCATAACATTGAGTGATGATGTGTCGAATTTTATTGCGCGGTGCATTATTATTAAATTTTGTATATAAATGACCTTGTGACCTTGACCGTAGATCGGTGTTTTAACGGTGTAAATCACTTATTGTTAGGAACGACGAGCCTCACAACTGTTTTATATTTTGGTTTATTAAAAAATATTAAAATCTAAAGTAAAATCTAAAGTTCTTTTATTGAATTACTGGACTAAGAGAATTCTTCACGATCTCCAAGTCGTACACCGGGCAGGTGACGAGTTTTGGATACTTTAACAGTTAGGAATTGACCAAATTTTAATTCAAAAATTATTTTTTAAATTTGTTTAAATACCATACTATTTTCATTTTATTACAAATAATGAAGTCATGTAATGATGACTTTCCTTTTTTGTCCCACATTGTTAATATAGTATTACAAAGAAAGTTTAATTTTCTTGCGAACAGACTATATAGGTCACCAAGGAGTTATATGTTGACCTTATTATTATTATTACCTACTTTTTGTTTTATTGTTTTGGAATTTTTATTAAGTTTTACCTTAACCTTCAATTTAAACGTTATATTATATTTCTTTTTCGTACTTGTTTTAATCATTGATTTATTTACAAATTTTGATTCGACTACGCAATTTACTTATTTTTGATTGACTTATTGTCTTAGCGTCGCAACCGTACTGGGTCTTATGGCGTGTATCTTATAAGTACTTTGTTTACATTTATAACTTATTGTATAGTTGATTTGTTTTTATATATTTGAGGAGGTTGTTGGATTTTTCTACTACAGTGCGAATGTTATCTTCTATGCCACGAAGTTGTCGGGACTGTGTATATTTTTTGCAGTAGAGGAGGATATGTCTTATTCTTATGGCTATTCCACATATGTCGCAAGTTGGTTGACTTGTTCCATGATTAGTATATAGCCACGTGTTAACTGGGTGTGACCAATTTCAATTCTTGTCATTAAAACATTTTCTTTCCTAGTTAGGGTGGTGTGAGGGGGAGAGAGGGTGGCCTTGTTGTTTCTCGTAATTTACTGTTTTTGAGATTGGTCAAAGTTGTTTTCCGTTCGTCAAAGATGTTGCGCTTAATGTGTAGCATGCGATCTTGAAGTGTACTACCATCTGATAGCAAGAGCGTCTACATCTTAATTTTTTCTTATGCCCATACGGGAGTAAAATGAGACAGAATTTTAACAAATTATAAGCGGTGCCATCTGCACGTGAGTCTAAATTGGTTAATGTAGGTAATCAATGCCGACTTATTATTCTGCAATTTGCTTCGGTTTGTTTTATAACTTGGAAACTACAAATAAACTATTATGTACTTCATGATATCGAATGTAGTTGTTGCTCGGTTGCGTCTCGTTAATTTAAAAGTTTGAAGTTTCACGGAATGTTCGCCCCGCCATCGCCATTGAAATTTTAGTAGTAACATATAAATAAATCACGTTTTATTTATGATACAGGTGAAAATCCTGTCTATAGGTTGACGTGAATTCTTTTCAATGTATGCATATCCATTTTCCATGTTCTATATCTAGGCTTTTATCTCGAACATTTTTAAGCACGGCGAACCTCATACATCATTTTGATTGCTAAATTCGGTTTTTTTTCCTACACGAGTCGAAGTCGGGCCCTACTTACACTTGTTCGTTAATTTATTCGACTTACGTAGACGTTATTTCTAAGTAAGTACTTAGCATTCAATTAAAATTTGATATTGTTCAGGAATTGCCAAGAGATTCGGCTTTACATTTATAATAGAAACAAGAAAGGGAAGTGATAATATGATTAGAAGTTTCCCCAACATTGTGGTTTTTGTGATGCTAACGTGTTCGGCTGCAATTTAGATGCCTTTTAGAATAGTGTATATTAGCTGTTCTCCCGTTAATTTCTCATTATTCGAAAGAGCCGCCAGAGAAAATCGCATTAAACGCCGAATTACCTTTCGATTACCCACGAATAACTTCTAAGACGGTACATCGTTAATATGCGAGCTTCGAAATATAAGCTCCATACATAAGTTTGACGTTTTGTTTGAATTTATACGCGCAATATTTGTGCGAAATTGCAATGCGTGCGTAAAAAGCGAGAATGGCAATTTCAGTAATTTTGAAATCGTTTTGTTCGCAGAATAGCACTCTATCGTTCACCTCAGTTTCATCTTTTTATATCTATACGTAAGTAGAACTGTTTTCAAAAATCACGAATAGTATCTGCTGGTAACAAATTTGCAACGTATTCGCAATTTCCGAGCAGTAAATTCCGTTCCGACAATCTAATAAAAACATGTATTTATCATGTCCTTTTCGAAATAACGTGACCTTCTTTAACCGCGGAAGTAGGTCAATATTTATTTTACTCTTGCGCCGCAACAACGACCTGTATTCGTATTGTATTTCATTAAGATTTTTTCGTTTCAGAATGTCTTCGAGACGCGTCGTAATAGTGCTACAAGTTTTAACAATAGATTTGATACTAATGTGGCTGTGCTCATCAAGTGCCATACGTTGTCCTGCCATTTGTTCCTGCTTCCTCGACAGCCGAGGAAGAAAAGTAGTCTCCTGTAACCGGGGCGGAATGGAACATATTCCGTTCGAGGAAATGGATTTAAAAACCGAAGTAATTCAAGTGTCGGCGCCCGATTACAATTTGAACACCCTGACCATGGATCCGACGATACAAGACTTTCAAAATCTAGAAGAGCTTCATATCACGCGATCGAATATTCCGGAACTAGGGGTGCACTTATTTTGGAGTTTAAGGAAACTCACCGTGCTGAACCTTTCACAAAATAATATCACGCAACCTCTGGATGAAAGCTTTAGAGGCCTATATAACCTGAAAGAACTTTACTTAGACGACAATCGAATACATTCGTTGCCTAGCGGAACATTTCGATGGCTTTCGTCATTGAAAATATTATCCTTGCAAAGAAATCGAATTCAACAAATGATGCCGAGAATGTTCGAACAGTTGGGGAAATTGCAGGTTTTGAAATTAAGTGGAAATTATCTGAGGGAATTAAATCCCGAATCGTTTAAGGATGTTCTTCAGGTAAGCTTTTTCCCCATTTTAATGTATTACAGTCGCGAATAAACACGAGATAAAATCTTTTATTACCTTGACGAGGGGAATTGACGAATAAATATTTGATTCGCGAGTGCACGCAATAAAAGTTCGTTTTAGGTAAAAAAAAACGGGATTAAATTAAAAATTCGCTTCGCAAACACCGCTAATTTGTCGACTTTATGTTTCTCGCATTTGCACGCCAAAATGATTTAGCTCGAAACTTTAAACTTTAAGGAATTATAGTACACAAGTTGGTTTGTTAGTAGCGTCGACTTGCGCAACTACAATAATCAGTTTGGTTAGTTTCCCGCACTTTATCGTGACAGTATTACTAATGCGTCGGACCGATTGTGAAATTGAATTTTAGACATTCGCCAGCATTTTTGCGAATTGCGTCAGTATAGGTACTATACTTAAAATAACGAAGCTCGAAACGAACAGTATCCCATTTTCTAGATTAAAGTTTTACTGAAAATGTTGTCCGATAATAATTTAAAAAAGCAATATAGTAAGTATATTGCGCATTATTTTTAGATTTTTTACGGAGCATTTTGAGTTTAATACGTAGATATGTCACAATATGTAAATATCGAAATATCGCTTAAGATTTAGATTCGTAATTTTATTGTCGAATTGTTTGATTCGCCGCGTAAAACTGTGTAATAAAAATTGGTGGCTAGTAATTAACGTGTGCTTTTAGAAAAAAAAAATTACCGAGTTCGAGAAATTCTTTTTTCTAGATACTAATACTAGTGGACTAATTGTCCACTGTTAAACTGCGAAATATGAAGAAATCCGTAAAGGAACGTGAATAAATTTTCTTCGGTTTTTCGCGCTTTAAAAACTTCTATCAATATACAAATTAGGTACTTAATAATTTACGGAATAGGACGTTTAGATGTTTCTAGATGTTTAGATGATGAAATCGTTTCCAAACCAAAATTAATAAAACTCAAACAGTCCGTCTATTAAATTTGGTTGGGATACGATTTGAATTTTATGGTAACTTATATGGTATAGTAAATGTTAGTACAGGTTAAACTTTAGTGCAGACGAGGTTAGGTAGGTTAGTGTAGGTGAGGCGACAGGTGTAGAATAGTGCTTAGACATTGCTCATATAGATCAGACATTGTCATCGTTAATAAAATGGAAAAATCATATATTCGTAGAGACAAGAAAGATGAAATCCATCACATAAATAGGTCAACGTTAGCCTCTCGGGCAATAAACACATTTGTTATACAATGCATTTAAAAAGAAATTGTCGTCGAAACGTCCTCGCGTCAAAATGGGTTCAAGTCGAAAAGTCTTGTGTTAAAACGTTCTAAACCCAATAAACTACGCTACCGATATAAACGAATTTTCAATCGCGTTTTCGGCACATTAATCGTAATTATGTTACTTTTGATACGTCCTTTATATTATGTCGGACAGATATAACGAAACCGGTAGGGGCGTGCATTTGAGGCAACTAATTAATTAACGATGAATGAGAGCTTTAACAGCCAGTATGATATGACGTTGTTATGGGAATTACGAAACCAATCTTGTTATAATGACGAATATTTTGAGCGAAAATTGGTGGCGATGTATGATTTAAGAACTACTTTTCGCCGCGGTACTTTAAATTTATGTACCTATATCCTGACGCAATTGTCTGACAATCAGTAAAAACCATCAAACCAGTACACACCATCATGCAACACGGGCAGTTTTCTATTGGAACTTAACAATTTTACTTAAACCGACACGTTCCACTTATTTTTCTACCCCCGCATAGCCATTCCAGAATATATTTTCAGATAAAATGCCAATTTTTCATCAGAAAAATTTCTGACATTCTCGTAAAATGAAATTTTTTCTTATTGCCGGAGAAATTCAGTTCGTAACAGTTATCGAACGACATTTGCGTTTTTTTATACTTACAATTAAGTACCTAGTTAATAACGTTCCGAATACCCAAATTTAATTTTTATCAGCTATAATATGTGGTGCGAAATAAATCGTGCCTGCGAGAGCATTTACAATATTTAGTCGGGTCGCATTCAGTTATGCGGATATTCGTTGAATTAGAACAATAAAATAAATTCGACGTAGTCCGTTATGCCCGATATAGTTAACCAAGCCCTCGAGCTAGTCAACCCCGTTATCTTGGGTACACCGCGTGATCCTCGTGCGTTTTGAAGTTTTGTATCGTACTAAAATTGATAATCGTTGTAATATCGAGACATTCGGTAGTGTTACGAAACAAAAAGCAACTTCGATATGTATACCTAGTAGTTTCCGGAGGTTGCGAAAAAAGAAAATGATTTTTCGCGTGTTATAAGTGTACGACTGCACCCCTTTTATCATTTACCGACAATACATAAATTTTTAATTTAAGTTTGATGTAGGTAATACGAATGCACAAAAACAAATTATTGTCAGTTTTTCTTCGTCTCGTTTACATTTATACAAGAATAATAAAATTTTTAATAACTTCATCGAAAAGACTTAAAAGAAAATTGTCAGATAACTGACGTCTTTAGAAGAGAACATATTAAAATTATTTTCGTATATAAAAAAGAAGCTTCGAAATTTGAATTGGCATTCCCTTGTTTACTGCAAAATATTTGTCGGGCTCCATTTCGTTTTAAAAACTAATTCATCCGGAAGTCCCGACGAACAAATAAGAATTTTTTTTCCTGTTTTCTAAAGTACGTGCCCTTTTTACTTGTGTTATAGGATCTACGAGTCCTAGAATGTCGGGGTTGTTCCTTGTTGAAGATAAATACTCAAGTTTACGGATATCTGCCTCGCTTAACTCATCTCGACTTGGGCTACAACGAATTCGAGCACCTCTCGTCGGACGATTTCTGCAATTTGACGAATTTAAAATATCTGGGGCTCGACGGAAATAAATTGTCCGAATTGCACGACGAAGAGTTCGTTCATTCGAACGGGCTTAAGAAAATAAATCTAACAAAAAATCGCATCTTCCGCATAAGTCCCAGAGCTTTCTCGAATTTGCGCAACATAACCGAATTAGATTTAAGTTATAATAAGTTGGAGCATCTCGATAAGGTATTTTTAGAGCCGATTGTCGGAACGCTCCAAAAATTATCTTTAAGTGGCAATCACGTGCCGGTCTTGGAATTGAAGGCGTTTCTCAAAGGGGCTCCGAAATTGCGAGATTTGCAGGTAGCGGACTCGGGATTAACGCAGATACCTGCCGATTTATTTCCAGAAAAGTTGAGCGTTTTGAATTTGGCCGGAAATTTGCTTATCTTTATATCGCCCGATTCGGTTCCGGCGACATTATTGGAATTAGATTTATCGAGAAATCGATTTGGAGGTTTAACCGATAGTTTTTTGCAACGAGTGGAATATATAATGCGGCTGAATTTAGACGGTAATCCATGGTCGTGCGATTTATGTCACATTGTTCCCATGTTGGAGAGGGCTAACAGAAGCATTACGTTGCGAAACGTGAAGTGTAGATATCCTTACATGTTGGAAGGAAGAACGTTGGGGGAGCTGACGATGGACGAGTTGACTTGGTGCACTTCGCCTAATTTTTCGGACGGGGCCAACTATTTCTTGGCAGGAGACGACGACAGAATCGGCATCATAGCGGCCAGTGCCTCGATATTGCTTTTAATTTTAACGGCCATCGCGGCACTAGGAGCTTTTTGTTATTCAAGAAGACACGCCGCGAAATATTATACGCACGAAGAAAAACGTACGGGCGAAAGCGAGGCCATATTTGAAAATCAGAGCGCACTTTTCGGGGATGAAAAAGAACTCAGTTTTAAATTTCCGATGGATTTCGGAGAAAAGAAAATATCTATAGCGACAATAGACGAAGAACTGAAAAAGGAACCGATAATAAATGGAACCTGAACTCATTGAAAGACGAAGTATGACTTTAACCTTTAACTTGAGCGATGCATTAAGTTTTATCAGGGCGAACCTTGAAAAATGGGCTCGACGTTAAATTTCTGATCGGCAGTATTGGAAAATTAGACGATCTGGTATTTGTTCTTTTGGTTTCTTTAAAAATAGATTTTAAAGTTAAAGGTTATAGTTCGAGAGAGATTTCCGAATCAAATGGCGGAAAAGGAATTTTGTTTTATTATCCGGTTGTTTGAAGACTGAGGACATTTAACTCTTTGATATTTTCCGAGGCTACCTACGTAATATGGCGAACTGTGTGGTGACTGAATCGAATTGAGATTTGTGCTTTATTGTAAAGTCGTTTAGTGCCAGGAAATTGGTAAACAAGAAGAATAAAGTAGCGACCGTAATAGGTTTTTCGATTGAGTGGTTGTGTACAAAAAGGAAGTCAAATTCAACAACAGCACAAATATATTGTTCTTTTGTTTTGTTGATGCCGGCATTGCGGGACCATGTTTTTATTTTCCAATGACATTTATAATTGCGATTCGTCTAGAAAGTTAAAATATGCCATTTTTTGTTTTTATAGGTAGGACCTATAAGTATTGGAAACTTACAAATCGTGTATATTCGCTTAAAAGTACCTAATGATATAAAAATTGCTTAGAATTTAAAATTAAAACGTTAGTAGACATCGTTTTAGAGATAAAATATTTTGATATTGGAATTGGCAGTTAAAATGGATGACAAAAGAAGAGATATATTGATTTTAGACGAACTTAAAAAGAAACGAATGGTAGATTATTTTCTTATATATAAATAAATAGTACATAATTTAGATGCAAAACATGTACAAATTTGTCAAATTATTCTTGTTCGGACGTTGACAATTCTATCTCGTTGGAAGTATTTTTCTAATAGTGGTAAGTTGAAAGAAAATTAATGTTTTGTAAATTTTTAATTTTTAAGAGTGTACTTAAAAGTATGTGGCAATTGTCGGAAGGCACGTGGAAGTAATCGAAAAATGTAAACAATTGTGATTTTAATATAAAGCCTATAGTTTTATAAGAGTATATTTATGAAATTATTTTCTTTACGCCCTAATTTTTATCTCGTATCATAAGTTCATTATTAATATTAATCTATGATTTGTATTACTATTTTATAAGCTTTTTTGTAAATTGTTAATATAAAATTATTTGTTGTGAAAGTGCGCCTTATTTACATGTTTTTCAGGTTATTTAAATGCTCTTCGAACTCGTTATAAAAGGCTTCCGAATACAGAGAACGGGAAAGGAAAAAAGCTCATAAAACTTTTTGATTGCATAATTCTTTAAAGCGAGCCTCTCTATATTTTACTTTCTTTTAAAATATCTTAAAATTATAGACGTTTTCAAAATGGAAAACGTAGGTATTTTCAGGACTGTTACAATAGGTGAGTGACCTTATTTTCATTTTATCACGTGTAGATGTAGAAATGTAATATTTTAGGAAAGCGGAATCTGCCTTGCAGCATTACGATGTCGCTTCTTTAACGTCCCTTGAAGTCTTTGTGTTATATTGATTTTTGGAGCGTTCGTGTCTAAAAGGACTTTTAAATTTTATTACTGCTATTGCTGTAGCGAAGCCTTTGAGGCAATTATTTATTGACCGATTAAGGAGCTTAATTTAAGAACAAGCAAATTTCGCTTATTAGAAAATAAAGCTTAACGAGTAAAAAAGTTTTAGATTTTGAATAGTTTATCACACTAAATGCTGTCGTGGAGTTTCGTTTATCGAAATTAAATCGCAGTTCGAATTGCATAGTAGTTTCATAATTGATCAAAAAACGGCACGATTAGTCGCGGTTTTTGTCGTAAAAAGTTTTAAACAACGCCCGCAACTACATAAATTTTATTTTTCGTTTAATGGTTTCGTTTCTGAAACGACTGGCGTGCATTGCTTAGATAATGCACGTAATAAACTCACTTTGGTCGGGATTGTACAGATGCAAAGTCACGATACGTTTTTTTTCCCCGATTTGGTGCACTTGCATTCATTACAGATTTGCCAATACATGTAAACGTAAAGGGGCGCAATTAATTCATATCTCGAATAATTTAAAGCTTTTCCCCGGATACGTTTCAATTTATTCTCCCGATGGAATTTAATCATAGCGATTGGTAGATTGTTAATAAATAATTTTTAGTAATAAAATTGTAAATTGTTTAATCTGAATTTTAAGTTCAAAATATGTCTGTAAAAAAGATATTTTTTTTTAAATTTTTAGTTCAAATTAACTGAGGAAGTTATTGTCGATTAAAGAAAAATTATGGATCTATTGTTTAGTGATCGATGTTTTTTGGTCTTTGCTCGTAATGGTTATTGCAAACGTGTAAAGTTTTCTTTAGAAGGAGATCGACCGACCGAGTTTTACCACGTCGAGATGTCTGCTTGTCAAAAAAAGATTATTTTGGATCGGTGACACGAAGTGTTCCAAGTGCCCAACGTTAGTGTTTTTATAAGCTTTTAATCGTGATCGGTAAGGATTTTTTAAAATAATTTTACAGAAGTTTTTAAATTTTTTTACTATTATAAAGAGTTAATTGACGATGTTTACGTGACAGTACTTGTAGGAAAAATACGCGAGTTTTCAAAAGAACGGTTTCGAAAATAGGCAGGGAGATAACTCAAACTGACGAAACGAAATAACGCATTGGTAAGTAAGTCGCAGATTTCCATTAATAATAATAATCGAAAGCAATTCGGTATTAACATAATTTCCCATTAGAAATTGCTTGGCACGTGTATTTTCTCTATAAATTTAGGATTTTGGCTTTGAGCCATTTGTCACGAGCTCCTTTAGCGCACTACATAATATTCGAGTAAGTACATGACGCAGCTTATGCGATCAAGTATAATTGGTTTATATGCTACGGCTTAAATCCTTCAATTCAGGAATACAATTTAATTCTACGTTACCTACATGTTTACTATACGAACTGCGTTAATAAAGCGTCGAAACAAGATTGAATGCCTACTTGAAACGTCTGTTAAGCCGAGTTAGAAAACGGTTAAAATGCCGAAATAATTTGGGGATGCAACGAGGCACGTAAGTGTAAGACGAACGAGGGTTTAACTTTCCTCTTGCGGCGCGGCGTAGGTAAATCTATTTCAATTACTGCCACATAAATACGCGTACGAGTGTACTTTACTCTCGGGTTACATTTACATGACAGACTTTTGCCATCAACGTTAATTTGGTTTAAAAATAAAATTTTAATAGGCCGTTAGTCGGGCTCAACGGGGACAGTATGTATACATATTGTAAGAGGGAGACGACCATTAACTTCATAAGCTTTTGAAAATTACCCGACAAACGCTTGCAATTTCATCGTCTTAAAACGTGCATTAACATTTCTAGATCCATTAATGAGTGTTCGGAAGCTTACTTTAAATTACTTAATCTATTTGAGTGAGGAAGCTGTTAAAGGGTGAATTTATTTGCATTAAACTGTATATTGTTGATTTGTTAAATAACAGAATTGTTGGAGTCGGAAAGCTTTCAGGTAAGTATATAAAGCATTTTATAGCGATAAATTCGGCGCGACGTAAAATGTAAATTAATTGTTTAATCTATGACCGAATTTTGTATCAAATAATGATAATTTTTTCACGTCAATTCTCCGGGAAACGTTTACGCGTGCACATTTTAGAGTAGATAATCGAGTTTGTTTTAAAAAAAAAATTATTGTCCTAGAAAATATTAGAAAAAATGCGTAAGTAATTTACTAACTTAATTTATTATAATATAATTATAATTTATTTAAACAAAAATCATATTTGCGACTGTAATTTGTCACGAAAATGTCGACGTTGAAACTAGTTGTTTGACAAAAAGTAAATTTAATAACAGTAGTTAACAAGGATGTCTCGATTAAAATATGAAATATACATCATTTAATATCGAGTATAATTCGATCAAGAAATAAAAATAAAACGCCCTTATTTGATATCGAAGAGTGAACGACCCCCGAGAATAGCCTATAAGGAGAGGTATTTTTATTTCGTAATTACCTCGACGAATTTTTTAGTAAACGTGGTTCGTTGCGATAACTTGAGAGAAATAAATACAGGGTTTCATGGTCACAATAACTAATTTAATACTTCTAATAAATAAAGCGATAGAAACATTGAAGTTACGATTGTGGAAATTCACACATGTTTCTTGTTTAAATTGAAAATTTTTAATTATCAAATGTAAGTAGGTTACGTTAACATGTAATGTCGGTGGTGCTTCAACATAAGCTTCTTCGGTGTTTGTCTTGGAGGCCCCGTGACGATTTCGAAGAAAACGAGCATATCCTCATGTTTTCGCGGACAGTTGAGTACCTGGTGTGGCTGCGCATCTTTGCAACAGTAGCGATAATCCAGATGAAGGATCCAATGAAGATTGGAGGCGTTGTTTTTGCACCAGGATTCGTCGGAGAGATGGGGGTGAAACGAAGAACGATAATATGTATGAGGTATGGTGTAGGTTTATCTGTGTAACACGCACAAATTCATTTTCTGCTCGACTAGCGATATTTAATTGATTTTCATTTTAATTTCAGTTTCGAGATAATAAAAATTAAAGCACATCGCACGTGCGAGAAACACGTTTGTTTACCTCCTAAGCTCCTGTTAAGCTCCTAAACGAGAGTGGATAAATTCCATTATAGCACAATTATAATTTCTATCTAGGAAATGACGAAACCCATAAAAGAATTCGATGATTAGCTAAAAAAAAAAATTGCGCGTACACCGAGAGAGAATTAACGAGGATTAATTGACGTAATCGTCAAAATTGTAACAATTAAATGTGAACGATCGTCTCGGACGTCTTCGGTAAATCTGGTAGGTAATCAATATCGATGTATGCGTAAGTATAACTTGTTCGTGGTGTTGATGCCCGGGAATTTCCTAAACATTTTTAAAACGCATTATCCCGGCGTATATTTTATTTTCAAATGCAAATTTCCGGAGTAACTTGCTCGAAAGCGGAACGAGTTTTAAAATTTAGGTTTAAACGGTGTCTCTTATCGTAAAAAGAGTTTCTGCACAAAAAAACAAAACTATTGAAAGATTTAGGCATTAGCATGAGAATCTCATCAGCATAAAGTACAAGTCGTGCCGGAATCTGTCTCTAAAACGAGTCATTAAGGGGTGCCATACTTTAGTCGAGCATTAGTTGAATACGTTCAGATGATCGCTTCTTACGGAAGGCACTAAGTTACAGATCTGATTATAATCAGTTACTTTGATCTCGAATTGTATTTACTGACGAAAACGTCAAACAAGCGCGACGCATGAACGTATATTTTGACTTTAATTTTTCTTAAATCGTCATCTTCTCATATTAATACAGACGGCATCGCGAGTATAATAGAGAAGTAACGATCTACGATGCTTAGTACAACTCGTCCTTATTACGTTATTTTGCCTTGTTTCTAGACGTCCATCTATGGTTCGTTATATACTCCATAGAACAAGAATTAAGGTAAATTGCGTTTATTATCCTCGAATAACGTGTCACATTTTGCTGAAAGCACCATAAAATGCTGTTTCTGGGGCGTCTTTTAACCGCATTTTCTCTATTATGAATCGAGTATGAAATACCGAAGGGACAGATAATTCGAACAATATTACCGAAGAGATATTTTATTATATTAAACCGCATCCTTCCGTACCATTACGCTCTGTTTCATAAAATTATTATCGGCACGGATTTATTCAAACAAAACAAATTACTTACTTAAATATTATTTTTGTGACCCATAAAACTTTCCGCATCCTCTAAATAACTAGGTACGCGGAATATCAAAGCAACTCGGCACTTCAAATAGTTTTCGCGTACGTCCCGGAATTTTCCCCGGAACTAGTTGCGAGCGAGATCGTACATATACCTACGCCTCGATGGTCGCTTCGGTTCAGCATTTTAAACCGAACGTTCGCGTTTCGTATTAAACGTATAGATGTTTACATACTGCCCTAAAAGTAAAAATAAAATACTTTTGAGTCCGATTTGAGATTTGTATAGGTACGATCCCGTAGCCGTGGAAAATGTTTTTGACTATTATAGAAGTAAAAAGTTCTGGCGGTTGAGTTTGAAAGTTTATGTGTTAAAAACCGTGGAGCCAAATTGTATAAAATTTTTACCGGGTGTTCACCCACTATTTGAGATTGCACAGTGAAAATTTCAGTTTTTTACGTAAAGCCGTTTTGGAGATTTTGTAAGGTATTTCACGGAAATTTTCGAATTCTGCTGTTTGTTTCTGTATCGACAACTTTAAAACGTCATAACTAAAGTTTTTTTGCAACAAATTATATAAAATTTGGAGATAATGTGCCTCAAATCTGTCGTATGTGCCTTTGGAGCATATAAGTTACGAAACTAAATGAATAGTTGCAACGCAAAAATTAACTGGAAGGTATTTATACAATAATTTATTTTGTCGAGCAACGTGGATAAATTTGGGGACTATTAAAAATTGTCATCTACCGAGAAATGCCCTGTATAACAATAACAGTAATATTTACTCTCGTAATGATTTTTAGCTCCATTTCATATCCCATAATAAACCGTAGTTGCTACAAGTTGTTCGGAAAAAAATTGTTAGTGTTTCATTTAATAACTTAAAAGTAGCTCTCTACAATTCAAAATAATTTTATAACATAATAGACGTTACGTTATTAAACAATAACAATTAGGTACATATTGTAAGCACAAAGAGGACTACAGCTTGAATTACGGAACCTTGCTCGTTTTCATTGTAATCGCCGCCGGCGTCGGCGTCGTATTAAGTTGTGTGAGAAAATTGCTAGACCTTCTTCGTTTCTTTTTTTTTTCGTTTTGTCTTGGTAGTTTGTGCTAAATGATTAGATAATATTTGTTTTACTCGAAAATGGAAGTGGACGTTGATTGATGCGTTTTCTCACTACACTGATTCAAGGTAAAATAACATTTTCGATTTATCTTTTCGTAAGAAATTATTTTTTCTTTCGGTTAATTTAACACCCCCGCATTACTGTATTTATTCAAGCGTTAATATAAGAAGACAGTACGACCTAGAACGATCTTGAATGTTTATTTTTTATCATATTCATATCGATAATAAAAATCTGAAAATAGATATCTTTTACGTTAAAAATGTATCGGTACAGTTGGCGTATTAATTTCAAATTTAAGACTGATGATAGATAGACAGCTAATGACAACAATAAATATAAAACAACGAATTTAAACGTAGAAAATTTGTTAAGGTCTGTAACCGTCTGTTTAATGCAAATTTGATGTTAGGGTACGACCGTATAATTTCCGTTTCGGCACGAGTATCACTTGTAAAATCTTGATTTATATTCATTTGTAGTTTTGGGTTTTGTATTCGATTTTCTATCAACGTTTCCTTGGATAGATATTCGGGTTGATTGTTTCTGATTGTGCATTTTATCGTGGACTTTAACATTCTATACCTATGTAGACTAACGTTCATCAAAAAGAAAATTCCAATTATACCCTACTGACGCACATGGGTATCTTGTTTATGATGGTGTCAAGCCCATACGCTTTTATATTTACACATAGGATCAATTGTACAATTCATAGTTCAACCTCAGATCAACTGAACTGAAAATATTATGGGTTAAAAATCTGACAAAATTTGATAATTAAAAAATTAATAATTTTGACAGATTTTCAACCAATAACATTTCAGTTCAGTTGATCTGAGGTTGAACTATGAATTGTACAACTGGCCCATACGTAAATAGTAATTGTTTGTTTCCGATACTCTTGATATTTAATTAATTTGTTTATTATAGGTACACGGTGCAACAAATCGTTAGCAATACCTACGTTACATTTAAATACAAAAAAATAAGCCACATTCACCTGGTGGAAGATTTTCCTCAAAAAACGTAATCGCACTTAGTACTCCATGTGTCGTTGCTCAATTATTTTTAAAAGGACATATCTACGAATAGAATTATCATTGTAAGCATCACCGGAATACATCAACATTGCGCCAGAGCCAATTTTCACCAGATCAACCCTTGCGTACGATGGAAACGAGAATTGCTAACTAAGTAAGATTAATTTAGCATTCTTAAATATATTAAACCGTCGTGTTATTTATTCTAGTTTCTAATTAATTTTAACTTAGTTTTAATCAAAATTAGAGCGTTTTTTTCAAAAATTAGAATTTAAATTTTATTCGTTTAAAAGTCGAGTTTTATAGAAAATTTACAGTAACAAATGTTTTAATGGCAATCCAAATATGACTTTTATAAAATCTTGTGTGGATAACTCGTCAGGGAAATTGAATTTTTTCTATCCACGACGTGTTTTTGATCTCGACTAGCGCCCCGATAAAAAAATCTTACGTCTGCAATCGAATATATTCGCTTTTCCTATTTCGTTGTACAAATAGATATTGTTTGGCGTTAAATGATAAGTGGAAAATTATTTTGTAAGTACATAAGTATACATAAATATACAAATAATAAAGGACGAAGAAGTTTTATTTCATATACCTACAATAACATCATTTTGATTTTGAAAACATTTTGAACAATCCCAGTATAATACATGTCATTCAAAAAGTATCTTAGATTAAAATTGTAATAGCGATTATACGGGAAAAATTAAAAAAAAAAGTGACGTACAGTTTTTGAAATATACGAAAGTAGTTCAAAAAGTTTTTCGGCAATTTTCTCATGAAACTTTTCGAAGAACCCCCCCCCCTCCCCCCCGAATATGTTAAAAAAACGAGCGACAAAAACTTTTCAAAATCCCCTGTATAATCGTTATCAGATTATTAAAATCTTATAACGATTATACGAGGGAATACAAAAAGTTTTGGACACTCAAAAAAATTTAATATACGGGGGTCGTTTGGAAAGTTTTCCGACAATTTTCTGCTAAGGAACTTTTCGAACGACCCCCCGTATATTTTAATAAATGAGCCCAATTAATTTGACTTAAATTAGAGGTTATGATTTAATTGAATTTAAGTTAATTTAATGTATTTTAACGAACTGATAACGAATATACGAGGAAATTCGAAAAGTTTTTGGACACTTATTTATTAAAATATACTAGGGTCGTTCGGAAAGTTTTCTGTTAGGGAACTTTTCGAATGACCCCCGTATATTTTAATAAATGAGCCCAATTAAATTGACTTAAATTGGAGGTTTTGATTTAATTGAATTTAAGTTAATTTAATTTGTTTTACCGATCTGATAACAAATCTACGAGGGAATTCGAAAAGTTTTTGGACGCTCATTTATTAAAGTATACGAAAAGTTGGGCACGTCGGAAAACTTTACGAACGACCCCCGTATACATTAAAATATGGACGTCAATAAACTTTTCGAAATCCCCCGTATAATCATCACATTTTTAACTATATTGTTCGATTAACTTGTGAACGATTATAATGGGAAATTTGAAAAGTTTCTAGACGTTCATTTATAAAGTGTATAAAGTGACTTTTGAAAGTTTCCGAAATCAATTGAGAGATGTATATCACCCAAAACAAACCACTATAACAATAAAACACTTACTAATGCTAATAAAATATATTAGAATTACAATATAATACAATAACAAATTATATAAGTAGGTACAACATAATATAAATTGTGGCCAATTGTAAGCGACGAGTTCTGCAACACACATCGCGCCACGGCAATGCACGCATCGAGGAAAGTTCCAGCAACGCGGAGGTGCCATCTACCTGTAACAACAGAAAATTATAGTCTATGATTATAACAAATAGTACCTATATAAGATTATGGAAATATTGTTTTCCACGTAATAAAACAAAAAACAAATTAAACTAGTTTATTGCTGACACCGAACTTTAGAAAATTTTCGAAAGCTTTAATACAGTCGATGGTTTGACAAAATTTTGACCCTTTCTGAAACGTTAAATACCAAGCTGCAACTTCAACAAAAGTCGTTTTTTGATTATAACAAAGTAAGAAATGACAAATTACGAGAGTTTCCATCGATTGAAAATTTTTGGCAAATATCGCAAAATTCCCTTAGTATAGATCAGGGATTTTTTTCTGGTAAAATTTTGACCGCAAGCTTTTGAGCCATAACGTTCAGAAAAAGTTGAAAACGATTAGAAAACTCGTATTTTAGGTATTACGAAGCAATAAATAAGGAACTGCCGGCGTTTAAATAGTTTACAAGTTTTTATAATCTCGATAAAATAACGACATCTAATACGCATAGAACAGGTCCGTAATTAGTTGAAAAGTAGTTTTTCGAGATTAACAATGCAAGAAACGACAATCTAAGCGCGTTTCCGGCGATTAAAAATTTTTGCAAATCTCGAGAAAATCCCTTATTATAGTCCAGCGATTTTTTTCTGGTAAAATTTTGACCCCAAGCTTTTGAGCCGTAACGTTCAGAAAAAGTCGAAAACGATTAGAAAACTCGTATTTTCGGTATTACGAAACAAAAACTAAGGAACTGCCGGCGTTTAAATAGTTTACAAGTTTTTATAATCTCGATAAAATAACGACATCTAATACGCATAGAACAGATCCGGAATTAGTTGAAAAGTAGTTTTTCGAGATTAACAATGCAAGAAATGACAATCTAAGCGCGTTTTCAGAGATTTAAAATTTTTGCCAAATCTCGAAAAAATCCCTTCTTTTTTCTAGCAAAATTTTGACCGCAAGGTTGTGAGACGTAACGTTCAGAACAAGTCGAAAACGATTAGAAAACTCGTTTTTCAGGCATTACGAAGCAATAAGTAACGAACTGCCGGCGTTTAAATAGATTATATTTTTTTATAATCTCGATAAAATGACACTGCGTGATACGTATAGAACAGGTCCAGTTCTTATTGAAAGGTGTATAAGTTATTAAATAACACCTTTTTTAAGAGAAAATTTAACGCCCTCCGTATCTCGGAAACTAAGCGATTTTCAAAAAAGTGTTAAAGTCCATGGTGCCAAATCGTTATCAAATTATTTTTCGTAATACTTTCGGAATCGTCCTGTATAAAATTTATTGCAGGCGAGTTATAAAAACGTATTAATTCTGAAGTAATTACGTATTAAGTAATTGAATCCTCAAAAGTTGTACTATAGACAAAATTCAGAAAACGAGAAAACGTTTTCTCAAAATGTCTCCTAACTATAACTGCGGTAAGTTTTAAATCGTTTTTTAAGAATTTTTTATCGATCATAAAAAATGCTTATTCGCCCTTAACATTCTCTTAAAGCATTCAAAAATATATAGGTACTTGAACAAATATATCAAATTTTAAACCACAAGGCGGAGAAGTAATTATTACATAATAATCCTTTTACTCTCAATCGAATCTTACGAATTGCGAGGAATTATTTTCCAACTAATGCTTCAAAAACGTTGATATATAATATACTATTACGACGATATTTAAAAAAAAATTAATAATAATACGACTTACATTTTAGAAAACCTAAACGCCAAGTTTCCATCAAACATAAAAAATGTTCGGTAACGACTTCGTTCTGTGACGACGATTCTAATATATTTTTTTAATCATGAAACACGCGGTAACGTTTTCGTAGGTTCACTTTTCGTGCAACACACTATCTTTTAAACGAATTTAAATAACATTAGCACACGAAAATTGTCACTTTCGTTCAAAAATTTACAAATTACACACCCGTATTATCGCGACGCGCACGTCTACATCGTTCAAAATTACCGTCTTTACTAACGATGCGATGTAAAAATCCGAATCAAATTCCCCATTCGCGACTATAGTGCATCACAAATATCTTATACAATATAAAAGTGGGGTATAGATAAAAATTTGTCAGTTTCACCACCGTAACCTTATCTACGGAGAAAATTGATATAAACCGCCTTCTTAATTTGTTGGTCTTGCTAAACTGGGCTCAATGCGTTGTCGCATACATTGAAATTTTGACTGATCATCTTTCGTGTGAATTTGTTTTCAGCAAATCGATCATTTGACGAAGATAAATTTTGTTCAAGGAATTTTTTCCAAAACCGATTCCTTCTGGAATAAATACATAGTTTCGGTTATAACTACAGAATTTAGATGTGAATTTAAAAATTGCGAAGAAAATAATTCTGCTCATAATTTTCAATTGAAACACAATCGATAAAACTCGATATTTCTATTAATATCTAAATGACATTGTTATAGAAACTCAACAGTGTTTATAATTAAAGATTACACCTAAACAATTAAATCTCTTAACGTGTAACTTTAGAAAGTAGTTTACGTGAAGATCCGTTTTTAAACAATTAATAGACACAACTCAATTATAACTTGCAACGTTGAGTATGTGTCTATAAATTACTCTGCAGATTTCATTAGAGCACTTGATGTAAATTTACGCCCCGTAATTTTTCTTGGTCGACGTAGCTTTTTCCTTTAGTTAGTTGCACATAAAAGAACGTGCAAATAATGGTTACAAATTTATAACTGACGGGGATATCGGAAATCATCGTTGTTGTTAAGTTTCCAAATTAATTCCCTTGCAAATATCTTGTTATATCTACTGTTTAAGCAGTTTTACGGTTTTCTAAAAAGAAAATAATAACCACGTGTTCTATATAAATACAACTTTATGACTGGATTCTAAGGCTCGATAAAATTTTATTTACTAGCACCGTTCGTTCTACGTAAAATTTAAACCACGACAATTCGTAGAGAATTAAAAGGTATAGGTAGACATCGAAACTTTGCAGGTGGATATTGCCGGAAGATACGTCTGACCTACGCGAACTTAAAATTCTGAATTGCCTCTTGTGGATTGTAATTGTGGATAGTATAATTCTAGAGCCCAATTAGAAAGTAAGAGCCGTATTATCTTTGTACTCGCGCATCTTCATAAAGAAGAGAAGACGTTTCCTATTCTAATTTCGAAGTGATAGAAGCACTACCCACTCGGCAATTTCCTCATATTAACTCCATATCTTTTTAGGTAATGTTCAGTTCGGAGGAGGTTAACGTTTCAAGATTGCATTATCCTCCTATAGTATGATACCATTTACTTATATGGTGTGGTAGAATAACTTAATTAAATAATAATCGGCATCTATGCACACAGAATGTTATATTTAAATATTTCACAGGAAAATAAATCTGGAAAGCGTCCCTGTTTATAAACTAGTTTAAAACTAGGATTATCTCGGTTATTCGATAATGGCATTGCGAATTAGTCTACACGAATGAATTATGTAACAGGTATTTACAACGCAAATTGATGCACGTGTTTTTAACTACTTATGCACACAGAAAATTAACGAACGCATCCCAATTTTTGTTAATTTCGACGAAATAGTTAACTAAACATAAAACGGGATTAAAAGCACAAAAGTTCACATAAAGACACTACTGTTTTTCTTCCAATTTAGGGCAAGACGTAAATATTTTGGAGGTTTTGATTATTCCACTTGTCTGCACATAATCTCGCGTTGTTTTTATTAAACGTTCGCACTTCGGTACTACATGTTATTCTGATGCGAATAAGAAAGTTTTTAGGTTATTGCGGTAAGATTTATATTTTGACCTTTTGTAAGTTGCCGGAAAAAAAAGGATTTTTCATAAGCTCTTTTTCTAACTGACTTGGTTGGAAGTTTGTCGACAGTAATCGTATACAAATTAAACAACGCGTGTTCGTTTCATTTTAATTTAAGGACGTTTTTAAGTGCGTGTTTAGAATGATGATTTCCGTTTAATATCAAAGTTAATTGGGGCCGGGACGAAGTGTCTTTACAAAAATTTAAAAATATTCCCGACTTAGTGTTAACCGGAGATATAACCGTACAATAGGAATGATAATACAAAGTTCCGGATTTTATAGAGTACGAAAACGGGAGACAGAAGGAAGATGGGATAAAAATATAATTCACCAGGGCGGGCGTTTGTTGTACGATAGGACGTAACTAAAGTTGTTAAATGAAAAAAGCGCTCTATGCGTATCATTTTATATTATGATGTTTTCGCAATTTACCCCTTAGTTGTCTTTGTCATTTATACACAGAAACAAAAGCGTTCTAGAAATACCGCCCCGCCATTGTTGCCGCTAAACTAGATTAAACGATTTTGTGAAAAGTTAAGTCTTTTTGTACACCATTTCTTCGCCTTAATTACATTAAAACTTCGCTTCCCTGAGCTATTCAAACTTTTTATTGTTACTATTCATCGAGAGCGCGGCTACATAAATAAAGTTCTAATTGCTAATCAAGTTAGTGGTTTGCACTTCACTCTCCGTCACTAATTACGTCTACTTGAATAAGTTTGACGGCAGGGGTTACTTGTCTTCTAAAATTACCAAACGACTGGTTAATGTACATATACAACTATCGCGGAAGGTGTGCTGGCGTAAAAGTTAATTAAGTTGAACTATGCCTTAGGTAATTTCGTCGAGTTCGGGAACCAAATATTAATTAATTATTTAAATATATTTTAAACAGAACTTGGCTATCTGGATAACTAAACTTGAATTTCCGTAAACGTTTAAATTTCCGTTTTAATAACGTGTATTGCCAAGATCGAACGCCAACTTGTGTAAATAACAAATTCATTGGGCAACTAGGGCGATAATTATTATTAATTGAAAATTAGATTTTATTCAATTGTTTATGTTATTGTTGTGAGGAGTAATAATGTTCGTGTTGACCCAATAATTGGGCTCAAAGCGAACCCCACTTGTGATAATATTTGTATAGAACCATGCAGGTATATGTATATATATAAATCGACGTTACAATTACGTGTATGTACCAAATCCATTGTTTAATATTGAAAATAAATTATTAATATGAATAAACTGCGCTAACGTTTAATTACCTATCTGTAGAACTGGTTTTGAAGTCGACCGATCATGCGAAAAAATCAATCTAAACACCATAACGTTTAATAAAATTAAATCTGGTTTAATCAAAAAATTTTTTAAAAGTTTATTCACTTTTTTGACAGCTATATTATTATGTTCAATTTCTATTCTTATTCGGCTTTAGCAAATCTTACTGCATGTTAACTGTGACACGCACAAGGGGCGCATAAAAAATTAATGTTTACTGACGTAAAAATAAATTATTAATTTTGTACAAATCGAGTATTCAAAAACGATAACTCCGTATAATAATAGGTGATACAATATTATTAATTTATTAAATCTTATTTTGTTTGATTTGAATTCGGCTTTACATTTAATTCTAATATTTTAACGAAATTATCTAGAAACGACATTTAAAGATCCTAACGTTTCTAAAGACAAATACTTTAAAACGCGACGATTTTCTTGACAAGAGTGATTTTTTACTTAATAGTACAAGAAATCCTCAAGCTTGTACAATAGCGGAATAAATGCATTAAACGTTCCCAAAAACTTTATATAAAATCAATTAACTGTAGCGCCACAATTTGTATGTAATTAGTTTTAACTTTCACTTAAGTTTTCAATTAACCCTCGTATTACTTGTTAGCTCCGCGTAATTTACAAAATCAGTCTGTTCTATTAACTATTAAATGGAAAAGGTGGTCGTTGTTCGCATCAAACAAAATGTGGGTTTTTTATAATTAAAAATGGCCTGACCATAAAATTTTATTTAATTCGGAATTGCCGTGATGTGATGCAATACACGACGGTACCGAAACTGAAAACCCATTCATCAACAAATACATCTATGATTTATTTCAATTTACTTAAATACCTACCAAATATTAATTTTTTTAATTACTAATTTATTACTATTCATATATGTAGCACCTACCCATAACAGGATAATTTACTTTTTAACTTCGGTTTTAGATTATTTTCTACATTCAACGTAATTCTGAAACCGATGTCCATCATTAATATCCATGATAGACATTTAGATGTGAATCGATATACTCGTTTCTTCAAGTTCTTAATGTTTACTCAAGATATAACTGTTAGTATAAAAACAATAAACAATATATGTACAGAAAACCGACAACATTGCAAAACGGTTAAGGTTTCCTCCAACTACCTAAGACTAAATTTCGTTAAAATATTACCTATGTATGAACCTATATTATTACTTGAGCAATGTGCAAATTTAATAGCACGATTATTGTAGATACTATCACCTTTTATCACTCACGACGTGCATTAGTTTTAAAATTGTATCAACTACGAGGCCTGTCCCAAAAGTAGCGAGAATGATTTTTATAGAAATCGATTTAATCAAAAAGATGATAATGGACTTTATCACCTTCAAAGTAGGTACTTTGGGACTGAGCAGTAAAACTGTCAAAAATGCCTTCACAATTAATGATTGGCCGTGACTGCGCCGAAAAACAAGAGTGCAATGTACGAACCGATCAAAAAGCTCGGGCTTAATCGAGTAGAGTCCAATCGTACCTATTTGCTATTATGTTACTTGAGATTTCTCTCTACTGCTCCGACCCACGTTTTCCCATGCAGCCCTTCTGGAAAATTTTGGGACAGAACACGTATAGGTGCACATTTTAGTTAAATTGAAAAATGGAATATGGAAAGAATAAAGCAAGAAACAGATTTAAACTAAAGCTGGATACATTTTTAACAATAACGATCTTGTAAGATAAATTTATTTTATATTGTATTTACCTACCTGACGATAAATTATTTATTCGTGTTTAAGGAAAATCCGGAATCTCTATTAAGACGCCATTTCCATCCATGAAAATTTTCTACGTAGCCCGTCGGTTGTCGAGGAAAGCTTGTCCAGTGGAAATACTCGAAGACTTGTGTTTGAATTGTGGTACTACAACCCTTTGAGGTGTTGGCCTAATGTCGTATCAAATTTCCCTTGGTTAAATTAGACTGTCATTTCAACTTCTTTCGAGGTGTTGTTCGGACGACTTTTCTCGGCGAGCGAAGACAAAACAGGAAGATGCGACCCTATTTGTGCAAATTTGTTTTAAATATAGTTTTAAAATACTTTGTACTGCAGTTCTAATCATAATATGAAAATAGAATGATTTTGTGAGTGATTAAAATGAGTTTTATTTGTGTCAAATTTATTTTTATTGTGCGTAGATACTAAATAAAAGTACCTATGTACCTATACCGAACGTTTTTTGCCCACCGATATCATCTAAAAGTTTTAAGAAATTAGTTCTGACACCTAGGTTGCCAATATTTACGTAAACCTTCTCAAAATTTTACAATGTTATTTTGAATTAATAAAAATAAACGAGAGTACGGATAAGTTAATATCAGATTAACTTGACTTGGAGAGCTTTAGTGTCCCTTAAATTTAGCTCGATAATTTTTAACGCGTTATTAATTATTTTACAATAACATACTAAATACTAACAAGACAAAATGGCTAGTAAGAACAACAGAAACGAACATACCAAAAACAATAAATTGAATAGAATTAGAAATAAAGATGTAACAGAAGAACGTAACAGAAAGACGAAAATTCAATCAATACAAACAGCACATTGAAAGAAACCAAAAACCACCGTGTAAAATATAATTCGGTAGTAGAACGTGCGAAGAAGTATACATATAGGCTGAAGTCTAAATAAAAGAAAAAGTACTGCTGTTGACGTATCCAATTTGCACCTAAAATCGTTAACGAGCAGCTAAAATAGATATTTGTCTTGGAAAATTCGTTAAATAACAATTGCCAAGGTATTGTCAATAAACGTCTATTGTAGATTATTCAAGCCCTTGTCGTCGATTAAATAATATAAAATGAAAGAAGGTCATAAATGTATAAACACATTTCAAATGCTCTGAAACATCGAAAGTTAACTTTTCACATTAACTGAAAAGTCAACTTGCGCGTTATAGGTAAGTACTTACAGTAGAACTCCATTTATCCAAACGTCAGTCATCCGGATCGATATCAGGAACCTATTTTTTATTAATATGCCATTCAAATAAACTTTATTATTGTAATAAAAATAAACAAAAGTGATATTAGAGCAATTTTCGCATTTTATTTCACATCATAACCTTTCTTAATGACTCTTAGTCGGGATAATTGAAGTTTTACCGTATTATATATGTATACAGGGTGTTGGTGAATTAACATCGCGGAAAAAACTACGGGTAGGTAAGATTAAAACAAACAAAAACCTAAATAATTTTTTTTCCTAAAATCAATAATTTTCGAGTTATTGCTATTATTAATTTGATAATCGTCTTACTCGAGTATATTCCCTTTAAAGATTTTTAAGAACTCGGAAAATGAAACTGACTGTTGGGTCAGCAGCTAAAACATCTGTACTCTTTAATTTATGGCCCCCGTTGTAGGTGAGTGCAGATTGTTGTGGATATTTTCATTTATGAATGCAATTCCTATTTTCGGTTTACACGTAAAAGTTAGATTACTTTATTTAACATAATTAATAGCACGCCTGTTTTTGGAACAGTTACGTTTAATATTGAGAGGCTTGAACTAAAAGGGGTGCCGGTACTAATTTTATGAATTTCAGAAATTGAGAAATTTCGAAGGGCTTTTAAAGTATAATTGAATGCAAATAGGCAAGTAGGTACTTTAATTTTGGTTTTTTACCAAACATAAGGACCTAAAGTAAAATTTAAAAACTAAACATTCCATAATGACGTAATGAGTGTTAGTAACTTTCAGTGTTATTTCGAGTTTTTTCAATTTTTTTTTCGAGTTATTTCACAAAAATTAATTAGAAATTTTATTAGAACAACACATGCAAATGTAAAAGATTAAAATAAAATGAATAACAAATAGCTACTTAGGTATCTATTTAAATGAGGAAACATCTTGAATATTTTTACATTACAACTTGTCAATGACCGCAGAAGATATTTACGATTTCAACCCCTACAATCGTTTCTGTTTACTATCGTAGTAACCTAATGGAATGCCAGCTGAGATAACGCTACTTTTCAGAACCCACCAATGTCACTTGTTGAAGTTTAAAGAGGAACTACTGGTTTAATTTCTCGGACAAAAACACCCCCCCCCCCTCCCTCAAAAGTAAATTTGCTCAAATCAAAAAACGTTACTACTAAAAATCGTTTTGTTTGTATTAGTCTCAGGTACATTACCTTTCTTCCGCGACGTTAATTCACTAACACCCTGTATTTAAATTCTAAATTAAACAGAAACGAAAATGTCAAATAAAAATTTCACAAAAAATAGAAAATAATTAAAAAAAAATTAATTAATATCGACTATTACACACAAATTATTTATGATCAATATCGGGCCAGTAGTAAGTAAATCTTATATTTTTCATATATTAGATAACATCGAAATCGAAACAAAAAGCAAACATCTATATATGTTTTATATGGTACAGATTGATTTAAGATGCTTAATTCTATTTCCGTTTCATCTTGACAGTAACAAAACGTTCAATTAGAGTATGGGAACGCTTGTAAAGTTCTATCCGTATTGTTAATAAAATACCATTTGAAAATTGCGTTCAATCTTACTTGAATTTCCAGTACGCCGAGCTTAATTTAATGAAATATCCGGCACATAATAAATTTAGCACAAACGAACAATTAAAATTATTAAAGCGCTAGCCGAATGTAAATATCGTAAAATATAATTTATTGCGCATAAATGAGTAGATATGTATATTATTGTACTTCAATATAGTTTCCTTTGTAAATAGGGGTACACCGTAATAGTCGTCGAGGTTAGCAACTGTACCATCGTCCGATATTGAATTAATTTTCGTCTAACCAGCGCAGTTTATGAAGTTCAATCTGAACTAAATTACTAGATGAAACAAAAATTAAACCAGTCTCCTATTAAATTGTTTTAGAAAAAAAAAACGAAAATTACAGTTATTTCAGACTACAATCATCGAAATATGTCCTTAATTCGTGCAAAAATTAAGCCTCCAATTTCACTTAAAATAAAATAATTATTAAAATATGGGTTAAACATATTTTGTGAACTAAAATATCCTAGAACGTCTCGACTTAATTGAAATTAGAGTGTCAACACGTACAAAAAGACACTAAAACATTTCCTACAGTTAGGTAATCCGCTCAACAAGACCAACTAGAGCTTTTATAAATAAACGACGCCGACGTGTCCTTTTTTTGTGGGTTTGTTCGAAGTGGATTTTGCGCGCGCGTATGTGTATGTGTGATTTTAATTACATTCCGATAAAATAGAAGTTAATGAAATCGTTTTAAAACGTATACAAATTACACGGCGAGCTCAATTTTTCATAATGTCGTTGAACGAAACGAACTACATAAATCGCATTTAACTATACGTCGGTATAGAATGATAAAAAAAAACTTGATTAATTTGGAACTAAAGCGTATGCTGATGTCCATTTAAAGAGAATTACAGCAGTAATCCGCTGGCGAAACGGTAGCGATATATTGATTTGCTAGATTAAAGATTAACGTTTCAGTTCTGCCGGTTCCTTTGAAAATTAATTAACTTGGCAAAATCCTCACAATAAATTTTACGCATTACAGTGAACGTAATTAAGTATTTTACGCGAGTGAGCACTAAAAAGCCGTCTAGGTTCATTAAAATATAATAACGAACTAATATTTTTGTTTTATTCCACCTATTATTTTCGACTTCGGGTGTAGGTAGTAGCCGAATTGTTTTATTTAGTTTTTGTCCTCACCATGTTACCAAAGCCATAGATCTTTTTGTTTAATTGGGGTCCTTGTTAATTGGATTCTAGAGTCCCCTGACTTTAAAATACTGGGGTCTCCGGCAATTTATTAATTCGGCGTGAAAATAATTGTGTTTGTCTCATTTCCTTATTTTTACTTTAATTGTTACGTCCAACTCGGTTACGGCCCTTAAAACTTTCTTTCGCGAAATTATCCTCTAACCTATTTAAAAAAAAACGAAGGAGCTCGTCTTGCTCTTTTATACGAATTAAAATAAATCGATATTGTTCCGGCTTCTCATATAGGTCACATAAATTTCATTCTAAGGATCGTAAAATGCAGTAGTAAAACTTACTTCAGGTATAACGGGGGTGATAAAAGTAAGGAAATACATAGTCGCATTAAAACCGTGTATCTACTGTTGCAATTTTCACTTCGAACGTATAGGTACCTAAGTTAAATTTAAATTTTATACCTATATTCGATCGGCAACTACTTACCAAGTGTCGGTTACAAGTTGTAAGTGGTCGACTTAATTACGTTAATGTTCGAGAGCGGCGTATTTGTTGAAAGATAACCGCCATTACTAAAGTTGTCCGAGTAATAATAGCCCACGGGTACCTTCGTAGATTAATTGATCTCATAATTAGTTGGAAACCGTTTTGCACCGCCCCAACACTTGGGGTGTAGTTTAGTCGAACTCGCAAAATGTTGCACGCGACCGTTTTGCTTTTTTTGTTGCCTACATTAATAAACTTCCTCGTTAGTCGCAGTTGGGCTATTTGACGAAAAACTTGCGTTATTCCATTTAAAAACGATAAATAACGAAGACCGTTGTTTCATCGGTAATATCATAAAATAACCTACGTGCGCAAATTAGTACTGCAACTATAATTGCACGGTGGCACGTTAATTACAATGGACTATTGTAAGTATGTACCTAGAGACAAACCAAGTTGCGTTTTCTGCAGTCTCAACAGTGAGGTATAAACATACGTATTTAACCGCAGCAATAAGATCGACGTTTCCCCATTTAATTAACTCTCGTAGCATCTAATTTTGTTTAAGTTATAAGTTTAAAAACGTAAAAGTTTAATTTGTTAACAAACCAATTTCGAAAACAAAACACTTATCTTAAAGTAAGCATTTTTAAACATCAACAGAAATCAACAGGGCCACTCCATCATTTAGGGTCGGTTTATCAATCGCCTGTTAACGCTAAATTAATAGTTGTCATAAAAACTATTGTTAAAACAGAAGGGCGACCACCTCCACTTACTCAATGGTCAATATGTCCAAAACATTTCGTATACCATCCAAAGAAAAATAAAACAATATAATTATTTATACCTAAGCACCTACAGTACTTAATATACTTACATCTGTACTTTATATGATGTTAAACGGTACACTCAAAAAAAAAAATCCGATGTAACGCGTCCAATTTACGTACATTAACATACATTAGATTACATTAACGTACATTCGCTTATTATTGTTACTCATAGGTAGGTACCTATATTTTAAATAATTATCTACGTACACTGGCCCCCCAGTGTACAAATCGTTCAATTTAACGTTCGGTTACGTATTTACGTTCGGTTAATTGACGATCGTGTGTCACGTTTTGTACATTTTGTGTTGTAGCGTAGCTACAAATGGAAATACAAGTCGATTTTTCTGGTGGAAAAAAACGGAATATTGTCATCAGATTCTAATAGATGATGCCTTTGTCTTAGGTGCATAAGGGCCGATTTTTCAATCGCGAGTTAACTCTAACCATCAGTCAATTATCATAGAAACTATTGTTTCTAATAATCATTTCTATAGTAAATGACTGATGGTCAGAGTTAATTCGCGATTGAAAAACCGACCCTAAGATAGTCAGAATAACTAATTTTCGCAAAAAGTGAGAGTTAAGACGTTCTGCCAAAACTGCATCGATCTATATATACACATAAGTACATACAACCAGAAAACTTTTCATACCTACAACAACCTACCATGAACAATTACAATTTTTCGCAATTTACACGATAGGTAATTTGAAAAATCACATTTTCTCTAAAAAACTAATATCGAGATAAAAATCGCTTTTCCTACAAATTCGTTTCTAATTTTCCATATTTGTTCACACATAAACACATATACGAGGTCTGACCAATAAGTAATGAGACTAAGTCCATAAAATACGTATATTTAAAAATTAAGGTACATTGATGTGATTCCCTTCAAAGTACTCCCCTCCCACAACTACACACTGATTCCAACGTTTCTTCCAGCTTTCGTAACATTTCTGGAAGGCTTCGACCGGAATGTCCTGAAGTACCCTCGTCACGGCGGTCTGAATGTCAGTTATGGACTCAAAATGCGTTCTCTTCACGGCCAATTTTGTTTGGGGGAACAAGAAGAAGTCACAGGGTAACATATCCGGCGAATAGGGCGCTTGCGGCAGCACTGCGGTCAAAAACTGTGACACACTGAAGGAACGATGGCATGGAGCATTGTCATGATGAAGGATTCACGTTTTGGCAATCTCTGGACGAACTCTAATGTCTCGTTTTTGCAGCCGATCGAGTACTTTCAGGTAGAAATGTTGGTTGACGGTCTGCTCAGGTGGTACAAACTCTTTGTGCACGAACATTGTTGTCAGTTCGAGCTTCAACCGACCTCCCACTTCGCGGTTCATCCCCGACGCTCTCACGACCATTTTTAAAATCTTTATGCCATCGAAACACCTGAGCACGACTCAGGGCTTCATCGCCGAACACTTTGACCAATTTAGCGTACGTTTCAGTAACAGAATCGCCGAGTTTAACGCAAAAGTTAATCGCGTACCGCTGTTCAATATTACGTCGCTCCATATTCGTGACACGCCTTACAAACACGTTGTCGAAAACACAACACAGCTGGAGAACTAACGAACGTACGAAAGTCGCAAGCACATGTATCGATAGAGGAGGGATGGGAGATTAACCGACCGAAGTTTCAGGTTCGCAGTGTTACCACAAGCGCGGCTAAAAAATCAGTCTCATTACTTATTGGTCAGACCTCGTATGTATACCTACAGCGATCGTAATGTCTAATTTGGATAGTTAATTTCGTGTGATCCTTACAGTTACTTTGCAAAATGAATGGGAAATTAACAACAGAACAACGCGTTTCCTGTACGTTACAAAACGTCGCATCGGTGGAACATAATAAAAACACAAAATTAGTGATAACAGACTATGAATAGAAATTACGCGAATCGAAATAGAAAATAGAATCGCGTATCACGTATCGTGGTCTCCACTTCGATCAAACATTGTGAAAAAGATGTACAATAAAAGATACAGCACTGTTGTTTTTTTGTTAAAATTTTTGGATAAAGCGACTTTTATCTCGCCCTGTCTAGAAACGCGGTAGGTAGTACCTAAATGATTGTTTTTTACAAAACGCGCTTATTAAAATAAAGATAATAAAATAACGAAATAAATAATTATTATACTTTAATAAACTGGATAACTGATCTTAGTTAATGAACGTATTTTTGGATGTTGCTGTTGCTAAAAAATTCGATTAGGTAACTGAAAAATTAAGGTAACGAGCACTACAAAGGAACGAAAATTATTTTACCACGATAAATTTACGAAAATAAATCAAAACTACATCTTAAAAGTTAATGCATCCCTGTCCTTCAGGTTCCGTTTGATGTGGTTCCCACCTGTGTGGGAATTGTTGTAAAGGCTCATCTTCGGTTAACCTGTATTAATTAGAACAATCAAAATCGAAATAAATGTAATAAATCACTCTGTATAAAATATTTTTTGTTCGTATTTTAAAACGATAATTGAAAAATAAAGCTGTCATTTGAAACGAAACAATAAATTAGTAATTAAGTAATATAGGATCGTTGACTAGTCACTAGAATAACAACATTATTTTTATCGTGTAGTGCTTGTTCTTTATTTAAACGTGTATAGGTACCTACATCAGCTTTATAAAATTTCCATTTCAAGAAATATAAGTACACTTAATCTTTTAATCCTGATTTATGAAAAAACGAATTTTAAACAAAAACCCGCCGTCATTATATAAATATGCATACAAATTAATTCTAGAAATTTACATGAAAATATTAACCACTTCGCTTGGGCGTATATCTGCCTATCTGACGTCAAACATCAAATTAAATGTCAAGCTAAATTTCATGTTACTACTAGACCCGAAATGATGTAGAAGAACGGGCTGTCATCAGGAAAAGCATTAAGAAAATTAGAAATTTCCCTTTCCTGAATTAGAAACCTGCTTATTATAACACTTATTTAGTATCCCCATCTGTTAAATTAAGAAGACGTTTGACATGAATCTTGTCATTTGCAGGATTTATAATTTATTAAGACAGGCATATTTCCCGCGACAACATTGTTTGTAACGATTTAATTTATCACGATAACGAGATGCCGTTTAACCGTTATTTTCTGTGCAATTATTTTAATATTTATTTACTTAATAGTTTTTATGGCCGGATTGATGTAGAAAATAATTTACTTATCAATAATTAGTTTAATAAAATTAAAGACACTTAAAAACTTATTTTATATGATTAATGTAAAATATAAATTAGATACAGATCTAGATAAAAAATTGGTGGTCGAAGTGCTTGTAAGTGTTAAGCCGTCGTATTTACTTTATAAAAAATGAAATAAAAACTCCAAAACTGCCTCGTCTTCGTTCAATAATGTAAATAAAATTTAAACTTCCGAAATAAATAAGCACAATTTATCAATGTACTACGTACTTAATCAAATTTTAATCAACCCCTTTTGAAAGAATCGATCTTTCAATAAAAAACTGTAATCTTCTCCTAAAAAGAAATTAATTGCCCACAGAGAGTTTTATAAAGACGAGAAGCTTTAAAATTAATGATTTTGACAGCTAGAATAAAAATTATCAAGTTTCGCGAATTATACTTTTAATAAAACAAAATTTCGAATAATAAAATTTTACAGCTACGTTCTCCGTTTTGTTATCGAAACATAACGACTATACGATTTCGTTCGGTAGTAATTAAGAGTTGCATATTTATACAAAATAGAGCGAGGTGGCTTTATTATCGTACTTGACATTTTCAGTTACCTTTGGTTAAAGAAACTAAAGAATGCAACACGTGTTTTTAGAATGATCTTAAGGATGTCGTGCGTCTTCTTTTTATGGATTTATTAAACGTGTCGAATTAAATGAGAATTTAAAACCAGAAAATCTAAGCTCTTTACTATTATTAATTTAATAGGTATTTTTTTGTTAAAAGATTATAAAAATACTTGAAAAGTAAGATCCGGAATCGGCTCATTTAAATATTTTCGATTTAACATCAAAATATGTATCTTCAAACAGCTCATTTCTCTTTCATTATTTACTCAAACATAATAAAAAATTGACATGAAACTTTGGGTTAAATTTTAATTAACATCGCTAACGTAAATTAAAACCACGTAAGTACAATCATAATAGGTACCTACACTACACATAATTACTAAAATTATCTTCCTCATTATTTATCGTGAAAGCTTACGCGAGCGTTAAATTACAACGAGCTACCATTACCGCAGATTTCTGTAATTAGTTACGTACAACTACAAACTGTATCAAGATGTCGACATCTGAAGAAATTTGTATCAAACTTGTGTATGTCCGAATTCGCATTTGTCAATGTCTAGTTAAGACGTGTACTAAATAGGGCAAAGCCGGGGCACTACACCTCATTTAACCGATTATCTGCATTTCCCGTGAAGCCTAAAGTTTGGCCAATTGTTTCAAGAACATAGTTCACCCAAAATATATAGATTTAACATTTATCGTTATCGTTCTCGATCTTATTTGATGGCATTTAAATATGAGTAGGTATAGTTATGTGCCTAAATAAATCTCAAACAAAATTTTGAAAAGTTCGAATTCAGTCGACGTTATACTGGAAGAAGTGTATAATTGAAAATTTAGAACGAAAACCTCGTAAATTCAACGTTTTGGAGGTTTTGAAGGTAAAACAAGAATGTTTCGCTTTTCCAGACTAGGCGACAGTCACAACGGTGATTTACAACATCCCGCCCTATTGTAGCATGAACGCCCCCGTTGAAAACAATCCGTAGCTAACAAAGATAATAAATAAGGTCATAGACGTTGTATGTATTAGTTAAATGACTTGACTTTTTTTTCTAATTGAAGAGAAAAAACTCTTTTATTTATAGTCGTTTTTTTCATTAGTTCTGTGTAGGTACGTAAAAACTTTTTTTAAATTTTTTCTAAAATGCCATTCACAATAATTAATAATGGAATTGATCACGTTTAAATGTTTTGGTCGACAGAGTCGGTCGATTTTTATAAGCAACGATCCCGATTTTGCTATTTTCGAAAGCGATACATCATCAAAATTTCAAAATAAACCACCCCGACTTTTCGTAAAAAATAAAAGCGGGAACCCAGTGAAGTGTCGTCTCGTCATCAAACAAATAATTATCCAGTCCATTTCTCCTAGATAGTTTTTTTGCGCATAACAAAAATTAACAACATCTCCCTTATGTCCTTAAAAATCTATGTAGCAGTTTTTGGCGACGATACGTCAACGTAATTGCCGAAAAATAAGCCAAAAACCACCTTTCGATTTTTTCCGACATTTCCCCCTTTAACTTGAGAATGCCTTAATAAAACAAAAGACTGTGCTTCACTTTTTATTATCACGATGTCCGCAACAAGTAACATACGTTTCAACTAAATCCGTATCAATGGCCCAAAGCGTATCGGAGCCTTTAAAAATAAAAGCTAATAAAGAACTTAATTCAATCTATATAAATCTATAAATAACACTTCATTGCTTTTATTGCATAGAAAATTTGCAATAAACTTTTCGGAACATATTTTGGGCGATAGTCCCACTGCTGTCTCTCTCTACCTGCCCACTTGCCGATCTTTAATTATTATGTTGGGTTTTGCCAGGACGTCGATAATACCATACCGAATTCAAAAGTTCAAAGAAAATCTTATCGGTAAACGCATTCACAATGGCGAATTTCTAAAAGAATCGACGAAAGAAGACTTCATTTAAAAGTAATTAAGGAGAAAGTAACACGGTTAGAGTCGCCTCGATTATTCCATTAATTTAAATTTCGGATCCATTTCGTCCTCTCGCACCGGCGACAAAGTCGAAATTTTCCAGTTAACTGCTTCGACGAAGCCAAAATTTGTCGAAAATAGTCTTTCCACTATAAATTGGGCGCTGTTTGTTCACCGAAAATGCTCATTCGCGAATGCACAATCGTGATCAAGTGTAAAATTCACGTAAGGCGCGCTAGCTATAAACTAACTATCAGATACGATCCTTTGTCGCTTTCGTTTGAAAATAGACGAGCGTCGAACTCGACGCTAAGAAATATACGAGCGTCTCGTTATTCTAATATATGGATACGACAATACTAACTTATTTTCCGCGCAATGCGTCCAATTTCGTAAGTTTTCCGCTACTATGTATGTATAGCGTGCACATCGTGCAGATGTCGCGGAATGTTCCAAGTTCACATCACCGATATTAGAGGAATGCCGTGCTCTCGAACCTACTATTATCCTTTATATTGTTTCGCCTGATTACCGCTCGTAAAACTGAAATAAAAAATTAACGCCTCGTAGGTATATTTGAATGACATTTCGGAAGTTTGTTAAAACATTTAAAAAAATTTAATCGAGAAAATTTGAGATTTTCAAATATGATTTTTTTACTTTTGATTCGAATTTAGACAATTCCACGGTAACGGGAATAACTGTGTCGCCGCGAGTTTTCTGCGGCACGACAAGATTTTTCCCGTAGCAGGTAAATTCGTCTACAGGAATTCGTCTACAACAATTCATCTAGAAACAATTCATCTACACTACAATTCGTCTACACAACAATTCATCTACACAACAATTCGTCTACAACAATTTTTCGAATTGTTATTTTCTTAAATTTTTGTCTTAGAAACATTAAATTTGATTTAATTGAATTGGTTTTAGATTTGATGAATGTTTGGGGCGTTATGAAATGCACTATCAATTTCGGATTATTTTCTCTTAAAAATCGCACAAATTAAAATCACGTTTTAGTATGAACTTTTATGACGTGTGCATTTAATTTATTAATGAATTTATTTCAAGTTTGTTTTAGTTTCTATACATAATTTAAATATACAGATTAAGTGGTCGTTAAATTTCGCTTATGTTGCAAGTACCTACCTATAGTATTTTAAATTAAAAAAATTAAGACGATTGTCTTTCTGTCTATAATGATTATTATATCTCTGCGATTTTCAAATTTTTAAAGTTTTAGATATCTAGGAATAAAAATGTCTTCCTACGTACAGATCTGCATTTTTAAAACATCTGTTTGTAATTGTAATACCTACCTATTTTGAAGATCACCGCAAATTGTTTTTCTAAAAAATGTTTAAACTAGAACTTACAGATGATTGCAGATTTGCACATTCGAATAATTATTTAGGTAAAGAAAATACTACCTACTTCAAATATTTCATGGTTCGACCATAAATCTTTAAAAGAAGTAGGTATTACATATTCTTAAAATTCTTTCATAAATATTTAGCAATAAAGAGATTTAATGATTTTGAACCAATAATACCTATTGTTGTTTTAAACGTTTTGAACTTAAATAGGTAGGTAGGGGATACCGGGGTTGGTTGTCACACTTTTTATATTTCAAATTTTTACACATCAGTTTTAAGCACTACAACGATTCTGACCGTGCTGTTCTAAAATTCTATTCTTCGAGTACCTTTAAAAAAATGATAACGTTCTTATATTAATTGTAATCGAACTTACATAGCTTTTTTTACAAACGTGTAACGTGTGACAACCTTCCCCATTATGGGGTTGGTTGTCACAGCTATTTTAAATGAGAGTGAGGAATGAATAATAATTCCAGTCCTTACAATACTAACCTAAATACTTAAACCCTATATAATAACCTACATATGATTGAAAAAAAAAACAATCATCCAATATTTCCTTCTAACATATTAGTGTAACAAAACAAATCAATTAGAAATACAATTAAGCAGCAGCAACAATCTCTGGTACATCATAGATGGTCATCGTGCTTCTCGGATTATTTACCATCCAACTGTCGATTTGGCTATTGACATATTTTTTAAACGCACCGTAGACATTTCTGTCTAACGATTGCAATCTATGAGAGCAATGCGGTGGGAACGACAACAACACAATTCCATTGTCTTTTGCATAATTTAACCCATCAATTGATAAATGTGACCCGTGATTGTCTAACACAATCAAAGATGGTTTTTCCTTTGAACATTTAGTGTTTTCTACAAAATGTTGATGGTTGTCACATGTGACAACCATACTCGTAACCTGTGAGACAACCAACCCCGTAACGCCATTTTGAATAACTAAGATCGTAGCAAACCTAACATTATAAGTAGGAAGTTTGTAAATGTACGATAATATACTTCAAATTATCATCTATTAAGAACATGGATTGAAAACTAACCTAGGTTAACATGCTAGCAAAGAAAAAACATTTGATGACATCACTAAAAGTTACTTACCACATGAAGAAACCGAAGATGGTTTCTATAATTCAACTCTGTATAGCCACAGACATCAAACTATATTCACTGACTGAGCATATCCTTGTTCATGCTGAACATAGTTAGTATACTCGTAGCGCACCTAACAGCGGAAAAATCAACCCTGTGACAACCAACCCGTGAGACAACTAAAAAGGTGAAAAAGGTGACATGAAAAAGGTCTGTGTATAGTACACCGACCGTTCAAATGTTTGGAAGCAAGAGTGTTTTTAACGTTAAAACATTTAAATCAAAATAAACAACAAATTTATTTATTGCCATTAGGTAGTACCTACATGCCCATTCAAACATATTCATATATCAATCATCATGTTCACGTATGTTAATTCAAATATTGATAGTTACGTGATACACATTTTATTAAATATGTGATTTTTTGATATTTGTTTCATTTAATATAATAGGTATTTTGATTTGTCTATAAAGGTATGAGATACTGGATTAAACGTTTTAAACAAATATCAATTAAATCTTCTAGAAATCAAAATATTTAATAAAATTTGTATAACGTAACGATTAATAAAATTTAAATGACTGAAGGTCGGTTTCATAATCAATACTAAAATTATTTTAAAAGTAAAGTAGATTTTATATCACTAAAAATCAATATTATAAGGGTTGTATCAAATAACCAAGTTTTGAAAAAATAAACTTTAAAACGAGTCGTTTAAGTAATGACTCATTTTTCTTTTAGATTAAGATTACGGAGCGAGCTGAGCCTACTTCTCGATAGCGATAACATTTAATGCTAATATTGCTGATACATTTCCTTTCAGATAAAATAAGGAAGTAAACTCGGTGACCTCACATTTATTAGATACTTAATTAATATAAATAGGAAAAATTAGTTAGTCTAGGTTAAGCTTTTGATGTTAGCACTTATATTCTATTCAATAAATTGACTTTTTTTAAAAAAGTTATTTTTCCAATACTCAAACTTAAGTTGCATATCATCCGAAAACAGATATTTTTTCATTATCAATAAAAATTAAGCAATGGTTTTTTGTAAGATGTCAAAACTTCACAATGTAAAAAAATAAACTAGAAAAAATGTGTACATGTAGCCAATTGTGTATATGGCAACAAGTTAAAGAACCTGAGTATTCATTAAACAAATAAAGTCAGCACCTTGAAAGTTTACAGAGATTGAACCGCATTCAGAAAATTTCATTTTTAGTTTACGTTTTATCCTACATATTTAACAACAACGTAGAAATTTACATAAGGTCATAATGGAATTAGGTATATTCCCATACACATTCCCATTACATAAATAATATTATCGCAATTAACTGACGAACGACGGAAATTTAAGAAAATAATAATTCCGTAAATTGCTGTAGACGAATTGTATTATAGATCAATTGTTGGTAGACGAATTGTTGTGTAGATAAATTGTCGTGTAGACAAATTGTTGTGTAGATGAACTGTTGTAGATGAATTGTTCGTAGGCGAATTGCTGTAGACGAATTTACCTAGATCCGATTTTTCCAGTGAAAACAAATTATTCTAGATAATGTAGTTCGATATATTTACGGTTAAACGTAAAAATCTATATGTATCTTGAAAATTTTATGAATTTCTGATGACGTTCACATCCAAATGTCCGGATACGTGACGTGTCGCCTAAGCTGATATTATAAATAAAATAATTTATTTTAAGATGTACATACCTACTATATAATTTGCTTTATGATTGAACGCTTTTTCTTTAGTATGTTCAATTTCTTTTCATAAAAAGTGCTTTGTACAGGTAATAAAATATTAATGTGTAAAACTACCAGAAATATTATGCAAATTGCAATACTGGTGTAATCGACCATAAAACTCCCAATACCCTGGAATCAATCATTTTCGTAAAATGAATTATTTCGAAAATTATTACATTATTCTAGTAGGTGTAAAAATTGACAGTTATCACAAATAAATTGTTTATTTTGATCGAAATTGTAGACAATTTAGTATCTAGACTATTCAAAATTAATCGTTAACATTTCACTAATATTTATGGGGCCCACCAACACGAAGAACGACAAGAACAAAAAAGATCGCTCTCCGAAACGCCAGAAATCTGTCCATGATTCATTTTTGAATTTTATATGTAAACTCGAAAGAAAACATCCCGACTGGTCGTCAAATAAAATTGCTCAGGAGGGAGCGAGACGGTGGTGCTTACTACTCGAGGACGAACAAAACAAGTACAAGAGTCAAAAGTCGAAGGCCAGCGAACGAGTTCAGAATTTGAAGACCGAATGTAAGAAAAAGAAGAAATGTAAGCCGCAGAAGAGGCAAAGAAAAAAAAAGTCTTGTCGAAGGACAAGAAGGACAATTCCAACAATAACTTATAGGTAATTTATTTAAAGTTATTTACAAAACTGTTTTTTTAACTAACATCTTATGCAACTCCAGAATGTTTGCTACGCTGGGATTGGGCCGAAACACTTTGTCCTGACTGCGTTTGCTGAACATCGACTACATTCTTGGTATCCTCGTCCTTTCAAGAAAGGTTCGGTTAAGGCCTTTTGCGTGTGAGTGCGCGAGTGTTGCGCTCTCTAAAAGGATTACAAACAAAAAGGATTAATACGACGAGAAAAGGTAGGACCTTTCCTTGTCGATTAATTCTCCATTTAAAAAAGTAAAAATACATGAACCTTTAAGCTTTAACACAAATTCCCTGAAAATAGAGCTTGGATACGGACTAGGTTAGGGTCTTGGTTAGGGTTTCCCTCAAACATTCGACGGTCCAATTTCGCGAACGAAATTTTATCTTACGCGCGTTTTCGCAATTACAGTGGTTGGTGAAATTCAGTGAAATATGAAGCGTATTTATAGGTACGTAATAATGCAAATACGCAGTCAACGGAAGAATCTACGCTCGAAATTGGCTATAGAGGGAAAACAATGACGAGAAAAAGGTAGGAAATACAAAGAAAAATTTAGAAGTTTATAATTTTTTCTTATAGTGTGTTACAGATAAGTGGCAGTCTCAGAGGCAGCAGTATTAGTTTGCATTTTACGAAAGTGTTAAAAAATATATATTTTTTAGGATTTTATTTTTTTTATTTTTTTTAATTTCTCTTATTTTGAGAGATTTTGCCTTTTCAATGCATTCGTTTACGAATAAAGTCGCAACAATTTTTAAACCATTTAAGCTGACAAGGAGACAACTTTTTATTCTGCCACCTCTTTACTTAAAAAAATATATATTCTAATAATTCCAGCTTTTCGTGGCATTCTTTTAATTCTCATTGTTCTAAATTTCTTCCTTTTTTAATGACTATTATAATACTTTAATGCAATTGTTGTAGTTATTTTACTAACAAAGTGAAAATAAAGATACGGTTCCGTTAATTTCCTAATTACCTATTTACTCAAAAAGTCGACCGCGTGCAAGCCTCAGTATCAAATTTTCATGTCGCATGTCAAAAAACTCAGTTTTTTTTAAATTTTTCTCGAAAGAAATTTATTTTTTGGAAAATAATAATTACCAGAGAAATTTATGAGAATTAAAAAAAAAGTTATTACTTTTTTTTTATTATTTAAAAAATGGTGCATTCCATCGAAAATTATAAAGAGACAGGATCGGTAGAGAATTTTATGCCGATTCCAAAACATATTTGACGTTACCGATCCAATGAGTAATAACGGAGATTAGAGTTTTTTTTATTTTTTTTTAACGGCCGCCATTTTGAAACAGATCGATCGGTTTCAGCTGGTTAACGAACTTGTCCTTTGTTTTCGCAAAGACAATACGCTGTCCAAATTTCAGTCTCCTACGAATATAATTGCGACCGGAATCGTGTCCAAAAGAAATTGATTATATATATAAACGTTTAAAAACACATTTCGTATCTTTTGATAAAAGTAAAACATGCAATCTATTATTCCTAAGATACCATCAACATACTTTATGGTATTTTCAAAAAAAAAAAGAACTGCCTATACCTATTAATATCTTTTTGCCAATGTGATGCGTAAGACACAATTTTATCAAAAATGCGTTGTTTTATATATTTTATGCATCCAAAATCTGGTAAAAATTTCAAATTTCAAAAAATTGTTTAGCCTAATACGTATTGTTCCACTTCTGCACAAAATGTTCATTCCTAATATAAAATGCACAGTAGACCTCTAATTGTGCATACCTCTAAATGCATATCGATATTGTAATATTTTTTATAAATGACATTTTAATGTAATAACTTTTAAATAATCTTTGTGGTGTTAGCACATTTTAATTTCGTTCGGTAACGTATAAAGAAGTTAAAATGAATTATTGTCTTGAAGCGCGGGACTGAAAGCTCAACCCGGACTTCGCGTATATTCCATTATGCTAAATAATGTGACCCTGCTGAGCTGTCGTAAATAAGAAGACTGCTTATGATTTACTGGAATGAAAAATATCGTTCTTCCCAGTTCCATCGCAAATTATTAATCCGATAGTTCGTCAAATACGTTTAAGTATTTTTACCTTTTACACCTGTTTTATACAAAGTTCTAACGCAAACGTTGTTATTTACCTATTATTATTATTATTAGAAATTTATTGACACGAACGAATAACTGTACAATTTTAATTGAATTTCGAAAAAACACTTTTCGTTTTAGGAAATGCATTATTAACATTTTCAAACATATTTTCTAATTAAATTAATCTCCACGCACGGGGATGTATTTTATGAAATGTGATCGTATTTTATTTGAGATACCAACAATTTATTTTCGTTACCGTAAACTGACGATTCTTCCGTTTCGAATGGCCTGCAAAATTGTCCCACGTAAAAGTACCAGTTTTACGGTTATACGGGCAACAAATAAAGATTAATGTGTAGTACGTAACCCAATTTAATGCATATGAATAGCGTAAATGCAGAAACTGCGTCGAGCAATTACCAATTTAAACATAAGCAAATACCAGATGCAAAATACCTACAAAACGGAAAATTTTACAGCACCCTAATCATGGTAGGCATGGCAGGCAAATAGGTAGTAGGTACGTAGTAAATTGGATTCTGAAACATTCGAGCTATTAAAAATCTCGATATGAATTTCTAGAGAGCACGTAAAAAGTATATCTAATTAGGGTAATAAATGGGAACGTTGGCGGTTGGTTTTATTTGTTCGAATCTTTTAGGTTATTTCGCGTTTCGTTTTATGAAAGTCGAATAATACATAGTTGTGTTTGGTATAGGTACGAATTAATTAAATTAACTAAATCGCAAGCCTCAGAATTTCTAAATAAAATTAAAGATAAATCTCATTTTTGCACAAATCCAATTCGAGCATCGAGACGCTTGATAAAGATAAGCTTTAGTCTAAAAGTAATCTTCAAACATCAATCATTCTTTAAAGGTTGGTCTACTAAAGATCTTGTAAATTTCTTGCACTCCATTTAACTTAAAACCTACTTTTTACGAACTCTATTCGGTTCTCTTAAATCTCGGAAATATTCGATTACGATTAAGGAGCCGACGTTTTATTACATTTAAATATAAAAAGTTATACCTATAATGCTGTGCGTGTCACGTGAATTGTAAGATGTTATTAGATCGAGCCGTCTTTTCGATGATAAATAATTTTCATTTAAAATTGTACCCTGTATCTACATAATTTTCGTTAAGCGGACTATGATCGAATGGATAACTTAAAAATTTATATACGGTTTAGTTCATTTTTAGCACTGATACATTGACGTTTTCGAAGAAGCAATTTCGCGTAGACAATGTCCGGTTTACAACTCGATGGGCAACAATTTTAATCTTATAAATTACTGATTTAAATAAAGTCAAGTTTATAGAACATTTAAAAATCTATACCTAAATAAATTTTTGCGTAACTATTTATATTATAAATAAAACGATGAAATATAAGAAATGAAGAACGAGAATGGGGGTTATACTCGTAGTATAGCAAAGGACGATTGCCATCAGCAAATCAACGTTTCGCAAAATATAGGTAGGTACTCGGTTTTAAAGTTGTATTTGTTCGATATTGATGAACGTTGTTCTCGAGGATTCGACAGAGTAAAATCAATATTTGAAGGAGAACTTGTTTGTCAACACATCTATAAATTTTATTCGGTTATTTTTTAGAACTATAAAGAATCGCCGAAAGGCGTTTAGAGGGAGCGTTTTAATTAGTCGAGATACGACCTGATCGATAATTTCGTTGTACTTAATTATATGAAATTTCGAATTTAGTTGGAATTGAAAAACTGAACGCCGATGTTGTGTTTTGATCTCAACGCAAACAGGCAGAAAGGTGGAGGAACAACGGGTAAAATTTAATTTATTGGTCATTTGTTACGTGGATTAATTTTCAATCATCTATGATATTAAAATTTTGTCGAACTTTACTCATTGAGACTGTGCAGTGAATCTCGGCCGCCGCAGATTTAGTATTTGGAACTCCCACATCGACAGGTTTACCTTTTAAACTACGACGAATACGACATAAAAAGCGTCAAACCCTCGCCCATTGACGGTTCTTTGAAAAGTTTAGCGGGTAGTTAAAAAGTCCGGCGTACCTACGACCAATCATACTTATTTTAATACACTAATCGTAAGTTGTTAATTTTTGAGCCTGACGTAACTTTACATAATATAATAAATGTATCCTTTTTAGGACTAATGCGTTAAATGAATCGAAGTTAGTATTACTCAGACAATATTTTATGTAACACCATCACTTTTACGTTTAAAGTCTTAAAAATAAACTAATCAGTTTAATTGTCGTTTTATTAGCGTTCCATGCACAGCATATATTATTAAATTTTATTTAAATTGCATCTATAATTAATAAATTATTTCGTCCCTCGTATCACGGTAAAAAAGAAATATCCAACAAACAATATTTTTAAGGACTTTTGTTCGAACCGTGACAGAGTGCGTACGTATTTTCTCTAGTTGCAACATTTAAGGTTAGTGTCTTTATTCATCAAGCTATACATAATCTAACTAACCACTACGTCGCTTCATTTATTAATTAATAAGGGGGTTTTCCTCCTCTAATTATGAATCCATCACTTCCTACTTCGACTTCCCCAATCAATAAAATAACAGAAGCTATGGAACCTACCATACTCAACCCTATCAACCAACGCCGCTCATATTCGAATATCCTCAAACGTCAACCAAATTTCTCCTTTCCTACCAAACATCAAGGCATATTACTAAATTCGGTTGAAGGCATTAAAATCAAAGAATACATATATGCAATTGGCAACTTAGTTCAACCGAGAAATGTTATCGCGGCCTCGAGGATATCAAATGAGCGGATATGTATTTATCTATCTACCAAAGAAATAGTTAATAACTTATTGCTTTCCACCAAATCGATTAACATAGGTAATCAAGACATACAAATAAGAAAATTAATAAACCCCGCCAAGAAAATTCTACTGTCTAACGTCTCCCCCCATATAACAAATCAACAGTTGGAATACTTTTTGAAAAATAACTTAAAATTAAATCTTACTTCACCAATTTACTTCGTCAAATCTGGGCTAGAAAATCCGGATTATTCACATGTTATCAGCTTTCGTAGATTCGTTTATACAGATGCCAGCGACGTAACCAACCTACCATCATCCTTTGTTTTACAACTAGAAGACGAACACTGTAGAATTTTCCTACAAACCGAATACCCTAAATGTTATAAATGTAACCAAGAACACCTTACCACTACTACCTGCCCGAACAATATCAATAGTTCTCTACTCTCCGTAAACACCGACAATCATTCCCAAGTAACCTCCGAAATAATCACAGCTGAAATTTACGCCTCACCTACCTTTTCTCCATTATCTAATTCGCCTAAACTTCCCTGCAAAAAGAGACCGCATCTTCCCACCTCTTCCGAAACTTCACCCGAAACCACCATATCTAATCAAGAAATATGTATATTTCATCCTCGTTCCTCACTACAAGAACAGCATAAAGATCCGAACAAGAACTATATTCAATCAATTACTGACATAAGCCCAGTTGAAGAAGACACCTCCCCTACAGTCAATATCGTCCTCCCCACTGCCAATCAAACATTCTTAAAACCACGATCACAGCCAGATAGAAAATCAAAAAAAGCTAAACATTCCTCACCCGATCCCCCTACCCACAACTTATTAGAAGTCTTGACACCGCTCCAAAAAATTATTGAAGAATCGCCCTCCTTATACGTGCTAAACTATCAACAAATTTGCCACTTCTTAGAAAATGTCCGCGGATCCAACGACCCAATCACCATCGCAAGAGAATACACTAACGAAATTGGTAAATTAATATTGATGTTAGAAGAGATTCATCCATATCTAAATTCCCGTCCAATAAAATCTAGATGTAATGGAATAAGAAAGAAGCTCCTAAATCAATATCAAAATGAAAACACATCCCAAACATCTCTTACCGAAGACGACAGTGACAGTTTTATTAATGGCAGTCTCCTTCTTAGCGCAATGGAACATTAATGGGTATTATTCCCATCTAATATCTGGTCGCAAACTAATTACAAACTTTTCGAAATAAAACCATCCACACGAATCTTCCCTAAGATTCATCCTCATAGAAAGGAACAAATCGCTACTCGTCTTGGACTTGGACACTCCAAACTGACTCATGAACACTTACTTAACAAGAAGAACCACCGATATGCGACACCTGCCACACCATCATCACCATCAAACATTTAATTTTATCCTGCAAGAAGTACGCCCGAGCAAGATCATTAAACAACATTCCAGACAATATTCACGATGCTCTAAACGACGACATTGAATCCACCATCAGCTTTATTAAATCTATTCAGATCACAATTTAAAATAATCATGTATATATAAAATGTAATTTCAATCAATGTGTAAATTAAACTATCGAATCTTTTACGCTAATAACTCTTAGAGGTTGATGCGAAAATAAAATAAAATATTAAAAATATTTTTAAGAATAGATCATCTCGACAATGGCTACGATGCGATTACTCCGAAACTTTTAAAGACTGGAATATCAAATATTCAACTTCGTTCCTTTAATTATGTAGCAGTTAAAATCTTAAAAGAAAGGCACTTTCTACAAGGCAAACTCCCGGAGTTCGCTTACCAGAATTTCTGGAGTCTTTCGGAGTCTTTCTGGAGTCTTGCCTCAGGATTCTGATTAACGTGTAGATATGATCAGAGGTTTCACTAATATTAAACAGACCTATATCAAAATAATAGTGATTAATTTTACCTAATATGTAAACCTAACCTACAGTTTTTTTTGTTATTAGATCTAATAACAAAAACAAATAATATTTTTCGAAAAATATTATTTGTTTTTGTTTCTAACGCTGTTAAACGTTATGTTTTACTAGAACAGTAAAATACTTTATTAGTTCCGTATTGGTTTTAATTAAATAATTAAAAAGGTGCCCTGTCACGTTTTTATTATTCTAAAATGGCACAAGTTATCAGTACTTATACAATTTACATTGTAAAATTGTACATGTATTTACAGGCGTATATCTGCTATTTAAAAAATATATATATATATATATATATATATATATATATATATTTATAAATATGTAATATATCTATGCTACATGGACCTTGAGAGCGTATCGCTTTTTAAGCTTTTTCTGAAAATGTCATTTTAATCTAGCAAAAAAATAGAAATAATACGGAGATTTAAATGCTATCCAAATTAGTTTTTACCGTCACTTGTAAAATTATGCATAAATCAGACACGCCCCTTCGTGACGAGAGAGACGATTTATTTTAAATAAAAAAATTAAGCTTTAAAATTTAATAAAAAAGCGATGGAGACCGATAAATAAACCGATAAATAGTCCAGTGTCGTTAGACACGAAAAATGAAAAACCTCGGAACGCAGTTGCGCCGGATGGGTTTTCGTAAAACCTGTTTCATTGAGTTTGTAATGGTAAAGAACCAAAATGTTTACCCTTTGAAAATTATCGCAATTTCGAAAATTCAAAAGCTTTTCGAAAAAGAGTAAAATAATTAAAAAATACACGATGAAATGTAATCATTTCAACAACTGAAGTGATACAGTCAAGAAAATAGGATTATTATGGTCTTCGGGATTGCTGAATTTGAATTTATGGCTAAAAACGCAAAATTAAAAATCATAAACAAACAATTGCTATATAAAAAAGTGACAATGATAAAAATTATATTTTTATCTTAAATTAAAATCCATTTTCTTCATTTTTCTCATTTTCCCCATTCTAGATTTTATTATTTAATATCACTGGTTATTTAAAAAAATTGACTTTTATTTCTCAACGCTGGGGTGCATCGTAAAAAACAATTTTTAGGAACTTATATCATTTTTACGTGATCCGTAAGCTCCCGTGAGAGAGTATCATTTCCAGGACATCTTGCACAATAATGCCCTGATTTTTTAAAAATTTTAACCCGGCAGTGCGAATTTTACTTGCAGTTGAATATCCAACTCAAACTTTTTACTGCAATTTACTCCTCGTATAGTATTTTAAAAAGTAAAAAGTTTACATTTTTAGCAGGTCGCCCACCAGAGATATTTGCTTCTAAAGTTTATAAAAAAATGCGAACAACAGCATATTTATCGGTTTATTTCTGGTCGGATATCAAAGCTCTATTATTTATTTCCACAAACTATCCTAACGTAACTATTTGTAAGAAAAATTGAAGGTTGACGGTTTAATCCTTCCCTCAAAGTCGTCCTTCTAAAATTTGAATTTTTTGTAATCGTTTGGCATGAAATTTCGGGCATAAGGCAACAATATACGAAAAATAACAATACGTAACAAAAATGTAGTATGAAATGTACCAAAAATAATAATTTTAATTTCAAAACTGTGCAATAAACTGAAATACGGCGTTTTCCGCAAACTTCTGGCACTCGGCATGAAACGAAAACGACCGTGATTTTTAAACGAATTAAGATAGAATTAAAATATTTTGGTTTTAAACTACCAACATATAAAGGTAATCGCCAACAAATATATATATATATATATATATATATATATATATTTTAAATAGTTGAGCAACTACGATGAACCTCCTTGAGATGGATTAGGCCTTAAATGATTAATAATAATCATAAGCGGTAATTTTTAAAGGGTAAGTTCAGTTTTCAGTTCTTACTATTAAAAACCCAATGAAACAAGTTTTAGGAAAATCAATTCAGTATAACTGGGTTCCGAGGTAAAAACCTTGCTGCACTGGACTAAAGTAGATATATTGTACTTACATTAAATAAACTTGAAGTAAAATTGATATCATTCGATTATTACATACTTCAAATTGACTAGTCGTTACGGAAACGTTTGGTATAATTTCTTTATGAAATTTATTAAAAGTTTCATTGAATTTTATGTACCTATTTATACTTAATTAAAATTTGAAAAATTTGTAAAACTGTAATTAGGTAGATAACAAAGGTGCTGTAAACAGCACAAATCGATAATTTTTAAATTGGACTTTCGTTTCAAAACGGATATGTGAAAGCATATTTGGTGTTGTATTCATATTTTTCGTGTTTTTACATCATATATGTAAAATGCGTACCAATGAATAGGTATAAGAATATTTTCGAAATGTAGTAGATATATACCTATAGTTACCTACCTATATATACCTATAGTTATCTAGTTATATATACCTACTACTGTTTAATTTAGGAAAACACACCACAATAAACTTTTGGCTACAAATTTTCTATTAGGTTAAGGTCAGACGATTTGGTCATCAATTCATCAATTATGATATTGCTGTAAAATATAACCTACATACATCTAACAATAAGTACAAAAAAGTTGTAATTTATTTCGTGATATTTGTTTACTCGAGATTAAACGTCATTCCGCTGTGCGAGTCGTATATGTGCGTATGTATAAAAAGCCCCAGGAGGACTATCGACACTTCATTTTAAACTGAAAAAATATGAATAAAGTATGCTGGAAACCGAATTATAAATTGGCTTCGATTTAAAACTGAAAGCAACTTTCGGCGAAGTTTGGCACGTATTGTCGCATAACTACCCCAAAGATATTTCTTTGTCATTGAAACATGACAATGCAATAAAATGCAACGGAGCGTTTCTTGGAATACGATTTGAACGAGAAACACCTGAAATACACGATCGTTTTTTCATTTACAATTGTATTAAAAGCCCTTTTTGATAATCAGGGTAAATTTATATCTAATAAAATTAAATCTATAGAATATTATTTGATCTCCAATTTTTGTTAGTTTAATTTGCAACGACGGGAAGGGCAGCTATATCAAATTACATACCGACCGACATCACCTCATTTTTACTTCATTAATATATCGCTCCTATGAATTGGTAATTAGGATCCGTATTTAATTAGGGTTAACGATAATGTAAAATAAAAGGAAATATAGATTTTAGGTGTGATAATTGATCGTCCTATTAATAACGCGTTACAATGTTAATCGTAAACGAATTAACAAATGAATTTCGAGATTTTTAATTTTCAGTTTATTAATAGTAGACATGACAGGAATTTTAAAACATTTTAAAAATGTCGAACACTAAATTGTTTAATACTAAACTATTGACCAACGGAATACTAGGTAATTTAATGTAAATAGCCCTTGATTGAATCAGATGATTATTCGTGACTACAAATGTTTGCCAACACTAATCAACAACGCGGATTGTCCAATAAATTCAATTTATTACAGTCGTTATTGTGCAACGTTAAAATTAAAATCGATTTAATATTTAAACTTCCAAATAATTTGAAAGACTGAACTTTTATAGCTTACGGTTAATTTACGGAACTGAATTCTTGTTGAAAGGGTCTGTTCTTAAATGAACTATTAGCGGGATGAAGCGGGCTTTCTACAATAATACGGCAGCAGATGGAGTAGTTTACTTTTTTCATTAAATTAAATCGCAATCTACGGAAAGGCCGTATGATTAAACGGTGAAATTATTCTTATTGCATTACCGAATAAAACAGTTTAATAGCTAGGTGAATGTTGCCTCATTTATTGTGATTCGAGAACGTGCATATTTGATTTGTGCGTAAACCTACAACAGAAAATTTAATTTTATCTGGCAGTAACTCCAAAGATTAGTCCGATCCCTTTGTTTAATATTTGTTTGAAGTCACTGTTGTTAAAGGGATTAGTGTCCGGCCTATATGCGTCCTACGTTAAAAAAATAATATAAGCTTCCATTTAAATTTAATATTCAATTAGTAAAGCCGATTTAATTGAACGTAACAGACGGGATTTTATTTTATCTTTTAAATTCACTTTTAAAAACCCAATCGTTCACTTACGTTAGAGAAAATATACGTTCGGTTAATCCTATTCAAAATGAATCGTTTTTTACTTTATATGGAAACACGTAATCGTACTTTCGTCCGTCACTCACCTATTTAATTTAATTTCCGAAATTAATGAACAACGTATTTTGAATAATACGAAATAGTATGTTCCCTTTGTAACAAACAGAAAAGCGAAGCAAAGTACCATTCCAATGCTTGTAAAGCTAAATACTCTCTTTTATAGTAAGAGTACGAAACGTTGACGATTCCACTAACCGACACGAACAGCATCATATCGTAATGATAATAATTAGCGGTTTTCACTGAAAAGCTGAAAGAGACAGTTGAATGCGATGCCTATACAGTTCGCTTTTAAAAACGTCAAAATAGAATTTCAAACATAATAACACACGGAAATAAATCACGTTAAATGTTAAAGCAAAAACGCATAAAACGTTGCGGCACGAGACGAAGTCGAAATTGAAATTTGAATTTTAGAGAAATTGAGAATTTATTTGAGATGCTTGCTTTTAATTTCTATTAAAGGTCATTTTAAAAATGTCGAAATGCTTAAATAAAATATTGTTTTTCTCCGAGGTGTAGGTACTTAATTTGAAGTACGAGGCCTGTAAATAAATCGAGGGGAAAATTGCGTTCTCTTTTAAAATACATTTATGTACATGCCTATACTATTTCTTTAATGACATAGAGAGAAAGAGAACGCGTGCTTTTTTAAAGAAGGAAATGTGATATGAACTATTTCGATATCAAAAACGCAACTTAAATGGACAAACATAGGTTGCAATACCTACGGCATTGTTATAAGTCACCCATTTATACATTTCTATTATTAGATAATTACTAAAGTATAATAAGGTCAAAGCTTCTATACCAGGGGTCGGCAACCTGCGGCTCTTTGGATGTGAAGCTGCGGCTCTAGTTATTTATGCGAGTACTATTTATTGTTGACAAGAAAAAAATTTGTGGCTCTTTAAAAACTTTGAAATTTTGTAAATTGTAATTTTTGGCTCTTCCGACTCAAAAGGTTGCCGACCCCTGTTCTATACAATACAATATATTTATGTCGATACACAGAAAAAAAATTCTTTGTGGCACAAGGTAAGTGCGTTCTAAAATTAAACATAATATTTCTATGTATTTTGGTACCCAACACAACACCCGATTTTCTCTAAATGCCCCTTAAAACGAATTTTACAAAAAAATGCACTGTTTCGTCCAAAAGAAATTGATTAAATATATTTTATATATATATATATATATATATATATATTTATTATATAACGACCTATATTTTCGTGATCTAGGGGTCGAAATCGAAGAAAAGCCAAAAGGACACGTCCGGGTCTCGCCGACAGACAGGCCGCAATAGCTTTATTTTCTATGGAAATTCGCTAAACTTCGCATTTTCGCGCAACCCTAAAATGGTAAATGACGCGTAAATATAATTCTTCATAAATATGAAAAATTCAGCTCTCAGTTTATCGAATTCCGTCGTTGCAATCTTGATTCCAATATATTTAAGTGTTGCTTTTATAGATTTGAATCTTGTACTAACCTCATTTCCACGACAACTTCGCGGAGTGTAATTTGAATTGAAAGTTGCGAGACGGGGTTTTATTGGAATTTCCTTTTCTTTGACGAGAATTTTACATTTATTGGGATTAGATAACAGAATCAAAACTTTACGATAAAGATAGTGCGAAAATTGAACGCAAAAATTATAATTTAAAAAAAATTTATACTAACGATAAATGAATTACTAAAAAAAAAAAACGTTAACAATATTTAACAAATCGACCGTTTTCTATTTAAAAATTCTGAACGCTACCGCCTGAAGTACTTATGCACATCGAGAGCTCGACATGCTTCGGCGAATATGTCTTATTATAAAAGTTTCTATTTTGCGTATCAAATTTTTTTACGTAGTTACTCAACCAACTGCTCCGAAGCTTTGAAAATAAAAAAAATCCTGCAAAAAATATAAAAGAAGTTCAATTTGAAAATACCATGTCTTTTTAGGTGTCCGATGAGAATTGTAAAAGGAGATATAAAACACACTATATAAATCAGTGGGCTGCGGGCGCGTGCGGCTGATAAGAGGATCAAGGGGTGCCACCAACGAGCATCGAGCTGAGGCAGCAACCACCGATAATCCCATGCAAATACAGCAAATCCTTTTTGCAACTCGTTACTAGTAGTACTTTTCGGCGGAATAGTAGATGTAACACTATTTCTTTTATTAACTACGAAATCCTTTTTGCTTCAAAATTGTGCAGATTACGCGAAACGAATATCGAACTGCAAGTTTCAAGTACCTAAATTGTCTAATTAATTTTTTTTCCGCTTCGCTCGCATTCGGTTACTTTCATTCTAGAACGTTATGCGGTAACTACTCGGGAAAAATAAAACAGGGAGAACAATTTAAGTTTATAAATCGCGTTCAGATTCTTTAAACGGGATCTCAATTTGTTAACCAAATACCTACATTCAATCATGCACGTTTTCTGATACGTATAAAAAAGCTATCACAACACATCACATCAATCATCCCTTACGTTGTAGGTCAGCCCTGATAAATTTCTTACGGATTTGAAAACTGTTGCCGCATCCAATACAGTTGTTTATGTTGACGCGATAAAGAAAAATGAAATATGAATCCCTCCTTATCACGTACCTAAACGTTCATTTACAGGTATTTATTGTTTCATTTACAATAAATAGATGTGTTCGGTTTGTAGGTATTTAACTTATCGATTTATTGTAGCGATTAGCGGGCGAAATTAAGACGTGATTAATGAAGCTCCGCGTAGTAGGCCATGTCACTAAGATTAAAACTTTGGAAATTTCGTATCTATTTGCATGCACGCGATTTTTCCTACCGTCGAGTTTTTTTCTCTGTATCGGTGACTTAAAGAAGTTAGTTGTATCAATTAACTGCCTGTCGATTATTTGGTTTCTCACAATAAATAATACGTATAGCAAGTTTTTACGTTATTTATGTCGAAAACCAAATTTTAAATTAGTTAATAAACGAAATGACGAAAACACCATATTTCTTAATTTAATTTCTGATGTCGCCGATAAATTTTTCAGTTTTTACTTTATAGATATAAACGGGTTTAACTAACGTACCATGTTTCTTTGTAGAAGAATTTGCTCACTAAAATTTTAAAATACGGCGTGCCGTTTGGTAAACTATACCTACCTATAAATAAATTTCGCAAAAGTTCTAGCATAAATTTCAGTTAGGTAAATACAGTTTATTCGAAAAGAGATAAATCTAAAAGTTGTAGTTGCATTAATTGAGCTAATAATTTATCGGGCAAACTGTAAGGAAATTTCAAAGGCGTTCATTCAATTTATAGATTAAGGCTCAACTAAAGACAAGGCCAAGGGGCGAAATTCTCGAAATAGTTTCGTTGACCGAATTCGGCACGGCGTAGAGAAATATTTGATAATAATCCTGGCCGGACATCTAAAATGATGGTGGAATTTTGAAACAACGTTACTTGAATTAATCATATTGCCGTTTTGTAATAATAAAAGAAAACGTTCGCTATTTTCAGTTTTAAGACTATATACCTACATTCGTGCGCATTGTGCATTACAAATGTGAAAATAATTCATTTCGTTTTACAATTAAAATAGTAAAACAATTTTTAAATTGAAAGTGGAACTCGATATTCCTAAAGCTGGCTGCATTATCGCCAGTTTAATCTATCTAATTTACATTGATCTAGGTTAGTTTACATAGTTTACTATCAAACCCTCCGAAGCCTTCGGATTAAAATTATTAATCTGAACTAACTTTAGTCCGTTCTTAATATATCATATTGAACCATTATTACTAAATGTAATATTGCCCATTCCTTGCGACTTTTCAAAAATTACCATCTTTCTCTTCACATATTTTTTGATTTGAGATTTTTCCCTTTGTCAGAATAAAACGTGCAACTTGAAAGTTTTGAATGGAACATAAATCCAATTTAACATGTAAATGTAATTACTAATAGTAAATTATCTGCAGGGAGTTACGCAGAATCTACAACTCAGGACGAAATTTCGCGTCCTTTCAAAAAAGCTCAATTTTATTATCTAGAATTTCATTCGACATCTTTATTTCTGAATGGGGCACGCACTAAACTTTTTAAGTAACGTACAAAAGCCCAAAGGATTTATGGAAGATAAACCTAATAAAACTTAAAAATGAGATCAAATTATTAGAAGGAAAATTGCCTTTTACTCAAAATTGATTGTTTTGCGGACCCATATATTACGTATTGCTATGATGCGGGATACGAGAAACAATAAAATTAAAATAAAAAGATCAGAGAGACAGTAAAAAAATTATGAAGGGAGTAAAAATTGAGAAATGTCAAAAATAATTAAAAATTTAGGGGAATAAATAAAATTTGTAAGGGAGAAATTAAGAGGGAAAAATAAATTGTGAAAGACTGTAAATAAAAGTGGCAGAGGAGTGAAGGAAGTCGTAGGGAGCGTGGATTTGGAAGTGAAGATTGGAAGTGTTGAAAGGAAAGAACAATAAAAACGGTGAGAACTAATGAATAATTATAAACAAAGCAAGATTGTTATGTGTAGAAGGAACAGAAATAGAAATAGTATAAAATTAAGAGTAGATAAGATAGGTTAATATAAATAATTAATAACTTAGAATTAGTTTAAAAATAAGTGTAGATAATATAATATAATTAAAATAATAATAATTATAATTAAAAAGTACAAAGTGGGGATGTAGCAGTATGTATAGGTATATTAAAATTTTTAACTCGCTTTCGCTCTTTAAATATTTAATACATTCACAAACACCCCATCAAATCTAACAACAAATCTAAAGCAATTGGTAATCTGTCTATTTCAAAAACTATGATTGTAAAGTAGGTACACTATAACAATTATACATGTCTATTAATTAACATAATGATTTACCAATTTAAAATCGATTTATTTAATTAAACATACAGGTATAAAGAAAACAATTAAAAACATTATTGGCCTTTATAAATTTATTTAGATAAGCATGCGCTATGTGAATTTTGGTCAACAAATGGATGTTTTGACGTTAAAAAATTGTACGCGATTCAAAGAACTGTTCAATCGACTGTTTCGGCCGCCGTTTTTTTAAGGGTTGCACTTTCAACTCCCGCCTATCTCAAAATGTTGCAAATTAATTTTTATCAAAATTTTTCGGAACGTTGCAAAAAAGGAAAACCTGTCATATCGGGCTATCATCTTTAAAAGTACGTAAGTTAAAAAAGCAATACTGCACAAGTACTAACGCTGTTATTTTTAAAAGTACCAAAAAAAAGGCAGAAACGAAAAAAATATTTCCTGAAGTCCTAATTCAATTTTATTTATAAGGTCTTCCGATCTACAATAAAGGAATAAATATAGTATATTTCTGATTTTTTTGCACTTAAAGGTATTATCGTATTAAAATTTTAACTATTAGCTTTGTACATAAGGCGAAAAATGTGTAATTTACGTCGACTGTTGTATTGTTCGTTGTAAGAAATTGGTAGGCATTATGATTAGAAATTGGAAAGTATCTGCATAAAGGTATATTGATGAACAGTTTTAGAATTATTATTTTGTCTTGCAAATACAAAATGAATTGAAAATCCGCGAATAAGGGGAGGACAATAAAAAAATATTGTTTTATAAGAGAAACGTTATTGAAACATGTAGATAATAAATCATTAATAGGTAATATAGGTACTCAAAATGTATTAAAATATAAATTTTATTGTTAATTAACTGAATAAACTTTGAAAAAAATCTGTTATTTTACATTGTTTTTTTGTTTTGCAATTTTTGATAAATATCTTTGTATCCCTCCATAATTCCATAGCTTTTTGTTTTATCAAATTTATAGTAATTTACCACTTATGCTAATAATTTCGAAATCAAATATATAATAGGTATAATTAGAGTTTTTTAACGTCAGATAATGAGTTTATCGAGCAAAATATATCTCAAGAAAATTGCCACACAACCATGCGTTGGATCTATACGAATAGATATATATTTAAACGAGTGTTGCCCTGTATTTCAGACGCAAGATTAACTGTGCATTTTTGTAGAACAATAATGACAATTAAATAAAATAGTTGATTAAGCTATAAGTATACGATCTAAAGTTAAACCTGTAGGTACATACTAAAATACATAATATGTAGACACATATCTACTTACTGCGCTTACTTAAATATAAATACTTTTTTTTTAATCCATTTAATTAAATTTTTACATTTACATACACCGTTTAATGTTTTGAGTAAATTAATTAAATTTCAGCCTTTTACGATTTATAAATGTACACAGGGTATTTTATGACTCGAGTTCAATAGTTCAAGGGCGCGTTATCGAAACCATTTACAGTCGAAATTGTTTAATAGCCATGTGTTCGAAATTACCTCCTAATTGAACTAAAATCATTAAAAATTGTCGTATTAAATTGTCTACTAAATTAAAAATGATAAATTGATGGCTTACTCGATAATGTTAACAAAATTACGTTTTATTTGTGCTGCGGCATCCATAATTCCGTTCAGAAGCTCGCCCACATTGCGAAATTGTTTATGTGGACTCATATATGCGCCCAATAGAAGTAAGCAAGAGTTTGTTTAGGTCAAGGAATAAAAAAAAAAGAAATTGTGTACCTATAGGTATTTATATCTCGAATTGTATAATTTGTTTCATAAAATTTTTAATTTGTCAATATGTAAGTATTACTTTCGAAAAGTTTTCTACGATCGAATAAATAAGAGAAGGTAGGTACTTATCAGAAAAATATTGCCCAATTTCGATGAGCAGGTTTTTTACTACAGGCAATTATAAACGCGGAAAATCGAATGGGAATTGCCGTTATCTTTTCTTAATATTTGGTTTTCAATTAAAATTACTAAAATTAATGTACGACGAAAATGACAATGGTTTTATTAGTAGGTACCTCACCTAAACGTTTTGATGCTTTTAATTTTTAAGTGCAATAATTTTTCAAATCCATATAAACAGTGACGAATCGGTGGAACCTATCAGCAACTACTTAGTTATAAAGATATTATTTTATCATAATTTTGATTTTTTCGTCCCTTGTCTGCTATTCCTTACATAAGTACATACTGCTATGATACGAGATATCAGAAACAATAAAAAAGAGATCAAGGAGACAGTTGAAATGAGAGGAGTTTGATGGTAATTTAATGAAAAATGTCAGAAAATTAAAAATTGTTAAAAATTAAAATTGTCCTGAATAAAAGCGTAATAAGGGAGAATATGGTGTACAAAATAAAGTGATAAATAGTGTACAAAGAAGAGGTCGAGTAATAACGTCGTAGTTAAAAAAAAATCAATGAAGGAGGAAAAGATATCCGCAAACAAGAGGAAGTTGTGTGTGTGAGGAAGTTCGTGGTGATGGAATTAGATGGTCAGCGGAAACTCGGAGAACCTAGCGAAGAGTTAAAAGGTAGTGCAATTGGGATTGGAACGAAATAGGGACTGACGGAAGAAACGGACAATAAATGATAAGAAGTAGTTTAAGAGTAGAGACAAAAATAAATAGGGAACCGAGGGAAAAGGGAAAGAGTGTACGGTTATTCATTGTGGGGTTAGATTAAGGTAGGTTAATGACATTATAATGGAATAATTAGTTAAAATATCTATATATATATATATATATATATATATATATATATGTATATATGTATATATATATATATATATATACATAGAAAATAAATAAAAGATATAATATCCCATATCATAGCATAGCAAATAAAATGGCGCCAAACGTGGGGCCGTAGCAATACGTATGTTATTTATTCATCTATCGGTTATTTTTTTATTGCCGACTATTTTACTTTAACATTTTTAAATGGTTTTAATTTTGATGCGGCCACAAAATTGTAAAGCTTTTAAATGTATGATAGGTAATAATCTAATGAAATAAAGTGAAACTCCACTCTAGTGAAAATTCGATTATGTTCGTCAGTAGGTAATTCGAATGCCCTTATAATTAATTAAAATAATAAAATGTCTTAAATAAATGTAATGTAAATAAATGTAATAAATGTCTAATACCTTTTTGTCGTATTAAGTCGCACAGTGATTCCAGCTCCAGAAAATCCGCACACGTATAAATGTTCTTTTTTTTAATTTGGTATAGCTGAATCTACAAAATAAAATGCAATACACAGCTAGGTTAAACAGAATATGTCTAACTACATTATACTTATAATCTAGTGAGGAGTAAGTGACATGTCACACCTCTGACTTTGAATTGTGTCTTAATGCTATGAATTGTTTATTATTATTTTATTTTATTTTTTTTGTTAAATTAGTATAAATATTTGCACAATTCAAGTCTAATAAACGGCACTTTTTTTAGCACTATCCGCGAGAGTAAACTCGACACCAAACGCACTTTGTTAAAAGACGACGCGCGATTGAAGGGAATTTCTATAAAATTACTTTTGTTACATATTATAATATTGTTATTATAAGTAAGTATAAATACCGAACTGTTTTGTTTAAATTTTAGAAAGTTTATTTTAACGGACAAATAATGGGTTTTACCAGTTATATGTGTTGAATCATTGTTTTAAATACGAGAAAGTTATATCATTTCAACTGCACACATGTATTCTTATCTAAAATGTTCCTTCGTACTTATTCATTTAAATTTAATCACTAACTCACATTTTCAAACGTGAAAAGAATAAGACTTATACCAATATATGTCTTTTCTACACCCTTCTTTCTTCTTTTTCAAAAAATTTCGACTGTCGATGTCGTTATGACTATGTGTTATGACAAACTAATTGTAAGTCAGTCGGAAATCTTTGGACAAAACAAACAACCATCGGAATAACGTAGTTTTCAATTAACAAGACCCGTAAGCGACTACAAGTGATAGAGCATTAACGGTATTCGATAATAGATCACGTTCCGTAATTAAACGGGTTAAGTATATCCGACAATATGATGATGAAGCACGGTGTCAAAGTAAATAGTACTACAGGCATACTCCGTTCTTACGACATGCTAGGTTCCAGTCCACTGCCGTAAATCGAGAATTGTGATAAAATAAAGCAGCAAGTATACTTTTTTTTTAAATTCATCAATGCACGTGCCGGGAGCGTCAAGTTTTATGGTTGGCGAGTTTTAAAAATATTTCAAGAACGAAAATTTGTGAATATGATAATTTCATTTCCATGTTTTTTTCTGTTGTTTTACCAGATCCGTATCAACAATTTAACAGTAAAAATAGTAAAATGACCTTTTTGAAGCGTCTATTTATTTATTAATTTTTACAAACAAATAGCATCTATCTAAATAATTGTAAGAAACAAAAGCACAATTCCAAATTACATTTTGAAAATGTGCGTTAAATGTCTCTTATCGTTTGGTCTTAAGGTGTCGTAATAGCGAGGCAAAAGCGCCTTAACTTCGGTATATAGTAGTATAATAGCAAATAAAAAGCGTCAGAAATCGAATCGTTGTAAAGCGGGGTACGCCTGTAAGTGCTCTTGTCTCGTGTTTATGCTAATTTTGGCACGAAACGTTCCGCATGCAAACTTAAATTACTAATTCGAGTTAGTGATGGTTTGGCCACTGAAATTCTTGAAAATGGGTTACATAAACAACTTGAACGTTGGCTACAGCTGAAGTTGTAAATTTGGGGAAACCGTATAATATCAAATTCCTTGACCCCAACATATTATCATGTTATTAAATGTGATAGTATCCATTAAGGGCCTATCGATTAATAATTTACGCTTCCGGAAAATTTACTACAACCATGTTGTTAGTTAAAATCGAGCGTCTGCTTTGGGATTACGTTTCGTTAGTACTTGCTTGATTGGATAACAAATTAATTTAATTTCCATTTTTGTGATGACGTTACAGAATATTTTGTGTGGCTAAATTACAAAAAATAGTTAAACGAGGTAGAAATTATGAATAAATATTGAAGGATCTGCTCCTAAAGCAACATGTATATCAAAGTAAACGATAAACATGCCTTTGACGGAATAAATGTTGTTATCGAAATATTTATTAAACTTTTGGATTTTAGTCGATTAATGTTCAGTTGTTTCTCAACCACATTAAGGTTTTAAAAAGCTTTTTGGTTTCATAAATCAGTTTTCTTATAAAAAGAATCAAGGTTTACTTCATATTTCACAGATTATCCCTTGTCATTTTGATAGTACATGCGATTTCCTTTATAACTTCTTTAAAGTTACAGAAAGCCCCACCGTTATATTAAAACGCATTTACATTTCATTTAGGCTTTTATGATGGCAATAAATTTATTGTATTAAGAACGTCTCAAACAGGAACAAAACGGAATAGAAAAAACAGCGGAGTTTCCAAAATATTTAGGAAAATATTCGACGCGGACGTCTTTAATTGATTATTAAAATAATTAACCAATTTAAATTAGGCAAACATTTTAAAACTAATTAAATTATAAATAGGTACCTATTAATAAATTAATTAAATTTCTCGACGTTTCATTCTTTAATAAATTTTCTGATTATCAACAGCGCCGCAGCGAGAATATGAAGCGCCTGCAGTAAGTGTCTAACTTGCGCTCCCTAACCCAAAATTGATAAAAATTTAAAATAAATATACAATATAAAATGGCGGGCTTTGATATCTATTCATTTATTTTCAGTTTTTACACTTTTTACGTTTTTGAGCCCCAAACGTATAGTTGCGTCAGTGGCGAACGCTTTTTTTTCGCCACTTCCTTGTTACGGAGTTTTCCTAACTATTGTTAAAGCTTATTAGCTTTCGAATTTACTAACCGAGCTTTGTCGTGCAAGGCTGAAAGCTATTTATCTACAATGGCCAATGTGCAGTAATAATTAGACGTGTGAATTTATGTGGTCGTCGGAAAACAATAATTAAAATAATATCTGGGATATTCGTCTGCATCTCTTATTCTTTATGTATAATTTTCTCGAATATGGTTCATTTTACTGAAATTAAACAAGAGTAGATACTTTTTTTGTCCTAAAATGTCTGGGAAATCCAAAACTGATCTTACAAATTCAAAAACTTAAAATTTTGAAAAAATTAGAGGTGAGAAATGTTGGAGGGTAGCGCACCGCTGCCTCGTCAGAGGTGATATAAAAAATCTATTACACAAGTTTAAAGACTTTTATTCGTTACGTAGGCATACCAAATATTTTTATCTTTTAACTTTGGGGGTGAATAACTTAACAGGGGAGCGTCATATGAAAAATGTTGTAGAAACTTGTAGTATTATTTTGACGTGGCTTATACGCTTCCAAGACGTGTTGTACCATTTCCTAAACATCTTGCGTTTTTCGGGTTCGTCAGCTAAGCGATCGTTGAAATCTACGGCGATTAATATTGCTCGAGTTGCCTATTTTGACAACAGGAAAGTTTAACGAACTAATTTAATAATTACAGTACTATAACGTGTTATGGATCTTAATATTTACGGTGTTAAAATTAAATGCCTGCCAAATTAATAAAATTTTCGCACGATCGTGCATTTTTTTTAAATATTATAAGTGTATTAGTAAGTAGACACCTATTCAAAATAAAAACTATCGCTATCGTGATTTGTGGTTAATTAATTTTTTATGGATTGTTATCAAACAACTTTAATCACTTAATATAATACCTATTATTATCATTGTATATGTATGATAACTAAAATCAATTGCTTTGGGAAATCATTATGAAATACAATTTTCCAAATCTATGTTAATGATTGCTTTTAGATATTTATAACAGATTTACAAATTAACTATTAAAAAAAATCTTATTTTTTATTGGTTGTTTTCCAACAACTCGATTCACTATCGTTCCCCACAAATACAATATATACGGATGTCTTTAGAAGAAAACGTACAATCGGCTTCTTTTAAACTGTAAAGGTTTTCAGTTTATTTTTAATCGTCATAAATTGATGTAAACCAGATTGCGATTTAATATTTCTGCGACTGTTTTTCAATTTAATTTGACACAAAATTAGATATGAAAATATAATTGGAACGAGAGGTGGATTGAAGTAATAAGGTTAGATATTTGTTACAAAAGCGTTCAGAGTGAAATTGAGCTTATATAATGTAAAATATCCATGCATATATTTGCAGAAGTAACACAAGGAAGAAATTGAGAATGTTGAAATGGGATAATATGAATAATATAAGGTCCTACCTAGTATAGTTAAGAAATTTGCCGTCGGTGGTTTTTGAAATTTTAGCTTAAACTAATTATGAACATCTAATAAAATTAATTTTGTTATAAGTAATTTGTCTTCACTTTATTATCAATAATAAAGGTTTAGAAATGCTTAGGTACTTAACTTTAAAACATTTCTTACGTTTATATAATAGTTTTCATAGAACAACAGATGATTTATTGTTTTAAATTATATTAATTTCTACATAGTTTACTTTTAATAACTTAAGTCATGCAAGTCTTAGGTATCTAACTTTGAAATTCCGTTATTTTGGATTTCAAATAAATTATCCAGAATGCCCTACACTTATAAATAGGGAATTTCGTGGAAATGAATTACTACATGATTCCTATTCAAAAATCTCTCTAATTAAAAATAATATTGTGACTTAGCTTTCGCTAAAATTCATTATTAATGCATTCTAATAAGTAAGTAAGTAGACTTAAAAGTAGTCGGTGAAGTGGAATTATCCCACGTGAATATTTAACTGTAACCCTTTTAGTAATTTCATTAACATACTGTAACAATTAAATGATAAACATTTTATTAATTATTACAGTGAATAAAAAATGCAATTTGATTTTTATAGAACGATTATCAGCTCCCGGAGTGGATGTATTCATTGTTCGCGACCACGAAATTTCCACTTCATTTCCGATCGATGAAAAAATATGAAAGCCATAAATCGTTCCTAGTTCAAGTTGATTTATAATCCGTGTATACGAAAGCCGCGAATATTTGTTCTGGGATTAAACATCTAGTTCGCAATTTAGAACCTTTCGCGTTATCTTAAAATACCTCTCAAGAAACTGTGGGAGTGCATAAATCATACGAAGTCGAATTGTAGAGATCGGATCGGTCGCGTAAAATACGGCGCCCGCGTGGTTCGAGTCGCTCCCGCAGGACAATCCGTCAAGTTTAGATTTCTAATTTTTGTTCGTCGATCATCGTATTACGTTAAAGATTGATCGTTATTCGTTAACGGAGTTTTCATATTATTTTTAGTTGTAATTCCGCAATTAACTCAATTCTAAAATCCACTTACATCATTTTGAATTCGATCTAGTCACTATACGTTAAATAAATCTATAGGGAATAAAACAAGAAGGAATTAGGTTGCAGCTGGTAATATATTCTGCGCAAAAGGGTAATATATTTTATGTACTCAGTATACCAATAGCAGATGCCGGAAATAGCAAAAGTAAATCAAATTTTCAAACGCAGGTTTTCTTCTTCGCGTTTTCTTTCTGTTATACTATTCTACATTGTGATATAGATTTGATAAGAGTTCGTATATTTTAAATTATTATTTTAAAAAATTTTTGTGTAACGATCAATAGTAATCATTGGACGATTTCGCTAATTACATCATAAAGCTCGTTTGAAATATTAATGTTATTATTTCTGCTTCAACGGAATGTAAACGTGTAAATGTCGCCACGTCCTGAACTAAAAAGTAGCATTTGAATTAGGCGAAAGGGCCGAGGTATTTTTCTAGATGCTAAGCACTCGCGTGTGTCTGTATATAACGCTTTCAAAATTTAGTCCCAGTTTTTTTTTCATTTTAAACCGAGCCACAAGTACGAGGTGCCTCTTGAAAATTATTACGGACGAAATTAACCTCTTATCTCGCAGTGTCGAGAATCAAACCTTTACCGTGGGTCGTTACATTATAGTTTCACGTAATGAAATTTTCACGTAGTTGCAAGAAATACATTAGGTATAACACTTATAACACACGATGCGTCAAAAGTAAAAGGAAGAACCCCGAAAGAACAAAAAAAAAACCATTTTAAAAGTGTACCACTTTGTTCGCTAAGAAAATTTCCTTTAATGTTTTCGAAAAAAGTTTTTGTCTTTAAATCAATTTATTTAGATTATTTTTATTACGGGCAGTTTGTGCTTTAATTTATTTTAATTATTAAATTAATCGACATTGATTATTTTCACCATATATTCGCACTCTAGAGGATAATAGGAAGGGGTTTAATATGTAGGTACTTTAAGTAGGTATTATGCGAAAGCTCATGAAATTAGCCAGCATTACTTGGATCCACTCTCCTGTTGCCCTTGGAGATGAATAAAATCTCTAGTTCACAATAGTGTTTACACGAGACACATTAATTACTCGAATTTTCCATTCAACTGCTCTTATAAGGGATAATTAGTGCGTTACTGTAACGAGATGCGCGTGCTATTCATGAGCTGGCTAATAAATACACGTAGTGGAATAAAGCAGGATTACGTGTGGGCATGTACCTTTATTTTATTATTAATATAGCAGGTAATAATTCGCGGTTAATAGCCAAGTTGGAATAAAAAAGTACTTCCAAATATGCTTGCCCGTTCTTTGAAGGTATAAATCACTGCCAGACGTTCTAGCTCCTCTCTCAGAGGAATAGTTGTTCAAAATTGATTTTAAAGAACTTTGGGGGCAGTTTCTGCTCCGCGCTTAGTCATGATAATTACTTTTTTTTTTAGAAATTACAGACGTCGGTAATGAGGTATTAATTGTAAGCCGATCGCAATCTAGAATTATAAACAGTGTTTAAAAACTAAACTGATTTCGTTATACCATTATTAATTTTGTGTGCCTCGTTAAAAATTTTAAAATAATATTCTTCGATAATAAATTAGAGGTAGGTACTCGTTTTACTCCAATTGATAAATTTAAATGCGATTTAAAAATACCGATTTTGGGGAACTTCAAAGCAACAAAGGTACGTCTTTTTTCCATTTGTTTCTAGGCGATTTGACGTCACATAAAGCTGACGATGCCGTCGAATTAGTGCCTTAGACTTCAAACAGCGTTAAAGTGGCACTTCTTATTTCCAGTGATTCGATTGGATACATCGTCTGTCGTGTCGGCTTACAAACGAATTTGATTCACGCACCGCCATAATTTGATCGAGAATAGAATCTAAAAGGAACAAGTACGAAAATAATGCAAAGGTGCAATGCCTACAATAAAATTTAACTCAATTTTTATTTAAATTTAATTTGTAGGTAAGTATCTCGATTCTAGTTTTTTGTTTTTGTTTTTGTTTCAGGAAATGTACGTCTCACAATCAGATACTTCCGTTTTAGTTTACCTATAAGTAAGTACTAAAATAATATATTATTCCTTTGCGTTGTTTACTGAAATTTACAATGTAAATCTAATAGCAATAAAATTTAAATAGTAGACGGGGTTTGGAAGGCTTCGTATTATTTGTAATCTAAGAAATTCGTAACCGATGAGTGTTTAACGCATCGAGGACGCATCCGTTAAATTACTCGTTTTTTCTGCTGCGTATCTACTTCCGTGCACAAGTTATAAGTACACTGCACAACGGCGATTAACAAAAAAAAAACGCTGTAGGTATTCGTAATCGTTTTTAATGATTAGTAGAAGAATTTTGTCAAAAACAACCACACGGAAAACTAAAAAATCGCGCTATCGACTTTAAAATTAATTAAAAACCATCGTTGTCACGTGCCTATTCACAATAATAAGTGACTTAACAATAGATAACCTAAATAACTTCGAGTCTGTGTTAACTAAAAATTAATATCGTAAATTAGGCCAGTTCTATAAACTACGACTTCGTTATTTTATTGCGTATTAAATTTTAATAGGTAGTTAAAGAAACTATTTGGCAAACTGAGCGACATGCATATACACAGCGCGTTTGACCGCAGAGGATTTTATGCACGTTTCATATTTTATTGCTGGCAGAATGAAGGCATTTACATACATTTTTGAATATTTAAAACGCATTAGCTCTGGCCAATCCATTGAACGCAATAACGGTTAGCTCGCATTCGTCTGATTGCGAGATTTTTTTAAGATAATTCTAAATTCTAAATATTATTTCCCCTTTGTTTTGTGTTAAAAACGCAGCTACAATTATTTGTATGAAATTATGAAGTACACGTCCGACTATTTTCTGGATTTTCTCAACTGAATACTTACAGAGATCGACCTAAAAACATAAGTCTGATGTTTTAATATAAAATTAATAAGACGTTCATACTTTGTATACGTTTAGTGATTTTTTTAATTTGTTTTTTACCCATTTTTTTGCCGCTTGTAGAAGCAAAATAAAACTTAAACTCAAAATCAATATTACGGAAAAACAGCGCATAGAAAGGGAATCCGCAGCTTGACCAGCATACTCTTCATACCCTTCAAAAAACGAAGGTTTACGAGTAAGAAAATCAAACACATTAACAGTGAATACCTACACATGTTTTGATTTAGTAAATGTAATTTTTCTATTGTAGGACGAACTTCTTGTTCTGTCATTCGCAAAAGCAAAACTATGCGATACTGAATGCGCGGATGCAAAAGCCATCTTAAATTAATTTGCGATGCCTATTTGAGATTCAAAGATACGACATATCTGGGTCAAGTGTGGAGCTTCAATTACCTTTGTGCGGCATCCGTGCCTGTGTACAAGCTAATAATTATTTTCGAGAACAAAATGGGCACCTGAACGCCTTCTCGAAAAATTTCTTTTACGTAGAACTACAGGATGTAAAGAACTTTGCGTAAACTTGTTATATTATTTGGGGAAGGGGACGGATGAATTAGAAGGACGTTTGGTTAGTAATTGCCGATAGAGATGGTTTTGTCGCAATTTAAGTTTTAACGACTACCATAAACAAGTTTTCAGCATCATCATGGAATTAACTTAATTTTCGAGGGATAATAACATAATTTAATATGTTTATTTCGGAAAATTAATATTTAGTTTAACAAATACTGTTTTTTAAAGGTATATTATAGTGGCATTATCGTATAAATTTGCTGTCGTTTTGGTTAGGTATTATATGTCTAATAAGTTTAGTCGTCAGTACTTACAGGCAACTTATTTATTTTGAAAAAACAGAAATTGACATGTTCACGCGGTCATGAGTTCATTGACATTGATATTTCGAAGGCAACACTCATTAAGAAATCCGTCTGCATAATTGAAAATCGAGTGCTTAAGAAATTGCCTAGCCTTCTACGAATTTACTGGCGACAAAACTTATTCGACATATAGTAGCTACATCTACATTCGTGAACCAAGATACATGTTTTATAAAGATAATTCGAGGCGCTATTACGACAGATAAAATAAAAATAATATAATTTATTTTGCGCCAATTCTAATTTGAAATAAAACGTAGTCCAATAAAACGCTAAAAAATAAAATTGTCTTCAATGCTTACTTAATATCGTAAACGTAATGTCTACATAAAATTACGCATACGAGAATAATACCGAGCATTCTTGGAAAATAAAATAAAAGTAACATCTATAACAGAAGATTTATGGTAAGTATCTATGTTGTTTCTATTTATTCCAACATGAAACTGTGACGTGTGAATGAAAACATATGGAGCATTTTGAAAAGCTTTCCATTTTTATTCGATAACATATCAAATCGAATAGCAGCGGGCGTTTCGGAACGTTGTCGCGAGTAATCGTATTTGGCTTAAGAAGCAGTGTCCCGCGTATCCTTTTATGCACGAATTTTAGAATAATTTTTATTGAAATCAGTATAAATTGAATTTTCTTGTTCCAACTCTTGGATCAATATTTGAATTACTTTCGTTATTAATTCTATTGTTGGAAAGAAACGTTCTTTTTTAGTAGATATAGACAGTCGGCACTAAAGAAAATTTCGAATTTTACGAGTAAAATCCAATATTTTTCGCCGAAGGGTAACGATTAGTCGAAAAAGCTGTTCGAGATTTTTCACCAGGATATTATTTTCTCTGCGGAAATTTTACGTTTCTGGGTCACGTTTTATAATTATAATTCTAAGATAAATTTAAGGACGAGCTATTGGAAAATTCTTTCGATGCTTCGCGTTAAGTTTGTAACGGAAGTTCTGGCGAGGTTTTTGTTCGATAGGTGAAAAATCAACAACAGCGCTTTAAGTGAAAATAATTTCATTTGTTAAGGACGAGAAAACAAGTGTTGGCATCTCGGATAGCGACCCACCTAGCCGCACCGAAGTGAAAATCGGTTTCCGCGCGATAATAATTTTAGCCAGAGCGACTTGTGAAGAGAAAAAAAAATAACGCTAATTAAATTATAGGTTCGTTCGAAACGCCTTCGTTCGATTCTCTTTGCATTTACATACTAATTTTTCAATTAAACTTTCTTTTATGTATTCCGCGTGCTATAATTCTTATTTTTAATGACATTTTGAGTTGAATTTCGATTAAGTTATATTAATTTTTGATGTATTTAAAGTACTTTTAATTAACTTTAACCTTTGATGTCGTAAGTATTATATCACAAGGCATACTTAAAAAAAATTGAATACTTTCGGTAGATTAATGTTAATGCAAAACGTATTTTTGAATCAGTAGTATTAGTTGTTAATATTTGCGATACAATATTTTATAAATTTTTGTTAACATTTACTCCAAATTTCTGGGTTTTTTTTTGAATAAATCAGTAGATTTAGGGTTGTTACAATTTAAACTTTCTCACTTCTGTACAATTATGTTTAATTTTTTATACCACGGAGACATCCCGCACTGTTTTGATGACCATTTCAAGCTTTGATCGATCAAATTGAGTAACATGTTTTACTCTTATAAAATCCGATGCCGTAGAATTTCGTTAAGCTCGCGATGACACGCCCTCTAAGGCCTCGGCACGGATTAAATGAGTTTTCCGATTGCAATATAAACGCTAATCTAAAAACAGTTTTTTTATAAACGTCATAACAAGTGCAAAACCTTGCGCTTTATTTTAAATGTGGACGTTATAAAGGAAGATAAATATCCTCAAAAAGTATGTGCACAGAGCAATTCTAGAATGTAAACCTAAATGGAAAGTAAAGGGGGTCCTTTAAGCGAGTTATTTTTCAAGTTATATGACAATTTTCTTTTATTAGTCTTGGGTGTAATATCCTTCTACGGAATAGAGAAATATTACTGAGAAGAAAGGGAGTTAACGGCGTAGCGTCCCGCAGGGTCACACTCTGCATACGCAGCAGGACTCGCCTGTTGTTAAGAGATCCAACGGGATTTTTAAAGTACAGGATTTAGAAATAACCGTTTTTTATCTTCTCTATTCTTAAAGCCATTGTTTTACGAATACGAAAAAGTATGTCCTAAAAACGCGGGGAGGTGTCCTTAAAGCGTTGCCGGCATCCTAACGTACTAACTTCTTCGGAAAACACGAGAGAATTGTAAAATAAATTTTAACATCTTCAGCGAAATTTTTGTATTTAAGTTTTAATTTGGGTTTTGTTGATAAAAGGCGCGAGTCAGCAGCTGCCTAATTGGCCGCGGCCGTTCTCTTAAAAACTTTTAAAACTCCCGATTAATTAGACGTAATCAAATGCAATTTCTGAAGTTGCTCATCGTCGAGAACTTACTAAAAATTTTTCGAGCAACTATTTAAAAACTCTCGTAATTATGAACGCTCGCCGTTCGTTGTTTACGTTTAAAGTGCATCGTTTACTTAGCGGGAACGCGCGTTGCAACAAAGTTAAAGGAATTTAAAAAAGTTCGTCGACGAATTTTACTTCCCATTAGTTTGGCAGCATTCCAGTCACGTTTCCTCTTTGATGGCCCAGTTTGGCGGCGAGCAGACTTGAGACGACATCTGAGGCCTCTATCTACCACCTTATTACAGGTAAACGTCGCCCAAATCACCCGTAAAGAAGACAATTCACTGCCTCACGTTACTGATACACCGCAGGCCTATAAATTATACTTTTTATGAATCAGTATTTTAACCGACGATCGTCGAGCGTTCAAAATAATTAATTGTCGAGGAAGTGGAAATCATTTTTTATCCTTGTTAATATTTTGTTTGACAATTTAAAAGTCCTTATTCTTTTATTTTGTCGTCCTTTGTAGTTTAGATCTCTTTCACGTATTCTAAACGCGATTCTCTTTCATTTAATACCGAGCGAACTGAATATTCCTTGGCCTTTTGCGTTGGTATACCAGATGGTGTCCATTAATATTCATCTACGGCTTCGCATAATCGGTATCTTTTCATTTTTTTGTCTTAAAAAAATAAGACGCTCGTCCCGTTTGTTATTGTATCTAAAATCGTAATTTAATTTACGTAGTAGCCTTTGTATGTTTTTTTTTTAAATTAGGTAAATACCTATTTATCCCACTAACGAAGAAAATTCAACGCGATATTTACATTTCAACCGTTTCACTGTCAAGGAAATTGCATATCGTTATACAAATTAAACTCAATTTGAATATACTTGCTTCTCTACTTAAGTTAAAACCTACGGAATTAATTTACATTCATATCGTTGTAAACGAAAAGTCTTTAATCAATACCTACGTCACGACGTCTCGGAAAATTTCAATAATAAGCTCTAAATGAAAAGCACTTTAGTTTTAAAATTAGATTTTAAACTGTTAAAATTTCAGAATTGCTATATCGATGAAAGCGCCCGTCGAATTAAGCCTCCGATATCGAAAGGGTTAGGGCGGTAGACGGACAAGGGGGATTAAAGGAAACGTTTATGGAACCCCATCATGAGTAATTCCGCAATGACGTCACCGTACAATCAAGAAAATTTACATACAGATGCGGTAATCCAATTGAAATGTTGTTCAATTACCGTCTTCATCTGAGATTGCAACGAAAATGAACATGAGGTGGAAATAAAAACCGCGATATTTCAAAATAAGTACATTTTTTAAACGTCAGTCATGTTCAGAATTAAATTAAGTAAATATAGGTATTCGAAATGAAGGAAGAATAGAAACGGAGCTATATAATTAATTCATTCTAAACCACTTCTGCCGTAAACATTTCTCTGCCAACGTCCCTATACAAATCCTTAATGTTCGAAATTAAGCCGAATTCTAAGTTCAATTGTTTTCGGCTTACAATATTTGTTCTTGTTGTAGCTTTATTTAGAGTGCCTAATTAGAATTTAATGCTAAAATTGATATTAGCAGTTAAATTTTGAGTTTACGTTAAATTCGGCATTTTATTTTGTATAAGATTTACTAAGTAAACCTAATTAACATGTTAAAAAATAACCTTAAAAATACGCGGCTTATTTTGCCTAACAAATTAGATGTTTGTAAAACAAATTATTTAAATTAGTTCGTGTAATATAACGCCAAATCTAATTAGTGGATAACAATCGCTTGCACCCCAATTTATACATGTCGCTTTCTTTTATTGGGTTCTAAAACAAAAAGTAATGAAAACGTTTGAATGCGAAACATTGTGTGCGTTTAACTTTACGTTTCGGGAACGCAACGGATTAAGTTAGTAACATTAACCCTAAGATTACCAAAAGATAACATAATTGACTGTAACCATTTAGTTGTCTTTAAGCGGATAATTAAGCACTTGATCTACTGTTTCTTGTAAACAGAAGCGAGAGATTTGTAGGTCATTGTATTATACAGCTAAGTTTAGAGTAAACGGTTTCACGTTGCAACATTAACAATGAGCGACAAGTTTATTATTTTTTTAAAGAAATAATTACATAATCTAACTGTAAATCATAATAAAGTTTACGACGCGATATAACTACGATCTCCTCTAGATTAAAGATATCGTTTTCTCTTTAACTTAATTGTCGTCATAAAACTGGAACGAAGCGATGATATAAGTAATTTATGTATCTATTGGTTTTGCAATAAAAGTTCGTATCTTCATTTTAAATTGCCCCGGAACGCGGTCTAAACTTTATTTTCGAGTATTAAGGGGTCAAAAGTTGTTAAATTATGGTATATTAAACTCCCCGAACTATATTATCGAATGATAGATTTGTAGGGCTGAAGATCAAGATATAAACTAGAATGGATTTGAGTTTATTACGCGATTAAAAAATGACGTTCTAAAAGAATTATAACACGAACAATCTCGTTAATGATCTTTTTATTAACAATAAGTTAAATCGAGCCTTTTGAGCTTAAAACAAGTGGGTATAAAACCTCAATAGGTAGGTACTTACCTATTTTTTTAGTGAAAACAGAGTTTTTCTTATCAAAATATAATTTTTATCAAATAATGGCCATCAACTATTAAATTTGCTGTTAAAATTTTATAATCACAGATCTTCTCGTTTAGTAGATACAAAAAAAAAATTAACGCATTTATTTCAAGGAGGAAATCAACTTTCCCGATTAATTGAACCACTCTGTATAACTTAACAACTAATAAACTACGACTACGCACGTAAAAAATTATCGTACTTCTTGGTTTTGAAGGTCTGGCATTTACGTAAATGAATTATATTTATCATTTTTAAACGATAACCGTTTTCTATAAAATCAACATAACACTACACACAACCTACACATTATTAATTTACCTAAAAAAATAAAACTACAGCATAATGTAAAAAAAATACACAAAAGTTTTTAGAGAATCATTCCACATTGTGAGCTTGCCTAAACTTCCAGTATAACATCGTGTTTTGATTAATTTCATTTTATAGCCGCAAGCCGGGCCATAAAATATTAGAAAAAGAATTTCGCCATTATCGTAGTGCACTGACAAAGAGTCTCCTCCGTAAACAATTAATAACTGTCCCCGACGTTGTCCGACTGAAAAATGTTATTCATTGTAAGTAGCAACGTCAAACAATGTGCGTTCACCAAATAAACAAACGTTGTAGTACGATTCAAGCTGATACAGGGTTTTCTACTTCCCTAAAAATGCGTTTCCTTGCTGGTACGGTTTCGAGCTCCACTTACGTATTTATGTATCCTAAGAACGATACGAAAAGAAATAAGTCGACCTGAAAGTCGAATGTATACGGGGACCGAATCTGTCACGATTAAGGGATTACATTCTATTTTTTTTTAAGTTTTAACCATAGACACGAAATAAAATTGAAATGGCAATTTCCATCGCCGGAATGATTTAATTAATTTTCCGAAATAATCTCATGATTATTATTAATTAAACGATTTTAGGTAAAAAATAAAATTTCCTTTCATTTTCCATTTTCGTGGAAATTGTACTTGGGCCTCGATGATGTAGCTTTCTTGAGTAGGCACTGCCGAGGGTTCGTGCTAATGGGGCAGGGAACATCAATCTTGCAAGGCATTCCATGATGTAGTGTTTCGTAAATGGCCCCTTAAGTAAAAACAACAAGTGTCTTTTTAACATTTTAAAAGGAAACTCATTACCGTCTAAAAAACGGAAAGTGTATATTTATTTATGCAGGTAGCGCCGACATCACGGGCATTTGTTTGTTACGCGCGCCGCGTACCGAAAAATGTGTTAGGTCCGGTATACGTTCGGTTAAGTGCCCGAGTTGTAACAATTTAATTGTTAAAAGTTTTAATTGGAATCGAGGGTTTGCTAGATATTCAAATAGGTTATTTGAAGCGTCGTATAATTGCATCGACAAACTCGAGTAACGGAAACAGTGGACGTTCTCCGTTTTATAAGATTTCTATTGAAAACGAGAAAATCCGTTACCTGCTTACTATTTATAACAGAACACGGTCTTAAACTTTGGGACGATGTCACGTCTTGAATTTAAAATTTTCAGGAAATGCAGTTGGTATCACGTTTTCTCGGATAGGAACGAAATTTTGAACGAAGTCATGAATATTATTACCTACTTGTGTATCCAATTTTAAATTTAAATTGGAAATTATTTCCGGACATTAAAATTTATGTAGGTTGGTAATTATTTTTTAAGTTGTTTTTAAGAATCGTATTTGAAATACCGATATTTTTAAATGAAACATATCTAAGGCCTGAATATCTTTGAATTTATAGGTCTTCTTGGGGCCGTGTGGCCTAAAGAGTCAGTCTCTCGAATGGCCTTCTAGCACACTCACGGCTGCGGGTTCGAATCCCGCTGCAACCACGGTTGTTTGTAAACATCATATTAATACTAATCAGAAAACCATAAACAAAAATTCGACTGGTTTATTGGTTAGACCAAAATCATTAATTACTTTAAAAAAATAGGTCGTCTCTGACAAAATTAAAAAAATCCCTTTATTAAAATAAGCTTAATTCACGTCATTGGTTGTTGATATGATAGATAAAAACATATGAAATACCAGTTTGTAATTTTTTAAAGCTTGTAAACCATTGTTCACCATTATTCATAAATATTTTTTATTTATTTTATCGTATTGCAATCTGTTTATACAACAATAAGCAAATATTAGGTTAGAAGTTAATGTGACATGAAACAATGACTTGAAGATTGAAGCCCATCGGTTTACAACGCAGTAGCTACTTAGTATATAAGGTTTGTATTCATAAAATTTATAAATATTTTTGTTTTTGTTGTTTATTTACAAATAAGTGTGTAGGTACACACGTTTAAAAGCTTATAATCAGTATCTATAATTAATGGAATTTACATTCAAATTGTCTTTTAATTGCTTTTGAAAATAACTTCGATATAAACAAAGTTGTTTATCTACGATAAATACGTTACTCATATGTGTAACAAATTTCCTTGTATAGGTATCTGCACCTAACTGAAAAGCATACTAAAACATGAGTTTCTCAAAAAAAATGAGAGTAGATGACATAACTTTAAAATTACACTAAATCCCAAATTTATTATTACACCACTGTAATATGCGTGTTACCGTTTCGTTCCAAGCATTAAAAAATATAATATGTACCTATTTCAATTTATTAAACTCGACAAAAAACTGACCGGATTCTGGACGATTTCTTAGCAAATATTCAAATTAGAATAATATGCATGTTTATTATCCGAATGTAATGTTTTAGTTAACAACCTCCCTCGAAAAACAAACTTGAACAAACTTTGGATTCTTTATTATCGTTTTCATCGATACAAGAAGTCAAAATACAATTCAAATTTTCACACTTATATTTTATTCCTCGCCAAACCATTACTTTCCGTAACTTTAAAATTTAAAGTCCGTTAATACAATGACAATAGATTTTATTGTAACAACGATTTAAAGTGGATAAAGTCTTGATTATAAAACTGGATCTAAATCAAATGGTAAATATTAATCTGCATTACCATAGGTAGTATTCGGTATATTATTCGAAAACATAATTTGCTTAAGTAAGTATCGCTATTTTAATCTGCCCGTCATTAATAGGTATAGATGTCTATACATAACTCAGGCGCCGAACTGTGAAATTCTTAAACCAAACGATTTAAATATCTATCCTACAGTTCCTTCCCCTCGACTGCATTTTTTGACAAAATTAAAAAATTACGTATTAGCAGTTAGAAGAGTATATTAATCGAATTTTTAGAGTTTTAGGATTTTAAGTACTACTGAAAAATAATCAAGGAGTCATTTAATAATTTACAGTTAACGCATTATTTTTTATCTATATATTTTATTTTATTATCTTGGGATGCATTAAATTACTGCCCCGTAATGTGGACCATAAAGACCTGTTTTCTGTAATCGAATCTATTGAAAATAACAATATTTTCGAATATTTTTAATATCCAATTACAACAAAATTTATTTCATATCTAATAAGAATTAAGTCTAAGAGTTTTTGTTTAAGCTTTAAGTTTGCCTTTCAAAATCCAAAGGTTTCTAACCTATCTCTGACCATTAATTTTTTTTATATCTATTAAAATCTAAATAATATATTAAATAAATAAAAGAGCGAAAACGTATTTGTTTTACTAAAAGCAACGTAAGAAAACATCGATTTTTGTAAGTATACACAAAAATACAAGTAATAAGATTTAAAGTCTCAATTTTATTTATAACGAACTGGTAAAAATTGCTGTAACGAAACGTTACTGTTTAATTTTTTTTTCTCGTAATCAAGCAACCGCAACTGTTCCAGTAATTTAATTTATCAACTGTTGTTTCGTTACGAAACTTTTCGCATCTTGGAGTTTGTAATTTTTTTTCTTTAAAATAGCTTTATTTGCTCAGTTAAATGTAAAGCAGTTAAAACAAGCATTTATCGGTTAAATACCTAGTATAAACACTGTTAAGAACAAATTACATAGATGAACATTTAAGGAAGTGACTCATTTAAGTAAATAGGCAATAATAGGCAAATAAATGTGGGAATTATTGTGATTATCATTTAAGAGCATTGATGTATTAATGATAATATTAATTAAATATTAATGACGTTTAACTTAAACATATAAGTATCTAAAGTTTTTGCCGTTTTGAAGGTAATTAAGATATTAATCACTTCTTATTTAAAATCAAAAAGTTATTAGTTTAACGTAAATATTGATTTAAATTGGCGAATATGAATGAAATGAATCACGCGATGTTAAAAACTTTCACTTTAAAAAAAAATCGCTGTCAAGAACTTTTATAAGGCCATTTTTTCTACATATTACTTTGCAACTATGTATAATTCACGATCGTACAGCGCTCCCCTGTTGCGATATTCACCCCTCTTCAAAGTTGAAGAGAAACAATCCTTTTTTTTAATAACATTTTTAGTTTTCGTTGAAATTTAACAATTTTTGTACATATATGTAATAAATAATTGTCTTTAAAATTGGACAATAAGTTTTTCGATATCACCTCAGAAAAGTCAGGGTCCACTACCCCTAACCTTTCTAACGTCAACATTTTTCAAAGGTTTAAGGTTTATAATTTTTATGGTCATTCTCGCAGTTTCCAGACATTTTACGGTAAAAAGCTACTCTTGTTTAATTTCGATAGAATGAACCGTCTTCGACAAAATCATACATAAAGAATAAAAGATATGCAGTGGACGGAATAAAAGTATTGTGGATATTATCATATTTTTATAATTAGATATTACTTAAGTGTGATTTTCTCGAATATAGTTCATTATATCGACATTAAATAAGAGAACCGTTTTTATCCTAAAATGCAGTAAAAAATTCTACAACTTAGATTTCTAAAATATTTTGGGGTTAGAAATGTTAGGGGTAGTGCATCCCTGGCGTTGAAGTGATATCAAAAATCCTATTACATGGTACACATTGGTACCACATATGGGTGCATCCATAACAAACATTAAAAAACAAATCATCAACTTATGTTCTGTTTTGGGTTCGGAAGTTTTCACGATTTTTCGGCTTCATTTACTTCACTAAGATAATTCAAAAAATTAGAAAGTTAAAATAAACCTACAACCTTGAAACAGATGCGGCTAGAAACCAATTTAAATAAAATTTAGAATGTAGGCACTTTAATACAAAGGACGAAATTAATTAAAATGAAAGTTATTTTAGGAAACTGCACTTTAATTAATTTATTGGAAATAATTTCCCGACATCCAGTATTTGAAATTAACAATTCTACAGAAAGCATATAGGTACTTACCTACGTTAAAATCGTTCGTATTTGTCAAAATATGTTTACCTCCATTAACAAATAACTTTCTAAAAAATATTGTAAAACTAAAAGATTCCTTAAATTTTAAAGATTGCAAATTACCGTTTGTTGCCGCTTGTTGCCACTTGTTGTAATTCGTTAGCCTCAAAACCTTTACCTGTACTATATTTCCACCGTAAAGCTATCCAATTTCGCTAATAGTTTTAAACGCGAAACAAGATTATCAAACAAAATACCCTGACTCGCGAAAGTAGCTTAACGAATTATTGTCGCATACCGAGATAATAGATTTACATCTCATTATAAGTGGTATTAAAATTATCTAGTTATCAGTGTAAGTATCTATATTTCAAATGTTTAATAGTGCCCCATAGTGAGAACCTATTTATCTTCATGTCATAAGTTGATTATAAATTCAGTTATTCAGTTAAAAAAGAGTTAGGTGTAATGTTAACTTATTGTTAGTGAATTTAAGAGTTGATACTTTGGGAAAAATCCAACCGGTGGCAGACGATTGAATTTTTGTTGCTGCCTTCAAAGAAATTAAGTCTTAGGTACATTTTTTACATCGGCAGACATATATATATATATATATATATATATATATATATATATATATATATATATATATATTCATGTAAAAGACAATTAAAACCATAATTTGGAAAAAAACAACCCGATGTAGTTTTATACACTAGGTTGGTCTACCAGGTTTGCGAGGCAGACCACAATAATTCTAAATAATTGATATTCGGACACACAGTACATATCGGACAAAACTAGTGGATTTTAGGTACTGCGTGCATTGCATCCACAGTATTTGGATTTCCGAAAGATCCCTATTTCATTCTCGATATTTTTAGTCTAGGTTCTAAGTGCGTAAACCTTGTGATGCAAGCACGAAATTTTAGGGGTAAATATACCCAACAATAAGTAAAGATGTCTAGGAAACGATAAGTTAAAAAAAAATAACTTTATTGCCGGATTCCTCAAACATTTTAGTATAAAAAGATACTTTTGCTCACTTTCTATAAAATGAGCCATATTGTGTAACTTTACTGATAGATATTAATGCTGGGAAAACCGATACGAATTTTTTTGTCGACAAGACAAAAAATGACATACGGAAATATATACCTATTACTTATTATAAATTATAAACAAAAATCATAAAAAATCGAATACTATAATCGAAACAATGAAATGAAAAAAATTCAGTTTTATACAATTTTTAATGTACATAAAACAACCGTCGAAATGTAGCGATTTTTATTGTAAAAATCGTCGATTAACTTATAAAATATCATCATACCATTAAAAGTAGGTATCTAATATAATAAAATACGGAATAATTTTAATGAAAACCGAATTAAAATTTATGTTCGCTTATTATTTGGACATCGAGATGTTGACTCCACAGGAATAAATTGCAAAACTTTAATTAAGTTCCAAAATAAAATGAACTAAAAGCTTTTTAACTGAAAATATTTTACATTTAAGTAAACAGCGCGTCTTCACTTTAATGATAAAGTAAATGAAAGTAGCAAACTTAAATTTGCAATTAAGCCCGAGACGTTTCTAGAATTATCAATATTTAATTAATTTATTAAAAGAAATAAACTACAACTACTAATTTACACGTAAACGTGGCTTATAAACCTTTTAAAACGATTAAAAGTTTATTATGTAATATGAAAGAAAAATCAAATTATTTAATCTTTCTGGAATTTATAACATTTATAACAACAATTTATATTAATTGGCCAAAGAATAAGAAATTTCGAAACTCGTTATAAAAAACATTAGCTGTTTTTAGAAATAAACATCCCGAAAAATCAAATTTTGCAAAACATATTCTAGAATCTAAACACAAAATTACAGTCCATAACAAAATTTTAATGTTATTTCCCCGTAACGATCGTAGAAAATTAAACTTATTGGAAACTTTAGAAATTAAAAAACATAAACAAAATTCCAATTACCTTGTTTTAAATGATCAAACTGATCTTATTAACTCGCCATTTCTGGATTACGTGGTCGAAGAAAGCACATCAAACAATTGTTTTTAAACAAACATCCCAGCAACTGTTAATTGTCATTATAAACAACGCTTGAAAAGCGTCGCGTCAATTTAGAAAAAAAATAAGTAAAGTAAGTGAAACACAATTTATATATAAAAGAAAGAGAAAAATTCGTTTATGGTCTTAAATAAATTTAGAAAGTGGGAGATGGCGAGCATACTACAGTCGCCAAATTTTGCATTGCGCATAAATAAATTGCACCAATTGAAACGTGTCTATAGGTAATTAGTAGGGATAATTAGGTGGGAATCCTTATTAAATAGAACTAGTAATTTTAAAAGGTGGTCAGATGTACATAATTTGGATTACAGTTTAGTGATTTGTGTTTCGGGGTGTTGAAATGATGCTGTTCCGTTCAAGTTATGAGATGATTATTGTGATATGTTAGTATTACCACGTAAGTCAATATAATTTTAATAATGCTAAAGATTTCTATTGATTTATAAATAAAGTTGGACAAATGAAGTCACATAATTAACCATATGAAAATAATCGTATTTATGTAATGACAGTTTATTTGGAATAGTTCGTGATTAAAAGTTTTTTCTATAAAAAGCTATACAATACTGTTGATGAAATTTTAGTATTTTTGGTAATCTAACAAGAGAAAACATTTATTTTGTATTTCTACAAAAAAATCGCTTTGCTTCGTCCAAAACCACTAATTTTTAACATTATTTGTTATCGAGAAAATTAGGAAATGTGAAGCCAGATTTAACACTAGATTTACGGACAAAATTATCGGTCGTATTGACGAGTCTTACGTTGATAACTCACATATGGATATTTGAAATTAGGGTGGCTAATGGAAAATTAATAAAGTGCAATATATTCATACCAATAAATCATTAAAAGTCAAAATAAATTTGGAACAATTTATATTTAGTTGTTTTTGTTTCAGAACTATGAAATTTGAAATTCGTCAAATTGACGGGTTCCGTAAATCTAGTGTTAAGCCCGTCGAAGGTTTCCTTGTAGAGAAGTGTTTGAAACAAACAATTTTACACAATTAACTTAGAAAACGCACATGTAATCGAAATTTTAAAGCAAACCATCCATAAAGAGGTGAATTCCATTATCGAAAACGTTATCGATACTGTTCTTAAAGAACTTTTGCACAAAACTAAAAGATGTAAAAATATAAATAAATATTTTCTTACATTTCTTAGCTGCTTTATTGTATTTTTCAAGATTTTCTAAATAAAAAATTTGTTTTTAAAAAGTGTCCGAAGTTTTTCATTATCGGTAACGATTATTAATATTTAATTTTTTTCTAAAAAATAAAAATTTTGGACGAAATCAAAGATTTTTGGTCATTCCATGTCAAATCAACCAATGGTCTGAACATGTACATCCCAGAAATTCGTCATGTTTGGCACAATTTTAGTACAGTAACAAGCGTCTTATTTTTCGTTTACCTGCGCCACCCCGAAAGGGCCACTTTCGATAATCCGCTTACTTGGGTTCACTAATGACAAGTAATTACGGATATGAATCGTTCTCGGAAGTACAGAATAAGAACGTGGTTTTGCCTTTCTCATTTATTTATAAAAAATAATAATTTGCGTAAACTTATTAACGATGTTAGGGCCGATCTTTCCATTATATTTAAATTTTGTTCATTATTCATTATACTTTATAATCGATGGCGTTCTGGCAAAACAGCGTAAACGATAAAAAACTAATTTTACCGGATTACACATTTTGTGTTTTAGCGTAACCATAAATACACAAATGTAGCTCCTACGGAAATACAAATCAATTTTTCTGGTGGAAAATATCGAAATGTTGTTACCAGATTTTAACAAATTATGTGTTTGTCTTATAGATGCATAAGATAATCAGAATAATTCATTTTCGAAAAAAGTGGCGCTTACGATGTTCTGCCAACCGAACGCTGTCGATGTTAAGTTAATTAATAAAATTTAATCTGCGATTCGTTTAAAATGTTAACGTAAACGAATAATTAATCTAATTTGATGTTAATATACGTTTTTTTTATTTAAAACATTAGATAATAAAAGATAATAAAAGATAAAAGATAATAAAAGATAGTTAGAGCAACTATAGCTGGTGCTAGTTCTTAAAATGTTTAGTCATTATTCGTCATCGAATCATTTCCATATAGCCTTTTAATATTAGTTTTTATTGTTACAGATATTCAAAATGATTAGAGCTAATGATGCAATCTGCGCTATATTTTCCTGTCCGATATGCCGCGAAACAATGGCCACGCCGATATCAATGTGCGTCATGGGACACAGTTTTTGCGGCCAATGCGGCAAAAAACTACTCATCTGCCCCGTTTGCAGAGCTCCCAAAGGAAATCTTCGCAACTATTCTTTAGAGAGAATTCAAATGAACTTAATATTTCCATGCGTCAACCGCGACGAGGGATGTGATTACAGCGGCACGGTTAATAAGTTGAGGTTGCATCGTTATTTTTGTCTATTGAACATCGATCACTGTCCGCTGAAGCCGCTGAACGATTGTAACTGGCACGGATTGAAAAAGGACGTCATCGCGCATTGCTTAGATCAGCATCCGGATAACTCGTTTTCTAGCAACGAGCAGAAATTGATGTGTCCTCGAGAAATCAATGGAAACAGCTGCTTGATCTACTTCCAAGCGCACGAGAAGTTCTTTCAATGTTTGTGGCATTTTGATTTGCTCACTCAAACCATCAACTGGAGCATACTCTATTTGGGTCCTAAAGAGGAAGCCCTGAACTATCGTTTTGAAGTAAGGCTCGAGAATCAAAACGACATCTCCGGCCAGTCTTGTGTTAAGACTAATTCTCATTCGTTCGACAATCGCTGCCAAATATTTGGTCACGAACAACATTTATTCACCGAAGTACCGTATCTTCGGAATTATTTCAAGGGCGACGTCATGTTTTACACGATTTCATTGCAAACAATCGAAGGTACGTCCGATGGCTTGCCAAATACTTGGAGCACGGAAGGAGCCATCGTTGATGCGAGTTCCTCTTCGACCGATACGGGAGACGGAGAGCGACTTTTTCCGATTTGGGTCCCTCTTTCGAACATTATAGCGTGTTTCACTGAACGATAATTTTGAATACTATGTATTTCGATTGATTTTTATACGGTTTGGATTTGTAAAACTTTGCTAGATGATAATATTTAACAAAACGATTGTAGGTAATAAACAATTTTATTCGTGCATTTTAGCGTGTGAATAATAATAATAATCATTAAATTAATCACTCTTGTAGAATTATTTTTTATTTTATCGACTCGCCTCGAGAATCGTAAATGTTTCACAGTACGGCTAGAGTCTTTTTATTATGAATGATTGATTATTCTTTTATACTTTTTAAACAGCTGTAGCCAGATTTGTAACGGCAGTTCATTTTCTCAATCTTCCTACACTAAAGAAACTAAAATAATTTTGTAGTTCTTATCTAAGTATATTGTTTGTAAAATTCTGATAAATATTTTATTTATGAGCGATACTGGCTATAGATTGTTGATTTGAATTTTATTTCGATTAATGTTACTTACCTATAATAAATAATTTTGTAGTTGTATCTATAAATTTTAATCAATCATTTTATGTATTTTTATTATTAATATAATCTAAATAAAATTATTCGTTAAACACCTATTAATCTGTTTCTCAATTTATGTAGGTAATTTTCTTTCAGGAAACGTAACAGTTTTACGTCAGAGAAAGTGACAAATTACACTATCAAGACAACAGGAAGTCTTTAATAAGTGCCCTTCACAAGTTAACAATAAAAAATAATAAATATCTAATTGTAAGTTTTAATTATTATATTTATTTCCAAATTTAGAAGAAATTGTTGTTATAAAAATTCCATTATTAAGTACCTATATACTTGATAAACGACGTTAAGTATATTGAGAACACTTCAGCTAGGCAAGATATTGTAATATTATTAATAAAGACTTGTTTTATAATACATAGATACATCTCTTTAATTATAGCTGTTAATTATACCTACTGACGGTGGTTACTTCGATAATTGTGTGATTATTATTAATGAAAATAGATAGTCGCATGACTGTTATAAAAACAATGATAACTACAACAGTGTAAGTTTATTTTTTAAACATTTAGATTGTATATAGGTATAGTTTATACCATTTGTGGATAGACGGTTTTCATATCAGCTTTAGTCACGGTATATGCTTACATAATTATATGTTTTCAAGGTATTTGAGCGTGTTCCGGGGCCAAAAAGACGTTGCAACGTGCTTTTAATTTCAGACGTTGCACCAGCTTGAACTTATTGAATAATTAATATACATAGTCATTGTAAGTATTCAAATTATTATTATTACGACTGCATGTTTTGCGTTAAAGTAGTTTTTATGGGATAATGCAGAAGATTTTGTTAATATGCAATATTGTTTGTGCTGTTAATTTGAATTGTGTTCTTATAACTCGAAATTAACTAGATTAAGAATTCTTATAGTTTCGGTACTTCGAGTCTTTCACAAAAAGTTTGTTATACCTACATATTTCTGTGCTGGGTTTTTAAGTAGGTAACGTTGAAATTTTAGTTGCGTAATTAAATATAAGTTGTCGGCGTTCAATTAATAAAGGTGTTATTAAACTTGTGCGAATGCCCCGATTGTTATCCTTATAAAGATAAGTTGTGTACGATTGCGAAAAGAAAATTTTGCTAAAAATGAAAAGTTGAAAACTGACGTAGTAAGTCAGAATGAAATATCTAGTTACAATTACAAATAAATATACGCATTTACCTTTTTACTCCCGGAACCTTATAATTTTAGAATACCTACTTAATTTTATAAACTTCTTTGCTTCGAATTACAATCTTAAGCTTTCCAAGTTAATTTTGGCCAGAGATCATTATATTTCTGGCCACTTTGAATATTCTAATTATTTTCCCGCTAAAGTTGATATTCAAGTTTGTCATACTTTTATAAATAATTCAGTTGAAGCTGAAATTACGAATGTTTCGATTAAATTCAAACCCTTGTTTACTTTTTACGAACTTTTAAAATTCCTTAAATCAAATACAATTATTAATTCATCGTTTTGATGAATCGTTTTAAATACTCGAACATTAGTGTCGAGAAATTTGAATTTCTTAAAAAAATCAAATTTTAAATAATTTAAAAAAATCTAATCGAGTCTATAAAAGGTAAATAATTGAAAATAATCGATGGCGAATGTCCAAGGGAGCTGTGAATTTAAAATGTTTAAGTATATTAAACTAGCTACGATATATTGACTCTGAAAACTTTTTTGAGAGCAAAATAAAAAAAGGAACTTGAAATACTAATAGATATTCTAATTTTCACTAATAAACTAAGTATTTTAAGAGATTTACGATTTTCTAGTTTATGAAAATGAAAATCTTTAATTGTAAAAATTAAACTGACAAATTTATACAAATATATTGTTTTTAACGGAATTTTTAATTTAATTTAATTCTCAGAAAATATGCTTTATAAGTACGGTGAAACCTCCCTTAAGCCTTGTATTCACTAGGACGTTATCTGGACGGAAACATTCGGCATTCAGAGACAACAAACAAATTCTCATAACCACTGTATTTACGAATTATTTACTTGCAACGCCAACGTAAAGTACCTAATTATCTTCATGTCATAAGTAGATTATAAATTCAATTATTTTATAAAATATAAGACCGTGTAAAAAAGAGTTGAGTGTAACGTTAACTTAGTAATATGTACCTCGAAATAGCGAACTATCAAAAATAAACCATTTTATTTTTATAAAAAAAATAAGTTTCTGTATGTTTGTTGATTATTATTATTCTATTTTAATACGATTGACGTCAATAATATAACAGCTAATTTTACAAAATATAGAACAGCGATGAGGACACTGGCGACTTCTCTCGGCACAGCGCAGTAAAATATTCTATATTTTTTTTCGAATTTTTCGTTTCGGTGTTAAATTGCTTATGCAGAACAATAGAAAAAAATAAGTTTAAACAAAACTAAAAGTTTTGAAGAAATTATTAATAGCATTTTTAAAGCCGAACTACTTAAATATAACTACAAAAGAATCTTTTCCAGTTATAGAATAGAATTTGCGAATTTTAAATAAGCACGTACCTTTGTATAGATTATTCAATAGATATGTAAACAGTAACTAACAATAAATTTTTTAACTTGAAAACTGCGCTTCGCAAACAGCGCCTTAAAGAAAATTTAACGCAGCTTAAATAAATACCTAATTTAGAATCAATATATTCCAAAATAAAGTCTTTATACACTTCTTTATATGATACCTATATTTAAAGTTTTACAGGGTTGCGCACCGTTTTTATCCTATTTTATGTTTCATTTAGTTTATGTTTTTTTCTTAGTTTACGGCCGTGTGAAAAATATGTGTAAAACACGAAATATAACCTCGTCGACTTTCACTATTAAAATGAAATGCTTTATGGTGGCATAAAAATTAACGGGGCGTCGACACCAAATAAAAAATCAGCTTCCCGTAGGTATTTTACAAAAATATTCTGAGTGTAACATAGATATCTATTATATTCCATACACGTTTTTGAACATAATTATTTACCAAGGACCAACTAATAATACCTTTGTTAATACCAACTATAGTCGAAAATTTGTAACTAACTGACGATAAGTTAAGTAAATAAACAAAATTTGGGAGAATTTAGGAACTGAACAAATAAACATACAAACAAATTAAATGTTACAATGTACTTATATTAACATTTTGGAATTATAGGGACGGGTGCCTAATATTGATCGATTACTCGATTTAGCGCAACAACTAAATAGTTTAACGAAGTTCCATTTTTTTTTTATAAAAATTCGTACAAAAGATTTATCGGTTGAGATACCTTGATATTGGACTGCACAAAAAACCAGAGTATTAGCACATGAAATTTTTATGAGCAGTTTTATGACGTAGAATACCCCTATCAAAAATTTTATGGGTGACATCCTGAAGTTAAATTATGTTTACAAAATTCTTGTAGGCATCAAAGTTATTGTTTAGATAAGATATTCGACAGCTATGTACTTACAACTTAATGTTTTGTCGAGATTATGGCCAAGCTCATTTGGCTAAAATTATTGATTTTGGTTAAAGCAGAGCACGTGCCTCTTAAATAAATTGTTCACCGATAAACTTCAATCATTTGATCGAGGGCATCGGTCCGTGTAATTCAATTTAAGTAAAAGCATCTTTCAGCTTAATTAAGGTTTATGGATACCTAGACGACGATGTGACAGTAATTTTTATTCGATTTTTACAAAAGGAAATACGGCGTTGCAGCTCAAGCGTACGTCGACAAGTGAAATGCGTTAAACAGAGGTAAATACAAGCTAATAAGTCGCATCGAAGATATGAATTACTGTACGTAACGGCATCGATTTGTTCAACATTTACGTGCCTTGCTTGAACATGGTTCAATTAGCCATTTAAGCGCTGCCGTAAATTTCAATAAGAATTGATGATTTATGTGAATATTAAATTGGGCTTAAACCTATAGGTACCTACGGAATTATTTTTTTAACTAAAGTGAAATATGAGCTTAATGCATCAAGTATAATCGAGTGAGTTTGGGGTAAATCGTATCCTAGTGTCGTTTATTTCAAAATATTTTCATTTACAAAGTTTATATTGTTTATACTAACATTTAGGGGAGATTTCTCTATTACTGGACAGTGCCTAATTGCATCGACTAGTAATTAGTTCTCAAATAACCTGCGAGATATGTGTTATGTGTCCAGTACTTATGTACCATCGTGTGCAAGTCAATTCTCAAGCGGTCGGTGAACGTCCTTTTCTAGTTTTTCCCACCAAAAATTTTGCGACTTATTTTTAATTTGAGAGTTTTACTTAAATCTAAATATCTGTCATAGGATCGGTAGGTAGGTTGCAGGGGGATGTATAAAATGTATTAATGGTTAAATAAAATTAATAATAAAGATGACAATACGATTAATACAAACAAAAAACAATTTTTAATATGATGAACAAGTTTAATTTTGAGAGGGGAGGGTAGTTTTTTCCGTAACATTAATTCAAAATCACTTTGAATAATAGTTGAAAAAAGAAGTAAGAGTTTGTTCAACTTTTTATTTTGTAAATAAGTATATCTATTACAAGTAAAACTATAGGGAATGTAAAATAAACGCATTTAAATACATTTCGATAAACTTAAACATGATTATAAGAATCAATTTTATTTAACCATTATTAAAATGCTCCTTTCTAATTACTGTTTGACCGTCGCATTTTGTGCGTCAAAAGAAATCGAATTCACAGCAAAAACATTTTATACGTCCCTTTACAACCTACCTACCGATCCTATGACCGATATTTAGATTTAAGTAAATCTCTCAAACTAAAAATAAGTCGCAAAAATTGTGGCGAGTGAAACTAGAAAAGAATGATGACCGGCCACTAGGGAATTGACTCTCACAAGATAGTAAGTAACAAACCTCAAAGAGCTATTTTCGATAGTTCAAGAGATGTGAACGTTCGTCGCTTTATTGTTCTTTTGGATATAAATATTTTCACTTGAAAAATCCGGCGTGTTCAATTAATATAGCAAACACCATATAAACTTAATGAGTTATAAAAAACATCCTCGCCCTCAATTCCAACGTTAAAAAAGTGTTTGCGATTAAACGTTACGTTACCGGTGACAAACAATTGTCACGTCCGCGTACTTTGAAAGATTGTTCAACGTTAATTATTGTGTCGCTTAAAACCGGCAACGTTTTTTAATTCCAACTTATCTCCCTTAATCTTACAAAAACAACAACTTAAATTAAATTGAAAATAAACATTTACAAGGAAATTCGACGACAAGCAAACAAATTTCAAAACTTCCTTATCTTATTGTTAGTCGCTCGACAGTTTGCTAACAAAACAGCAAGGATTGGACCGTATACTTATACCTGCCTGCAATTTATTCGGGGGTGCAAAAAATAAACGATGGCGATGTACAAATAAAACCGAATTAAAATGTCGGGATGAAAATGTTACGGGAGCCGCGCATAAACAAGGATAAAATTAACTTCCATATAACGGATTAGCTTCGGATGTAATATTTTGTTATGTACGGGAAAAATATAAGAAAGCTTCATATATGTAAGAATTGGGGCAGATAAGGCAAAAGAGTATCGTAAAACCTCGACGGACCAGCGTAAAAGGAGCCTTGGACAGCTTTACTGACAAGATCTAAATTTGAATACAAGAATCCTTGGAAACTCCGAGTAGCAGCTCGCGTCAAATATTCACTTCAGAATATATTAAATAAAGGCAAATAAATCTTTTTGGATTTCTCCATTTTATTTAATTCTTTAGTTAGGTACGTTTTAAAAATTATCGTAACTATTGTTATACGCGAGAGATAAGTTCCCCGAAATCACCGTGTATACCAAATTCGCGGAAGAGACCTATTTAATACGCAACAGTTAATATTCGATTCTTGAGCACTCGTGTACGGGCGTACATTAAATTACTTTATTTGGATAGAGGCACTACATTAAAATTCCGTGTTTACGTCCCCGCATTTAACCTATGTTTTTCTGGCCATTTACGTCATTTTCCGTTGGTCCCGTCTTAAAATATCTTTTTTACATTTCCTGCTATTCACACTTATTTTCATCGGCCTCTCGAAAATATAAAAAAAGGGTTTTTCTGTAATAAATTGAAGTGGAGCTCTCGGTGGACACTGGTCAGATACCATTTCACATTGAAAAGGAAAAAGCAGAAAGTGCTGGTCAAAAAGTGCGAACGCATTGGAACTTATGCGTATTTAAATAGATATCCGAAACCGCGGATAACAAAATCGCGTAAAACGAGATCTACCTGTACGTATGAAGAGCGTCGACGAAATATGTCGTTTTCATTATTTACACCGTTACAAACGATAGGTCGGCGAAAAGGCGCTAGCCAAATAAATGAGTTGATCAAGTAAAACAACCGTAATAAGGGATCAATTTTTCACAAACCCTTCAGTTCGCAACTCTACGGGGGCGCGCACCTTTGTTTTTCCCGAGCCGATTGGAAATTGTGTGGACGAATCGAAGAAACTGCAACGTGCATATCATAGTAATTATGAGCTTTTTTTTAAATTGTACGGATGTAGTATTATAATTGCGAGTACGCGAATAAAAATCATCTTCAAAAGTACCTTCAGAAGTTCATGAATCGATCGTCAAATTTCTTAAGTCAATTTCAGCTTTCGTGACCGCACTCGATTAATTTGTATATTTTAGCTGTTTATGGGAAATACTCGATTTTATTGTTATTTAAAAGAATTCTCTTGTAAATTTACCTAAGCTTATCTAAGACATAATTAAATTCGTACAGAGCGTATCAATTGATTTTTCAAATTCTTTTACCAATTGAGTAAATCGCAAACGTTATTTATGTTCATAAAGAGTATTAATCTAATGAAAAACTTGTAAAAAAAAAGAATTTATTTTATAGAACGTATTTTATAATTCACTTTTATAAATCACTGGCTAGCAATAAAGCAGGTATAAGTTGCGACTTTAATTCGATAAGTTACGCAACTTGATTGATTGCACGACCGTGTTCTATAATTTTATGTTTGATGGTGATAATAAAGTTTCTTTGATTAAGTTTCTTTTATAAAAATACGTTTATCGGGTAGTGCGAAATTTATTAACGTGTAAATGGAACACTGCGTTCTAAGTAAAATTAATAGGTACCGAATAATGTAAATAAATCGACGAAACGAAACCATCTTTACAAAACGTTTAAAAGAATTTATTATTGTTGTAAATTTTATTATATAGCAGGCGAACGACAGCAATAGGACTTAAGAAATTAATAAGCAAACAACAAAGATTCGTAGGCAAATTAAAAAACAAAAAAATATAAGCACTATTATTTCATAGCGAAATTATAATACGTTGAAAGGCGCGACGCGAGCAACACAAAATGAGTATAACTTCTGCACAACAATAATTTATCGATAAAGTCCTAATTAAAGTCTTTAAAAGTTAGCAAATTACCAATCTTAAGCAAACTTGCTCAATTCAGGTAAAAACGAAAGTACCTAACCGTTTCCTAAAAATACTGACGAAATAAAACGTTCTGTGGTGTTCGTAAATTATTGATAAAAATGCTTTTATGCGGCTACCCAGTTCTTCAGTGTTCGGATTTTTCGGAGGATAACGAATTCAGATTATAAACGAATGTGTCAGGAACACCGATTGCCGTCGGAACCATTTTTTATCAAATAAACACAATAAGACAATCGCTCGTGCCAGTCGAGAATTTAATAAAGAATTAAATTATGCTGTCATCGAAAAATAATTTTTAACTAGATAATTGTTTGAGTAGTAAAATATTTTCATCCACATTTACTTAATTTTTTTGTACTTAATTTTTTTTCTTTTTGGATTTTTTTAAAGAATGTACTTATACGTGGTTTTTGAAAATGTGTGTAAGTCAGGTTAAAGTATACATTAGGAAATTTTTTGAACATAATTTAAATTGCACCGGTTGCCACCACAAGTGGTTACGTACAAATATCGATACGTAGAGAAAAAACAGACTTATGGAGCTTATAAATAGGTCCAGTCATATTAGCTTTCGTCTGCAGAAAAATTCCCACCCGGCTGAATGCGTGTATAAACGGTTATATATTAGCATTTTAAACAATATCCAAAAGTCCCTATCGATACCGTGTACGCAAATTTTTTAATGTGGTATTCGTTGTTATACCTAATACCCAATTTTGTTAAAAGTGTTACATTAATTTTCTTTTTTTTTCCCGATGTTTTCATCTGTCTTAACAGAGATGTCTTCGGTGATATCTCAACTACAGATTACGACTGAATCATTTTTGTAGAAAGTCAATATTTTGCGAGATATTTGCAAAAAACTGTTAATCGTCCCCTTTCACACCTTGTAAAAATTTTGCACACGTGGTATCGATGTAATTGTCTGGTTTTAGTCGAACCTATACAGAAATTCAGCCGGGTGGAAATTTTTCCGCAGATCGATTATTTTATTGTCTAATTTGATTGGACTATTATTATATGAAACTTGTTAGAAATAAGACAGCTTTACCGATAATTACGCAATTTATTTTGGTTTTCGCCGAGGGCTAACCGCGTAGGGAAATTAGTAAAATCAGGAAAATATGACAAACTATTTATTAAAAAGGAAAATAACTGTACACTAATTTGCAAGACGGTTTGCCGCTCGTTTTTTACATTAAATCACAAAATATAAAAATACCTGCATGAATAAGACTAATGTTTATGAATTATTATTCCTACCTGTATTAATTATCTACATACTCGTGACAATCATGGTCTATGTTTATTTATTTATTTTTTATCGCGCTTACGTTAGACATATAAAAGGTCGAAGAACTTAATCGATGCATTTTTCTGTAGCTTGCAGCGTTTTATTTTAATTGTCTACAAATTAAATCAATATCGACGAAATTATGCCCTGAATTAGTCAGAGAAAATTTGGACATTTTTAACAACTATAATTTTTTTACAGAACAGAATAATCTAAACTAAAAGATGATTACATTCCTACAAAGCATAAAAATTAGAAAATTTTAAGATAAAGCATAATTTTAAGAAATTCGCATTAACATTTAAGCTGTTAGAAATAAATTAATGAATTTTATACCAAACGAAAGGCAAAAGATTATGTTTTCTCACAAAAACGATTTTAATCGTAGCACCTTTGATAAATTGTTTCGTTAAATATTTTTAATAAAATATTGCCGAATACACCAGAAACTTTTTTTTAAACTTCACAGTTTGGTTCATTACAATAGCCTCTTGAAGTTTACCCGGCTAAACGCTCTCTATATAATATTAACATGACCGTATATTAACTGAAATGTTTAACTATACCTAATGGCTAAATGTTTAGCATGTGCCCTCCTAAATTACAAAATTGCTCATCAACATCGAAATAGTAGGTAATGTTCTCGCAGAAATTTTAACTGCACGTATATTTAAGGCACTTCACATTATAAACATGAAGGTTGCCGAAATTAATGTTATTTTTGTTCATTATCTAGAGTTTTCCTTTATTGTTCATCTGGCTAGAGAATAATGTAACATTCACGTTAATAATTCGGATCGTTTACGGGCCCATTTAAAAACTCAGGTAAGCGAGACGTTCGTTCGGATAAAGTGTGCGTTGTTTAAAAAGACGAATGGCGCGCAGTTTTCAAAGATTAGGACGTTACTGGCCCTCATTGAATTACTTACGATGAACGCTACGTACTTGGACGTTTTCGAAAATGTGCATGTAATAAAATTTTTCACGTGTTCACGTTTATCTTCTATACGTGCAGTTCGGGAACAAATCGGGTACAAGATTTGTGTATAAAATGTTTAGAGGGAAACAAATGGAATTTTTAACACTAACATTTATTTTCTGTAACACCGCAACGGTCGTTAGTGAAAGTGTAGGGCGTTATTCCCTTTCAAGTTTTATTAAATTTAAGCTGCAGTTCCCATTTCACTTAATCGTTTTATAAACAGTAAGTAGGAGTGCCGACGTTATTTTTTTCTAATTACGTTTCGATAAATTTGTTAAAATGCGCGTGTAAAATTTTTCGTAAGACGATTAGTTTTTGTAAGAAAAAAAGTTACCTATCGCCGTCAACGGATAATTTATTTGCGAGTAAATAATAAGACACGGTATTTTTACTAAAATGTATTATTATTTATTTTAAAATATATATCGTTATCGTTGGATTCAACGTGTTTAACAAATAGGTTTCTTCGATAAATAATAACTTATTGATTTATACGTTTAACAAATAAGGAATTTAGGATTCGGTAAATAAATATTTTCTACCAATAAGTCTAATTACTCGCAAATTAAATTATTAAATTTTTTAGTTGTCGGTATAATTTACCAAAATTGCTATACAGGGTAGGTATAAAATTCAAACGACAATCGATTAGAAAATAAAGCACCCGCTAACGAGTTTATAGCGTTCTTTTGAATCGCACCGAGACGTGGAAGGTATCAATTGGTCGCACGATGATGATTTTTCAGCTGCACTTTTATTTTTGAATAAATAGAAAATGATAAATTTTGAATTTCGGTATTTTTAATATTAACGTTTCAGTTTCAGCACAACAGCAGCAACGATGGACGTTAGCAACGAAACCGTTGTCGAAGAAAGGCAGTGCCGGGCATGCTTGCGTCGTTGCCGATCGCCGATGCGAACTTGCGTCGTTGGACACGCTTTCTGCATGCGTTGCGACATCGCCTCGCAAGTTTGTCGGATATGCGGACGAGAGAAAAAAAGGGAACAAGGACACGACTTCGAAAGGTTCCGCACCTTGGTATTTACGCGAAGAGATAGCGTTTTGAGACACAGGCCTCGCTTAGATACGCCCCGTTTCGAAACGTCCCGCGAGGAAACGCCCGTTGCGGAAACATCCCTCGTAGATATGTGTTCGCAAGAGAATGGACACGACGAATTTTGCCCATTAAACACCGTACCGTGCCCGTTGCATTGCGTCAGCAGTTGCACGTGGATTGGAAAATTTAAAGACGTTTTTGTTCATTGCGATAAGGAGCACCCCTTCAACACCTACGCTACGAAGAAAACGACGCTTTTCGTGCGTAAGAACGTTCACGGGAGTAATTGCCACATTTTATTTAAAGCGTACGACAAGTTATTTTTGTTTGCGTCTTATATTAACACCCCAAAAACTCTAATTAAGTGGACCGTAACTTTTATCGGGCCTAGAGAGGAAGCCGAAAACTACGATTATCAGATTGAAATAAAAACGAAAAGCAAATACGTTCTGCAGAGAACGTCGTGTCAACGTCTTCCGTTCACTATAAATAACGACACGCAATTGATCGCCGACAATTACTTATCGGAAACGGTACTATTTAATGATAAAGGAAAAATGCCTTATACTTTTTTTATTCTTGAAAAGGACAATATCGACGCAACGTCCATTCCGGAACCGAGTGACCGTTTGGAGCGCTTACCTAGCAATTCATCAACGAACGAAGAAAGCTTCACGGACGCCGAGAGCATTTTCTAAGACTTTATTATGTTGGTAGGTTACCTTTGTAATCTAAAGACTATGATATTTTAGTTGTATCGTCCCTTTTTAAATGTGACCGTAACAAATTTTTATACTAAATATACCTACCTACGATCATAACAACCAGATAATTAAAGTAGGTAAATTGTACTAATCGATGTAAATTTTAAAACTTTTAACAATACATTTTGGGAATTTCTTCATGATACTCTAGATAAAGGCAAACGCATCCCTTCGGACAAAACTATTTAATTCGTAGTAGGTACCTATATACATAGAACAATCATCTCTGACGAGTTAATTGGATTTTTAACGAGACAATTAAATATGAATAATACAAGATATTACGTGACGCGGGACGAAGATTGAAATTTGAATTTCGTATGGGCAAGCCTTAAGACGCTTATTAAATATACGCTATGCAAATATACATTATATTAGGAAAAGTGAGCACTTTGGCACGTATTTAAGAACTTCCGGTAGAAATTTTACACGGCAAGGGAGATATTAAACGGTGTTGCCCATTCCGAAAGCTTCAAAATTAACTAATTAACAGAAAAGCCTGTAACTGCTCTAAAGAACTTAAAATTCAAGCGCGGTATCTCGTTTAATGCCGTTGAAAGGATACCGGCATTTTAAATAGAGTAGAACTTGTTTATTCTATTCTAGGTTAGGGCAGATACACCGGAAATTTTGTGGACCAAGTAGGATTTTTAACTGCACGCGCTCGTTAAGTTAATTAATGAACGAGGTGCACTGCACGCGTTATCGCAGTTTTATAACGCCGGAATAAAAAGGAGGAAGGTATCTATAGACTCGGATAGGAATTCGAATTTGAATTTAACGATTATTATTATCTCGTTTGAGAAGAGAATTTAATTAATGCAGGCTGTAACATTTGGCAAATACACATAATCAAATTTATTTGGTTTTATTCTGTTAATTTATGATGAACGTGTAAACTATAAACAATACGTATCGACGGTAGTCAGTTGCTTTACCAACAATAAATAGTATAGTGCTAATTGAAACGGCATCGGCAGCGGTCAATTGTTAAAAAGTAAATTGTTAAATTATTTCTCCATCGAAACCGGTTAACATCGATTTTTATATGTTATGTCACTCTTGTTATTCCATCTCCTACATGAATAAAAAGGTGTACAATAAATCGTAACATTAAAATTTGATATTTAACACTAGTGGAAGGCAGACGTGTCCGGTATATCCGAATTGTTTTTAATATTTAATAAAGATTTTATTACCGCTTCAATATCGTTGCATTCAAAAGCCAGGAAGCTCCATAAATACCGCGACCAAGCCGCAAAGTCGAAACTCCGCGGATAAACAAAGTTCCCGGCTCGGGGGGTAACAAATAAGCTTTTAGCTCACATTTTCTTGAATGCTCCTAGAGTAATTAAGATTTAGCGCCTGCGGCGAATACAAAGTGTTATTTTCGTGTTATACATATTAAATAAATTGCATCACGTAGTTAACGACGTTTCCATCAGATTGAATAACAATAAAATAGCGCAATTACATAAATATCGGTAGGTACCTGGCGAACGCTGATTTTGAAAATAATTTTTTAATCTACCTATAGGTTTGGTGTTTTTTCGTTTCTACAAAACTACATAAAATTTTCGATGACTTGCAATCGAGACAAATGTTTTTTGATAAGAAGAGGACTGCAGTTGCTGCCGTAAATTTACGAGATATTAAATGAACGGAATCCTGTAGATTTAAGGATTTGTTTCGAACAGGTTTCTATTGGAAGAAATTCCACTCTCAAGCAATGTCCGCCAAGACGTGGATTAGTTAGGTGCTAAGCCGAAATTAATTGAAAAGATTTTCTAGTAAATATTTTTCGAGGTTCCGCGGTCAATATCCAATTTGGGATTAGTTGTCGACGTTAATGTTTCAATTTTCATTATAGTTCTTATGAACAATCAGTCTCTTAGGATTTTCTGCAGATACATCGGATTTTGTGGGTAGGTATATAGGTACATTTTGTGATGCGTTTATATATATATCATTCGTTTTTCCAAGGGTTTCTAGGAGTTAATTTGTATTTTTGAATCAAACCAAAAAAAAAACGAGGATTATAGCAATTTTTTAGAATTAGCTCAATTATTTAATTGTTTTAGCAAATTCTTTTAAAAATTTTTCTTTATATTTGCGATTACACACGTACGATATCTGAAAAAATCAATTTCAATAATAAAACAGGTGACCTGTTAAAATAATTAAGTACAGAAATACATAATTTAACAGCGTCTGTATGATTAAACGTATTAAAATATCAAAGTACATAAGCATTACTGTTACACCTTCGAATATTAATGATTCTCGACTCTCGTAGTTAGAGATCCACGACGACGTAAGCTTTTTCGAATGTCATCAAAAATTGATAATTCCATTGTGTTGTAATTACTCGATTAAAAGGTCCTAGTTTGCCAAGTCTCATTAATTTATAATCTAATTTATGTTCAACGAAAACCGTATGTAACTATCTACCTACTCTAACTTTTTCATTTATTTCGTACAAAAATAACAAACTTTAAATATACCGACGTAGTAAAGCCGGTGCCGATGTTAGTAAATAGTTAATTATAATTCGATTAATTCTCAATTTCAACAGCTAAACGGCCATTTGCAACTTATAAGTTGTAAAATATATTATCAGTTCATAATAATAGGGGTATGGAGCCGTATTAAACTACCAATTATGTAAATTAATGTCTATAGACAATTTATTCACCTACGCTAATTAAACTTTTACCTCTTGTAATAGATTAGTAATTTAATTAACGCTAAATAATAATTTTATTCTCAATATTCCTACTCTACAACGAGCGATTTGCAATTATTATAAAAATAGGGGATGATTTACGGCGTTGTTGGTGTTTAAAATAAAAATTAAACACGTCATGGGCGAGAAAAAGCTAGGTACATTTCGTTAACTTGTCCTGAATACATGCAAAATCGTAAATATTTTTATTTAAAAGTGATAGAAAACAGAACATGCATTTTAAAGATTTTTTTAAAGACTTTTTTTTACAAATGTACTTTACTCTCGAGCCGATTTCATATTTATGAACGTTCCTCGTATACGAAAGGCTTTATTGAAATTTTAACATGTGTACTTTGAATTTGGAACTATGTAGAGATTTGTACAAAGAATACATTTTTTTTTGAGAAATTTCAAATAAAAACGTTTTCCATGTGTGTCCAACTTTATGCCGGCCACTGTATATAAAACACATATTTTGTAAAACATACATTTTCAATGTGTTTTAATGCTGTTCGTTTAATAAAACAAGAAATGTTTGACATGTTTTCCTTATTTTACAAGATTCTGAATACATACATATTTTTATTTTTTATTTTCTTATTCTCCCTTAGGCGACCACGTCTAAAGAAGACCAGTTTTAAGTCGCACCGATTGTCTTAGAGAGGTTTCATTGTCTTTTATTTTTTGAATTAAATGGAGTTCAAATCATAACTATTTACCTATAACTTTAGGATCATTCCGCGTCAAATCAATCGATGCACAGTGGGGTATTTGTACGATCTAACTAGCCAAAAGTCAATTTTGTCAAATTAATTCTGAAGAAAAACAAGTTGTTATATACCTATAGAAATAGTCTCAAGTAAAATACTTAGGCCGCAATACATTGTAAGTTTTAACGCCCCATTATTATTATTTAAAGCGCACGAGCAATGTAAACTTGATTGTTGCTAAGAATAAGCGTATTCTAATTTTTCGAAATTTTTGCAATGGTATAGACTTTCAGAAGTAATCGATAGCTTTTCGAAAAACATTTTAAAATTACTAATTATGAATTATTCTGGAGCGCGTAAGTGTGTAAATATTTGAAGCATTTTAATTATAATTGCGAACATTTTAATGTAGCTAACGCGATATGGAAAAGCGATTTTTTTAATTAATTGTAAAGTTAATGTCAACATAACACGAAGGGATTTGTTGTTCTTCAAGGTGCGCCTCGGTATTTATTTTTGTATCAGAATAAAGATAAATATTTTAACTTTCTAATAATAAAAAAAATTAGGCGCAGAATCGCACGGATCTCTTAGTATTAGCGTTGCAGTAGCTAGGATAAAAGAGTATTATGGTTATATACAAAATTACAAAAATGGTTAATGGTTAAAAATGGTTACAAAAATAACCGAGAAAAAAAATGCGTTTAAGAAACTTCCGGACTTTCCAATTAAAAAGAATTATTTTATTTCCTGAATACCTTTTTGATTTTAAGATTTTCTCGATTTTCGTATTTTTACTAATGATAGAAACCAAATAGGTGCAGTATACCAACTTATACTTTTCTTTTTCGGCCTGCACACATTTCCCGTTATTATTATTGGTGTCTACTACTCTATAATACCCTACCGTTGGAGCTTTTAATTTAACATTTAAATTACAATATTATTTTACTTGTTGCATGGCAATGAAAAAATTATAGAAAACGTTCAATATAAAAACTCCAGAACGCCCATAGTGGACGTTTTGGACGACGAAAACAAAAATAACGACGAGCGAATAATAAAATTTCCAAGACAACCGACAAAATGCTTCTCTGCCAGTAATTTAAGTTTGGGCTAAGAGGGTAATAAATTTTGTAAATGATGGAAGCCACTCCGGAGCCATCTATTATTCATTAACATTAACACGGTAACATTTTTTGTTTTGTTTAGACAGAAATCAAGTTCCGAAAATCAACGAAAACTCGAGTGCCGCCGTGCCTTTCACTAAATTTTCCTACACACATTTTTTCGTATTATTGATGAGGCTTTCATTTTCTCCTTGAAACATGCGGGGCATTTCCACACGATTATAGACCAAACGCCGCTAATCCCCGAATAAACAACTTTAAAATTAGGGACTAGGATCCGATTTAAATTATGGATATAGGGAATCCGGGGATTCGAACTTTAGCAGCGAGCCGGATAGAAAAAAAAGTTTGCTTCTCGTAAATTGTTTGGGACGAATCAATTTACTGGAAACTTCTGTTGCTTTTTATGCGTTAATACAATTTTAAAATCACATTTTGAACGATCTAATGATCATCGACTGCAACAGTATCGGGATTTTCCGATTTAGAAAATGAAATATGTATATAGATATGCAGAACTTCGATTACGATCTTGTAGCGTTGTGATTTAAATATGTATAGATAGTAATATCGAAGCTTATCATATGAAAATATAATGAATACAATTTTTACATTTTTATACATTGACCTCTGCTCGATCCTGCTCTAAATAACGTACATATTTCCAAACAAGACAAATTATGTCAGGTAGCCTTGTCATTTTAAATTGCACTAGACTTCCGCACTAGCTCGAACAAATCTTATTTAGTATCTACTTGAGTGGACCGAATCGAAAATGTTGTTTACGTTTTCGTATTCAATTGTGTTTCTCGCGTCATCCGTTTATTACCATTTCAATAAATTCAAATACAACGCTCGAACGGTAATTGTATAGATCGTATTATTGTAAAATAAAGCGAACTGATACTAGATTAGGGGTGATATAAGGAGTTCTTTATACGGCCACGTTTACTAGGGCGACTGGGAACTCGGATAAAAGAATAGATAACACGGATCAATTCCGAAATGAGCTTTATTTGAAATAGGGTGCCCGGTATCCGACGTCAATCCCGCCTTCTTATTTAAAAATTATCGCGCACATAAGTATTTTCTACAAAGGTAAACCGGTGCGGATAATCTTCTTAAATTTTGAAATTTAAAACGAACAACAAACAGATAATCGCGTACACGAAGGGGGTATTCGGCCAAAGAAAACTCGATATTACGGAATGAAATGGAAAAATAAAATTACATTTATTCCGGCGGAATACAAAATATCAACTACTACAAGCGAAAGCCCTTAATAACAATATTTCGTTCCACAAAGTGGAAGGATTGAGAAAAATATTCTTTGTACGGTGTTTTGAATATGTACTACAGCTTACGTCTCGATTGTTCTTTAGTCTTAACTTGGAAAATGGTTTTTATTCAAATTTCCGAAATAAATTTTTCACGAAATTCCTTTTTTTTTAACTAACCGGAAAATCGGAATGAAATTTTATCGAAGAAATACTTAAAAGTGCGAATATGTCGCTTAAGATCGAAAATAATAAATGTGTAGCATTTTTGCGGAGTAACGGCGGTAGTGCCAGTGTGTCAATAAGTTGAAGAAGAGGCGATCAATCATGCTTTTACGGTTAAATATGTGCCTTCGAAATAAGTTCAAAGTAATCGTTTATCCGGAAACTAGATTAAGAAATAAACGAAATTTTGACCGTAAACTGGGTTATTATAGTTATTATACGTATAGCTTATCTAAACCTATGCGATATTCACTTCATCAATACAAGGTTGCTAGATGATGACGTTTCACACAGTGTTGTCATCTCGTACGTCATATTTTGATAATTCTAATAAATCGTAGCCTTTCTTTATACCATCTAATATGTGCGCAAGTAAATCATTTATAGAATATGTCACTTTCCAAACTTTAAACCGAATTACAAATAAACAATCTAGTAACTTTTTGTTGATGACGTGAACATCGTACAGGTTTGGATAAGCTATAGGTATTTGACGTAGCCAAGCATTCGAAGTTCGTCCTCCCTAACATAGTATAAATTCGTAGTTTTCGGAACTTCCACATACGTTTCATTTGGAAATGGGAGCGAGCGGGATTTCAGACGATAAATCGCGTTTTATAAGGGATGCCTAACAAAAATTAATTTATTTCGACTGCATTCTGGAAGTCTCCCAAGCACCACCAACTTAACAAGTTAAAAAGAAATTAAAACGTTCGAAATAAAGTTAAACGTGACGGTTTATCCCGACTCCGGTCAGGAGTCTTCTTTCACGATCGCGACGAATTTAGTCCTTTGTTTTTCGTCACCCCGAAATCTAATAAAAATAAAAAGTTCCGTATTTTGTAACTGACGGGTATTGTGAGAATCGAGACCATTAATATTACCTACATTTCAATTTATATTCATATCACTCGTATTTATGTTGAATATAATTCGAAACCCCTTGCCCTTAGTTTTTGTTTATGATAGTATTAACATGTATTTGTGAGCTCTTTTTGTTGTTATGGATACAGCTGCTTTTAGATAAATCGATAACCTGTAAAAACGGGAGGTTCTGCAAAAAGACGTGTAAATGAAAACCATCCGTTAGGTAAAATTGAATGAAGTAGGTATATTAATCACATTAATTTATGTGATTGTAATATTGTTAAGTTTGACCGTGAGATTCATGGGTCACTATAAAAATCAGTACCTACTACTACCTTGCATGGAACTGTACACGGCACCCTAAGAATTTGCATGTATTAATTACCCGCGACAGGTATTAAGAATGCCAACATTTAATTAAAATTCCTACATAGTTTGCTTTATTTTAATTAAACTCCAAGTACGCTTGCATTTAGCTAAGATCAAAGAATTCTTATTTCCGTTAGAATATATTGCGATTCCTTAAATTATATTTATTTATATTGTTTGTAAACGAAATAAAGCAAACTTTAAATGCAAAATTTGATTTGATATCTCGTTTTCGGGCTTCGTGTTTACTTTATTTTTTAATTTAAAATGGCTATAGGTGTAATGAAAAATTAAGAAGAAAAAACGGAGTGTAATGTGTTTCTTATTTATCATTATGTCTATTCATTCCTTTTAGTATCCGCTGCCCACACATACATACGACGAAAAATTATAGGTAATTATAGGTAATTCACATATTGATATTTATAATTTTTTTATTATTATGCTATTAAAACATTGTCGCATCGCTCGACAAACAATTTTAAAATAATATTATAAAAAAACTTTTTCATAACAAAGATTAAGATGTTCACATTATTGACGTCTTTGGACGTTATTTATGGCATAGAGCATAAATTCCCAAACTTATTTGTCCTACCGCCTACTTTTCAGAAAAACAATTACTCGGGGCCCCCTTGGAAATCTACCTTCTTTAAGCGAACAAACAGAAAGATATAGTAAAAAATTTGCGTTCTTTCATGTGAAACATGTACGAATAGTTTTTCTAATTTTTCTTTTCCTTCTTTATGCTTTCACCGCTCCCTTATTTTTATTAAACTTGTTTGTTCCACTGTCCCGTAAGAGGCGGTATCGACCACTTTGGGAATCGGTGGCATAGAGAGCAATTCAAAAAAAAATTGATAGATCAGTGAAAGAAACATTTTTGAAAAGTGCTTAGTTTACGAGTAATATGATGTTAAAGCCCTTTTTTAAAACGGTTTTGTTCTTTCAATAAATATAGTTAACAATTTATATATACCTTAAAAACTGATAACATGTATAAACCATTCTTTTTTCCGGATTTTAAAGCATAAACTTATTGTACTTTATATATTTTTTTAATTCCTAAAATTTTATTAGATAAACAAGTGTTCTTGCAAATTTTCGATTTTTCAGCTTTCGAATAAATTAAACACAAAAAATTTTATGCAGTAGCTCGTTTACTTTTTATTTCAAAAATATTAAAACGTGTATTTTTATAAAATGGGTTCAACGGTTATCCACTTAATTGATTGAGTACCTAATAAATATTTTTTGTGGTTGTAAATTAACCTAAATAAATGAAGATGAGTAAATTATAAGATAAAAACATTTAAAAAGAAATCTCCGCACCCTGTGTATCGAAAACTAAGAACTTTTCGAAAAATGTTTTAAAATATATATACCTAGATAAGCTTCACTTACCTACATGCCTAAAATTTCTGTATTTAAATTTGAATCGCCCCACAAATATATATTCGAGTTTTCTCATTAAATATAAACATCGAATTCTAATTTATTATTGCAATTAAACAAAGTTGCCAAAGGACCTCTTACATAAAAAGCTTTAAATGAAATATTAACTAATAATTAGGTACTTTGAAATATCATATTCGTAATTCGTACAGATTGTGGAAAACACGAAAATTTTTAAATCACAGTCTACAATCAAAAAATGTACCTATTTATAGTTTATTAATATCACTGGTTATTTAAACAAATTGATTTTTATTTCTCAACTTTGGAGGTTAAATATCTCGGCAGAGCTGCCCCGTAGAAAACAATTATAGGAACTTATAAAATTATTTTGACGCGATTCATTCGCCACCATGAGATTTCCTATCACTTTCTGGAGATACTTTATAATAATTTTTTTTTTAATTTTAACCCGGCATAATTTTGCTTGCGTGGAATATGTAACTCAAACTTTTTACTGCAGTTTAAGCGTAAAAGTTTAAATTTTTCGCAGGTCGCCCACCAGAGATATTTACCTCTAAAGTTTACAGAAAAAGCGAAAAAAAAAGCGTATTTATAAGGTGTATTTATGGCTGTGTACTCAAAAGAGAACAAGCATCAGAGCTTTATTATTGATTTTCACAAACTACCCTAACATGAGTATTTGTAAAAAAAATTTGAAGATCGATTAATCCTTCCTTAAAATTCACCCTTCCGTAGTTTGAATTTTTGTAATCGTAAATGCAACGTTTGGTATAAAATTTCGGGCATAAGGAGACAATATAGGAAAAATAATATATGTAACAAAAATGTAGTATGAAATATGTTAAAAATAATGGTTTAAATTACACAGCATTTCATTCAGTATATAACTGGGTTCCAAGATAAAAACCTTACTGCACTGGCCTAAAGCGTACCTTGGAATATTAAAGAAATATGACCGTTTGTAATTATTAGGTAACAGCTATTTGTTATTATTTCTTCAAAATATGGATTGTTAATAATCCGTTCCTGTGAGATTATTTTATCATAACAACTAAAGCATTATAACTATAACAGACTAAATAGCTACTTGTATTAGATATACCTACATGTAATTTTACCACGTAAAAATATTTTAAGAAAATAATGCTTTTGAAGTAGCTATATAATATGAAAACGAAGATAGCAAAATCGTAAACCGCAATACAAACATAAACGCCTACACGGATAAAATAAAAATTTTCACCGGAATCTTTATAAACAATACCAAAACGGAATATAATATACAGCGCCATGATTTATGTGTTAATTTTCTTTATTGATCATATCGAACCTTCGCTTTACGACTTCATATTTTATTGTATCAAGTAATATAAAAAAATTTAGCACCATCTCTGTTTAATTTACGATTACGATTAGGCATTTACTGCGTTTATGTATTTTCCATTTATTAATCTTTTAAAAAATTGAAAAAATTCCAGCATTCTTTATCCTGCTGTTTATATTCTGTATATATACGTGCAGACTAAATTGGGTTACTTTTCCTGAATATAACAACGAGCTTTACTCACATAATATATTCTTAATATAATAAGCCATAAAACTACAAAGTGGCATTTTATTAACCTGTTGATTGAATAACTTTTGTTAGTTCGTGAGTTTATACTTGCAGTTTATTTATGAGATGTCAAGGAAATTACCTACGGCGATTAATGTCGGCACCCCTTGTCCGGTTAAAAACTTTCGCTTTTTAAGTAGGTACCTAGTGCTTTCCAATAACTACCTATAAATTAAACGATAACAAACTTTATTTACACAATTTTCGAGCTTATTTGCTGACATTACGGTGGATTTTAAAGCTACTATGTATTTAATTACCTAGAAAGACTAAATTATTACCTACCTACATTAGATAAAGTAAGTACCTAATTCAAGAATATGTTCATAAAGATTTTCTGGCACAGATACGCGCTTTTAAAACAAAAATATTTATAGAAACTACCCCATCGCCGTATCTTCAATTATGAAAATTACTTATATTTTGAAGAATTCGTAATGTGAGCTAAAAACGGCACATTTTGAAGTATTGCCTATCTACCTAATTGTAAGCAAGTAATCTTTAGGTATACCTATATTTGACATTTACAAAAATAATAATTTTTATAGGTACCGTCAAACGGAGCCAGAATGACTAAAATAAAGTCTTCGAAACCGATAATTCCGAAACCGTTTTGGTTAATCTTATTCAAATTTTAGACCATAAACAAGTTTCACATAATCATTTGGTCCAATCGAGGGTTCAATCGATCCAAACTTCGAGACAAATATGATGCAATCTAATTAGATATAGTTAATAACGTTTACGGCAAAGTTTAAAGCTAACAATAAGTTATCACGATAGGTACACGACAAGCAATTATTATTAAGAAGTTTTATTTGCTATTAAACGCATTAGATAGTGGTAAATGTTAACTCAAATGAAATTATTGGAAGATGCCTGCTGGACTTACGAAAGTACGGGAATAAAAAATGTAGAATATCTATAAACGCGAAGAATTTGAAAAAAAATATTTTAAACGGACCTTAAACTTATATAGGACGTCTATACAAAAAAAAACCACAAACATTAAAAAGTGTTAATAACCAATATTTTAAAAACCGACCGAGGCAATTTTATTTTACTGGTTATTAGTTCAATTGGATTAAATTTGGATTATGCTTGTCATTGGCAAATCAAAATTACCTAATAGGTACCTACTTAATATTTTTTTCAATTTTAGCTTTTCGAATAAATACCATTTAATAAAGTTTAATAATAAACAGTTTTTGATAAACTGATCGTAACGATAGTCGTCTTGTAATTGAATTTTTAGAATTCAATTTATTTCAATTCAGTTTATTAAAAACTGTTTATTAAATGGAATTTATTCGAAAAGCTAAAATTGAAAAAAAAATATTAAGTAGGTACCTATTAGGTAATTTTGATTTGCCAATAACAAGCATAATCCAAATTTAATCCAATTGAATTTATAACCAGAAAATAAAATTGCGTTTTTAACTAACGCAACGCGCGTTTTAAAAACCATTGGTACGGTGAAAATGTCGCCCACAATAAAATAATTTTTCAGGAAACTAATAATTAAATCGATTGTTGTGTTGGACCTAGTGTAGGCGCACCTACTCGTGTTGTGGATTGGATTAAAACCGTATTTGAAACTACGAAATATTCGTAATTATTATAGGTACCAATGTATTTATGTGTGTATGAAAGTAAGTTATAAAATTAATTTGCTCGAGGTGTTCCTTTAAAGATAAATTACAGTATCCTAACTGGAATAATTATGTTAAACGTATCTAAAAGTTTTCAAACTTCAGTTATCTTCAACTGTGCCCGAAATAATTTAAAAACGAAAACTGAAAGTTTAGCGAAAATTTAATCACCTTGTATTTTATTTAAGTACAGAAGCGTTCACTGCCAGTTGTTTACAAAAAGTATTTAGAGCAGGGTCGGTACAGGTTTTACTGAATTGAGAATTGTGTTGAAATCAACAGCGCCATCTATCCTCTATTATATGCGATGTAAAGCTCTCTATTTCCATTAAATTTGTATCGCGATAAATCTCATTTATTTCGTTTCTGCGGAATTGCCTAATGTTTTTTTTAACGTATTTATATTATAACTAACCTATAAAAATGAAAATTACCGTTGCATCATAATGGAATTAGTCGATTAGTCCTGAATAAATTGATAAAAGTTTGGTAACATTTAAAAGATTAATAATTTATTTAAACAACCGTCACCGGTCTCTCAATAAAGTTAAATATGTCCCTAAAGGGCGACTACCAGACTCGGAATTACCTATCTGTATATGTAGAAACATTATCATGCTCGCAGTTTGTTGTCACCGTCACGATCGTTCTCGAAGCTTGTACCAATTCTTTTAACTTGATTTTCCACCAAGATTGCTAAGGCAATTTTATTTTATTTGTTATTAATTCAATAAATTGGTTAAAATTTAGATCTGTGCTTGTTATTGGCACATCAAAATTACCTAACATGTTTTCAATTTTCCACCAACGCCGTCTTTAACATCGCCTAATCGTCGAGTTATTTTCTGATCAATATCCAAACGTTCAATTTGTTAAGATGAAAAGCACGCATCTAAAACTTATCGAGGACTCGTTCCTTAATAGATTAAAATATTCTTTTCATTTTCGAAAAAGATTTAAACCTGCACCCCTAACAAAATTCAAGTAGCTCGACAACTCTAACGAAATGATAAAGTGCTTAAGTGCTAAGTGCTTTTAACAACATATTTTCTCCGAATACGAGACAAACGCCCGCAACGTGTTTTAACTAACGCGTCACAATAAGCGACCGTATGTTTTGCCGACGACCGCAAACACCACGATCTCGTCACCAAACCACGTAGTAAACAAGCTTATGATAGCTTTATCGTTTCTAAAAGAAAAACTACACTAAAAGTTGTCGGAACAAAAAGAACCTTTGCCGTTATGACTTTTCCAGGGTCTTCCAGTGACACACTACAACTATCTTCAGAATTCTAACACCGTACGAAAAGCTTTAACTAAAAGTTTTTACGTCTAAAAGTTAGAAGCTTATTCATTTTTGTGGCCCACGAAAGCTGTACGTAATCGTTTATGCGGAGAAGAATACCGAAACGTCAACTGCCTTTTTTAAAGCTGCTTAGCGTCGCGTCGGAAGAATCTCTATACATATATTTCGAATTTTCCCCTAAATTAAAATATCCCTTTGGAATTCTATGTTCCGCAACGCGATTTCATAAAAATAAGCAGGATAGCAGGCCGTGGCGGCGTTTATAGGTAGGTAAACAGCGCGGACCCAAACATTATAAACACCGGTCATGTCAGGACTTCCTTGAAAGGATACTAATCTAGTAAACCAGAATGCTGGAGGTTTATCTGGTATAATCGAATAACCAACATTCACATACGTATGTGACCCGAGATTACCGTCATTGTGAAGCACGTGGAGGGGTCTCTAACTTCGCTTGGATTAACATCAAACCGGATATTAGCATAGTTTGTTATACAGTCGAGCGATACGCCTCTACCTAATATTTGAACAAATATTTCAGTATCTAATACGGTTTATTCTGTCCATTTATCCTGCTTGTTTAGTGTAATATATTAATGCGCTACCACGAATAATAAACATCGATTCATCTTATTACGAATCGTCTTAATTTAATTGCGAAATAAATCGATAAAAGTTGTTAATTACAGCACTTCGAAATAATTTTGTTTTGTTAAGGTACGCGCGAGCATGAAAAAATTGGTTCATTTTGAATTAAATGTATGTCCTATTTATGTTGATCTATCTGATTTGAAAAAATTACATATTTACATATTAGGTATGTTTGTATTTGAATTAATTCCCAAATCATTTAAATACAGACATATACCTATATAGTGCTAATATTTAAACCAATTGTAAAATAAATTATGTTCTGTATATTTGTATTTATACAAGTTATAAGTTATACAACTGTTTACAGTTGAATAATTTTAAATAATAAAAGCTGCATAATGACACGATTTTACAGCTACATACTTGATAATATTATTAAATCGATTTTGCTCTAAAAATTCGAATTCAATTTTTTAGATAGGTATGGCCTATCCAAACCTATATGCAACTTACGTCATCAAAAAAAGTTACTAGATTGTTTATTTGTAATTCGGTTTAAAGTTTGGAAAGTGACATATTCTATAGATGATTTACTTGCGTACATATTAAATGGTATAAAGAAGAAGACTAGAATTTATTAAAACTGTCAAAATACGAGGAACAAGGTGACAGCACTGTGTGAAACGTCATCATCTAGTAACCTTTCCATTGATGACGTGAATTGCATATAGGTTTGGACGAAGTGTAGATATATCGTAATTTTTTATAGGTAACATTTAGTTATTTGTACCCTTTAAAACATGCTCCATTGTCGTCATTTGGAATTTCATATTCTATTAGGTAGGTACTTTCCTAAAGTGTTGCCTGAAAATTTCGAATGTCGTTTTTTAAAGGAGAAGAGAAGCAATTAAATGTAACCGTTCTTCCCGTAGAACTCTTTTCATATTTTATATGAAGATGGACCTTTAGTCGAGGATCAAAGTTGTGCAAAGATGCGAGCCTCTAGAACCCCTTCTTCATCCTCAGAATGGGGGTTCAAGTTAACATGGCGAGACACCTTTTTTTTTAATCAATTGGTCTCAATATAGGTAAGCATAACTTTTTATCATGAATAAGGTGTAAGTCGGATAATTGCTTATAATTATTATCCGATAGGTAGGTAATCAGGAAGTGATATAGTAAAAATTTTGAAAAATATCCAAAAGTTATGCTTTTATACCAATTTTAAAACCAAATGACGCCTCACCAAGTTAACTTGATCTTCCTTTTGGGGACGAAGAAGAATTTCAGAGGGTTGTGCTTTTGAACAACTTTAATCATACATTACAAAATGTAAAAAAATTCTAGATAATTTATAGCATTTTTTTGTTAAGTTATCCTATAAAAAATTGCAATGTCTATAAAGACGAAAAAATAAACTTTCCATCAATGACGTATTGCAGGACCTACAGCATGCTATTGAAACATCTGCAAGATGGCTCCCGTACTCAAAAACAGACCGTGAAAAAAATTATTTCTCAGTACTAAAATATGCGAAATCATTATTTTCATTACATTGTACAAAATTTCAAATTTATATTTCAAACCGTTTGAACAGGACGGCCGTATTTCCTATTCCACCTATAGGTCAAGATCACTTACAAAGAAATGAACGAATTTCCTTTACTATGAGTTACGACATGGATTTTGTGTCAAAAACACGAAATATAGTAAATAGATACAGCATAGTTATTATGCATATAAAACTTATTTAACATGTGTTATAATTTTGTAAACTTAATTATGTTGAAATAAATTATTTTTTCGTAAACGGACACCATTAATGGACAAATAAAAATCGCAAATCAAACACTTGAACGGTGGGAGTACATTATAAGAAGTTGCACGCTCCAAACAATTGACATACGTCACTGATATTAAAAATTACCCCTATAATAGTTATTTAAAAGAACATTTTTTAAGTTAATTTTCAACACGCTATTGTCGGCGAATAACATTAAAATTGCACGGAGACTTCAGTTCGTACATAATCATGTACGTCTATCGTTTAAAAAAAAACATTTTAAATCAGTATTAACGTTGCAAAATCAATCGAGAACAGATTTTAATTAATGGGGTTTCTTAAGTAAGTTCGTACCTACGTGACGTTACAGTGTTTTCCGAAATTATTTATAATTTAATGAATCGTACAACGTTTTAGTGGCGATTCGAATTTTCCGATGTCTTACATTTATGAAAAATAACAGTTAACTTGTTGACACCAAAAATTAAAAATTATTATTAATAATAAATATAAAGATATTTGGGTGACACGATTCTGTAAAGAATAAGTCATATATTGGAACGAAATAAGACGTGTTACAACAGCAATAGGTACGTGTCTATTAATAATAATACGAACGGAAATTAAATTATTTCAACGATTTTTAAAAGAGAAAGACATATTTTTAACCTTGACGTACTGCAACTAATGACTAAAATATATACCTAACTCGATTTGGTAACTCGACGTTTGCATGTCGGAACACTTACCGGTGATAGCGGCCAAGTGCTTGATAACCAGGTGCAAGTTCGAGATAAAGAAATAATAATAAATGTTTTATTTGGAATTAAACTTTTCAATTTAACGAATTACGAAACGTTCTATAACAAAGCCTTTACACATATGCTTTTTTTTACGCTGATAACTTACAGACCATATTCTTAATGCGTAGGTATATTAAAATATTTAGTACCTACCAACTACGACGATTTCGTTAAGAAATGAATCTTATATGAAACGAAAAGCGGCCCTAGGACAGCAAGGAATGCATCGACTCGATTTTTAATTTATTACGCTATTTAAAAATATTTTTCCGTATTTAAATTTGCAGCGCAACATTTAAATGTTTTATTAACAATTAAAATAATAAATACAGACGACTTACTACTTGATGTTTTCAGAATTTTCAAATCGACAACGCCTTCCTCGGCACAAAGTTTTAAACTCGAGAGACGCATACGATTATCTTTAAAATTAATCCGGAAAATCCACGTTTAACACAACACGCAACACAGTGTATATAAAAGCAAAAGTTTATTAGTTTTAAAACGATCAACAGTATTACGAAAATGTAACCCGAAAACCAAAAACTAATAATCCGCGAATACGAACGCTCACGTATCTATGGCACCGTCTTGCAAAGGAAGTCTTAATCGAATTGACGCGATTCAAAACGATGCAAATACCCTTCCAATTATTAAAAAACAAATATAGGTCAGTTTTAACCAATAATCGGACGATCGGATCCCTTCCTATAAATGCATACGTATTCACGAAGGAATGTTTCGTGTCCGAACAAAACGTTTTCGTCACGCTTATCTGTGACGTAGTCGAAATTATCCACAAGCGTTGACGAGATAATTTTTATTTTGTACGTTGAAATATTATATTGCGTAAAACCTCACAATTTATTTAAATATAATTTATTGGAATTTAAAAAATCGATAATGTCAAAAATACACGTTCATATTTTGAGAACTTGTCAATAAACTAACTTCACTATTTATATGTATCTCACGCAGCGCTGAATTCGTCCTGACTCGTTAACTAACTCGAATCCTTGGCGCGGATCCGTGTCATCAGCACGCTGTGTAGGCATATGGTAACACGAATCCGCGCCATACGTAATGAAAGTGTTTATTTAATGTATAGTTACGTATAGTTTAGGGTGTCCCCAGATCCTTACGATAGGTTAATTCAAAAACTTAAGTTAATCAAGGTGAAAGTCGATATTATTATAGGGTCGTTTAAAAAATTAACTTGATTGCGTTGTCCCGATAAATTAATAACTTAAAATCAAGTAATTACGTTGTCTTTATGGATGATCCAAAACATTTCTTAAATTCAAAATTTTCTTTGATCTTTCTAAAATCGGAAAATTCGACAAATTGTTGTGGACAAGTTGTTTTGTAGATTAATTTACCTGCTAAACTGTTTGATGTTTTATTGCCGTCATGATCGCTAACTTTACGCTGTTTAAGTAGGTATACGAAAATAATTAAAATTCGAAGCTGCTATGCAGGACGTTAAATAAATACAAAATGGAAAAGTGGAAGATCTGTATAATAAAATTGGAAGTGGATTAATTCAAACTTAATTGTAGACGTTAGATATTGTTTGATTTTTATTTATTAGTTTACTCGTAGAAAAGTTTAATAAAATAAAAAAGTTTTTTACGCCCCCCGTATATACCTATAGGTATCTATAATAATTATAATGTTTTACTTAATGACCAAGTTTGTTTTTGAGGCAAATAGAAGATTTTATAAAGAATAAATTTTCTTTATACCTTGTATAAAGTGACCCTAAGATACTCTGTACATAACATTATGTTGATTATGAAACCGGCTCTTATAAATCTAATGTTTTTAAATAAAATACTTTATTTTAATGCGGTACCTATGAAAAATTAATAAAATTTAGGTACAAGATCAACGTAGAAAATCTATTTTTGTCTTAACTTTTGGAAGATGTTGACGGCTACTTTGGTGTGGATTTTGGATACGTTATTCTGCACATTTTTTGAATTCGATGGTAAAAGAAAGCGTTTCTATTTCGATCGTTTTGATCCCGAACCGTATTTTTCGTGAACTAGAGAGTAAATTGTTCGAGTTTATGCATTTTCTTCCCCCAAAAATTTACATTTTCTATTTCTGATTGCAAAAATTAAAACCATAACCGTAGCAAAACCATAAAAACATGTTAGTTGATTTGTCATAACCGTCTTCCCTTGAACATTTTAGCAATTTTGAGTAGAACAAAATCGCTTTGTTTATTTTAACGGAAAATTTTATGTAAATTGGATCATCTGATTGTGTTCTATTCCAACCGCAGCTTTGAAACATCAACTGCATTCCAAAATTACAATTGAAACGATTTCTAACTTGTAAATAATGTTTTCATGTTCAAAATATTGGGAATGTACAACAAAGTATCGTAATGTATATGTTATAAGTATAATAAATAAAATACTATTTATTGTGCCCAAACAGAGTTTTACATTTAGCTCGAATATAGTAGGTAGGTAAATGTATCTAAATAAAATGTAGGTACCTAATTATTTTAGTTGAATGTCCATGAATAAGAGCTTTTATTTGGTACTAAACTCGATCGTTTGAAATCATATACCTATCAAAGAAGGCCATTAAGAAAACTAACGACACTTCGATCATGTGTAAGTACCTATACTACCCAAGATAGAAAACATCACAAGCGGCATACATCTAATAAAATTTGAAAAGAAACCCCTTATAAACGAACTTTCCAACAGGACATAAGCTGGCCCCTTGACTATTAACTGAGTTGTAAATAAAGTTTCGCCATTAACACCCATTAGTGTAGATACTGTCCATTTAAAGGGTCGTACATTTGCAGAAATTTTTAAAAAGTTCCAGATTACCTACCGATCATTCATTTTATTTTTAAGATCGTGTTTATAATCGTTTTTAATCGGTAACGTTATAATATTTACCAACGCTTTTTCAAGAAACTAAAAATTAAATTAAAATTTTTTTTAACACAGGATATTTTTTATTTAATGCTGCAACAAAGTTTGTACGACAAAAAAAACGAATAAAAATATTCGTATAACGAAAGAAATATTCTAAACGACCTGTATTATAACTGTTACGGTAATTAACCCTCTTCAGGACATTTCAGAATTATCAATAGTTTTAATAAGGAGTTTCGTTTGAAGATACAAACATAAAGTGGTTTATGAGTGCGGTATCTCGTACGAGAGGACACCCTGTATTACACTATTTTATTTAAATTTAATATAAGTAATAGCATTATTTGAAAATTCAGATATTACATCTATATTGATAGAAATTTTCAATTTTTTATTAAAGAATCTGAAAATATGTATCATCGAGTATGTGAAGACGTTCTTATTTTCTTAAGAATATATATACTTCTTATATAATAACTATTTGAAGTTGGAAATAATTAGACTAACTTTTCGATGTCACTTTCTTGAATTAGAAGCTATATATTAAAAAAATAAAAACGTGCACACCTTCTGCCATCTTTTAATTAACTAAAAAATATTTCTTAATAGATACTTATAAATAAAATAAGGGCTCAAAACATTTTCGTTTAATAATCGGCGAATCGCGGTCTTCGTGCTCGCGTGTATGCTCTATCATTGTATCGCCGTCTTGCTCGCGCTATCTCCTTATTTCAAGATATCGGCTTGCATATCACCTCATATAATTAGTAAAGAATGCATTCGTCGAAATTTTATGTATGGTAAATGGGTTGTTCTAACAATACTTTTAAATTGTCTACACTTGTATGTATTTTAAATATATATCGACGCAGATTATCGTAAACGCCATTTTTTGCGAAAATGAGTTATTCTGACTATCTTATGCATCAATGGATGGATCTAGGGCAAAAAACATCATACGTCAAGAACAAGAATCTGGTATCGATATTCCGATTTTTTTCACCAGAAAAATCGATTTGTATTTCGGTAAAACGTATCTTCTTATATGTAGCTATGCTACAATACAAAATGTGCGCTTCTGTAAAATCTACTTTTTGTCGTTTACGATAATCTACCACAACTACCGTCGATATAGTTACTGTTACTTACCGACGATTATCTACATAATTTTCTACTTCAACAGGTAGTAAAAAATTCGAGATTCACATACACGGGGTTTTATTGTAGTTAGTCAAGTGAAACATTCGTATCTTTACTTATTAGACTTATTGTTACAAGTAACTGCAACAATTACTTCTTCAAAACGTATTTATGTTTTAATGAATGATTCAATATATATATACAACTGTCTGAATACGATCTAAACTTACTACAGAACGATTTTTAATTTATTTAAAATTTAACAGAATGCAGGTTTAGGACAAATCTTTCCATCTTCTGATAAATTTATCTGACAGATATGTTTCTAAAGGAAATATCTGTCAGGTATAATCAGAAGATGGAAAGATCGGCCCTTATTACAATTAATCATATCGATATGTATAAGTTACTCTGGGTTTTTATTCCATAAATTCCATTTTGTCAACAACCACAAGTTGTTAACATGACACTATTGTTAAGTTAGTTGTTAACACACTAACACGAGTGGTTACGAGGGTACTGTTATAACAGTAGTTATAACATTTGCCACTAATTTTAGAAATATTCGGCTGATTTGTTGTAATAATTGAACAATTGACAAACCAGATACTGTAGAATATAAATTTCGAACAAGTTACCAAATAATTATATCTATTTAATAAAAATTGGAATTTAATAGCTAGATGTTTATCAGAATGTTTACTAGATAAGCATAAATATTTTCTGTACTGAAATGAAGTGTGGCGTGGGCAAACTTGTATACTGGGATACTGAAATAACGTGTAGATAACATACTTGTAAAATTGTATTTAACTTTTCTGTGCGAGCGTAATCTTCCTCTTAAACCGAGATTTCAAAAATTAATAATGGGGCGATCTAAAGTTGGCATTGTAAATATATTTAAAAAAAAAACCAATAGCGTTAGGTATAAACTCAATTACCTACATATACATATTTATACATATGTAGCTATAAATGCGACCTTATATCTCGATACATTTACTAATTCATGACAAATCGTTAGAAAATAATAAAAATAAAAATATTAAAATGTTATCTTTAAAAAATGTTAAAATATCGAATAAAACAGTTACATTTAAATTTTTATTTGAAATTATCTGGCAACATATTTGAATAAGGGCGATAAAGCTAACGTAGGAACGCGTGGGGCTATTGTTTGTAAGGCATCTAAGTGAGATTAACGCTTCGGCGAACAAATAAATATGATAACACACCTAATCTGTTCGAACACGAAGACATTCCTTCGTTTATGCATAACACCTACGTATTTGCGAGTGGGGTTCACTGTCGATTTGCCGTCATTGGCTAAAATTGACGTAGATCTAAATCTTCATTGGTGGAAAAATTAAAGTTGGTACACGAGCGTCTTAGCGCCGACGTCGCTTTAGTTTGTTCGGAGCTTTCCTCGGGAAACGGTACGTAGATGCGCGCGTTCGGATTTAATTTTATTAGTTTTTCGGTTTTTACATTTTGCTAATATATGTGAACAATTCAAAAGTAATGATATTGTTTCGTTTTTAATGCGGTGCCTCTGTGTTGAACGCGCTTATCCCGGATTAATTTCGATAATAATATTGTACTCGTTCTCTCGTTTAATTTTTGTGCTTTGGAAGCTGTTGCCGATCCGGGGATTTCTAATGCGCTCAAAGTAAGTCGCACGTACTTATATATTATTTTTATTGTTATAGTTAAAATATTTAAATAGGTATTACCCAACAAATTTAAATATTAAAACATTTTTTTTAATAGGTAGTAACTAATTTAAAAGTTGAGTTGATGCGTTTGTATCTTTTATTGTAGGGCCGTTTTCGTTTAAGTTTAAGGTGCATTTTTTAACAAAATCTTATTTAGTAAATATTTTTGGTATTATCGTTTAAGTGTCTAGACTTGCAATCGTCGCATTTAGTTCACGAATTTATGTTAGTTTTAATCAGCTCGTGGGGCATACCTGAAGGTTAAAAATGTGCTTCTCTTAAAACTATTTAAATAAATAAATCTAATAAATAGACGTTAAATAAGCGTATGTGTTACGACTGTTTTTCGAACTGTAAAATGCAAATTTGAATGGCTTACGAAGTTACCTAACTATACATACTTTGGACGCCACAAAAGTGAGTCATTAAATGGAAATTCTGGAGTGTTGTAGGTATCTATTATTAAATGCTATTACAGTAAATGACTGGGTCTAAATAACCACAAATATTAGGTACCTACATTCGTTTTTGGATCGTTTTTATAATTTTTTATTTAAGCAAATATTGAAATACCGTTTAGGTTACTGTCAGTTTTTGATTTATTTTTAGGTCAACTTAAATGTATTCGAAATCGCTGATTTACCTAATACAGTAAATTGAAAATTTTAATTCCAAAATACAACACGATTTACCTATTTGTCGTAATATTATTTCTTTATCTCGAACTTGCGTCTGCATTGTTATCAAACACTTGGCCGCTATCTTCCGTAGACGTCTTCCGATATGCAAACATCGAGTTTACGACATGAAGATTAAATATATGGCTTTTTTTATTGAATGTTTAAATAATAATTTAATCTCGATTGTTAATGGATTGTTATTAATGGACATTAAATATACGCGTTATGATCTGTTTGAAACTGTAAAGGTGCAAAGAATGGCTTTTTACCGCTTTGAATACCCCAAAAGTTCAGGTACGTTAACTTGCCCTCCCCTACAATTTTAAGAAAAGTCGTTTTGCGCTAAACGCACAATAGCTAGCGCCCAAGAATTAGAGCTAGCGCCATAAAGGTTACGCCGTAAAACGGTATTACAGTTGGGGGGGGGGAGGCAAGTTAACGCTAGCTCCCCCCCCATTACGAATTTGAAACGTTTAAAGGGCGCATTAGATAGCATAGACCTAGTGATCTTTAGCGCCACTTTGCAAAAAACTAGCGCTATTTTGGTTCTGAAATTATTGTAGATCAAAGGTGGGAGGGGGCAAGTTAACGGTTTTAAGTACTTTTGAGTTTCTAATTTTTTTGTCGTTTATTGTCGACCATACCTAGCGCCATTTTCAGTTTAGCTAGCGCCACTACTGAAACCGAAATATTTCGAAAAACATTTGGGGGCGGCCAAGTTAACACTAGCGAATTTAAAACACCCTCATTGCGAATTTTAAATGTTTTAAGGGTGCATTAAGTAGAATAGACCTAGCGCCACTTCGCAAAAAGCTGGCGCCAAATTGGTATAGTAACTATTCGCATTTCAATTGGGGGGGCAAGTTAACGAAAAATTTCATGTTCGATTTTCTTGATTTTTTTTACGGATTATTATTGTTGACACCTAGCGCCAGCAAGCGGCCAATTTCTATTTTGCTAGCGCCGTTACAGAAACCGAAATAATCAAATATTTGCAATAAGAGCTATTTTTACTTTAAGAATTAGCTTTTTTTAGTTCTCTGTGCCTTATTTTATTGACATTCAATCTTAAATAAATATATGTCTATGTATAAGTTAAATTATTTATTTGTAAAATAATGTTTTAAAAAAATTCATTATTTTATTTACATCATATGTTCTATTCGATGGTCAGCAACTAACTGACTGCTTAAGAAAAAGCTAACTATGTTTTACCCTAATTTCATGTCTGTTGAACTAAGGACAATGAAGTCTATTGTTCTCATGATGTTATGGCTAGTTATATTCGTCTCATATAACTTATATGTAGTAAGTTAATTGTAAAATCATCTTTTTTACAAAACGCCGCCTTATTGTCGAAAAAACGTGTGTATCTGAAATTATCAGCCAATTTCAGACACACATTTCACACAATACACATTTTCAGATACTAATTTTTGGCGCTAGCCAGCGTTTAGCGTTGTGCGTTTAGCGCAAAACGCCTTTTCTTAAAATTGTAAGTGGGGGGTCAAGTTAACGTACCTCAATTGCTGCGTGTTTTAATTAATCAGATTTTCCATGATATAGTGTTACTTACTAAAACCTCAAATCTTTAACCCACAGGTACGTTACCTACATAATTATTGACGTGTTTTAGATTACACAAAAGTTCAATAGACGTTTGATTTGTTTTGAATTTCAAAAAAATTCACGCGTTAGTCGCAAATTTCAAAGAAGAGCGGTTGCGAGCTGCAAATTACCTACCGACTGAAATTTTTAACAAAGGTCGAATCCTCTCAATCTACCGTCTCGGTTTTCAATTGGACTTCTAAATTTTCCTAGAGACGTTGTTATGAATTCTCATTTATATTCAAGGCAATAGAGTAAGTTAACTCACTCAACTTCACACCACCTGGATGAAAGACTTAATTATTAAATTCCAAGGTGCTTGCACGTCTACGTAATGTTAACATTAATAATTATCTTCTAATCCTTTGCTTTATGTGTTTGTATGAAATTTGAAATGAATCGAGAATCGGTTATTTAAATTATATAGGTATTAACCGAATTTTATATCCGTAAAATACGATAATGGATTACAATCCACAATTATTTAAAGTATTTTATGGAAACATCCCATAAAAGTACGACACTCGCGCGGGCTCGTAAAACATAAATACCGTAGGCATTTTAAATTTTATGTTGCGTGCATCGATATTAAGGAATTTATGTCAGACGCATAACAGTAATATATATATATGCCCGTATAAAAACAGCAGTCCCTTAATGATAGTTGAAAAGAAAGACGAGGACCTGAAACTGTGAAAGAGGTTGTAAATTGCCGGATTTGCGCCTGTAAATGTAAGCTCTCGAAAAATTATCCTGCGCTTTACGCTACAAGTAACATCCGACGAGCTGTACAAACCGAGATAACTTAAACTTAGATGCATTTCGTTTTCAAAATGAAAAATAGCACTTGCTCCACTTAGTTTGCAAATCAAATTTTATGGGCCTTTATAGTTTAAAAGCTGTAAAGTAATTAAGTAGGTAAATTGTAACTTCGTCGATTTTTTTAGATATTTTCAAGTTTACACAAGAACGCGCAACACCTATCGCAATGATTAATTAAGCACTTTTTTGATAAAACTTCGACGATGTTTTATTTTGAAATGAAACGTTCTGACTGTGTTTTTCTATCACCTGCACCTATCTGGTCGTTTATAGGTTTTTTCGACGTTTAAAATCAATAAAGTAGCCGCTAATGCGGTTGAAAACAAGATTTCCTTTTTGACGGTTAATGCGACCGATTTTAACGAAACTCCTAGAGCAGATCAATCGAAAGGAAGTCCGAGGAAATGGAATTGTTGGCCCATATTGATTCTCTAAAGGTTCTACTGACCTAAGGAGCGGCCATAAAATAAAACTGCCACACTTATTGATACTCACATAATATTTTACGAACTCACGAAAATTTAACAGATAACTGTTCCATACACTTTGCTCGACCTCGTCCGTTAAGAAACATAAAGCGTCAGTGTGACCAACACGGAAAACTCCTAAAAATGACAACTACAAAATATTGGCGTAATAACAGTATTTTGAGAACTTGCAGACGATGTAAAAGTTTTAAAACTGAAATTTATCGAAACGAACGCAAGAAACCTTTGGAACCGAAAGATATTTATTTACAAAGTATAAAATATGAGGACTTGTTTACGATTCAATTCGATTTTGATCGGATGTTAAACAATTTAAAACACTTTGTACACCTACTCATGCAAAAAATATATATATAAAAATTATAGGCAATTTACTAACTGACGACCTACTAATTTTGACCTTTAATTATAATTAAATTATCAAAAAGGTTTTTTTAAAAAGACGTTTTTTAAGACAAACGGACTATTAAATTTGAAATTCACACAAATATTTTATAAATATAGATGGGTACGAGCTTCTTACAATAAATGTTGTCGACATCACCCCAAAATAAAAAGATACCGAACCCCTGATCATGAAATCTGAGCTTTTCAAATAAATCCGAAATATGTTTTTAATTCAATATTCGTGTCATTGAGATGCACGTCGTTTTTAGTTTTTTTAGTTTAACAAAAGTAAGACAAAAACTGAACATAGCCAACCTATGTATTTTTTTAACAGTACAATAAAATACAAAGCTCGAGAGTGCGTTGTTGATTTACAATATTTTAGTGAAACAGTTACCAAGCCCTTGCGAGATTTTCTTGTTCAATTCGTTCTTGATTGCGATACGGTAGAGATTATCGGTTGGTTTTATTTTTCTATGCTCAAATTTCATCAAATTAACGAATGTTAGAATGTCGTCAGAGTTATCGTAACTTTTAAATTTCCGTGTCAACAATCAAACAAATTCTTTAATTACTAATTATTATAAACGGCATAGTTCGACATCGTTGATGAAAATTCGTAGTTTACCGAATTTAAATTGTTTCCATTTAATTTATTAAATTAATAATAATTAAAGTTGATGTCGTTAACTATAGGCTTATAGAAAATCCGGTCGCTGGTGTCAATAATTCAAATTGAAATTTGTCAATTTCCTTTTAATGAAAATATTACGCTCGAATAGAAAATAATTTATTAAACCATGAGACCGTTTACGTCCAACTCTAAAGCGAAATTTAGTATAATTCGTAGTATAATCTCATACATTTATTTACCCTAAGGGAACCAATACGTATTTTTATTAAGAGAAGTTTGATTTAAATAAGTATAGTATCTATATTTGTTCGTGATTTTTTGGTCTCTTTTAAAATAGTGATAATAGAAAAATGTTTACCTACAATGCACAAAAAGTGAAGTTCGTTGGATTGAAGTTCTATTAATTTGTTTAATTCATATAATTACAGTTAGATTATAATAAAATTTGATGTAGATTAAAAAAAAAGTTATCAAAAGCTCTAACGGCCTAAGTCACTATATATTTTGAAAATTTTTACCTTTTAAACTGTATAAAAGCGTAGTTAAATATAATTGAAAATACCGATTAGGTGTAAGTATTTCGACTAAATAATAAGGAATAAAATTCTTTTTACCTACTTTATATAATTCTCTCAATATTTAAATTATGAGCTGCCGTATTTTGCGGCGATTATTTTAATTAAATTATAACTGGAACGTAAACAGCAATAAACAATTTTATTACTTTGATAACGAGCACGCAACGATGTAGGTACGATGATTATTGGTTTATGCTTCAATTATCCTACTCCTAATAAATATAATGTTTAATGTTTTGCTTAAAACATAAAATGTTATTTTTGTAATGTACTAGGTAATATCAATTTAATAACAGTAATTATAGTTTAGCATTTTACAAAAAAAATCATGCCCAAAATAGGAAAGTTAATTATAAATAAATAGAATCGTTCACATGCTGACTTTTCAAAATCAAAACGAACAATTTAACAATGGTAGACAACTTTAGTATTTATATGAAAGGACATTTCTGATGCTTTCGGCCTTCGGGCCATCAGGATCAGAACGTAACCGGAGATTTCTTCTCGTAATGGTCACTTTAATGTGAATTCGCTCCCTTCGCCTTTGGGTTTTTTTCGGCGCCATTTTAACCCATCAAGTACTAGCGTCATATCTATAAAACGTTCTATAAAAAACTTTTTAACTAGTTGTTTTTTTAAAGTCATCGTGTACTTGGAGTCAAAACTTGCTTTACGAAATTTTATTTACTTATTCGTTTTAACTAATAAATTTAAAAATGCTTGAAAAGTTACGTTTCAGTTTAGACTTTTTGCAAAATTTTATAAAAAGCTCTGATTATTTATTAAGTACCTTATATAATTGATTTTCGGGTTCTGTTTACGAAGTTTGTATGGAGGTAATCCATTTTTTTTTTACCATACAGACACGTAAATATCTTTTTATATTTATTATGAAATATCTTTACTAACCATTAAGACTTTCACAAGTGTTATATTTAAAAGGTAAATCATAACTTCATAAGTATGTAATTAAAAAACATTATTTCAAATCTTTGTTTTGGCACTACATTTACACGTATTTGAACCCCTATTTGCATAAAAGATATTTATTTCTAAAAAAAATAATAATAATTTGAAACTTAAATGATCGGATGCATTGTGTTGGATTTAACATAAGTTGCTTTAACTGCTTTTTATGACAAATCATGTTCCATCAAAGAGGTGAACAGATGTTCGTTTATTTATTTAAATAATAGTCACCTAGCTAAATCTAATTCGATTTAGAAGGCAATCTATTTAAACTTATTGTTGGCCCTTTCCCGGCCAACCATTAATTTCTTGAATGAAAAAGAATTGTCAAACACCATAGATACCGTTGTGAAAACAAATGGAGCAATATTATTATGTTCCGAATTGAATGCCGTAACTAAAGGGTGGGTATTCGGAATTAACCTGTTAAAGACGGAAGTGTTTAATCCGTAGAATATGTAGAAAGGATAATTTTAAGACTTGTAACGAATGATCAAAGCTACAAGTGGAAAAAGGGGAATGCGTCAAGATAACATTTTACGTCCCGTGGCGACATCTCCTAGGGGTGCTTTTTGAAAACCTTATTATAAATTAATCCCCCTCTCCCCCGTAGGTATACTTTAAGTTTTAACAAATAGAAGCGGTTACGTGACATTCGACTCTTCGTAAATTTATTAAACACTTTTAGTTTTCAACGTCGCCTAAAAAAAATTGAGCTTTTTAATTGTTGTTACGCATTTACTAAGAACATTTATTTATTATTTTAAAATCAAACTTACGTAAGTGCCAAGAAATACAAAAATAACTCTGGGCCACCAGTGTAGTTAAACCAACTTAAAACACCGATACGGTGCAAAATTAATCATTAAAGAGCAGATGTACCCCAATTGTGGTGGGTGTTATAATAAAAAAAGTACTTTTACCGCCTATAACTGCGAAATAAACGCTAGATTGACAAGGGTTGCATTAGTTAACCGCAAGCAGTTTTATCTCGCGACCTCAATTTTATTTTTATGTATTGGTTTGATATCTTCTTTTTATGCGTTTATCGGCAGTTATTGCTGACAGTATTTCAGTTTATTACCAATCTTTTCGTGGCCTGCATGAATTTTTTGGTAGGGAGAGAAATCTACGCACTTGTTTCGCGCTTTTAAAACCTACCAAAATTTACGTAGCTTTTATTGCCGTTTTTTAAGTAGGCACCTATATGTACATATCGAAGATTAACGTATTATTTTTTCAAACTCTAAAATAATCATCGAAGTATCTAATTCTGTAAAGCGGAAGAATAAAAACAAACATATAAAGTGTGTCGTCGTAATTAGCATTTAAAAGAGAAAAATCTCGGTAAAAATTTCCAGTAGAAAAGTCGAAATCTGAAAGAAGTAAACCGGATAAACTTCTTTCGATAAAGTAATCAATCAACGAACGATAATGTCTAACGCATAAAGTTAAAATGTCAACGTCATTGACGACTTCTTTAAAACTAGTTTAAAGAATGTGGATAAAAAGAGATTAACAAACTTTAAAAACCCCCAAAAGTAGTCCGATTTGTTCCAAACGAAAACAAACTATTTACGATCAATAAAACGAACTTACTCGACGCTGCAGAGCATTTATCTAAACTTTATTAAAATTTAATCAAACTATTATCAACGAAAGCACACGAAACAGAACTTTAGATCCCTATCTAGAATTCTATTTCGCCTATCAAAAACACGAAAGGCGCATACCGACGTTATTTAAAAAAAAAGCGATCTCAAATATTTAGTTGTTAAAAGTTTCGGGTCAAAGCAATTCGCGAGTTAATTGTAAGCTATTATTTTCACTACCTCAGGAAATAACCTACGAAAGTTTCCGTTCATGCTCTTTTAAATAAAGGCCGTTTCACGTCGAAAATATGAACGAAAATCCTTTGCGTATGTTATACGTCTGAAACGCTTTTAGCGGATTATAAATTCAAGTTTCTCGGAATTCTTTGCTATTGTAATATTCAAGTTATTGACTTTCTCTTCGATATTGAATTTCTTATTCGGGCGAGCTAGCTGATTTTGTTTAATATAACACAAAATAAGGTTTCCTTGTCTCGTTGTTCTAATCTGATAAAATATATTTGAGTAGAAAGCGTGTTTTAAATTAATGAAAGTAATGAACGATACGCCACCATTGCAGTGGTACTTAAGAAAGTTTAAATGTGAACGAGTACGATTACGTTAGTTTAAATTTTGCTCTCGACGCAGTGTAACGTGTAAGCAGCTTATTTATAAAATAAAATTTAAAGGATTCTCGTAAAATGCAAATGTAATTATTACCTTAATCTACCCCGAAGAAGAGCGTTACGTCGAATCATTCGGAAATAACGTGTAGAACATATTCTCTAACGAAGAACACGCAAACTTCCGATCACGGGCGCAACCGAAAAAGAACCGCACCGTAATTAATTATCCTCGGGACAAGGATTCGTTAATTTGATTATAAAATATACTTACTGTTAGATTAAAATTGACCACAACCCACTTGTGTTCTGATGAAACATCGTTTATTTACTTATGTGTCACGAGATATCTTTTCAAACATTTTAAAAATTGAAGCATTTAAGGAAAATGTAAATGATTTGATTTTAACTGTAAACTATCCTAAAATTAACGACAGTAGCTAACAAACCTGCCGTCAAGGATCTTACTAACGATGCTATTAGTGAATGCACGTATACCTGTACGTATTCAGTGCACAGAGCAACTATTTCAAATAACTACAAAACCCTTTGTTTCCAATACAACTACTGTACCTATTACAAAGAAAACGTTTGCCGCATCCTTCAACAGTTTCGCTGCATATTGCATACTTGCATTTGTTAATAGTGTCATTATAAAAGCCATCAACTTTACTTGAAATGTTATAGGTAGTACATAATGTAATTTTGAGCGCTTTTCAAGTGTAAAAAAGCTCTACATTTTAAAAACGTCCTTTCTTTAGCATTCGTGTACTTTTAAATTCTATAAAATTTAACCGAAAATTTCATTATCGATTCACCAGAAAATGATATCGCAAAATTATCGTCAATCTCGACAAGCTGTTGTTAAAGATAAAATGTTTTACAATAATTCTTAAGAAAATTTCGAAAACTTTATAATTCGTATCTATTTAAGTTTTCTTTCATCATTTTTCATATTTTTTTCTCGATATACAGGGTGCTTAAAAAACGGCATGTAGTACCTACTGATCAAAAGGAACAAAAAAGTCTTAATTAACATGGATCCGAAAACTAACAGTTAGTGATCTTTGCGTTGTACTTTACCGCATTGTTCATGAAAAAAATAACAGAAAAATTCTTTTTTCTGGACTATTTTGCGATCTTTTTTAAGCAGCCTGTATATAAAGTCGCGACACTACAATAAGCTTTTCAACAAAAATCGGAACGAGTAAATACTTTTTGTAACTCCTAAGGAAAAATTAGAAAGAAGTAAAGAAGTAACGGGAATGTATAAAAAACGACAACCTCCTTCACTATCCTGACGCATCAGGGGTGCCGATAGTGAATGAGAAAGATATACAAAATACATGGGAGCAATACATAAGTGGGCTGTTTGATGATGAAAGGCCAGATCTACAAATCAACGGCGAAGATGCAGAGGGACCGGAGATACTCAATGAAGAAGTGTTGCATGCCATAGTAATTGCACAAAATAGAAAAGCAACCGGACCCGACGGAATCCTTGTTGAAATCTTAAAGCTTATTGAGGATAGGAAATATATGCAAAATTACAAAAATATATAACGTAGTATCCTACGTTACAGCGGAATAATACCAGAAGACTGGCTAAAGTCAACCTTCATAACAATTCCCAAAAAGCCACGTCCTAGAGCATGCGGAGACTACAGGTTAATAAGCCTGATGAGCCACTTGTTGAAGACCTTCTTGCGTATTATCCAAATGGGATTTAGGAACGCATGTGGAACTCGAGAAGCCATCTTTGGGATCGGCGTTCTTCTTCAGAAATGTCACGATCAACGTAAAGATATTTACGCATGTTTCATAGACTACGAGAAGGCCTTCGACAGAGTGCGCCATTCTAAGCTAATAGACATGCTGCGCCGAATTGGATTAGATAGTAAAGATATTCAAATTATCGAAAATCTGTACTGGGGCCAGACAGCAGAAGTAAGGACAGGGAATATAAGGAAATCAAACCTAAAAATACAACGAGGGGTCCGACAGGGCTGTGTTCTTTCACCCCTCCTGTTCAATCTTTATTCCGACCAAATCTTTAAAGAAGCCCTAGAAGACGTGGAATATGGAGTAAAAATTAATGGTGTCTTAATAAATACAATTAGATACGCAGATGACACCCTTATTTTGGGCGTTAACTTGGATGGTCTGCAACACCTAATAAATAAAATTAGTAGAACAGGTATAGAACTAGGACTCAACATAAATGTTAATAAAACAAAGTTTATGGTAGTCAGTCGAGAGCAGCACCAAAGCGCGAGATTAAGTCTAAATGGCGCTACGATAGAACGAGTCAACCAATTTAAATACCTAGGCAGTATAATAACGGAGAAATTGGACCCCGAGGTGGAAATCAAATGTCGAATTGAAATAGCAAGAGCAACTTTTAAAAGAATGAGAACTCTCTTTTGTAACGATGATCTGAACTTGAAATTGCGCCAGTGTATGGAAAGTGCTATGTTTGGTCAGTGCTGTTATATGGCGCAGAGTGTTGGACCTTGAAGGTGAACTTACTTAACAGACTGGAAGTATTCGAAATGTGGACTCATAGAAGAATGCTCAGAGTCCCATGGACAGACCTACTAACTAACGTCGAAGTATTGAGACGTGCTAGAGTGAAAAGACAATTAATAACAACTATAAAATGCCGTAAAATCGCTTATCTCGGTCACATACTACGAGGTGAGAAATATCGACTCCTCCAGCTCACAATGAAAGGCAAAATAGGCAGTAGGCGCGGAGTGGGTAGAAAACAGTTGTCGTGGCTGAAAAACATCAGAGACTGGACAGGCATAAAGGGTGCTGGACAGTTCTTTAGAATGGCAGAAGATAGAGATGCACTCTCCACAGTCATCGCCAACGTTCGGGAGACCGAACATGGCACCTAAAGAAGAAGAAGAAGGAAAATTCTCTTCCGATCGTCTATAACGGTTTCTCTTGCGAATGCTTCGTACGTGGACTCTGTCTGATATTCCTGATTGTGCATTAAAAAATGTACGCGAGGAACATTATCAAAAATCGAAAACCTATACCACAGACGACGTGCATTCAAATTGTAACTCGGATTCTGCTAATTCGCAGTTGAAAATGAGACGTCGTCGTCTCGTCGGAAACAACTTCTGACACAACGCCGACGCCGACGCGTCGGTGACGATGACGTTAGTGAACGTCGACGATTTAAGACACAATAATATACCTAGCATTTTGATTTTCGAAAGCTCATTCAATTTCTTCGATAACTCCTTTATAAAGGACTTGGCGCTATATTTTTTAAGTACCTCAGTACTGAATAGTGCTGAAATTGTAGCTGACGGTATATTTTCAAGGTAAAATTAACACCTAACCGTTTATAAAACTGTGCATTTATGTCTATTAGATAAGCAATTAAAATGTTATTTTAGAACAAATAATTTGTCATTATCAACTGCACAATCTGAACTGGTTATTAGGTATTTAATTATAGGTGCTATGAATACTGTTTTGCAAATAGAAGGGTTGAAAGATTGGAATTTTAAAAATATTTTTACATTTTTGTAATTACGCGATAGACCGTCGGTAAATATAAATCGTCAGTAATTCGAATAGTTACTGTAAAAAAAAATGATTGATTTTCGTCGATTTTTGTTTACATTCTTTATTGTTTATCTTCTCTAGGCAGTATTTTCTGATTATTGAAAATCGTGTTTACTTAATAAACATATTTGCTTTAATCAAAAAAACGTATAGAATTTTTAAAATTTCATCGTTTTAAGAAATAATATTGTAATAAATATCAGGACGCGTATTCTTTGTGTGCCTAACTATAAAATTTATATTTTCGTAATTGCAAATGTAATTTTGATCACATATAGTCAATATTTAGACTCTATTGTTTTTAGTTAACTTTTACATATATTTAAACTGAAATATGAAAAGCCCAAAACAATAAAAAGCATCGTACGTGGCTTAACGAATAATTTGAGTAGAATGGATTTTAAAACATGAATACATGGAGACCCATTGTGTTAAGTTGAAATGAATTGTGCGTTCTTCATGTGTATAGGATATCATTTTATTAATTGTTACGCCTTTTCAGGGCATATATCGTACAACGTTAAATTTTCTAACGAGTTCATTTTCAAAAGTTCAGAAAGTTATTCTGATGCTGAATTGTGAAGTTTCTTCCTGCAATTTATTTTTATAAAATTACTATTAGCCATACCTACCTACATATTCGTGACTTTAAATTTAAAAAAAATTGTTTTAGGTACAACGCATGTGGATGCGCAGTGAGCTCGCTTGGGTTGACACGACCCACTCTAAATCTTATGAGACATTTAAGAACGGTCAGTTTTATGATGATTAACGATTAGCTAGTGCATTGTGTCGCGTCGTGTCGCGTTCCGCCGCGCCGCGTTGTTTGTGTACGTCTCATTTTTGTGAACATTCTGGTTTTTGATGGTGAAAGACTATCATCTGTGGGTGCTCCAGAGTCTTCTACAGATGTGCTGGAAAATGGTACTGTAATCTTTTTTTTTTAATTAATTTTGAAGTTCTATATTGGAAATGTTTTATCGTTACGTAAATAAGCGATATATTTTTAAGTACTTGTGTTTTAAGGCGAGTTTGATAGTAATAATTTAACAAATTTAGAAAAAATCTTTCGGGCGTTTAATAAAATGTAGATAATTATTAAATTATTTAATGAAGTAGAGGTCACAAATACCTCAACAGGTCCAAAAACGAAAAAACGTAATACACATAAAATTCGATGAATTTTATACGTATAAAAAAATAATACTTAGTGCCTACATAAAACGTATATTAGACGTTTTAAGAGTAAATAAACTTACTGGCATTGCTGTTATCTTTTCCGTTATCTATTGTTCTTGAAAACATTATAGACACGTTATTTTATTACTGACACTAGGATTTCAATCGATAACTTTATGTTTATTATCGAGTGACGTAATCTTTCTCAAACGATTGCATCCTTGCTTTAGGGACGACGACGTTACAAGTGCTATATCGACATTATTTTAGTAATTTTACGTGAGCTTACATTGTAACGTTGGATTTACCACTTTTAATCACGCGTATATAAATAACAGTCCTCTTAAATAAGGCACGAAAAACTTTACGTGACTTCTTTTTGGTGACGTGCCGTACCGTTACCTACATTAAACTGTGCAAACCACATTATTTACGATTGTTCGTTTATCTATAGAGGCACTTCTCAAATTATAATCGAGTTTTCGATTCGCTTAACACCAATATGATCTGATTGTAATTTAAATTTCGAAATGGGTTATTTTATAACAATAATCTACCCTATTTACACAACATGCTAACAATCTTCCTCCCGCGTTCGTCTATGATTAAACATAAAAAATATGCAGATTAGTCATTTTGACCTAAAAACCCATAAAGTAGAATCGCGCCAAATCCCCATACAAAGAAGTGCTTAACACTTTCCTCATCGAAACCGCCCTATAACGCATAAAGGGCTCCCTGCCCAAGTTATAAGAGCAAATCAATTCTGAAGCGCACTCTATACGGACCCTCATCGAGTTGGTCCACCGAAGAATGTCATTCGCAAGAGAAATGTTAAAAATGACAAGATTATCGAGGCCCCGGGAACGTGACCGCGAGACAGACCTCGAAAATAAATGCGACCGTCGAATTTCCAATTATCTAAAATGAAATCGGTCGACCATTAATAAGTTTTAAGCAATTTTTAATTCGAACTTAATCAAAACGGATCCGCGTGCGAACATTTAAATTTGTACGGCTTGGACGTTCTTTGCGGACCGTCGTCCACGTTAAAAATTACCTACCTGGTACGTGAACAAAATTACATACGTAAATGAGAGGGTTTTACAAATTTCACCTCTTCCCGGGCCGATTTCTATGTCAACTTAATTACCATGCGGCGCTTTTTGAATTGTAGCCGCGCACGGTTCAAATTAAGCTTTTAAATATTAAGTTAGATTCTTGCGAACGTGGCCTGCCGTCCGCAGAGATTAAAGTTGACCGCACGGTTTAGAAATTTTCGCACGTTCGAAAAATGATATTGCACATTTCCAAGACTGAAATATGCTATCGAAAAAATTTTATTTACGAAATAATTTCGGAAAGCGTGCTTTTTATTTTAATATTAATTTCGATTATATTTTAACGAACGTTTGTAAATTAATTTGTCGTAATTTTTTATTTAAGTTGGCGCTCGCTTAATGCAAAACCTATTCGATTACCCACTACTTACGTCTAAAAACGTAAATAGTTAAATGCCTATAGTAAACGTCGAATAAAATTGACTGTATAATTAGATCTTTTCGTGAAGCAAAATCAGTATGCTAGAAGCATCTGCCTTTTTCATAACTGAAGTTTTCTAACGCCCGCTGTGAGCCCTGAGCTCCCTACCTCGTTGGTATTCTTCATATGTTGTTTTGCAAAAAATAAAATTCTTTATGCGTTTTCACTCTCAAATCACTGTATGAAAAGGGATCTTACATGCCTATTTCTGACTCAAATATTGTCAATAATATATCGCATTAGAATAAAAAAAAAAAAACGAAAGCCGCGTCTGCACTTTTAGGAGATCATTTCGAGAATTCCCGTTTCTTATAATATAGTTTATTCAGCATCGTTACGCTGTCGCAAACATTTACGAGAATAAGTTGCCACCGCAATTTGAGAATCAAACTAATCGAATCGACTACAAAATTAAGAATTTTCCTAAAATTCAATTAGATAGCGGAGCTACAAAAAAAAATGTTCGTTGGTATTCATCTAATTGATGATCATTTCAAAATTTGATTTGGTTCAAAAGTTAAATAATAAGTCAACTATAATTAACCTTTGTGAAGCAATAAAGCCCTTTACGAAGTGAACATTTTTGCGCGGAAAAAAAACTCGGCCCTCTTGAATACGAGTTGTTAACTAAATTTTGCGTCAAACGAAATTGCACGTTACGCAGAAACGTGAGCTCAGAAATTTTCAACGGACCTCGTCAAATTACGGATGGGCAACATCGACACCTGTTGTTGTACGCCGAAGTCCCTTGGCCATTCCGTATAAAAGCGCGATCCATCTTCGGATACATATCGTGAATTCACAATATCCGTAACGCTTCCAGGTGCCCATGTTAACGTGAATGGTTGAACTTTTTAAATTCGAGCTTTTGACAAGGATTAAGCTGTGAAAGTGACCTTTTAGAATCTAGTAGACCGTCAAGTGAAAATCTATCAATGTTGTATGGGTATATGTTATATTAAGGGCCGATTTTGCAATCATCGAGTTAACTACAAATAAACATTTTTAAAAAAATTTATACCTACGACAAATTCGAACTGTACAAAATTTTTAGTTTAATTTGCATTGTATCGATTTTCCCGACTAGATCGCAAACGTTTTTTACACGACTAAAATATTTTAAAGGTTGTGAATGTGGCAAGAGAACCGCCAGGTGTCTCCGCTTTTGGTTTTTCAAGATATGTGGGAGATGAGGGTGTTGGTCACATATTGAACTTTGGTGGAAGGAAAGGTATTGCAGTGGGATATTAAGGGTTTTAAGGATGGGCCATTTTCCGGGAAAACCAAAAGTGGAGAAACACCTGGAACAAGAGCGCTCACATATTCTTTTTCAATTTAATTTAATTTTGTTTTAATTTTTAAACTAGTTACTATCTACGTTTAAAAAAAAATAAACATTTTGGACATAGCGCAATCACTACGATAAGAGTTCTTAAATTGAAGTAGTTTGTGCGCAATTTTAGACGACTTTTGTAATTTTCGGTATTAATTAATCTTAATTATATAGGTGTATTGGTAAACAAACAATGGTTGTTGTATTCGCGTGTTTTAAGAGTAACGTCTATCTATAGCTTATCCAAACCTATATGATGTTCAGGTCATCAATAAAAGTTTACTAGATGATGACGTTTCACACAGTGCTGTCACCTCGTACCTCGTATTTTGACAGTTCTAATAAATTGTTGTCTTTCTTTATACCATCTAATATGTGCGTAGTCCATCCCAGTAAGGGACAAGGTTGGGACCAGCCGTTTTGTCCCTTAAATAGAGATGTCCTTCATTAGGAGGGGCAGTCAGATTTATACAAATCTCGTATCTACAAATAAACCCCGCAATAAAATTTAAACGAAAAAAGTCAAGTTTAAACCTTTAAAATAATAAATTAAAAGTATAATTTAAGACTTGAATCGACGAATCATTATAAAAAATGTTTATTGAATTAATTTTCATATGTATAATACATATATATCTACATAATAAATTTATCATTTAAAAAAATATTAAATAAATATATATTAAATATTAAATATTATATTATATATAATGAGTTATTCTGACTATCTTATGCATCTAGTGTAAAAACGTCGTCTGTTAAAATCTGGTAACAATATTCTGACTTTTTCCACTGTTTATCTATCTACTTATAGCTACGCGACAACACAAAATTTACTTTTTGCGAGTTATGTCCTTCTGTCAAACATGGAGATATCTAATATTTAAAAAACAGCTATTAAATATTATATTTACTAAATTCTATCTAGCAGACAGTAAGGCACATACGGGGCGGTTTTAAATAGTAGAATTCATTTTTAAAAACTACCCATAATTGTTTAACAGTTAAACTTAAAATCTAATTTATTGACAATTACGTATTTACATGTTATTACACTTCGTCCAAACCTATATGCAATCCACGTCATCAATACAAGGTTACTAGATGATGACGTTTCACATAGTGCTGTCACCTCGTACCTCGTATTTTTACAGTTCTAATAAATCGTGATGTTTCTTTATGCCATCTAATATGAGCGCAGGTAAATCATCTATAGAATATGTCACTTTCCAAACTTTAAACCGAATCACAAATAAACAATCTAGTAACTTTTTTTGGTGACGTAAATTGCATATAGGTTGGATAGGCTATATTACTGCTTACTGACTCGACTCGGCAAATGCAGTTTAAATAGTTTTATAAGTACATTTATAGGTAAGTACCTATGTTGTTTTGAGGAATCACAATTACAGATTGAGAAACGTCACCATTCGTATATTTAATTTAAAAAACATAGAAAATGTTTTTGGCTGGTGTTATATTTTTCAATTCGATGAGTATATTACGTTTACACTTATCGTTAGACCAACCATTAGGTAATTAAATTTTAAATTAAGCTTAAAAATAGTTATTCCTTAATTTTATTATTAAAATAACACTTCTTTTAATGCTAAAGCCTTTTTGCACTACCTGAAATGTAATGCCACTTTTTGGAGTTGAAGGCAGGGCGTAAAGCAAATCATTTCCGCTCTAAATGATGCACATTACGCCCTGAACATTGAAAATATTGCGTCACGGTAATATTATTAAAGAAAAAATAATATTATTATTAATATTATAAAAAATATGAAGAGGGAGGAATTAAATATCCTCCTTCCAATAAATTAACATTGTAATGACGTAAAACAATGGAAGTAAGTAGGTACATAAGTCAAAAAATTAAATTTAGTAAACTAACTTAAAACCTATTTGACGTATACCTACCTATATTGTCAACATTTATTGTATTTATAATTTAATTACAATAAAAGAAACAAAAAATACTAAATTATCTTCTATTTTTTCAAGTAATATAACTTGTACGACTAATATAAGTATTTTATATAAGTAGGCTAGTGTAGTTTAGGCTTAAAAATTTTAATAACCGAAATACTTACGGTTGTGAAAAACATATGGTTGCTTTTCACAAAATCAAGACAATTTTAAATTAATTTTCTAGATTCTTATCGTGTTCATAACCTCCCTTCTCCCTAAAATCGATGACATAATCGAAGTAATTCAATAATATTCATCATAAACGCGTAATCAAAATAGAATTTTTAATTTATTGCGCGTCCCTATAGCTTGTAAAAAATGATGAACCGTACTACCTATTTCGAAAAATTGATATTACCATCATAAGAATTCCGACCCCGGATAATTCAGTAGCTCTAAAAAAGGTCCGAGAGTACATTGCCTAATCATAACACGGACTTATTTTTTATTAAACGCCATAGAAACTTTCTTTAGGAGTTGCTATATATACCTACCTTTTCTTTATATATATATTTGAAACAATTTTTACGACATTATTTATAACGATAATAAACTTAACATACCTAACGAAAAAAATTGTTTGGGGATTCAATTGCCCCTAATAACTTTTATACGCGGGGCTTTAGAATTTCTCTTTATTCTTCTCTCGGACGACGCGTCGCAGCGTAAAATTCGTTGTTCCTCACGTCTTTCGCAAAGTTTTGCGATAACTTCGACGTACATTCGGTAGTTGAAACGTCGCGCATGCAACAAACCAATCAGGAAACGGTGAGCTGAATTGTGCAGGGCACAGCGGGGTCATTAATATAGGACGAGCAAAATTGACCACAACTCCACTTAGACCTTAGAGCTTTAGGGAAATAGACCATATTGATTTCCTTTATGGAATTTGCACAGTTTCGAGATTTCCGTTTACAGTCAACTTTATGAAGATAGTCGACGATCCGATTTTAATGTTTGGATATTAGAATGCTATTTAACGTACCGGCATATTGCGCCCATTAAATTTATTTGGCATACTTGGCGTTTAGTTTTAATTAGAAATTTGACTCGGAGGCATGTCCATTTGAGGATCCATATTGAATACTGTACGTGTAAATTGGATGCCAGGAAATTATCTGGTAACTACTACCAATTGTTAAATTAGAACATTGCGCTTAATGTGATATTGACTTGGAGTATGAAGCTAATGTAATAACGCATTCATTATGAACGTCGCGTTTTAATTAGGTACTTTATTCGATTATTTTAACGAACGACAGTTGGTCTACTTTTTTAAGGCCAAAACGAAAATTCGAACTTTCACTCGCGGTGTTTTGATAAGAATACCTACAACGTATTATCTAAATATTCTTGGAATATTTAAATGGAACCCGTAATTTAAATCACAAATTGAGACTACAAACTGGAATTGGTGAACTTTAAGCGAACAGTAACTTTTAGGGTGAATTTTTCAATCGTTAGTTTCGTCACTAACGTTCTTTATAAGTACGGGTAGGTATAGGTAACGTGCTCGATACCTAAAAGATATTAGTTTTGAATATTCATAATATCTACAGTCCTGTAATGTTCTGGCGGCCGAATTTCAAAGGTTATATCTTAATAAATGTGGGGCCAAATTGTATAAAATTTTTACTGGGTAGATATTCATCCGCTATTTGAGATTGCACAGTGAAACTTTTTTATTAATTTATAAACTATCATATAAGGTTTTGCCTTTCATTTAATATATAAATATCGTTGCTATTCGTTTATTATTTTTTGAATAATCGAGTTATGAATCTAGACGTTTTTAAAATACGAGTAAAAATCACGTTTTTTAAAACGTTATATTGACGTAGTAGTAATTTGAGGCCTTTTTGGAAAATTATGAAATTACGCATACTTATGCAGGAATAAAGTGTCTTTAGCATGCAGTTTGTTTAAGTGAAATCCGTCAGGTACTTTTTGAGATATAAGTTTTCAAATTTAGCCGCCAGAACATTTTATTTCTATAATAGTGGATATCGTAAAATATGTCAATAACATGCAGTATCTATTAGATATACAGATGTCCGCCTAATATCAATTAAAAATTGAGAAATATCTATATGGTTATATGTGACAGATAACTATGTAAATATATCCATAACAACAATCAGTGAATAACCAGTGCCTGTATTTTTTACTACAGTAGATGGCCAATGGATATCTACTGTGTACTGATGTGAATATACTGTATAGCAATATTTAAATCATATCCATTATTCATTATTCAATATTATAATTAAAACAACATTTATTTAGGGTTAGTTTTTCAACCATCGGTTGAACTATTAATCAAATACCTGTTTTGACAAAAGTTTGTACGATAGATAATTGATCGATGATTAGAGTTAAAAACAATTAAAAAGTCAACCTTTAATTTACCAATGTTTAAAATTACGAAATGTTTTATTATTGTTAGAGTTTTTACGTTAACAACACATTTTTCTTATTATAGATGTCACACGGTTTATCTTATAAATAGGTACTTAATTTATATAAATTCCTTAAATATTAAAAATCTTGATTTTAATAAATGTCTGAACCTAAAACAGTCAAAAATAGAATAAAATAAATGTATTTAATTGTAGTGTGACGCAATGTTACTATATGTAGTTACATGACCGATATTTTGTAGATATCTGTATGATGTATCAACTGGATTGGAGATATTACGGATCTGGTAGACGTCCTATGTTTATCTAATGCATATTTGGTGCTGTATGGGTACATCACTAGTTGTACAACAATTTTTGACTATCTACTACCCTTTTTATTCGTATGATTTAATCCCTTAAAATTTATTTCTACTCTCGAAAATTAAAATCCCGATTGTGTCAAAATTTCAGTAAGTACCTAACTATTCGGTTGCACCTCGTAAATATGAACATAAAATCCAATACTGTGAAACATCGATCGGCCATACTCTCGACGTATACATTTCAATACATGTCAAACAAAATAAATAAAGGATTAATAACGCTCGTTTTATTTGGAAACGTTTTAGTGATAGGTATACTTTCCATTTCATTTTTTTCCGATATTTACCCTATTTATTTTCTTCTGATAAATTTAAACGAAATTTCGTAACAGACAATTTCCGTTTTAATTTTAAATTAAGTAGAACGTTGTGTATAACTTGAAAAATTATATCAGAAATTTCGGTTTTATTCGATTGCATTTTAATCGGCCCATATAAGCTTAATATGTTTTGTTTCGATGTCTAGTTTATAAACTAAACAATAAATTAAATAACCCCATATTAAAGTGTTTGTAGTTAATTAACGGAAAACTCGAATCATTCCGTTTATATTGGGAAAATTTTGACGAACTCGACCGTACCTCTTCCAATACCACCTGAGCAAGATTAGAAATTTCTAACTAGTTTCCTACTTATTTAATATAAGTTAATAACTGTAAAACCAGTAAGGCTATTAGTATGCGTTGTGCTGAGCCCCGAAGCCCGCACGTAGCTAATGAAATTGTCACCGGTGTTTAACGATTGTTCTTCCCCTTTCCAGGTTGAGACGTTTTCGCTTTTATAGAGCCATATCATAATTTTGCAAGTTTATTTTCCGGGATTTGCTTGTTCAAATTACATTTATGTCATTTTTCCATTTAGAAATCACGTAACCATTATTTTAGTACCTATTTACCCTGCATGTTAATATATGTAAATATTAAGCAAGGGTGGAATTCATCGGTGTCCTTGTTTTACTAGAATAAAATGCTAAACAAACGTAAACGATATCGTTAGGTTTCGGCAAGTATAAATGTTGTTTGAATTATTAATAGTACGGGGAAAGGTTTGTTAGCATTTTAATGTTTTACCTAGATTTTAATAGGAAACAATTAAGCAATTTTCGAGGTTTTCTTTCTCGGATTTAAGTTTTCGTCAATTAAATTGTTGTTTTCGATAATCGAACATTCAAATTCTGCAATACCATTTAGAAACGTCCATCGGAGGCCAAAAATCATTAATCGCGAAGTTCAAAATTTTCATTTCCCATTTAAAATGTTAAATTGTACTTAGGCCAGGAAAAATTTTAATCGGCCATTTCGTTGAGTATATTAGATAAATCGGTAGGTAACTGATCGAAACAATCCTCTATTAAACTAAACCTACTGGAAAAACTTTTTTAGGGTATTAATTTATATATTTTCGTCGTATATCCATCCATTCTCGAGACACGTTCAATTTCGGCGACACAACAATGCCACTTGCGTAACTTAGATACTATTAGTGTTAATAGAGTCACGGTTATTTTATTTCGAACGTCCATCCCGAGTATTTCGTCAAATTTCTAGAACGTTGTCGGCGAAGTTGAAAAAACAAAGCTTGTTATTTAAAGTCTGTCCCTGTACATATACCAAGTCGAGAGGATTAGTGGCACAAGCTTTTACGATTTACCATATTTAGTTTATTATAATTGCAGGAAGAGCCGTGCAAGTCGTTTAGTGTAGTAACGAACGATGCGCATCATAAGAGACGAATATTATCAGGATTTAAATTATAAGCGTTTAAATTTTAATTCGTTTCCGAATATACGATATAATTCGATGACGTAACAACATCGTTTCTTTCTGTAAATCGAATTGTAAACAGTAATGTTTTTCTAATAAATTAAAAATTGATTATAACTTATCTTACTTATAAATTAAAACATTATTAAGGCATTTTTCACAGGAAATCCAAAATATGATAAAAAGAAGATAAAGACCATGTACTAACACATGTAACATATAAATACGGCCCTACGGCAGAGGTGTACAATAAAAAGTAGATAATAAAAATTGGAAAAATTATTTTTATTTACAATTAATTTTAATCTCGTTTACTTTACAAAAAAAAACAGCGAGATATCGTTTTGTAAACATAAAATCGTAAAACTACCCCAACAACTAACTTAATTTAATTGTAAAGAAAACTAATCGCAATCACTTACAGATCGTATTTGTTTCAACTATCCAGACTTCTCTTCCTCGCTTTCTCAATTTCCGTATCCCCAAAATGATTTCTTTTGAATCTTTACCGTCTTTTATAACAACCCTCTGTCGATTTTTCTTTTAAACATCGACTTCTACGCCTTAATTGCCGCCAATCGTGTACCGCCGAACACCCAACGATTTTTGATTTTATTCCAGAAATTCAAATTTTTATTGTTTAAATTGCATAATTTAATGGCAAAATATTGTTATTGCACAAATACAATTTTCTTTAGGTTTTCGCGCACCAAGACGCGTTAAAAGCAAGTCGACGAGGGTACGGGTTGACTTGCACATCGGAATAACCGATAAGATAAAAAAGATACGACTTTTTTCGATATTTACTGATTTTCTGATTACGAAAATAGTTTAATTAATTTTTGATTTAATTATAATTTATTTTTTCATCCGACAATAACGATTATTGTTAACGCATTTGACAGATAATTATTCATATAGCAAAAAATGATACGACAAAAACCTATAAAACTTGAGTGTTCGCAGATATTTGCAATTAAAGTGTGATAAAAATGTTATAAATGCCTCAAATCGCATACCACAATCGTAGGAACGCAATTAGGTACCAATGTTATTAACACTGTATTCTCCCTAGTGCTTGAATTATTACCGAAAAATTTTTCGAGTGCACGATTTTTTGAAAAACTACCCCGAATTACTGAAATTGTGAACTATACTGCAGTAGAAAAAGATTGACTACTTATTTAAAAGATAACTTTACGTCGATACAGCAGCGGTTTACGACAAATTCGGTTACCTCGATTCGTCTCCCTAAAAAACGATCGTAAAATACAAACACATGTACAACTTCAGCTACATTAAAGTTAATAAGGGGGTTCCTTTTAGACGCCCACAGATTGCTTAACAGATAATGATAATTTTCTTACAGTTTATGATATGATTTGCGTAGATAGCTATTTAAGGGCGAAAGTTACATTATTTCAAACCGACGCCGATGTGGGGTAGCGTTGTAGGCTTTTGAATTAGTATCGGCGAAATTATGTGCAGGTTTTAAAACAGTTCAGTTCTTTATAAAGTTTGTTAAATTTTAGTTAGAATAAAAACAATTCTTTTAACTTTAATAGATACGCATTTATTTTGATATTTTATCTACTTTAATAAAGTTTAGAAATTAAAAAAAAATGAACTTGTTTAGTTCGTTGCTCAATATTGTTATTTTACACACGATACCTACAAATTATTCTAAAACGAAGGAACCTTACAAGATTTATGATTGAGATTAACAAAATTACCACGCAAGTAATTTGGTGATGTTTTCATCGTCATAAAAAGCCTATAAAACGTAATTTCTGTTTTGTGTTGGTTGTCCTAACGTTGTTTGTACTGATCCCTTATAAACTGATACTAAATGTTTGACAACTTGTGTTTTATTAACGTATTTTTAAATGTGTAGGTAGTATTTATTACTACCTACAATCGGCGTGTAATGTTCCTCGAAATATGTATATACAGTGCGTTTCACTTTCAATGAAGACACCTTCAAAATGAAAATTGTATTCGTCTTCAGGGCAACTTAGTTGAAAAATACTTTATTTAAAATTTTGTTCGTTAACCTGTTGTCTAATTTGCTTATTTTATTGAATTAAATGAATATAAAAATGTTGAAAAATTACAAAAATTAAAATTTTTCAACGAAAATATTTGGATATTTTTGTGATTTGCAACAACTTTTTTTAATATTGTTTTATACTATCTTAATCGCTAATATGACTTTACTCGAAACACCAATTTTTATTTTGATCGCAGTTGGTTAGGTTTTGAACTTAGAAAATTCTATTGCCACATATGCGTCTTAATGGACTAAATAACCTGTGAAAATTTTACATTGATTGCTTCAAAAATGAAAAAGTTATTCGGGTGTTACTCACATTGTTCGAGTTGAACAATACGTATAAATTATTAACTAAAAGGGCTGCACGCAAATCTTTAATCTATTATTGAAATTTAGGAATCTATTGAAATTTTGAACACGAATAAAATGGTGACCATTGCGCAACAACTTCCACCGCCATCACCTATTAAAAAATTTAATGGATTTAAAAATATTTGAACGTATTTTCAATATTCAATAAGTGCAATTTTATGAGCGTCGTAAATTTACGAAACGGTTATGCCTCGCTTTCTATAGGCGAAGCTTGTAAAAATGTGAAATAAAAGAAATTCCGGATAATTGTTTATGAGGACGATGCCATAAATTTGGAGAGGGGTCATTTTTAATGTTAACCGAAGTAGAGGCATAATGCGTCGCAACATAAGAAATAATACCTTACGATAAACTTTAAATTAAACCGACCCCAACATCCTTCAATCCTCAAATTTTACGCTTCGCCAAGAAAAACAGACGCTGCCCTTAATAATTGATGATTTAGGAGTCCAAATCTGAACAGATCTAATCGAACTGGGGAATTGCGCGGATCCTTGTTTCATACGTGATGGTTGGCGAAATTATTTTTCATCGCCGCTTTTTAGAAAACGAAGAGTACAACGAATCTTAATAATTATTGTAATTTGCAATTTTAAATGGTGGAGTAAGTGCTCGCCAAAAAATAAACAACCCCGCCGTGACAGCAGATGTAATAAACTTTCCGCAGTGCTAAAATTTATGTGCGATGAACTGTAAGCAGTATCTCTTGGATGGGGCGCTCATTTAAAATGCGTCGAGAGCCATCGGTGATGTGTTGCTACTAATTTTTAACGATTTAGGATCGTTCAAAATTTCTAAGCGAACATCTGTTAGAAATTCTCGATGGGGAATTCGATCGGGTGCGTTGGAAATTTCATGAAATAGCACGATGTAAATTGTGTTTTTTGTACATACTAGGTACGTACGTATCCTGCCGTTTGTGGTAGAAAACACGGAACCGATCTGACACTCGTCCAGTTTCGCGCACATTTTCAACAGCATCACACAATTAACCTTTTTTAATTATAAATAACAATATGAAGAGGAACGGACGTAAGTCCTAAACTAATTTAGTAGACACGCAAAAATAAGTATAGGTATAATACCTACCTTGTTACGTGCAAAAAAAAAATGATAAAAATAAAATAAAATTTGATCGAAAAATAATTATTTAATAATGGTAAACAAGCACTTAACAAAATTTAGAGGCCTGTCGGCTAGCTTTTGGGACAGTGGAGTTCGGCCGGGTTCTAATAATAACAAACAAAATTAAATAAAGGGCGCCAAGTAATTTTCCTTAGACCAATAACTATTAAGAAAGGGGAAAATTACTAAAATTATATGATGTTAAATAGTTACAATAGTTAAATTATCCAGAAACGTACAATACTAGAGTTAATTTTGGTATCTGGCCTAAATGAAGTCCTAAATTTAATATGAACAATTTTACATAAATGGGTAAATACGCTAATGCTTCTCGAGAAACACTTCGTTAACAATAATTAATATAAACAATAACAAAAATATAAATTATTCCGAACGACAATTGATTAAACTTAGCTGTCTCTGCGTGGTAACTGAAATCGACCTTTCCAGTCAACCTCCGGCAACAAAATCCAAGTCCAACCAATAACAAGTAAATCCAAACAGTAAATCCAATCCAAAAACAGTAACAAAAATAAATCCAAAAAAAGAGAAAATCCAAAGTAGAAAAATATGAGCCAAATCTAGGACCTAAAAAGACTATTACTAATACCTAGAAGTATTTAGACATAGCCCTACTCACCTCCTACGGAGGGTACGGAGGTCCTATTATTTCAAAGAAGTTACAATATATATATTTTATTTAATCCGACTACGTCGGTGGGTCCTCAACACCCTGGCCGTTATTCTTATTCGTTTCCACTTTAAAGCGATAAACAAAACACAAACTAGGAAAAATGAACCAAGATTAACGGAGTATATATATTGGAAAAATTACAAATGTGACTTTTTTATTTATGTTGATATTTTTCTACTAACCCGTTTCTAAACGACCGCCCTTAATAATTGAAAATCTACGCCAGCCAACTCCTCTTATGCCGAAATTGAATTTGAATTTAATTTAAATTAAAAAAAAAAACGTATCAACCTACATATTATAGATCGGAGCTTAGGCCTCCACAAACCCGAATTAACTTAGTCAAGTTTAATCCAGCTTTTTCTCAATTTCCAACCACTTTTCCTCATTTCGTTAAATTGCGTTGCTGCCAGTTTCGCCGTAATATTCTTTACTTCGCACTAAATTAAGTTGTAAAGATCTATTCTGTATTCGCGAGTCATCGATTGTTACATATTTTCAAGTCCGATTTAGTTATTAAGTTTTAAAACCTTCTATGCGATATAAAATAAAATAAAAGTCGAGAGAACGATAAGGCGAAATATCGCTACATTCTCAACATTTTGTCAAACCGACCTAACTTATAGAGAAGTTTTAATCCACGTTCAACTTAGATATGCGAAAGTTTCTTATAAGTCTCGGAAATAGTTAAACTTTTAAGTTACACAGAATAACGCACGTATTTACTACGAATCCTATCTATGTACGTATAGAATATAACGAAACTCGGCGTCATTCTTATTATATTGCCATAAATATACCTATACATAATTATGTAGGTAGGTACCTAACAATTTATTATTAATTAATTCTGAAATAATTCGATTAAAATTACCTTAAAGTTTCGAAATCGGCAGTTTGAATATTTAAACGCATTAAAATTGTATTTCGAATATGTAAATTTACTTTAGAAGTCGATTCAAAAACCTTAGCAATCCCGTACACGAGAGTCCCGCGGTTCAAAGAAGGACTTCCTCCGGTGCTTTGAATGCATTAGAAAATCAAAAGGGTATTCGGGTCCATATAATGCGTGCTACCGACCGACCTTTTGCAAGCTCACGTAAGTAATTATGAGAAAGTTGTGCTTTTGCTAAGAATTTTTGATGTAATAGAAACATACCCGCATAGTTGACTTTTCTATTATAAATAAAAACTTAAAAATGTAGGTACCCAAGTCCCAAGTAAATTTAACGAAAAGGTCACATTTAAGGGTTACATTATCCGAATCGATTTCGGAGCTTGAATTGCTACCCGAGGGTCGGCGAGTATAATATAAATGGGAATAACCGAGTCGCGTCACACAAGTGGTTAGTGATATAGGTAACTATAAATTCAATGATGCGGAACACGGCTGGAAAGTATCGAATTTATAGTCGCTTCCATTAATCGGCACCCGAATCTTGCGTATTTATAAATCGACGTAGTCTTCTCTAGAAGGGACAAAACTTACGTGAAAATCGATCATGCAGCATTTACGGAACTTTAGATGCCGAATATACGATCCTGCAAATTTTTATCACCCCCCCACTCCCCGTTGAGTTTTTGGCATCGTCTCGGAAAATGGCCGCTAATTACGATTTTTATTTTTCCGCGCGATCCAAAAACGTGCCAGAAATAAATTAAGGATCTATAGTTTTTAATGTATAGTAGTAACGGGATGGGTCTTTTTTTTTCGTTTGACATTTAAACGCGTTCTGCGCCGCATTTAAATTTACGACTATTGTCGAATGCAATTTAGAGCAGGTACTTAATTTATTATTAAGTTGATAACTGATTTATGGCTAAATAAGAGACCAAGACGATCTCGACGAGTTTCTTTGAAAAAAGAAAACTTCGTACGAACAAAACAGCGGCTCCTGCAAATTACCCGTTTAGGGGTAGATATACTTACCTAAATGTTAGCACCTACTTAAAAAGTACAGTGAGGTTTTATATCGGGCACTTTTACACTAACATGGTTGTTGTTTAATATTGTTCGAGTCTATAGGTACCGTAGAAAAGAATTATTCAAAAATGTTTTTAAGGACATTTTGTACTAAAATCCATATTTAAGGAAATAATTAATTAATACTTATATGTTTGTAGGTAGTGATATTTAAACCAGATATAAATGACTAGACATTCCCTAAAATGGGAAAGTTATTAGGCCAAAATAAACACGTGAATCCATCGACTAAATGACTTAGAAACATCTACTTAAGTAATTCGGTTTTTTATTACTGCCTATTGTATCTACTTTATTTTTTAAATTATGCATATGTTAATACATAAACAAAAATCGTTGTAAGTGCACATTTGATTATCGTAATGTTGGAGATAACGCGCATATGTTTTGTCGGACAAAGTCCCTGCCCGAGCCCAAGGATTTAACGACTATCGGCGAGGAATTTATTTGGATTAGTTCGAACTTTCTTCAATAAACGGTGCGTGTGATCGGGTCGATTTTTAAATATTCCTGTTTCGGAGAAAACTGTACATTTTTTAATTGAAATTTTTCGATTGAAATTTTTTTTTACGTCGAAACAGATAGAGGCGAATTTTTTCCACCACTACAGTTAGTCGTACGAATTTTTCTCTTTTCTAACATTTCTACGTTAAAATTGTCAATATGCTGTTTAAATGCGAGAAATAGGAACAGGTCTTTTGTAACCGTGGGACGAGTGTTAGAACACACAACCACAAGTACACAGATTTTATTAAATTTGTGCATTTTACTTATTTATTATAAAATTATTATAAAATTTTTGATCGGCCGCCATTTTGAAACTGATTGTGAGGTTATCTCGGTTAATAATTATCGTATCGGTAATGTGAAATATTTTTTAGAATAGGCAAAAAATTCTCTATCGACCATGTCTCTTTATAATTTTCGTTAAAACGCACGGTTTTCGAGATAATCGAGAAAAAATGATAAAAAGGTTGTTAATTCTTACAAAAATACTCTCGAGAATATTTCTCTAGTAAATGTAATTTATCAAAAGATACATTTCTTTCGAGAAAAAATGCTAAAAGGGAGTTTTGAGACATGTTACATGGAAATTCGATACCGAGGCTTTGCGCGCGGTCGGTTCTTTAATTTAACTTCGTTTAGTTGCTGGAAAATTTCTACAAATTCTCTCTTACATGTATCGATTACATTCTTATACAGTTTAAAATAAGAAAGGGACGTTAAGCTTTTGAAAAACCTTGTAGGTCGACATGTATAGCCTTCATAATTGCAAGAGTTTAATGCTACTGCGTAAATATAATCAGGACGATAGGCGACTTAGATTTGCAATTTTAGTACTTATCTGTGTTTATAATTGAAAATCGAGATAATACTTCTAAATATTAGATAATATATAAATATTTACCTATGTTTTTACAGTGTGTCCGAAAAATATACCTTAGTAAATACCCACGTCAGTGAAAAGTGTTTTAAATAGAAGCTGTTTAGTATTTAGGTCTCTACCGTATAAGAAGAAAAACAAAAGCGCAACGAAAAACACATTAATTTTTTAAACAACCGGGTACCTTCACATTGAAGTCATTTTATAGGGATTTTTCTCTTTTCAATGATGCGAAATTTTAACACCCTTACATCACTCATTTTTTTTTTAAATCGCAAAATGTACTATCACGTTTATTTTGACTGTCAATATTAAACTGTAGTAATACTAAACAACTTTTATTTAAAACATTTTTCTCTAATATGACTATTTGCTGAGGTGTATATATAACGTATTCCATACTTTTCGGACACACTGTACTTATATATGCTACTACGTATATTATTCTTTCCAAGATATTTTACGTCTAACTATATAGTTGATAAAATTATTTGGTTATGGCACAAAAAAAATCAAAAATTATTACTTCCGTTAAAGTCTAAAATGCTAGGCGTAAAAGCAAATGTTCTCTATAATTTTAAAAATTACCATTGTGTTACGCAGTAAAAGTTGAAATACAATAATAGTATCGTTTCAGAAATCGTAAAGTTAAGTAAACGGTCTAAAGCCTGCGAATGTGTATTTATGTAGGTAGGTATTCGTTTCGCTATTTGTTTTATTCCCCACCGAGATTTGATTGAAAGAATAGAGGATGCGAAGTCAAAGTAGACTAAAATTTCCGACACCGTTGTCACCGTGCTTGCCGTAACCAGTGCTAAAAGATGCGTAAGTATCACAAAAGGAATTTGAATTATTTATTAATTAAAACTTATCGCCGACTTATTACCGACATCTTTCGTTGTTTTTTTCATCGCATTCCGTTTAAGTCTTTTAATTAGAAATCCTTATCGTAATTTGCATTGGTGAAATTTTGTTGTGTATTATAAGCATAATTTTCAATTAAATCACTTCATTTCATTCTTTTCATTCTAAAAACGACGATCGACTTACTTTAAAACAAAAATAATTTGTAACCATGGTAATCTGTCAGCCGTGTATTACAGAATACAAATCATCAGCTCTTCTAAAGCTCGTGTACATCGGCTTGATGGCACTCGACATATCAAATTTTCTCATTTTACGCTCGATGTTAAGAGAATTAATTATTTGCTCCAAATTTTTTGAACTCACTTCGAATAAATGATGTAATTAAAAAAAAACTCGCAAACGGATTGAAAGCGACAAAAGCCCAAACCGTTTTGTACAGCTGGAACTCAAATGGAATAACCATTGAGTCGTATTAATCTTTTATTATTGTCGCACAAAAGCCCATTGTTTTAAAAATTTTAGGCCTAATTCGAAATAAATTCCAGAAACGCCATGACGGATTAGAGAGCGCAATACGCAAACAATGCGACGATTCCTAAATCATAAAGGATAACATATTTTTTTTTCTAATTCGGTACCTATCGATCGGTATTAAACTAAATTTTTCTGTACGTATAAATGCGGGTAGTAGAAAATGAGTTTTACTTGTACGAGTTGCACTTATGTACATAGTAGAATAAACTTGAAAATGCCCTTCGGCGGCAACCGCAATTTTTTACGTTCAAATCGAAATAAAAACAACAAAATAACTTTAAAGTTTTATTTATCTTGGGCTAGGAGGTTGTTCGGAATGATAAATTTTATTTTAAATAAGTTTTCCACAAATAACTTTACGATAAAAATTTAAATAGACGTTCATATATATAAATGGAGTTGCTGTCACTTTATATTAAACTTTCTCTAAAACTCCCTCTAATGTCGAGAATTTATATAATATATGTGATTTTTAAAGCCCTTTAATTACGCAATTAAAACTTTGCGAAATCGTTTCCTCTTACCACATAATTCATTAGGTATTTCGGGGGCGGAAGTGAAAAGCGGCACCCTCAGGCAGAATAGGTAAACTTGGCGAAGTTTAACCTTTTGAATTTTTAAAATACCCACCTTTAATATAATAAAAGAAAATTTATAGCAACTTCGTTTTAATAAAATAAATATACATAAATAATATTCATATATTCAACGTTTATATCGAGAAAACATCGACTTATGTATGTACTTAGGTAGTCATCATTTACAAATTGTACAAAAATGTATAAAACTAACGCAAACGGTAAATTACTTACATACGTATAGAGTTACATTTCAATTAAAAATAAACTGGTCCCGTAAAAACCGTTTCTACCTCAGAGCTACCACATTCGCTCTATAAAACACATTCGATGTTCGTGCGCTTTCTATGTTAATCGAATTTAATGTGGCCACGAGACAGAAAAGTAACAAAATAATTAAATACGACCCTCGGAGATGAATTGATCGGAAGTTCGAAATTTCCCGTAAAATTCTTTATTTAAACGTCCTCCCTTTCAAGTCACCTCCGCTTTCTAACGAAAACAAATAACGCAAAAACGGAATTCGTAATAAAATTGCAAAAGTTCAGGCACTATCGTTCACTAATGCTTGTGATACTTTACTGATTGATATGGTTTTCATTGGTGTGTCCAAAATGTGTAAGACACGAAAATTTTATTGATGGGGGATATGTGCGCTTTTCTTTTAGTTTTATTTTACAGCTTCCGTTACGACGTTCGAACAACGTCGCTCGAAAGTTTGCATGTTATAAGCTCGACCGCAGTTGACACTTTTCAGAGGTCTCCTGCGACCTCCGTCGACACAATGTATTTTATTAGAGTCCACACGCAGTACAATCCGTCCCAACTTCAAATTCCAATTCCGGTTCCGTTGGGAAGCGTATGAAGTTGGGTATCTTTCTTGATCTCGTCGATAGTAGATACCGATACTTTTCTTTCGGTCAAATCCAAAGAAAACTTAAAGCTGATTTCACCCTTGTCCCCAAAGATAGCCGTCGGGTTCTCGAATACCGCTTCCCTTTCGACATCTCGTTTTACTTCCCGAACCACATTGTTTACCCTCCTTTGTAAACAAGAATACACCACAAAAGTTATACATGCGACTAGAAATAAAAACAAACCGGCGCCCCCAATTAAAAGAAACAAATTGTTTTCGACGAAAACGAAAAAACCTTCCCTCTTGAAATCCTCTTCCGATTTGCAATCGGTTACGTCCTTGGGATTTATTAAATTCAACGGGAGCCCTTCCAATTTCGGAGGTGAGGCACACGTGGCATTTTGAAATACGACGCTTCTATTTATACTCGTAAACATCGGCTTTATATGACACAAATCGCAGGACCACGGATTGTCTTGTAATCTGAGGTGGTGTAGGTGCTCGAGCTTTAACACGACCCGTTCGTCTAAACCGCGAAATTTATTTCTCGAAATGTCTAATTCAACAAGTTGGCTTGGTAAAACTTGCTCCCCTAGTTTCGTTAGCTCGTTCCCCGATAAATTTAACGCTTTTAAATGATCGGGGAAAAGTCCATGGGGGACTTCGCTAATTCTCATATCCGCAATAGCTAGTTGGCGGATCTTTATTGTGGTTTGTAGTATAACACGGAGGATTTCGTTCGAAAAACGGTTTCCGCTCATCACGAGATTCCGCAACGATTCGGCAACGGGATGGAAGGAGTCGCCCTCTGCCCGATTTAGTTTGTTATAACTAATGTCGAGCTCGTATAAATTACTAAGATTTAAAAAGGCAGTGTTGGTTATTTTCGCTAATCGGTTCCTCGCCAGGCACAGGAGCCGCAGTTCGCCTTGATTAACGAAGGTTTTTTCGAGTATCACCGGGAACATATTACCGTCCAATCGCAACGAGCGGATCCTACGTAGATCTTGAAACTCGTCCGACGCCAGGAATTGCATTCGATTGTTTCCCAAGTCTAGGTGTGTAAGATAAGGCAGAAGGTGGTACATCTGTGTATTAATTCTAGTTAGCCCGCATCCTCTACACTCGAAAGTTCGTAATTCCTGAAAGACAACGGTTATTATTCACCTGCAAATGATGGTTTAATTACTTTGAAACGTTTGCTGTACTTTGATGATGTTTATCGCGCACTCGAAGAGGGTATATAACACCCGCCGTTTCAAAGCACGTTACCGGAATTTTTAGATTTCGTAATAACATTTCTATCACAAACGTTTCGGCTGCAAATGTTATGTTTTACAAGACGATAAAAAGAATCACGAATCGGATCCCTCGGGGCGATCGAAGGCCATTTCAAAAGCAACCTGATATATTAAACGTTTCAGTCTTTCGTTTCTCGGTCGAGCCAAGACATTTGGAAATAACGTTCGACAAATAAATAATTATACTTGTATAAAACATTTTTATTATTGATTTTTCCACAAACTTTTAATCTCGATAAAAGTAGGTGCATGGCCTGAAACCCAAAGTACAATCATCAAAAATCAAAATTGATCAGTCATATACGGAATATGTCAGAAAATATAAATTTTGACTTTTGATGATTGTATTTTGGGTTTAAACCATGCACCAACTTTTATCATGAATAAAGTTTTTTGAGAAATCAGTACAAATGTTTAAGCATGTTTGTTAATGTTAGTGCAGACTATTTCGAGGACATTGTACAATAGGTACGTTAACTTGCCCCCCCCCACTCACAATTTTAAGAAAAGGCGTTTTGCGCTAAACGCACAATAGCTAGCGCCCAAAAATTAGAGCTAGCGCCATAACGGTTACGCTGTAAAACGGTATTACAATGGGGGGGGGGCAAGTTAACGCTAGCCCCCCCCATTGCGAATTTGAAACGTTTAAAGGGCGCATTAGATAGCATAGACCTAGCGCTCTTTAGCGCCACTTTTCAAAAAGCTAACGCCATTTTGGTTCTGAAGTTATTGTAGGTCAAAGGTGGGGGGGGGGCAAGTTAACGGTTTTAAGTACTTTTGAGTTTCTAATTTTTTTTTGTCGTTTATTGTCGACCGTAGAGGAGCGTAGTCGTATTACGGAAAGGCTATGAATTATCAACCAATTTCAGATAGACACGTTTTTTCGACAATAAGGCGGCGTTTTGTAAAAAAGCTGATTTTACAATTAACTTACGACATATACATAGACATATATTTATTTAAAATTGAATGTCAATAAAATAGGCACAGAGAACTAAAAAAAGCTACTTCTTAAAGTAAAAATAGCTCTTATTGCAAATATTTGATTATTTCGGTTTCTGTAATGGCGCCAGCAAAATAGAAATTGGCGCTTGCTGGCGCTAGGTGTCAACAATAGTAATCCGTAAAAAAAATCAAGAAAATCGAACACGAAATTTTTCGTTAACTTGCCCCCCCTCCCCAATTGAAATGCGAATAGTTACTAAACCAATTTGGCGCTAGCTTTTTTCGAAGTGGCACTAAAGAACGCTAGGTCTATTCTACATAATGCGCCCTTTAAACATTTAAAATTCGCAATGGGGGGCTAGCGTTAACAGCCGCCCCAAATGTTTTGCGAAATATTTCGGTTACGGTAGTGGCGCTAGCTAAACTGAAAGTGGCGCTAAATGGCGCTAGGTATGGTCGACAATAAACGACAAAAAAATTAGAAACTCAAAAGTACTTAAACCGTTAACTTTGCCCCCCCACCTTTGACCTACAATAACTTCAGAACCAAAATGGCGCTAGCTTTTTGAAAAGTGGCGCTAAAGAGCGCTAGGTCTATGCTATCTAATGCGCCCTTTAAACGTTTCAAATTCGCAATGGGGGGGGGCTAGCGTTAACTTGCCCCCCCCCATTGTAATACTGTTTTACACCGTTTTACCGTTACCGCGTAACCGTTATGGCGCTAGCTCTAATTTTTGGGCGCTAGCTAGCGCAAGTTATTGTGCGTTTAGCGCAAAACGCCTTTTCTTAAAATTGTGAGTGGGGGGGCCAAGTTAACGTACCTCTGTATAATCTATAGGGATTAGAATTTCGAACAGTTTTAGTACTAAAAGTTGCGAAACGCTGCAGTAGTACTACAAAAATATTATATTACCGCAATAACTAGCTAAATTAAAGTCTCGAATATCCACTAAAAATTGAAAATATTTAGAGATAATAAAACAAATAAATTTAGTTAAATATTAACCAAGCAAAGTAAAATAAAATAACGTTAAGTAAATATTTTGTGCTCTGCTACGATAGCGACAAGACAACAACGAACGAAAGTCAAATTTTCATTAAAAGCTGTAACAAATTAAACTACCTACAGCTTATCCAAACCTATATGATGTTCACGTCATCGACAAAACGTTACTAGATTGTTTATTTGCAATTCAGTTTAAAGTTTGGAAAGTGACTAATTCTATAGATGATTTACTTGCGCACATATTAGATGGTATAAAGAATGACTACAATTTATTAGAACTGTCAAAATACGAGATACGAGGTGACAGCACTGTGTGAAACGTCATCGTCTAGTAACCTTATATCGATGACGTGACATCATACAAGTTTGGATGAGCTATATGTATGTTACATCCGTGTTTATTCGTTTAATAATGTTTGACGCACTTACGTTAAACGCAACTCAGTAATTAGCGTAAAAATTAAAAGAAAGAAAGTCCTCCATGACTTTTACAGATATAAAAAAGCACCTGCGAAAAATGAATTTTTAAAGACCTACGCCCAAAAACTTGCTAAATCTACAAAAAAAATAAAATCGAGATCGGTATTGTTTGCATCGAAAAAATTTAAGCATACCCTCGATTTTTTTGATTTTTAGAAAGAAATCGACAACTCTTACATTTTCGAACACATTTAACTGATGATGCAGCTTTAGCTTATCGAATTTTCTCGCAGGTAATAGAAACATCGAATTTATCGCAACTTTTTCTATATCCGGAGGTGTTCTTTATATTTGTTGAAGGTGTCACAGTTTGTAAAATAACTTTCATACGGTCACGATACGAGGGTTGCTATATTAATTCTAATAAGTTATATAAATATTAAATTTTTAAGTTTCACTTACTGTATTTATGGCCAGCTATATGGATGTTATTTGAAAAATAAAAGCATCTCTAAAATCTACACTTCTTTCCCCATTTAATCGCGACCCCGTTTCTTACAGTTTCCGAATTATTTATAATGTAATTAAAAGAAAACACTTGAATTATAAGTTATAACAAAAATTGACTTACATCAAAACTACAGAAAAAAAACTAGCCACATTCATTAATTGAGAAAAATTAATTAATTTTTATAAGTAACAAATTATGTATTTAAACTTCAAACGATTTAAGCTCCCAGCTCAGGTCGATTTCCTCTGAAAGCTCTAAGCTAATTTTTGCTATCTACAACGCTGTATTCACCGATCTCAGACCTTACATTCGATAACTTGACGTGTAACTGCCTTTAGGCGCCGACCTTTTAATTTGACATCAATCTTGTCACAAACAGAAATATGAAAAATTTTTAAAAGGGGTTTTTGTGTTCTTTTAAGATTGCTTTTTATTATACGCACATTTAAAGCTGATTTTTTCCAGAATATGCGATAAATTTATTATTGTTGTTGATTGAAATATCTTATAAATCTAGACTGCAGGTTTTTGTTATTGATGTTTGGTATTTTCTCAAACTACGTCGTCTCGTAACGCACGTGAGGTAGTGCATTAATGTTTAAAAGCTTTGAAACCAGATAGTATTTTCGATGGTATCATCAAACGTTTATATTCAAAGAATGACGGGAAGTCAATAAACCCTATTTGAAAGATATCGTTTTTCACCACCATATTTTTTTAGTAATGTCTGTTCGATTATCTCTAAAGAACTCGGTTCATTTTTCAAGCCGATGTAACATTAATCTTTCAAATAACGATTCCGTTTGATAAGCTTTTGGTTAGCCTGTTATAGCAAACTATGGTTTTAATTGAAAAAACATAATATGCAAAGTTGAATTAGACATATCGCGGGCATCAAGTCAGAGGGGCGTAACAACCGCTTTTGCGCAAATTAAATTTTAGGGCGTATCTATATATTTCTTCTAATTTGTTTTGATTTTAGTTTCTGCAATAGTAGGTACGTTTACGTTTTTTTGTGTTTACGTTTAATGATGTAAAAAAAACAAGCGAAATTTCGAAATGTTTTTCGTTTCAATTTAAATTTAAATAATGGTCCTACGTCTTGAGGTCCTCGATATCTCGAAAATTAAATTAGTTGTAATTATACGTAAAAATGTCTATCAGATTAATAATACATACCTACATCAAAAATTGAAACTAAAAAGATAACTAAAATTTTGCAACGATAAAGTTTAACTAATTTAAATTTAACTAATCCAGTATCTTTTATAATAGAAAAGTTACCAAAAATAAGATAGAAAATGGTCAGTTAGTATCTAGGTTGATATAGTTTTACTACGCCAGTGTCTTTATAAAATCGTTAACGTAAGCATTATTTTTATTATGGCAATCTATAATAACTTGTAACTAAATTAATACGTGTATTTTACATAACAAAAAGTTTCTTTTGAAGTTTATTTAAATGAACTTTTTCGATCGTCCGCCTTTCAGCGATCAGGCAATTTTCAGCTTCTAATATCCAATGTAGAAAGTGTATTAAAATCATAATTCTTAAAAAACCTTTAGACTTTTTAATTAAGGCGTAGGTACAAAGAGTATGCCCGGTTTTCCTATGGTGGGATGCCTCCAACGATATCGGGCTGATTTTCACACACATAATACCTCAAAACCCAACACTAAATTACCTATAATTTTAGCTCCTCAATCCACGTGATTCCTGAGTTATGGCATAAATCTCAAAAATTAAAGACAATTTTTTTATTCCGGAACAGGTAAAGCCGCGGCTTTGAAAAAAATACAGGGAGTGGGATACCTTATGAGGATTCAAGCAAGTACAGCTTGATTTAATTTCGTCACCTATAGGGTGTCCAAATAAAATATAACAATTTTGTAACACTATTTTTTGAACATCCTGTAGAGATACCACTTTTATATTTCAAATTTCATATTTAGTGGCAAGTTTCAATTAATAAATTACTATGAGGCATTATTATTACAACGGATATCTACAAAATATAAAAATTGTTTTAGTCTTGTATTCGAATGGTGAGTCGCAAGTTAGGTGTCGCTTGGCGACAACTACTTAGAAAACCCTTGCGAGTATCGAATTTTTGTCTTTTAATGTTTTAAGAAAACTTCGTATATTTTTTTCGTTTCAATCCAAATAGGTATCCTACTTAAAAACCTACTTCAAAATATTCTTTTCTAAAAATTTATGTACGGAACATTTTAATATCTTTTTTATTTTTCGTTGTAATCGCAACGAAATTTTTCGATACCCAAAAATTGAACAACTAAAGGTTATTTGTTTTACGCTAATTAGGAAACACTTAAATTATTTTAAACTTTCCGAAAAGGACAAAAATTTCGAAGAGAAAATATTAGAAAATCAAGTGCGGAAGAGTAGGACTTTTTTTAGATGATTTTTAGCGAGTTTTTTTTTGAAACTGGAAACTTAATTTTCATTGATTATTAATCGTTTTGAGCGCGCAGCATCTTCGGGCCTGTTTATCGGAAACGAATTTGAAAAATGTTCGTGGGGTCGCGGGATTTTACTTATACAAATTCGAAGTTATACACGCTCACACAGTGATTGATGTTTCGGGTTTTATCTCCGTTCACACGCTATTTGCTTCTGTCCAAGTTCTACATCCAATAAGCATCTAAAACGATTCCGTTTAATACAATTACGCGCAAAATGAAAGTGTTACGGGGAAATGGAAGTTTTTTATATTTGCGGAATTTATGACGTGATACTGTTTTGTTTTCGAAACTCTTGAACGTAAAACAAATTTATTACCTATAGGTGATTAGTCTTGTTCCAAATTAAATATTCAGTAAACCAGATAACCGTATAATAATAAATTATTAAAGATATAAAAAATAAATGTAGGTATTATATAAACGCGATGCCCGCCTAAGTATTTAGAAAAACGGCAATTTTTATATTCACGTAGCTTTATCGACCTGTATAAACGTTTGGATGATCTCGAATATTATCGAACAAATAAAAGTAAAACGGCCTACTTATTTTCGCTTCATTAAATTATGACGTGCAAAATATTTACACATACAAAGTATTAAGATGAAAATGTTTAGTTTGTAAGCTGGCACGTGAATGGCAATTTTCACGTAACTAGTGATCCCAGTAAAGTTCCGGGTGGTCTCATGGGCTAACCAAATATCCATTTAATGTGATTGACTCAACTGGGATTACGTTCGGGGTAGAAATTAATGTCGATTATTTAGGTTATAAAATGACGATTTTGTAAAATACACAAGCTCGCGCTTTTTGAATAGGTACTGTTAGCAGTGGACCGAACCGATTACATGTAAAATTAATCATAATAAACATACTTTTAGTTTACAAAACCGTTCTCCATTTATTGTTAAACTTTAGGTAGTTAAAGGAGGCATTATACATTGTTTAGGAATCCGACATCGTTAATTTTAACTATAGTTACCGTTTTATAATTTTAAAGGCCTCTAGGAAAATTATTTAACAACGGCTTTCCCGAATCTACAACCCCTAATTTTGAAACAACTTTTCCACAGAAAAAATTTCCAACTATAATGAATATCAACGAATAGTTTCTTATTCCGGATAAATTATTTATGGTCGTTATAACGGTCCGACGATTTTATCGCAACAAAGACAAAAGTTCGTCGTTAATAATTCAATACGGCGAAACTTTTTTTTATTTCAGGAAGTTACGGAGCATATCCTTAATTAGCCTTTCGTTATTGACTCGTGGGATGGGGGGGGGGATATGTTTCAATATTGCGGCATCGAAAATATTTTCACTCTCGACGTGTAGATATATATTTTTGTCGTGATTTATGTGTGTGTGTGTGTGTGCAGTTGAAAATGAATTTATATTCGGATGACAGGGTAGTCCCATCAGTTAACTGTTCACTAAATTTAAAGCGTAAATTATACAATGTGTCTCCGGATTGACTTTGCGATAAGACTAAATGACAAATAAGTTTGAAGTTTTGAAATGATACCTACTCGAAGAACCAGCCCTGCTTGGTTCAAAACTAAGATATAACTACCGTGGAAAAAAGTTGAAATAACTCTGTACAGAATTTCAGAATTTCAAACTGTTATATTCAAACAATCTCCTAGTGTTTAAACTAGAAAACATCCTATAATGGATTTATTATAATGGAACACATTTATTTAGTGTGAATCATATTGGTCGACGCGGCACCATAGTAAATGTAACTAACAATCATTATTGTTAACACAGCACTCAACGTGTTTTAAATGAAATATTTTTAATTTAAGGTTAGAGGGAAAGAAATAAATATTAAAAATTAAAATAAACAGCTTATTATTTTCTAATTTCAATTAGGCACCTAACGATTTAAGTAAATGCAACTGAAAACTTATTTAAAAGTCCTTCGCCCAAATTGCTGCATACGTAATTCTTGGAAACTCTTCTTAATTTCTGCAAGAAATACAGCTCCGATCACATTAGTGATTTTGTTTTTAACGTTTCCAAATTATTATCACATGCTTCGATATAAAATTGTTGCTTTAGTGTGTTCCAAAACTAAAAATTCATAATTGTTAAATCTAAACTTCGTGGTGGGTAGGATTGTGATCCAAATTTATACCAATCCATTTAGCTCCAACTGTATTATTTAACCAATTTCTTATTAACAAAGTCGGGTGTGGACCGCAATCGTCTCGCTGATAATAAATTTATTGACGGAACATTTTTTAATAAAATACCCTGTATTTTAACTTCAAAATTATTTGTCATTTACTCGTAGGTATCGCAAAGTCAATCCGGAGACACACCGTATAAATACCTACTTTAAAAAAAATATCAGAATTAGTAAGATTAATGATGCGACGTAGGAAATATTTAATTTACAAAGATCACGCTCATATTCATCCCGTATCATTTAGTATGTAGATAAAGCAAGAGACAAATCGATAGTAATTTCACAGAAAATGTTCCGGTGATTGAGTCATTCTATCACGCTCAGCCCTGCATAAATAGCCTAATCTAGATAGGTAAGACAGCCAATAAAGTGTAACCGAACCTCTATTTGTGTTTGCAAAATCAATTACTTCCGAATTTTATGGAAGATTAAATTAATACGTCTTGTTTTTAACGAATTTCCACGCACTTCCGCCTGCGTATAAGAATTTCGGAAATTGGCAACGACTTTTTTAACTGAAATTAATTTGTCGGTCGTTTTGAATACGTTAATTACGTAATCTGACATTAATTGGAGTGAATCAATTACCGAGCTATTTAATCGTTTCTTTGCCACAAAGCTCACCCCATAACGATATCTCCTGTCGTGTATAGCATCCACGTTATTCGAATTTCTATGAATAGTTTCCATCCATTTCATCTCATTATAAATTCGTAGTTCACTAATTGCTGTGTGTATTGCGCATTTCGCATGCTTAACGATCTAATTATTAAATTTCATCTTCTACGGTCCTTTTATATCTGCTTATCTGCTTATAATATAAGTAGATATATATACCTACGTAGTATCCACATCGATTACGACGTACAAAACAAACTTCATCATTTTATTACCTTTAATACAAAACCTCTTTGAAAGAAACTCCAGAAATACAGAAATAATAAACTTAAAGGTCAACAAATTAAATATTTACGGCATATACATGAAGGAAAACTCTAATAAAAGTAACGTTCCGACTGAAAATAAAATTGAAGAAGTCTTGGGTAAGCAATTCCGTTTTGCGGATACTAAAAAGGAATTAAACTTTATTTTCGAAAATATTACGTTATATATACGACGTCTGTTTATTGGAGCAATGGCAGCGTATGTCATCGAGTGCCCACGTCGAATTCTCTCAAAATAACTTTGGAGTTTTGCGAGAATGACGTTATATAGGCATGTCCGCGTAATAGTATATAAGCAACATTTTATATAGGTACTAGGTTACATCTTTAATGAACTGTCGGTGATCCGCGATTTGAAAGCAGCTCGACAAAATCTCACGAGAATGTTTTTTTTCTTGTTCTTTATGCGCAATTAAAGCGCTCTAAAAATGTTTGTTATCACATTTTTCTCGATAAATTAATAAACTTTCGAGTTTAGGTCAAGTAATTGCAAACAAAAGATTTTCAACCGGATGCGAGTTGTAATATTATTCTTGAGTTACAATTTATTAATTCCTTAATGATTTGTTTATGTTTATCTAAACCGGGCGCTGCGAAACCGCGTTAAATTGAAATATTACCTATCTATTTTATAAATAAATAAAAGTAATACCTACCTAGTTAGTTTTCGTCAAATAAAGATTTTTATTTGAGGACGTTGGTACGTTTTCTACATGCGCTAATATGTATATATTTATTTGTTTATGTTAACTTAAAAAATAATTTCACAATAATTATCAGCTTACCCTATCAAAATGCAATTGCATATAATTTACACTTTAACTATTTCTATAGGCCCTTTACTCTCCAATTTAAGTATTTCCAAATATTGTTCAAATGAAGTTTCCAAAATAAATTAATAATTTTAATATACTAACGATCTCGAGTGCTTTCCCCAATTTCCACTACAGATTTCCAAGATAACAATGATTAACGTCAACTTCACGAATATTCCAGAAGAAAGATCGGGAAATATCAATTAAGACAAAAGAAGAATCTTAAAATAGACGAGGTTAGTAAATTACGATTGCTGCTAATCTACTCACCTTTCGAAGAAGGATTTTGAAAAATAACGCGCCAATCTTTCCAGTAGTACTTATCGTTAGTGATATTAGTAGATCATTGTGATTGTTACAATGCTCATCGTATAACCCTTCTAAATAAAACAGCTGTTTCGTTTTTAATGTGAGATTTTCCATGTTTCTTATTTTGCGATTTATGTCCTTAATACTGGTTCCATTTTGGTAAACTTTTGATTGTAAGTCAAGAACAATACTACAACTCACATACAGTTGAAAACCTTGGTTTGCAATTACTTCTAGGTCAAAAGCTAGATTGACTCGACTATGTATGTAAGTACATAACGATCGGTACTTTAATTTATAAAAATCCAACCGTAATCAATATCTACATATATTGATATATATATTACCCTAATATTATAAACCCAAATATTATCTACCAAAATGAAAACTAACCCTAAACGAAAATCTATATTCCGCTCGTTGACTTAATTTGAATTTCACAACTCTTCTACGAGAGCAGGTACCTTGTATTATACTGACGTTTTCGAACCGATCGAACCATTTGATTTTAAGACGCTCCGCGTACTAAATGAATTTTAAAAAGTAGTTTTCCCCGTCTCTCGCTTTATACGCGATAAACTATCAATGTACGTATACTTATCGTTAGTTACAAAAGCTTTTGAATCCAGCACAGTAAAAATCAATAACATATTAATCTCCGCTCCTTTATACGTACTACCCTCATACACTTTACAATACAGACAATAAATTCACTATCTTCACATCGGCAATTATTCTTCTTTTTTACGAGAAGCTCGAAATCTATTTTCTGACGCATATTATTCACTCTATTTTGTTTTCTCGACGTTCACTTTTGAAGAATGTGCCCGTTCAAAGCGTTTTAAACCCGAAAGATGCATTTATGGAAATTCTAACAATAAGTTGCAAGCGTACAATAAACAATAAAGACAGCTTTTGTTCGTACGGAAGAACTTCAAGTTTAATCGTTGAAGTGCGACTCGTCAAATTCTCGATTTTCATACGATAATTTCGGGAACGTTTTCTTCTTTAACACTTCGCCGGAATATGATATTTATTAATCGTTTCAAGCGCACTTTCTTAATTAGCATAATTACTTTCTAATTTATAGACTATTAAATTACGCATAATGCCGTTGTTCGCAAAGCTCGTTGTTTATGCCTTTACGCCCGTTTTGTTAAAAGATTGACTTAATTACCGATTTTTCTATTGATCAGGACTTAGAAAAAAAGTTAGCTACATAAATTTTATTTTCGTAGGCTTTTAAGTAAAAATACCTAAGTATCGAAAAATCTTATTAATTGAAAACATTTCCATACCATCCCTATCCCATCTTATCGGCCATCAAATGGATGGTATATAACAGATACAGAAATTATAAAAGGAAATATTTGTAATTTCGATTGTCCGCGTAATGTTGTTTCACTTACAAACAATCAATGCTGATTGTGAGTCGAGAATAAATTAATCTTGCGATGGATTCGTTAAAAAAAATAAAAGAAACGCGAGGGATTAAGAGAAATTTCGTACGGTATTTTAGTAAAGTTCAATTATCTGTAATAACTAGGTAATTGAAATAACTTTCTCGTAATATTACGCAGAAATATGCCAATATTATCGCGTTAAAATAACTAAGTACTTCGCAACTTTTGCTTAATTACGGAACTATGTGAATTATATATTACAGTTGGTAATCCAGAGATAAATATGTTAAAAATTTATATACGATTAAATTTCACTTTAATTAACTTCAAAATCGCGTATTTATTAAATACATTAAAAACATTTATTAAATTAAATGTTATACATTAAATAGTTACGGTTATTACCTAATGTTGAATTAATGTTAAACAGTGCGCCCTTTTTATAGATGATAACAAATACGCCGTGAGACGAAATTTTTAAATACGTTATAGGTACAATGACGTTCAAAATAATAAGTTCGTTAAGAAAGATTGAAGATCCGAACGTTTTTACCTACAAGTTATTTTTAAATTGTTGTTTAAGAGACACATTAAAAACGACATTAAATTCCCATCCCACTACTTGTTTATATAACACCCCCTAAGCTAAAAATGGGCATTTAAAGTATTCATGAAATTCGCTTAATAGCAGCTATTTCCATTTCAAATATCAATAGAGAGCTTGTTTTCAGAACAAAATTTAAAGCTCCCATCGGCAAATATGCTGGATTTTTAATTAGCAAGCATTATCCAGTTCTTCTTCCGACCAATTTTTATATCAATCTACTGAAATTTAAACATTACTTAGGCGACACCATGTTTTGTCGTGAAATCCCGTTTTTACATCGCAAACGATAAATAAACGACGTTTTTATTTTATTAAAATTATGTGTGTAAGTAACGTACAGCAAACGTTTCGTAATTGATCTCTTTCGTTATCTAAAAAGCGTTATACGACTTACCAATATATCTTTGAACACGTCGGGAATCAGTTCTAAAAGTAGATTACCACTAAGTTTTAGCACCTGTAATTTACTAAGTTTTAAAAACATCCTAGGCACAAGTTCATCGAGACGGTTTCGTTGTAACGTTAATATTTTCAACTCGGTCAAGTGTTTAAACACGCCACTAGATACTTGTTTAATTAAATTATCGTCCAAATGTAATTCCACGAGGTTCACTAGACCTCTAAAATTGTGATCAAACAGCACCGATATATTATTAAACGTCAGGTCGAGAACTTCTAAAGTCGGCACGCCCCAAAATGTGTGCATGCCTATTTGAACAACGCCCGATCTTCTAATGCGAATTTCCTCCAAGGTTTTAAATTTCTGGAACACTGGACCTATTGTCAGGGAATTCCAATTATTTTGCGGCGCCGATATATCTAAGACCTTCATTCCCGAATCCATTTCGGCTACCGGAGGCTTATCAATCATCCCTCCTTGAAGGCAAGATGTCATTTTACGACCTTTTTCGTCTAAGCTGCAGGTGCAATCGGACGGACACAGAGCGCTACTAGTACACAGCCAAATGAGCGAGAGGCACGACGATAGCACATGCCAATGCCAGAGCATTCTGTAAAATAAAAAAAGAAACACTTAATCACAAATTAAAGTTAATCAATTTAACTTTCTAATTTTTCTAATCGATAATTATATCGATCGCTTAATACAGGGTGTTTCGAAATTCGCGTATACGGACGGTAGGACGATATTGTTCAATAAAAACTTAATGAAAAGTCGTTATTTCTACCAATCGTTCGGCGCTTTCGAAGGCCAACCCGCTCGCGAACGACTCAAGATACATATATAACTAATTTTCGTTAAGGCGCCTTCTCCGGAGTTGTGTGAAGAAAACGACGCCACCGCCTCCGTTTGATTTCTACTGAAAAAGCTTGTAATTTGGAAAACGAACGTTTCATTCGGATGATACGATAAAAAAAAGACATCGCACAAAGCTCTAGTTGCTCGCTTCGCATTTACATTAAATATTGGAAATTTTTCCCTCTCCGAAGAATCCCTAAAATATGAATCCGCTAATAAAAAAGGTAGGTACATATTACTAAGCTTTACATATGTGAAATATTGCTATATTGTTACGGGGGACGCTCATTTTCATAATTTATGTATAAATTATCGTCTATTTACGCAAATCTTAATGCCCAACTGTTAATTATACAGGGAGTTTCAGAATAACTATTCTTACTTTTCAGATGTGATGAAGGGCATGTAATTAAGCTCTTTTTTGTAATAAAGAAATGTCCGGAAAAGCTTAGTTTCCAAGATACGTCATAATGTTACAGTTTTTCAACTACAACTTGTAAAGTTGGCGGTATTTTTAAACTTTTAGCATTTTTTGTAAAAATAAGACCATTTGCACTCTTGTCGTGTGACGCATCGTTTTCGAGATAATTTCGAGACATTTATTTCATAATACCATTCCCAAACCTTGGAAAATAATAGTAAGCATAAAAATAAAAAAAAAAACTTATATGGACTTTTGTTCAAAAATGCTTCGTTTCCGAGATACCAATATATACTTACCTATTATTTTCGTAAATTTTAACAATCTGTACCTCGAAAACTAAACGTTTCCGGACATTACAAAAAAGTGCTTAATTACATGCCCTTCGCCAAATCTGAAAAGTAAGAATAATTATTCTGAAACACCTTGTATAATACATAGTTGATTTTATGCAAAAATTTAAAAACTAAAATTTTTAATTTTATCTTGATTAAAAATCTTTGAAAATACATCTCGACGCTTACTTCGAATACAAACGACAATATATTTACATTAATATCGCTATATAATCATTAATCGTACAACAAAATAGGTACCTAGTTATAATTATCTATAATGACGAAAAAGTAATATTATAAAATTAATATTAAAACGAATATTATAAAAATAAACGCAATCAAAAAAATATAACGGTTGACATTTTTTCAAGCAATTTTCTATTCGACATTTAACAGATATTGCCCTAGGAATTGAAGTTTTCAGTACCTTCGCGATTTAAATCTCCTAAAACTTCTTAAATGCAGTTACTGTCTTGCGGTAATTTTTTCTCGGAATTTGTTTTCCTCGCTACAACGAGAAAAATTATAAACTACAATTTCATTTAAAATAAAAAATATTACAAGACAATTTTTCGTCAGGGAAAAATACAAATGCGGTAGAATAATTATGCCTTAATTAAAATTTACATTTATTTTACTGCATCAAAGACGAATATTATACTTTCGTTCTTTAATCGCAGAAGCGACATTTTCGAACTTATTTCAACTACGAAAAGGTTAATATGTCTAACTAACGATAATACGTAGGTATTATTTAAACGCGTAACGTAGGCTAATTAATAGTAGTAGATATTTGTTTCCAGAAATATTTTTGAACTGTACTATAAGGTAGTAAGTTGAGCCCACCTAAAATTAATGGCAAACGCGATCTGTACGTAGTGGTTGCAGCTTCCGGCGTGAAATAGAAATTAATCTTTTGTTATGTTTACTTGGAAGGCTCATTTGTTTGAAGTAGTATAAACGTAAACATTAGCTTCATTAGATCTACAAATGTAAATTTGGAATTAGAAACACCCAATTTAAATTAATAATACGCAGTCACCCTTTATTTACATTGTTATACCAAAAAAAAAAAGAGCGAGTCTATTACATAATATATAAACAATTTTACACATACAAACATCTAACGTTTCATTATACCCGAGCTATAAAAGAGTTGCCGTTTTAAAATGAATTAATTAGGTTCTATGTAGTCTAACTTCAATTTTGAAAGTGGAATATCAAACAGGGGGTTGTTTATAATCAAAATGCTTCAACTTGCAGGATTAATTATTTCATTGTTCTGTAACAATCCTGGAAACTGGAATTGCTTTTTAAGTTGAACCTAAATTGATAAAGTTAAATGTTTGTTTCGACCAAGTTTCGTTTCCAAATAAAATTTAAGTATTTTTTTTTTAACTTGATATGTTATGTTATTGTTACAATGTAAACTGTGAGTAACTCGGTTATCCAACGTTATTCAAAATACCCATCGTTCCCGGTAGTTATAGAGTAACTCGACTGGTGATGTGACACATCGTACAACGTAACATCACTTTTATAAAATACTACAAAGGACGTTTCACGTGAAGTCACGATGTTATGAAGCTTTATGTACTCAATAAATCACTGGAAACGACAGACAATTAACTTTTAGATATAAAACGACAAAACAGCAACGTACGTAGACGTAACCTTTATGAATAATTTTAGGTATATTTCGCAGAGACGAAAACGCCATTTTCAAATTAAAACTTAGCGTTAAATGCTTCCGAAAGTTACATTCGCGCTCGCCATCTGTTTCCTAATTAACTGAACATCCAAGCGAAGTCGATTTCGTTGCACTGGTCGCCGAAAAGTTCTTCACGCGCGCAAACGTATTATTAACATCACGAGCACGAGTCCATCGAAGATCGTAAAAGGGCCCATATATGAGACAAATTCATCGTCAGATAAATCGATTCGATCGATTTGAGGGGCATTATTCGTTCGATATTAAAATCGAACGACGGATCGTTTCATCTATAAGCCCCTTAATACCAAACAAAATTATTTATTTTACAAGTTGCTACAATTCGCAAACGATAAGATTCGACTAATCAAAATATATCATATCTTCCACCGTAATTCGTAAAATTCTAAATCTAAATTCCTCCAAGAAGAATTTTAATAAGAAATAACCCGCGTTTAATATCCCTTAAAAAAATTTGTAGGTACAATTACGACGCCAAATAGAGCCCTCAAAAAAAGCTAATTTTCTATATTCACTCGATCGTTTGTATTTCTCGCAAATAACGGTGCACTTATGTAAGTATTTCACACGTCCTTAGTAGTGAGGGTTACGTGTTAATAATAGTAATAAAAGAATTCTGTAGTGCGGTGGGAATTTAAGATATTTAGGAAGGCTCTAATTGCAACCGACTAACGTGGCTTGGAATCATTAATGTGTCGGAGAGAAAACCAATAAAGCGTATTATAGGAATTTATAGGATTACTCCATTGATAACAAGGACGAGTTAGATTAACTCGTCCTCCATTAATCTAAATTAAATTAAAGATTAAGTTATCTTGTTTGGAGAATTCCTTTTATACGCATATTCAATAGACACTTTTATCTGTCTGAAACTTCCAAATGTAAATCTGTTTGTATTTTCGGTTCATCTTGATGAGATCTCTTAATCTTTTCCATTGGGTTTAAGCAGTTTTTACGCTTAACAACATTTATTAACCAATTTATAATACAGAAGAGAAGGTTGCCGTGTTTCTTATGAACACAAGAAGCATCGGGTTTAACTTCGGATTATCTAAGCCATATTATTTTGTAATCTTTTAATAAACCTTCACAAAATGTATCCAACGAAATCCGTATTAGCATTAAAAATTAAAACGGATCGGCTCATAAAGTAACGGGCAAACACGAAAAGTTAAGTTGACGTCTTTATTTATGAAGCTCTTCACGTCCGTGCTTCGTACCTCCATAACACCGAAACTAAAAAAAAAAAATTAAATAAGTACAAGCAAAAACGCACAATTTTCTCTTACGTTATTAATAATTTCATGGACTACCATAAAAGTGAAGCCGAATAAAAGCTAAAGAACAATCAATCTAGAGTACATTAAGGAAAATTAACTTGTCGACAAAGATTAGTATAAGCGATTAGTTTTTATTGAAATTTTAACGTCAAACGATTAATCTCTTCCGAAATGCATTGTCTTAAGTAGACATTTTGTTTCCAGCTCGATTTGCAACCATTAAGAAAAACACTTGCGGATTTTTAAAAATTAATCGTAAATTATTAATAATTTTTCGAAGCGGAAACGCGTTTTAACTTTTATGAGCCGCGCGGGGGAGTTGATTGTAATTTTAATAAAAAAACAAGTAGGTATTGTTATAATATATTAAATGAAAGTGTCTCAGTGATCGTCCCAGATTGTTAAGGTATATTATGTCGATATAAATAATTTTGTTTTTCATTTAATACACTGTTTTCGTCGAAAAAATAAATAAATAAGCCCTCGTTGGACCAGTAACGAGGTATTTAAAAGATAGAGCTGGCTCAACAAGTATGAAAAATGTAAGGAAAGGCCGTTCTAAAATTTTTACGTGTTTCCGGATCAGCGTGTTAACTGTCGGCGAAAACGAGCCTCTTAAAAAATTAATGACGCCTTTCATTGATGTGAATGAAGGAAAAACAAAAAGTCGGCGAATTATTAACATTGGATGCGGAGACCAAATAAAGATCGAGGAAGAAAATCGTTTTGCACGTAATTTTATTAACTAATTCGATGAATTTGTTTCTCGACATATCATTTGCCTACGTTAATTGAAATACAATTTTAACGGAATAAGCAAACAACGAAAATTTAAATTAAACGTAGCTTCAAATAAGTAGGTATTTGTTTAATAACTACTTATAAGAGAATTAAACACAAATATACATTTTAGATTTACGCTAACATCGGCATTCCGATGTATTATATAGCATTACAAATATTGAAATGGACTGCTATCTTAATGTAATTTATTAAAGTAACGACCAATTTAGGTGCTTTCGTGTACTATTGAAATAAGGCAGAACACGCTAATTTATTAATGTATTTACAAAAAGTAAGTGTATTACAAATGGTAAGGGGGTTAAAATGAATTAGTTACCGAAATAACTGTTATACGTCAGCGAGTTGTTCGGAAAAAAAATAAAGGGCGTATAAGATTAAATAGAAATAAAAGTAGATAACTTTTCGCAAACATATTTTTAAACTAAAATCCACGATAGCTCCGCAAACAAACTCTTCGTTGTTAAAGTATGAATGTTTAATGTAGTAGACGCGTACTTTTTTTTTCGATATTATATTATGCAAGTGTTGCACAGCTTCTCGAAACGAGAACCGAACAAACGTGAAATTCATCCATCAACTATTTGATCGATGGTGAAACGTTCACGGCTGGCTCACTTCCTTAGCCTCTCAAAGTATTTTATGTGACGGTGCCTAAAAAGAAAAGTGTTCGCCAACAAACCACAAACATTCCACGATCTTCAACTATTCCTTTCCAAAAAAATCGCGATGGTACCTCATCGCACGGTTCAACCGAGGATTTCGAGACAAAAAACGAATGGAACGAAATAATTTTGTTCGGCTTATTCTTTAAAAAATGTAAACTAACGACAAATATTTTATCGCTTTAATTTTATAACCGAAACAGTTCGTCGTCCCATCGATCGAAGGATAGAAAAATATTAAGCGAAAGGCAGATGTGTTGCTCGCTAGGTCGTAATGTAATTTCGGTTGCTACATAAACAGCTGCTACTATACTATACCTACGTAAATTTAATTAAAGCTGTAATTACGACAATTATAAATAAATTAATACGCCGGGCAATTAAAGTTATTGCGACGCTAATAAAACCGCTTGAATACTTTTTGTCGTACATTGTTTTTAGCACAAATAAAAAAGAAAATAATTCCTAATGACGAAATACCGGACTGGGTGTCTGTTATATTATCAAGCCGACAAATGAACGACAAAAACAGAAGTACTTACACAAGAAATCCAATAAAATTGTGTAATTAAACAATTCAATTAGTAACGTTAAACAACAGATTTTAATTTGTTGTAGGTAGGTATTTGACGAGCAGGTGCGTCCACGAATTCTCTACCATTAATAATCACCGCCCTAATGTTAGTATTGTACAAAGGAAGCCGAAAAGAATTATAGGAAAGCAACTATAATTGCCGCGGTAATTGATGCGGAACAAAGTTTCCATATAGGAAGAGACAAAGGACTACAAAACGCGAAACCTTGCAATTTCGACGACAACCCCATCCTTTATAATGCGGCGCTTTTATACTCTTAATGCGCACAAAGAAAACAATATATCACTTGTACCTTCCTCTATGTTTGCACTTTTTATTCGACGACTTGAAACGTCCGGAAATGCCCACGAACCGTTCGACGTGATTATAAAGTACCGTTGGATCGCGGGTCGTGTAGAAACCTAAGGATTATTGCGGTCCGTTTCCTATTGCGGCGCCTCGGCAACCCTCTAGGGTTGTTTACATGTTTTAGTGCATTCTCCGTTAAGATTTTTAAGAAAATCGTCCGCACTTCCTGTTTTTATTCGCGGCGAGTATAGTTACAAGCGGTTTTTCAACCGAAACAACGATTTTCCGCGTCCGCGATCGCATAATTTATTAGATAATTTTTGAGAGAATTAAAAACAAGAAAAAACTGCCAAATCTCCATAATATTTAACAGAGAAACGTGCGAGTTTAATTTGCTTCAGAAAAATTAATTAAAAGGCGTCCTAATTTTAGGTACCTACCTACGGCAATTTTTCAGTTAAACGAGCTATAATGGTAAAATCGATAATTGCTTTTAGGTATTTCGACCTGTTAAAGTGTGATAAATTCGAAAGATTTAACGCGTTGTTGCGTCTTGAGGAAATAAGCATTAGTTTCAAATTTTTCGTTCCCCATTTCCTTTCTATTTGTTTCGTAAATCTCCGACTTCGAAATAATATATATATATATATTTATTATGGATTCCGCAAAATCCATGTTTTTCATTCCCATCGAAAATTTGTTATGCGAACTACTTAATGCTCGACAAATTCTATTCCCGATTCAATTCGTCGAAGTTGCTTCGAATAAGTGAGGTACGTTCCACTGTAGAAAGTCGAAACGCGTACGCTTTGATAGGCGCCGCGCCGTTTGGAATTCCGAATGATCAAAAAAACATTAGCTTGTTGCGGATTCGTTTAATATAAATATTTAAAACTATTCCAAGTTCAAAATCGCCGTCTAACGAAGATTGTTGGCAATCTCGAAAGTTTCAACTTAATTAAATTAAATATCTACTCCTGCATAATTGCCGAGCCGAGTCAAGTTTATTTTATCAATCGTTACGTTATTACTAGGGTTTTGGTTGTCTAAATTAAAGAGCTTCTCGACTCGATTTTTGCGTAAGAAGCCTTGCCGCTTTTTAATTAGGTATTTATTTTATGATAAATCAATTGTCCCTTAAGTGATGTTTGGCCAGCCCCACGACCGTTTTATTTCCCACTGAATAACTAGGATAACATAAAAACATCGTAAATTCCTTGTAGTTACAGGTTTGGGATCTCTATTCCCGGCAGTTTTATTTCAAGAGCTATAGCGGGATATAAATTGAACGAATTGTATGTAGGTACCGAGTCGAGTTAAGCCACAAAAGTGTATAGGTACTCGACGTAATCAAAAATAAAACGAGATCAACACGACGCGACGTTGTAAAGGCATTGCAGGTTTGCGGCGCAACCCCTTAGAAAATGTTACCTACTTATGCAATCAATTTTATTAAATCAACTGCCTTTTATTCTATTAAAACTCATTTAACGATACGTGTCCTTTACGCACATTTAATTTGAATTTATTAAATTATTAGCGCGCGTTTTGTTAAAAACACATTTATCTCGTTTTCCGGATATTTTCGTATATTAAATTAAACGTCGCCTTCATTTTAATTAACTTAATTAGTTTAATTTAATAAGTAACGCCAAAGAGATGGCCGATTTCAGGTTTTCTCCGCATTTTACATTATGAAAAAAAAAGAAACGTAGAGGCAATCATTATTATACGAACCGGATGGCGCAGTTTTATGGCCATGGAAAAATCGCGATTTCTAAATATTAAATAGGGTTGGGTAATCAAAATTTGTAATAACGATTGTGCATAAGAGGTGCCATCATACGTGTTTTTGAACATTTATATTGATTTATGTAACGGCGGGGGGGTGGGCCGCAGAATTATAAATTTATTGTATTTTCAATTTAAAAATTATTCATCTGACCTTAAGCATCGAAAATTTCCCTATTACAAACTATAAACCAGATAAAAGTTTAATCGCATTTTTATGCGACCGATAAAATACAAAGCAACTAATAAAACATGTGCGCCACCTACTCTCATATCTTACCTGAGTGCGAACAAAGAATTGAATGTTTTTAAAATAAAACTGAGATTTCTAATGCGGAATTCTGGAAAAATCGTTTCAAATCTTTCGTGTCTGTGATACAAAGTGGCAGTGCTTGTTTCAGAAGCTTAAATTTTAAATTACGGCGTCGTATTATTCGTGTGTGCGAGGAGTGCTCGTTAGGTTTATAAGGCCTTTTTGCGTGTGAGTGCGCGAGTGTTATGTGTTGTGTTATCTAAAAGGCTTACAAACAAAAAGCATTAATACGATGAGGAAAGGTAGGCTCTTTCTTTGTCGACTAACTCTATTAGGTACCTAATAATGCAAGTTCGCAGTCAATCGACATAAAATTCTCTACCGATCATGTTTCTTTATAATTTTCGATAAAATGTACCGTTTTCGAGATTATCAAAAAAGTGATTTTTTTTAAATTCTTATAAATTTAAAATTTTTAAAAAGTAATTTTTTTAACATGCGACATGAAAATTAGATACCCAGGCTTCGCGCGATCGAATATTTTAGTTGTTACTAATGCAGATTGTCTTGAAACAGCTTTAATATTACTTATAAGAGTAAAAACATTTTAAATGCGTATAGATTTGCAAATAAACGTATTAAAAAATAATTTCATTTATTGTTAAGTTACCTACGTACTTAAATTGAGTTATTCTTCGCTACGTCCATTTAATGACCTAGGGTAACTTTCTTATTCGTCCAGAAAGTTCAACTTAATACCCATGACAAACGATAAGAAATACTTAACGGGAATTTTCAAATTTAACTTTGAATGGTCGTACTATTTGTCTGTAAAAATACATAAATAAATAAAAATTTCAAAAAGGTCATTTTAAAATTTGTGTTAGGGGCTTGGCAAAGCAACAGCAAAATAGTTGTGAATTTTGCCCACTTACCATATCGTAATTCTTGTATTGTTAAAAGATTTACTATCTTTAAATATACTGATCTACCAAAAAAAATTTCTGATCCAAAGATTTTATTGACCAATCTTTATAGTATTTTTCACGTTGAATATAATAATGAAAATCATTTTTCTCTTATTACGCAAGGTTGTTTTGTGACAGTTATGTAAATATTTGACATTAAGAACGCGTAGATACAATACTTAAGGAAATTAATTAATGACCAATGAATTTATAGTCCGTATATTTTTCAAGAGACAAACTTTAAAATATAATATTCTTTTCGAAACTTACTAAATATTTATGTGCCGTTTTATTTAGTTAAATTTAAGTCCCGTTCATTACCCAATCAAACTTGTTTTCTTGAATTTGATTAACAGGTCACTTCTATATGGCACAAACTATAAAAGGTCTCGGTTGAAGATATCCTGGAATGTTTTGCCTCGGAAAGAACTTTTTTGAGAGTTCAGCAGTAATCTGCTAACATCCTTGAATTCCACTTTCTTTAATATCTGCTTTTGATGCGTTAAATGTCATGATCGCTTACGCGACGACCAGGTTTTCGGAAAAGAAGCCCATGTGCGTTTTTCTAAGGCATTTAAACGTTCAAAAGTTTCATATTTCATTATTATAATTTCATTCTTATTTCATATTTCGTGGTCCTACGAAAATTCTTTTTTTTAATTTTTGAAAACTGCTCCTCCAAGTACAAAAAAACACTGCATACAGGTGACACTCCATGTCGATGATTTATTCACACGTGCGGACAGGACCCCTTTGATAAAACACGAACACAACAGTCTATATGTCACCTGCAGCTTTTTAAAATTTTCTCATATGAATAAACAATGCTTTGTGCTCCACATCAATACTAATATTATTTCTTGTATAAATAAAACTATGTTTAACGTTAAAAATGGAAAAATCATGTTCTTGTATCTAGAAAACTATTCGCGATAGCAAAATTTGGAAAGCAAATCTGAATTCCTCATGTTAAAATACTAACGAATTAAACAAATTTATCTCTGGAACAAACATGGTTTACACGTATAATCGACAATTTTTGAATTAATAAATAAAGCTTTTATACGATTTAATGAAAATATGATAAGTAAATTTTGACCAAAATCGCATTTTTTTAATTTATGGCTTATTGGAGATGTTAATGAAACATTAATACCATACATCGAAAGAATGGATGTAAAATTATCAAATTTTGAAGTTTTCATTTTTGCAATATTTTTATTTATAATCCTTAAAACTTGATGGCCACAAAACCCGGTATAAAAATAGGCCTTTTCATGACTTTACCGGTATACATCATTTTTAACACTGAAAACCTGCACCTGCCGAGGTGCATATTAAAATAAATTTAAAAAAAAAATGAATGTAAGGTACCTAATACATGTACATACCTAATTATGTATGTATAAAATAGCAAACAAATAAATAATCTGACCTCCGCATTTTGGAGCATCAAATCAAAAGTGCTTTAAAACGGTAATCGGTGTCTATAGTAATGTAACATAGTAAGTTTATCTAACTTGAACGAAAATAACGTCGCGTCGTATATAGGTAGGTATGTACATACTGTTATCGATTTAACTTTATCCACCTCATTGTCAGATTCATTTTTCAATAACGAGTTGTCGACAGGTTTAATCGAATTTCCGTAATTCGATTTTAAGTCCATTATTTTGCAAACTTGACCCGTAAGCGCAAATATTAGTTTTTGACTTTTATTCTCTGATGTGCAAATACACCTTGTAACATAGGTACCGACCGGGCAATAGTTAGGTATAACTCGAAGTTCGTTACCCTTTGAAGCCGGTATTACAATTTTCGTTTCAGTTAACATAACCGCGCCCTGCTTGTGCATTTTCCTACGAGGTTCTTTTGAAAATGCACGTATCCATTACATAACAATTCGATTCGTTGAAAATACAATTATTAAACTATAAACCTCTAAAATAATAACCATAATAATGACCACCAATTCTCAAAAATAATAAAACATTTAATAAAAAAAAATACGGCACTCTGTCGTATTTGCTGTCGTAAACAAATTTCGATTCCGTTCGAGGCGATTTTTATGCGAAAATATTTTTAGGCAACGCCGAGAAACGAGTGGTCGTCCGAGACGTTACGTCCTTCATCGGAAAAAATAGAAGTAGATAATTGTCGCAGCATCGACTGCGAAGAATACTTACAACAATGCAGTCTAATATATTTCGGATTGTTTATCCGACTTCCTAAACGGACAGCTATTGCCCTCCGGAGATACACGGCGAATTTCTAAATAGGTGCTCGGAGAGTTCCCTCAATACGCTACCGTTATCCCAAAACTGTAATACAAAGATATATATTTTAAGCTGGCGCTTAGATATTTAATTCGATCATAAATCATAAAAAATTCAACGTTTCACTTTTTCAGTCTCCGTCGCCCAACCGAATGGAGATTGCGGCAAAATTAAAAAACCGTTGGCGCAAGCTGCTTTTGCGGAGTATCAAGTGTTATGCGGCAGTTGTTCAAAAATACCAAAACGCTGGCTGAGAAAAATTAATCGAATAATACCAGCGGCCGAAGCTAATTTAAAAGACAGTTAATTAAAATCGTATAGTATGGAGATACTTTTTTTTTATAATTTTCTTTAGTTCAAATAGCTGACAAAAACAAAGCAGGGCTATTTCTATGAGCGCTGCATATATTCTTCCATTCCACACTTCCGTTTTTGTATTGCTTTTTATCGTCGACCTACTACTACTACTGTAGAGCTTTATTTCTTAAAATCAGCGCCGATTGTTTCGAATTTTTTTCTAAAATTTATTACTTCCATTCATCATGTTTTGAATTTTTGATATATACGTGTTTCAGATGGCAGTTTGTTTATGGGACTATTTTAATAACGTGGCGATAAAAGTTTTCGCCGAAAAGCGCCGTGTTTCGGACCTAAATATGCATGTATATAGGTATCTATAACAAGTTTTGTTTTGAATAAGTTTTAGAGAGAATTTCGGATAACGATCACCAGTTATTCTTTCGAAACTGTTTTTACTTTCGGTCGCGTCCAGATGTTTTTGTATACCTATTCTACTACGGTTCCCGATAAAAGTTGTCTTCTTTTGTTAAAATAATTGATTATAAATGTAATAAGTTTGATAACTGTGTGACTGCATCGATGCGCTTGTTATTGAACAGGTGATAACCCTATAAAAGGGAGACAAGTTCATTAAATTATAATTCGTTAACCTTGATAGTATAGAAGAAGCGTATTTTAGTGTAAGTATAACATAATAATAAATTTTAATCAATTATAGGTTCACGTTTACATTCAAAAACTAAATATTTTCAGACACAAGCACCTAGCCTATAAACGTATAAGACGATTATAATAAGAGTTGAAGCAATACTTATAAAAATATAAAACAGACTGTACCTAGTATTCTAATAAAGGCGCGACTAAAAACAACTCCTTCTCTGTTTATATACCTATATTTAGTGTCCCAGGATGGAGTTGACAAGAGGAAAAAAATCTTTATTATTGATTTTACGACAAAAAGTCATTCTTTATAAAAAGTTCTGCTTGTTGAGTAGATAAATTAACCATCGGAAAATCTAAGATTAAATGTACAGAATGTCCACAAATTAAGATAAAATGAAAATGCTTCAACAGAAAAGTATCATTTATTGCATTTTAGAGTTTATTGTTAACAGAAAAAGTTCTTTAACAACCTACAATTAGTTAAAATACAAAATTTTAAGTCTAAAGTTTGAGTATTATGATTGTATGTTGGTAAGTTTAATTGAGATATCGTGTTATCTGTAAATTAATGTGGATAATCAATTAATCAATTAATTAATCTTGGCGATCAAAGGTTGTTGTATTGTCTAATTATACCTATTGAACTGTAAAACGTCATTAATTGTAGATTTGTCAGTTATTTTCCGTTGGAGTTGCAAAATGTTAACTATCGAAGAACGTATTTATTTGATTAAATGTTATGGAATTGGAAACGTATGTTATCGATATGCTATAGACATGTTTCACGAAAAATTCCCAAACACTGCAGTATCGCGCGAAGCACTGCGCAAACTTGTGCAAAAATTTGATTTAACTGGATCTGTAGTAAATGGTAAGAAACCTAAGAAAAAATACAATGAAGACGATACGGCTACACTTTTGGCAGTAGATTCAGTGATAGAAACACCAAAATTATCCTTACGGAAACGATCACAAAGACTGAATATTAGTAAATCTCATTTGCAGAGAATTTATCAAGAAAACAAAGTTCGGCCGTTTAAACCACAGTTCCGACATACACTTGAAAATGGAGATGAAGAGAAGCGATTGGATTTTTGTTTATGGGTTGGTGAGAATTACCTCGCAGATACACGTTTTCATAGAATGATATTTTTTACTGATGAAGCAACCTTCTGCACCAATGGTCACGTTTCATCACAAAACAGTCGCTACTGGGCTTTTCATAATCCAAACTACGCCATTCAAAAACGAAGTCAACGTTATAAAAGTGTAAATGTTTGGTGCGGAATTTTTTACGATCGAATCGTTGGACCATATTTTATTGATGAGAATTTGAATCAACACGTTTATGTTCGTCTTTTAGAAACTTATCTATTTACCGTTTCTAGATAATTTACCGCTAGAAATGCGGCGTAACATTTTCTGGCAACAAGATGGATGCCCTGCTCATTCAACGCTTTTGGTACGGCAGTGGTTGACAGATCAGTTCGGAGAAAGATGGATGGGAAGATTTGGACCAATAAATAATAAAATAAATATTGAAAAGCAATAGTATTTTTACCATATTAAAATTTGAATAAATAAGTACCTCTGCAATATTCAGGTAAAATAAAATCGATTTGCCAGTAAAACATTTTCAAAAACGATCAAATAGCTTGTACAAATTACCGACAAACGCAAATTTAATATTTTTAATAGGGAAAAAAACAGATTCTGATACATTTGTATTGAACACTATCATATTTTGAGTACTTTACGTATCTAACAGTAAATCAGACTTAGGGTTCAGAGAATCAGCATGCGCGTACGTCCCTTCGTAAAACCTTTTGATAGTCGATCTAATTTAATAAAAATATTTCCAAAGTACTTATTTCACATATCAAAGTCACAAGAAATTATTAGATGGTACCTAAACACCTGAAATAAACGGCCAATATAAATGTGTAACGCGTTCTCTCGTAAAACCAACGGCGTAGTAGAATGAATATACGTGGGTATACTATGTATATATTTCTTAAGCTGCCGATTTAATTCCAATTTGTTTACTAAAACCATCAACCTTTGTAATCCTGCTGAAATTCAGTAGCCCGAATAAGATTAAGATGCGGAATTAGAAGATTAAAAGCTTCTTAGAATTCATAGATTAAGGACGATTTTAAAATTGGCACTGAATTCCTAAAGAAACATGACGATAATGGAAAAAAATGTGTTATTGACATTATATATTGTTAGTAGGTACTCGAAATTCAGCGTCAGAATGAAATTAGATATCTAAAACAGAATAAGTATTTACATTTTTGAAAATAGACCTAAAATAAATCCAACGATAAGTTTATTATTTTCATTTAAAGACGTAAGTAAAATATGAATGACGAAAACAAAAAATAAAAAAGTTGACTAAATTTAAATTAAATAAATATTTAAATAGATTTTTTAATTTAATAGATTTTGTCAAAGTGATGTCGCAAAAGTACTTTAGTTAAAACGGTCGGCTTCCACTTACGTGAAGTAATTTAACTTTAGTTACATAAGCAAACAATATCGGCAATGTTTTCTATGTGGGTTAATCTGAATTTAATTTATTTAAAGCTATAAGATTTGTAGATTTCCTCGTTTTAATCGATACAATTAGGGGTTGGTAGGTATTTTTTATTTCATTTCAAATATGAAACGTGACATTTTTAAATAACAACGTATTCAATTATTTCTGATAAGAAAACGCAATTTTTCAACGGAAATTGATGCCGCAATTTTAATTCTAAGGAGTTGAAAATTTTAAAACATAAAATTTGCAATTTTCTAATTTTACATTAATTTGATTAGCAGTAAATTTAAGTGTTTAAAATTCAAAAATTGCTTATTGATTTATTTAAAATTAGTAGCAGTATGATTCAAATTAGTTAAAATGTCGGCTGTTATTAAAAAAGACGTGCTGTAATAGACAGAAGATAAAGTGCCAGACGCACGATAAAATAAGGTCAAGGTTGCGGAAAATCGAGAGTACCTATTGTTAAAGCTATATAAAATATCGTGAGTGGTTATTTTGAATATTTGCTCCTAGGGACAGCGACAAGATTTCCCAAAAATAATAGCACGTAAAAAGCACATAAAAATGCAAGACACATTCCAATTTTTTTTTGAATCAACCCCGACTTATCCAGTTTATCCAGTCAACTCATTAGGTTTATCAACATGTTTGTCGTTTCATTTTTGCCTCTCCTTTAAAGTTTTAAAAGATCTCCTAGGGACGCATTAAAGTAGTTTGTTATTCGGCGATGTCGTTTGCATTGGATTTAAGTCGTCGATTGTTTTGCTTTTAACTGTTTGTTGTTGTAATCAATTTTAAATACTTGTATTATTGTAGATAAGTTGTGTCCGTTTAACGATTCAATTTATTATTTATAACGATATTATAATTTATTTGTAGTGGGCGATAAGAATAAGATCGACCGAATTATTTTGTATCGTAAATATGCACATAGATACATATTAATCGCAAGACGAACCCGTATTTACAATAATTTCAACCGAATAATTGAAGTCCAAATAATGTTTACTTATTAACCATTATTTTTAAATAAATATTTATAGGTAAAATTATTAAAGTTTTATATTTGTTCTGTTAATTATTATTATTATTTATTATTCTATTTGAAATTATAAAGTGAAATTCATTATCTCGATCGATTTTCTTTTTTTTTGTGACCATTATCAATAAGAATCGAGGTAAATGAATTTTAGAAAACAATGATCAATATTTATAAACGATGTCGTCACAGTATTAAAATTTAAAGCGATAAAGAAAACCGGCAAACGGCGAACAGTATAGGTATCGTTACAAAAGTAGTTATAGGTGTGCAAACAAAACGTATTCGGCTTACTTCAAAATAATTTTTCAAATATATTTAAGTTAATTAAAATTATCATATTTCGGATGTGTTTTAAAAATTATACATATAAATAGGTAAAGTATGTTGTGATGCTTCGACCCGCGTATCTACATTTTTACAATTTCTAATAATGGACAATCTTTATTATTATTAAAACCGAATAATAGATTAGCATCGTCGTTCAAAAAGTAGTTCGAGAGATATATCTATGTAACTCTATCACTTTTCACGAAAACCCAATTTTCTACGAAATTAACACAATTTTGTTGTTATTTATCGGACCTGCGATTTTTAAAAGTTATTATTCTTAAACGTGTTTTTTTCTTCAAACAATTTTCGAACGTTTTGAAAATTAATTGTACGTAGGTATATAGCTTATCCAAACCTATATGATGTTCACGTCATCAACAAAAAGTTACTAGATTGTTTATTTGTAATTCGGTTTAAAGTTTGGAAAGTGACATATTCTATAAATGATTTATTTGCGCACATATTAGATGGTATAAAGAAAGACTACAATTTATTAGAACTGTCAAAATGTAAGGTACGAGATGACAACTCTATGTGAAACGTCATCATCTAGTAACCTTGTATTGATGACGTGAACATCATATAGGTTTGGATAAGCTATAGGTATGTTCACTTTTCAACAAGCAGCGTAACAATTTCCTTTTTGTCGAATTGTTTTGCGTCGAATCGCACTTTTAAAGTTAAACATATCGAAAAGTCATTGAATAACGAAATAAATATTGGCACTTAAGGGTCAGCTTGTCATTCGAAATGATTGTTGAAACAATAATTGTTTTTATAATGATTAACTAATGGTTGAAAAACTATAGCGCCAAATCGTAGGTATATAAATTATCTTCAGACAATTAAAACTAAAAATGTAACTTTAATAAGTTATAAACAAATTTTTGTCACATACAGTACCTTATATAACAAGATTAATGCACTCGCCTATAAGTTTTATTTGATTCCAAAAAAATTTAAGTCATTTAATATAAAATTTGTTACGTGTAAAAGAAAATGATAAAAATAAAATAAAATTTGATCGAAAAATAATTATTTAATAATGGTAAACATTGTTCTCAAACAATATCTACTCGCCCATCACAGCTCATGTTTGACTGTAGTTCAAAAACTGACCATTATATAATTTTTTACGTGTTACATTTGTTACGTGCAAAAAAAAATGATAAAAATAAAATAAAATTTGATCGAAAAATAATTATTTAATAATGGTAAACAAGCACTTAACAAAATTTATAGGCCTGTCGGCTAGCTTTTGGGACAGTGGAGTTCGGTCGGGTTCTAATAATAACCAAAAAAATTAAATAAAGGATGCCAAGTAATTTTTCTTATACCAATAACTATTAAGGAAGGGGAAAATTACTAAAATTATATGATGTTAAATAGTTAAATTATCCAGAAACGTACAATACAAGAGTTAATTTTGGTATCTGGCCTAAATGAAGTCCTAAATTTAATATGAACAATTTTATATAAATGGGTAAATACGCTAATGCTTCTCGAGAAACACTTCGTTAACAATAATTAATATAAACAATAACAAAAATATAAATTATTCCGAACGACAATTGATTAAATTTAGCTGTCTCCGCGTAGTAACTAAAATCGACCTTTCCAGTCAACCTCCGGCAACAAAATCCAAGTCCAACCAATAACAAGTAAATCCAAACAGTAAATCCAATCCAAAAACAGTAACAAAAATAAATCCAAAAAGAAGAAAATTCAAAGTAGAAAAATATGAGCCAAATCTAGGACCTAAAAAGACTATTACTAATACCTAGAAGTATTTAGGCTTAGCCCTACTCACCTCCTACGGAGGTCCTATTATTTTGAAGATGTTACAATATATATTTTTTATTTAATCCGACTACGTCGGTGGGTCCTCAGCACCCTGGCCGTTATTCTTATTCGTTTCCGCTCTAAAGCGATAAATAAAACACAAACTAGGAAAAATGAACCAAGATTAACGGAGTATATATATTGGAAAAATTACAAATGTGACTTTTTTATTTATGTTGATATTTTTCTACTAACCCGTTTCTAAACGACCGCCCTTAATAATTGAAAATCTACGCCAGCCAACTCCTCTTATGCCGAAATTGAATTTGAATTTAATTTAAATTAGAAAAAAAAACGTATCAAATTCGATTTAGATACTTACATTCTTGCGACACAAAGAAGTAGTACTTTTAAATTACACGATTTAATTAGGGTTACCGATAAAACAACGAGATGAAGGGAAACGATTAAACAGATAATATAAATCTCATTCGAGGAGCTTTCAGACCAAATGTGTAGGTAATCATTTTGTCGTCAATCAATTTGTTAAATATAAATACGTATTTATGTTGCTCATATTTCATTTGAACGTAAACCAGTAAACTTATATATATAGTAAGAAATAAACGAACAATTTGGAAGAATTAAATTAAAGGTTCGACACAAATTCGCCTACTAACGATAAATTGTGATCTTATTGTTAGATTTTAAAATAACAGTAGATTACGTAAATGCGAAGGTTCTCATTTCAATCATTTGCTATTAATTGTATTTATAATGCATTTTATTAAAATCGAAATAGATAATTACAATTAACGCGGTTAAATCTAGTATTTAAACAAAAGCAGACGCGAATTAACGCGAAAAATAAATACCGAAATATGTTAAAAAAAAAAGACAAATTGTTCCAATGCGATAATACGAGCGAAACCCGATCGTGAATGATAATTTCAAATAATCAGTTTGCGTAACAGGATGATTGATTCGTATTTGCTTTTTCCGATATTACTTTCATTTCTGCTTGATTAAAAAAATATAATTACCCACGCACCAACACTAACTTTTATTAACCGTTATTCAATATAAAACTTGTTTAAATTGTTCGAGATTCTACTATAATAATACACGCAAATCGTTATTTTGGATTTTCATAAAAAAAAATAAGGAAAATACATGAAAATTCCCTATCAATCATACAACCTTATAACGTCTGCTTCGTTTGTAAGAAAACAACGCAACAAACTTTTAAATTTGTTACTTAATTGTAGCGAGATTAAATTTATTTGATCTAAAACCTGAAACTTCAGGCACGCATTCTCAGGAAGAACGATTACCTATACGTGTTTAATACTGAATTTGATGTTTTGATCGTCGGCGTCGCGTCGCGCTCGATCAACTTGAAAGTTTTGTAACGTATATGCTCGATGTTCTGTCGCATTTGGCAACCAAAAATCGCAAAAGAAGTAGCAATAAAAAGGGATTCTCCGCGCCAATCCATCTACGAATAAAACGCTTATCGAGTGACTTGTGACTAGAATACCTGCAAAAAAAATTTATGCTATCGTTTCACTTAAAACAGATCCGTGTGAGAATAGGACGAAGTAAAATAAGTTCAGCGAATTCGGGGCCTAAAACATTTTAGCCGTTAGGTGCGTAACTAACGGGGGTGCTATCTAAATTAACAATGTAAGTAAAAAAGTTTGTACGTTCAAATATTTTACGAACTAATAATTTAACACCGAAATTAATGTTGATGGTCAAACGCGACATTAAAAATGAGGTCGTGTGGGTAATAAACCCGAAATGTTCGTGTACGTGCGTATGCCGTATGATGGACATTACTTTGAGAGACAAAAATATTATTTAATGTTGCATTACGACCCCGAGTTTATCCGTCAGCGTGGCATTTACTTTTATTTCCGGTCTCCGGCGCTTTTCGCGTATTGCGAAAGTCACGACGGTCGATTTTGCGCGATCTACGGCTCAATATTCACCTTTTGACAAATGTAATTTAATCCGACGACGTTTTAGTCGACCATCACACCGTTCGGTTTGATCGTCGAAAATTGAAATCTCTGTCTACATTTTTTAGTAGGTAATAATAAAAAGAAAACCAGTCCCCCCAGGTTACGCAAGAATTAACCGGATAGTGTGCGTGCGATATAGAAATCAAGATATACGATGATCACGATGATCCGTGGCGATAAGCTCACCCTTCGAGTCCATAAACTTCAACTTCCTTAGTAATAAAAATATTTTTACAGTATTAGAAGGTAACCCTTCGTATAAAATAACTCTCGAAGAAAGATATGTCACAGACTTTGATGAGATCGAATATCTAGAATTGAATTACTTGCCGGTTTCGGGGTGTTCGAGCGGACAGATCTTTTACGAATCCAATTCATATAATAAAGATGGTGTGTGGAATATCTAGGTTTTATTATAAGAACTACCGCGATCCACCATCGGTTTTATTACGAGACTGACGACATTATATTCCGCAAACTTTATTGCTGATTGCAGGCATGGATGATCTTTTGATAGACACAAACACGAGTTCATCGCATGTTTATACGAACGCTTACTTACAATATTAACAAATACAATGTTGGCCGAGGCCGTCCATAACGAATTCTCAATAGATAAACCACTATCTGAAAATTTTATCTCCTTATGTCCGTTTCCCACGTTTTTAACGACGAGAATTACAACTCCTCACTCAACCCTTTTAGTTGACGTGTATAAACGACCAGATAAAGTTTAACTCTTAGTAATAAAATACTCGCGAATTTTAATTGCCACATAAAATGCAAAAACGGGAGTTTTTTAAATTCATATAATTTTTATGTGTCGCGCTACACATATAAAAAGATAAATTTAATTAACTGAAATGTTTATCCGTCGTTAGCATCCTCTGAATCTTTTAATATAAAGATTAAAAGTGTTTTAGGTTTTTTAAACGGTGCATTTCGAAATGGGCTGCGATTATATTTTAGCAAGCTTTCCCATTTTTCTATATGAGCTAAACAAAAGTGTGAAACCTATAAAATTACAACGCGAAATAAAATTTACTCGGGAAAAACTGAAATAGAAACCACAAGATAACAAAGATATTCTTGCTTGCAACCATCATGAGGGTTCGTCGGGGAATACAGGCCATTAATTTATGTGGGTGTACTTCACAAAGGCTTTTCGGCAAATTACGTTCGTTTACTAGGTTTTTTTCTTTTGCTCGTGGCGTCGTGTTCGTCATTTTAAAATTGGCTTAAACGATATATTTTTTTGTAAATTTAATTAGGTACAAATACTTACGTCGAATGTAAGCTCGCGAAAATAATTCTTTTCCTGTTCGATTTTATCAAAATATACTTAATTATCGGCAATATAAATATTTGATTACGCAATAAACGCTCGGCAAAATTAACCGCGGAAATCATGAGCGACTACTGATTTTCTCGATAATTTAATTCGATAAACGAAAAAACCCTCAATTTAATATAAATTAGTTTTCGAAATAATATGTGTTTTGACAGTGCAAGTTGCTCAACGCGATCCATTACTTAAAACAACATCATTTCCAAGCAGAATCAAAATTAATCGAGGAATAGAAAAGCTCGCGTGCGTTAAAATATTACAACGGAAAAACAAAAATAAATGAACTTATAGTCTTTCAACTCGACATAAAAAATAACACTAAAAATGGTATCGCTTTGCGGTTACAGTTCTATTTACGTCCGGAAAGTTTAAACCCTAGCGGTTTATTGTAAAAAACTTTCGAGAGAGATAAACGAATTTTCGTAATTTATAGAAGCGTTTTAAGTAAAAGAAAAGTTTACTTAAATTACCTTTAGGTATTTATATATATATATATATATATATATATATATATTATATACTGGCACATGAAATATGTAGGTACATAGGTATACCTATGTACAGATCGATATTTACAACCGATTGTTTCGTCAGTAATATCTAATAATCCCCACATTTCGTAATACCGTGACAGGCTAATGGACGTAAGATGTAAACTTTCGATCGAAATTTTATATTAGACGAAACTCGAAATGACCATAATCACGGTTACCTTCACGTAAAAAATGCTCGCAATTCCATTTCTGCTTTTAGAAAAAAAAAGAAAGTAATAAAATTAACGACCGCGTTTAATGTTGCTAAGTGTTAAGAGACTCGACATTTGACAGTTTAATTATTCTTTTGCGAAACATCATTTATGTTTGTGTTATTTTTAATAACTTTTTTTTTTTTGGAATTTCTATCTTGAAAAATATGTATCTATTTAATACCTATTTATTTTAATATTAAATTCGCGTATTAATACTGTACCTTATTATAGAATTACTTTGGGTACTTAAAGTACCGTTTTCCAAACCTTAAACGGTTCACAAATTCATAATGTATCACTTATTAGTTTTTGAGTTTAACACGTCATTTTTTAAATTACACGCTTATTCTATGTATACATTTACACGTAGACCACATCGTTATACACAAATTATCCCCATAATCTAAAATGCAACGTCAACTAACTAAAACGAAACGATAAATAATATTTATCCGAAGTATATAACATTTTGAACGGCCGTCGCAGTTTCTTCGTACGTGGTTTCACGTAAAGTTGAAGAAACTAAGAGAACGAACAACTGCCGCAAGCTTTGACGCGCCACTGGAACTTCAGCTTCGCATCCAAGCAAGCTTTCGGCAAGTTCGGTTGCGCGTTTTGTGTGTTTAAACTTCGTTTTGCGCACTAACCACCTGCGCAAGCCTAACGCATATGACGAAAATCTCTAAAATTTCGCGAGTTTTGATTTCTAGTCGCCCATCGTTTATAGTCTTCCATCACGTACGGCCCTATAAGCGTAATCTAAAATTTAGTTTGCAACTAATGACGTTCGACTCGAAAGCAGTTTTCTATGTAAAACTTCCAAAGCTGAAAAGTTATAAAGTATACTGGTAACAGTTCTTCTGAACCTGTGCTCTTTAACAACTTCAAAACAAACTTTTAAAATAAATTCAAAACTAACTGTAATTTTCTTATAATTACTTCAATTTGGAATGGCCGAGAGATTGTATAAATTTTACAATAATGTCTCGAGCAACGTTTAACTACGCTGTGTTATTTTTGTTCCTTGTTGGACCATTTCCTGACCGTCCCGTCTTTGTTACCAAGTTTCCTTCCACTCTCCGTTCATAATTTGATTTCATTATTGCGCGCAAACTAAAGTTATGCTAGTACTATACACGATATACATTTTAATCGGCTCAATAATGATATACAGTTCACTTCCTTGTTTGTGTTAATTGCAAACAAAAAAAAACAATTTATTTTTTTAGATAAACAATCATTAATTCGTTTAAATAAAATAACTAATGGCCAACTACTGAAACAAAAAATATGAGTTTTAGTTGAAATTTATCAAAAATGTCAATATTGTATAGGTATGAGATGAGTCACGCGTTATATTCACAAATAATAGCGAGTAATGCCGAATAATTAATGAACCACATAATTTCTTACTATTTACTTATGAGGGAAACCCAAAGCCGCTAGCGTCTTAATTAATCGCGAAACTTGAATTATTATAAATATTTTCCTTTGATAAATTATTTTCCTATAATGGTTGGAAAATGATTTAACAAACGGGTGCACTCTACGCATTTTCATAGTTTTTTCAAAGATAAAGTGTTTAATCATTGTAAATATACAGTGTGGCACAGAATCACACTTACAATTTTAAAAATTGAACGATAAGGAATTTTTTTCTTTTAATCGAACTTACTTTGATCCTTGGAAATTACCTACTTAATAAATATGATTAATGCCCTCCGTTCCACGCCGAGCTCCACGCCGAGCCGAGCCCTTTTTAAACTGTGTTCTATTACATCTTATAACACTTGAAAGCTCTAGTTCTGTATCGAAAATTATGTTTCAGCTCTTATGTTCTTGAGTGTTCGAAGTTTATTATCTAAAAGCATTTTCATAAGATAAACTGGAAGGAAAAAATTGGTATCCGTCAAGTCTGTCGAATCTGCTATCAGTTAATTTCCGATTCACGTAAAATTAATCTAAAATAAATAAATCTAAAATATATTCTAATCGTTAATTACTTCGAATTACTAGTACTTAATTAATACTTGGAATTATTTTTCTATGTGAAAGTCTGACAGCGTTCTCGAGATCGTAAAAAACCTTACGATTAATAATAAAAAATACACACATTTTCGGGAACGCATTACCTACGTGCAACAACAGAGAACAGTCTGTACTTTTATTATTCGGTATTATTAATTCTTTTAAAACAATAAATCCCTGATATAACGAACTAATTGCTGTCGAAAGTCATTCGGATAATCGAATAGCAAGTACATACCTAACGTTAAATAAATATTTATTAAAAAGGAACCAAAAAATAAGAACAAACATTAAACTTTAAAACAAACCATAAATCACCCCAGCCGGCATACTGCCGTCATAATTTCGTCCATTATTAGTAATTATTCGTCGGCGACGTCATGGACCCAATAAATGGCGTACGCACGACGACACTTTCACGACGAACATTTGACGTCATTAAAGAACGTCGTTGAGACGTCTTTTTTGGTCGTTCCAAAGTCCCCTTAATCCTTACTGGAAAAGTGAAGATAAAGACGTTTTGAAGCATTAATTTAAATCGTAAAATATTCGTAATTTTTTCTAACACTATGTTTTAATCCAAAATTTTAACTAAAAAAAATATATCAATATATTTTGGAATTATGCACTATGGCGTCAATGCGATTAATAGTAATAGTTCTATACGTTATAAATACAGTAGTATACAACTAAACAAGTAAGTAAAGTCACATCCAGTTATTGTCGTCCTAATTGTTTATGTCAATGGCTAGTAGTAGTTCCTTTAAAGTGTCACGCCACTGTATATACTGACCATACTTAGGTTTACTACCAGCGGTTTTGTTAGGTTAGTGGTTTTACTTTGCAGTGAGTTCTACGTTGTAAATTTTGATATAATTTCTTAACGGTAAGTGAAGAATTAATGAGCCTATCGCCACCTAAAGTTAAAAAGAATAATTTTAAATAATTAAAAAACTGGAAGAAATATTTTTTACAATAATTATACAAATCATGGCTTTACAAGAAACATACAAATTCTACTTATTTCTATAGGTTTTAACCTTTAGGTGACTAGGTTATCTTTGTGGCGTGAGTGACCCCCATTTCATTATTAATTTATTTAGATGTCTTTTGTTGGTGTGAAATTTTACATTGTGCGACTCTTACAACCAGCAAGCTTTTATCTAAAATAGTTTTTTTCGATTGTGCTTAGTTTAGGCTTTATCGAAGGACCCCAGAACTCGTGGACACACTGTATATCTTATTTACCACTTACATCTTATCTTAAACATATTATTGTATTACTCGTATATAATAATAATATCGATATTTGGTTATTAAGTAGGTAAATCCAAATAATTTTGTGGTCATTCTTTGATATATTAACATACTTTGTTTAATTTCTTAGATTTAGATTCTTTGTTTGTACTTTCATTTTTGTAATAAAATAATAACTATATTGAATGTATTTCTATTTTTTTCATCTTTAGATGCGTCACTAATGCCTTGGGATTACGTCAATGGGACGTCAAATCGACGTCCCATTTAAGGAAATTAGACGTCTCAAGTAACGTACTAGATTGGTCATAATTTGACGTCGTTGGGCTGTGACATTAACCCGTCATATTGACGTCATATATATATATATATATATATATATATATATATATATGTCATTCACGACGTCCCCATTGGGCCCCAAATGGCCAATAGTTGACGACAACGTCAGTGTGTCGCCTGGGACGTTGTTTTATAATAACTAATATGAATAATAATATTAGGTACATTTATGTACATATGTAAAGTTAAACCATAAATCAGGTCTATTTTTTGAAGTGAGTATGTACATATTTAGTAATTGACACTTGAGGTAAACAATTTTATTTTTAATGACAGCAGAGTCTCTAATTTATAACGAGATTGATAATCCGGATAATCATGAATCCGTATAAATGAGATCCGGATAATCGAATTTTTACTGTATATGTTATAATGTCGGTATTCAGTGCGATATTTATTCGATCTACACGTCAAAGTGATTTTACAAAAATGTACGTATAAATATAATCTTTTACAAACATTTAATTTAGGTAAAACAGTTTTTCCCTAGTATAAGTATTTAATTGTAGATACTTGATTCGGCGTTTCCTTAAGTTTTTGATTAACTTATTGTGACAATTTTGTTCACTAAATATTTACATAACGACAATCTTGTTTAATTCACGCCTTCCAATTTTACTTGTATTATATCTTCATTTGAAAGAAGTGTAAATATGTTTCCAACGCCATTGCATTGTTGCCCTATTGGGAAATACGTTGCTGGATATAAAAAATTGCTTGTGCCGATAAGTCGAATACTAAAGAATTCCGTTTGCATATACATTTGAATATGTATGTAGTCTAGCGTGGATAAGTTTTACTTTTTATCGTATTAGATTTTATACATGTTATGCATAATATTTATGATTCGACATTAATTTTAGAATCAAATTGAAATGCAATTTAAAAATACTTTCGTTAGACCAAACATAACAAATTCTAATATTCCAGAAGCTTTTAGTAGTTGCCACATCGTATTCTCAACAGGTTTCGTTACGATCTATTGATTTTACTTCTATTCCTTAGAGGACAGTATTCAAAACTTATTTTCTAACATTTTACGAAATGAAAAATGTAATCAACCAAAGCTCGGTAGAAAATTCGCTTACGAATAATATTAATAAGTGCGTATTTAATAAAGTAGGTTCATTTAATAAACTTAGTTTTTCAGAAGCCCAAATCGGAAAAAGCCCAAAAGGCTACCGTTATCCCGATGTCGAAAACGTAAAAAAAAATTGAAATCGACATCATGATATTGATCGATATATAGATAGATCATGTGTATATTGTTACCATTAAAATCAAAAATTATAATTAAAAAACTTTTAATAGGGTCATTGTATTATTCAAAAATTAACTCGTTTATGAACCTAACTTGTGCAATATGTAATGTCGTGTGACACTTTTCAAATGATTTTAAAGTTTATTTTTGAAAAAATTTAATATTTTTATTCATATTTTCTATAAATACAAATAAAGACTAAATTATTGTAACAACTACATATGAAGGTACTTTTCTGTTAGTATTAATAATCAGCATCGGCCATAAATAAACAACCATCAAAACCGTTTAATTTTTAATAACTCCACAACTTAAAATATGTGGAAAATGGTTGTGAAACATAACATTAATAAACTAATACAGTTTACGATGGATGTGTTATAAACATTATGATAGCCCACGTTTGCGGTAGCGACGGTTTATGGTCGGCCAAGAACATTTCCTGGTATGCGAAGTATCTCCGAACGCACAAACTTCCCAATCATTCACTAAGCCCTCCGTGTATTTATTTATGTATTTCAAGAAACTGTAATTTAGCGACTATCGATTCAGTCACGTCCCTGCATTGTTTCTGTGAACTATTTCGGCCGAAACATATTATTCTATATAGGTGCTTTTGGTGCTTTATCGTCCGTCAGTCCCTTATATTATTAAATTATTTATACCTACCTGGACTATAGTAAAAAATAGAACAAGTTTCTATCGTAGGTCGGCGTTTATAAGAGAAACGTCTTAATCTCAGATCAGGTAGTTTTTCAGTTTTAACAAATTTTACCCAAATATAAATAGTAACTTAACATTTATAAAGTTTAGGTATTTTTACGAAATATCCGAAATCAATAATTAGCGAGGGGTAATATTTACAGGGGTACAACATTTAAGAAATAGTAGGTAGACACCTACTAGAAATAGTGTACAGAATTTTGATCAGCGGTTTACCCCTCGATACTTAGGCACGCGGTTTTTCAAGGGTTCCCATTATTTATTCTTACGAAGAAGCAATATACTCTTGGCATACGTATACTAAATCATTCTTTATCACATTTAAAATAAAGATCAATTAGTATACCTACTAGATATTTAAATTTAAGTTTAAGACTCTACTGTTTCGTTCGTAAAGTAAATACAAACCGGTAAATTGTCACAATTCCGACATAACGGGAATGTAAAAACTGATGACGAACATAAAATTAATATTGCTACATAAAGACATCGTAATGCGACTGCATCAGCCTTTAATGGCGCAGTTTTTGCAATGAATAGGTAGGTGCACGGGCCACTCAAGCAAATACTACTATAAGTACTAATACTTTATAATACTAATACTATAATACTAATACTAATACTAATACTAATACTATAATACTAATACTACTAATACTTTATATTACTATAATTATATGAAAGTCGACGATTATATGACCTTTTTTTTGCTAGAAAAACTCGGGAAGTCGCAATAAAAACTTGCAATTGTACGATTGAAATCGGAGTCAACGAGAACACTCCGATCGATTATCTTAATCAAATATTTTAACAATTATCCAATTAGGTAAGAATATAACCGATCTTCAAGACGTCTTTTTTAACGTAACGCCCAACCAAATTGTTCGAAAAAATTAGCGGTACACGTGAAAATAATTAAACCGCGAAACCGCCGGTATATTTTAATTCGCGGCGTTTGTGAATTACCCTAGCGGGAATTCATGGCGGTAAGCAACTAGACATATTTTCTAAATTGTTTTCTAGCTATTAAAAGTCGATTGCTTAACATGTAGTGTAAGAAGTAGGTACGTAACAGCTTTTTTCCGGAAATAGTAATTTAGTTGGCTTTGTATTAATCAAACGCGAACAAGATAAAAATATTTAAATAAACTATAAATAGGCATCGCCGATGCCTAAACATTCTTAAGTTAAAGTATATTTAATTAAAGTGCAAATAGACGGACGAAATGGGGCATTAATTCACATTAATAAGGGTTAAATAAATATAACTTTTACGTTTACAAATTGGGCTTACAGAACATTTTAAAAATCGAGTACCTAGGTACCTATAGTTACTACGTATGACTTTTTTTTTAAATTAAAACTTCATAGTTACTAAATACGTTTATGTCTAACCCTTGCCTATTTGTGTAAAATTGATGTACCTACTATCTACTTTTTCTTATTTATATCTATAATTATTTACCTACTTATTTTATTTGGTTAATTGTTTATTACCTAAAAATACTATAGTGGTGTGAATATATTGAATCGATGCACTTTATCCTTATCAATAGCATGAAATGCCTAATATTTAAATACTTATTGCTATGAAGCAATTAGTCTAGAAAGACATTTAAGGCATAAATAAAAATAAAATATTCGTTTGATATTTTAGATATAAATATACGAGCAAGTAATAGGTAACTGTAGTTGAAAATGGATTTCGTTTATTAATTTAAACCTTGGGCTTGCACCCACAAACCTAACTCGTTTTCAATTCATACATAAATATGTACTTAATTCTCGTTCTGGTTACAAATATTATATATACAACAAGTAAAGGCTTTCTATTACTATTTACTTTCTAAGTCAACAGCTTTCTTGGTACATCTATAACAATAAAGAAGAATTTATTCAAAATTTATGAACTTCTCGACCCCTTAAGATGAAATTAAATGTAGAGTTTATAAGTACGTAGGTATAATTACCATAATTATGATATAAGGATAGTTTTCTAAGGCTAGTTTAATTGCTACCCTCAAATCTAAAAATATTAAAGTGAATAATTTACTAGTAGGTAAATATTAAATTAAGTAAAAATGGTATACCTATCGTTAAATAGACATATTTAATGCATTAAAAAAAAAACGATTAACGATAAAATAAATATAGATAGGTAATATGTTTAATAATATACAGTCCGTACGTGACGTTTAGGTATATTTTTAATCTTTGTTATTGAAATGCCTTTGAAAAATACTTAAATAATGTTATCAGCTATAAATTTATACGCTTGCAGTTTTAATCTGTGTTCAAATAATATCTACTGATAACATTGATACTTAGAATACCTGGTATAATAACTTAACAAGGTAGGATAACCGAGTGTTCTAAACACGTTCAACACCGCGCAGTGACGTCATTCATGAGAGTAGTAGCAATAAGGTAGAAATTGAAAAATAAAAATAGGATAGATAGAAATGATATGAAATAGAAATTGATTAAATAATCGATATTTCAAGGTTTTACTCTCTCAATATAGTCAATTTCAGTTTCGGTTAGTCAGTTTCGAACAAATTCTTGAAGTGTTAACAACCGGTAACACAACTGAATCCATTTTAACCTCAATTCAAGGAGAGCAGAAAAGCAGAAACTACGTTTTATTTATACATATAAACAACGTACTGGTATTCGAAAAACGTCAAACTGATTTTCTCACGAGTGACGTCTCTTCAACGTTGCACAGAACCGCCTCGAGAAATCACCTTTATAGTTATTGTACCATGCCTACAATATGTTTCAAGCATACATTTGTTATTATGAAATAAGTTGTCGTTAATAGCTGACTCGACTAACTGTTAACAAACTGTTTCGGTGAATAAGGCGCTAAAAATATAAATAGAGGTAATTAAGATTTTTATTGAATTTTTAAAATTATTAATTGTAAGATTTAATAGTCATCGAGATATTTACAATTTACTAAATAGACCACTATTTACAAGTAGTTTAAGGGGCCTTTTACACCATCGGTTTCAGTTCAACTGAACCGAACAAATCGATAATAATATTATTTTAAATATTAATTAAGAATGTGGATTATATTTATGCTAAAATTTTAATTTTTCTTACTTGTTTTAAATATTTATCTATGATAATATGTGTATGTAAACAATACACATCAGAATTATAAGCTAATACCATGGCATTAATTAATTTTAAAGTTAATTATTACGTATTTAGTAAGTTAAAATAATTTTTACAGAACCTACAATGGAAACAGTATTGACAACCGCAGACTGTAACGTAATATTATTAAACTACTGTAAAAACGGCAACGCACGATTATTATCCCACACTATCGATAACTTTTCGAACGAATTTAAAGGATTTCAAGGGCAATACTTTACATTAACCATGCATTTTATAATCGACGGCATCACTAAATCGCAAAGGTTTTTCATCAAAACTTTGACCGATAAATTCCAGACGACCGTAGATGCGATAACAGAGAATGCGTATAAAAAAGAAGAGTTCGTTTACACGATGTTCTTCAGAGAACTCGAAAAGTTGAACATCGATATATCATTTGCCCCAACCGGTTATTTTTACAAACCCTATTTACTTGTACTTGAAGATATGAGATTAAAAGGATTCGAAGATTTTGAAAAAAGTCAATTTTTCGATTACGAACATTGTAAGGTGGTGCTTGAAAACGTGGCCAAACTTCACGCGACCAGCATTTTATACGAATCCGTCAAATCTAAGGAATTAAAGAAACCATATCGTTTATTCGAACAATACCCCGCGATGTTTCAAGAAGTGATGTTTTGTAAGACGGAAACCTCAACCACGCGATTTCTTAGTGCATCGCTATTAGGTATCAACGATATAATAAGACTTATTCCGGAAAACCACATCAAAAGTGAGGAGTTTATAAAAAAATTAGAATACTTCCATAAAAATATTAACGCTGTAGTCGATAACGTTGTCAAAATAAAATCGACCATACTGCATGGCGATTTGTGGTCCAACAATTTCTTATTTAAGTATCAAAATGAAAAACCGGTCGAATGCATTTTGTTGGACTATCAGGTGTTGAAGTACGGTCCGCCATCTTTAGATTTGCTGCATATGTTCTTTTGCAATACGAGAAAGGAATTCAGAAATAAATATTTCGACGAACTAGTGGATTATTATTATTTGTGTTTAAAACAAATTTTAGATCGGGACAATCGGTTTAACGGGGCCGTAAACAAATCTGAATATTTAAACTTTGCGAAGGAGTTTAAAATTCTATTGAAATTTTTCTCCATTTGCGTACGTTGTTTGACCTATGTACCTAAACACTTTACAAGTAATTTTTTTGAAAACAGAGAAACTTTTTTCAAGTACGCATTGGACGATAGACAGAAATGTATAATGCAATTATACGAAAACGAGGATTTTTTTAAGGAGGTGTTAGACGAGGACATTTTGGAATTACGTGATTTGTTGTTCGATTAAAAATGAACTACTTATCTACTAATTAAACCTATTAAATGTCCTCATTAATATTAAAATAAAGAATTACCTTACACGCATAATAATTATTTTTCCGTATCCACGAAAGTGCTAATGTTCTAGGCACATTATATTTGAATAAATTCCGACATAACATAATACCTAGAACTAATTCTAAATAAAATAAACGACCATTATCGATTGTAGTTAAGTATTGAAATTTTTATATACATACATAGGTATTCTAGATACCATCAATATTCTACTAGATAAATAACGGTAATTTTATTTATATCGAATTTTTATTTCCGCTATAAAAGTTTGTGTTCGCTAACATTTTGTCATCGTCTTCGTCTTTTAAATTTTTTATTTTTGTTGTATTTTAATATAAATCGTGCTAAATACATAACGAAATCGATTTGTTCGAAAAAAAAGAAATTTTGATAGTTTGGTAGTATAATTTTCAAATTCATATAGTCAACGATTTAAAATAATATTACCTACAATATTAACCTACGATAAATAAAGCATCAGTTTCCTTGTCAATCGAAGAATATACAAGATCGTGTAACGGTTACAAAAGAATGCGACTTATTGAATTAAGTAGGTAGTTAATAAATTATTTTGAAACTTTAAATCCGATTAAAATTGTTCAAAAATAAACAGCACACGAACAACCGCTAACATATAGCTGCACTTGTCCTTTTAAGTCTCGATCCAACCAAAAACGACTACGTCGATTCCCCACCATAATTTATGGAGATGCGGTTAAGCAACGATCAAGTTTGTCTTCTTCCAACTTTATTGTTGCGATGTTCTAGTTTTGATTTTATTGATTGTTAAATAGCCACTGCTCCTGCAAGCGGATGAGATAAAGTCAAACTTCAAACTCTGCATATTATAATTTAAATTTGTTTTCGTAATCTGATAAATTAATTAATGGTAGAATAACATACACCTATACGTTTACAGTTATCAAATTTTTCACGTATAAATCATTATTTGGCGTTCTAAATTTGCACGAATAAGTAGAGCTTTTAATATGGAACCCCTAATTACCTGAAGAACATTAAAAGCTCTCTTACTGCGATAATAACTGAATCTTGTTCTTTAGCTACCTAATAGTTGACGGAAGTGCTGGCGTCGGTAGTTTAGTGGTAACAAGTCTAGTGAACAATTAGTCTGTTCTTATATTGTAATTTCTATGTAAGTATGTTTTGGAGTCACTTTTGAAAGATAAAGACTCATCATGTAGACTTTAAATAGCCTTATCGCGATAGTTAAAATTCAAATTCAAATAATATGATGTTGTTAACTCTGCAATGGACTCCGGATTCCATATTACAAATATACCTACTGTAACTCTCATAATTCCTCGATTACACTCTGAGCCATTCTCTCTGTAGCTCCACCAAAGAAGAAATAATCCACAACGAACCGAAAAGCATGCCCGACAAGCCGGAAATAACCAGATGGGCTGAAGCTGCAGAGACTGGATAATATCTAGGGGAGTCCATATTACCCACACGTTAAGTCTGATGACGAATTTGTAATATTTCTATAAAAACTTTGATATTAATTTTTCCCTTTGATATACCAAGAAATTACGTAAGAAGTTAACTGGAGGGAGACTAAATTGTAGATAAACGTTATCAAATCTAAGTGGAGACGCAATAAAAAACGAAGCAAAATCTAGAGGAACATAATTATCAACTCTGCAACTTTTTCTTATAATCTATACAATCTGAATTCAATAATATATTCTTGCGATAGCATCTGGAGGTCGCGATTTTTAATGTTAAAATGATACGCCATTTACCTATTTTTTTTAAATAATCATCTATAAGTCGTTATGTTATGTCAATTAAAATATTAATTATTGTTTGGACCATTATGTAGGCCAGTGAAAAATAGATAGGTAGGTATAGTTTGTATTTTAATGCAATTTTTCGAAATACAATGTGTTGATTCGAAACACTTCAGTTTTTCGAAAAGCTTCTTTATTTATTTCATTTTATTTTCATTTATCTATCTACATTAATTAATTCGTAATTTCAAAATAAAATATTATTTGATTAAAATGTTTGAATATTACCTACTTACAAAAAATACCTACATACATACAAAACAAGTACGTACCCCTGAATACCAAATATGTTTATTAAATTGAAAGATGTGTGTTTTTAAAAAGAAAATTCGACAACTTGTATCTTGAAAATTTAATAACACTTTTCGAAAAAATATTGTAAAGTAGATTACACTTATTTTAACTGGTCTATCGATTCCTGAAGTTTTTGTATTTGAATATAAATCGCCTTGTATATGGTAAAAAGTAAGGAAAACAAATACAAGAAACATTATTTTCTTAAGATATTTATTCATTTAATAATTTTGTTAAAGGGCAATTCCTGGAAAATTTTGTAGCATATCGTTTTAAATATAATTAATATTTACTTGTATTTCGATGATTTTTATTTTTAAATGAAAATAATTAGTACATTCTAATATCGCATATATATCGCATCTGGATATATAGTTATCAATAAAGTCTAATATTTTTACAGTTCTAATAAATTGTAGCTTTTCTTTACCATGTCACGTTGAAAACTTTAAACTGAATATTATCTACAAATAACTACCTATACAATTTAGTACACAATTTTAACTTATAATTATTTAATTTTAACTTATTCTTATTTTTAGTTACCTTTGTTTTTTTATGTAGTTTAGTTGTAGTTTTATTTAGTCGTTTTATAATACGCAGTTCCGTAACATCGATTATTAATTACGAAATGTAAAGGTCAGATTTAGCTAACCTCTGCTCTTTTCGATAAGATTACGATTCTGTAATGAGAGTCAACAAATTGTTATCTTGTTAAGGGGAATTCCCCATTTTATTATTTTCATTAAAGATGACAAAAAATACGTAATCAATAATATTTATTTGGTAGATTTTTGTTACTTACTAAAATGCACGCAGGCCCCCAATTACTGGTACAAGAGTTTACATAGGTATAACGCCACCAGTCATAAAATATTGAAAAATAATTCTAAATTTTGGTACATATAACTGCTAATATTAAAACTACTAACTACAATGTTACGTCTAAAAATATAGGTAAATACATAATTTAAAACAAAAAAAAAATAATAAAACATTACAAATAATTAATAATAGTTGGTACCTATACATATTGCATAAAACGAATTTTATTTTTATACGTTATGTATCAAAACTTCTCCTCATTTAGTAACGAAAAAATTATACAAACAAGAAAATTAATTACACGAACTTAGTTAATTTATCCTTGCTCGAATAGAACTGTAATAATTCTTTGTCAAAACCATCTTGTAAGAAAAAGCTGGATACGCCAGTTGACGAAAACACAACCTCCTTAGGCCGTTTCCTTCAGGTTGAAGCTAATTGCACATACAGTCCCAGTCCATAAGCTTTTGTAAGAAGTAAAACATTGTTATAATCTTGATAAGCAATCCAATACAAGTAAATGCATGTCCAGTGAAAAAATACGCTGGCGTTGTCGAGGCATCTATATCATCAAAATAATCAATGGTCAAAGGAAACAAAGGATGGGAGACGAGAGAATAATTGATTTTATTTGAGCCAATATACATTAGACTTAGACCTTTTTAGACTTTTCAAAATCAGTTATTTTTTTATTACTATACCTATTGAACTTTTATTATGATCTGCCTGTTTATAAAAAATTCTGAAAATTGAAAATTAAAAATTTAAGAACTAGAGTTTGTCGAGCGATTTTCATTCATTGTTGACCTCAATCAAATATTAGTATCGTTGTCACTAAAAACATAGTTTACCGTTTTTAATAAAGAGTCTTAAACCAATAAGCAGTTTTAGATATTATATAGATACTACTAGATTTTTCATTCAACCAGTGAATAAAATTAATAGGTAGACCGTGTTCATTTAAAAAAAAATTGAGTAAAGTTTTTCCCCGAGATAAGTCAAAACTTATATGCAGCAAATTCCCGCGTTTACGTTTAATTATAATAAATTTTATACAATAATTATGTTTGAATAATAACTAACATTATTTTAATCAAGTTTTCTGGATGTAAAAATTATGTTATTGTTACTTCAGTGTGCGTTAATTAAAATAAGACTTGTCACGATGAAGTATGTTGTGATGTTTTCTAGAACATAATGAACAAGTCATCGTCGATTTGCAAGAGGGGCTATAATGACCCCTTTTCAAACAATTTGCACAAACTTTAAGTTCGCACACTTTTGCATATCTCGCTTGACCATCTAACTGTAGTAACTGATAACATTGATCGAGTTTATGATTTTCACTACAAAGAATACACCTTAAAGTTTTGTCATTTTTTGAAACGGGCTCGTTACGAGATACACTTGTGTATAGGTGTGGAAGTTCTTTAGATTCAATTAGTTCCAATTTACTTTGTTTGTTGCTCAAAAAATTCAACAGTTCAGCTAACGAAGGAATATTGTCTGCGTCGTAAGTTTTATTATTTAAATTTAACTCCCATTCCTCCGTTGTTTGATTATCTAATTTGTTTATAATCATAGAAACCAACAATCCATCCCAAAGGTCAACCGGTTGTTTTAACGACTTTAAACAATTTATATGTCTTTGAATTGCATTGATAAACTTTTTTAATTCTGCGGATGATCTATTTGTAATGCAACGAATATTTAAAATCGCTCGAACGTGGGCATTGATTATTTTACGTTTGTTGTGATATCGTTCCTTAAGCATATTCCAAACGATATGATAAGCAATTTTATCGGTTGCATCAAAATTTGAAATTAATTCGCGTGGCTCGCCTATTAAACATGATTTCAAATAAGATAATTTTTGGACACTAGTTAAGTTATTATTTAGATGAATCGATTTATTAAAGGAATTGTAAAAATTATACCAATGAGTCAAGTTTCCTGCAAAATAAGGTATATTTTTTGTCAATTTTTCATCATATTTAGGTGTACTCGATACATTGGAAGTTTGACTCACAACATCATTTTGTGAGGCGTTTACATTATTTTGTTTGAATAGCAATGAGGTTGCTTTACTTATTAATCTCGAACAATTATTTTGGAAATTAACTCCTACTATACTTTCACGAATATTACGCTCCTTTGTCGATATCGTTAATGTTTCAATCTCCTTTTGTAATTCTTTAAAACGATGATTTATTTCCATAATATTTTCTAATTGTTTTTTTAAATTATAAAACTCTTCATGTGATAATATTCGTTCATTAATAGTTAGTAAATACGTTTCAAATTGTGTTAGTTTCCTTATTAAATTTTCTCGTTCATTACATAAAGTGTCCAAGGTATTCCTCTCCACGATGATTAAGGTATTCCCCATATTAGCACAAATAAAACAAAAACAAAAAAATAATTAGGATATAATTTTTTTGGCGTATTTAGACTGTAAATGATCTGCAACAAAAGCAACTTAAATATATGAGTAAACTAAAAATCATTTTCTACATAATTACCTATGTGCCACTCGATGTAGCTCGTCGTGAGTATTTCTTATGAACTAAAGAATAACATCTTCCGTATATACCGGCACTAGGTAGGTACTCACAAATGTAATTTTCTTAAACAGTTCAATAATTTTATTTATAAATTAAGTAAGTAACCATAAGTAAATACTTAGGCACTCGAAGTTGAAACTGTTTGCTCTTTGATGGTAACAACTATACTAATTCAAAAATATACCAACATTATGACTATGACTCAACGTTGCCTTATCAGTTATCACTTCTCTTGGGAGATTACGGCAATAAAACAAGTATAGCAGTAATATTTTTTAATAAGTAGGTACCTACTTATCCCATATTTCTATACTTATACCATCACCTATATCACGGAATGACGTAACTCAAAAATATTGGAATTCGGGATATTTTACCTACGATCATAAAATCATGTTCTTTACGTTGACGATATAGCATAGCTTAACTCCTAATAAATTATATTCTATTACGCATATAGTAATTGATGTTCCTATATTTTGTTTTTCACATGTAAGTAGGTACAATTTTACGAACTGGCGTTTTTAATTTTTTTTATAAGTACCACCTATATTATTATCTTATTAATACATAGAATTAGCTATAAAACAAATAAACTAAAAGCAAAAAAACTAAAATCACACCGGGAAGTCATGTATCGTTGACTCCGAAAAACTTTGGAAAGCTGAGTTAAGTATACTTTAGAAAATATTTGTTTAATTAATCTTGCATACCTAGGGAGTATTCTTTATGAATTTCGCATTATTTTATAATAGGTATAAGTACGTATTTATTGTAAATCTTGTTTCTTATGCGTGCTTTATTTCACAATATCGTTTCTAACATTTACGTTTTGCTACTTTATAACATCGTAAACGCAAGTTTTTACGTTTATAATTAGGTATGTTAACTGTCAAATGGTGTCTTTAAAAATATTGATAAGACAAATTGATGGTAATTTTCGTTAGAAACGTAACGATATTGCAACGAAAGTAGTTTTAAAGTATTTTCTGTAACTGTAATAATTGAAATATGTTATGTCAAATTAAAAAAATCGTAAAATTAATAAGCAATACAAATATCATTAGTTTATTAAAGGCTCGTCGAAAACTCGTACAAATTAAAAAATAACTCCATTTTAATTATTTGCTTGGTTTAAAAAATAATAGTGAGTTTGTTTTATAGCACGAAACCGCTTATCTTCAATGCTTTTCGTATAAATGAAATTATCACTCAATAAAGGTCAAATAAGTCCATGAAAGATTTCAATGTTCAATGATTTCATAAAATAATAAGGAAAATTTATGTACAGGGTAAATTGTTTGAATATAGTACTTAAATGATAAGATAAAATTCGTAATTTTTTTTTCGATTTTTCGAAATACAATTTGTTGATTCGAAACACTTCAGTTTTTCGAAAAGCTTCTTTATTTATTTCATTTTATTTTCATTTATCTATCTACATTAAATAATTTGTAATTTCAAAATAAAATATTAATTAATTAAAATGTTTGAATATTACCTACTTACAAAAAATACCTGCATACATACAAAACAAGTACGTAACTACACGATCTACACAAAGTCTTTTAGAATCAATTCAATCACAACCATTTAAAAAAACAAAAATGTATAACATTTTTTATTACGGATTAACAAACAATTTTATTCTGAAAAATCCATAAGTCCAGAGAAGACGTTGAATAAAAGAGAACGTTATATTTCTCGTATCTATATCACTCCAGACAATATTTTAATATTTTACCAGTTCTAACCTAAAATAACCCACCTCTGAATACGAAATATGTTTATTAAATTGAAAGATGTGTGTTTTTGAAAAGAAAATTCGACAACTTGTATCTTGAAAATTTAATAACGCTTTTCGAAAAAATGTTTTAAAGTAGATTACACTTATTTTAACTGGTCTATCGATTCCTGAAGTTTTTGTATTTGAATATAAATCGCCCTGTATATGGTAAAAAGTAAGGAAAACAAATAAAAGAAACATTATTTTCTTAAGATATTTATTCATTTAATAATTTCGTTAAAATTTGCTGGAAAATTTTGTAACATATCGTTTTAAATATAATTAATATTTACTTGTATTTCGATGATTTTTATTTTTAAATGAAAATAATTAGTACATTATAATATGCAAAATTAATAATTTACATAATCTGAAAGTGTAGGTACTCTAGATTTTATTTAATTATAACCAAGTGGTATTTATAGCGATATTGTGTCAATTAAAAAATGCGCGTGAAAATAAAATAAAATTGGCAATTAAGCAAACGAAAATAAATACAAATTTAATTCTTTATTTCCTCGATATTAACAATAATAATTAATTTCCGCGACCAGTAAGTATTTCAAATTCCATGTCGAGACACGATAAATAAGTATTTAATTCGTCATACGCTTTTAAGTTCAACTTCCATAGTGCTTTAGGGAGTGGAAGAAAATCCATCACTTTGGCATCGCCTACCGGTGCATCGCTAGTATGGTATTTTCCCTAAAAGACACGATATCATTTAAATACGTATTTTTTAAATTGCAACAGTACCGTTTTGATAGGGCACTGCTTCGGCAAAGGCATATGGTCCACAAAATCAGTCCATAGTTGATTATTTTTCCCCATAAGCTCACATATCATGTTATTGTTACGATCCTTGAGAAAGTACTCGCAAGTATCCGGATTTCCAGATAAATCACACTTTGAAATCGTTAGAGTACCCTATAATCAACGCTTATACGATTTATATTTCAGATACAAAGTAATATTAAAACGCTAATACATACGCCCAATCTATTTATCTGTTTCTTTACCGTCATGTCGAAACTAAGGGCTGTTACTTTCCCTTGCGCATTTCGGCGTAACAGAAATTTATCGAAAATCAACGAAAAATTTCTTTTGTCATGACACATGGCTATTTTCCGAAAATTCATTTCACGGCCCTACAACGTATTCGCAAATTAACAAGATGTCGAAATTTCGAATAATTTAAATGAAAAACTATACCAAACTTAAGGGCGAACATAATAAAATACCGCACAAAATCAACGCCAACATGATCTATTCGAGCGCTTAATGAGTATACAAATAAAATCGACGTTCGAATTATTTATTTTAATTTCCATCATTCTATTATGATAGAAATTTGGAGGACACGTTTAATATTAAGTCAACACGCCACATATATTTTTAATTAGTAGGTATATTAATAGTAGCCAACGTTAAAATCCTTGAACTTTTAAAAAAGCTTTCGTTTCGATTTTCGCTTATGATCAATTAATTGAATATGATAAAAACAATAGAGAAGTTATTAAACGTGTCGAACAAAAATCGAAAATAGTACCTAGTTATTGATTTAAATTCACGAGAAACTTTGTACAGCATCGAAAGACGTTTGTCGCTGTTCAGAATGAACAAATCAAATATGAGCTCCTATACTAAAGTGAAAATTATCCTTAAGTTATTACGAAAGGATCGGTAAACAACGGCAGTAGTTTAGTTTAAATTAACTGAGTTTACATTTTAAATTAACACGGGCGACGTAAACAAAAGCCTTTATATTGGGCTCCAAATAAAAAATTTCAAAAAACAAGGTTTAAATACTCCAGAAGTAAATACATACAACACTGAAATGGAGAGACGCATAATCATGCATTATAAATCACGTTCTACTACAGGTTTCCCTTTAAGTACGTTTAATCATTTCCAATAAAATGTAGACAGTGTTGTTTCGTTACTGTGTTTGAAAGAAAAGCAATATTAATCAGATTAACGTCGATAATAATATGTACTATCCCAAACGTTTAAAATAAAAATATTTGACGGCTACGAGACTATACATAATAACATGGAAAACTTTGTCTATCCGCACTTAACTGTAACGAGATCCATGAAAACGTCTTTGGTAAAAATTACTTCGTTTATAACGAGAAGTTCGGCATAACTTTAGATACTGGTTTCACAAATACTTTTCAATTTTACATTAATCAAGCGATGCCTACTATGATTCATTTTACTTAATTGCGATGCGAATAATTTTTTTTTCATCATTATGATCACTAAACTTCACCGTCAAAGTTTGATCGAATCGTTCGAGAACACCCTGTGCATCGGTCGCCGAAAAATAAATTTTTAAATGTTCGAGTAAATAGTTTTCCAAACAGCACGTGAACTCTTCTAAATACGAATTAAATATGGTCGATTTATTTTCTTATCGTAGAAACATATTTTCAGAAACTTTATCGTAGGAAACCAAACGTTAAGTAATATTTAATTTTTTTCTTCTTCGAAGTGACCGTGGTAGTCGTCCTTTTACAGTTGAATTACACTTTTTTAAGCTAAATTGGTAACATTTAATTGATATTAATAAAATAATTAGTTACGACTAAAGAAAATGATTTCCGTTCTCGGTTATCTTCAGAGATACGAAGTCGGTTAAATTGGGGTAAAGTTACGTATTTTTGTGCTGACTAATAATGCGAAAACAATTTGATCTGTCATTTTTAATTTTAAAAATATTGCAAGTAACTGAAATTTGAGATTTTTGTTTTTATTTGTTTTTACACGAAAACCAGTCAAATTAGCCATTTCTAATCTAAACATTATTGAAACACTTCTTAACGAGGAATGTATAAATAATATTACATTTGCTCTAGCACTCGGAATAGACAAACAACGACAATCAACTTTTGTTTCTCTTACGAACGCCATATTAGATTTATTTCTATTTGGAAGCAGGTTTTTCTTCCGATTCCAAAAATGTATAATACTTCATGTTTTAATGACCAATTTATCAAAATATTTTGATTTTGCCATGAAAACAAAAGAACATCGTCTATGTTTCAATTGGTATTTTAACAGTCTGCGTTTGTTTTCAAATAGTAGTTGCGTTAAAATTAAAAAAAAAAAACTAGTTAAAAAATACCATTTTCAAATGAAAAAAAGCGTGATATGGTTGAAATTCATTACTTATGCTTTTTTGAGGCTCTAAAGTTTTTTTTAATTTTAACGAAACTATTTGAAAACAAACGCAGACTGTCAAAACACCAATTGAAACAAAGGCGATGTGTTTTTGTTTCCATGGCTATCCTAGAAAAATCGTAAAAACCGAAATATTTTTGTTATACATTTCATTTTATTTATCATCTAACCAGATTAATTTTAATACACCTATAATGCTAAACGTCCCTCTTATTAACGAAGGTAAAGATAACGCTTTTCCCTATTTTTAATTTTAGATAATTTTTATAGGAAACAAACACATTTAACGGATATATTATTTCGTAAATTTTTGTAAGATAAGTACACGGCAACACTCAGCGTTAATGCATTACTCACCGGTCATTTTTAAACGTACAAATAAATATTCATTTTGTAACAAACATCTGTTATTTTATTTATCCGACGCGACGCGACACCGCATCGTGCAATATCGTGTAAAAAATAGAAGGAAAAGTAAACCTCACATGCGCAATAATAATTAGATATTTTAGATAGTAGATAACATATTTAGTTTAGATACGCTTCGATTATTATGTAAGTACGTATTTACGATTATTTGAATATCTTTAATACCTTTGAATTCGTTATTCAATTTTTCGGTAAGATAACTTACTTCTATTTTTTATTAATTAGTAATACGGCAATTTGTAACTTGTGAAAGTAAAATGTTTATTGAACCGTAATTTCTAATTTCACTTTGTTGCGCAATTTAGTTCAATTCATTTTTTTTAAATAAAAAGTACCGATATACCTACGACTCAATGGTCACAACTTAAGGGAGGTCATTTTAAATTAAGAATGTCTTTATGAACGTATGAACGTAACAAAGTAATGGACAGTAATTTTAAATTTAAATAAAAATCAATTCTAGGTACTTAATTTGTTATTTAATTCATTTTAGAATTTGATGACCTTATTGTTGAAGTAATTGTTCAAAATGTCCACTGAATTCTTGTATATCTACACATTTGAACTCTCCTTATAATTTATTGAAGAAGTGGCTCTTCGAAAAGTTTCACGATCAGCACTAAACTATTCCCGGCTTCTAAAATATTGATTTGTTCTATAAACTATAGATTCAAAAATGTCAGTATTTAACTGGTTAAAATAAAACAACATATGGCAATATTTAACATGTGATTGGTTAAGTTGAAAACTGTATCCCTTGATAAATTTTAGTGTATGTATTGTTTCAGCAACCGGACATAAATTGTGTAACAGTTGCTAAAACATGATAAAGAGAAAACCGACTATGCATAGAGACAAACATTATTTTATTTTCATGAAATTATAATAATCAGTAGGTATCTAGAATTTTTTTTAATTAAGGGTGGCAATTGCATCGTTCCGTATTTCCTTAAAGTGAACATTTCCATAGTCGGCAACAACGATCGTTTCTAAGGGAAAATTGTGATTTACGGAAATTTTCAATTTTTTTTAAAATTTTTAAGGAAGGTTGTGGATATCGCCGTGACGAGGGCGTGACGAGAGAGGCGCCCGCCACGAGTGCAACTAGATTTGGGGCGCGAAAACGTAAAAAATGTAGAACCTAAAAATAAATAAATATAAAAATTAAAAGCACTATTTTATATTGTATTTTTAAACTTTTGTCATTTTCGAGTTTGAGGGACCGCAAATTAAACACTTTGCACAGGCGCTTCATACCCTCGTTACGACGTTGTGCTCGTATATCCTTTACAGATGAGTTTTGAATGCACGTTCATACAACACTTTTCAATTAAAATGACCTCAACAACAAGCCTTTAAGCTACGGCGGCCGAGTCTCGACCCGACCTGCATTAGATACTAACAGACAGTTACTTAAATGTGATCGTTGTTATTATATAATTTAATTACCTACTACAATTTTTTAAAACGCATTTTTATTCTGTATTAATCTGTATATTATTTAAATTTGTAATTCTTTTTATTCTTTGGAGATGTGGATACGGGAAAGTGGATAGTGCATCCACATCTTCACACAATAAAATAATTAATAATAATAGTGGATGAAAAGAGGTAAGACAAAACATAAAATTTTTATTTTCCTAATTAATTCAGAATTAAAACAAAAATTAATCAGATAATGAAACGTGATCCGTAAAGACGGCTCGATATTCTTCAAGAGCATTTTCTTTTATTTCGTTTAAGTTCAGTAAAATACTTAGGTACCTACATTAGTAATATTATATTCAGTAGATGCCTAAATATTTAATACACCGCCTGAATTACGTCGAAAGGCGAAGGCGAAAGAAAGAAATTGACAAAGATTGGAGAATGTGAATTTTTTTGTGTTCGACATATTATATAATAATTTTTTACTTTTATAATAAGAAACTATGATTATAAATTTGTAGGTTATGATATACCTACCTATTATTCTCTCCTATTATTCTCTCCTATTATCTATTGAAAATTAAGAATTCACTTTTATAGATAACGCGCACGATGCACGAACTCCTTGTCACTTTATCGGCGGAGGACTGTAATACGATATTACAAAATCTTCTCAAACATGACAACTTCAAACTGATATCGTATAGTAACAATCCTTTTTCCGACCAAATCGATGGAATTGCATGCATACATCTCGGCTTGAAAATAGATTACCTACACCACGGCATCTCAAAATCGCAACAATTCTTCATGAAAGTTATAAACTCGAATTTGAAAGCCATATTTGAATTATCAGAATCGATAAATGCCCACGACAAAGAAGAATTTATTTACGCGCTCTTCAAAGAATTTAAAACGAAAAACTTGGACGTGTCGTTTGCGGCGGAAAGTTACTTCAGTAAACCCAATCTGCTTGTGCTCGAAAATATGACGTTGAAGGGGTTCAAAAAATTGAACAAATCCGGTAATTTCGACATCGACCATTGTAAGACAACGTTAAATGCTATGGCCAAATTTCACGCCAGCAGTATTCTATACGAATCTATTAAATCGACGGAGTTGGGGAGACCGTACCGTTTAACCGAAAATAGTAGCTCGATATTTCTACAATTCCATCTTTCTAAAGAAGAAGGCGCGATGAAAAAATTTGTCGAGATATCCAGGAATGGAATTTGCGCGATGATAAAATTTATTCCAGAAAATCACGTTAAAAATAGCGAATTCGAGGAAAAGTTGAGAAAGTTCATCGCGAACGTGGCCGCGGTCGAAGATACGTTTCTTGAGGCGAAATCGACATTACTGCACGGCGATTTGTGGTGCAACAATGTTCTGTTTAAATACGAAGACGGCCGGCCGGCCGAATGTGTATTGCTCGATTATCAAATAGTAAAATATGGGCCGCCGTGTTTGGATTTGTTGCACATGTTCTATTGTAACACGAGGAAAGCATTCAGAGATCAACATTTCGACGAGCTGATAGATTATTATTATGCACGTTTGAAAAAATGTCTGGACGAACACGAATTTAATGGCACCGCGGCCAAAACGGAATACTTAAACTTTAAAAGGGAATACAAGCTTTTAACAAAATTGACTTGCATTTCTGCACGCACCATGACCTTTACGCCCGAAAACGTTTTGAACGAAGCGTTCAAAAACGACGAAAATTGTAAAAAATATTTATACGATAATAGATGCGAGTATATGGTCGACACTATTAAAGAAGGGGGACTTTTCAGAGAGATCGTAGAGGAAGACATGTTGGAATTGCGCGATATACTGTTTAGTTGATAGACATGTTTTTTATAGGTTTTGATTAATGGCTAAATAATACAATCTTGTGTCGGCAATTTTGATAAGCTCGCGGATAATAAAATTAATTTTGGAAACAAAATTGAACCGAAAATCCTTTGCCAAGAATTTTAAATATGTATTTTATTTTGTTTTTTTAATTACAAATTATCTCGCGATTATTTTATAAATTTTCCAAATTATTATACGTATCTGCAAATTTTACTACTAGGTATTTAATAAAGGGTGTAAATGTTACAGAGAGATTCGTGTTTATATTGAAACAAAAAGTATTTATTTATTTAGAAGCAGTATTTTTGTAATTAAATATTCTGTTTATAAATGTGAAATTCGGGCGCAAGTAACTGACGCATATAAAGTGTTGCTGTAGTATATGAGTGGGGTATGTTGTATAGAACAATATCCTACAATCATTCCGCCTATCTGAAGTTCTTAACTACGGCATAAGGGATTAAATGAGAAACAATATCTAGATGTATAATAACAACAATCTTAAAATAGGGACGGAAATTATATAGGCAACTCGACGTGAAAACAATTCCATGTGCCTAATTTTAGAAAATACAAACTTTATAGTGAAACAGGAAAATTAAACGTCCTTTTATATAATTCAAACACTGACATTACCTAATTCACCATTACCTAAATGGAAATGTATCTATTTACAATTAATTAAAATGTACAAAAATTTGTCGGTTAATCTAACAAACAAACAATATACGTCATTCATAGAATACGCACGGAAGTGGAAACTAAAGTGAGTTTTTTAATAAAAATAAATCGCGGGCCTCGTAACAGCAATTCAGCTTTATTTTTACACCAAAGTTGATTTAATTCGGTTAGCTATTGACATTTTCAATTTGGGGAAGATGTTTTTTTTTCTAACATAAATGGTTATGTCGATTATTGTTTGCAAATACACAGCAATGCGTATTAGGCATAATGGCACTTCGTTATCAACTCTTTTTTCAAATTTTTATTGCCGTCAATCTTGAATGTATGTATAACTGTAAATAGAAATTGAATTGAATCGATTTTCCTCAACAATTTCACTGTTATAACTAAAATTTACAAAAGTTTTCTAATTCTGATTTTGATATAATTCTTTGTCAATTTATTTCGCTGAATTAACTTTCAATTAAATTAAAGATGTACGCATTCAATCTCCATTTCTATCTACCTACTTATAAAAATGTAAAAAACAATATTCCAGTTTACAATGGTATCTATTGCTCACTTAAAAGTAAAAATCCTCAAAATTCGCAAAAACAAGTTTTGGAAAAATACCTTTGGAACCAGCTCACAATTAGCTGATTTTTAAAATTACTCGCCAATAAGTACATTATTTTAATACGCCTTTACAATGTTTTGTTAGAAAATAATACAATGTAGGTATCTCCTATTTTTCAACAACAACTTAAAGGTACAACTTAACAACATAAAGGTCAGATTTAGGTAATCTCTGGTAATCTTTTCGATAAGATTACGACTTTGCAATGAGAGTCAACAAATTGTTATCTTGTTGAGGGGAATTCCCCATTTTATTATTTTCATTAAAGATGACAAAAAATACGTAATCAATAATATTTATTTGGTAGATTTTTGTTTCTTACTAAAATGCACGCAGGCCACCAATTACTGGTACAAGAGTTTACATAGGTATAACGCCACCAGTCATAAAATATTGAAAAATAATTCTAAATTTTGGTACATATAACTGCTAATATTAAAACTACTAACTATTAGGTGTACAACTTTGCTTCCGCCGTTTTTTTCCGAAATTCGAGGCTTTATTGTAATAAACTGGTTATACATTTATGATTCAAAGTATTGTCCATCGCTGGCCACTACTTTCTCCCATCTTTCGGGCAGCGTACGAATCCCGCGTTGAAAAAACTGGTCATCTTTTGAAGCGATCCACGAATCGATCCAATTTTTTACTTCTTCATAAGACCGGAAGTGCTGGTCATCCAGGCCGTGTGCCATTGATCGAAACAAGTGATAGTCCGAGGGAGCAACGTCTGGAGAATACGGCGGGTGGGGTAGGACTTCCCATTTCAACGTTTCCAAGTATGTCTTGACCACTTTCGCAACATGGGGTCGAGCATTGTCATGCTGTAAGATTACTTTATCATGTCTCTCGTTGTATTGAGTCTTGCTCAAGTAATGCCTCAATTCTGCATCTTCGAAAACCTTCTCTTTCCACCGCCATGCCGGTCTTCGACGTCAAAATCACCGTTCTTGAAGCGTTGAAACCACTCTCGGCACGTTCTTTCACTAATAGCGGCCTCACCGTAGGTATTTGAGAGCATTCGATGAGCCTCAGCCGTAGATTTCTTCATATTAAAACAGAAAATTAAAACCTCCCGCAAATGACGAGAATTTGGCTCGTAAGCTGATATGTTTAATCGAGAATAACTTTATGATGCAGACACAAATCGACTAATATTTCGATGGCGTTATATTTACAAATACCTAATCTTATTGTATGACAGCTACGATCTATTTATTTCGACTACCACTTACCGCTACAGCCATTTATTGCAAAACGGCGGAAGCAAAGTTGTACACCTAATACAATGTTAAGTCTAAAAATATAGGTAAATACATAATTTAAAACAAAAAAAAATTAATAAAACATTACAAATAATCAATAATAGTTGGTACCTATACATATTGCATAAAACGAATTTTATTTTTATACGTTATGTATCAAAACTTCTCGTCATTTAGTAACGAACAAATTATACAAACAAGAAAATTAATTACACGGACTTAGTTAACTTATCCTTGCTCGAATAGAACTGTAATAATTTTTGTCAAAACCATCTTGTAAGAAAAAGCTGGATACGCCAGTTGACGAAAACACAACCTCCTTAAACCGTTTCCTTCAGGTCGAAGCTAATTGCACATACAGTCCCAGTCCAGTTGCTTTTGTAACAAGTAAAACCTGTTATAATCTTGATAAGGAATCCAATACAAGTAAATGCATGTCCAGTGAAAAAATACGCTGGTGTTGTCGAGGCATTTATATCATCAAAATAATAAATGGTCAAAGGAAACAAAGGATGGGAGACGAGAGAATAATTGATTTTATTTGAGCCAATATACATTAGACTTAGACTTAGGCCTTTTTAGACTTTTCAAAATCAATTAATTTTTTATTACTATACCTATTGAACTTTTATTATGATCTGCCTGTTTATAAAAAATTCTGAAAATTGAAAATTAAAAATTTAAGAACTAGAGTTTGTCGAGCGATTTTCATTCATTGTTGACCTCAACCAAATATTAGTATCGTTGTCACTAAAAACATAGTTTACCGTTTTTAATAAAGAGTCTTAAACCAATAAGCAGTTTTAGATATTATATAGATACTACTAGATTTTTCATTCAACCAGTGAATAAAATTAATAAGTAGACAGTGTTCATTTAAAAAAAAATGAGTAAAGTTTTTCCCCGAGATAAGTCAAAACTTATATGCAGCAAATACCCGCGTTTACGTTTAATTATAATAAATTCTATAAAATAATTATGTTTGAATAATAACTAACATTATTTTAATCAAGTTTTCTGGATGAAAAAATTATGTTATTGTTACTTCAGTGTACGTTAATTATAATAAAACTTGTCACGATGAAGTATGTTGTGATGTTTTCTAGAACATACTGAACAAGTCATCGTCGATCTGCAAGAGGGGCTATAATGGCCCCTTTTCAAACAATTTGAACAAACTTTAAGTTCGCACACTTTTGCATATCTCGCTTGACCATCTAACTGTAGTAACTGATAACATTGATCGAGTTTATGATTTTCACTACAAAGAATACACCTTAAAGTTTTGTCATTTTTTGAAACGGGCTCGTTACGAGATACACTTGTGTATAGGTGTGGAAGTTCTTTAGATTCAATTAGTTCCAATTTACTTTGTTTGTTACTTAAAAAATTCAACAGTTCAGCTAACGAAGGAATATTGTCTGTGTCGTAAGTTTTATTATTTAAATTTAACTCCCATTCCTCCGTTGTTTGATTATCTAATTTGTTTATAATCATAGAAACCAACAATCCATCCCAAAAGTCAACCGGTTGTTTTAACGACTTTAAACAATTTATATTTTTTTGAATTGTATCGATAAACTTTTTTAATTCTGCGGATGAACTATTTGTAATGCAACGAATATTTAAAATCGCTTGAACGTGGGCATTGATTATTTTACGTTTGTTGTGATATCGTTCCTTAAGCATATTCCAAACGGTCTGATAAGCAGTTTGATCGGTTGCATCAACATTTGAAATTAATTTGCCTGGCTCGCCTATTAAACATGATTTCAAATAAGATAATTTTTGGACACTAGTTAAGTTGTTATTTAGATGAATCGATTCATTAAAAGAATTGTAAAAATTATACCAATGAGTCAAGTTTCCTGCAAAATAAGGTAATTTTTTTGTCAATTTTTCGACATATTTAGGTGTACTCGATACATTGGAAGTTTGACTCACAACATCTTTTTGTGAGGCGTTTACGTTATTTTGTTTGTTTAGCAATGAGATTGCTTTACTTATTAATCTCGAACAATTATTTTGGAAATTAACTCCTACTATACTTTCACGAATATTACGCTCCTTTGTCGATATCGTTAATGTTTCAATCTCCTTTTGTAATTCTTTAAAACGACGATTTATTTTCATAATATTTTCTAATTGTATTTTTAAATTATAAAACTCTTCATGTGATAATATTCGTTTATTAGTAGTTAGTAAATACGTTTCAAATTGTGATAGTTCCAATATTAAATTTTCTCGTTCATTACATAAAGTGTCCAAGGTATTTCCCCCCATATCGATTAAGGTATTCCCCATATTAGCACAAATAAAACAAGAACAAAAAAATAATTAGGATATAATTTTTTTGGCGTATTTAGACCCTAAATGATCTACAACAAAAGCAACTTAAATATATGAGTAAGCTAAAAATAATTTTCTACATAATTACCTATGTGCCACTCGATGTAGCTCGTCGTGAGTATTTCTTATGAACTAAAGAATAATATCTTCCGTATATACCGGCACTAGGTAGGTACTCACAAATGTAATTTTCTTAAACAATTCAATAATTTTATTTATAAATTAAGTAAGTAACCATAAGTAAATACTTAGGCACTCGAAGTTGAAACTGTTTGCTCTTTGATGGTAACAACTATACTAATTCAAAAATATACCAACATTATGACTATGACTCAACGTTGTCTTATCAGTTATCACTTCTCTTGGGAGATTACGGCAATAAAACAATTATAGCAGTAATATTTTTTAATAAGTAGGTACCTACTTATCCCATATTTCTATACTTATACCATCACCTATATCACGGAGTGACGTAACTCAAAAATATTGGAATTCGGGATATTTTACCTACGATCATAAAATCATGTTCTTTACGTTGACGATATAGCATAGCTTAACTCCTAATAAATTATATTCTATTACCCATATAGTAATTGATATTCCTAATTTTATTTTTCACATGTAAGTAGGTACAATTTTAGGAACTGGCGTTTTTAATTTTTTTTTATAAGTACCACCTACATTATTATCTTATTAATACATAGAATTAGATATAAAACAAATAAACTAAAAGCAAAAAAAACTAAAATCGCACCGGGGAGTCATGTATCGTTGGCTCCGAAAAACTTTGGAAAGCTGTTAATCACGTAATGGTAAATTTATATTATTGTATAGATATAATATAATGATAGGTATATGTATTTTTTGCCGATATCTTGTTAAGTATACTTTAGAAAGTTTGTTTAATTAATTTCGCATTATTTTATAATAGGTATAAGTACGTATTTATTGTAAATCTTGTTTCTTATACGTGCTTTATTTCACAATATCGTTTCTAACATTTACGTTTTGCTACTTTATAATATTGTAAACGCAAGTTTTTACGTTTATAATTAGGTATGTTAGCTGTCAAATGGTTTCTTTAAAAATATTGATATGAATATTGATGGTAATTTTCGTTAGAAACGTAACGATATTGCAACGAAAGTAGTTTTAAAGTATTTTCTATAACTGCAATAATTGAAATATGTTATGTCAAATTAAAAAAATCGTAAAATTAATAAGCAATACAAATATCATTAGTTTATTAAAGGCTCGTCGAAAACTCGTACAAATTAAAAAATAACTCCATTTTAATAATTTGCTTGATTTGAAAAATAATAGTGAGTTTGTTTTATAGCACGAAACCGCTTATCTTCAATGCTCTTCGTATAAATGAAATTATTACTCAATAAAGGTCAAATAAGTCCATGAAAGATTTCAATGTTCAACGATTTCATAAAATAATAAGGAAAACTTATGTACAGGGTAAATTGTTTGAATATAGTACTTAAATGATAAGATAAAATTCGTAATTTTTTTAATAAGGGAATACTTATTGTACATACATATACTATGTACCTATATTATTTAGTGTTGCAATTTTTAAAAGCACATCAGCATAAATGTTCAAATATTGCAATAATATTTAATAATCCAAAATATGTAATTAATAACCGTCAATCAATAATCGTTAAGTAAACACACACATATATATATATATATACACTCACCGGCACAAAATTCGATCCATCTACAATTTTTAGTAAAAAATTGCGATAAAAGTTTGTTTTATCTAATAATTGGGAAAATTCATATTCCATATGACATGTTTAGTGCAATAAATATTTTATCGTTTGGGGAATTTAGTTAAGTATGTTTATCTTGGATGGTATACAAATTATATATAGTCAAATTCTGAGCGTACTTTATTATTAAGTTTATTACTATTATTAGGCGTATATAGTCATAATTGTTGGAAATACAATATGAATTTACTGTCTGTAAAACATTACATATGGTTTGAATCCAACCGAAATATTGCCAGTACAATTGTTTGATTCAAGATGAGGGTGGTACACGTAGTCTTGGTGTTTCAAGGTTATATTCAAGAGTGAGAAAGGTTTCCGAAACTGGAGGCTACACCAGGATGATGTTGGGATCATGACAGAAAAAGTGTGTACAACTGCTAGGGATCAACCACTTCCATTACATAAGAAGTTCTGAGAAACAGAGATACTACTGCAGTTAATGCACGTAATGAGTTGCAAGAAGTACGGGGTGTAAGTGTTAGTGAAAGAACCGTAAGAAGAAGGTTGCAGGAACACAAATTGCTAGCAAAAAGACCCGCAAACGGCCCACAATTGACCAAAGAACATCGAGTGGCTTCACTTTGCTCGTCAACACCAAAATTGGGATAATGATGACTGGGGTCATATTCTTTTTACCGACGAGTCGAGATTTCGTTTAAGATCTGCGGATGGCCGTCAAAGAGGACTGGAGAAAGATTCGCCCAATGTAATATTGTGCCAAAGCTTAGTTTTGGTGGTGGTTCAATCATGGTATGGGGAGGTATTAGCATGGAAGCTCGCACCGAATTAGTAATAGTAAATGGAGGGGCGATGACTGGTGACAGGTACATTAGGGACATTATAGAACCACATGTCGTACCTTTCGCCCGATTTATTGGTGACAACTTTATGCTAATGCATGATAATGCCCGTCCGCATGTTGCCGGAATTGTTTGTGAGTACTTGAGAGAAGTAACAATCCACCGTATGATGTGGCCTGCAAGAAGTCCCGATTTAAATTCGATCGAACATGTTTGGGACATGGTGGGGAGACGAGTTCCTGCTTCTTCTAACATGCGAGAGTTAAGTGTAGCAGTAGTCCAAGAATGGGACGAAATTAGCTAAGATTACATTTGTTGCCTTATTTAGGGTATGCCAAGGGAATAGAAGCTGTAATTCGAACACGGGGAGCTACTACACGCTACTGATTTTTTGCTTTTTCGTTTTTTTTACTTGTTATGAACAGTAAATGTTGTTTACTGTTTTATCTAGTTATGAGATGTTACCGTATTTTTGTTGTTAGAGCAATAAAAATGTTCCCGTCGGTTTAATTACATTTAAACATCTGTTTTACACACCCTTTAAACTGTGTGTAAATATAACCAATTTATAAACTAAAATAATTATATCAATTAACCGCATAGATCGAATTTTGTGCCGGTGAGCGTATGTATATATATATAACTATAACATTGTATTTTACAATTCAAATAATTATTGTTAGTTTATTATAGAGACGCCATTAATTTCTACATGAAAATAGTACAGTTGCCATTAAAATGAGCACATGAATGACTAATATAATAATTATTGTATAGATAACGAACATTTAGCACTGCAAATATTTTTTAATGAGAATGCAAGAAATTATTGCTATAAAATAGAACTATTAACTTTAGTCATTTTCATTGTAACCGAAGGGAAATTAAATTTATTACGGTCGTAACATTTTCGGAAATGCCATTTCCTGAATCATTTTCTGAATCGGCCTATAAACGCCAACGAGATGAACTTTAAAATAAAATCATAACTGCTATAGTATTGACAAAATAGATGAAATCGATTGAAAAATCCTTTAGCGTGAACGTACAGGTTGTTCGGTAGGTTTAAAATGATGCGAACAAAAATGCTTGTAATAGTTGTAATAATTTATAGGTAATTCAATATAAAAATTATTTTATTACCAGACTATAAACAAACTTAAATCAATTATTTTTCCGTAATGACCTGCCTATAGAGCGTAGGTACAACTTAATTACAAAAGAAAAAACATTTAAATCGTTTTATGTCCGAGTTGAATGCGTAAAAAAGTTGGAAACTTATTTTCGTTATTATTAAAAATGTATTCTTAAGTAATATACAATAACGCGAATTATTGCAAATAAAACAATAAACCTAGAAATTACATTTTTGTTCGCATCGCTTTAAACCTACCGAACAACATTTTAAAAAATCGCGAAAAACCGTAATACTGCGACGCACAATACTGATAAATAGCGTTAAGATTCCCCGAACAACATCTCCCTCAATTCCAAAATATCTTCCTCGATTACTTCCCTGAACATTCCACCTTTATTAAAGGCGATTTCGATATTCTTGGCTCTATCTTCGAACAAGTATCGATGGAAACTTTCGTCGTCAGTGTAAATTATGTCGTTGAAGTCGTCGAATTTCAATGTTACGCAGCGATCACAAAGACAAAGAAGTTTAACTACGATCAGCAAATCGTTATTCAACTCTATAAACATCGATTTGGTTAAGTCCTCAATTCCACGTTTTACCAAACAATCGCGCAAACAATTATAATAATAATCGATCAATTCCTCGAAATATTTATCTCTAAATTTTTTCCGCGTATTCGAGTAAAACACGTTCATAACATCTACAATCGGCGGTCCGTACTTTAACAATTGATAATCGATTAAAACCGATTCCGTCGGTTTGTCGTTTTGAAACCTAAACAAGAAATTGTTTAACCACACGTCGCCGTGAAGAATCGCCGACCTATATTTACTGAAACCTTCTACCACCGTTTCCGCGCGATTCAGAAAATCGGACAGTTTCTCCGCGAACGCCTCTTTTGTAATGTGATTTTCAGGAACAATATTGATTAATTTAAACACTCCCCCTACCGAACACTTAAACCAATCCTTTCCAACGCTTGGTTTTCTACAAAATATGATCTCTTCCAGCATGTTCGGGTGGGTTTCAAATAAACTATAAGTATCGCCGTTTTCCTTCGATTTAACGTTTTCATATATGATGCTGGACGAATGGAATTTCGCTAATGTACCCAGGGCTGCTTTGCAATGGTGGAAATCCGTGAAAAATTCTACACGAGCACCTGTAAAATGTTTCAACGATAAATCCTCGATAACGATCAAGTACGGTTTAAAAAAGTAACTTTTGGGCGCAAAAGAGGTGTCTATGTTATATTTCTTATATTCGTTAAGCAACGTATAGTAAAACTCTTCCTTTGCGTACGCATTTATCGACATCGATATGTCGAAGATAACTTTGGAATCGCCATTTAGAATTTTCATGAAGTACTGTTGAAATTTGACTTCTTTTTGGTGCTTGTACGTGATTTTGAGGAGAAAATGTTGACCGAGGAAACCGTTCACTTCGTTAGAATACGGCTTAACGCTGTGGGATATTATTTTTTCGATCTTGGAATCCAAGCCCTTTTCTACGATGAACTTGCAATCGTCGGACGATAGAAAATTCGCGACTCTGTTCATTGCAGGTCGACCTGAAAATATCCAACGATTTTAACCATGTTTTAAAAATAAGTTGATAGATCTAAAGCAATAATAAATAGTACCTTGCTGTTACCATACTGTTACCATACTGTTACCATTGATGTTATTATTGTAAATATATGGATAAGTACTTACTTAAAACGAAAAATTCTAATTAGGTAATAATGAAGATTAAAATTATCGTAGTAATAAAATAAAAATTATAGGTATAGACAGTCCTCGTTTTACGTCAGATTACGTACGAGCAGCGAGCGACGAAAAACGAGACACGTTTTTTCATACATTTCTATATAAAATGATGTAGTTAAGTTCTCAGATATGAAAAAAATGGCATTTTTTGAAGAAATGAACTAATTTTATTTATGAAATTTACGTATCTTTAAACGAAATAATGCACACAGTAATAAAATAACATGAATAATTAAGACAAAATTATAACTGTTTGGTAAAAAACGCTTCTGTTTCGATTTTTTTATTCTCAGGAATTTTTCTATAACATTTATAAGCGAGAGAATTCTTATTGTTGACTTCATAATTTCGTACAAAGTTAAGATCATTTTACTCAAATATTTGATATTCTTTTACACATGCTTATAACATTTTTACAAGAACGTAACACGAATCGTAGACGTAAATATGAGGAATAATATTAAAATATCGTCTGACGTAAAAGAAGGACCACCTGTATAGACAAAGAATGTTCTTTTTACAATTATAAAAATAGCACACGTTTTAAGTTGGAAAAGTTCTGCCCCTATGTTTAGACAACGGCCTACCTGAGAAAGCGATATCGCTTATAAAACCAAAAATCAAGACTGGACGAATCGGAGACGTAATGAGAAGAATGCGGGAAGAAGCACACAACAAAAGCTCCACAATTAATTAGATCACTATCAAGATGGCGAGACTGCTGAGCAACATCTAGATCGTCATCTTCCGAAACCAAAAAAAAATCCCCCGAGTGATAAATTACTTAACGAACCAATAAAAATATAAATAAGCGTATCAAACGGAAATTAATTTTAGGCGGAAGTGCCTAAGAAAATTGACCTCGAACACAGTCGATTAAAGTAAACGAAAGGTAAAACTTATAAATGTATCTCATTATCATCTCATTCCTATTTGACCATTCCTAGAATAAGATGAGAATGAGTTTCGTTCATAAATCCAAAAAATTTCCGAATGTTTACTTTTTAGAACGATAGTAATAAAGTCCGCATTTAATTTAATCAACCGACACGATTCTCGTGCTCATAATAAGAAGCGTCCGTACTAATTCTAAAACTGGAACATTCGTCAATTGAATTAAGTTATTTTTTGAAATAATCAGTATCGGCAGATTTTTAATTACAAAAATAAAATATAGACTTACCAGGTCCTAAAATGTAGCAATAGCGGAATCTCCGCTCCTTTAATGCAAACCGTATGATTTGTTTGAGCGCACGATTATTGCAGAACGATTTGCAGTAACGTCGTACTGCCGAACCGGCTTACAGAATAATGTTGTAACAGGTGAAAGCAAATACGTAACAAAAACGAATATAAAACAACGTTCTGCATTAGGTACTTTAACCAGCATTATTCAGTAATCAACAATATCCCCTCTATTTGACTGACACTGCGTGTCATTGGACAACGATCAAGGTTCCACTTATTGTTAATAATTAACGACTATGTTCCTTTAAAAATAACTTTGCAGGAATTGTTTATATTTTATCCGTCCGTCTGTTGCAGTTATTACTAATAATTTTATGCGTTGTCCTTTGCTCTACATTTTAAAATAAATAGGTAATTATATGATACGGAATCAGGGTCAACTTAATCATTTTCAATTAAATATGAAATTGAAGGAGCGACTTCTTAATTTATCATTTTTTTATTTATAGCGGGACGTAATTGGTGCCGATAACCTATATTAGTCTAAACTAAATCAAGAAGAATTTATATTACCTAAATAAATAAATTCTAATAAATTACTTCAATGGCGAAGCGCGACAATAACTATTATAAACTTCTTAAATTTGCGTTGTGACTAATTTTAAGTTTTAACTGATAAAATTATTATCTTTAATTGTTTTAGGTCACTATTTATTTATCAAATGAATGGTAAACAAAATAAGCGCTATGTAAAGTTATAAAATATTATCTTAAAAGGGTATGGCGCAAGAGCCTTAAGAAAGATAGAGATATAAATTTAGCATTCTTTCACCTTTTAACTCATGCTTTATTTAAGGCTTTATTATTTATATGTGCTGGTTGTATAATTCATGGTGTGAGAAATAATCAAGATATTCGTTTTTTTGGTAGTTTAATTTATCGGATGCCTTTAGTTTGTTGTTTATTTACAGTTTGTAATTTTTCTTTATGTGGTATTCCATTCATGGCTGGGTTTTACTCAAAAGATTTAATTTTAGAGGTTTTATCAGTAGGTTATTTAAATTTATTTGTTTACTTGATTTTTTTATTTTTCTGTTGGATTAACAGTTTCTTATACTGTTCATTTAAATAAATATATTTTTTGTGGTGTTTATAATTCCAGATCTTATTATAGTTTAATGGATGATTATGTAATAATTAAGGGAATAATTGGATTATTTTTTTTTGTTATTGTGGGTGGAAGAACTATTATATGATTAATATTTTCAATTCCTTATTTTATTTGTTTACCTTTTATAATAAAAATAATGGTTTTATTAGTGATTATTACAGGATTTTGATTTGGTAATGAATTTTCTAATTATTATTTAGGTTTGAAATTAATTGTTTTAAATTTTTATGGAAGTATTTTTTTTTATTCATCAATATTAAATTTACCTTTAATTTCTACTATTATAGTTAATGAATTTCCTTTGTTTTTAGGGTTTTCATATTATAGGAATTTAGATTTGGGTTGATCAGAATATTATGGTAGTCAAAATATTTATTATACATTAAAAATTGGTTCAACTAGTTTTCAATTTTTTTCTTTAAATAGAGTAAAAGTTTATTTACTATTTTAATTTTTTTTATTTTAATTTACTTTAATAGCTTATGTAGAGTATAATATTGAAGATATTAGGGAGATATTTAAATTTTGAAGTATTTATAAAAAAAATTATTTTAATTTTACAATGAAAATGTAATGTTTTAATTAAACTATATAAATAGAAATATAAACAAAATTTCACTGCTAAAAATAGAAGTTAGAAGCTTCATTTTGAATAACACATTTCTTTAATTGGGAAATAATCCATTTTTATCATTAACAGTGATAGACCTCTAAATTTGGTTTCAATTAATAATAAGGATAATGTTATCATATTTTAGGTCGAAACTAAATGCATATTATGCTACTTATTAAAGATAAAATGATGTTATCATTATTTTTTTAATGCAAATTAAATGTTGTTAAAAACTTTTATCCTAATATATTCAATTTAAAGCTCCTTGTTTTCATTCATGGAATAGTCCTATAAGTAAGATTAATATAAATGTAATTATGATAATAATAAATGTTGTTATATTTACTAATTTAATTGTGATTGTTAATAGTAAAATTAGCGTGATTTCTACATCAAAAATAAAAAAATTAGAGCGATTAAGAAAAATTGTAATGAGAATGGGATGCGAGCTGAAGATTTAGATCAAACAAAGACAAACACAAAATTAAAAAGACGTAGTTTTTTTTTAGTAAGTACTCTGTAACAGTCAGTAAAGCTGGGGACACACTGCCGACACGTCACGTGCCGGCATGGAATTTTACATTAGTACACATAGGACGACACGTGACGCATCTATTCAGATGCTCACGCAGCACGTTTCAAATAAAGATATATTATCTGCCCGCCGCTATTTATTGACTTGTAATTGGTATATCAAATACACTTAGATAGTGAATTCTTATATATTTACTTATTATTATACTTTTTTTACATGCCGGCTAGTAGAAATCAGTGCCATAATGTTGCGTGCCGTAACGTGACGTGTCGGCAGTGTGTTCCCAGCTTAACACCATGAACTTCACATTTGATTAGCGCTGCTTCTCACTGTTTTCTCTCTGATTAATGAATGGACATGAAATAAATTACATACAATGTTCGTCCATTATTAAATCTAAACGTCGTAAATTTCGAATATTTAACGTTCCACGGTTCTCAACAACTTTAGCGCAATCCATGCAGAATTATAATGTCTGACATCCTAATTTCATTCGCACATAAATTAGTAGAGGCTGACATTACCATGGCATTATTATCTCTGGAATAGATTAGAAGGTTGCTTTATTAAACTTTTCGAGTATGTGCGGTTATCTTTTTAGAACAGCTTAAAAATTTCCGACAGTTTAAATTTTCCTTTAGGAATCAATAGTTAACTCAATTCATTAAATTTGTATTTAATGAATACATTGGTGATACTTAATATTTTATTCATTGATACGATATATGATAGAAGTGCATGAACTTTAAAAACATACTTGAGCAAAGCAGGCCGCGCTATTAAAAATCCGACCGCGCGCAAGTCTCAGTATCGAATTTTCATATCCATGTCAAAACTCCTTTTTTAAAAATTTTTCTCGAAAGAAATACATTTTTTGAAAAATAATATTTACGAGAGAAATTGATAAGAATTTAAAAAACAAATTATCACTTTTTTTCGATTATTTCGTAAACGGTGCATCCTATCGATAATTATAAAGAGACGTGATCGGTAGAGAATTTTATACCGATTCCAAAACATATTTCATATTACGGATGCGATGAGTAATAACGGAGATTAGATTTTTTTTAATTATTTTTTTTGACGACCACTATTTTGAAACGAGTCGGTCGATTTATTTGATTAACGAACTCGTCTTTCATTTTCGTAAAGACAATACGCTGTCCAAATTTCAGCCTCCTACCAGCAAAATTGCGACCGGAATTGTGTCAACAAAAAATTGATTATATATAATAAATAAATATAGGACCGACCCAAAATGAATTACCTAATGAATTTTCGTTATCTAGAGGTCGAGATCGGAAAAGGAAATTTTATCTTACGCGCGTTTTCGCAATTACAGTGATTGGAGAAATACGGTGAAATATGAAGTGTAGGTATAGGTACGTAATAATGCAAGTTACGCTCAAAATTGGCGATAGAGCGAAAACGATCACGAGAAAAAGGTAAGAAATACAAAGAAAAATTTAGAAGTTTCTAATTTTTTCTTATAGTATGTTACAGACAAGTGGCAGTCCCAGCGGCAGCAGTATTAGTTTGCATTTTACGTAAGTATTACAAAAAAAAATGTTTTAGGTTTTTAATTTTTTTAATGTTTTTTGATTTTTTTAAACTCTCTTATTTTTAGAAATTTTACATTTGCAATGCATTCGTTTACGGATAAAAAAAACGAAATTCCAAAGTTTTGATTGTCGCAACAATTTTTAAACAATTTAGGCTGACAAGGAGATCAAATTTGATCGATTAACTTTTTATTTTGCGATCTCTTTACTTAAAAATAAATATATTCTAATAATTCCAGTTTTTTCGGTGCATTCTTTTAATTCTCCTTGTTCTAAATTTCTTCCTTTTGTTACTGACTATTATAATACTTTTATACAATTGTTACAGTTATTTTACTCACAAACTGAAAATAAGGCAACGTGCGGGGGGTAAAGATACGGTTCGGTTAGTTTCCTGATTACCTACTAACTCAAAAAGTCGACCGCGCACAAGCCTAGTTATCAAATTTTCATGTCGCGTGTCAAAAACTCTTTTTTAATTTTTCTCGAAAGAAATACATTTTAAAAAAATTTACGAGAGAAATTTATAAGAATTAAAAACAAAAATATTAAAAAAGTAAAATTTCGATATAAGACACGATTATGATTGGGATCGCAAGATTATGAATCGCAGCAATATATGGATGTAGATTCCGATCTAACAATAAACAAACGAACGTCCATCAATTCTTGATAAAGCTAATTTATCTATCGATTCGATTGTTATTATAATGCAATAAACGTAATTCTATACGTGAAACAATTTATGTGACGGTTGTTTAAAAAAAAGGACCCTCGATAATATTATTAGCGGAGTCCCCACGCATTACCCTACTTAACTTCTTAAACGATGCAACGCTTATTTAATTAGAGCGTTCGAAAAATTAAAAGTAAAAGTCAATTGAAAACTGCAAGCCTACAAAAATAGTTAATTATAATATTATTAACTTGAAAGAATTTAAAGGCCGCATTTGTTAAGGCTTCCCGCACCTTTTCGAACGCAATCTTTCTTGAGTTCTGCAATTACGCCTAAATCCTCCAATTCGTGGCGCCCACACGAATCTCCGTAACATAAAAATAAACAGATTGTCGTTATGCCGACGGCAGTTTTACGAGCAGCTATGTTGTACATTGTCGACAATTTGCAGACTTTCGGAAGTCGCCTCTTCGTCAAAAGTGTAAATTCCATTAAGATACCCACATTTATATAATATTCGAGGGATGAAGTATTGCTCGGTTTGACAACTGTTACGTATTAGAGAACGTAATAATATTGTGTCGTTTCTATAATTATTAAAATGCGAACAAATTGTTAATTTTCAAAATTAATTGCAAGGAATAATTCGAACTTTAATGGAGCAAGTCAAATTTTTACGTTGACGAATTTTCTCGACACGCGTTACGTAATGTTGCTTTAAAATGATTTTGGTCGTATAATTTTGGATGCGTAGTAATTCATTTCGCGCTCGTAATGTCGCAAACTAAAACGTTAATTATTTATTAAAGCATCGTTAACGAACGAAATACTATGATCGCGAAAATTAAGTCATATAACGATAATATTATTTACCTATAACTTTAATTAATAACATAAGTCGATAGGCACTAATAGATATGACATAATATCGTAATGACCGAAACTAAAGTAATTTTTAATTCATAACGATTCTTATGCCAAAATTCTGTGGTGATTACAAAAGATAATGCGTCATTTTTAAAATTTCGGGCGGATCTTTTAGAAACTTTTCTATGGGTATAGTGAACGGATTGAAACAAAAGGGTACAGGTGCACGACATATTTCAAATATGAAAGAACTTCTTGCAAATTTCCGTTCTTTTAGAACAAAGACGTGCCAGTTACAATTACGAATCCTTCTGGGATGTTATATAATCGATATAGATAAAGGCTTTTACAAACTATTCAAAATCTACACTTGCATTAATACAATAATCATTAATATGACCTTCAAGATATTCTGCCAGGTCAGTTTTATTAGAATTATATTAGAAGACAAGAACATGTTTATTACTACCCTCTGACCGAAACGACGTCCGAATGAAAAAATGCTCGAAGCGTGAAAATATAAAATGTGGGTACCTACCTAACGATAAGTTAAACTTGATAAAATTCGTACTTTGGCGTTACATTAAATATGATTTGTATTTTTATTATGATTGCTTGTTTGACTTAAAAATATATTATGTTTACAGTTCAACCATAGAGATTATTTATTAAAATAAAAAAACACAATATAATATCTAATTTTCATTTTACAAAATTTTAGGACTTTTGCTTCTATAGCATTCAAGTTATAAATAAATAATTTTTTTGTTTCAACGGTCCATAAAAAAAATGTAGGTATTTTGATAACTTTGGATAAATTTGAATACAAAGCAGTTATGCAGGTTTTTTAGACCTCTCTAAGTTTCAAACGAAAGCTTTGTTTTTTTTAATAAATTGAACGCTTTGTTTATGTCACTTTCGTTTTACCACCGCAACAATTCGAATCTAGGGCTCGTTTTCCAAAATAATACTCTTCTCCTTTTATAACTGTAATGTCAGTTTATATAAAATATTACTTCAACCTCGATTTTTCGCACGGAAACCATTTTTAAATGTTCAAAACGTCGAAACATCTTGCTTAATATGCCGATTATTTTTTCTAAAACAGTAGGTAGGTACATAAATAGTAAATTCGTAAATCGAGTTCTGATTATGTTCGTTTAATCTGCCCTTTTTCAAAGCGGCCATTTTATCATCAGTTAGTTATCCGCCCGAAAGTTAAAGAATTGAGAATAATTCGTTTAAAATCAGAAAACGCTCCTAAAAGGACAACAACACAATAAAATGCCCGTCTAATTAAATTTCGCGTTGATTCCGGGCTTCTAACATAAGAGGGAAAGTGTTCGTAAACAGAAATTTTCCCTTTACAATTTCAACAATCCGCAAACGGAAATTGTTATGGAGAACCCATAGGACAGCCGAAAACTGATTTAATTTTAGCGGGGCATTACAGAATTCATGAATTCCTAACGACGTCCATATTATTCGCTAATTGTTAAAACACCGCTTTTAGAGGGAGCATCCGATGTTTTACTTTGTACCGAAATTAGAAGAGTGCGAATTTTAATAATAAAGGAAAACGCGCTCTCCCGACAAAATAACTTAAATACCTAACATTAGTTCTAAATCGTTTCGTTGCTAAAATTTTCTAGCGCCCGTACTTAATTCATGTTAAAATGATTTAATCATATTTGAAATTGATGTCGAATTATGTAATTTGCTTATTTCGAAAATAAAAAGGACCTCGATAAAATATTTTAGAGATAGAACAGAATAAAACGGCCACCGCGTGTTTTACAAACTCAATAACAAATTTTCGCGGCATTTATCAACAAAATAAATCGTGCTCAATGTACAGATAATTATACTCCACGGATTAGAAATACACGGCTAATAAACTTCAGTATTAAATTTCGCCGCGGGATAGAACTTGCCGATTTCACGTGACTATCCCGAACACCGATAAGCGAGGAAGAGAGATGGCAGTTTAAAACAGCGAACAGTGCTCCAGGTAAAACATCGAACCGAAAATCAGGTACAAATGGTCGAACAGACCCGTTAGTTCCCTTGTTAGGAACCGTTGTAAGGCTGCGTCCCTTGTATAATGTTGGGCCAATAGGTGATTGTTAGTATCCGAACGTTTGCGCGTAGACGCTAGATAGTTTATTTGGTAATTTCGATAAATTGTAAGAGAGCTTTTTACAGTGGAAATGATTCATCAAAGTAATTTTAGATCAGGTTAGGTTAAATTAAACCAATATCAACGGCACTACTTGGATCGGATTCTTTAATTTTTTATTTCGTTTACCAGCAGATATCGTTACTATGTACTTAATCTTAAATTTAACACTCCGGCGGAGAATACATTTAACTTGGAATAATATAAATCACAACTCGTTGTCGGTTTGTTTTTAATGTTGTCGAACAAATTAAGTGTTCGACTCGTTGGATGACGTAATAATGATAAGTCAGAAATTATTCTTTTAGTTGATAAGAAACAGCATCGAAATTATACCTTGTAAATACTTTATCGTTGATTTTTCAAGCCTTATTGTGATTTATTCGTGTCATATAAATAGTTAATTAGAAAAGACGTTTAAGACAAGCCATTAAAACCTTTAATTTCTTGGGTTAGGCCACAATACAAAATCTACGTGGTCAAAACAAATACGTACGTTTCTATATTTTATATAATTTTGTTTAAATTTCAAATTTAAAAATGTCATTTATTTGGAATATAGCGAAAATTGTTTTGAAGAATTACAAGAAAATAAACATTTTTTGTGCTAAATCGATGCATACGTCAAATTCTATAATATAAAATAATATAATAATGCAACGATCAAATTTCCAAAATTATTATTTTGGCTGTAAATTTTAACGAAAATCCCGTAAAACTTTCAACCTTAAAGCGAGCTGTCCTAAGAAGCCTTAACGGCGACTAATTGTTTAATGAAAATAACTACTTATTACAAAATGCAGAAAACCGCGTATGGTGTCTGTTATACCAATAAACAAAGATAATTGTGATTAGCGCATTGTTTAGTTAATGATTGTTCAACGATAACAAATGGATCGCTTATTGTTAAAACAACCAACGTGATATTTTTAGCCATTTTCGCTTTTTTTAGTAGAATGGCACATTATAGACAGAGACAAGAAACAATTTTGTAGTTAGATTGTTATGCGAGTTCGTATTATTACTGTTTCAATATGTTTTAATTCACAGTTGAAGTAGAATAGTTGACGGAGTATGTGAGGAAAACTAATTATGTTTAACGTTGAGAACGAGATTGAAATTGAAATTGGACTATTTTAATTTTAACGGCCGACTCTTTTTACTCGTCCTTTACAAAGAGGTTTCGCTATATTATAGATGAAATAATTGTTTTATCCCTCGGGCACTTAGCAAATGGAACGCTGAGATATACCTCCCATTAATGTGTAACGAGTAATTGCGCGAGGATCTATTAATAAATCCTTTCGCGTAAAATATTTTAAACGATTTAAATTTCGAGTTGCACCGTTCTACGATTTCATTATAACGAAGTGTAAATTAAATTCCGCAATATTGAGTCTTTCCTGCTTGTTTGCATAAAGCGATTACAAAACTTAGAAATCTTAAATAAGTACATAAACTATATCTAACGGGATGTAGGTTGTAATTGTTTATTAACAAGTTTGTTGGAATGCTAATCGAATATTATATAATATGCATGTAACTTTATAATCATCATAGAAAGAATGTAATACTAGCTTAAGAAAACAAAACAATTTTGGAAATTATAAATAAATCTAGTCTCTAAAAACAATCTTCCTATAACTCTGCATTTAATAATAATTATGTGGAAAAGTACAATAACCGCAAACTAATAGAATTCAAATGATTTCTCTTGTTCGATTGTGGTCGCAAATATTTTTCAATACGAAATAACACCGACTTTATTATAAATTGTGCCCTTTAAGCCAGCACAATGTAAAAAACGAACGAAAGAATGGTCATCTACCATTTTTATATAAGAAACGCATTTTAAATTAAACGGAAGGCACATCAAGTGACTGTTCTTTTTATTTTTCTGATAAGTTTGTTGACTGATATTTCTATGTTTATGTTTCACAAACTTAACTGTTATCAAATAAATTGCATTAATTGCATTACAATAGGATTAAACTGTACCAAGCCAGTTACGATAAAAATGTAAAATATAATCAAAAAGAGGCCTTGGACGGAATTTTTATTTGTGGAGCATATTCAGATCACTTTAATCCTTGAATATGTAAAACAGTTTTAAGTTACACACATGATATCGTAACAAAATTTTCCATCGATCACTGCAATCACACATAAGTAAATATAGGAAGAGCCGAACGTGATGATTACGTAATGTAGAAACTCTGCGAATTTATTCCAAGTGTCAAAAACCATCTTATTGTCTAACAATCGAAGGACGTTTAACGATCAAAGTTCAAAGGTGTTTAAATTTATACAGGGTACCTATGCCACGACGAGTTTTGGTTAGAAAAATATAGAAAAGTAATAAGAATTGCGATTTAAAATTTTGGAAGCAATGATAACTGGTTACGACCTTTCGATTTAAAACAATTTTAGATTTCCAGTTCTTCCGGTTATACCGAAAATGGGTATCAACTTGTTCATTTTAAATGGAACGTCCTAATTTTTATTATTAATTTGTATTTCCGAAACAATTATACGACTTTTTATTCTAATAAACAACCTAATACCTCTAACATTTGCCCTTTTGGAATTATTTCGTGTTTTGTAAAAAAATTGACGGTTGCAGGCTGTTACAAATAGTAATTACATTTCTAATTGTAAGACGTATTATAAAGTCAACAAAATAATAAGTAGGTAGCGGATTTTTAGAAAAAAATGTCAAACTTGTTATCCGAAAAATACCGATATTTAGTATTTTTAAATAGCAATCTACATTTTTTCAATTCTTTTGTTTTTGTTTATTTATGCCACCGCTTCGGTAGCGTAATCGATTCTACAAAATAAAATGTTGATAAATTTAATACATTTTCAAAGATAACTCAATTTTTAATTATTTTTAAACTAATTTTGAAACCGTGTTAAGTGTAGAAAGTTTGTTTAACCGTGGAATATGTTTAGGTTACAATCTGCCTTTTGAACTGATTTATATAAACCAGCGTGGTTTCAATTCACATTTAAAGGACCCCACTATATACCTATTGAGAGATTTTGAACGTTAATAACTCTAAATTAAATTAAATTGTGGAAAATTACTTCAACGTTGATATTTTAATATAAGTCCCTATAGGTAAATAGATACTTATTCGAATAGTTTCGGCACGCAACCATCCCCCAAAAGAAATACCTATACCTCAGTAGGATTGATGAATTCTCCAATATTTGTGTTTATTTTGTGGCATTTTTCTCCGTGTTTAGTTATTTATTTCTTGCTGTTGGTAGGGTTCGAAGGTTAATATATTATCCGCTTTAAATTCCAATATGACGAATGCGAGCCCCAGAAACGCCCTTTAATATGTTTATTCAAAGAGAATTTGCGTCGACCTCTATAAACGTGAATTCTGAAGATTACTGTAATGCCTACCCATCAATCTCTGATTGCTAATTGTTACGATTGTATATCAATCGTTTAACTTGAAGCATTAATGTTTAACTAAATTATTTTACTGAAAATTTTATCAATTATAATATTAATTCGTTCATTGTAGACGCTTTTATAACAAGTTTTTGAAAATTTTTCATAAGAACATAAATATTTTGTATTCTTTTTGATACCTATTCTCTTGTTGGTTGTTGACTTTCCAACAAAAGCTATAATAAATATTGATCGAAATTGCTCTGAAGCTGTATAAGCGGTCGTGGATTTAAGAATTTAAATTTTAAGGTATGCCTATTATTTATTTTTCGTTTATTAAAACGTATAAAGTTATTCTCTCGCTGTTTTACGATAAGTAGAGGCGCAAGAAACGAATCACAACAAACACATTCCAACATTTAAAATAAGGCAATGGAATTTATAGAACTACTAATCAATTACATAAAAGTGTGTAAAATCCAATTAAATTATGTATAAATTGTATTACCTTATAATAAATTTACTTGACAAATTTTTACCATGGAAACAATTGTTTGAACAAACGTTTCTATGGTAAATATGTGTCAATTAAATTAAATGGAGGTTGAAAAGATCGGCCCTGAATATGATAAAACATATTAGAAAGCGTAGGTATTATCAAAACGTCCAGTCAGTTGAACTTCAATCTTGAATGTGCATACGTCTATGCAAATTTCGAGTTTTAATTTTGATTCATTTCGGTTTCTAACGTGAATGTTGCAATTTATTCGTTTATTACAGTGGTGACGATTGATCATCATTATTGTTCGTCGTGGTACGTGAGCATCGTTGCCAATGAAGTAAATTTTTTGAATTGTTGGTTTTTTTCAGTAATTCCGTTAAAATAATTATGTATCAAAAACAGAAATACGCAACAAAGTTTCTAAATTAAATGCACGTAACAAATTGAAAAAGAAAAGATTCGCCGCAAATAATTTTACCTCTTGAAAAAATTATCGAAAACATATTCAAGTCGTTTTATAATTCGATGAAGCTTTTAGATTAAAATTGTATTCGAGCAAATATTAATTTGATAACTGATGTCACACATTATTATGAATCATTTTTCATACGTGCATGCATTTTACTCGGAACTAATGTACAATAAAAATATTTCTATCATAAAAAAATGACGAAGCGAATTAATTACGCGGTAGTGCCGCACGTGTTTATCAAATATGTACAAATAATACCTTACAAGGAATATAATAACCCTCGCTAAAATAATCATATGCAAATTTTCCCATATCAAAATTTAATACGATTTAACGTAGGCCTCGTTCCAAAAGTTATCAATAAGAACGACGTTTATAATTTGAAGCCGACATAATAATCCTTCTCTATCTACCTTAGCTAAATATAGAGAACTGATGGAGATTATGATGTGCAAATGGGAGAAGTTGAAACAGTTTGTCGCCATTACTATTCAACAACGTTGAAATAGTTACGCAAGGTATACGCAGTAGCTTTCATTGTCTTGTTTAGACTATTCGTCTATTGTTGCCGAATTTCATCTTGCAAAGTATCTTGTTTTGGTTTACTGCGGAAAGGCTCATAATTCCCGAAGTTAAAATCCGCGCAATCAAAGTTAACTTCGTGCTTGCCTTCGACGCTGTTTTACTTTACTTATCGTCGTATCGCCAACGTTGTTATTTATATTCCTTACAAGAATGAGAAGAAATTGAATCTAAAATCAATTTCAGTTTGAATAGAAATTAAATTGTGCAGGCAAATTTATGTCCTCCTTTCTGCTTTTATTTAAAATCGTGCTTGTGTTCATTTTAATATCCACGAAAACGATATCGAACGTTCGAAATAAAAGTTGCCTTTAGTAAAGCCCGTCGCGTATTTGTTTAAAAAATCTCAACCGAAATCCTCATAAACAAGAAAAACGAACGGTTGTTTCAACTTTGCTCCGGCGGAGATAAAGAAACGTAGAAAAACCGTGTGTATGAATAATACATCCACGCTTCACACTAACCGAGCCGTTTGAGAAAATCTCATTTATTCAATCACTCCCTTTCCAGGACAAAAGTAGGTAGAGTCGCTTCATTTCTGTAATTTGAATCCACTTTAGCTTAGAAGGTGCTTATGGGAATACTAAATGTAAGTTGGGATCGCGTTTTAGGCTACGAAGGTAACTCGGATATTGCCTTCGACGACCTTATCAATTTGTGTCGGTTAAGGTAATGGCTATTGATACGGTTATGTTATTAGCGATTTTACACTCACGATTCGCCCATCGATGCATAAATTTAACCGATATCGTGAAAATAAAGTGGACCTTTTATGTAGGTATATCGCAAACGTGCGATAAATAATTTTACCAAATTCTATAGGTGCCTTTCGGGCAAATTATTTTGCAACACGCACTCCGCTCGCGAACAGTAAGGAAACTCGGCATTATCACGAAGTTCCTTATAAAATCCGTCATAATACTCCTCGTCTTCCCAGTTAAATCTCTGCGACTACACGTAATACGAAAAGTTCCACGTTAAAATTTAGATAAATGTACCGACAAAATATTCTAAAATTACTTTGGCGGCGGCGGGTCCGTGGAAATTTTCCGCGCCACGCCACAATCGTTTCTATCCTTAATGCACGCGGCCAATTTGCGAAACTACATTTGACTTTAATTTTCCTAAATAAAGTAGGGTTTTTTTATTAATTTTTGTAAATTAAAAACGGCGCCCAAGAAATTCCGTTTGCGTAATAAAATTTTATATAAGCACACCTACTATACGTACCTACCCCTGTAAATTGCATCTAAAAGTACGGGAAATGGTAGATAGTATTACTGGATCTTCGTTTTCTTTTTTTTTTTTTTGTTGCTCATTCTTGACTTTAATTTGTTTTTGGGAAAATTACCGTCTAATATATCTTAATATTTTATATTTAAGGAAACCTGCTTTTAAATTAAACTTTCAATATAAAGGGGACTTCAAATTAATTGTTAAATGAAAATTCCGTGTGCAACAAAGGTGCGTAATTTTGTTATTGAAAGACGTAGGTATTGAAATATCAGTCGTTATTATTTAAATAAAATATGTAAAATATTTATTAATTTTGTTACCGATATGAAATTCATGGGCATCTGATTGTATCATGTGCGATTGTAGTTTTGCTCTATACGATAGATGTCTGATGGACAACGAGTAGATATCCTTTATAAAGAGCTGCCCAACAATACTGCTTTTTTAGTGTGCGTGCGTGTATTTTATCGCACATGCTTGGTGTTTTTTATAGAGCGAACATTTCTCTCTTTGGAAACTCGAATATAAAACAGTTACAAAATACCTAGGCACCTAGTAAAAAAGGCAAAAAAGCTAAAGATGTTTTTGACGAGTTGTCGGCGAGTTACCCACAGGCTACACCGTTTACTCAATCGTTAAGAGATTGACTTAATTATTTCAGCAAAGTCAGGAATAAATTGAAGATGACGGACATCTAAGTTTAGGAATCTAGGTAAATTCGTCTACAACAGTTCGTCTACACAACAATTTATCTACCAACAGTTGATTTACGATACAATTGGACTACATCAATTTGCCGAATGTTACTATTTTTTGTTCGTCTTACAATTAATAAAATTAAATAGCAGATTTTAGAATAGTCTTTAGTCTTAGAATAGTCCCCCCTGCAATATTTCTCAAATCTAAAACTATGTTTAATTTTCCTAAGGCGAAAAGTAAAAAAAACAACAATTGGACAAATTTCTGCAGATAAATTGTCTTGTAGATCATTTGTTGGTAAATGAATTGTTGTGTAGATGAATTGTTTATAGGCGAATTTACCTGACTATAAAACTTTTCGCCACCAAATTCTGAAATTACTAGGGAATATTTTAATTAATATTTTGTTAAAGAGCGACTAAAAATAAAATCAAAATGAAGGGTAAACTCGGACAAGGTGTTCAAATCATTATTATACGCCTCGAGTTGCTGAACGCGTCGTATAGGTACAAAGAAGCTAGTTTGATCTCACCTCCAGAGGCTTATTCCTATTCATGAATTTTTAAAAGGATTCACTGCGAAAAACCGGCTATTGGAGAACATTTTCCAGACAAAAATTCGTAAATTATAGGAGTATCTTTTTGATGAAATGTGATACGCGATTGACAATCAACATTATTGCATTGAAAGGCTAGAGATTATGTTGATAGAGAAAACATTAATTGAAAACCAAAACATGCGTTTTAATTAATATTTAGAAGCTCATTTTCCATCAGATAGCCCTTGTAATTAGCTTAAAAGCGGGCTCGAGTTATGGTCGACTAATTAAAGAGTTGGCTTTAAAATTAACTTGCATCTGGACCTCGTATTTGATTAATTTTGTTGCTTATTTTTTCATCTTACATATTTCTACCCATTAATTTGAATTTAAAAAATATATAGGTAGGTATATTATATTTAAATTCTTTTTTATGTAAATAATAATAATTTGATCATTTACTGTATTTATGTTTTATAGAGGTGCTTACATATTTGCTAATGACTCGTGTACACAATCTAATTCCAAATTTTGATCTAGTTTCTGACTTTTTACGACGTTGTTATTATTTTTAATAAGAGATTCTAAAAAATGAGACTATATAAAAATGCTATAATTCGAGTAGTTTCGAATTTTTATTACCGACCGAAAAAAAAACTAATAAGTCTGTTTGTTTTATATCGCATATATGCAGATGTAGGTACTGCACGTTACAATAAAGCTTGTAGAATATAGGCGGAAGACTTCTAAACCATCGGCGTGTGTATATTTACGAGCCTTTGCGATTCTGATTATAGTAACAAACAAAGCGTGCGTTTATGTTGATCAGCTCATTTTGTAAACAATATAGAGAGGGAAAACAGTAGCTAACGGAAGTATAACGAACATCCTTCATTTACGTACGGTTATCTCTCGCTTAAGCTCGTTTAACCGGAGAAAGAAGAGTAACAGAAAGCCCCTGTGGAGAATCAGAATTATAAGGGAATGTGGAATGAAACAACGGCACCCTCAAATATGCTCATAAACGAAACCGTAAAGAAGACAGAGAATGAAAAAGTCAAATCCAGCTGATTTCATTGGAAACACTAAACGGCAGAAAAGCTCGAAATGATCACCGACTCGAAATAACTCACGCGCTATAAAAGTAAGTACTTGGGAATTGGATTTTTAAAAAAGAATTTTATTATTTACTCCGAGAATGTTCACGTTTCACCATGTTTACAACAAAGTTGTGCACTTTTAATAATACCGCGGCTTGTATTATTTTGAAAATTTTCCCGAAAAAAATTACAATTGTCACCTTTTTATAAACTTAAATTTTTAATTACCCTTGGAAAGAAAGTATGTGTATAAATGAAAGACTTTATAATTAATGCGCAATTATAATACAAACTTACAATTAATTCGCATCGCTCACTTGCAAATATTTTCGCAACATTTTTACAGAAAACCCAGCAACTACCTATGATTTATAATGTTGTTGTAAAAGGGAATTTTATTGTTGCGTTCAGTCTAACACGCGTAAGTTTGATTAAGGGTAAATTTCGTGGTCAAAATCGTTTTTAAATGCTACACGAGATCCGGTAACTTATCTCTTGAGCCCAGCATCGTGATTGGTCCGACATAAAAATTTTTAGTTCGGTTCTATATAGATAGTAGTGTCTTAGGACTTTTACGCCGGAATTATATGTAAGTTAAAGAAGCCGAAGTTTAAGGACTCCGTATAGCAAGGGGCTCTCGATCCTTCAAAAATTGAATTTTTTTATATTTTACGATCCATATACTCTTTTTTATATCGGAGAGAAGACGAACGGTCCTATGAAATAGTTTGAATCTTTGCAAATCGATAGAACGCTTAAAAATAATACAATTGAAAATATACTCACTATTACACACAGACTATCTATTATTTTCAGAGATAAATGGCCCCGAAATGTGATTTTCTTAGATTTTCCTTAATACCTAAGTAAACGAAAGCAGATGCGATTTTCAAATTTGATAAGAATATTCGATAGTCGACAACTAGTCAATTTTTGGAGATCATACGCCCTTCGGTCTACCCTTTGTTTTACACTATTAACTAGATTTTTAAGATTTATTTACTTGAAATTACCAGTTCTAACGCTAAATTATTTCATATGTCTAATATTTTTTTATATACCTACCTCATATGTACATTTTTTTGGTTTTCATAATATTAGATAAAATTTAGAGGGAACATTTCTAATTTTAATTAATAAAAAACCGATCATAGAAAACAAACAAATAGAGGTTAGTAAATAAATTTTAACTTATCGAAAAGACAATTACGAAATAAACCAATAACACACAGTGCGCGGCGGCGACATTTTCAGGAACAAAACAACCAACAAATTGGCGAAATAAAATAATCCGTAATCAATCGCAATTTTCGAGCCTTCGGCGCAAACTTAAAACGGAATCAATATAAAACAACCTCAATGTCTTAATGTTGAAAAATTAACACTTACAACTTTCCCGGACGTGATTTGTATGAGCTTTTGGAGAAGGTCGTGCCGCTTTATCTACACCGCATCAAAGCTGAATTCAAACAGAATGTGTTTCTACACATTTCGGACAAAGAGAACGTAGGTTAAATAAAAATTACTCACGCCGGCGTCGCGCCCTTGAAACGAGTATTTATGTAATATTTCGGAAGAAAAAATTGAATAAGACCGGTGATTTGACCAGCAAAACCCAAAACTTAAATCTACTGCCTTATATAGGAAAATACAGTGAAGTGTATAAATTAATAGTCTATTAGGTGCTTAAAAAATATATCTACATAGATATATTTTGCTGTTTCAAATTAAATATTATTTACTTACTTCTTTCCAATTGCTTGTTTTTTTATGATCAGCTTTTTATTGTCCAACTAAAATTCAGGGAGCTAATAACCGTTGCAGTTGATGCTTCAAAGTAGTACGTGCAATAATTGAGAAAATTAAATAAAAATGTTTCCTTCTAAATTTTATAAGAATAGATACATCGAAAATTCAGGAAAATGTTGAAAAATACAAGGAATGAAAACATTTTGCGTTAGAACTGACAGTTTCAATTAAGGGAACATCGAGGCCCTTCGTACAGTTTCTTACCAAGAGGCATTGTTTAATAACGCTATTTTTGACTTATGCGGGGGTTCATTTGTATATTTGTATTTAAAAGCTGCTACACACACAATGAAATAGCCCCATACATTAATATATAGGTAAATAACAAAGATTTCGTACGTAATCTTTAATTTTATAATTAACTTATAAATTTGTGTTACTTATACATTTAAATATAAAAACTTAGATGTATATAAACATTCGCAATTGTCTATCGATTTAACAGAAAATTGCTACTCCTAAATGACGATCTCGCGATTTCAGACATTTTGTTTTTTCTCTATAAAATTAATTAAGCACATTTTATTTGTTTTGCCCTTCGGCGTCTTTCTTTCTAAAGTCGATTTTGAATTTTGATCTCTTCAAGCTTTTCTGACGTAATTTTTTTAGGTTTAGTCCTGGGTGTCGTTGTTTTTTCTGAAGTCGAGAGCATTTTTGAAATTAATTAATTATCTCGGGATATATTTTTGAAATCACTCGGCACTTACTATATGCGACTTTGACATTATCTCAATTGATATCTTAAAACTTGTTGTAATACAATAGTGACTTTTAAATAGTAGATATACTTATAACAATTTTTAAAATTGTAATTTAAGATAATGATAAAGTTGTATACTTACGACAAATGCCGAGCGATTACAAGAATACATCCCTCCCACATTTCAACCGGTAATATTCGTACACGTGCAAATCTGCTCCACACTACACAAACGAAAAATAATTTATTTTTAAAAATAAAGAAAAAACCCAGCAATTTACTAAAGGTAATTATTTAGTTTGCATCTGACAATGAATAAATTTTCGTAGATTTATCTTATAGTGAAAGCACTCTTTAAAACATTACTCGGCATTAAAATTTTACTCGGGCACCGAAAAGAACGCGCTATTTTTTGTTGTGTCTCGACTGAATTGCGAGAGTTCACAGGTAAATGTGAGTATTTATGTTAACTTCGCTTACAAAAACAAACTTTTTCAATAGCACGGTTTTCAAATGATCGTTAACGTACGAATATGTCCCGTGTACGAAGGGTCCCAATTTTCCCCTAAATATTGAAATTTAATCAACGAAAAACTGATTAACCGAACTGTTCCTGAATAGGTATATTTATTAACCTGTCACATTTCAATAATTTTATGGATTGCAAAATAAACTGGACCGATAATAAGAAACAATTTTCGGCTAGTATTTCATCGGTAATAATTTATTTACCTCGAACATTTGTTCAAATTATATGGATAAATACATATGTAGGTTCGTATTCTTTAATATACGCTAAAGGTTAACTTTAATCCATAAATAAAAGGTAATTCGCGCAGTTATATTATACTCTCGAGAAAAACTGAACAAGCTATAGTAGCTGCTATTAGTCACAGTGTTAAGACTCGCATTATAAGTTCTTGTACCTACCTAATTTGCGTTACACCCCATTATACATTACTAACTTGATGCAAAGCTGGTCGCGTGATAGCTTAAACTAAAGCACTACACATTATAGATGATTTAGAATTCGTATTATTCCCCTCCATGTTTAAATTAGATATAAACATCAGTCTGGTCTTTTACGCCAAATATTATGCAACGCAAGTGTAACGAAGACTTTCATGTTTTTATCTAATTACGCTTCGTCGTCTCTAGGAATTCAAAATGTTATTGTTTTACAAACTTGCTCAACTTTCCATTTAATTTAAAGTTCGGGCACAGTTAAAACCATTCATTAAAATCATAATAAAATGAACGAATGTCCCATGTGGAGACAATGTAAAATTACATTTCGTCAAAACATTAACTTTTAATTAAATGTAGCAACATTAGCAGTTCAAAACTCAAATTAATCAACGAATAATGAAAAATTTTTTTTTTCTTATATTACAACATAAATTAATTGCGATTGAATAATCAATTTGGAACGATGGAGTAATTTTATTCATCAAAGTACCATTATCTTTATATCATTTGTAAGAAATTATTGTTCAATATAAAGTCTCGTACTTATGCATTGCTGACAATGAGAGGTTATTTATTTTAATTTGTGGATAGAACCGTAGCATTCTATAGAATTCTTATTTTTAGCTTTAAAAAGCGTGTGTAACGTCCGACAAGAATTTTCGTCGGAACTGTTCCTTAAATAAAGGCATAAATCTAAAAAAAAACAACCATCGTTAATTATTTAGCGACAAATTATCTAATAAAAACAACCTCTAACGCTTACGACGCACAACAAAATTAATAAGGTGCTCATGTATGCTAACAAAAATACGATCCAATTTTTTACGCAGATAATTTCCAAAATATCCATTTTTATTAAGTATTACTCTACTATATTATTAAATTTTGACATTCCATTTTCACTAAAAGATGGCGAAAACAACAAAAGATACAAAATCATTTGTGCTCATTACTGTCATCATTTAAAGCACACAAAGCCATTAACTAAGTGGAAATTATATTAAGTTCGAAATTTATTAGTTACCTTTTGTAATCTGTGCTTCGTGTTCGCTCGAGTCATGAAGAAAAATTACGTAAGTTTTTTTAAACCTAAGTTCGAGTACAATTTCCTCTCCGTGACGGCTGTTTGACAAGTAAATAATTACGTTAAAACCATGAATACAAATTTAACTTTGCTATTTCCGCGCTTCTGTATTATTATTATCTTTTAAATTAAATTTCGGAGATAGTAGTAAAATAAATTTGTCTTTATTAATGTATTGCGTTATACCTACATTTATAATTATAAAAGTTGTATTTAATAAGTAATTCCGGGTTTATTTTGATTTTTTAAGGAAAATTAAGAAAAACTCAGTTTTCCGGGTAAGTGGCGGCACCTGGTGCTCGTTTCACTTTAAACGGATTTCTGTACGTCGGTCGTCGCGGTATCAAATAAAACGGCGCCAGATGTCGGATAATTTACCATAAGAAATATAAAGCCGAAGATAATCAAGGTTAAAGTGCTATTTAAATCACCTATACAAAAAGAAAACCTACCGCAACATACGGAGACAACTACGAAATTAGCGCTTTATAGATTAAATTTATAGGCTCGTCAGTCGAGGTCTGCTACTATACGCATCGCACGTTTTTTTTAGTAGAAATTTCAATTCACGGATGTACTTGGTTGTTTACTTTTTATGATGTAACAAGTTCGACTAGGAAATTGAGGTAAAATAGGTTTTATGAATTTTTTTTTATCTAACACGCTTCGATGTTACGCTAACGTTTTGTTGAATGAGTACTAACGCAACGCGCTTGTGAAATTAACGCTGCGTTTCCTCCTTGAAAATCGTAACAGATAGATAAAAGCGTCGCGCTTATTATAGTAATTGATACGTTTTGTTGTCTACTGGTTGTCTGTTCGTCATGTGACTAAAATGTATGGATAACCATTGATACAACGAAATTGCGGCGGCAATTTTTCCACGCGCTTTCTTAGTTGATTATACAGATTTGAACTGCTCAACTAAAGGTCGTGTTATGATGTTTTTGAAATAAGTAATTAGTTCAAAGCCTACTTTTTGGTAAATCATCTCGATGGAATCTTTAAGTGGGTACTGTTCGTTTTTTCTGTTTCACGCATTACAAATGAGTCCACAATCTGTTGTGTCATCGTGAATATGCTTTCGTTTTGAGCTAGGTAAATATGCGAACATATTACATAATTTCTATATAACGTAATCGTCGAGTTTTATTCTCGAAAATAAATGTCAACGCGCGTTAATTTTGAAAGTAGTGAATGTAAAATTAAGTAAAAGAATTAAACGTACAAACGCAATCCCTACAAAACAGACCTTCTGCATGAGCTAAACAAGGATGACCAAGACAGAAGAATTCGGTTTTGTAATACGTATAACAATGATGAATAATAATTAACGCGCTCATGCGTTACTTTTCACTAAGTCTTTATATATCATTGTGACGAATGGAAATATCATTTAATAATGACCTTCTCTCGTTAAAGCAACGAACTTTAATATCGATTAGATACCTACTTCTATTAATAGAAATGATCTGTTTTCGTTTTCCGTAATACTGTCAACTTTAAAGTTTTAGACCAACGTTTAGTTACCTATTGTGGAAACGTATAATTTTACGAGAAGCACACGTGCAATTGTGAGTTTTATTCTTCTCACGCTATTAAAGTTTACGAAGTCGCAAAAGTTGCGCAAATAGAATTTTCTTGATATCAAATTGCAACTTTTTTTGGGTTGGGTTTGATTCTACAACTATGTTTCAAATGCAAGCTCTTATTTTAATCCAAACCGTTAGATACTGATTAAATTTTGGCCGGTCATAAATCGAACGCCCTGTATGAAAGTCTTCGTGCTTTGAAAGTCAAGTTTTTAATACGAACGAATCGAAGAACATTACATTCGTATCAATTTATGTGAAATGCATACATACAATAGCCACATTTCGGGTGTTTACTTCTCGAAACGAACATCGCAGTATCGCAGGGTGTTACCTAACAATCATTGAGGAAAAATATTATTTACCAGGGACAAACTCGAAGGGCTTATAAAACGTCGGTGCCCCGTACGAATTTTCGTCGGAAACTTTTCGTTGTTCATAACTTACCCTCGTACATCAGCGCTTTTTTCCAAAGTAATTTTCTTTATTTGAGCGCTGGGAACGTGCTCGAACAACTTTATCTTTCTTTGTTGGCGATACAGAAAATTTTTAAAAATTATCAAGCGCGCACCTCTTCGTTATCGGTATTAATTAATTTAAAACCGTCTGTCGTTGTTCTCTGGATCGCGCAAAAATGCGGAACTCCTCTGTTAATACGACGATCTATGAATAGAATTTTTAAATGAACAAATTCTAAATTAACAGCCGCGCATAATAACAGAGTAAAAGTGATGTAATCAATAATTTATGGTACGAGTATCAATGAAGCAGGTTATAATTTAGGTTTTCTACGTCGCAGTCGCCTTAAATAAATCCAAACGACATTCATTAGCGATACTTAATGCATTCCTACACACATGCCCGGAAAGTAAACAAATATCTACGTATTCATTGATATTTATTTGTTGTCTTGTAAATATACCGAAGTAGATGAAGAAAGATGAAATTTCAATTTAATTTTAATGCCTCTTCTAGATCGTACGTTGAACGTCGTAAAATAAAAATGACTCAGACGTCGTCCCCTAAAATCGTCGAGCTTTGCAATCCCCCAAAAATGATCACCTGGCCTAAATCCGTACCTGTCCAATTGAACAATCCCGTTAACTCGAACGACGAAGATTCACATATACGAAAATTATGGGAGATTCACAAAAATATTATTAAAGTTAGAGGTAATTAATGTCATTCTTATTAGTTTAAATTTTTTACCCAATACAATATATTTAATATTTTTTCTTCGATTGGTGCCTGCGATATATTCGATCTTGTAAGTGACTCGTCTTACACTTATCGACTCGTATGATTCGAATATAAAATGTCTTGTAAAGTTCTTATTGAATTATGAAAAAGTCTTGGTAATGTGTTATTATTATTATTACACTTCGAGAATTCGATTAAAAATAACCAAACTAATAAAGAATACGCATTTAATAAATTAATTTACGACTCACGCTGTATACGTTTTGCCAACAAAATTTTATACATTCTATATTCAAAGTGAAAATGTAAAGTTCCATCTTTTTTACCGTAGGGCGCTTTTAGGTCCGAAAATATTTTAATAAAAAACGAAAGTTATAGTAATTTTATTAAAATCACAATATTTTATGTTACGAACGCAATTTGTTGTTATTTAAATACATACTTAACGTTGTTTTGGTTAATTTAGAAAATTAATTTTGGTTGCGATTGTATCGATTGGCCATTTTTCCGCAAAATTGTCTTTTTACGCAATTTTAATTCGTAAAATATCGAAATCGATTCGAGCTTTTCCAAGAAACTGATGACTTAAAAAAGAAAACGTAAGGTACTACATATTTTTATTTTGAAATTCGCCATCTACGCATGTCGTTAGTTTTAGATAATTGAGATTCGCCAAAAAATTTGCACGATTCCAAATTTGACGCACTCCTTCGTAGAAAGTAAATTTTGCTTTCATATTTTATATTTCTTTCAATCCTATTTTAAGTAGTTGTAATATTTTTATGCTTGATTTTACGACTAGGTATATTAAATGAACAGAATTTTTATTTTAACTCAAAAAGCTGCACTGGTTAAATTTTGACTAGGTTTAAACCGAAATTATATTTATAGGTTCTCTACTTTATAATCACCAACAACTTTTTAATAATAATTACCACGCTAAATTTCATTGACCTACAGAATTTTTAAAATTTAGTTATTACTTAATTATTATCGTCATCCAATAATAATTAATGTTTTTGTTAGATGTTGAAAAAATAGCAGTTTGGCAATTGAAATGCCAGTTACTTGATACCATTATATTCAGAAAATTATGCAGATTTGAAAAATATAATAATATACATGATGTTCCATTTGAAAATCAAAAATTGATGTCAGTTCCAGCGAAACCGGAAGTGGAAAAACACAATTTTCATGTCAAAAAGTGACATTTGACATTAGATATATGTAACACGTTTGAACATTTTAACTTAATACCTAAATAACAAAATTAGGCGGCTGTTCCATGATTATGTTACACGCTGCACCTATTTATTCGAAATTTTGTAAAAGATGCAACCAAAATCACGTTGATTATGTTTTAAGGTACAAAATTAACTTTGGAAATTTTAAAATCAAAATACACTAGGGACGTAAAAGATTTGTTTTTTATTAATCTTGCGCCTGCTTAATTGTTAAACAAAAATCAAATTATACAGCGGTCGTATGCCATAAACATTTGATTAAATTTAGTAGCTATTAAATCATGTTTATATCCATAGAAACGATTGTTGCAACAATTGTTTCTAAAGAAACAAATACGATTTAAATAAGAGTTATTAAATTTAATCAAATGTTTATGCATACGACTGTAGGCCGATATTTGTGGCTACTAGCCAAACTTGTTATTTTTATTTGATTTTATTGAAGTAGAACCCGCTTTGCTCAACTATTATTTTGCACGCGATAAAGTCAATAAACCGTAATCTAATGAACTTTTTAATGGCAGTTTTTACGTCTCATTAAAAAATTATTTGTCTTTTGAATTTAAAACATCATTTTCGAAAAGCAATATCTACTTGTCGTGCAATCATATCGATACTCACACTTCCAATATTTATTTTATTCGCGCGGCTAGGTACGAAATTAATCTTTTTTTTAATAATACGTAATTTTACGGATACGGATTTTTTTTAATGCGTTTTCTTTAACGTTTACACAACGGATACCGATAAATTAATTGACAACCAAGAAGTTATAATTCGCTTATTTTTTTCTGAATCGGGATCTTAAATCAACGGTATTCAGGATAGTCGTTCGTCTTGTCTACTTTAATTATCGCGCTTGTCAAATACATAAAAACGACACAAAAATATTCCTCGCGACGTCGACGCCGTCGACGCGTCGTAACGTGGAAAATATCGAAAATTTAATTCGATATACATAAAATAAATAATGGGCTTTCTCGGAGAAATCGGTCAGCAACTGCCAAATGAAAGCTTTCCTGATATTTATTTATTATTCAGGAATGGAAGAGTGTAAGATGCGGGTTCGCACATAAATCAGTAGCTGTACCTGCATCAAACGTCGACGAAACAAATAAAATAAATGAAAGAAAGATGTTTATCGTGATGTAATAAACTTAGCAATAAAATGTTCGTGTACAATAACTAACTGACTTGAAATCTTATTATATCGTCATTACATCTGCTATCTGACTCGTATAAATGTCGTCCCATTTAGATAAAATGGACATTAACTTATGTATTAATCTGTAATCGATGGAAAAAGACATGGACAAAAGTTAGAATCGTAAACGTTCTAGATATTTTTCCGATTTCACTGACACTAGGCACGGTTACAGTTTACAAACTTGATGTTATTTCTTTTATTGTAATAGTTTTAATTAAAAATTTCGCTATTTTGCAATCACAATTTCGTTAAGTCGCAATGCAAAATGAGGGTTTCTTATTTTTGTAAGTATTATGTACTTATTTACAAACACGACCGCACGATTCGTATATTTTTGTACCATAAATATTTAAACTCGGAGCCGTTCATAAATCCAATAGAGATAAGATTAGATATAAGTTTGCTCGTAAACCTTTTAATGAAACACATATTTCTTTTGAAAGGGCACATGTCGAGACAACGACTTCATGATGACGCCGGGGACATGTCGGAAGAAAGTGCCGAAGAGGAGACCGCGCTCCCCCAATCCTACATAGTGATAAGAATCAATCCAGAAATTGGACAAAAAACATTGGATTGGTTAGTGAATAAAATTCGAGGGAAACGTCGGGATGGCGGCGCGGAACTTATCGTTTTTAAACAACCGTGTAATCAAATTGAGGTATGTGATTTTCCCTGCCAACAACGTTCGCTTTAGTCGATCCTGCTAAGTGGCTTTTAATGCTTATTTAATAATTCAGCAGGAACGAACTGACAAATAATCGATAATATACTTACACACGAATGTAGTTGACACTCGATAAATATATTACATATTTCGCGTGGAATTTATGCAGCAGCCAAGGGGTCGGTATCTCGTTTAGTATAACTAGTTTTTAAAAAGAACCTTTTTCTTTCCGGGGAATTTTATTTTAAGATTCTAATTCGTAAGTAGTGAAGATCGTCCTTCACACGCTACGAAAATTAGTTTTTTAAAGAGATTTTAGCGTTTTCTAATGTTATTATAAATCGTTGGGCGCTATTAGTGGGGGATCATCTATCATTACTTATACAAAGGTGACTACCCAGATTGAAAACATGACATTGATGGAAAAGGGTCAGCTTCTGTCTATATCGTAAAAAAAAACGTCGATTTTCCTTTGTTTTTCCATGCGAACCCTCCGTTTGGAAGGATAGCACTTTTACGTTTCTTATATATTAACTTTTAAAGGTGTAAAGTTTACCACCACAAACAACACAAATTGCGTTTGCTTATTATCGATATTACAAAATTTGAATAACCTTTATAAAACTAGTACATATGTATTTTTAAGCCATACGTATTGATTTAAGCTATAGTTATTATTTTTTATATTGAAATATTTTTAGCTAATTAAGCTAATTAGCTAATTAATTGGATTTGGTTTATTTAGTACATTGAACTTTTTGTAAAGCTCACCGAGCTTTTCTCTTTCTATTTAATAACAAACTGTAGTGGAGCTCTTCCGAAGGGGATTTAAAAAAAAATTGCGCCGAAATCTGCACTTACCGATTAGTTAAAAACTTATTCATTATCAGCTTGAAAACATGTATTAGTACGTTTGACAAACTCTAGGATATTTCGTGTTCGATCAATTTTAAAAATGTAATGAACGGGTGGTTTTTTACATGCTTTTACAAAATTAATAGTAAAATGAGTTATCTCAAACACGTTTAGTTTACAATTAGTTAATAAAATTGAGGCAAAAATAGTGATTAAGTAAATACATTAAACTTTCATTTATATACGTACAATACTAGTTTAATGTTGTTTTCTAAAATTTTCCCTCTTAAAAGTTTTCTCGATCACAAAGTTTTTTTTTTAATTTTATTTTACTTACGTTGATCACTATACTTGATCATTATGCTTTGTGCTTTCTTATCGTAAATTTTATTTAGGATTCATATTTTTGCCCTTATTTGCTAACGCTATCTGTATAATAAAGAACATGCGTAACAAATTCTAGACGGTGTGATTCGCATGAATAACAATAAATAAAATAAAGATAATGTTCGAATATTTGTGTGTGAAAGTAGAATAAAAAATTAAGAAATTAGTTTATATCAACTTTCGGGCACCTATGAATTAAATACATGAGAAATACGCTTGTCGATGAAGTAAACAGTGTAATGGGCGTTTACAACATCACTGATTAAATATTTTAGTCTTATTTTATACTACATTTAAATGGGCTCATATTTCATGCAATAAGTCAGTATTACGTAAATTTACAAATAATTAAACTGGACTGAGCAGTTTTCAAATTTATGTACCTACCATCTAATTTAGATGTGTTAATATAGGAACCGTAAACGTATTTTTGATATAAAATAATAAATAAATACATAAAAGGATTGTGTTGACGAGCAACTAAATCTTTTAATTAAAAACAAAAACACAATAATGAATCTGATGAAGTATATTTTAGGAATTTTTTAATCGGACGTTTGTTTTTTTTTAACGTGAATCTGTTCTCGTTCCCGTTAACATATTACAAATAATAATGGCAATTAAAGAACTTTAATTTAAATCATAAAGTAGCTTAATCCTTTCGTGGCCACTGTATAAGCTATAAACCGCGCTTAGCTTGATTTAATTAAAACCCACGATGTTTGTATTACGATAGGGGTCGGCATTATGAATAAATTGTAAAATTTCGGCACGTCACGTCGTAGAAAACAAAGTTAAATTGAACATTTTTTCACATTCGACCACAAATTATATTCAAATATTTAAAATATAAACAAAAGTTAGTTGGTTAAGTAGTATAATAAGTACAGCAACTGTTGATAATAGTAAAACTATACTTTGTAGTATACATATGTATTATCGATTACTGATGTTACGTTTCGCTTTAACATCCGCATAAATTCGAGTAGGAATTTTCATAAAGATTTGACCACCGACCACTTTAAATTCTTTCTACCAATAAAATATTCAAAGGGCATCGTACTTCACATATCAGCCTCGAAAATCAAATTCCTGGAGGTCGCAGAGGAAATGGAGATAGTAAAGCGCGACAAAAACGGCCAAATCCGGGAGTTCACGGTGAACGATTTGGAGGAATTCCTTCCCGAAGGAATGCACGTCGAAGATCTATTAACAACGGCGGAAAGGCAAACCATAATACAGCACGAACTAGAAAATATTAGGGCCCTCGTCGAAGATCACTACATTGCCGGATATCAAAACTACGCGCTGTACGAGGGCCAATCTATCATTCACGTGTGCCTTAAATGGAAACTTATTAAAAAGATGTATTCGCTTCACGACCACGAAACCTTAAAGAAATTAGGTAGGAGGTGGTACCTGTCCCTGTTTCGCAAGCAACCTTTCGGTGAGTAAAAATCTACAAAAACTAATTATAACTCGTAATTAGTGCGAGGAACGCTCGGACGCATCTAATTAGAAAGCAAAACAAAATTATCAATTTTATGTTTGACCGTCCGCAAACGGCCGTGTCATCTTGTTTTAGCGTTAATTGTGCGGGAACATTTCCATTTTCATTTGCATTATCGGCGAAAGGGTTGGCAGGGCCGTCTGGGATCCGAACTACCCGTGTTAATGCTCTACTAAGTTCGCTATTAAAGCTGTCGACAATGGTACTCCCGATGCTACCTTCCTCGTCGTTTACCCGAGGCTTTGTTCTATCCCAATATTGAACAAAACGGAACGACCGACGGCTCGAATTTAATATTATTCCTTATTAAAGTTTAGAGTGGCCAAAAACGACTACAACGTTAACAAGATTATCGCAGTTTGTCATTTCGGTACCTCATTAGCGTCGAAATTCATTTACGTATAAACTGTTTCGAAATAACCGATGTTAAATATTTCGTTTCGTATTCGGGCCCTAAAATAAACCCAAATATGTCTCATATTTTACGGGTTTCGTCGATTACTTAACTGGAGTTAAAATGACAATCGTTCGATAACATTCTGACGGAAAAATAATGCAGACAGTTTGTTTGCCAAACGGCGGAAGAGGTGCCAAGATTCGATTTAAAAGTTGTATCTTTGTAATTTTTTTGGAATCGCTCCTACAGTTATCGTCGAAATTTAATTCGCTAAATAATCGTAAACGTTGAAAGTTTCGATTGCCTCAAATGATCGTTGAATTTTTAAAATAACAACAATCGTACGTTTATTTGTGTGACTGTTAACGGCGAACAACCGAAATTTCGCCTTGGATTAAAATGGCTCCAATTAAAATAACGATTTTCTTATCGCCGGATTATACCTACTAGAATTTTTCCGCGTCAAAGTTAATTCCGTCAGTTTCGAACGTAACTCGAAATTATTAATATTATTCAAAAAATTACTAATCTCCCCATTTCTGCGCAATTAAAACGAAATATTTCTAAAGTCTCAAAATAAATTGAAATGCAAATTTCCAACATGACATTAGCTTTCAGAAAATAAATGCTCGGCAAAGTTACTTTTAGGCCTTTGAGTAAATACTTAATTTGCATTATAAAAAAATCTACATTCTAAAGGATTTGTTACATCCTATTCAACGCAGCCACTGGTGTTGTATACACAAAGCAATCTCTTGGGATTAAAATCACTTCCACTGTTCCAGCACAATGAAATAAATTAAAATGTCACTACAAAATAATTGGATTTCATTTTAAAAAGCTATTAAAATTTCTACTATGTTGCCGTTATGGTAAACAGCGACCTAGCCGGGTTAGGACGTTTTAATATGCTTCGTTATTAAAATTAAACGGCGCAAAATTTTAACTAACGGACGACGGATTTGTTAAGTTCGTCGATACACAATAAACGGCGAGCTTAACTGTCCGATAAATTTATTGGTCGTCCGTTTGTTGTCGGAAAGTTCAGTTATCGACTATAGTTTCGGCCGAAGTAAAATGACAATTGAAGTGATCGAAAGGAATCGAGTTTCATCAGCTGCCATTGAACAGATTAACTTAACACGTAAGGAAAGCGAGACGACAAAACGGCCGTTCTTTTTCGATTGTGGGGTGAAAATTCTTATTTGTGATAGAAACGATTCGCGAAAGTTGTTGGATTTTTTTTAATCGTTTTTGCAACTTATGTATTTTAATAATGGAATTTAACAAACACCTAAAACGTGAATGTACTTAAAACTATAGTCTATTCGCCCAACTTATGCGGTAGATATAAACAAATAGTTGCGAAGAACGCAGGATCAGGATGTCGTCTACGATAACATATGTTTAGACGGGGTCGGATTTACTCACGAATGTGTGTGCTACGGGATTATGTATGTATTGACTACTTTCGTATCCAAGAAGGCGTGCTTTTAGATTTCGTCACCTCGGCTAGGTTTAAAAGCGCAAGTGTGTTAACCGCTACACGTTTCGTTTTCCCAATTTTCTCGCTCGTTTTTGCAGCATTTTCACGGTCCTTTTCACTACCAACTACAGCATTACGTACCACTAACCGATCTTGACGTTGTTTAGTTTTTATGAATTTTTTAATGTCCATAGACTTTATAAAATGTTTTTTTTCTTTAATTTTTACTCACTATAAGTAAATAATCCGAACGTTTAAATATTAATTTTGATGTGTATATTATTATTGTGTCCTCTACCATTTCTCATCAATCATTTTTTGTAAATTTCAAACTTTTCGACAAACGTATAACTCGATAACTTTCCAACGGCACCTCGCCCATTAATCATCTTCTCATTTAGGTATCAAAATGAATATAAATAAAAAAAATACTTGGCTTCGATTTATACTTACCTACATTGCATTTCGAATATTCGAATTAGGATTAAACGAATTAGATAAATACGATTAATTTATTATTGAAACTAATAATCTCACAATATATAAGAGATTGTATCGTGTAATTATTCTATACTACCTATGGATGTTCCCAAATTGTTGGATGCTCGCTTAACTTTAACTGTGTCATGTCAGTTTACTTCATTTACAACTATTATATTTCGGCCAAATATTATCAGCAAGATATTCAAATTCTATTCAGATTAGTTGCGGAGAGTAGCGGTTCGGGATATTATTCATACTAAATCCGTCGATTATCGCACGTGGAATTCGAAATATTATCATATTGTTCGGTTTGAATTCGAAATTAAACTCGCATCCGTATAACGTTTTAAAATTGATGGACGTTCATAATTAATATCAAAACGGGCGTAATTTACGGCAACACCGCGTACTCCGGGGATTAACTTGATAACAATAAACAGTCGCCGGATTCGTTCTTGCGGAACTTATTGTTCCATTACGGTAACGGCTTGCAGCGCAGACAACTTCATTAGTGTACACTCTTCTCTTAAAAGATTAGCGAAACTCGTTACAGAAAAACCTCGTTTATTTTTTTGCAGAAGAAATAAGATTATACTTCGGCGAAGCCGTTGCGCTCTATTTCACGTTTCTTGGATACTATACTACGGCCCTGTTGGTTCCCATGTGCCTCGGATTTCTGCAGCTCTTCGTCTCGAAAGAGACCGTGCCCTTCTTCTGCATCTTTAACGTGGTCTGGGTAACGGTGTTTTTAGAGGTGAGTATTTAAATATTGAAGACTTAAAACGGCATTCCAAATAAATGCGCCATCGCAAATTTGTTTCCCCCATCGCATCGTAAGTATCTACTTAGCAGACAATAAATAATAGCGCGGTGTTTCAAGAAACGACACCGACGCGACAAGACTCGTTTCGCCCTCAAAACGGAAAGTGATCAATTATGAAAACTTTTCTAATGTGACATTTCTAAAACGAATCCCATTTATCTCCCGCAGACGACGCGTAGTCGTTCATTCGCTTGTCCCCGATGAAGTTTTCCCTTTTCCCAAGAGTTTTAAAACTCAACAGGCACACATTTCGTATGCAAAACGGAAACACCTACACCCTATAAGGGTCGTACTCTAAAAAAAAAAACCTACAAGCTGTTATTTATTCACAATTTACACTTCGTTTCGAACGTTGTCGGTCCTTAAACTAACATCTCTTTTACTACCCTTTGGCATTTTATTCTTAACGTTAAAATTTAACGCGGACGCTAAAGCGCCACTTGATTTACTTGCAGGTGTGGAAAAGAAGATCTAACGAGTTGGCTTTTCAATGGGGCACAATAGGCATGACTAGTTTAGACGAGCCCCGAGCAAACTTCCACGGGCAAATGGGGGTTGATGCAGTGAGCGGACGCATACAACCTCATTATCCCAGATGGCGGACGAACGTCAAGGTAACATTTTACCCCATCTACGTGCGTTGTCTCGAAAATTCATACATAAATTTTCGTTGATAGATGTACTGCGCTTCGTTCCCTCTAGTATTTTTGTGCATGGTAGGGGCTTTTTTAATTATGCTGTCTTCGTTTTGGATCGAGGATTATTTAAGGAACTCGGAGTCGCAATGGGCTTCACAATTGCTACCTTTTCCCAGCGTTATTTACACCGCCTCCGTTCATATTATGAATTTGTATTATCGAAAATTGGCAACTTATCTAACAGAATGGGGTAAGTTAAGGTGGACGTTAGTCAAACCAATTTTATGACAAAAATGTCGAGTGGACGTTTTTTTATCTCGTTGACTGATACCATGCCAATTTCGTGGCGTTAGCGAAATATTCCGCGGCCGATCATCTTATCAACGTGAGAAACGTCAACTAACTCACAGTTTTATTTATACGGATGGATAAAAATGTAGATATATTTTATCGTGATTAACGTAAATTAAAAATCATTTTAGAAAACCACCGCACACAATCGCAGTTCGATCGGCATAAAGTAACGAAGTTGGTGTTATTCGAATTCGTGAACAGCTTCATGTCCTTGTTCTACATAGCGTTCGTCAAACAAGACATGGACATGCTTCGACACCAACTCGCCACGATGTTAATTATCCTGCAAGCGATCAACAACTTTCAGGAGGCCATCTTGCCGCTACTATTAAAACTGTACTCGTCCAAAGTAAAAACAACTTACATAGTGTGAAATCGCGACGGCTCTAATGACAATTTTCGTCTTTTAGATTATAGAATTTAAAAATTACTTCGTAAAGCCGAACCTGAAACACGAGAAGAAGTCCTCATTAAAATTTTCCAGCACTTATGACGCTTTAAAGAATATTCCCGAAATTCGCTCCGACGATCCGCGCATCGACGCCGCGAACAGGGAAGGCAAAATGGAAAATTACGAAACAACGTACGACGATTATTTAGAAATGTTCATTCAATTCGGCTACGTCGTATTATTTTCTTCCGTTTATCCAGTTGCGGCGTTTTGGGCCGTGGTTAATAATATTTTAGAGATTCGAGCGGACGCTTTCAAGCTCTGCATGGTGTATCGGAGGCCGACGAGTAAAAAGGTTAAAGACATCGGAGCGTGGCAGGTAACAGATTTTAATACCGTAAACAACGCATTAATTCGATTCGTTCGTATTTTCAGAAAGCCTTCGAAATCATGGGAGCACTTTCTATATTAACGAATTGCGGATTGCTATGCTTAAGTTCTCAAAAGCGGAAAACGGGATCTGCCATGCAACGAGGGGAATGGATATTAATGTTTGTGGTGCTCGAACACTTCCTGCTGGGCTTACGATACCTTCTTCACATAGCCATTCCTGATAAACCGGAGTGGGTGCGGATTGCTCTCGCTAAAAGAAATCACCTATCCAAGCAAGCCCTTAAAAACGAAGTACGTTTGCGATAATTATCGTAGTATAAAGTCGATTCCGACGCGATAAGCAATGTTGCGAAATTATTTCCTGCGTTACCCCGAGTACGAGGGAAGTTATTTATTTCTGTCCCGGTTATTGAATCTGTGTGTAAAGATTGATGTGGCACTTTGGCTTTTATCGATTTTGTCTGCTTCACTTCATCTACAATTCCTAGTAGATGGATATTCGAAACAATTTATTTTACTTCTTTCGTATTACAAGTTGCTAATATCGAAGCATCAGTCTTTATTACGGAAGTGAAATATCGTTTATAAGAAGTAAAGTTATCAAAACACCAATAGGACGCCTGTTGGTTCTGACAGCTTTACATTTACAAGGGGAATCAAGCTGGGGAGAGATCATTCATTTATATTGAGATTAAAGAAAAATAGCGCCCCGTCGTAAACAACGCCACGGATATATTATACATTCCCTTTCGTTTCCTTTGTGCTTTATTTACACTTTTTATTATTACAGAAATTGCAGAAGAATCGGCGCATATTAACGCGAAAATTCAAGACTGTCCATGGAAAGCACTCGAGCGCAAACTAAAACTTTAAAGCTCTGTTATTTTATAACTATTAAAATTGCCACTCCGGAGGAAACTATATAATATGTAGTTACGTCGCGTCGTGACACAAAAAATTATTACGGACATTTTAAACTTTTACACCTGTCGACACGTGTTCGTATTCTCGGCTGCAAAACGATGCGACGTCTGCGGAGGTAACGTTTCCATTTATACAAGTTTATTGTTATTTTTTTAAAGTAAAGTAATACTTCACTAAGGTAGTTGTTTTTTTTTTGTTTGTTTTATTCTCTTAAAGTCATTTATAACGTTACGTAAATGACATTTAAACTTGGCATTGTTCTTTGTAACACTAACTTAAATTAATAGCCCCCACTAAAATTTATACCTTAATTGTTCCAGAACAATGGCTTTTGTAGTAAACGGTTGAAAAGCCGATTATTTTAGGATCTTAAGGACTTAAATGAAAGCTCTTATATAAATTATATTTCATTTAATCTCCGAATTTTTTTCTTATTTCGAAACGCGCTTTACCATTTTATCGAAATTAATAGGCGACTACTACATAGGTAGTTAATTTTACTGCAAATCGATTACTTTTAGGTCCGAAACGTATGAATTACTGGCAATTATGGTCGAGTGGTCGCCTTTTATCGAACGACACAGACCAATAATCCTATCATCCGAAAACTACAAAATAAATACCTACGTTCACATATTTCCGCGTGCAAAAATTGTTACGCAGGTCGAAACAAAGTCGGATTTTGTTTGAAATATGAACGTCACAGATTACGAGCAGTAACACACTCAAAAGCCATGTCGGGATTTGCTAATGAACTTACGACCTCAAATCACTAAATATTTCTAAAACACGGACTTCGTGGTTAATATAAATACGACACTTAGATCGTATTATACGCGATTAACAATTTAAAAGTATTTCAGTGTCGAAGCATTGTTAGGGATAGGCGCCACGATTCACATTTAAGTATGTATTTGCGATTTTGATTTCGAAATTTATACAAATATAATAACGTGTAATAACATCAGGTCATATATAGTATAGATAAGTACTTTCGTTAATTAAACCTGTTTTTATTAGATAATTCGGTTGTTGAGAAAAATTCGTTTGAATTCTGCCATTGCAACTTTAAACATTATTGCCTAGGTAATAAAAACGTTGCGTTGGTTTTGTAAGTAAAAAGAAAAATCATTTTTCTTATTTGAGGAGCTTTCGTGCAAAAGCGAGTAAATCCACTTTTAGTAATTCTCTACAAAACACCATTTCGTTGCACATACCAAAGGATCAAAGATAAAAAAAACACTGCTGCTTGAAAATTGTCGATATTCTGATGATATGAAAATGTATTAAAAAATATTAAATATTTTATTGTTAGTAGATATTTCAAAAACTGATCGGGATTTATCCGTTTTTGCACGAAAAATACTGTTTTTGCTTATATTTGATATGAAACAACATTCTTGGCTTCGTTCATAAATCGATTTTTATTTAAATTTCTTCTATTTTAATTGATTTATTCGGTTTTGCATTAAACAATGAATTTAACACTCCACTTTGGGAGAGTTTTAATTAAGGATTTTTTCAGTTTTACTTAAAACTGAGTACAGACATGAACAGCTGGAATTGAAATCATATGGAAATGATGCGCATACCTCAGTTTTTTACAAAAGTGGATTTATTCGGTTTTACACGAAACTGCTCATTTTCAATTTTATGCAGTTATTGAAAAAAGACGTTTTTTCTGAAAATCAAGGAAATTATTTATCAACACCAGAATAAAAGTCTTGTCGGATTATTATTTTTAATTAAGCCATTATGTTGAATTGCCTGTTTTGAGTTTGAACTATATCGTGTTCCTGACCGCTTTGTTAATTAAAACCGCAATAAAATCAATATCGTCGGGGCACGAACGTTTTCAACCATTTATTTATCTTACCTATCAACAAAACATTTATTATTTTGTTAATGTAACGAGTTTCGTTATTTTAGATAAGTAGATATCTATTCGATGTTATGATTTTTAAAAATGTTTCAACTTTTAATTCAATTTTTTTTACGTTGAAATATCGTCTTTGCGTGAGCGAATGTTTCAAGATCACTCAAATAATTTTAGTAAAACGCCATTCAAAAAGTTGTTTACAAATAAAAATATTCAGGTGAAGATTAAAATCTTCCGGGCGAAATTAAACCAGACGAAGAGGCAACCAACGTTGAACTTTTCGTCCTCTGCAAATTTCAAAAACTGCCATCCACTACAAAAGCAACGAGCAACAACTGCCAGGGCTTCCACGCAAAATTTAAACGCAGAGGAATTCTTATTGTAAGTACCTACTGTTTTTTATTAATTATTCTTATATTAGTAAATTGATAGATAGGTAAAGCAAAAACGAAAACAGATGATTTCGTTAAAATATTAGTAGTATAAAATTTAAAATTATTGTATAAATCAAGGCAACAATACAATATACAATAATATACACATAGCAAAATTAATTATTATTAAAACGATAAAGAAAATACACCATAATCGTTTGATATTTAGCGGGGCGTAATATTCAAATGTATTAGGTCGTAGAATCCCGGGTTGGGACGGCAAATTTTATTACACGGATCCATCTAAATAACCTAAGATCCCGGGTAGGAGATTAAAGAATTAATCTCGAATTAATTAGTATTGCTAATAGAATTTATCGTGCTATTATTATATAGCTCTTCGTTGTGATAATGAAATAACGTAACTGATTTAGTTTGTGTATATAAGTATGTATTGAGGATATTGTATAAACGAGATTAAAAATTGGAAAACTTGATTATAAAAAGAAAATTTTACCGTCACGTAATTATTTTTATAAAAGGATAAGAATTTTTAATGATCTGAATCTAATTAACTACGTTAATTAGTTTTGTCACACAAAAACATATGTCAAACATTTACTGAGCGTGGTTCTGAATGTCATTCATTTACCAGAGTGTAACTCATTTGAAGGTTGTTGTTAGTGGTCTAATGATGAAGAAGAAGTTGAGTGATAGTCTAGACGAGTGGTTATTTTAGAAATTCGCTGCCATTTTTGCTTTAAGTATCTCGAACAATAACGGTTATTGAAAATACACTACATAGGCATGTCAGGTGTCATTTTATATGTTTTTTTAGGATACTAAACTCATTAAAGACGTAAAAATAGTTTAAAAACAATTTAAATGATATGTGATGTGAAGTGATCTCTGTTTATACCTACCGTGTGGCCCACGGTACGTTGGGAGATTATTCAAAATTGTTCAAAATTTTAATAATATCCGAGAGTTACGAAATTGCGTTTTTGAAGCTTTTCATGAATTTGATCGAAGATAAAAACTTGTATAAAGCTATATTTCCACTTGACCGGTCGGGTGGCGGTCATGTCGTGTGATTTGAGTTGACCAGCGATATGTTGATTTGGTGGTTGAGTAGATAGATATCCGTGGGCGATTCTAGCACCGGGATACGGTCGCAGTATAGTTGATTAAGTAAAAATTCAGTTTTAATAGACAGAGTAGCGCAGAATTGTGTGTCAATTTACGTTAATTCAAGAAAACAATTAAATCCCATCAATGTCTACTGTATTTGTTATCGAATCGAGACACACTGTATAGTCAGAGATCACTTTACATTACATATCATTTAAATTGTTTTTAAACTATTTTTACGTCTTTAACGAGTTTAGCATCCTCAAAAAACATAAAATAACACCTCACATGCCTATGTAGTGCATGTGCATATGTATCACTCGCCCAGACTATCGTCCAACTTTTTCTTCATTACTAAACCACTAGCAACAACATACAATGGAGTTACATTCTGGTGTAAGTGGTGAATGGCATTCAGAACCACGCTTAGCGGTTCTATATTATTACGTTGCACAGTGGGACAGAATATCGTAAAACGTGGCAGAAAGTCAAAAATTGAAATATCATATTTACTCGTTTAAACTCATATTTTATAATAGCTTAATCATCTATGGATGATATACGATTAAGCAATTACTGCTATCATCACATATTTCCGTGTAATACAGGCAGAACTGTCAATTCCGATAAACTCGTATGAATTATTTATTGCACGTCAAAATAGTTGTTCTGTTCTTCATTTAGTTTTGTATAGATAATTAATACAAAAGTGAGTCGAAATCGAGATGGATGCAAAGTCTACAGGTACATAAACTTATTTAATAAATTATTGTTCATTAACGTGCCTAATTTTGTTTATTATAATTAATCTATTTTTGTAACTAAATTTCATTTCTTTCGTGTCACTAAATCAACTAGTCGTTGACTTTTAGTTTACTATCAAGCTATATCAGGTTACTTTTTTTGCATAGAAGTATAGCTAATACATACAGCTACTGCATAATAAAAAAAAATACTACGACTTTTTGCGACATTTGAAGATAATAATAAACATTTGATAAGACAAAACTTACAACCGACTCTGTGTTTATTGCAAAATAATTTAAGTAAACTTCGACCGATTTTAATATTTTAAAGTAACTTTCCATTCTTCCCTATTCATCTTCAATTGTAGAAGTAGCAGAAAGCCGAAAAACTTCAAAAATTTAACATGTTTTTTGTCAGTCTTCTAAAATCGTCGAATTAGTAAACTGTTTAATTTCCCACAAAAAAAGTTGAGCAATTTTATACAGATGTTTTATATGTGCTCGGGGAAACAAATATTTTTCGATATACAGATGAATCGTTTCTCGAAGAGGAAAAAGAAAGTGTTTCTTTTTCATCAGACGACTAAACTACACTTTTCTATTGTAACTGTAATTTTATTTTAATTTTACGATTAGAATAGTTTAATTACAATAAAAAAAGATACCTGAATAGTCTACCTGATGAAGAAAAAGAAACATTTTCTGATTTCTCCGTTTCCTTTTATTAGGCCATCTTTTATTCAATTATTAATTTATTTTTAAAATTATTTACGAAAATTTTGTAAGAGTTTGTTTTGTGAAAGTTTTTGAACAGTTTAATAGGAGTGATATTTTTGATTTTTTTCATAAGATAGTTTTTTGAGCACGTACGTTATATAATAAATGTAATTTTTTTGCTTGATAAACTTTGTTTTCAAAATAAGTCGAATATTCTACGAGCAATACATTTCTTCCTACTGATGAAATTTTTAGTTCAGTAAACCCAATTTCTGAGACACCCTATATATGAATTTATATGTATAAAAAATATTTATGGAATTTCTCTTGTGATTAATAAAAATAATGGTTTACTATGAAATGTTCGAAAAACATTGTTCTTAAACAATATCTACTCGCCCATCACAGCTCGTGTTTGACTGTAGTTCAAAAACTGACCATTATATAACTTTTTACGTATTACATTTTTTGTTCAACAGGTCCTAAATTACAACATATGTGACAACCAATCAATGTCACGAGATCTTATTTTCTATAAGATGCAATTATTGCGGGGTATTTTTATTTTAACTTTTTTAAATCCTTTATCTACATTTATTTTTAAAATAAAACTTGTAAAAGATTATAAATGATCTATATTTATTCAATTTAAATGATATACCAAATAGTTAAAGCAGTTACATAAATCAAAATAGTTTCTGCCACGTTTTACGGTATCCCGCCCCACTGTGCGTTGATGTTAATTTTAGAAATTCATTTAAGTATTTCAAATTGTCTTTTGAACGCGGATAACGAGGGATTGCTGTACTTTTATAGTAATTGTAATAATATAAAGGTATTTACCTATTCAATACCAATACCTATACCATTTCGTTTTGCACGGCGCGGTAAATCTCAAACTTAAAAGTATGTCGATTGAATACAATTTCAAAGTAAAACTTTCTTCACGTCATGCATAAAATTCGAAACCAATTTATCGAACGCTATACCCACTATATTTAATTCCGACTTTCGTCTACATTTTCAAGTTTAAATTAAATTTAAAATTTGTCGGAAACAAGTGTAATTATAAAGTTTTATGATAATATTATATAAGTAATTTTGGAGAATCAAACAAGTTTTCGGAGTCGGAGTTTCCTTCGAAAATAACAAACACAAGTACCTACTTATCTACAATAGAAACTAGAAATTGGAAAACTAGCCCCAGATATAGAACATGTACATAACTATGCAGAACAATAAAAAGCTCTTATTAAACTTATTAAATGCAAACGAATTATGTAATTATCATTTACTTTAAACTATATAATTTTAGACTAACAACAAGTTATTTTGAAAATAAATATCCATTTAAGCGAGCCCAAAATAGCATCTAATCGATAAAAGAATGGCCATCGACCCTCATCTTCGACAATTAATAACTTAGTAGTTGGAGACGAAAACGTTATCGACATTCTATAAATACACCCTTCGGTATTAGTTCCAACAACAAGTTCACGACGACGAGCGACGCCAATAAATATAATATGTTTAAAGCAAGTTGAGAAGCAGTTGTACAATTGTTTATAGTCAGGTTTTTTTAGTACCGCTACAGTTTTAGCACTTGCAGTTTTAATGGAAAATAGTTGTTCGTTTTGTTTCGCGAACGCGATTTCGTCGCGACCACCTTTTTGGCACGAAACAAACTGATAACGAAATAGAAAAGCCTCGACCCTTTAACCCTATTTTATTTATTAAGATTAACCGAACGGCGATTTAAAAATAGGCGCCGCGACACGTCGTGAATATTGTATGAAGACTATACTTTCCCGTAATGGAAAACCGAAATTTGTTATAACGTATAAAAAATTCATCAAAAACTAACGCCAAAAATGCTCTTTGTAATTCGGAAGTTTCGTCATCTAAAACTTGGAGATTTGTTACATGTTTTCACGCTTCTTCTATCCCGCGTTCGCCGGTCGTCAATTTGTTAAAGTATTGGAAAAAAAACGCACAAAGAGTTAGAAATGGCAAATCAACCGACGAATCGAATTAAAACAATATGTTTACTGTCTCTCGTTGAAAAAGTACTTATGAAGACGTTCGTGCATGCCCTAAATGTTTCGTAGATTGTTTTTCAATGCGAGCCCTACCTAAAAGATAGATATAGCAAGATTTTCATTTATTTAGACAACTTCCACTCCGGAGAACTACACGACGCGATTTATTACCAAACCGATCGTTATTTTCAATACAATATAAAATAGACATCTTCCGTTCCATTTCCATATACTTGGCGATTTTTATACGAATAATAATTGCTTTGTAAATGTAAAACAGACAAAATCCCCTGCACGGCGAAGTTTCAAGTATTTAGTATTCAGAAGCGATAAGTTAAACCTTTTACCGAAGAAAAAGTTCTTTATGGCACCAATATTGGGCTATCAATCAATTCACCTACGCTTAGCGTAGATAAAGCGCACTGATGTCGTCTATTACTTTTCCGAAGAAAGTTTTTTTTTTCTTAAAGTAACGCCCCAGAAGCCTATAATTTTCGGGTTTTATGTGAAAAAGTTCTGACCACTGTCATTCATATTTTCTCGTTAAAATATTTGTATATTTGCATCTGGATCCCTGGAATGTTTGTGGAAACCGCAGAAGATACGTAGATAAAGTGGGACGGCATTACTAGAACCCGGAATCTGACCGCACTTCCGCCACAACTGCTGCTTTGCTTCCGGTTTAACAAGAATCGCGATCGATGTACATCGCAGAGACGTCGCCAAAGACGATTCCTGATTATATGTAAATAGTGATTTTAAATTCAGATGCATCGCCCCAGATAAACCGGAACTGTGTCACGTGCACACGCTCGGGATTTATTTTACGCCTAAACGGGATGATGCGTTCGTAATTTATGGTCTTTGACGATTTTATCAGGTTTACATACGTTCCGAATGCACTCCGGACTAACATTTATTTTAAGGCACTTTTCGTCTAACTCTTCTATATTAATCGAGTATATAGGTATTTTCGCACCAAAGCACGCCATTCTTTGGTAATTTTTGTTTCGGTCACATAAGGAAAGGCGTCATTTTCTACTACATAAAAAGCTCCATGACATACCATGAAAATGTATACATTTTCGGAACGAATCGAAAGGAACGCACGACTTATACGGCGTGGTTTCTGTTGTTTTTCGTCAATAAAAAAAGATTCATGTAGAAATATTTACGGCCGCAATAAACTTTAAAGCCCATAAAATATGGCGTTACTTAATGTTTTGGGGATTAAAACATAAATAAGCGTCCGAACATAATCCAGACCTATTCGGTTTTTTTTTCTCATTAGCCAGCGTCTGCATTACTATAATTAACCTTTTGAAACAAAGAGATGTCGATAAAATAATGATCGAACGTTAAGGGACAATTTTCGGAGTGTCTTTTTTTAAAAATAAGTTTAAATATCATCTTCATGCGAATTTCTAAAGCAAAGCTCTCGTGCAAAGATTCCTTTCACTTTGGACAGTAGCAAAAGTTTTGAATTCGTCATTGATGATTAGTAAATTTGCCGGTTCGCTGATCTTTATGAATAAGAATTCATTTTGTAAATAGTAGAGGATTAGAAGACCGAAAATTATCTGTCGATGCCTTTCTATATCTGCCTCCTTCTTTTGCAACGATAAATACCATCAGATCAGCGAATTTTATTTGCTTATGTGTTTAATTTTTTTACAATTGTGGGACCGTGACCGTTTCAATTAATTAACGTTATCGAGTCGTATATATCTTTGATTGAATTCATACTTCATATTACCTACGTTAAAAGTGCAGTTTTAATTCCGAGTCTATTGAAACAATTTTGAATTTTACTTTGATCAACAGCGTTCGTTACCTGATAAAATCATTAGTAAAATCAGTCGTAATTTAAAGAATATTTATATTTTGTAAATATGTAAATATAAGTATCTAGTTCTAAAAATCTTAAAGCTGGTCTTAAGAATTACAAATGCTATGTCTGAAGTAGATACCCACTTACATCAGATTTATTTAACTGTAACGAGAGTATTCATTATCTACTAACAATAAGTTTTAATTAACAACCAGAAACTACTTTCGAAATTGAATATCTATCCGTATAGTTGCTGCGGTTAATTTCGAAGAGAATTTGTCGCAACTTGACCGCGATCCCGACGCTTCGCCGTCACCAACTAATCCCAGAGATAGTTAATTTAACGCCGCCGCATCATCAGTAAATAAACGAGCCGTACATGTGCGAAGATGTAAACATTTATACTGAATTTAATCTAATCTTTAATATTTTTTAACATTATTCAACAATTTTTTACGACAAAAAGATATATAGATACACGACCGCACCCCCATTTGTTAAATTGAAATTGTAAATTTCGCCTTCGGTTATGGCACATTTTCTGATTGATATAACTGGTACCCAAATAAATAATCGAAATTCAAATAACGGCTCGAGCGTAAAAATTCACATCGAGCCGTAAAACTTCGAGCCAACGGTTTCGTCAAAGACAAATACAAAAAAGAAACCGACCACCAGAGCCCGTTTCCTAATTTACTGCAATGCTCGTTTGTAACTCTTCTATAGTATTCGAGGTTGTAGGTATTTCGCGTGATATTGTTGACAATATCGAAAAATATAGTATACTGGTGTGACCATTAAAATAGTAATAATAAGTTTTTATAGTGTATTTTTAGTTCGAAAACGTGGGTAGTTGTGCATAGATCCAGTAATTTTAAATAACATTTTTTCTATGTACCTATATGTACTTAATAATAAGTGTAACGATATTGGTATTAAATTTCGATCACCCTATACCTAAATTTTCTATCAAGTTTTAAATTCAACGAGTTATCATAACGGCCAAGGCCTCTAGAAAGTAACTCAGATCAAAATAAGGGGGAAAGTATGGAATGATTCGAGTTAGTCAGTCACGGTCAGACCTCCGATAATAAATATTTATATATGTGAAGACTAGGCAAATAATGAACAATAAAACACTTTAAATATGTAGGTATATCTATTAACAATTAATTTCAGCCTGAAATTATATACAACAGACATATGTAAATATCTAAATAATTATGAATCAGATACATATGTAGGTACGTAATAACACTAACACTACCTTTATCATATTTACGTAACTAGACAAGCTATAGGCCTTATAGGCAGGCTATAAGTAAATTTTCTTCCAAGTGTTAAATTTAATTGTAATATCGTGAAGATCAAGGTCTCTAGAATATGTGATAAATTTAAATAAGGGGAAAGAGCGTTATGACCGGAATTAAGCAGTCTCATTCCGAATTGCTAACCACTAGCACACGTTAAGCAGTACACGGACGTCGGCAAACAAATACTTTCAGTTCGGTTCGTAACTTGAAGACTTGGATTTCAACGGCCTGCAAGGAAAAACTGCCGCGGCGGCGAGTGAAAAAACGTTTTTGTAACTCTAGAATGGCGAAAACCCGAAAGGCAGCCGAATTTTCGAGAGATTTCTTGATGCTTAGCGAGTTTTTCAATTTTAAAACACTTCGAATTCGCAGAACGGGTGTTTCAAAAAACTCCCGAGGAACTATTAATAATATTACGTAATTTTAGATTTACTTTTTCGATAACTTGTGGTGAAAATGAACGTTTTCGTAATTTGTGGGCGTTTCTTTTGACTTCGGGGAGCATTCGTAGCTGAAGAACTTTGATTTCAAACGGCCAGCAAGGAAAAGCTACCGCGCGGTGAGCGGTAAAAACTATCGTTTTTGTAACTCTATGTTAGCGAAAACGAGAACTACCGAAAGGCAGCCGAATTTTCGAGAGATTTCTTGGTGCTTAGCGAGTTTTTCAATTTTAAAACGCTTCGAATTCGCAGAACGGGTGTTTCAAAAAACTCCCGAGGAACTATTAATAATGTTACGTAATTTTAGATTTACTTTTTCGATAACTTGTGGTGAAAATGAACGTTTTCGTAATTTGTGGGCGTTTCTTTTGACTTCGGGGAGCATTCGTAGCTGAAGAACTTTGATTTCAAACGGCCAGCAAGCAAAAGCTACCGCGCGGTGAGCGGTAAAAACTATCGTTTTTGTAACTCTATGATAGCGAAAACGAGAACTACCGAAAGGCAGCCGAATTTTCGAGAGATTTCTTGATGCTTAGCGAGTTTTCAAATTTTAAAACACTTCGAATTCGCAGAACGGGTGTTTCAAAAAACTCCCGAGGAACTATTAATAATGTTACGTAATTTTAGATTTACTTTTTCGATAACCTGTGGTAAAAATGAACGTTTTCGTAATTTGTGGGCGTTTCTTTTGACTTCGGAGAGCATTCTTAGCTGAAGAACTTTGATTTTAAACGGCCAGCAAGGAAAAGCTACCGCGCGGTGAGCGGTAAAAACTATCGTTTTTGTAACTCTATGTTAGCGAAAACGAGAACTACCGAAAGGCAGCCGAATTTTCTAAAGATTTCTTGGTGCTTAGCGAATTTTTCAATTTTAAAACACTTCGAATTCGCAGAACGGGTGTTTCAAAAAACTCCCGAGGAACTATTAATAATGTTACGTAATTTTAGATTTACTTTTTCGATAACTTGTGGTGAAAATGAACGTTTTCGTAATTTGTGGGCGTTTCTTTTGACTTCGGGGAGCATTCTTAGCTGAAGAACTTTGATTTCAAACGGCCAGCAAGGAAAAGCTACCGCGCGGTGAGCGGTAAAAACTATCGTTTTTGTAACTCTATGTTAGCGAAAACGAGAACTACCGAAAGGCAGCCGAATTTTCGAGAGATTTCTTGATGCTTAGCGAGTTTTCAAATTTTAAAACACTTCGAATTCGCAGAACGGGTGTTTCAAAAAACTCCCGAGGAACTATTAATAATGTTACGTAATTTTAGATTTACTTTTTCGATAACCTGTGGTAAAAATGAACGTTTTCGTAATTTGTGGGCGTTTCTTTTGACTTCGGAGAGCATTCTTAGCTGAAGAACTTTGATTTTAAACGGCCAGCAAGGAAAAGCTACCGCGCGGTGAGCGGTAAAAACTATCGTTTTTGTAACTCTATGTTAGCGAAAACGAGAACTACCGAAAGGCAGCCGAATTTTCTAAAGATTTCTTGGTGCTTAGCGAGTTTTTCAATTTTAAAACATATCGATTTCACAGGGCAGGTTTGTCGAACAATCTCTGCGGAATATTAATAATTTTACGTGATTTAAAAGATTGTTGTTTCCAGAACTTGGCGTAAAAATGATTATTTTTTAAGTTTAACGTTTCCTTTGTCTCTGGCGGGCATTCTTAGCTGGATGACTTGGATTTTGTTGTCTGTTTTACTTGAACAAAAATTTCCAATAAGTTAAATTTGCAATTGAAGTATTTGAAATTGTATTTATCTCGTTGCACATGTCCTGTTTCGGATCCCGAAGATTCCTTGAAGCACCAATCGAGGTATTAATGAATGCAGACCAATACAAAATTATTGCTGCGTTGCAAACGATGACGGGTTTCAAATTGTAAGCAGGTAAGCGATGTTAAGTTACTAACAATAAGTTGCGTTTCGATTCGTGCGGAATGGATGCTTGTAACAAATAAAGGAACGAATCCTTAAAAACGTGCGTCGCGTAAATGTCGCTACCTGTTGCGATACAATTCCATAGAAGAGACTATTGCGTTCTGAAAAACAGATCGAATCTGTCGGTGTCGATTTACATCGAATTTATTAAGAAGTTGTTCGTTTCCTTACACCTCCATATAAGTATAGATTTTATAGCGCGTTTTCCGCCCTTGCATTTTCACTTTGTGAGCGAAACCGAATCGGTGGCCAGTTAACTGAAAATTTATTACAATAATGTTCGTAACTCCACATAAAAAACCCCAAATACTTAGAACGAAACAGTTTTGCCGCACATTGTAATAAGTGAGTTATTTTTCGCAGATCGTGTTGCGGAGTATCCGAAAACTGGATTTCTTCGACGATTTATCGATCGGATTACCTACTAATTATTATTATACCTGCGTAATATGTAAGTATTCCAAACGCCACGGTTTAATTAAGTTGTTCGGTAATTTAGTGGAGGAACTCCGGCAGAAGCGATTCGATCGAAATATGTAGGTCGATCTAACGAAGAGGTTCGTTCGATCAGGTATCGTGTGTAAGGGACTAGCCGGGTGTGTGCTTAATCGTCAAGACGGACATAACTAGCTGAATGAAATAATAAGAACGGCAATAAAAAAATTCTTTTCTTTTGCACTTATCTATGTACTTATGCGCGTGCCACACGGAAGCTCGGATCGATTGTTGCGCGTGTCTAGTCGACTCGACTCCCTAGCAATGAGAGTTGCTCCTGCTGATGGTAATGGTTCTTCCAGTAGTCGCAGCTACTACCAGCAGGGAAGACGCGTACGCAGTGATGTATAAAAGCGCCGCCGGTTGTCTACTATTATTTTTGGCCGGACTTTTTCCAGCCGAAGCCAGCGTTCAATTGCCAAATATTTCTGCGATCGACGCCAAAATAATTCAGAGCCTCAAGGTGGATAATTTCTTTTCGTTTTGGAGCGCGTTTGATAACGATAACGACATTAAAATATCAGGTGAGTAAACGTTTTACGTAGTAGTAGTATAATTTTGTTTACGGAGCGCCGATTGCTTATTTGCGCGTCCGATCGTGTTTAATAAACCTGTTTGTTTGTTAATAATTGTGCAAGAACTTTCTACTTCACGCATAAATGCGTGGGATAGGTCAACACTTTCCGTTGAACAGAACGAAGTTGTATGTAAGTTCGCATCTTCAACGGAGTTACTTTGCATATATGGTTATTAGATGGTTAAACTATAAGTAGAATTGCTTGTTGTCTTTCGATTGTCAACAGACAGCTGATCTTAAAGTGTTAAATTACAATTTCCTGGCAGTTAGTGACGCATTAACTTTTTCGAAAATAACCCTACGATTCCGATAAACTATATGCATTTTTAATTTACGTTTAATATAATTAGTGTGTTAACGAAACGGCCAATCGGATTAACGCCGTCTAATTTAAATCGCGCTTTCAAAACAATCATTAATTTAATAATGGCCCGCTCGTTTCCACGTTTATAACGGAATGTTTGTCGAAATTCAATTTTCATATCCTTTTATATTTCTGCCAACTTGTCAAATATAATTGCGCTCACCCTGTTTTTCGTAGAGAACGGAACTTAAACTTTTGTGTATTGGGCGTCGAATTGAATTTTAACACTCGCGCAATATCATTTATTTCGTTTGCGATTGGATTTAATCTATTAAAACGACGAAAAATTTGAAAGTGTGCGCGCGATTCTTAAACGCTCGCAATAATATCAAACAAAAACGATGTACCTACTCGAAATCTTCTTTTCTGGTCACGATTATCATGAATCCTATCGTTAAAATTGAACTCAGCCCCTCACGTATTTTTTGCTAAAAGCGCGGGGTTATCCCGTACAGTAAATCTTGCTCAATTTTTGTGCGGGCGGAATATCTAATAAAATGTAAAGTATTATTCCGTTACGTAATATTATTTAATATTTATGCGAGGCGCGATTTTATTTACTGTATCTAATAATTTCATTCGAAATTAGCTTAAATTAAGTAAAATGACGTCAGCAGGAAGCGTGAACTTTTTGCCTTAAAATTACTAATCGCCGGACCGTATGGAAATTTCGCGAAAATATTTGTCGTGAATCACTATATAAGCTGGCGTTCATATTTTTAACTTATAAAAAATGCAGCACGTAATACGTATTCTTGTTCTGCACTCCCGAATAACGGCGCAAATTTTTTAAATTATTCACGCCGAACGTCTATCGTAACTTTATAAAATATTTATAAACTCCGTAATTATGGGGGAAATTAAAGATAAATTGTAATTTTGTAAGGGCGTCTTGTACCGCCTTCGCGTCGAATTTCACCGTACGTTGGACGTGTCGACATTTTTCTTTAATCTTAGTTTATATTTTAAAGATATTACGGTTTCGGTCGAAGGAATTGACGTTTGTACGGGGCTCGTCCAATGATTTATGGATAACTTCGGTCGATTTGATAAACGGAAATGACCACTATTTTTGATTGGACACAGGAACGATGTTCGGTCATTTTTTATTTCTTTGCTTTTGGAAACGCGAGTTAAACCTTGGATCGGTCGATCTGAATCACGCTGAATTATTCATCGTTGTAAGTTTTCTAAACGGAAGTTTTTCGAATTATAGTAATACGTTTGGAATTCCAGTTTCTGATTTCATAGAACCATTAAATAAATCTACGATGATAACAAGCGAAAGGTGTATATTTATTGATTTAATTAACCGTACAAATGACTAATGGGTTGGACGTTAATAAGTAATAAATTAATTGAATTAGGTGTCAATTACGTCCGATTTTTCAGCCTGTGGAAACTAGACTTGAAATTTTTGTCGAAAAATTTTATATTTTTATATTATATTAATGTAAATTTAAATTTTGGCCAAAAGTAAATACACGTTTTCTGCTTTATTGGACCACCGTTTTAAAAATCTCTTTTAAAATATTTTTTTAGTAACTAAATAATTTAAGCGAAACAGTTAAAATTAAATTACAAACAAAAGTCGCGAATAAATATTTATTGTACCTACGTCATAAATGTGACCATGTGACTTTGAGTTTGAAAATAAATCGTTATATAACTTAATAAAGTTAAATTTCGTAAAAAAAAATATTAAAAACTGTTTGTTGGGAATAGAGGCATGTTTCGTGTAGGTCCTTTTCCGTCGAACCGTTCAAACACTTCTATGGATATTTTGTGGGAGTTAGTTTTATCTTTTCCATATTTCTCGGCAATCTAAAGCGGCGTTTACATTAGCGTGGAGTCACGACCGTGCCGAAGGATAGTCAGACGTTTGTATTTAAAGTCGATGAATAAATTAACGTGAGATTATTTTACGACGCACTTACGCCTGATTTTAACCGCGGTCCCAAGCTAATGTAAACAACGCTTAAAGTATCTCTGCTGATATCTTCTATTAAATAAATGTCGCTCCTCCTTTTTCTCCGTTATCTGGCAGTTTAGGGGATTTGTATCATTCTGATCAATTAAAAATTTCCGATGGATCCAGCGAATAAACTGTAGTCTTCCTAAAATCGTTTATTAGGTGTTGTTTTTTTTGTAAGATGAGTGAGTTTTACAAAAATTTATAAATTATAGATGGGCGGGTATTTAGTAACATCATTTTGAATTCGCTGAGTTAGATGGAAGGTTAGAATTTCTGAGGTTACCAAAGTTTCTCGTCAGTTGATGCGAGAATTACTTTAGAGTAATGACAAGTGGCTTATGGCCTTTCTGCCGCCGGAATCTGCCTTCGATCTCTATTAAAAAAAAATCAATGTCGTCGCTATAAAAATGAAGCTTTTTCAAAAAGCAATTAGGTAATGGGCCCTTTCTCGCAAGACAAAATATCTGCAAAAATCTATTATTTACGACGAAATTTTTTAAAACAAATAACCTCGTCGACTCACTTTGATGTACCTAAGTGACAAATCGAAACGTTAATACGCGGAATTTTACAACTAAACGTCGCGATTTTCCTCAACGTTCGAAGATTTCCCGGAAACGCGACGTTTTTGCGGAAACGGACTTTCCTCGAAAACACGAATAGCATTCGTTAGCATTTTCTGACCTTGGCCGTGACTGTGAAGAGTTATATCAATCATGATTGTTCGAACTAATTACTCGCAATCGTTTTAGCCACGCGCGTTTTCGTAACCCGCGTAATAACCAACTGAACAAAATAAAATTGTTTATCAATCGTCGGCGTCGTTACAACATCAATTTATTAACGTCGCGAATTCGGTTTTCGACTATTCAAAAATGCCGATAGAATTCCTTGGGGGAGGGGGTCACTTCGGACAAATGATGTTTTGTTAGAACAGAATGTTTTAAAATAATTGAAAGTATTCTTAACAAATGATATTAGTACCTATAGTAATAGGCTGGTTGTGGAAAATAAAATTTCTACAAAGTTCAGCTATTACGACAAGGATATCGTTGATTTTGTAATTGTAGGGGTATTTTTTTCTTGAGAATTTTAGATTTTTTATTTTTTGTAATTGAAGTTGAATAAAAATAAGATATTCCATTTTTGTTCAATACTCTGTAGGTTAAAGTAATATTAATTAAATATTCGTTGGCCAATCATAAATGTCGTAGCCCGTGTGCAATCATTGCACACGCTACTCGACCTATCAAAAGCCTGCCACACAATGTCTTTACGCAAAGCAGTTTTATTACTAAATAGAAGTTGCTTTTAAAGTGTCAAACGTTAATCGTTAAAATTTGAGCATCCGCCTAATCGCTTAATAACACGTGCTGAAAAAATATAAGTATCAATATACTATTTCAGTTTCGTGACAAAAATTTGGTTTTTTTTTTTCTTTTTATACGCAATTAACCGTCCGAGTTAACCTCATCTATTTCGGACAATATTTTGTTTGCGGTTTATTAGACAAGTGTCTTTTATTATAAATGATTCAATTCCACATTATTTAACAAAGACTTACGGTAGCTTCAATATTAGTACATAGAACACATATTTCCACTTATAACATTCGGAATGTTTTCGAAAATTAACTTTTGGTCCGAACTTTAGCCCCACTCGCCCCTGTAATTGCCGTTGGTCCGCAAAAATATGTAATTCGGGGCCAATTCCGATTCTGCACTCCTTATTCTTCTTTTTTACAAGATAACGTGCCGCTTACAAAAGTAAGTGAATTATATGAGCTCGAGAATTTAATTTCATTTTAATCTTGTCTTTCATCAGTTGATAAGTTTTCGAAGTTCAAACAGAATTCTAAAGCTGTTCCATCAATGGAAAGTTTCCGGGACTCTTGTGCTACTACACATACTTATCTAGGATCCTAAAGCAAACTTTGGCCGTATTAACTTCAAGAATCGCAGAATAACGAGCTTTATTAAAAAGTTTTTGATATAATAACTGGCGTAACTGCGACGAATTTAAATTTAAATGCAAATTAGAGTAGGCTAATTAATAATATGGGAATTATAAAAAAATATATGTAAGTATTTCCTTTGTCGAAGTTGAAGGGAGGTATAAGACGTTTAACTAAACGAATTAGTCAACTTGTAACATTTGCAATTAGATACTTTTAATTATTTGACGTGCTCCCTCGTTGTTGTCATTTAAACTCTTCCACCATTAAAGTAAATGTCTCGTAAAAATATGCAAATAAAATTTCGACATTAGTCGCTCGTACCTCAAGAAGTTACTTCAAGGAAATCGTCCTCGACAAACTGATATGTTTCAATTTGGTTACCGTAAATTAGCAATTATGGACGACCGACCGAACGGCCGGTTTCCAATAACGCTGTTAAGTATAAAGTTTGCCGGTTCTGCTTTGATTGACTCTGCAGATTGCAAATTAGTATTCAACGCTTCACTTGTATCGCCACTTCCCAAACTTAACGTAATAACGAGAGGTTCGCGTACATTAAACTTTACAGAAGAACCGACGAATATGTCAATCAATTTGTAACTTTTGTCGGTTCTTTCTGTCCCTCCTTTGGGACGTATCTTAGAAGCTACTTTTGAATTTATGATTTTTTCATGCATAGAAAGGAAAGGAGGTGGAATTGGTTTTCTGATCTAGAAATTTCTCGACTTGCGCATTAACGTGGTAATTGATCCACCTATGGGTAATCATAAATTCGACTTGGTCCATAATATCGACAATTTATAACTTCCTTCCGTTCCTTTTAGGTGTTCCGAAGTACGCGATAAATTTTTAATTAAATTATTTCTCAAACTCCAGGTTCACGCCAACCCTCATATAAGCCTTTTACTTCTAATATAAAATTTATCGCTTTCCACACTTCGTTAGAAAAAATAAATAAATAAATAAATTGCGCTATCGAAATTCGAACTTTGCAAATAAACAGTTTCGCAGGAGGAACGGCAACTTCCAAGAAGGCGAAATTAGGGGAAATTCTTTTACTTCTAAAATTAATCGATTAACTCCTCGTTGTGAATATTTTTTTTAATTTGACTCTATAAATTACCCACTTTTATAAATATTAACGATACGAGTTTAATTGCCAGAACGAGGCGATGAGCCGAGTTACACACGAGTTTCCACGCTAAAGTTTTGAGTTTGCTTGCTTTCTAAAAATGTTTGCACACATGGTATCTATGGGGACTTTTGGGATATTGTTTAAAATACCAATATCTAGTCGCAAACAAAAATCCAGCCGGCTGGAAATTTTCCGCAGACGAATTCTAATACGACTGGGCTATATATACGTATAACGAACGAGCGCAATCGAACCTGAGGTGTTCAAAGGTGCGGTAGGTGTTTTATAAAATATTATTGTATTCGTAATTGATATCCTTATTAGAGTCGTTGGAGTGCTTGTAAACTTAATAACGCAATAGTAAGTATGTCAAACAGTCAAAAATACCTTTGATTAGACATAAGATTGAACGTTTAATATTGTTACAACCTTTGTACAATTTTGATTTATTCAGTTCTTTTGAATACAATCAGTTGTAGGTCTAACTAAAGGTTTTTTTGACTGTTTGGCATGTTTGCAACCTTTGCACGACCCTAGTTCGGTTGTGTTCGTTCGCTACGTGTGTACGCGGCTTAATACTTGTTAAGCCCGATTCAGATCACACGATATTCGTTAAAATACGCTTCAAGACATGACCCGTTTTTCGTGGCGGCCACTGTACCGCTATAAAATAATTATTACTTTTAGTTAATTATTAAAGAAATAGGAGTACATTAGGTTATTTAAACAAAATCATTTATCGCGAAATTATTTGCAGATAATTCGGAAAATTGATGGTTGGTAATCGTACAGCCAGGATTTTATGTTTGCGGTTAAACTATCCTATAACAACAAAATAACATTATTGGATCTGACAAACTCCAATTTGAAAAAAAAATAGAAGCTATATAGGGATGCTCTCGAGTAATTCCATGTTTATTGCGTTAGAAAAGCGAAAACACGAAATAAAACAAAAATCAAATAAGCAACTCCAACATAAACTAGTTCTCCTTATTATATGGCCATTAAACAACCGTAATTGAACGAACGAAATTGCGCTGGATACATTTTATTCGCAGTTAAATTAAATCCTTTAGTTTTCTCCTCGCGTGCGAAAACGTATTGTTTTATAGAATTTATGTGTGGCGAACGGCACGTTTAATCTTTACGGGTAAGAATGTATTTTTAACATAATTGTCCAGAAAAACGCAATTGCCAATTGTTCTACGTGACAAAATAGAAAATGAGCGCATTAAGTTCGTACAACAAAGACTTTGTACGAATTCGGTAATTTTGTAGTTGCTTTATTAAAATTAATTCTAATTATATTAATCGGTTTCGTGCCCTCCAAACGAACAAAACGCGACAGGGATGCTTATACTTATTATAATTCTTCCATATTTCCCACTCCGTTGTAAACCTCGCGTTTTAATTTTGTGATCTGTAAGTGCCAAAAATTAATTTCTTTCGTTTCTTTTTTTGAAAACGATGCCGATGCATTGTAGTTCTAAAAAGGTGTGTAACGCACCGCGAAACATCGAATAGTTTAAAAAAAAAAACGACAATTTCGAGCCGTTAAAATTATTTTATCCTTGCTAAACGCGTAATGATGGTCGAAAATTATTTAAATGTGTATTATAATTTACAAGGTTAACGTGTAAAATTATACCCACTTATTTATATAACGCAATTTTATTATTACATATTCGCTAGAGTAAATTGGAGCCGCGCAATTTTTTATTATTCTTTCGCGCAAAGAAACGGGATTTTCGATTAAAAAACTCTATTTGGTTCCGGTTTCCCGGTTGAAATTTTGCGGCCCGCGGTAACCTCAAGTTCCAATAGCAAAAGTATGTCGCGAATTGCATAAAGATAATTACACGTAACGTAAACAGGCAGCGGTTTTAGATATAATAATAATCTATGTGTCATACTACACCCGTATTATACAACTCGAGAAATCCGTTAACCGCGCGAAAGTTTATTTTTAAATTAAACACCATCGATCGCCAGATCGTGTTCTATACGGCATACTGTTAACCCACAGGTATTCGTAGGACGACCTTATAAAGAGGAAATTCCAAAACGTAACTCAAAGTGTAGCGTGCTTCCTCATGTATGTATACATATATTCTAAACGCACGCTCGCAAAAAAATGAACCCAAATTACGTTCCGACCATAAATTTATCGAAGCACACGAGAACGAAACGGCAGCCACGGAGAATTTAGCAATTGCGACAAAAACGAGGTTCAAATCTTCAATTATGATGTGGCGAAAAACCTTACCACGATAATTAAATGAGAAGTAGCACGAAGGCATCGCCGGCACGAAATTTCTTCCTTCAAAACAAACGCGTGTGGTTTTACTCTTCCTTTTTTTTTTTGAATAGAGTTCGATGCGCCGGATTTGAAAATGTTTCCACGAATTATGTATAGGTGCGTGTGCGTGTGAAGGATAACGTGGTGGTAAATTACACCCCCTAAACCCAAAATATGTTGTAATATACGTTGTCTGCGTAATTAATTAAAACAATGTAACGGAAGGAGGGAACGATGACCGCCAACGAATTACGCAGGTAGCTTGTTTTTTCTTTTTGAACTTTTATAATATTAAATAGAAACGGTAAGGCAGCAATTCGTGGCATGTGGATAGAATGGGATGTTTGGTCGCTGTCTCATTACTTTACGCTGTAGCCTATATTTTGTCTCTATCGTGTAAGTCGTGTATCTGTTATTTAGTCCAATGTTATTGCATGTCGATGGAATTTTTCGATTCGGCGAGTAATTAATTTCAAGCGCTGTTGATGTTATTTCTGGAATTATTTAGTAGCTACTGTTTGTCTAGAGGGAATTAGACGAAGAGAGGATATTTTTCATTACTTCGGTAAATATTTTTTAATGAACCCGTAGTGGTTGTTGAAAAAAGGCCCTCGTAAGGGTTACATGCATTAGTAATAAGTGTCTTTTCAGTTGAAGCTTATAGTTCAAGCTTCCACCGCACAAAAACCTACGTCACGACACTTTTAAAATTCTATTTTTGGCGAATTCAAGAGATAATATGGTGGGAAATATCCAACCGGTGGCAGACAATTGAATTTGTGTTTTAATCACTTTTTATTCAATTAATTATTAGGACAAGGTCGGTATGTTGTACACCGCTCAACACTACTTGATAAAGTTTATTATAAACTTTAGAGAATTATCGTGATCTGCCTTACAGACGCGGCAGTCCTCCCCCCAATTGAATATTCAACATACATTGAACATTTTCCGTACGTCACCTACTACGTAAAACTACATTGCGTTGTTTTTTCAAATTATAGTTTTAATTAGGCAAGTATGGCAGACTTAATTGTTTTGAAGACGGCAACAAAAATTCAATAAAATTGCCTGCCACCGGTTGGATAGTATTCTAGGTACGCGAGCGCCTTTGAATTAATTTAAAATTCCGAGGATAGGAACAAGGAGCCGAAAGAAAATTCGTTCGGAAATTTTTTTATTCGTCCGATGTTAAAGTCTTATTAAAAAGAAAATTGTTGTTAAACGGAATTTAACTCGAAATAGTTTGAAGAGCAATAACGATTGAACGTCGTTCGTCAAAATAGGGAAAAAGTCGAGGAACAAAATAAAACAATTTTTTATTATAAATATTATTTTAGAACAATTAACACCTAATTTGTGGATTTTAGATATTCTACACATTGCGTCGTTCAGTTCAATTTATTTTTTATTTATCGTAACATGTGTGTTGTGATAAGGGTACTTACAAAGAAAAATTGGAAAATTTAAGGGCATATAGTACTGACCAAAAGAAACGAAAAAGTTTCAATTAACATGGGTTCGAAAACCAACTGTTACCAACTTTACCGCACTATTCGTGAAAAAAAAACAACAGAAAAATCCTATGGACTTTTTGCTTGGGAATACTTAAAATCCTTAATTTACCCCATTTCGATTTACAGTTTAGAGCACTTACAACAACGTGCAGAAAATGCCTGTCAAAGTATTAGATTGTAACCTGGAATTTCAAAAGATTCACAATTCGTTCACAAGAAGGGTTGCAGCTTGTATAGAAATGGAAGAGGGACACGTGGAACACTTCTTAATATGTTAAATACTTCATTGACTATGCGTCTGTTTTTTTACTGATGGTGCGGTAAAGTACAACGCTTGTACAACATGCCCTTAAATGTTCCGCACTTTTTTTTAAGCACCCTGTATATACATAAAGTAGAAACAACTTTTATCTGTAATAAACTAGTAAACCTATAGTTCGCTCTTAAAATAAATAATTAGAATTCGTAAACTTGTACCTACATTTTTATTTGTCACGTTGTAGGGGTTAATTTTAGAGGTTCTTCTCTATTAGACGTGTCTCGCTTCAAACGTGTCGTTTACGGACAATTTTAAATTAAATAGGTAAACCGATCTTGACAACTTTCCAAGTATTTCTTACAAAAAAAATTATAATCAGTTATAATACAAACAAATTTATGGCACATTTCCAAAACAATTAAAATTCGCCAAAAATTATTCAGTATAGTGCTGTTTTGAGAATATCAGATACAAAAAGAACGAACGAATTGATTTATCATTTCTAAACAACTTAATTCATAACAAAAATTGATTACGTTGGCCTAGTTTTTTAATTCATTAGCTTTTACGTACAGCACGTATGTGTGTCAGAAATCGTAACTCTATTTATCTCGCCCCCAGTCCCATAAATATTGCATTAATTTTCCCAAATATATAATTCCTTAATGGACCATCGTAGTAAATATTATTTCATTACACTGCATAACTTAATTTTCTGTATTTATATTTCTTTTATTGTTGTGGATGAAAATACTAAAACTCTGAATTGATTTTAATATAAATAATAAATAGGTAGGTAGGTATATCATTTAATAAATAGTATTTTTGTGTTAACTAAATTTTAATGAAAATAATAGAAAATTGTCGTCCTACTTAACAAGACCACCAGTTTGAACGTGATCATTAAAATATACTTTAAGAGTATGGAAATATTATAATCGAATATTTATTGTATTTTTGTAATATGCAGTTTTACTAAAAATCCTCAATAAAGGTATTTATTGTCACGGATGCCTCGATATCATTTATCTCTTTGTTTCGGCACTATGATAAACAACTTAAACTTAAACTTAAAACTTATACCGATAAACTTTTTTGTTTAAAAAAACTCTGAAAGTCTGGTTAGAATGCCTAAGAAATTTCTGACGAACGAACACTTTCGGACTAAAAAATATTTGAATTTAAAAGATAAAAAGAACTGTAATTTATCGAAAAATCAATTAATTTTGGAGGTTGTTTGTAGGACAAGTTTTACTTAATTTTGATGATTTTGCCGAAAACGGCCGGACTATCGAGACACGTGACGTTTTATTAGATATATCACTACTAGTTTTTGTTTGAAGCCCATATTATAAGATAAGTTACGTGAAAAGATTGTTAGAGGTTAAAACATAATTTTTAGGATACGTTCCACGAACGGTTTGCTATAGATTCTCCTATATTGTATTGATCGAAAAAGGCAATTTTACATTATTACATTTTGTTTTGACAATTTTTTTAACATCTTCCAAGATATCGGTTGTTAACTGAAAATATCAGTTTTCAAATATTCTAATTAGGTACTTTGCTAATAACATGTTCGGTATTAATTTAAAAGAGAAAAAGCACGAACTCCCTGCAGTTTTAACAATAATTTTCAAGTAGAATTATAAAACGTGTGCCGAATATGATGAGTTACGAGTATACTTGCAAGTATATACAGTTACGTCTGTAGCTAGCATAAAATTTTACATTTCGTTCTTTATTGTTTGTTTAATCAATATTTATATTTGTACAAGTTTTAGACACACATACATCGAACTGTGTACATTTCAACAATATTCAACCTATAAATACCTAGAAATACGATAAAAAGGAGCTGCGGTTACTAAATATACAGAAACTACGAAATTATACGACAATGTTTGGATTCAGTATCACGCCCATCATCAAGTAATGTAACGCGGACAAAACCTCCCTTTCAACAGGCGACGCTCGGTCTGCAGGGATGTTTAGCGTGTACGTTTTTCAAGGAATCAGGATATCGATCATTTCGATGATCTTGTGGAAATAAATCCACGTTACAGCGGCGGCTTAGCTTAAGGGAAACGAGCAATATTCGAAACGGGCTCGTATATTTTTATTAAGACCTTGATTAAAAACTGTCGGCGTAGACGACGTTCCAAGTTACATATACGATCATTAACAAACGCACACAAAACGGTTCGCGAACGCTGGAAATACACATAACACACGATAATATCGGTTTGTGTTTGTCAACATCAAGTATAAAATACCGCAGACGCTTTCGAGTTATTTAGCGAGACGTTTCGGAACTGATGAAAATCGAGAACGCCTTGGATATATCGAAATTTTTAATCAAACACAGATGTTTGTCAAGCAATTTCATAATTTCAAATAAGTTTTCGAGATTTCGCAATTTACCGTTGCATTTGCGATTTGAAATTTGAAACATATCGAAAAGGTTTTCCGATATTCAATTATTTGCTGACGTTTTCTATAGAACATCAAAGAAGCACCTACATAATTACAAAATTTTCTATCGAATTCGGTTTTTTTCTTAAGGACTCGAAGCGAAATGACGCACTCAATATGATTAAAACAATCGACGATGTTAATAAAGCAATTTAGTTATTAGGCGGATGTAATGATTAATAAGTAAGTATGCTGTTGAATACAAAGTATACCAAGTCGACGTTCGAATTTCATTTTTAAAAACAAACTTTACCGAATTCACGCTTTGATGGACACATTTGTATGATTACGCCTGATTATATTCGCTACAACTACGCCTTCGCATTTATAAAAATACAATTAAAACCTTGCCTCGAATCGAACTCGATACGCGTTCAACGGAGCAAAAAATTCTCCCAAGTATCATCACAACAAATTCATTTAAATACCATTCGCTTTCGTCGTCGCATTATTAAACGAAAAGAGTTTTATACGTTTATACGTTTTATACAAAGCATCGCGTTTTATGGCGGGTATTAATTTTTAATAAGTCCCCGCGACGTTTTATCTCACATTTTAACAGTTAAAATTAAAGATAACAAACGTCCGGTAGCAAGCTCGGGAATCGGCAAATTACAAGTATGGGGGCTAAGGACGTCATCTGCAGTCGGAAATTACTTCTTCTGCACGTAACGGCATCTTGACGAAATTCAATTAAAAACGGCAATTAAGATTCCGCAGCGGTTCATTCTTGGCGTGGCTAACGTGTTTATTGCCTCTTTACAATTCCTCACGACGTGTCGAGCGATCAAAAAAAAAAAAGAAAAAAAAGCTCCCGAAGTGACACACTCGGCCATAAAGAATCGAAACTTTATTATATCTTTCATTAACTCGGTTACTTTTCGTCGTGCTAACAAGGCCGAGCTTTCGGTTTCATTTTTTCGCAAACACCACAGGGACGTCGTTACGCGTCAACGGTAAACACCTAAAAACGGTAACCATAAAATCCGCCACCGCTAATTTGGGGATGGAGCAGTAAATTCATCAAACCCTTGGATATGGGACGCACTTAGACTTTATAGTGCTATCACTAACCTCGCGTGATTTAGGAAAACCGCGATTTTCTAGGGTTACAAAGTGAGAACTGCTTAACTTTGAACGCCCGTTAGTTAATCAATTTACTGGTGTTTTGCAGGCTTAACGTCGGCGTCGGCTGGATATACATGGCGAACTTAAAGCCCTTTAATTGGATTTATGCTACCCATATTTTGTTGCATGTTTACCCGAAAATATGATGTCGAAAATTGAAAATCTAGCAAAAAAAAGCGGAGCCTCGACTGTGCGACCCTTTTGCGTTTAATGGAGTGTGTTCGACGATATTCGCATTATAGCTGTAGGGAAAGCGATCCAGAAATTGCCCGATGAATACGGAGTTTTCAGAAACAGTTTATGACTATAAATAAGCAATCCGCGGAACCCGTAACCAAGTTTCGAGAGCGACTTGTTTATTCATAATTCAGGTAGGTACGATATAGGGCAGGTCTAGTCGCTAAATAAGAAATGTTCGACTTACGCCGAAGAGCGATTACGCTAATTTCTAAACTGTAATTAGCGTAAAATCTACACTCGAGGTTCCTAAGTAATCGTTTGGATGTTACACGTTTTACATGAAAATGTAATTTTAATTATGTAATTAAAACAAAACGAGGCGAACTAGAGCTTCTTGTTGAGATTTTCAATGAGGGACCGGAGTTTGAAATTTACAGAACTACGCCCGAACATATATACCTGATGTAACGGGGAGGCTTTTAGTTAGAAACTTCTAATGGGTAATATTTTACATGTATCTCACAATGTTCGGGCATAAACGTAATGAAGTTACAAAAACCGTTTAAGTTTTACCTACAGCCTGGTAGAACACAAACTAACCGATTAAAACAGATGTAGATAAATTACGCGAACGCGCGTTTTTGCCTTTACTTTTCATCTAAGCAACGAAACATAAACAGTAACATGTTTTCGATAAACTTACGCAATAAAACGAAATGCACGTTTTAAATGTTAAAAAAAGAACTTTACTAAACGTAGTTTTTAAATTTTGAATTTCTACCATTATCGGTTTATTTAGATTAGGCGTCACCGGGCAGCGTAGTTGATTAATCGCCTTGCATTTACGTTGTTCAAAGTCGATGCTTTTAATTTTTCGTACGGAAAAGTCGTTCAACTTGTAACAGTTTTAGTTTCAATTAAAATATTGTTTAAAAATTGAATTTTGTATTAAATACTGGCAGTTTAAGAAAGAAACGGATGGATCAAGGAAACTTATATAAAAAGTAATTAAAGGTTAGGGTAATATACAAAATATTAATTGGTTAATTAATATTTCGAGAAAAACGAAAAAAAGAAATTTTAAAGACGTATTACATGCGCGATTAGATCTTTCTCTTGTAGTTTTTAGTGAAATACATAATTACATTTATTTAAACCTGTCAAATCCTGATTTTGTTGTTATTATCGTGGAAATTTTTCTTGCATGCTTAAAATTACTTACTGGGCGAATTAAATTTCTGGACGTCCCGTATTTCTAATAATATTGTTGAAAGAAACTAACCGCTCCGTCAACAACTTATTATAAAAACAACATCAGGCCGCACAAAAAGACAAATTACAATCTGCCGTTTTTCAGATTTATGCAACAACTGATGGTGTTAACTTTTTATTTGTTATAAAAATGGGCGCCAACACGTGTGCACTTTAAATTGGACATGAACGTGTAGAATTTGTTTCGCAATACTCGAAAATGCAAGGTGCGTTAAATTAAACAATTTATTAAGATAAAAAAAAACGATCGACATATGAAAATAATAGATAATATTAACGATACAAGTTTGAATACGGTATGTTTAACAGGGTGGTGGAAACAAGTCTTTATTTTATTATTATGTGCAAGACAAATTAAGATTACAAGATGTCAGAAATAATTATTATTTTCAGCTTTTTAACAAAGTTGTGGCATTTGTTATGGTATCGGTTTGTTTCCAAAAAAAAAAAAAAACTGCGTTAATAAGTCTGTAAAAGGATGATTCCGTTTAACTCAAAAATGACAGTGTTCGACTTCGCTTAAAGCGAAGGTTTTGAACTGAAACGTGTCGCTTTTAAGTTAAAAACGAACGTTTTTAATTTTCAAACGAACGTGCGTCACTGTTGGCGCTTGAAGAGCAAAATTTCTTCGAGTGTAAATACCTATTATGGCGCAATCGCTTTTGAAAAAAAAAACAACGAAATAATACACAAAATTTAAGTGAAATTAAAAATTGGCGGAAAAAGTATTTCGGATTGCTTCTTGAAAAGTAAAAAGTAATGGGTAATTACGTACCTACCTATTATTTTATTTTTAAAAACTGCATCGAACACCCGCCCTGTATTCGCCCCCTGTCTTAATTTAGAAGAATCAAATTTAAACTTTAAGGATTATCTGAACGGAACGCAGTTCGGAAGGGTATGTTTGAATTTATGAGGGCGTTTTTGCATTATTTAGGCTGTTTATCTTAGAATGGAACTGTCAGCTACAGTTTTCGTTTGGTTTGTTTCGTTTATTCGTCTCTTCTTGAACGTCATAGTTTTAACTGAATTTGAAATATGTCGTAACTATAGAGACGACAGGATTTATCGCTTGTTTATCGTGTTGTGTTATATTATGACAATTTTATTTTTAATTTTCGGGGTAGAAAAGAGATTTATAGCGACGCGGCGTGGCGCGGCGCGTCGTATACGTTTCATAAGTAATTTACGGACACGCATGCTAATTTTTCTGTATTCGCAATAGAGTGCGCAATTTACATACAATTGTGTCCGATTTTAGTTACGATTTATTGTTATAGCACAAACCGAGTTTCGAGCCTACTTTCGTTGTTATGTCTTATTACTAAACGATGTCGAGATCTCGTAACGATAAATTTCTTTTGAAGATAAAACGAAAACAATGCAGCGCTGATGCCTGATATTAATTCATCTTGATATGAAAACCTCTAGAACCACAAAGGATACATAATTAGAATATTCAGAATAAAGCTTTGTTACGCAAGATACAGACAACCGACTCCCAAACTCGATTCCGATCAACCAAAATCCCAACAAACTTAATTTTCCTACTTTCCTTTAATTAAAATTCCCTCGAAATGTTGAACGTGTTCGATGGCCTAATGATCTTTTTAAATTTCATACGTAATCGTCCAACTTTTTTCATTATTTTAGTTGTTTATGTTTTATATATCTGTGAAACAAAACCGGGAGTTGCTTAATTTATCAGTTATCGTTGAAGTTTTTGTTAACTTTTGTTAACGCCGTGATAATTAACGTTATCAACGTTTCAGATAAGCTTTATATATTTCCTTGAACTTTGTGCCTCATTTGCGTTTATGAGCTCGTTGTAACGATTTACATAAAATTTGCTTTGCCGTTAAAGTGCGGCAATAAAACAATATCTTTCGCTGGTTAATTAAATTTTACAATGTTCCAGAGATTAATGACTTTTTAAATCTACGCCGCCGCCGCTGCGTAATATAACGTTTCATAGTTTGCAACTTTTTCGTTTCTTAATTTTTTTATTATGTTTCGTACGAACGGGATACCAAAGGCAAGGGAATGACAATTAATCGTTTTTAAGGGTCGAATTTATTCATAAACGATACTTAAGTATAACTTGAAAATCAAATGATGGGCCAAATTCGGCGACTTTACCTC